>CM040428.1:0-1312500 GCA_022702705.1 Papilionanthe hookeriana x Papilionanthe teres
CATGGAAATCTCCAAATCTCTTTAAAAATCCAAAAATCCAACCTAAGTAATGTGAGAGATTTCCATGATGAAAATAAAAAAATTTTAATTTAAGGTGAAGCTCTTACCAAGAGAAGTGTAGATCCGGTCTTGAAAAGCTTTAAAATCACCTTAAATCCGAGATCTAGCAAGCCTTAGGTCTTCAAAATCACAAAAATGGAGGAGGAAGATGAAAGTAATGGAAAAAATCTGCGGGTCCCAGGGTAGAAAACGCGAAATCAAGGGTTTTTCGCCTTTTACTGTGTTCGGGCGCTGGAGGTGCTCTATTTAAAAGAAATTGCCAAATTCTCTAGATTTGGGCGCCGGCGGTGCCAGTCCAAAATTTTTTCTGGGTCCAAAATTTTTTTCGTAATTTCGATCGTTTCGACTTCCACAATGATGTTTAACACTTCAATAAGCATCTACTTCATCTCATAAGCAATAATTCACACAATTCTTTACACAAACAATACACAACAATCTTTTATAAGTAAAATCCAAGTTACAACATAAACACCAAATATGTTCATTCAAACCAAACCAACAACTCTTAGATGTTTAGTGTTGCAAGTACTCTACGATAGGAAAACACTAAAATCTAAGCACACAGTGAAAGTAAGCATATCCAAATCCAAATTCAAATTACAAAGCAAAGAAAATACTACACACACCAAGCATAATTAAGCAAAGTAAACTAAACACACAACAAACATAAGTAGAATCCAATAATTACTCCACATCGGTTTCAGAACTATCCTCTCCTCTAATGTCTCCAATTGATTGTTGGTGCATGAAAAAATAATAGAATGGACGAAATGGAAATTCGTCAGATGATTCCTCAGCAATTACCGCATTCTTCTCAATTAGGTTAATCAAACCCATCTCAATTCGGCCAGTGTGATCGAATTGTTCCTTTATTCTCCAATCTATATGATCGAATAAATCAAAAATGTTATTGCTTTCACTCATAACGTTCTGTACCTTTTTCTCCATCTGTTTGATCCTCTTCAATATCATTCTGGAATCTTCAGGAAAATAGGGTTGAATCGGTTGTGAAGTATGTGTTGGTTGATCAGCAAGCAAATTCATGTCATCTTCATCTCCCATTGTTTGGTAGTCATAAGGATTAGTTGGATCAATAGGCCTCCATGGAAGAAGAACTTTTTTCCCAACTCTTATATGGAACTTGTGATTGACTACGTAACAGAAATATGGAGGACTGGTGTTCAAGCCCATATTTAGATCCATTAACAATTAATCTCAAAACTGATTTTACAATTATATTACCAATGTCAATCGGCCTCCCAGTTTAAATACAGAAATTCAAAATGGCACTTTCCTTGGTCACTTTGCTAATCTTTAATGTTGGAAATAACTTTGTCGAAATAAAGTAGTGTCACTACTTTAACACTGGATTTAGAGAAGCAGATGGGAAACTAATGTATCCATTTTCTCTAATTTCCCAATCCTTTTTCTCATCCATCAAATATCGATACACATCATTCATATTATCACTCGTGGCATTGAAATTAGAAAAATGACAAATAGGTACATGTTGACCTCATTTTTGATGAGGTATGATCTCTCTCCTTAGTGCTTAAGATCTAACCATAGGTTTTTCCTTTGACTATTCTAGAGGACTAGAAATGGTACCCACCACTTAGAAATTCAAACACTTCTTAACTTTTCATGAATCCCACACAGATGACCATAAACCTCCAAGCCCCTTTGGATGGTTAAAAGTCAAATATGGAGGTTCAAGGATAAGTTCCAACAGAATTCTTTGGCCTTAGGATTACCCTGGGTAGTCTGGTCTTGGTCAGGTTAACCTGCACACACCACACTCTCACATACATTCTAAACCCTAAAACCACTTTTACCCAACTCGACTTCCTGACTCATGTAGGAAACTCATATGAATGGACCTCAACCCCTAAGCCCCTAGCTAAGTGGGTAAGGAACAACATATTGAGTGCCTAAAATGAGTCCTCTCATGGCTCTTGTGAGCTTAATATGGCTTCATGGCTCAACCAAAATGGTTTCATTTTACTCACATCTAATCAATCTTCATTTTTTCCAAAATTTCAATTTTTGACCCTCGGGGCCCTAAACTCACCAAACTTACCAAATACCCTTGAAATTGCCCAAAATTTTCAAAATTGCCTAAATTAACCAAGATTCCTCAAAATCAATCTTAAACATTCCCCACCACTCAAATTGATCATCCATGACCAAGTATATCAAAATTCCCAAAAATAACCCCCAATACCCCCAATACCCTTCATGTACCCTCCTTGTACTCTAAATAGCCTAAAATTCCAAAAATTCAAAAAAATTTCAACAAAACCCAAAAATTCCAAAGTATTATCCACATCATTTTCTTCAACTGCCACATACCCAATTTTGTCAATTTAACCCAATTTGATCAAAAATTCCAAATTAGCCCTTGAGGCCCAAATTGACCAAGTAACTCAATCCATCCCAAATTGAACCCAAAT
This sequence comes from Papilionanthe hookeriana x Papilionanthe teres, assembly GCA_022702705.1. Classification (NCBI taxonomy): domain Eukaryota; kingdom Viridiplantae; phylum Streptophyta; class Magnoliopsida; order Asparagales; family Orchidaceae; genus Papilionanthe; species Papilionanthe hookeriana x Papilionanthe teres. The sequence goes on from CM040428.1 coordinate 2,517, forward strand.
GTCACCCAATTTTCCCCAAACTTGTTTTGAAATCTTCCCAACATCCCCATAAACAAAAATCTACATAAATTTACCCCAACTTTGGAATCAAACTTCACCTAAACCCAACTCAAACCAAAATTCTCCAATTTGGTCTAAACCAATCATGAACCCAAACAAGCCCAAATCCCAAAATCAAGACCCAACCAAAATTGAAAACTCTTTGTCACACCTCCATGAATATTTTGCAACATTAATCTTGCATCAAACCCAACATTAGCCCAACGTTAACTCAAGTTAACATAATTTGTCCAAATTGACCTTACACCTTAATTACACTCAATTAACCCCAAATTAATCCAAAATGACCACAAATCTTTTCTAAAACCTTCATAACACTTTACTAAACAAAACTTGACATTCATCTAGCCCAAATTTAGTCAAATTCAAACCCAAGCTTAAGCCCAAATTCATCCCAAATTAAAAGCCCAAAATCCAAACCTAAGCTCTAATTCATTTCAAAAGCCCAAAATTTGTTCTAAAAGCCCATATGATAAATTCCTCTTAATCAACCATTTAATAAAATCATTCCCTAAGTTCCAATTTCATCTCCAAATAATTCTAAATCAAGCCTCATGCCAAATCACCCCTAAATGTAAAAAATCTCTAAAATCCATTTTTATGCAAAGTGAGCTGAGCCATTCCCAAGCCAAATGGAGCCATTGAGCCATGCACAAGCCACATGAGAGCCATGAAAGCCTTAGAATCCTCATCAATCCATTAATGGTAAGAGAGGGGAGCTAATTTCTATTCCATGATTAAACATTTTTACCCTTTCCATTATTCCCCCTAACCCAAAATTATTCCAAATGATCTTGATGGAGACTTCTCCACTCCAATCCAGCTGACCCAAATGACTTTCCCTCAGACTAAACTAAACCTTGGGAGGATCAACCTAACCCAAACCATGATTAAACCCAATTGAGTTTAAACCCTTTCGCCATTCCACTTAAGCTAAGCTCTTTACACATGTCTATAGCTGATTGCTTGCACCAAACCCCACCCCTGACCTCATTGAGTCAGATCGTGACTTAACCATGGCCAGACCACCACCTGGGTCACCGGAAAACTCCATGGCTGAGAGCTCCATGTGAGCCAAAAATTCAAATTTTTCCTTGCTAAGCTGTCCCAACCCCAATGGTCATTGTGTCTCTTCTTCCCTTGACCTAAGCAGCTAATCCCAACCCCTGGCTTTTCCTGATAACCCCTATAGCCATGGCTATTTAAACACCCATCCCCACGACCAAAAAAAGGTTGAACAAAAACCTTAACGAAACTCTGCCAAAATTACTCCACACTCTTCTCCTAGCCTAGAGAAGTTGATCCCCACTAGAATCCAACATTGAAGCCCTCTGCTTGAGCTCAATTTCAGAGTTCAATTTGAATCCCGAAACAAGACATTCCACCACAGTGAGCAAAACCCTGAATTGATCAACCCTACACCATCACCGGACCAAGAGAGGAAGTTCCCCAGTGGAAGCCCCCTCACCAGGCCACCCATTTGTGCTGGAGACCAATGCTCAAAATTAGGTTCTGACAAAATCATACCTAGGGATTTCACCACGACCAGAGTCTCCATCCCTAGCTTCCCTAGACTCGAACGAATGTGCCAAGCTCCTCTGATTGAAGCCTCACTTCTCAGAGCCAAGGTATTGAACTCTTCCTTTCCCAAGAGCTTGTTTCGATTCTCTATTTTGTTTAAGTCAATTTCAAAGAATCACAGCCATATAGATGTGTTCGCCTTGTTGAGACGAGTTCATAGAGCCCAAGATCATGTAATTTGGTTGAGAAATGAGGGAGATCTTAAGGTTTGAGTGTGGACGGTTCTTGGGTTAGGGAACTTGGGGACGATGAACGGATGTCGTCCATTCGCGCGTGTATTGGATGAACGGTGGAGATCAAGCCGGACGAAGAGATGGAGTGGGACAGCATGCCGCGTGGCTGCCGAGTCAGATGGCAGCTTCAAACAGGAGCTCGCCGAGTGAAGCTTCGACCCAGATGAGGATGATGCGGCGCCGACGTGGTTAAGTACATAAATACGATATTTTTGAATTATTTAAATGCCCTGACCTTTGAAAATGCATATCTTTCTGTAAAAAAATTACAAAAATAAACTAAAAATACCCACTTGCTCAATGAATAGATGAGAACAATATGGAAAAAGAATTGATCTATTTTATAGAGTATTTAATTTTTAATTAATTAAACACTAATCTGAGTATTTTAATTCTCCACTCACACACACAATTCACCATGGCATGAAACCATAGGACATTTGTAGCCTCTATTCTTGGGAACAATTCCTAAATTTTCCAAGGTCAGAAACCACCTTTATGGCAAGTTATCTATTTTCTAAATTTTTGTGGCTGTTTTAGCATTTTAAATCCAATAATTTGTATATTACTTAGAAAATTGTAGAAAAATTGGGGGAGGTATCTTATGACTAGTGGACTCTAGGAAAATTATGGTTTGATTTAACTCTTTAAAAATAACCCTAATTAGCCAAAACACTTAAAACTGAACTTTAATTAATTAGGAGCAACCACACATTAAAATCCCTTGAAATCAATTCTCCACCATCACTTAGGATACAGAGAGCCTCACATAAAAATTTCAAGTCAATTGGAATCAATTTAACCTATTAAATGAATTAATTAAGTGACATAGCTATTTTGAAAAATAAAAAATTCATAAAACTCAAAGTATATTTCAAAAATTTACCAAACTTGTTTTCTGACCTCTCTGTGATAAGGGTAGTCGATGAAAAATAAAATTACATTTTTCATAAGAATTTGATTTTTAATCATCTTTTAATATCTAATTATTAAAAATTATAAGAAATAACAAAATATAAAAATTCACTAAAATGCCACATTTGGTTTCCTAATCACTTGGGAACCATAAAAATATTTTTCCTAAGACTCTAAGTTTAGATATTAATTTTTAAAAGGACTAGAATAATTTTTAACATTTAAAAAATGAATTTTCTTAAACTTCTACTATAAAAATTCGAAAAAATAAAAAAAAATCAAGAAAATATAAAATTTGTTTCTCTGAATTCCTTAACTACAGAGCTTTCTAAAAATATGAAATTAATTTTTCCACCATTAAAATATTTTAAAATGAATTAATATTCCAAAACTTAAAATAATTCTAATAAAAAAATATAATAAAAAAATCACCATAATTAGTCCAAGTGGTCCTCTGGTTAGTAGGAACCTCCCATGATTTTCCCAAGGACAAAAAACTTCCTCTTTATCATGTTATAAATTTGTCATTGAAAAATCCCTATTTTCCATAAAATTATTATATAAATTAAATTAAATTTGAAAAAAATCACATTTTCCCCTCTAATGTCTTAATTGACATGTGAGTAAGGTGACATAAAATTTTCAAGTTCATTTGAGTTTGATTTGATGAATTATGTTAAGAATATGCTTAGGAGGGCATTAAGGTAATTAAAAGGTTTTAACTTTAATTAAAATTTTGGTCTAACCAAAGGGAGGGTAAAATATTTTGATCCTAATTTTCATTTGGATGATTGAAACATGGGAAGTTCAAGTGGTAGAAACCCATTAAATCATCTTAAACATTAAAAGAAAGAAACATTAATTAAATTACATGAAATTTGGAAGATTAATTAAAGCTTGGATAATTAAAGATTAAAAAGAAATGTAATAAAAAATCCTAATCCTCTAAATTAAATTCCCTAATTAATAATTCAATTAAACATTATTTAATGTCAATTAATGGAACTTTAAAAAAATTATTAAAATTGATATTTTAAGAACTCTTTGTTGAAAATCTTATGATTAAAGTAAAGACACTAAAGGAAATTAATTTGAAATTGCCCAAAACTTAAATTAAGAATAAAATTTTTAAACGTTTAAAGATCAATCTGAAAAGATAAAATCATTTAAACTAATAAAACTTAATTGAATTTAATAACTTGAACACTATTCCAAACTTAAGATAATCTAAAAAGAGAAAGAAGATTAATCATAACTACGTCACGTTAAACCATCAACTCAAACTTTAAATTAAGAATGATTAAAATCTTTAATGAACCAACCTGCCCCTAAAGGCTTTCATTTTTCATAACTCTTAAATGAAGCATTAAATGAAATATCACCTTACTCACAAGGATAATCAAACATCCTGATTCACTGAGCAAGAATAATCTAGGTGATTAATTCATCACCACAATGAAACTAACAAAACATAAAATAATCCCTACAATGTTTAGGAAGATGTTCAGAATTTAGTTCTAAGCACTTCTCTAACTTAAGGGGATGTTTTAAAAGAACAGCGAGACTTCATTGTTCTTTGATGAAGAAAATCATTCTTAATAAAACACCAGAACCTATACGTCATATGAATTGACTAGCAATAGGACTAGGATTTTGGTAGACAACCAAAACCTTCTTTTAGCTTTACCTAGGTGTTTTCTTGTTGCAAATATATAAATGCTTTAACATGTGTTTTAAGTGCAGGTGAAAATGACGAGAATGCCACCAGGTACGTATTTAAGTTTATTGCAATTTACATTTAGTAATTTATTAAATGTCTTTCCTGTACTTATAAAAGTATGAAAATGATCGAACCCAACATGCTTAAACAACTTAAAATTTAATCACCAATAAAATGAAACTGCAATTACAACTAAAATTAAAACGTCTCATTGGATGATCGGGAATCCCTCGGATGATGTAACCTACGTGTTGCTAACAAGATTTCTCATGGTCTAAATGAAATTCTGGAACTCATTCAGTTGAGTTTAGCGAATTCATTTGGACTAAGTGAATCCGATGAAAATAACAGTTCCGGGATGATGGAACCGTTGGATCTTAATCGGTTCTGTTTAACCAACCTTAAGATATGTTTTAATTAGAATACTAAGTCATCTCAATTTTCAACCCTTCTAAACCAAAACACTTCTCTCATCTCCTTATTGCCATTTTCTAAAACCAAACCTCTGTAACAACAAGGAGCTTGGAGCATAGTGGGCAGCACGGCCATCTTCATCAGCAAAACTTGGGTCTACATCAGCAAAACCTTTCTTAGAATTAAACAACAAGCCATAGGATTTCGAGGTAATTTTCCTAGTGCAATATAAATCCTCAACTTTTCATTAGGCATTTGCATAATAATATTATGCAAATTAAGCCCTAACCAGTCCTAGGAATCTGAGGTAGTCATTTGGTACGATATAAACCCTCACATCTTCGAGGCTATTTGTATAATTGTGTCATACAAATATATGTCCTGATTAACTAAAATTAGCAGGATTGAAACATTAAATAAATCTCTCAAATTGAAGCCAAACCATAGGATAGTTGGGAAGTCACCGAAGTTCACTTCGGGTCTTTGACATCCCCTACTTCTCTTCCTTTGGACGCTCAAAATAACTGTTCCAAATTTGATCCATACCCTTTTGAAATTTCCAAAATCCAATTTGTTTGAAACCTTAAAATTTGAAATTCTTGAGAGCAAAACCACTGATCTTTATCGAGAGTTTTCTTAAATGATTCCCGTCATTTAAGATGTAATTAACTATAGGACCTTGCGCTTATAGGGAACTTTAAGAACCCAGATAATATAAACCCTGCTTAATTCCTTCATATTAAGTAGGGGAACTTGTCGGCTTATAAAATTGGTTCGCAGACCAAACAGATGTCACAAATCTTCTAGTTTATTTAATAGAGCCTCATCATCAAGCAGTGTGTCTATTCTTAGGGATAGATACACGGTTTGTGGTGTGGTGCTCATTTTTATAATATGTTTGGGATGTGAGCTCGGTTTGATTTCATATCTTAAAATTTTTAAACTTAAAATTATTTTCAAAATCAAATACTACTTTCCAAATTATTTAAAACTATATATACAATAAATTTAATTTAAAATAAAATTCACCAACAACTTCTGTAGGCGACCCCTTTTCAAAACACATAACCTAAAAATATGCCGACAATTTCTGGTGACTCCACTGGGGACTAGTTCCTCTCTCCATTTTGATCAGATGGTTTTGTTTTCATAAATCAATAGTGAATCCATGCTCTTCTTGGATCAAACTATCTTTCTTTCTGTTGGAATACTGTCTTGAACGGGTATAGTCAACTCTCTTGGATTTTAGAGCCACCGTTTAGACACCCCTAAACAGAGAGGTTCCAGAATCCTTTTACCTCTTAGAGGTGGGGTGGACCCCCAATAGATGTTAGCTTAGGAGAGGTCCCTCGGGTTGAGAAGTCTTATGAGATTCTCTCTTCCTTTCCAGTTTCTAGATTGGATCCCTTACCTTTCCTACAATATTTCCCCTTTTAATTGTTTCGTTCCTAATGAACAAACCTTTTAATAAGTAAACCCTTAAATAAGCAAACTTTTCTTAAAACCACAATACACGAATAAAACAAGAATCCAAAATTCTTTATAAAGAATACTAAGAAAGATAAATAAGTGTTCGGACTCCTTTTTGGAAAAATTCTTTTTTCGTCCTGGAAAGTTTTGTGATGAAAGGAAGCGTAAATTGGAACTGACGCTCAGAATCTACCCTGCAGAAGATGTCTGCACCGAAGCTGATCTTCTCCTTCACCAACAGGATAGACTTAGCTAGCTACAAGGATGAATAGACTAACGTTGAGGTCATTCGCTTTGGACATGGATTTAACAATACGGACATTAAGTTCGCTGATGTTACTCTCTTCGCACTGATGGATAAAGTACCGGAAACCGAGGAGCCCATAATTGAGTTCAACCTAAGTCGGTTCAAGAGTTTCCTCCACTGCAAAGGGTCTTAGTTGAAAGGAACACCGCTATTCATTGGAGGTTAGCTGCTACCCCGAGAACTGTCATCTCTAACCCCGCCAGTCTGGTCATCACTGCACCTTCCCCGACTCCAGCCAAACTGAAAGGATAGGAAGTCCAAGTCAATGATGAACCTATTACCGTGGAAGGTTTAGACTTTACTGCAATACCTCATGTTTTTTAGAAAGGGTTCAGTTTGAGATTTGCACCCTTAACCCGGACTCAAAAAAGGAATAAGAATAGAAGGATCGCCAAGAAAAGAAGACCAGGGCTGCTGAAGCTGTATTTCTTGAAGAGATTCCTGAGGGGAAGAAGAACTACCTGAGATCTCACCGTTGTTGGGAGGGAGTAGGTTCCACCCTCTCTCTGCTGCATCTGATGAGGAAGATGCTCAAAGGATTGCTGCTGTGTTACCTTTGCCTGCATTCTACAATGATCGCAAGAAGAAGAGGATCAAAACTACGTCGTTTACCCGACTGTGAGCCGTAGTGGAGAAGTTAGCTAAGAAAGGGGGATGCCCCATGTCAGAGATTCTAAGAAGAATGGGACGAGTACCAGCTAGATCCCGCCTCGGACCACGAGTAGACCCCGTTACTGCCATAGAAAGGCCAAAGAAGAAAGTGCGAGCTAGTGAGGGAAGTTCGTCTGTTGTTGTATCAGGTCACCATATTAGGGAAGACAACACCTACCGACGTACAGCCAATAGAACATCCGGTCCTAGGCCTCCTACTGGAAGAAGGATGGTGTGGAAACCTATTATTGTTGAACCAATACCGACAAAATGCTCTGGGAAGAGAAGTCTCGTCAGAGAGCCCGAGTCTAAGGAAAGTGCTGCAGCTCTAAAAGAAACTCCTGAAAATGAAATTCAACAGTCGTCACCTGATAATCGCGAGACCGTTTGGAAAAGACCACTGGAAGATGCTATAGGAAAGTTAAGAACTGACATCCAACGGTTGGCAAAAGAAAGAGAAGAAGGACTAAGAAATGAAGTGGATTCGTCAGAGTTCATGGATGAAGAGTTTGCCGAAATCAACATGGTCGAAACCCGAGCGTCGTCAGCTTTGCAGGGAGCTCCGTCAACTTCGGAAGGAGACGATCCAGAAGCACTGAAACTACATCTGTGGGAGAAAAACGATGCGATTTACCGAATGGAGAAGAGAATGGAAGAGATGGCGGCTGCCTTAGCTACACTTCAGAGTCAGCCTCAACCTCAGAAGGAAACGTCTCCAGAGATCATCCATATTGCCGATGGAGTAAAAGAAATTACATCCATCAATGGAGACAAACAGTCGAAGAAAGATTCTGCGCAAAGTATGATTCTCGAAAAAGATATTAAGAACATGGTGGAATAGCATGTGCGAGAAGCGTTAGCCCAGTCTAAGAGTGGAGCATCTATTCTGACGGGTAGACCTTACCCTGAAGAATTTGATGCCGTCCAATACCTGAAGGGGGCTTCGTACCACCTCTGTTTAAGACTTTTGACGATACGGGAAACCCCCGGCAGCTTGTTGCACATTTTCAAACTAGTTGCTGCAATGCCGGTGAAAGCGACGCCTTACTCTTTTGTTAGTTGGTCAGCAGCTTGTCAGGGATTGCCTTCGATTGGTATGCAGAATTGCTGAACGATTCAGTAAAGACATTTTTAGAATTGGAAAACCTTTTCGTTAAGCGGTTTGCTGGAGCTCGACACCACATCACTATTGGTGATCTAGTGGTGGAGCAACAAAAACCAAACGAAACCTTGGTGGATTACATACTTCGATGGAGGAACTTAAGTATGAAGTGTGAACCATAGCTTTAGAAACAGCATGCGGTCAGTGTCCTGCTTAAGAGTATCCATGGCCTGATAGCACTTCTCCTCAAAGGATTCACAATTAAGACTTTTGAGTAGTTACTTAGTAAGGCCGGGAGCTTGCAGGAGGAGGCGAAACAACTGAGTTTCATTGATAAAGCTGATAAGCAGAAGCCAGTGAAAGCATTCAAGAAGAAATCTGGAATCGTCGTGGCAGAGGATAAAGGTAAACAGCCAGTGCAAATACAACCAGAGTAGCCACAGCCAAGTTACCAACTACCGTAACGGACTTAACAACAACCTCAACAAAGCTATCAGCAACCTCAAACAAGTTATCAGTCACGGCAGCATGATTAACGGCCGCCCCACCCATTATACAGCATGAAGGAGCTCTTGAATAAATACCCCTTCAAGACTGAAGTAGTGGCCAAGAGGTTTCGCAGTTTGATAAAGACGCCCGACTTTCAGCTACCAGAGCCCAGGAGGCCAAAGGAAGTTGACAAGAAGGATCATCCGAATTACTATTCCTATTATAGGATGCTCGGACACAAGATAGAAGACTGCTTCACCTTTAAGAATTGGCTCGAGGATAACCTCCAGAAGGGGAACATAATGATCTCGAAGGAATACACGAAGGACCCCAAAAAGGAGGTTCCATCAATGTTATTTCAACGGATCATATTATTTTGATAGACCCATACACGACCGATGATGGATGGAGTACTGTCTGGATGAAGTCTTCAAAGAAAATTTTGGATCACATCCAAACCGCTTCGGTGCGCGCTTCAACTCAGAGTTTGAAACCTGTTAAGCCGGCACTATCGCTTGCGATTGAAGAACCGCCCTAGAAAGCGGAGAAGATTGTGGAAGAAGAGAAGACCGAGGCTCTGAAGGGTAGACTAGGGGCTGTTTTTCCTAGGATGGTTGTTTTTGATTCGGAGGAGAAATCCCTTGGAGCTCTGACTCTGTATGAATATTTTCTCGCCTCGGTGGGATCTTATAATGATAAGAGTTTTGGTTTTGGCTATGTTTTAACTGTTTCTAACGATCACGTAACTAACAACAACTAACCTAATCCGGATCTCAATTTCGATACGAATAACGATTCTCAAATCATACAAAACCTCGACGACCGCGACGAAGGAAGAGACATTCACAAGAATGAGTATGAAAGCTCAAGAAGTGACGAGTCCATTTGTGAATTCCGAAGAGCTCCGATCACGATAGAATTAGAGCTATCAGATTCTGAAGCAACTTCAGAAGATCCAGTCATTCCAATCCAAGCGGAGATACCTACAAACTCGACACCAAATTCATAAGAAATAACAGAAGTTAATCTAAGAAGTGGAAAAGTTCTACCCCCGAGAGTGGGTTTGAAAGATAAAGGAAAGCAGGTGGTTGCTCAGGAAGAGTCAACCCCAACAGAGGAATTGCCCACTCGAGAAGAAATTGAAGAGCCTAGTAATAAAGTGGATTATAACGTGCTAGCCCATCTTAGGAAACTACCAGCCAAACTGAGCATCTATGACGCTCTGATCCTGTCAAAGGAGATGAGCGATACTCTGATCAAGGCCTTACTTGATCCAGAAATTTGCTTAGCTCAAATGGCCAGTAATTCCTTGGACGAGGTTTGCTCGTTGAGAGAATAGCGCGGCGTTACTTTCACGGACAATGATTTGCTTCTTGGAACAGCTGATCACAATCGACCGTTGTACATCTCAATCAGTATTGGAAAGTTCACGCTCTCTAGGGTGTTGGTTGATCCAGAAGCATCGATCAATATAATGAACCTTCGGAAGTTAGCATATTTGGAAATTGATGCCCGCGATCTTGAAGTAGACAAAATGTTACTAAGAGGTTTCAATGAAAAAGGAGAAAGAGCTCTTAGATCGATAACACTATTAATGAAGATCGGTGATTTGGCAAAGACAACTGCAAAATTCCACATAATTGATTCCGAGACATCGTTCAACGTTCTACTGGGTCGGCCGTGGATCCATGAGAACCGGATGGTACCGTCGTCTCCACACCAGTGCATAAAGTATTATGAAGGAGGATAAGAACAGTGTATCAAAGATGATTTGCAGCCATTCTTTGTACACAAAATTAAAATTTACAAAGATGCAGCCTGCTATGCGCCTTCGAAGAAAACAATCTTCTCTAAAAATACCATACCAAATGAAGAAAAAGAAGTCCGAGACTACGAAGAACCTGAAATTCTAGTTCAACAGTTACTCACCACTCCCTCACGACGAGATGGTGAAGGTTTCTCCAGAACTCGCACTCGAGGTCGAGGCCGGGGACGAGGTCGAGGAAGAAACGGTGGAAAAGTTGAACAAAAGAAACCGGTCATCAATGTTGATTGGGAGAATAGTTCCAAAGAAGAAGAAGTCAAGAAGAAAGCAATGAAGATAAATCAAAAGAAACCCCAGTTCAAGATCTCTCTTGAAGACGAAAAGAATGAAGAATACAAAGCAATGTATGAGAATATTAACCACTATGTACATACTATGACCCTAACCCCGATCCACCCTAATAAGGTCGAGGGTATGGTGGTCAAGGAAGTGCATAATGGCGGTGCTAAGCCGATTAAGTTCTACCATGGTGCTTCTTTTTTCAAAATTGAAAATGATGTACAATTTGAAGATGTCGCTTCATCTGAATTAATGGAATTGCCTTTTGAGTGGTACTCTTCCTGTCTTCAAAATATGATTCAGCTTGGTATCTTGCCTAAAAAATGGACGAAAGGTCGATCATAACGCTTTGAAAAATTATGGAATAATGCCAGTCGGCCTCCCAATTCAAAGCTTGGTCTCGGATTTGGCTCGGTGGCGCCAGTTAATGATTCAGAGTTTTGCTTAGTTGTCACTTGTGAGCCTAATGAAGACTGCTTGGAAGCTTCAGATAATCTTGAAGTTCTACCAATCAGAGATGCTCTGCCAGAATTTGAAGAAGAAATTAAATCTACAATAGACGAGTTAATGGAAGTTAACTTAGGTACTAGCGAAGAGCCTAGGCCGACCTTTGTTAGCTCCTTACTCAATAAAGAAGACTCTAAAAACATGATTAAGCTATTAATGGAATTCAATGACTGTTTTGCTTGGAGTTACGATAAAATACCAGGATTAGCTCCAGAAGTTGCAGTTCATAGGCTAGGAGTGGATCACACTGCCGTTCCAGTCAGACAAGCTCCAAGAAGAATGCGTCTAGAAATTGAACAAGAACTAATAGCTGAAGTTAAGAAGCTAATAGACGCTAAATTTGTCCGTGAAGAGTAATATTCAACTTGGTTAGCCAACGTGGTACCAGTCAGAAAGAAGAATGGTCATATCAGAATCTATGTGGATTTCAGAGATTTGAATAAAGCGTGCCCAAAGGACAAATTTTCGCTACCAATTCCAGAATTGATAATCGACATTGCTTCAACACTAGATCTTCTCTTTCATGGATGGATCATCAGGGTACAATCAGATAAAGATGGCACCAGAAGATGAAAAGCTCATAGCCTTCAGAACGCCAATTGGAGTGTACTGCTAAACAGTAATGCCTTTCAAATTGAAGAATGCAGGAGCAACTTACCAAATAGAAATGACGAGGATTTTTTATGATCTCATTCACAATCAAGTTGAGTGCTACGTGGATGATGTGGTCATCAAGAGCAAACTGAAGGAAGATCACCTGTATGATTTGAGAATTGTTTTCGAGCGATTAAGACAATTTAATCTTAAGATGAATCCCTTGAAATGCGCCTTCGGTGTCACCTCTGAGAAATTCTTAGGATTCGTTGTTCGACATCGTGGAATTGAAATCCATCCGGAAAAGATTAAAGCTATCTTAGAATTGCCACCTCCCAAAACTTTGAAACAACTACGATCATTTCAAGGGAAGTTTGCATATCTTTGACGCTTTATCTCGAATTTGTCAGGTAGGGGTCAGCCCTTCTCGGTATTAATTAAAAAGGATGCCAAATTTGTTTGGGAAGAGAAATGCCAGCAGGCCTTCGAGGAAATTAAGCAGTATTTAATGACACCTCCTGTCTTAGTAGCCCCAGTCTCGGGTCGACCTTTGATACTTTATACCGCGGCTTTGGACGACTCCCTCGGATCCCTGCTAGCCCAAGTAAATGACAAGGGTGAAGAAAATGCTCTCTATTACTTAAGTCATCGTCTAATTCTGATGGAAGTAAAGTATCCTCTGATTGAAAAGCGTTGTTTGGCCCTGATCTTCGCTGCTTAAAAGCTCAAGCACTACATGCTTTCCCATAATGTCATCCTTCTCTCGAAGTTTAATCCGTTGTAATATTTGATGATCCGACCGATGCTTTTCGACAGACTTACCAGGTGGTCGATGATACTATTACAATTTGATATAACTTTCGTTCCTCTTTGTACCGTAAATGGACAAGTCCTAGCAGATTTCCTCAAAGCACACCCTTTACCGGCAGAATTGCCTCTCAACGACGGCTTGCCAGATGAATAGATAATGAGCTTAGAAGACCCCGATGATCAACGTTGGGAACTGTACTTCGACGGAGCATCCTCAACACAGAAAGATAAAGAATTGCAAATGATAGTGCCTGATAAAGCAGGAATCGGACTAATCTTTATAACACCAAAGCAGGGGATGTTAAGGTATTCCTAGCATTTAATAGAACCATGTACAAACAATGAATCAGAATACGAAGCCCTTATAACCAGACTGGAGCTAACCATCCAGATGGGGATAACAGATATCAACATCTACGGCGATTCACAGTTTATCATACAACAGGTCGCAGGACAGTACAGAATTTTGAAACCAAGTCTCGAGCAATACTTTCATTATGCAATGAAGTTGTTAAAGCAAATTCCGAATGTAACAATCTAAAAGACTCCCAGAAGAGGAACTGCTCTTGCAGATGCGCTAGCCCACCTTGCAAAAGAATTTGCCTGCTTACAGGTTGAGTCAGTTGAAATGTCAGTTCAGGGACGACAGGTCCTATCACAGCTCGACATGGATGCAATACACCAATCAGAAAAAGAAGAAGGATCAGTTGCAGCAGTAACCGAAACTACAGAAGATTGGCACCAGCCATTAATAGACTACCTGCAGACAGGAAACCTACCGGACGACAAGTTAGTAGCCCATCAGATTAAGAAAAGAACTTTGTCATCCGCATTAATAAATAATATCTTATACAGAATGTCTTTCAATCAGATCTGGCTAAGGTGCCTGAGCGGGTCCAAAGCTTATGAAATTGTTAAAGAGGTGCACTCAAGACTTTGTGGCGCTCATCAGTCAGGTCTGAACATAAAAATGAAGATTAAAAAATTAGGGTACTACTGGCCCTCGATGATGACCGACTGCATGAAGATTGCCAAGAGTTGTCATCTATGCCAAGTGCATGGAGTGGTTCTACATCAACCTCTAAATGTGCTGGATCTGACAATCGCATCGTGGCCATTTGAATGTTGTGGCACAGAAATCATGGGTCTGATAGAACCGCCTTCTTCAAGAGGACATCATTTCATTCTTACGGCTACAGATTACTTTTTAAAGTGGTCAGAAGCAGTACCGCTCAGAGAAATGAAAGCACAACACGTGCTACAGTTCTTTAAGAATCAAGTCGTCTACCATTTCAGGGTACCGTGCAGAATTATCTCAGATAACGGGTCCGCATTTAGAAGTACAAAGATCAATAGTTTTGTCAGGAGGCACGGGATCGACTGGCACTATTCGACAATCTACTACCCAAGAGCAAACAGCTTGGCCGAGGCTTTTAATAAAACTCTCATCCAAATCTTAAAGAAAACTTTGGACGATAACAAAAGAAATTGGCATGAGAAGTTGTTAGAAGCTTTATGGGCCTACATGACAACTTTCAGAACTACCACTCAGTCTACACCATACGCTCTAGTGTACGGGTCCGAGGCAGTCTTGCCCTTGGAAGTTCAGCTCCCATCTCTCAGAATTGCATTTGCGAACAAGATTACTACAAAACAGAATGCCAAACTATGACTAGAAGAATTGGAAAGCTTGGAAGGGGAACGACTTTCAACACAGCAGAATCTGGAATTGTGTCAAGCCAAGATGATCCAGGCCCACGATAAGCTGGTCCGCCAAGGACATTCAAAGTCGGTGACTTGGTTCTAGTTCTCAAGTGACCTATTCTTGCATACCGCAAGATAGGAGGTAAATTTGTACCGACTTGGCAGGGGCCGTTCGTGGTTGAGACAGTCTACTCTGGAGGTTCCTACCAACTTATGAATTGCCGTGAAGAATGATCTATGCTTCCAATCAATTGACGATATTTGAAGAAGTATTACGCAACCTGATGTTTGAACTTTAAAAAATGAAGTCTCGTTCCTAGAAGCACGGGTGGATTAATCATTTGTAACTGAGTCCAAACCCAAAATATAAAACTGGATGATAAAAATCATTAACAAAAAAATGTGTTAAAAAGAAAATATGTGAAATCATAATATTAAAATTTTGATCCTTCCTTTCAAATCAGCTCACTCCTGATCTTTCCCCATCTTTTCCTACTCTTATTAAAATTTTAAAGAAATGAATAAGAATTTTCCATTAATAAGTAAATTTTTCTTATTGTTCTCATTCTTAGTACAGCCCTTGATCCTTTCCTTGTTTTCCGCATGGAAATGTCGAACGGGTGATTAGTTCTGAACTTTAAGAATGGCGTGAGTCTAGCACTCGACGAAAAGAAGATGAAGGATAGGGTCGTGATTGAAATCGACTCCAATTTCACACCGGCCAGTCTGCAGAACGAGAAGGCAGATTGGACCACAATTGACTGGGAAGAATTCCGCAGCCAAGTAGTGATGAGACTGGGAGGCCAGAGTCAACAGTCTACCTGCAAGAGAAGGAAAGTAAACGTCACTTGTGCAACAGGAGAAGACAAGAAAGTCAAGTCTGTGGCTGCTATAGTAGAGGGCAGGCTTGTCAGCGCCGTGGCCATAGTGGTTCAAGGA
This sequence comes from Papilionanthe hookeriana x Papilionanthe teres, assembly GCA_022702705.1. Lineage (NCBI taxonomy): Eukaryota > Viridiplantae > Streptophyta > Magnoliopsida > Asparagales > Orchidaceae > Papilionanthe > Papilionanthe hookeriana x Papilionanthe teres. The sequence continues at coordinate 18,117 of CM040428.1, forward strand.
GTAAGGAGAGCTACTCTCACTCCTACACAATGAAGAAACAAGAACAGCTGCATTCACAAGATGTTGAGCAAGCTATCAGCGGACCAGCATGAGGAGACAGTTGCTACCGTCAGTGCAATCACTTTTAAGAAGCCGGTTCGGCAGGAACCAGAAAAGAAGAAATCAACTCCAAGGACCGCAGAAAAGATGAAAGAGATTCCGAGAAGAGCAGAAACAGAATCAGTGCCATGACGCCAGATGGATATACCAGCTTTGAAGAGTCTTGTCACTAAAGCAACCCCGGGAGATGTCCTGACAAAGATTATCCCCGAGGAGCCGAGACATGCAGAAGAGCGTGCTGGGGTTGAGCCATACATCCCACCGTACGTTACTAAACCTCACCGATTGCAGATAATCGCAGAGTACGAGCTGGAGAGGTTACAGAAAGTTGAAAAGAAAACCTTTGAATATTTTCAAAGAATTCGAGGCAAGAAAATCAACATCCTGGAAGGCCTTGAGCTGCATACGGATGTGTTCTCAGATTACGAGCAGCAGTAAATTGTGGATTGCATCATCGAGCTTCAGAAAATGGGCTGAGCTGGTCGTTTGAGAGAAAAGACCTACTAAGAACCTTGGAGGTGGATGAAGGGAAAGGGAAGAGTTACAATCTAGTGCGGGTGTTGCTACTTCACCGAGGATAGAAAAGGAAATCCACCAAGGATACTCCGTCGTAGTGAGGTGGATCCAATAACAAGAATCATCAAGAGGATGGTGAAAAGAATGGTGACATGGAGGGTGCTACCTGCAGATTGCATACCCAACAGTTGCATCATCAACATATACAAGGAAGGCGACTGCATACCGCCACACATAGATCATCACGACTTTGTCAGACCTTTCTGCACAGTGTCTTTCGTCAACTAGTGTGACATCATGTTTGGATCAGACCTCCAGAAAGCAGGCCCCGCAGAATTCTGAGGGACGGTGGAGATACCTCTATCGGTAGGTTCCGTCTTGGTGCTAAAAGGAAATGGAGCAGACGTAGCAAAACACTGCATTCCAAGGATGCATGTTCAGCGAATCTCTGTCACTTGTAGGAGGATGGACGACAGCAAAATGCCTTCACTATTCAGACATGGATTTCAACAGATGCTTCTGGAAGAAACTTGCATGAATCTTACATAATATGTTTTGGATTTATGTGGATTGTATGAGATACTCAATTTTCAAGGAAAATATCATCATATTTTGGATCAAGTTATATGATGTATTTTCGACAAATTGGAATGGAAATGACCATGTCGTGTTTTGCCTTCAATTCTTTTGTGAAAATTGACTGGGAAACGCCATTAAATTAAATGAACTTCGAACGAAGAACGAAAAGAAAAGAAAATGAATAAGAATTTTTTTTAGAATCTGAATGTCGAAATGAACTCTAATTAAACAAAAATAAAATTGAATCACTAAAACGAACAAAATGAATCTAAATCTCAAATTGAATTCCGATCTGAATCCTTCAATTTGAATCTTTCAGTTCTTCTTCAAATCGAAATCCATTTGAAACTCTTTTGAAATTCAAACCCTTTCCTCGACTTATTGCTATGTTGAATCTTTTCATCTTGGTACGCTTACCTGCTTCCTTCAATTCTCCTTCTTCTGAGTGTTGGAGGATCGACTAGTTCAATTGACACGAAGCCACGAATTCCATTCGATTTGGTTCTGATGGCATGGGACTGGGTCCCTCCTCGCACAGATCTCCCTTTCGAGAAACTTTTTAGCGGGACTTGAAACTCCTTCATATCCCATTCATCCTTTCGAGACTGGTACCTAAATTCTAGTTCTCTCCTTTCGAGGTCGGTACCTAAATTCTGACTCTCTTTTTGAGAATTGATACCTAAATTTCAATTCTCATCCTTTCGAGACTGATACCTAAATTCTAATTCTCTACTTTCAAGGTTGGTAACTAAATTTCTAGTCTCTTTTTTAGAATTGATACCTAAATTTCAATTCTCATCTTTTCGAGACTGGTTCCTAAATTTCAGTTCTCTCCTTTCGAGGTCGGTACCTAAATTCCGTTTTGAGAATTGATACCTAAATTTCAATTCTCATCCTTTCGAGACTTGTACCTAAATTCCAATTCTCTCCTTTCAAGGTCGGTACCTAAATTCAGACTCTTTTTTAGAATTGATACCTAAATTTCAATTCTCATCCTTTCGAGACTGGTGCCTAAATTCTAGTTTTCTCCTTTCAAGGTCGGTACCTAAATTCTGACTCTCTTTCTGAGAATTGATACCTAAATTTCAATTCTCATTTTTTTGAGACTGGTACCTGAATTTCAGTTCTCTCCTTTTGAGGTCGATACCTAAATTCTGACTCTCTTTTTGAGATTGATACCTAAATTTCAATTCTCATCTTTCGAGATCAGTACCTAAATTCTGATTCTTATCCTTTTCGATCGGTACCTAAATTTTGATTCTCTCTCTCGAGGCTGGAGCCTAACTTCCAGTTTCTCTTTTTGAGGCTAGAGCCTAAATTCTAGTTCTCTTTCAAACTTTCGAGGCTGGAGCCTAGCTTCCATTTCTCACCCTGAATCTTCGAGACTGGAACCTAAATTCCATTTCTCTTTTCAATCCCGAGGTTAGGACCTAGGTTCCAATTCTCATTTCAAATCGAGAATTTCCTTGAAATCAATCGTAAATCAAACTTTAATCAAAATTGAAACTTGGAACAAATGGAAATTCAAACTCAAAATAAAAACTTGAAAAAAAATGAAACGAATCTAAAATCCAATCTCTAGAAATCTTGTAATTTGGAATTCACATCCTTTTTCCCCAGCGAGAGTTCTGGAATCTTCAGTCTTGGAGATTTACCAGATACTCCCCAGCAGAAATTTTCTATGCTTTGATCAAAGAGTGTCACTTAGACGTCTGTGTTGGTTTTTTTCATCTCTTCGGTCAACACCAATACGCGCGATGTGCTTGGTTAGCACACCAACCCTATTGGGGGTCCATTTATTGACCTTATTTTTGGTGAGGTCTGATCTCTCTCTCCTTAGTGCTTAGGATCTAGCCATAGGTTTTCCCTTTGAGTATTCTAGAGGACTAGAAATGGGACCCACCACTTAGAAATTCAAACACTTCTTAGCTTTTCTTGAACCCCACACAGATGACCATAAACCTCCAAGCCCCTTTGAAAGGTTAAAAGTCAAATGTGCAGGTTCAAGGATGAGTTCCAAAAGGATTCTTTGGCATTAGGATTACCCTGGGTAGTCTGGTCTTGGTCAGGTTAACCTACACACACCACACTCTCACATACATTCTAAACCGTAAAACCACTTTTACCCAACTTGGCTTCCTGACTCATGTAGGAAACTCATATGGATGAACCTCAACCCCTAAGCCCCTGGCTAAGAGGGTTAGGAACAACATATTGAGTGCCTAAAATGAGTCCTCTCATGACTCTTGTGAGCTTAATATGGCTTCATAGCTCAACCAAAATAGTTTCATTTTACTCACATCTAATCAATCTTCTTTTTTTTCCAAAATTTCAATTTTTGACCCCGGGGCCCTAAACCCACCAAACCTACCAAATACCCATAAAATTGCCTGAAATTTCCAAAATTACCTAAATTAACCAAGATTCCTCAAAATCAATCCTAAACATTCCCTACCTCTCAAATTGATCATCCATGACCAAGTATATCAAAATTCCAAAAAATAGCCCCCAATACCCTTCATGTTCTCTCCTTGTACTCTAAATATCCTAAAAATCCAAAAATTCAAAAAATTCTAAAAAAATTCCAAAAATTCCAAAATACTATCCACATCATTTTTTTCAACTTCCACATACCCCAATTTTGTCAATTTAACCCAATTTTATCAAAAATTCCAAATTGTCCCTTAAGGCCCAAATTGACCAAGTAACTCAATCCATCCCAAATTGAACCTAAATGTCACCCAATTTTCCCCAAATTTGTTTAGAAATCTTTCTAACATCCCCACAAACAAAAATCTACATTAATTTACCCCATCTTTGGAATCAAACTTCACCCTAACCCAACTCAAACCAAAATTCTCCAATTTGGTCTAAACCAATCATGAACCCAAACAAGCCCAAATCCCAAAATCAAGACCCAACCAAAATTGAAAACTCTTTGTCACACCTCCATGAATATTTTGCAACATTAATTTTACATCAAACCCAACATTAGCCCAACCTTAACCCAAGTTAGCCTAATTTGTCCAAATTTACCTTACACCTTAATTACACTCAATTAACCCCAAATTAATCCAAAATGGCCCCATATCTTTTCTATAACCTTCATAACACTTTCCTAAACAAAACTTTACATTCATCTAGCCCAAATTTTAGTCAAATTCAAACCCAAGCTTAAGCCTAAATTCACCTCAAATTCAAAGCACAAAATCCAAACCTAAGCTCTAATTCATTTCAAAAGCCCAAAATTTGTTCTAAAAGCCCATATGACAAATTCCTCTTCATCAACCATTTAATAAAATCATTCATTAAGTTCCAATTTCATCACCAAATAATTCTAAATCAAGCCTCATGCCAAATTACCCCTAAATGTCAAAAATCCCTAAAACCCATTTTTATGCAAAGTGAACTAAGCCATTCCCACGCCAAATGGAGCCATTGAGCCATGCACAAGCCACATGAGAGCCATAAAAGCCTTGGACTCCTCATCAATCCATTAATGGTAAGAGATGGGAGCTCTTTTTTAATCCATGATTAAACATTTTTACCCTTTTAATGATTCCCCCTAACCCAAAATTAATCCAAATGATCTTGATGGAGACTTATCCACTCCAATCCAGCTGACCCAAATGACTTTCCCTCAGCCTAAGCTAAACCTTGGGAGAATCAACCTAACCCAAACCATGATTAAACCTAATTGAGCTCAAAATCCACCCTTCCCCATTCCACATAAGCTAAGCTCTTTACACATGTCCATAGCTGATTGCTTGCACCAAACCCTACCCCTGACCTCACTGAGTCAGATGGTGACTTAACCCTGGCCAGACCACCACTTGGGTCACCGGAAAACTCCATGGTCGAGAGCTCCATGTGAGTCAAAAATTCAAATTTTTCCTTGCTAAGATGTCCCAACCCCAATGGTCATTGTGGCTCTTCTTTTCTTGACCTAAGCAGTTGATCTCAACCCCTGGCTTGTCCTGATAACCCCCATAACCATGGCTATTTAAACACCCATCCCCACGACCAAAAAAATTTTGAATAAAAACCTTAACGAAACTCTGCCAAGATTACTCCACACTCTTCTCCTAGCTTAGAGAAGTTGATCCCCACTAGAATCCAGCATTGAAGCCCTCTGCTTGAGCTTAATTTCAGATTTCAATTTGAAGCCCGAGTTAGGACATTCCACCAAAGTGAGCAAAACCCCAAATTGATCAACCCTACACCATCACTGGACAAAGAGAGGAAGTTCCCTAGTGGAAGCCCCCTCACCAAGCCACCCATTTATGCTGGAGATCAAAGCTCGAAATCGGGTTTAGACAAATTCATACCTAGGCTTTTCACCATAACCAGAGGCTCCATCCCTAGCTTCCCTAGACTCTAACGAACGTGCCAAGCTCCTCTGATTGAAGCCTCACTTCTCAGAGCCAAGGTATTGAACTCTTCCTTCCCGAGAGCTTGTTTTGACTCTCCATTTTGCTTAAGTCATTTTCAAAGCATCATAGCCATATAGATGTGTCCTCCTTGTTGAGACGAGTTCATAGAGCCTAACATCATGTAATTTGGTTGAGAAATGAGGGAGATCTTAAGGTTTAAGTGTGGATAGTTCTCGAGCTAGGGCACTTAGGGACGATGAACAGATGTCGTCCATTCGCGCGTGTATTGGATGAACGGTGGAGATTAAGCCAGACGAAGAGATGGAGCGGGACAGTGGGTCGTGTGGCTGCCGAGTCAGATGGTGGTGTAAAACAGGAGCGCGCCGAGTGGAGCTTAGCCCCAAACGAGGATGACGCGGCGCCGACGTGGTTAAGTAGATAAATAGGATGTTTTTGAATTATTTGAATGCCCTGACTTTTTGAAAATGCGTATCTTTGTCTAGAAAAATCACAAAAATAAACTAAAAATACCCTCTTGCTCAGTGAACAGAGGAGAAAAATGTGGAAAAAGAACCGATCTATTTTGTTGAGTATTTAATTTTTAATTAATTAAACACTGATTTAAGTATTTTAATTCTCCACTCACACACACAATTCACCATGGCGTGAGACCATAGGGTTTTTGTAGCATCTGTTCTTGGGAACAATCCCTGAATTTTCCAAGGTCAGAGGCCACCTCTATGAGAAGTTATCTATTTTCCAAATTTTTGTGGTTATTTTAGCATTTTAATTCCAATAATTTGCATATTACTTAGAAAATTCTAGAAAAATTGGGGGAGGTATCTTATGACTAGAGGACAGTAGGAAAATTATGGTTTGATTTAACTCCTTAAAAATAACTCTAATTAGCCTAAACTCTTAAAACTGAACATTAATTAATTAGGAGTAACCACACATTAAAATCACTTGAAATCAATTCTCCACTGTCATTAGGATACAGAGAGCCTCACATAAAAATTTCAAGTCAATTGGAATTAATTTAACCTATTAAATGAATTAATTAAGTGACATAGCTATTTTGAAAATTAAAAAATTCATAAAACCCAAAGTATATTTCAAACATTCACCAAACTTGTTTTGTGACCTCTCTGTGATCAGGGGAGTCCAAGAAAAATGAAATTACATTTTTCATAAAAAAATGATTTTTAATCATTTTTTAATATTTAATAATTAAAATTTATAAAAAATCACAAAAATATAAAAAATTCACCAAAATGCCACATTTGGTCTCCTAATCACTTGGGAACCATCAAAATATTTTTCCTAAGTCTTTAAGTTGAGATATTAATTTTTAAAAGGCCTAGGATAATTTTTAACCTTTGAAAAATGAATTTTCTTAACCTTCTACTAAAACAATTCTTATAAATCAAAGAAAAATCAAGAAAATATAAAATTTGTTTCTCTGAACTCCTTGACTACAGAGAGATTTTCTAAAAATATGAAATTAATTTTTCCACCTTTAAAATATTTTAAAATGAATTAATATTCCAAAACATAAAATAATCATAATAAATAAAATATAATAAAAAAATCACCATAATTGGTCCAAGTGGTCCTTTGGTTAGTAGGAACCTCCCATGATTTTCCCAAGGACAGAAACTTCCTCTTGATCATGTTATAAATTTGTCATTGAAAAATCCCTATTTTCCCTAAAATTATTATATAAATTAAATTAAATTTAAAAAAAATCACATTTTCCCCGCTAATGTCTTAATTGACATGTGAGTAAGGTGACATAAAATTTTCAAGTTCATTTGAGTTCAATTTGATTAATTATTGTAATGATATGCTTAAGAGGGCATTAAGGTAATTAAAAGGTTTTAACCTTAATTAAAATTTAGGTCTACCCAAAGGGAGGGTAAAATATTTTGATCCTAATTTTCATTTGAATGATTGAAACATGGGAAGTTCAAGTGGTAGAAACCCATTAAATCATCTTAAACATTAAAGGAAAGAAGCATTAATTAAATTACATGAAGTTTGGAAGATTAATTAAAGCTTGGATAATTAAATATTAAAAAGAAATATAATAAAAAAATCCTAATCCTCTAAATTAAACCCCCCAATTAATAATTCAATTAAACATTATTTAATGTCATTTAATGGAACTTTAAAATAATGATTAAAATAATATTTTAAGAACTCTTTGTTGAAAATCTTATGATTGAACTAAAGTCACTAAAGGAAATTAATTTGAAATTGCCCAAAACTTAAATTAAGAATCAAACTTTAAAACGTTTAAAGATCAATCTGAAAAGTTAAAATCATTTAAACTAATAAAACTTAATTGAATTGAACAACTTGAACACTATTCCAAACTTAAGATAATCTAAAAAGAGAAAGAAGATTAATCATAACTACATCACTTTAAACCATCAACTCAAACTTTAAATTAAGAATGGTTAAAATCTTTAATGAACCAATTTGCTCCTAAAGGCTTTCATTATCATAGCTCGTAAATGAAGCATTAAATGAAATATCACCTTACTCACAAGGATAATCAAACATCCTGATTCACTGAGGAAGAATAATCTGGGTGATTGATTCATCACCACAATGAAACTAACTGAACTTAAAATAATCCCTACAATATTTAGGTTTCAATTCTGAGCACTTCTCTAACTTAAGGGGATGTTTTAAAGGAACAGTGAGACTTCATTGTTCTTTGGTGCAGAAAATCTTTCTTAACAAAACACCAGAACCTAAACGGCATAGGAATTGACTAGCAATAGAACTAGGATTTTGGTAGACAACCAGAACATTCCCTTAGCTTTACCTAGGTGTTTTCTTGTTGCAAATATATAAATGCTTTAACATGTGTTTTAAGTGCAGGTGAAAACGAAGGGAATGCCATCAGGTACGCATTTAAGTTTATTGCAATTTACATTTGGCAATTTATTAAATGTTTTACTTTCCTGTACTTATATATGCATGAAAATGATCGAACCCAGCATGCTTAAACAACTCAAAATTTAATCACCAACAAAATGAAACTGCAATTACAACTAAAATTAAAACGTCTTTTTGGATGATCGGGAATCCCTCGGATGACGTAACCCACGTGTTGCTAACGAGATTTCCCACGGTCTAAATGAAAGTGTGGAACTCATTCAGTTGAGTTTAACAAATTCATTTGGGCTAAGTGAATCCGATGAAAATAACGGTGCCGGGATGATGGAACCGTAGGATCTTAATCGGATATGTTTAACCAACTTTAAGATTTGTTTTAATTAAAATACTAAGTCATCTCAATTTTCAACCCTTCTAAACCAAAACTCTTCTCTCATCTCCTGATTGCCACTTTCTAAAACCAAACCTCTGCAACAACAAGGAGCTTGGAGCATAGTGGGCAGCACGACCATTTTATCAGCAAAACTTGGGTCTACATCAGCAAAACATTTCTTAGAATTAAACAACAAGCCATAAGGTTTCGACATAATTTGCTTAGTGCAATATAAATCCTCAACTTTTCGTTAGGCATTTGCATAATCATATTATGCAAATTAAGCCCTAACCGGTCTTAGGACTCCGAGGTAGTCGTTTGGTATGATATAAACTCTCACATCTTTGAAGCTATTTGTATGATTGTGTCATACAAATATAAGTCCTGATTAACTAAAATTGGCAGAATTGAAATATTAAATAATCCTCTCAAATTGAAGCCAAACCATAGGATAGTTGGGAAGTCACCGAAGTTAACTTCGGTTCTTTGAAATCCCCTACTTCTCTTCCTTTGGAATCAATATAACTGTTCCAAAATTTGATCCATTCCCTTTTGAAATTTCCAAAATCCAATTTTTTTGAAACCTTAAACTTTGAAATTCTTGAGAGCAAAACCACTGATCATTATTGAGAATTTTCTTAATTAATTCCCGTCATTTAAGATGTAATTAACTATAAGGGCTTGCCCTTATTGGAACTTTAAGAACCCAAGTAATATAAACCCTGCTTAATTCCTTTATATTAAGCAGGGGAACTTGTCGGCTTATAAAATTGGTTTGCAGACTAAATTGATGTCACAAATCTTCTAGTTTTTTTAATCTAGCCCCATCATCAAGTAGCGTGTCTATTATTCAGGATAGATACATGGTTTGTGGTGTGGTGCTCGTTTATATAAACCATTTGGGATGTGAGATCGGTTTGATTTCATATCTTAAAATTTTCAAACTTAAAATTGTTTTCAAAATCAAATTCTACTTTCCAAATTATTTAAAACTATATATACAATAAATTTATTTTAAAACAAAATTTGCCGACAACTTCTGTGGGCGACCCCTTTTCAAAACACATAACCTAAAAATATGCCGACAGTACATTCTCAATCATAAAGAGATCGTTAATTCTTGCAAGAGTGAATTGTACAAACCTACCTAATACAAATACGAACCCTTGGTTTATCCCGCGAAGGTTTGCATAGAATTCTTCACGACAGGAACAAATACGGCAGCGGTAGTGTAGCAAAGCACTTCCCAACGTTTCTCTTTAATTATCTCTTCAATTCTAGTAGTAGGATTATAGATACCTCGATTTATGAAGCCCCTTCCTTGATAATCCTCCTCTTCATCATCACTTTGTTGAATAATCGCTACGCCTCGAAACTTATAAACTTCCTTCGGTTGAAAATGTGAGATTGAGGGGTTTCTATGGAGTAGGAATCCATGGGATGCGAATTGGGAATGGTAGTTTTTGTTTTTTTGGAGTTAGGAAGTCTAAAATGGAGTTTAGGGAGTTATAAGGATGAAGATCCCGCTCAAAACTGCCAAAAATCGCATTTTAAAACATCAAAAACCATCAACATGTTTTGGGTACTGGCGGCGCTCGATAGGGCTTCGGCAGCGCTCAAACATGTAAGTTCAGTATTACTCTGTGATAAGGCGCCGGCGGCGCTAGTGGTAAAAAATTCTCACTGAACTTCGCATGGACCAAAATATTCCAATATCTCAATTCGATCCAATATTTATCCATTTTAAAAGTATTTAGGAGTAATTAGGATTCAAAAATAACTATCTTAAAAGCACAACTACATCGAACAAACAAACACACCACAAAGATACATATGGGTTGCATCCCATAAAGGGCTTGGTTTAACGTTGTCAGCCCAACAAAGCATTTAGTTAATCGAGATGACTTAGAATTAAAACCTCTTTAAAGTCAGGTTGAAACCCGTCAAAGTAAGGCTTTAATCGATGCCTATTAACCTTGAAAATCTTTCCAGTGTCATGATCTTTAATATCAACAGCTCCAAAAGAATGAACTTTTACAACTATAAAAGGTCCTAACCATCTAGACTTGAGCTTTCCAGGAAATAACTTCAATCTTGTGTTTTATAACAAAACTTTTTGTCCAATTCTAATTTCTTTTTCAATATCTTCTGATCATGCCACAATTTTATTTTCTCTTTATAGATACTATCATTGTGATAAGATGTATTTCTAATCTCTTCTAATTCATCAATTGCATAAATCTTTTTTCTCCAACATTTTTCAAATTAAAACTAAACTCTTTTATCGTCTAATATGCTTTATGCTCCAATTCAACCGGTAAACGGCAAGTCTTACCAAACACTAGTCTATAAGGAGACATTCCAATAGGGGTTTTAAAAGCAGTCTTATAAGCCCATAAAGCAGCATCTAATCGAGCAGACTAATCTAATTTATGATTATCCATAGTTTTCTCCAAAATTCTTTTAATTTCACGATTAGACACTTCTACTAAACCACTAGTCTGGGGATGATAAGAAGTAGAGATTCTATGAATAATATTATATTTCTCAATTAATCTCTTAATTCGGTTATTTCTGAAATGGGATCCACCATCAGTTATGATCACTCTTGGCATTCCATATCTTGTAAATATATTTTTTCCTTACAAAATTTGAAACACTCCTAGCATCACATCTAGGTAAAGTAATAGCTTCAATCCATTTCAATACATAATCAACAGCAACCAATATATATAAATTTCCAAATGAAGGAGTAAATGGTCCTATAAAATCTAATCCCCATACATCAAAAATTTCAACTTCCAAATTATAATTTAAAGGCATTTCGATTCTTCTAAAGATATTACTTACTCTCTGACATCGATCAAATGATTTAATATATCTATAAACATCTCTAAAAAGAGTAGGCCAAAAAAATCCAAATTGTAAAATCTTAAAAGCAGTTTTATCAGCACCAAAATGACCTTCAAATTCAGAATCATGACATCGTTGAATAATCAAAGTCGTTTCTTCTTGTGGCACACATTTCCTAATAATCAGATCCTTACACTATTTATATAGATAGGGCTCATCCCAAAAATAAAATCTTGTGTAATATTTAAACTTCTTTTGTTGTTGCCTTGTTAAATCAGGTGGTCCAATATCACTTACAATCTAATTCACAATATCAGCATACCAAGGCAAATTGCTTCCCAAAATAGTATAAAGTTGCTCATCAGGGAAAATTTCTATAACTTCCTTTTCAAATTCAGATAATTTATCATATTCTAATCTTGACAGATGATCAGCTATTTGATTATCAGCTCCCTTCTTATCAACTATCATAAAATCAAATTCTTGCAGAAGAAGTATCAATCTAATTAGTCTAGGTTTTGCATCCTTCTTTTGCATTAAATATTTGATAGCCAAATGGTCTGTATGGACAATATTTTTAGCTCCAATTAAATAAGGTCTAATATTTTCAAAAGCAAATACTATAGCTAATAACTCTCTTTCAGTTGTGGTATAATTAATTTGAGCCTCATTAAGAGTTTTACTAGCATAGTAAATGACTTTGAAAACATTATCATGCCTTTGCCCCAATGCTACTCTGATCGCATAATCACTCGCATCACACATAAGTTCAAATGGTTTCTCCCAATCTGGTGAAACAATTATAGGTGCAGTGATTAATTTCTCTTTCAATAATTCGAAAGCACTCAAGCATTCATCATTAAAATCAAATTTTCTATCATTTTCTAAAAGTCGACACAAAGTTTTGGTAATTTTAGAAAAATCTTTAATATATCGCCTGTAAAATCTAGCGTGTCCTAAGAAACTCCTCACCTCTCTCACAGTAGTGGGTGGCGACAATCTCTTAATCACTCTAATTTTGGCAGGATCGACCTCTATACCATGTTCAGAAATTTTATGCCCAAGCACAATTCCTCCTGCAATCATAAATTGACATTTCTCCCAATTCATAACTAGATTTATTTTCTCACAGAACTCCAAAACTTTTGCTAAGTTTTCCACGAAAATTTCAAATGAAGTCCCAAATACAGAGAAATAATCCATAAAAACTTCTATTCCATTATTTATCATACTACTAAAGAGACATCATACATCTCTGAAACGTTGCAGGTGCATTACACAGTCCAAAAGGCATTCTTCGAAAAGCAAAGGTTCCATAAGGTCTAGTAAATGTTGTCTTTTCTTGAGCAATAGGTATTTGATGTTAACCAGTATATCCATCCAAAAAGCAGTACTACTTGTGTCCAGCAAGTCTATCTAGCATTTGATCGAGAAAAGGAAGAGGAAAGTGATCTTTTTTGGTGGCGGCATTTAATTTTCTATAGTCAATACAAATTCATCATCCATTAATTTGTCTTGTGGGTATAATTTCATTACATTCATTCACTTCAACAGTCACTCCTCTCTTTTTTGGTACACAATGTATTGGACTCACCCAAGCACTATCCGAAATAGGATAAATAATTCCAGCATCCAGCCATTTTAAAATCTCTTTCTTAACTACTTCTTTCATTATTGGATTCAATCTCCTTTGCGGATCAACTCTAGGTTTTTGTTCTTCATCTAATAAAATTCTGTGCATACAAATAGAAGGACTAACTCCTTTAATATCTGCCAAAGTCCATCCAAAAACTTTCTTGTATCTTTTTAAAGTTTCCAACAACTTCTGTTTTTGATAATTATTTAACTCCGAAGATACAATAACTGACAGGGTAGATGATTCTCCTAAAAACATATACTTTAATTTATTATGGAGAATTTTCATCTCAATTTCAGGAGGTTTTATTATAGATGGAATTAACCTTTTCTTTCCACCTTCCATATTGTCTAATACTTGGAATCTCTCTTGAACATACTCCAAATCTTCATTCTTCTTACTATTTGAATTTCCATCATCTTGAATTTCTTCTTCAAACATATTTTCATATTCTACTTCTTTTTAAATATATTTTTAAAATGATCATTTCTCAAATATTCACAAACCTCCATCCTAAAACATTCATTAACTTTTTCCATTGTGGGATACTTCATAGAATTTAAAATATTAAAGGTCACCTCTTGATCATTAACTCTCATAGTTAAATTTGCCTTTTGAACATCAATCACTACTTTTCCAGTAGTAAGGAATGGTCTTCACAAAATGATTGGAATTTCCTTATCTTCCTCCATATCAAGTACACTAAAATCCACAGGAAAGATAAATTTATCCACTTTCACTAACACATCTTCCACAACTACTTTAGCGTAAGTAATGGAACGATCGGCCAACTGAAGAGTCAAAGATGTAGGAGAAATTTCTCCTATTCCTAACCATTTGAAAGTTCATAAAGGCATAAGATTAATACTAGCTCCCAGATCACATAAGGCTTTTCCGAAAAAAATTTCACCAATAGCACATGGAATAGTGAAACTACCAGGATCTTTATGTTTTTCCAGAAGCTTCTTCTGAATAATTTCACTACACTCTCTACTAGGTGCAACAGTTTCATGATTTGTAAACTTTCTTTTCTTTCTCAGGTTGTCCTTCATAAACTTGGCATAGTCAGGCATCTATTCTAATGCTTCAACAAAAGAATTTTATCGTTAATTTCTTAAGGACCTCCAAAAATTTTCCAAATCTGTTATCCCTGTATTTGTTTCTTCAATCCTTGAGGAAATGGAGGTGGTGGTTTTTCATCAGTTATCTTCATTGGCTAAAGAAGATAATCTAAGTTTGGATAAATCTTATTTGAACATTTTTCGATTTCCACCTTCTCCTTTTCTATTTCAACTTCTTTTTGCACTCTAGTATTCAATTCTTTTCCACTCCTTAATTGAATAGCCTTAAGCTGTTCCTTGTTTTGATCTTTTAGATTGATCTTAACATTACTTGGAAGTGTTCCATAAGGTCTATTATTAAGTGCAGTAAAAATATACCCCAATTGATTTTCATTATTTTTCATGGCAACACCTTGAGCTTGTAATTGATTTCCCATATTCAGAACCCTTTTTTCAGTAGAAAATGTTTTATCCTTAAAATGTGGGTTATTATTGAATCCAAGAGGATAAGATGGTCTAAAATTGGTATTTCCTTGATTGTTTGAATTTCCAATTGGATTTATAGAACTGTTACCCCAATGTGGGTTAACATTGGCATTACTATTATTCCAATTGAAATTTGGGTGATTCTTCCAACCAGGATTATAATAATTTGAATAAGGATTGTTAGGTCTATTAATAGCATTTAAAGTCTCATAAGGTGTTTGAGATTATGTTATCTGTCCAAATAAATTTTCCTCCAACACTTGAGGTGGTTAAAAATAATTCATTCCATATTGATCTATTTTCTTAGAAAGGGTCGTAATTTGAGAAACTACCATAGTCATCATATCTGAATCATGAACACTAGCTACTCTCTTAGGATTTACCCGTTCAGAGGGCCATTAAAAATTATTAGTAGCCATTTCTTCAATTAATGCGTATGCTTCATCAAAAGGTTTTAACATTAACGATCCACCAGCAGCAACATCTATAATAGATCTCAATGACCCCACTATTCCATTATAAAATGTTTGAATTATTAACCAATCTGGTAAAGCATGATGTGGGCACTTCCTAAGAAGATCTTTAAATCTCTCCCAAGCTTCATATATTGACTCTCTGTCAAACTAACAAAAAGATGTAATATCATTTCTTAGTTTAGCAGTATTTGATGGAGGAAAATATTTTTATAGAAACTTCTGAGATAATTCTCCCCAAGTTCTAATAGATCCAGGTGCTAACGAGTTTAACCACGCCTTAGCTTTATCCCTTAATAAAAAAGGAAAAAGTTTAAGTCTAACAGCGTCATTAGACATCCATCAAATTTAAAAGTAGCACACAGTTCTAAAAAACTAGCGACATGTAAATTTGGATCCTCATTAGGTGTTCCTCCGAATTGTTTATTTTGTATCATTTGAATAATAGTAGGTTTAAGTTCAAATGAATTAGCAGCAACATCAGGATTTTGAATAGTTATGTGAATTTCATCTGCTGTTGGGTTAGAATATTATCTTAATGGTCTTGGCAAATTTCCAATATCATTTCTCTGATTATCTTGATTATTCGCCATTTCACAAGGATTTTCAGTTTGTTTTTGTTATTTTCTAATTTTTCTGATAGTACGCTCTAACTCTGAATCGTAAGGCACTAAACCTATAGCTCCACTACTACACATATATAATCACACAAATACTTTTTTAAAAGTAAATGAACACACAATTACACACTACAAAGTAAAGGTTTTCTGTAACTATATTATCAATAAGTACCGTTTATACTTCCTTCCTTACTTACTTCGTTACTTTCCCCGACAACAGCACCAAAAACATGATGTGGACTTTTATATATGCAAGAATTAATGAACTCAAATTTATAAATGTTTATAATGATTTTGTAAAGTCCACACACTCAATGCAAGTATACATATCGTATCAAGTAATACAGGGCTCTAATGGAGTCCTAGTTATCGATCCCACAGGGAAGTTACGAAGTAGAAGAAAGTGTTTCACAATAGATAATGTAGCACTGAAATCCGATACTCAAATTGCACTTAAAGTTTAAAACTTACTTCCATTACCATTATGCAAAAAATAGTAACAATTAATAAAACTATAATTACTTCTAATAACTTTGAAAACAGAATTAACTAACAGACACACTAAACTATGTATTTGAAAGGTTTTTGATATATGAGAAAAGTATGTTTCCTCTTGCAATGAGAATATGATGTGTGGATGATATGGATCAAATATCTATGTTATTCTGCCAAATAGAAGCACAAATGTTTCTTTACCCTGAAAAGAGTACCCCCTCTTCCAAGCATGAAAAGAACATTGACATATCCTAAGTTTAGTCACTAAATCTAAGGCTAGGCTCGGAGGATATCGACTCTCACTACGGGGCTCCCACTCACCCTTCACCTGAAGGCTAACTTTCAAGTTTAGTTACTAATCTTAAAACCAATTTGGGAATCTCAGCCTGTCACCCTGAAACCTCCAAATTGAGGTCCATCAAAACACATTTCCCTATTTATTTGCACTCAATTCCAATGAACTACGCAATTCATCAATGGAAATGGAATGGATTCTTCATTATTGTTGTAGGACATTAAATCATTTTAGAATTAATGTTCAACAACATATTTTAACAATTCAATTGGCCAAATCGAATGGTAAATTAAGTTCAAAATGAAAAACCATTACAATTTCTTCAATACATTAAAATCACGTCAAATCCACATTAATCCATCATCACATCTCTATGCAAGAAGAAAGACAAAGGAGACTACTAAGAATTCATGAAGAAAATACAATAAAACATGGATATTATATATAAAATAAAAGTCATACAAACCACAAAAGAAAATACAACTTATCTCTTTCTCTTCCCCAATGCAATTCCCTTGAAGTTCCGTTGAATCCTTTTCTCTCTTCTTTGCAACACTTGATTCTCTCTTTAGAATGGAAAGGAATAAGCAATCTCTCACTTTACTCCTTCTCCTTGACTCCTTAGAGAAGAATTCCTCTCAAATTCTCACTTCTACACACTCCTCTCCTAAACCCTAACACTTAACACACACCAATACCTCTACAATACACAATACACACACTAAAATCACACCATTTTCGTCAAAAAACTGTTACTTATAAGTTAGGAATGAAATCCCAAGAGTTTCCATAGGCATCCTTTTAAAAAGTCACCAAAACTCCTTTGAATTCCACCTACATTGGGCACCGGCGGCACTCTATCATCAACATATTGCTAAAGTCTCTAGAAAATAGCGTCGGCGGCGCCATAACCTGTTTTCCTCCTTTTTGCTCCTTTTTGCTCCGAATTCGTTCCTTTTTGCTTCTTTTCGCTCCAATCACCAAAAATCATCATACCTACAACAAATCATGTAAAATACCTTTCTTTAAAGTGCAATATCACCAAAATGGGTAAAATTATATAGCAAAAATCGTATATATTTTTGGTGCATCAGGCACAGACATTGTGGGCCCTATAGACCCTCCATCATCTAAAGGCCATCGATTCATTCTAGAAGCCACTGATTATTTCTCAAAATGGGAAGAAGCAATAATACACAGAGAATTTAAGTCAAAAGAAGTTTTTCATTTCTTCAAGTCTCATATTGTCAGAAGATTTGGAATTCTTTGAAGGGTCATATCAGACAATGGATGGCTTTTAAAAATACAAAAATGAACAACTTTATTCAGATACATAGGATAGATTAGAAATATTCCACAATCAATTATCCTAAAGCTAATGGTTTATCGGAAGCCATCAATAAAACAATAGTACAAATTTTGAAAAAGACATTAGCTAACAGTCAAAGACAGTGGCATGAGTGATTGATAGAAGCTTTATGGGCTTATAGGACTACATATCGAACACCAACACAGTCAACACTGTTTGCTTTGTTATATAATTCTGAACCCATCATACCACTTGAAGTGTGAATTCCTTCTCTCAAAGTTGTGGTCGCCACCAAAATAACTGAAGAATAAAATATCAAATTACGACTTGAAGAACTTCAAAGTTTAGAAGGCACGCATTTACAAGCTCAACAAAATCTTGAAATGTATCAAGCAAAAATGATAAGGGCCCAAGACAAATTGATTCACCCTAGAAAGTTTCGAATTAGTTAATTAATTTTAGTTCTCCATAGACTTATCTTTGCTCATCGAAGAATATGTGGAAATTTAGAACCAAATGAGAGGGCTCCTATGTGTTGACTTTACTTTTGGTTTGAGTCTAGTCTCTCTTTAGAATAGGCTAGGGTCTAGCAATATGACTCTCCTGGTGACTTTCTTAGAAGACTAGTCATGGAACCCTCCCCCTTAGAAATTTAAACCTTTTTCACTTCACTAGGAGTTTTCATATGCTTAAGGCCTAACCTCCAGCTTTTGGTAGGAAGTGACTAAAGCATAAGGAAGCCCAGGGGAAGTCTTCTATAAGTGGTCAAACCTTAGGATTTACCTTAGGAGGTCTGAAGCTTACATAATACACACAAGTAACACTCACAGCCTTAAACAAAGCACATCCCACTTTGAGCCCCTAATTCTTTTGAAACTCATGTGCGTGGTTTTCCTAAGCTCTTTGCCTCGAGCTAAAAAGTTTGGTTAGTACCAACACATAGAGGACCAAATGAGGGTTGACCTTGGTCCATGGCTCAATCTAAATGATCACATACTACTCACCTCTAATCAGCTTCAATTGTTTTAAAGTTCCAATTTCTTGCACCTAAATCTACCAAAAATACCCCTAAACCCTAAAATCTCCCAAAACTTTCAAAATTACCCAAATTACTTATTTTTCCCAAAAAATTATTTCAAATAATCCAAACCATTCAAATTGACCAATTTGACCAAAATTTCCAAAAAGCCCCGAAAATTTACAAAATTACCAAAATACCCTTCTTAGCCCAAAAATAAAAAAATTCTAAATATTCTCAAAAACTCCCAAAACCTCCTAAATATTCCCATTTTCATTTCTCTAAACTACCACATAACTCAATTTGACCAATTTAGCTCAATTTAACTAAAAGCCCCAATTTGACTCATTTAACACAAAAATGCATAAATTAAACCCAATTGACCCAAATATGGCCCAATTTCAACTCTAAAACAAAATTAAACATCCTCAATACCAATATAAACCAAAAATAAGCTGAATTTTATCCACATTTGAGCCCAATTTTAACCTAAATTCAAAAGCCCAATTTTGACCAAATGACCCAATTCACCTCAAATTGGCTCAATGTTAATCAATTTCACCACAATTTGAAGTCCAAACATCTCATGACATTCCTCTATGAAAAATACAACATTCAATGGCCCTAATTGAGCCTAAACCTCACCCAAGTCCAACTTAGCCAAAATCCCCAATTTTGCCCTAAATGGGTAACATGTTCAAAATCCATCAAATTGAATGCCCTAACCCCAAATTTCCCACCCAATTAATGTCGAAAACTCTTTATTACATCCCCCTAGACCATTTGAAACCATCAATTAGCCATTAACCCGACTCTAGCATAAACCTAAACCCAAGCTAACCCAAGTTTCCTAAAATTGGCCGAATACCCAAATTAAGCCAAATTAAACCTCCAAACCTACTCAAACCAACTCCAATCCCCATTCAAACACTTCATGACAATCATATACATCATTTTGAACAATCTATTGGGCTCAAAAAAAGCTTAAACCCAAGCTATCCCAACCTTGAACCCAAATGCCCAAAATTAGACCCATGATCCAATGTTACTTAAATTGAACCAAATTGACCAAATTGGCTTCACCATAGCCCACCTTGGAACCCCAAGGACTAGCCAAGATCAATCAAACCTAAGCCCATTGATCCATGGAGCAGAGATCCCTCACTTGGGACCAATGGGTCCTCACCTTTTGGCTAAACCCATTAACCCAAGCAACCCTCATTAAATCAGGCAATCAATTGCATTGAGCTCCCCTCTTTACTCCCATCAGCCTATCAGCCACCATCCCTGTCCTTGCTGGCCACCTAGCCACAAGAACAGCTAAGCCCAAGCGCCCCCATACCCCTTAAAACCTAAAATTAGGCTTTGTCAGTGAGGCATCCCCTCAGTGATCAATTGCTTTAATCATCCCTCAACTTAAGCGGCCTAATGCACCCACATTGGCACCTTGAGCTCCACTCTTTGGCCATGGCTATAAAAATTGCCTTTCACAGCCAAAAGAGAGGAGCTGAAATTTTCTCAAGGACCCTACAAAAAACCTCACCAGAGCTTCCCTGAGACCCCTGAGTGCAAGCTGATATACCTAAAATATTTAGTATTTTTATGCACATTTTTATACCTATTTTTAATGATATTGCACTTTAATGGAAGGTATTTTGTATTTTTCTTGCAGGTATGATGAAAATGGATTGTCATGATGAAAGGAGCAAAATTGGATCAAATTTGGAGCAAAAAAATGAAAAATCAAAATTTTGGCACTAGCGGCTAAGCGCCGCTGGGCCGGCGCTTAGCCGCTACAGTTAAAAATCAAAATTCAAATGAATTTGGCACAAATTTCAAAGGGGATGGGATGTAACTCTTGGTGGTAACTACCATAACTTCCTTTGGGCGACAAGTTTGAATGTAGGGGTGCGTTCCTTGGTAGATACATTGAATCTAGATACATTTTGAAGAGACACCAAGGCACCTTTTGGTTTACTATTTAAAGAGAGTCTTAAGAAAGATTAGGAGACTCTTCCTTTTCCTTTTGAAGGGTTCTTTTTTTCTTTCTTTTGTTCTTCCACTGCATTTTTAAGAGTTTTTATTTTAGAGTAGGAGTAGAGAGTAGAAAGGAGAGAAGGGTCGGAGTGAAGTCTTCTTCTTCCTACTTCTTTTCTTTCTTTTAGTTTAGTTTTTATTGAAGTCTGTATTCTGAGTCATCAGAGTTGGGAGACTTGCTCTGAGGTGTAGTTTAGCGAAGAGTCAAAGTTTTAGAGGAACCTCCTTAGTCTTGTGGAGAGGATTTTCAGATAAGTGTTTACTTTTAATTTTTATATTAATACTTGCTTTAGTTTGTTATTTATCTTATTGTTTTTAATTTCAAATCAATGTGTTTTTGTATTTTCTCAGTGCATTCTGAGTAGTTTACTTTATCCTTTTCTTTCTTAAATGAAGAAGTAATTAAATTACAAAGAATTGTTGTAGAAAGTATAAGTGTTTAAAAGTTTGAAGAAGTTGTGAAGATTGATTCTAAAAGCTTTGTTTACTTCTTAATTTGGCATGTTAAGTTGTAGAATTTCTTGAGATTATGTAAGATCTAATGCGGTATTGTCTCATAAAAGTTAGTAAGAATCACATGCATTTATATGGGTGAGAATTGTAGTCCATATAATTGAATGTAATATTAGAAGATATTTTTATAAAAGGGAGTAAAACTAGAGGATTTTTGAATGACAGGCTAAAACCCCCTAATTTGGTTTGAATTTTTGAGTTTTTTTATGAGAAGTTAGCCCCCAGGTGGTGGGAATCGAGGGAACTCTAGAGTGAGAGACTGGTATCTTCCCTGTCTAACCATGTTCAAAATAATAAAAATTTCAAATTAACCTATGTTCTTTATAGAACTAAGTAAGGGTAAAGAACACATTTACTTCTATCTGTCACAACAAATTTGAATACTTCCATAACAATACTTTAAGAATTGTTACTACATCATAAAAGGAAAGAAAAAGATATTCTAGTTAATAGTATTTTACATACAGTGTTATTAGTTATTATAATTTTAATTTCTTGCTTAACATTTTATTAAGAAAATTTCTAAAGACAAATCAACTTTCAAAACTTTTCAAAATCAAGACATACTTTTTCAAAAATAATTAAAGAAAGTAAAAAGATAATTTTCTAATTCCTTTAAAGATTTTCACATTTTCCCTGAGCTTTCGATATCTCGGGGCTTAATAAAAAAGTCCTATATTACTTGATAAATGATACGTATACTTGCGTAGTATCCCATATTATAAAAACATAATTTTCATATCTAAATCCTCAGTGCATATATTCCTAGCAGCCTAAGTTTTGGCGTCGTTGCTGGGATAAAATTTTTAGTGTCGTTACATTTACAGGACAGTATCATGTTTTTGGAGCAGTTACATTTATCGTGGATCAAGTTTTTGGCACCGTTGCCAGGGAAAATTAATTAAATTGCATTTTAAAGAGAATTAAGAAATTTTAAATATTCACTTTTCTTTTTTTTTGTTAGTGTGTTGTCTTTTCTTTTGTTTTATTGTTGTATGCGTAGTTCAGGTTCTGAAGGACTTGTGCCTTATGATTCTGAATTAGAAAGAACTATAAGAAAAATTAAAAAAATTAAAAATACAGAAAAAGATAAAAATATTCAAGAAATGACAAATCATCAAAATCAAAATGTTGGCATCCATCAAGAATTAAGACCTTTAAGGGATTATGTTAACCCTACAGTAGATGAATTTCATGGTAGTATTCAATACCCTGCTGTAGCAGCTAATACTTTTGAGCTTAAACTGCTATTATCCAAATGGTGTCTAATAATCAGTTTGGCGGAGCAACAACTGAAGATCCTAATTTGTATCTTGCTAATTTTCTAGAGTTGTGTGCTACTTTTAAATATGATGGTGTTTCGGAAGATGCTATTATACTTAGACTTTTTCCTTTCTCACTAAGGGATAAAGCTAAAATGTGGTTACATTCGTTAGCACCTGGATCAATAAGAACATGGGGTGAACTGTTAAAAAAGATCCTTGCTAAATATTTTATACCATCTAAGACTGCTAAGTTGAGAAATGATATAATATCTTTTTGTCAGTTTGAAGGGGAATCAATATATGAAGCATGGGAAAGATTTAAAAATCTCCTCAAGAAATGTCCACATCATGCGATACCAAATTGGTTAATAATTCAAACTTTTTATAATGGATTAGTTAGATCTCTTAGATCAATCATCGATGCTGCTGGTGGATCATTAATGTCTAAACCATTTTCTGATGCTTGTGCTTTAATTGAAGAAATGGCTATTAATAATTTTCAATGGCCTTCTGAAAGGTTAAATCCTAAAAAGGTAGTCAGTGTTTATGAAAATGATGCTTTTACAATGTTAGCAAATCAAGTTGTTGTTGTATCAAGGAAGATAGACCAATTTGGGATGAATTTTTCTCAGCCAATTCTCATGATTGAACAAAATTCATTAGGCCAAATGGTTGATTCTTATTCTTCACAAGAAACTGTGAATGCTATAATCAAACCTAACAACCCATATTCCAATTATTATAACCTTGGTTGGAAGAATCATCCAAATTTTAACTGGAATAACTATAATCAGGGTGGTGTTAATCAACAATGGGGGAACCACCAAGTAAACCCATTGGGGAATTGGAACAACCAAGGTAATAATAATAAAAGATTAACTTATCCTTCATGTTATAAAAATGCTTTACAAAATTAGGAGAAGAAGTTGTCTAAGGAAGAAGTATTATCACATATGGGAAATCAATTACAAATTCAAGGAACAACCATGAGAAATATTAAAAATCAATTGGGACAAATTGCAAATGCCTTAAGTAATAGATCCCAAGGAAAGCTTCCAAGTAATACTGAAGTGAATCCAAAAGAAAAAAATAAAGAACAAGTAAAAGCAGTTCAACTGAGAAGTGGAAAAGAATTGGAAGGTAGAGTTCAAAAAGAAACTGAAGTAGAGAAAGAAGAAATTGAAAGACCAAAAGAGGACGCTCTAAAAGGCTTTGAAAGACCTATTTCTCCACCTAAGGTTGATTTAGAAAAACCACCACCTTCATTTCCTTAGAGACTTCGTAAACAAAAGTTGGATAAGCAATTTTCAAAATTCTTGGAGATATTAAAGAAGCTTACCATCAATATTCCATTTGTTGAAGCCCTAGAACAAATGCCAAGCTATGCGAAATTTATGAAGGATATTCTTAATAAAAAGAGGAAGTTTGAAGAAAATGAGACTGTTGCACTTAGTGAGGAGTGCAGATGCTATAATTCAGAAAAAGCTTCCGAAAAACTTAAAGATCCTGGTAGTTTCACAATTCCATGTGCAATCAGAGAAAGATTCTGTGGAAAAGCTTTATGTGATTTGGGTGTAAGCATTAACCTTATGCCTCTATCAATATTCAAAATACTGGGACTAGGAGAAATAATCCCAACTACTTTAACTCTGCAATTAGCAGATAGTTCGATCACATATCCTAAAGAAGTTATAGAAGATGTTTTGGTAAAAGTGGATCAATTTATTTTTCCTGTGGATTTCATTGTGTTAGATATGAAGGAAGATAAAGAGATACCCATAATTTTTGGGAGACCTTTTCTAGCTACAGGCAGAGCCATGATAGATATGCAAAAGGGGAATTAACGATGAGGGTTAATGATCAGATTGTTACATTTAATATTTCAAAATCGATGAAATATCTTGCTAGAGGTAAAGAAGATGAGTGTTATAGGATGGATGTTATTGAATATTTAAGTGAATGTCATTTCAGATCAACTTATGAAGAGAAAGCTGAAAGAGAAGAATTTGAATATAAGCAAGAAGAGGAGTTATTTGATTTTGAAGATTTTTAAGAGGAAGATTTAAAGTATGTTCGTGAAAGTTTTGAAGTGTTGGATATGACTGAGAAAGATGAATCTTATGGCCCATCAATTGAAAAACCTCCTGAACTTGAGCTAAAAATGCTTCCTGATCATTTGAAGTATGTTTTTCTAGGTGAATCCTCAACCTTGCCTGTTATAATTTCCTCTCAATTAACTGAAAAAGAAGAAGCGAGTTTACTTGAAATTTTGAAGAAGCACAGGAAAGCCTTTGGATGGACAATTGCTGATATTAGAGGAATCTGTCCTTCAATTTGTACGGACAGAATTCTTATGGAAGATAATTGCAAACCGTGGGCTGATCCACAAAGGAGATTAAATCCTATCATGAAAGACGTTGTTAAGAAAGAAATTTTAATGTGGTTGGATGCTGGAAATATCTACCCTATTTCAAATAGTGCATGGGTTAGTCCTATTCACTATTCCTAGGAAAGGAGGAGTAACTGTGACTGTTAATGAAAAGAATGAAATGATACCAACAAGACAAGTTATATGGTGGCGAATATGCATTGATTATAGAAATTTAAACCTTGCCACAAGGAAAGATCATTTTCCACTCCCTTTTCAAGATCAAATGTTGGATAGACTGGCTGGGCATAAATACTTTTGTTTTCTGGATGGATATACTGGTTACCACCAAATTCAAATTGCTCCTGGGGATCAAGAGAAAACTACGTTTACCAGTCCTTATGGTACGTTTGCTTTTAGAAGAATTCCCTTTGGTTTATGTAATGCCCTTGCTACATTTCAGAGATGTATGATGACTATTTTTTGTGATTTAATTGAAAAAGGGATTGAAGTTTTTATGGATGACTTTTTAACGTTTGGGATTTCATTTGAATCTTGTTTAGAACATCTATCTAAAGTTCTAAAACGCTGTGAAGAAACTAATTTGGTCCTTAATTAGGAAAAATGCCAATTTATGGTAGTAGGAGGAATTGTTTTGGGACATCGGATTTCAGAAAAAGGTTTGGAGGTAGATCCTGCAAAAATTCAAGTTATACCTAATTTACCATGCCCATCCAATGTAAGGGGAATTAGAAGTTTTTTAGGACATGCTGGATTCTACAGGCGTTACATCAAAGAATTTTTAAAGATTACAAAACCTTTATGACGATTATTGGAAAAGGATGCAATTTTTAATTTTGATAATGATTTCCGTAAATCTTTTGAAACATTAAAAGAAAAATTAATCACTGCACCTGTAATAATTTCACCAAATTGGGAAAAACCTTTTGAATTAATGTGTGATGCTAATGATTATGCCATTGGTGTTGTTTTGGGTCAGAAACATGATAAAATTTTCAAAGTAATTTATTATGCTAGTAAAACTCTTAATGAAACTCAAATTAGTTATACCACTACTGAGAAAGAGTTATTATCCATAGTATTTGCCTTTGATAAATTTCGATCATATTTAATTGGAACTAAAAGTGTGGTGCATACTGATCATTCTACTATCAAATATTTAATGAATAAGAAGGATGCGAAGTAGAGATTGATTAGATGGATTCTTCTTTTGCAATAATTTGATTTTGAGATCGTAAATAGGAAGGGTTCCAATAGTCAAATTGCTAATTATTTGTTCAGGACTGAAAATGAAAGATCTCTATGTGATGCTGAAGAAATTAATGAACATTTTCCTGATGAAAAATTATTCACTGTTAATAAGTGTCGTGTTCCATGGTATGCCGGCATAGTAAACTTTATTTTCAGTAGTATTATACCCTATGGTTTGACATACCAGGAAAAGAAGAAATTTTTGTCTGATGTTAAGACTTATTTTTGGGATGACCAATGTTTATATAAACAACGAAAGGATCTTATAATTCGAAGATGTATACCTTTGGAAGAGACTTATGAAATTATTCAAAAATATCATGATTCTTGATTATGGGGGACATTTTGGAGTTGAAAGAACCTCATATAAAATCTTATAATCTGGATTTTATTGGCCTATAATTTTTAAGGATGTGAATGCTTATACTAAAAATTGTGATAGATGTTAGCGTGTAGGCAATTTTTTAAGAACAAATGAGATGCCCCTCAATTATATGTTGGAAGTTGAAATATTTGATGTTTCGGGATTAGATTTCATGGGTCCATTTACACCATCTTTTGTAAATGTTTATATTTTGATAGCAGTAGATTATGTTTCCAAATGGATTGAAGCTATTGCTTTACCTCGATGTGATGCTCAAAGTGTTGCAAAGTTTTTAAGAAATAATATATTTTACAGATTTGGAATACCAAGAGTAATCATAATAGATGGGAGAAGTCATTTTAAAAATGTGATTATTGAGAAGTTAGTAAAGAAATATCATATAAATCATCACATTGCTACTGCTTATCATCCTCAGACAAGTGGTTTGGTTGAAATATCCAATCGTGAAATTAAAAGAATATTGGAAAAGAATGTTAATCCAAACAGAAGGGATTAGTGAATCAAACTGGATTATGCTTTATGGGCTTATAAGATTGCCTACAAAGCCACTATAGGAATGTCCCCATATAGGCCGATTTTTGGAAAAGCTTGTCATTTGCCTATTGAACTTGAGCATAAAGCATATTGGGCTATTAAAGAGTTCAATTATAATTTGAAAGATGCTGCGGAGATGAGATTATTGTAATTAAATGAGCTTAAAGAGATAAGGAATGAATCTAATGAAAATGATAAGATTTATAAGGAAAAGATGAAGTTATGGCATGATCGGAAGATTCTTACCAAAAATCTTGTAACAGGACAAAAAGTTTTCCTGTATAATGCCAGATTGAGAATTTTTTCTAGAAAACTTAAGTCTAGGTGGAGCTATGGATATTCAAGATTCTAAGACTGGAAAAATATTTAAAGTTAACGGTCTTAGACTTAAACCTTATTTTTCAGTCTATCAACTTAAATCTGATGAGAATCTAATTTTGGTCACTCATAAAGAGTTATGGGTATGTCAGGCTAAAGATGTTAAACCAAGCGCTTTGTGGGAGGCAACCCATAGTTATCGGTGTGCTTTGCTTTATCTTTCCTTTGTGTGCTTTGTTTGGTTTGTTTTCATGTTTTGGTGGTAGTATTTTAGAGCTTTTATGTTATAGTAGTGTTTATTTGACATTATTTTATGACTTAGAGGAGTCAGAATGAAATTTTGGACATTTGGCAAACCTGTGCTAAATTGAGCACTGGCGGCTAAGCGCCGCCTAGTTGGCGCTTAGACGCCGGAGTTATGAAACATGTGATAAATGAGGTTCTAGAAGCCTAGATCGTGAGGAAGTGGTTTAGGAAGTTATTTTGGAGTTTTTAAACATTAAAGGGTGGGTTTATGCACTTCTTAAGTCTATAAAAGGCCCTGGATTGAGAGAAACACTTGCCCCTACTCCTATTTTCATTCATGAGTCTTAAGAAGAGTGTTTTGAGTGCATCATGTCTTCCTAGGTGAATGAGATCAAGAAGAAAGAGGAGTTTGCCAAGAGTAAGTTTATTAGTGATAATGCTAAAGAGTTATTCAATGGATTTCTTGTCGTTAGTATTCAGGGAATTGCAAAAAAGATTGCAATGATCGAAACCCGAGTGCTTAAATCGAAGCAAAGATCAATGAAACTAACACACATTTGGAGCATATGGGATGGCAACTCAAAATGCAATTCAATCATACAAGTCACGTGGAAGAAGCAGATAAGACGATGTTCCTGAAGAGCAAGTGGTTAGAAGAAGAAGATGTAAGAGTGTTCAATCATCACCTATTCTATCAGATTTATATTCCAGGTCAAATGGAAAAAATAGTGGTTCTAGATATATTCCGCCTACTGGAGAGTGGAATTAAATGTTGGTTTTATCTTGTGGTTTGTTTTGAGTATTTTAAGTTTTTATGTGTTTGATGTTTAAAGTATTTAATCTTTTATGTTTGTGATCTGTTGTAGTTTAATGTGTGATTGTTACAACTTAGTGATGTAAACTTATCATTATGCTTATTGAATCCGTTTGTATTTAGGGAATTTCATCCACAGTGCTTGGATAGAAATTTTTAGTTTGTATTAAGTGTGGTTTGTTTTTAATGAATATAAGTTTATGTTTGTGTGAAATTTGGTTGGAATTAATGGATATTAAAGTTTGAAATTAGAGTATTGGAGATTAATGAGTAAGAGACAAGTATTTTGAGATGATTGAGGGTTATTAACTAAGTAGTTTAGTGCATTTTTTTAATTGTGAAAATCTTGGAACTGTTGACTAAGTGCCAGATTTTGCGGCTAAGCGCCAAAGGCCTCACACTTAGGCGTCGGTTCATGAAAATTGGATTTCAGCTGTTAAAACCCGAAAATCACCATTTTTAACTTACCTGCCATCTTTAACCTCTAACTTTCACTAAAAGGAGCCTAGGGCATCAACATTTTGGATCATTTGAAGGCCGATTTCAACAAAAATTGTTAGATTTGGATTCCTTAAGGTAAGAGCACTACTTCTAACTAAAAAATTTTTAGTTTAACAATGTATTTTGAGTACATTTTGAAAAATCCTAAAATCACTATTCATGGTGAAAATTTGAGGAAAAAGATGAGAAATTACTTGGATTTAGTGGAAATTAATTTTGGAAGTTAATTTACCAAGTTTAGTTTGATTTTGGAATTTATGGTGATTTTCGTGAATTTTTAGACATGGCTCCAAAGTCAAAGAGATCGAGAGAAAAGACGAGATTTGATTCTGACAAGTTTGTTAGTGCAGGGGCTGAGGAACGATACGTTGATGCACTACAGTCACATAAATTGATTCTTGAACATGTGTTTAGTAAGCCAGGAGAGGTTATTGAGGAGATGATTACTAAAAGAAATTAGGAAAATTACGGCTGCTTCTCTGCTGTTGCTGTGTTTCTGTGGTCAAAGAGTTTTATGAAAACTTACCTGCAGCAAAAGAAAATTTGGTATGGTGAGAAGGCAAGAAGTACATTTTACATCTGCGGTAATCAATGTCTTTTTTTGACTGCCTCCTGATATGTTCTATTTTTATTCAAACTATCATCTTACTAAGGGAGAGTTAGATGAGATTATGGCATTTCTGACTAACGGAAGAGGTTTATGGAAGATCACAAATGATAGAAGAGTAAATTTTCAAGCCTCTAAGTTAAATGTCATTTCTAAAGCATGGCATTATTTTATCTCATCTAAGTTATTGCCTTCAAGCTATACTAGTGGAGTTATAAGGGAGAGAGTTGTTCTGAACTATTGCATTCAAAAAGAGAAGCCTATAGATATTGGAGCAATAATTTATGATTACATTTTGAATTCGCTATATCTACTACTACTGGAGGAATGTGATTTTCTTCCTCGATCCATTCAATATGTGAATGATCTGGAGTGAAATTTGAAACTTGGGAAGAGTTCCTTCAGCCTTTAAAACTAATTACCAGTGTAAACGTGGAGCTTACACTGTACATTCAGAGTTTGGCTGGAGAGGAGGATTTGGTTGATCTTCTACTGCTTCTGCTTCTGCTTCTGCTGCTTCTACTTCCCGTGCTACTACTTCGAGAGCTTCATCATCCAGCGATTCACAGATTGGTTTGTTCAGAAAGATTTTGAAGAAGGTGAGTCTTACTCGTGAGCATATTAGAGACATGGATGGTAAAATAGATAATATGGAAAGATATATTATAAAACATGATGAATACGAGGAGAACTATCAGCATTATTTGGATAGATTGATCAGAGGTGATATGAGTGCTGAGTTGCCCCCTCATCCATTCTACATACCTTATGTGCCATCTAGAGATTGGAACGAACAAGATGATGATGATGATGAGGATGATTAGTTGATTTTATTATGTGTTATTGAGTTTTTGTTGATAAGTTGATGTATGTTATGTCTGTTGATTTATTTTGATATTGTGTTTGTTGTGTGAACTCTGGTAATATGCTGATTATAGTTAGACTATTTTTGGATATTTAGATGTATCTGAGTTGGATTTATATTCTATATGTTGTTTTGTGATATTTGTGTAGTAGTAAATCTTTTAATTTATATGTTGTGTCAGAGTTTTTATAGTGTGTACTTTAGTTCCAAAATTATTACGAGAATTTGGAACACTATTAAAAACAATTATTTAAAACTACATGTTTAAAACTTTCAAAATCTACTACTACCATTTGTTATCTAGTATTGGTGTGATTTCAGTTATTTTCAGTTGGTGTGTATTTACTTTGAAAACCTCCACTATTGTAGAAGTCCTTTGAAATTTTGAATTTCCATTTAATGAAAAACTGAAAATTTTGAATTAAATTTCTTTTTACTCCAGTTTTTAAATTGTTATACTTGCATATTTAGGATATTAAGATTCCTGTAAGCATGTTATATTAGTTTTCAATTCTCACCCATGTATCATTTCTTATGCTTAAATGTTTTATCCTAACTAAAAATTAAATTTTGAGGGCAATTTTAAAAACCAAAATTTTTCAAAAACCTAAAATTTTGTTTTTCTCAAGAAAACATAAAATTAATTTTATTTTGATTGAAAACAATTTTTTATATGAAGTTATATTATGGGAGCAAAATTTTGAATATAGAAATTAATAAGAGAATTTAGTTAAAATTTTTAGTAATAATGAAAATTTTAAATTTAAAATTTTCTCAGTAAAGAAATGTTAAATATAGTTTAACTATCTTTAATAAGAAATATTGTATTTTTGGATAAATAGAAGATTTAACTTTTATTCTTCAAAGCTTAAATTTCTTTTATTGAGGAGTAATTTTCAAATAAAGTTATTATGATTTTTAAGTGAAATATGTATATCAGACCTTTAATTTAAATGGAATGGTGGAATTCAAAATCATTAAAGGCCTATCATGAGATAGTAATCTTTGCCTAATAAAAAAAAAGAAAAAGAAAAAAAATAGAAAAAAGTGAAAATTGGTATGTAAAAAGGAAGGAGAAGCTTGAGGATTTAAGGGCCTAATCAAAAATTGGTTCCATACCTAAAGTATAAGATATAAGTTCTGAGAAAATCTAAAGCTTAAGGTTATAATATAGTAAGTAAAATTATTTTCAAATAAAGATTTTTAAGTGAGAAAAATAAGTGTGTGAATCCTATATTTTAAAAAATCTACAAGTATTTCGGAATTAGATAGCAAACCTATATTTTACATTATCCTTTACCTAAGAACTTTCTAAACTTTAAGTTGGTCTTAATTACTAAAATTTTTTCTAAATTAGGACTATTCCATTTCTAGAACAAAATTTTGTTATCTTCCTAAGAAACTCATTACATAATTTGCATGCTAAATTTTCTATGTGATTAAGAGTCACTTGAGGACAAGTAACATTTTAAGTTTGGGGGATTTTGATACACCTAAAATATATAGTATTTTTATGCACATTATTATACCTATTTTTCTGATATTGCACTTTAATGAAAGGTATTTTGTGTTTTTTCTTGCAGGTATGATGAAAATAAGTGATTATGATGAAAAGAGGAAAATTGGATCAAATTTGGAGCAAAAAAATAAAAAAAAATGAAAAATTTGACCTTGCCGCTAAGCGCCTCCAAAGTTAAAAATTGAATTTTCTTCATTATTGGCGCCAATTTCAAGAGGTGTTTGAACAACATTTGGTGGTGACTTCCTTAACTTCCCATAGGCGGCAAATTTGAATGAAGGGATGCATCTTTTAGTGGATACATTAAATTGGGACATGATTTGAAGAGACACCAAGACACCTTTTGGATTATTATTAAAAGTATGTCATGTAATGAATGAGAGAGTCTTTTTAGTGAGTTTAGTTTTCAAGAGTCTTTTCTAATTTTCAGATTTTTCTTCTAGTTCAAAGAGTTTTTACTTTCAATCTTTTATTGTTTATAGTTTAGTTAGTTTTGTTTTAGAGGAGAAAGGGTTGTTGTGAAACTTTCTTTCCACCAATTTTTCTTACATCCATTTATCTAGTTTTTATTGAAGTCTAAAGTCAGAGTTAGAGTCAACAGAGTTGAGCGCCAACCTCTGTAGTGTTGTCCTGTGGAAAGCCAAGTTTGAAAGGAACTTCCGGAGTCTTGTGGAGAGGATTTTTAGATAAGTGTTTACTTCTGTTTTCTATATTTAATTTTTCTTGTTGTGTTTTCTTTATGATTTCTATTTTCAAATCAATGTGTGCTTGTGTTTTCTCCATGAATTCTGAGTAGTTTTCTTTATCTTTTTCTTTCTTAAATGAAGAAGTAATTAAATTATGTAGGATTGTTGTGGAATGTATAAGTGTTTAAAGTTGGAATAGGTTGTAAAGATTTAATTCCATGAACTTAATTTACTTCTTAATTTGGCAAGTTAAGATGTTAACTTTATTGTGAGATTATGTAAGATCCAATGCGGTCTGTTCTCAAACAACAAAATGGTATAAATCACATACAATTATATGGATGACAATTGTAGTCCATATAACTGAATGCTTAGAAGATATGTTTTTAATGGGGAGTAAAATTAAAGGTCTTTAGAGTGACAGGCTAAAGCCCCCTAATTTGGTTTGATATTTTAAATTTTGTTATGAGAAGTTAGCCCCCAGGTGGAGAGAATCAAGGAAACTCTAGAGTGAGAGCTGGTATCTTCCCTGCCTAACCATGTTGAAGATTTTAAAATTTCAAATTAACCAATGTTCTTTATAGAACCAAGTAAGGGTAAAGAATAAATTTGCTCCTATTTATCACAACACATTTAATTACTTCCACAACAATACTTTCATAATTATTATTGCTTTATAAGAGAAAGAAAAAGATATTTTATTTCCCAGTATTTTATACCGCATTTTAAAGTTCTGATAATTTTCATTTCTTGCTTAGCTTTTATTAAAAATACCATAAAAATTTTTCAAGCTTTTCAAATCAAAACATTCTTTCAAAAGTCATTAAAAAAGTAAAAATATAATTTTCTTAATTCTTTAAAAAGTTTTTACATTTCCATGTGGGTTCGATATCTCAGGGCTTAATTAGAAATTCCTATATTACTTAATAAACGATACATATACTTGCATAGTATCCCATATTATAAAATCATCATTTTCATATCTATATCATTTGCACATATATTTGGTGTGGAGTCAAGTTTTTGGTGCACATATATCTATCTGGGATCAGTAAGTTTTACCAGCATTCCTCAATTCAAATGGCATAACTTTGTAACAATATATCCCTATGGGTGTCGTAAAGGCTTTATTTGATTCATCTTCTGGAGACATCTTTATTTGATTGTATCCTGATGATCCATCCTTAAAGGAAAATATTGCATGTGTGGATAATATGTCGACCATCAATTCTGGGACTGGTAAAGGAAATTCATCCTTCGAACAAACTTTGTTTAAATCTCTCAGGTCTACCCAAACCCTGATTTGGATATTTTCTTTTTAACTGGTACTACATTAGCCAGCCATGTTTGATAACTTTCTTCTCGTATAAAACCAGCCTCATTTAATTTCTTAACTCGACAATGACTTTTTATTCTATTTCAACACGCATACTTCTCGGAGATTGTTTAATAGAGATTACAATTTGATTTGCCCCAAGTTTGTGGAATGTGATTTCTGGAGCTAGCCTAGGCATTTTGTCATAAATCCAGGCAAAGCAATCTTTGTAATTCGTTAATAGTTGAATTATTTCCTTTGCTTCCTTGTCGTCAAACAATGAACTAATGAAAGTTAGTTTTGGGTTTTCATTAGTCCCTAAATTTATTTCTTTTAATTCATCAACTGTCAGTTTAATTTCTTCTTCCAATTCGAGAGGAGCTTTTTCAGATGTTTATTCAGAATTAAGTTTTTCGGTGATGACTAGGCAAAATTTTTATCATTTAGGGGTTCTAAAGTGCCAAATCCAATACCCTCTTTAGAGTTAGGGTTTTGTTTATTGTTATCCCACATTTGTTCAATAAAGTGTGGTTAATTTAAAGTCCATCATTTGACCATTAAACTATTTTGAATATATTTTTGTACCCAAGGAGAATACAACTAAAAAAAATTTCACTGATTTTGCAAAATTTTCATCTTCTAATTTTACATCGATTTCAGTAATACAAGAAGTACAGCAAAGTCTAAACTTGATTAGCTTTTTATCATCACTGTATACTTCTTTGACCACTAAATCCTCAATCTTAGAAGTAGAGATTGGATTTAGGGTCATAGTGTGTATATAATGATTAATTTTCTCATACATAGACTCAAATCATTTTTCTTTGTCTTCTTCTTCAAGAGGTATTTTGAACTGAGGGTTTTTTTAGAACCACCGATGTTGTTTCTTCTTTTGCATCTTCTTTAGAGCCCAACTCAATTTTGAACTTCAATGGTTTCTTCATTTTGACAATTGGGTTTTGATTTCCACGTCCTCGTTTCTGGCCTCGACCTAGACTGCGAGTCTGATGGGAATTATCACCCTTCAACTGTGTTGAAGAATGATAGTCTTTTTTTATTTTCTTTTCTTTGTCTTTTTCTTTTTTATTCATCACTGCTTCTCTGGAGAATATTGTTTGTTTTATTGGAGCATAACATGTAGCATCTTCATGCACTCTAATTTCATGGACTGAAAATGGTTGCAAATCTCCTATGATACATGTCGGCATATTTTTAGGTTATGTGTTGTATTTTTGAAAAGAGAGTCGCCTACAAAAATTGTCGGCGAATTTTAATTTAACTTAAATAAATAATTTGAAAAGTAGTATTTGATTTTGAAAATAATTTTGAATTTGAAAATTTTAAGATATGAAATCAAACTGATCTCACATCCCGAATAGTTTATATAAACGAGCGCCGCACCACAAACCGTGTATCTATCCCGAAGAATAGACACACTCGCTTGATAATGGGGCTCGATTAAATAAACTAGAAAGGTTTGTGACATCCGTTTGGTCCGCGAACCAATTTTATAAGCCGACAAATTCCCCGCTTAATATGAAACTATTAAACAGGGTTTATATTACTCGGGTTCTTAAAGTTCCCTATAAGGGCAAGCCCCTATAGTTAATTACATCTTAAGTGACGGGAATCACCTAAGAAAACTCTCGATAATAATCAATAATTCCGCTCTCAAGAATTTCAAAGTTTAAGTTTTCAAGGGGTTGAATTTTGGAATTTCAATAGGGAATGGATCAAATTTGGAACATTTTTATTTTGGGAATTCAAAGGAAGAAAAGTAGGAGAGATCACGGATTCGAAGCGGACTTCGGTAATCTCCCGATTATCCTATTGTTTGGCTTGAATTTAGGAAAGTCCTAATGTTTATTTAATGTTTTAATCTTGCCAATTTAGTTAATTAGGGCTTATATTTATATGATAGAACCATACAAATTGCCTGGAAGATGTGAGGGTTTATGTCGTATCGGACAACTACCTCGGAATCCTAAGACCGGTTAGGGCTTAATTTGCAATGCAAATGCCTAACGAAGAGTTGAGGATTTATGTTGCACTAGGCAAACTACCTCGAAGTCCTATGGCTTTGTTATTTAATTCTAAGAAAGTTTCTGTCAAGTAGGTTCAAGTTTTGTCGACGACGATGGCCGTGCCGCCCACCATGCTCCGAGCTCCTTGTTGTTGCAGAAGTTTAGTTTTGGAAATCATAAATCGGGAGATGAGAGAAGTGTTCTGGTTTAGAGAAGTCTTAATTTCCAAGTGTTTTTGTGTTTTAATTAAAACAGATCTTAAAGTTGATTAAACATAACCGATTAAGATCCCACGGTTCCGTCATCCCGACACCGTTATTTTCATCGAATTCACTTAGTCCAGATGAATTTGCTAAACTCAACTAAATGAGTTCCGCACTTTCATTTAGACCGTGGGAAATCCCGTTAGCAACACGTGGGTTACATCATCCGAGGTATTCCCGATCATTCAATGAGACGTTTTAATTTAGTTGTAGTTGTAGTTTTGTGTTCTGTTTGTGATTAAATTTTGAGTTGTCTTATATTTTGAAATGTTGTGGAGGTGGATTTTATCTTGTAGTGTCTTTTAATTTAGTTATGGGTTTCAGTTTTGGTTTCTGTCCTAAAGGTGTGGGTTTTCATGCAACTGTTGTTTATCATGCAAGAAAAATAAAGTGCGATGCGATTAAATAAATTACAATAAAATAAATTGCAATAAAATAAAAGCGTACCTGGAGGATCTTCACGTCATCCCAAGCTGCACTTAAAACACAGTTAGAATATTTAAGCAAGTTCCTAGGTAAAGCTAAGGGAAAGGTTTATGGTTTTCTACCAAATTCCTAATCCTATAGCTAGTCGTTTCCTATGACGTCTAGGTTCTTTGTGTTTTTTGTTTGAAGACGATTTTCTTCATCAAAGAACAATTAAGTTCAATTGTTCTTGTAAATATCCTATCATATTGAGGAAGTGCTTAAGAAGAATCTTAAACATCTTTTCAATATTTCTAGGATTGTTTCAAGTCCAAATGAATTTAATTGTGTAAATGAATCGATCGTCCGAGGTTTTCAAGTTTTATTAACTTGCTCGAGTGAACTAGGACATTTGAATGTCCTACAAGTGAAGTAACATTTCATTTTAATGTTCTATTTAGGAGTTATGATAACTAAAGCTCCTAAGGCAAAATGATTCTTAATGATTTGTGATTCAAATTTAAGTTCAAATTAATGATTTAAGTTTGGAATAGTGTTCAAGTTATCTTAGATTTATTCCTTCATGTCTTAAGCGAGGTTATTTATTTTAATTTAATTTATTTAATTTTAATTTAATTTATTTAATTTAATTTGATTTGATTTAATTTAATTCAATTTAATTTATTTGATTTAATTTCTTAATTTAATTTAATTTAATTTTAATTTAATTTAATTTAATTTTAATTTAATTTAATTTAATTTTAATTTAATTTAATTTAATTTCATTTAATTTAATTTAATTTAATTTAATTTTATTTATTTATTTAATTTAATTTAATTTAATTTAATTTTATTTATTTATTTAATTTAATGTATTTAATTCATTTAATTTAATTTAATTTGTTTATTTAATTTAACTTAATTTTAATTTAATTTAATTCAACTTTTAATCTTAATTTAATTTAATTTAATTGAGATTTTTTGAAAGAGTTTAATGATTTAATTTAATTTAATGATTAAGTCTTTTAATATTTTAAATTTGAGTTATCATTTTAATTAAGAGTTGAGTATTAATGAGATGATTAATTTAGGGATTTTTTAAATTAAAGAATAAATCTCTTCCTAATAATATCCCTATTTTAATAATTCCAAATTTATTATTCTTCCAAATTCAATTAATTATTTAATTAAAGTTTAATCATTTTAAATTGCTTAATGGGTTTCTATCCTTTAATTATTTAATTTCAATCATCCAAATCAGATTAGGATCAAATATTTTACTTGTTAATTTTTTATTAAACCTAAAGTCTTAATTAAGGATTAAAATTTTAATTACCATTTTGCCCTTCAAGCCTAATAATTTCATAACTCACTAAATTGAACTCAAATGAACTTGAAATTTTTATGTGACTTCACTTATGTGTCAATGAAGACATGAGAGGAGAAAATGTGATTTTTCTGTATTTAATTTATTTATATAATTATTTTTTGTAGAAAAGAGAAATTTCCAAGGAAAATTCAATGATATGACCAAGGGAAAGTTTCTGTCCTTAAGAAAATTAGGGGACATTCCTAATGACCAGAGGATCACTTGGACCAAATTTTGTAATTTTTTGAATTATATTTTATTTATTAGAATTATTTTAAGTTTTGGAGTATTAATTAATTTAAAAATAAAATAAATGTTGAAAAATAAATTTTATAATTTTTAAAATTCTCTCTGATGTCAAGGATTCCAGAGAACCAAACTTTGCAATTTTCTGATTTTTCTTTGATTTATTATAATTATTTTGGTGAAAATGCTAGAAAATACATTTTTTAATTTTAAAATTACCCTAGAGCTTTAAAATTAATATCTCACTAAATAGACCTAGGAAAAATATGGGACTTGTTCCTAAGTGATTAAAATTCAAAATATGACATTTTGGTGAATTTTATTATTTTTGTGATTTTTATTATTTTTTAATTATTAAAAATATTAAAATAATATTAAAAATCAACTTTTTTAGAAAATTGAAATTTTAATTTTCCTGAACTCCCCTGATATCAGAGAGACTCCAAAACCAATTTGGTGAATTTTTGAAAGATATTTTGAAAGTTATGAATTTTTAAAGTTTAAAATGGCTAAGTGGCTTAATCAACCCAATTAGTGAGGCTAACCAAGTCCAATTGACCTCAAATTTTTATGATGGGTTCCTCTGACCCTAAAGGTCAGTGGAGAATTGATTTCAAGTCAATTTGATCTATGGTTAACTCTAATTAATTAGAGACCTATTTTGGGTGTTTAAGCCAATTAGGGTTAATTTAAGTGAATTAACTCAAATCCTATTTTTCCTAGGGTTCTCTGGTCATAAGGAACATCACCAAATTTTCCTAGAATTTATTTCACAACATGCTAATTTTTGAAATTAAAATACTTAAATCAGCAACATGCATTTGAAAAATCAATAACTTTTCACAGAGATGGCCTCGACCTTGGAAAATTCAGGGAATGTCCCTAAGTTCGAGGCTTCAAAAGCCCTATGGTCTCATGCCATGGTGAATTGTATACATGCATGGAGAATTAAAACAATGCAGGGAGTAAATAATTAATTAAAAATAAAATACTGGACAAAATTAATTAATTTCTTTTCCACATTATTCTCCTCTGTTCACTGAGCAAGGGGGTATTTTTATTTTATTTTTGTGATTTTTCTACATAAAGATATGGATTTTTAAAGTTCTGGGAATTTAAATAAATAGAAAATACCCTATTTATCTACTTATCCACGCGGCGCCGCGTCAACCTCGGCAGCCTCCGAAATGCCGCGTGGCGCGCTCCCATTCGACGCCGCCATCCGAGTCGCCAACCCGGGCCCCGCGGTTCTCGTACCGTCTCCCGGTCCGACGCCATCCGAGCCGTCCGTCCGCGCGTGTATTAAATGGACGGCATCCGTTCATCGTCCATGACCGGTGTGATCCCGTGACCGTCCACACTCTAACCCTAAGAACTCACTCGATTCTCAATGGATTTTCGTGTTCTTATGCTCTATGGATTCGTCTTCAAGAGACGAACACATCCATACTGGTAAACATGCATCGAAATTAAGGCATTTGAAATGGAGAATCTCCGTAAGCTCGGGATGAAGAATTAGCTCATACCTTTGCTCGGAGAAGTGAAGCTTCGATCCGAGAGTTGTTGCACCTTCGATCGGATCCCGCAAACCCGCATGAAGTCTCCCGGTCCAGTGAATTGTCTAGGTCGAACTTCGACCACAGCTCGATCACAAAGCTTCGGAGTCCGGAGCAACCGGGTGGCCTCGGAGATGGGGCTTTTGCTGGTGGACACCTTCCCTCGGTCCGGTGAAGGTGTAGGACCAATCAATTTGGGGATTGGTTCACCGTGGAGAAGTGTCCCTGGTTTGGGCTTGGATTTCAACTCGAAATCGAGCTCGCGAGAGGAAATGGCAGGGGGATCTCACCTGGGATCAAGTGCTCGTGTATGAGGAGGGGTCTCGGAACAATTTTGGCGGAGTTTTGGCAAGGTTTGTGCAACTCTTTTCTCATGGCCGAGAGGGGGTGGTGTTTAAATAGGCATGGCTCGGAGAGCCTCCTGTGGGAGTTAGGGCTCGGGATCGACCTGCTCGGTGAGGAGAAGAACGACCATGGTGACCACTAGGCACTGGGGCAGCTCAGCAAGGGAGAATTCCAAAGTTTGGCTCCTCCCAAGGTCTCGGGCATGGCGTTTTCCGGCTGATCGGGTGGCCGGCCGGCTGTGCATGGGTCACCCTCAAGGTCGTGGGTCGTGGTCGGGTGTTTAGTGCAAGCAATCGGCAATGGCCAAGTGTAAAGGCTTTGATCCAAAGTAGAATGGGGCATGGCTAGTTTTGGGTCTAAATGGGTCAACTCACCCATTTGGGCTTGGTGCACCCTTCAAGGTGGCCTTGGGTGCGGTGGGGGATCAAATGGATCAGCTGGTTTGGCATGGAGAAGTCTCCATCCAAATATATTTGGATTAAATTTAGGTTTAGGTGAATCATGATTAAGGCTAATGAGCTTTAGGGATTAAGGAAAGGGGCCCTCCTTCCTACCCAATATGGCATGGTGGAGTGTCCAAGGCTCTCATGGCTCACATGTGGCTCATGCATGGCTTCATGGCTCACTTTTGGCTTGGGAAAAGCTTGGTCAATTTCATGAAAATGGATTTTAGGAATTTTTTGGTAATTTGATGGAAATTTGTATGGAACTTGATTTGGAATGATTTGATGATGGATTTAGGACTTAGGTAATGGCTTTGATTAAGTGGATGGCAAATGGAAATGTCATGTGGGCTTTAGGGTAGATTTTGGGCTCATTGAAATGGTTTTAGATGGGCTTTTAAATGGTTTAGGAAAGTGGGCTTTTGAATTTTAAAATGGATTTTGGGATGAAATTTTGGTAAAGGCTTGGGCCAAATAATTGTTGAGTTTGGTTTAGGGATGTGTCATGAGTGGTTTGAAACAAATTTGAGGTGATTTGGGTTTGAATCGGGTTGGATATGGGTTTTTGGTAAAGAGGCTAAGGTGGGCCAAAATGGGCTAGCATGGGCCAATGTTGGGCTAGGGTTGAAATGGATGTAAAATTAATGTTGGGAAATGTTTATGGGGGTGTTTCAAAGAGGTTTTGGCTTTGGTTGGGTTTTGATTTTGGGGCTTGGGCTCATTTGGGCTAGGTTTGGGTTTAGGTCAAAATGGGCCTTTTAGCTTTGGGTTGAATTTGAGTGGGGTTTGGATCAAAGTTTTGGGCAAATCATGTTAGTGTTTTGTTTATGGGGATGTTAAGAAAGGTTTAGAAAAGATTTGGGGTTAATTGGAGTTGAATTGGGTGAGTTTGGGTTAGGTTTGGGTCATAGGTCCAAATCGGGCTTTAAGGCCAAAAGTGAAATTGGACCCAAATTTCAATCAAATTAAGCTTGGCTTTGGTCTAGATTGGTGTTTGGGATGTTGAATTGAAGTTTAGAATTGAATTGGACCAGAATTGGGGTCAATTGGGTAGATTTGGTTTGACATTGGGTTTACTTTGGGTTAAAATGGGTTAAATTGGGGGTTTTGACAAAAGTGGGGTAAATTGACAAAATTGGCCCATGGTGTAGTTGAACAAAATGAAATTGGGAATATTTGGGATTTTCTGGAATTTTCTGGGAATTTTCTGAATTTTTGGATTTTTGGGTCAAAAGG
This sequence comes from Papilionanthe hookeriana x Papilionanthe teres, assembly GCA_022702705.1. Classification (NCBI taxonomy): domain Eukaryota; kingdom Viridiplantae; phylum Streptophyta; class Magnoliopsida; order Asparagales; family Orchidaceae; genus Papilionanthe; species Papilionanthe hookeriana x Papilionanthe teres. The sequence goes on from CM040428.1 coordinate 60,345, forward strand.
GGTATTTTGGGTATTTGGGAGGTATTGGGGGGTATTTTGGGATTTTTGATATTTTTGGATATGGATGATCAGTTTGAGTGATGTGGGAATGTTTGGGATTGATTTTGGAGAATTTTGGGTAATTTGGAAATTTTTGAGAAATTTGGGTAGTTTAAAGGCATTTGGTAGGGTTGATAGGTGTAGGGTCCCGGGGTCAAAAATCGAAAATTTGGAAAATCGAAGATTGGGTGGATGTAAGTGAAATGAAATCATTTTTGTTGAGCCATGAAGCCATATCAAGCCCACATGAGCCATGAAGGGACTCATCTGAGGCATTCACCATGTTGTTCCTAACCCTCTTAGCCGGAGGCTTAGGGTTAAGGACCATCCATGTGAATCACCTACATGAGTCGAGAAGTCAAGTCGGTATGGGTGTGTTTTTAGGAGGTGTGTGAAAGTGTAGTGCATAGGTGTAGTGTATGTGTAAGTCGGCCCTTTCACTGCACCAGGCCACCTGTGGCAATCCTAAGGCCAAAGAGTCCCATAGAACTCATCCTTTAAACTTCCACATTTCGATTTCAACCCTCTAGGTGATTAGGGGTCTATAGTCAAGTTTGTGGAGTTTGCAGGGAGTTAAGAAGTGGTTTGAATTTCTAAAAGGTGGGTCCCAATTCTAGTCCTCTAAGATAGTCAAAGGAAAAGCCTAAGGCTAGATCCTAAGTACTAAAGAGAAGAAGAGAAGACCTCATCAAAAATGAGGTCAACAAATGGACCCCCAATAGGTGTGGTGAGCCGACGGAGCACACCGCGCGTATTGGTGTTGACCGACACGATCAACAAAACCAACACGTATGTCCAAGTGACAAACTTAGGACGAAGTAGAAGAATTTCCGCCGGGGAGTGTCAAGTATATCTCCGAAACCGGAGATTCTCGAACTCTCGCCTGAGGAAAGGAAAAGGAGGTGAATCCCAAATCACATGATCTCGGAGAATTTCGATTTAGATTTTGTTTTGTTTCATGTTCAAGTCATGATGCGTGAGTTTAGATTTCAATTTGGAGTTTTAATTTAGATTGAAGTTTGTCAAGATTAATTTGAAGGGGTTTGATTTGGAATGAAAATTGAATTTCGAAGTTTTAGATGTAACATCTTCAACCCCAAAAGAAGATCGAATCGATTGGATCGAGTCATTACAATGAGAAAAGATCTCGGAGTAATGCGGTATCGGATGTAAAATCCGTAACCTCAAGAGTTTGATTTGATGTATTTCAAAGGCGATAGGAAAAGAATCCTAAAGCAAGTGCGATCTTGGATGTAAAATCCTCGACCCAAAAGTTTGAATTTGATGTATTTCAGCTGCAGTAGGAAGAGAATCCTAAAACAGTGCAGTCTTGGATGTAAAATCCTCGACCCAAAAGTTTGAATTTGATGTATTTCAGTGCAATAGGAAAAGAATCCTAAAGCAAAGGTACTTGGATGTAAAATCCTCGACCCAAAAGTTCGAATTGATGTATTTCAAGTGCAATAGGAAAAGAATCCTGAAAGGCAGTCTCGGATGTAAAATCCTCGACCCAAAGGTTTGAATTTGATGTATTTCGAAGTGCAATAGGAAGAGAATCCTAAAGCAATGCGGTCTTGGATGTAAAATCCTCGACCCAAAGGTTTGAATTGATGTATTTCAAGGCAGTAGGAAGAGAATCCTAAAAGCGTGCAGCTTGGATGTAAAATCCTCGACCCAAAGGTTTGAATTTGATGTATTTCAGTGCAGTAGGAAGAAAATCCTAAAAGGTGCAGTCTTGGATGTAAAATCCTCGACCCAAAAGTTCGAATTTGATGTATTTCAGTGGCATAGAGAAGAGAATCCTAAAGCAAGGCAATCTTGGATGTAAAATCCTCGACCCAAAAGTTCGAATTTGATGTATTTCAAGGCAATAGGAAGAGAATCCTAGCAAAGGCAGTCTTGGATGTAAAATCCTCGACCCAAAAGTTTGAATTTGATGTATTTCAGTGCAGTAGGAAGAGAATCCTAGAAGCAGGCGGTCTTGGATGTAAAATCCTCGACCCAAGAGTTCGAATTGATGTATTTCACATGCAATAGGAAGAGAATCCTAAAGCAAGTGCAGTCTTGGATGTAAAATCCTCGACCCAAAAGTTTGAATTTGATGTATTTCAGAGGCAGTAGGAAGAGAATCCTGAGCAAGTGCAGTCTTGGATGTAAAATCCTCGACCCAAGAGTTTGAATTTGATGTATTTCAAGGCAAAGTAGGAAGAGAATCCTATGCGAAGTGCAGTCTTGGATGTAAAATCCTCGACCCAAAAGTTTGAATTGATGTATTGTTCGATGTGAGATCCGGAAAGATCGAATTTGAGATTCGAAATTGACCGAGATTCGAAATTTGGAAAGATTGAATTTGAAATTTGATAAAGATTTGGTTTAAGATCCGGAAGATCGAATTTGAAATTTGAAAGGATGAGTTTGAACTCGATTGAAATTTGATTTAAGATTTGATTTGAAATTTGGAAGATGAAATTTGAAGTTTGATCGAGATTGGATTCGAAATTTGATCGAGAATTCGATTTAACATTCTTGTTGATTTTGTTTATCCTTTAATGATTCAAATTTTATTTTGTTGTTTATTTAATGTTCATGTGAATTTGGTGTTTGTCATTTTTTAGATTTTTTTTTTAGAAAGTTTTCTTTTATCTTTTTTTTTTGTTTTATTTCTTTTCTGTTCTTTGTTCGAAGTTCATTTTAACTTTAATGGCGTTTCCCAATCAATTTGCACAAAAGAGGTGAAGGCCAAAAATTGTGACATGGTCACTTTCATTCCAATCATGTAGAAGATACATCGTACAACTTGATCTGGAATATATTTCATACAATCCATGTAGACTCAAAACGGACTGTGTATGATCTTTGTCGATCCATCTAAAGAAGCATCTGTCAAAAGTCCATGTCTGAATAGTGAGATACATGGTCAATAACATCACCTTCCAAGCCATCCTTGGCAAGGATGCCGTATGGATGTATATTGGAGGTGTGATATCTTCCATGTAACTCACAGCTCGTAAGGTCGGAGGCTCTCTAGCTCCAGGTCTGGTTGGAAATGGTAAGGTATCTTTCTGTCGTCCATCCTCCTGAACGTAACTGAGATCCGCTTCACTGGTACTCCTGGTATGCAATGCTTGGCGATATCTGCTCCGTTACCCTTCAGTATCATGACGGAACCTACCGGTAGTGGTATCTTTACTGGCCCTCGGAACTCACCTGGGCCTGGCTATCCGGAGGTCGGATCCGAACATGATGTTACACTCGCTCGGAAAGAGATCGTGCGTAAAGGCCCGACAAAGTCATGGTGATCAATGTGTGGGGGTATACAATCACCCCGTTTGTAGATATTGATGATGCAGCTATTGGGTATGCGGTCTCACTGCGTACCTCTCCATGTTATCAATCTCTTTACCATTCTCTTGATGACTAATGGCATCGGGTCCACTCGCCCATGACGGAGTATTCCCGGCGGGTTTCCCTTCCCGTCCTCGGCAAAGTTGTAACAGATCCACATCGTATCGTGATTCTTCCTTTCCCCGGCATCCATCTCCGGGCTCGAGTATGTGTTTTCCTCAGGCGGCCTCGCTCGGCCCGGTCTTTTCAAATCCCGGATGCAATCCACGATTTGCCGTCGCTCATACTCCGAGAATACGTCCGTATGTAATTCGAGGCCCTCCAAGTATATTGATTCTTCTCGCCTCTAATCCTTTCGAAGTATTCAAAGGTTTTCTTTTCAACATTTTGCATTCTCTCCAGCTTCGTATTCCGGAATGATCCGCGATGGCGAGGCCTTGTGACATATCATGGGATGTATGGTTCAATCCCTTCACGTTCTCCCGCATACCTCGGCTCCTCGTGGATGATGTCCGTCGGGACATCCCCCGGGTTGCTTCGCAACAAGGTCATGCATCACCGGTGGTTCTATCCGGTTGCGTGGTAGCCTTCTTTCTTCCGGGTCTTTGTGAGATTTCTCCGGTTCTTTCCGTCATCCTAGGAGCCGGCCTCCTTTCTTCCGGTCCTCGGTGAACCGGTGTCCTCGAAGTGTATGCACCGACATTAGCAGTCGCCTCGTCGTGCTCGATCCGCGCCTAGTTTTGTCAACATCTTACGGATACGGCGATTCTTATTTCTTCGTTGCGTTGCCGCGAGAGTAGCTCTCCGAACTTCTTGAATCTCCGTGGGCGCGGCGCCGACAAGCTCGCCCTCTCGCCGTAGCGACTACGTACTTCATTTTCTTATCTTCTTCAATATTTGTCTTTCTTTTCTTGTTGTCGGATTGGTGGCTTGGGCCACCCACTTTCATCATCGTATGTCCGGCAGTTCTTCTCGATCAACCGGACCCAGCCACTTTCCTCGTATCGTAGGCTCGCCGGTGCGAAATCCGAGTCAATCTCGATTATCGCTCCATCTTTCACCCTCTTTTCATCAAGTGCAAGGCTTACGCCATTCTTAAAGTTCAAGACCAACCGCCCGCTCGACATTTCCCCGCGAAGAGACAAGGAAAAGGATCGGTGGCCGTACTAAGAACAAGAACATCAAGAAAATGTTTATTAAAGACATCTTGTTTTATTATCATTTTTATATTTTCAAACTTAACAGAATGAAGTGGGATAAGATCGTGTAAGAGATTTTGATTTGGAAAAGAAAACAAGGAAAATTTTATTGTCGGGATTTTATTTATTTTAGCACATTTTATTATTTTTGGGTTCGGACCCATTCATAAGTAATCACTTCACCCGTGTTTCTAGGGATGGAAAGTTCATTCCTTCGAAACATCGTGTAGCGTAATACTTTTTCAAGTATCGTCCATTGATCGGAAGCATATGTCGTTCTCCCCGGCAATTCACTAGCCGGTAGGAACCTCCCGAGTATACTGCTTCAACTACAAACGGTCCTTCCCAAGTGGGTTCAAACTTTCCTCCTATCTTCGCGTGTGCAAGAATAGGTCTTTTAAGAACGAGAACTAAGTCACCAACTTTGAAGGTTCTTGGGCGGACCCGCTTATCATGAGCCCGAATCATCTTAGCTTGGTATAATTCTAAATTCTGTTGCGCTGCAAGTCTTTTCCCTTCCAGGCTCTCTAATTCTTCGAGTCGTAATTTGGCGTTCTCTTCTGTTGGGATTTTATTCGCAACTGCAATTCTGAGTGAAGGGAGCTGAACCTCTAAAGGTAACACTGCCTCGGACCCATACACCAGAGCGTAAGGTGTAGCTTGCGTAGGGGTTCGAAGGTTGTCCGTAGGCCCATAAGGCTTCTAACAACTTCTCGTGCCAATTTCTCTTATTGTCGTCTAAAGTCTTCTTTAAAATTCTGAACGAGAGTTTTATTAAAAGCCTCGCCTAGGCCGTTTGCTCTTGGGTAGTAAATTGTTGAATATCGCCGCCGATTCCGTGTCTCCCGACAAAATTGTTGATTTGTGTGCTTCGAATGCCGACCCATTATCCGAGATGATCCTCGCGCGGCACCCCGAAACGGTAAACAACTTGGTTCTCGAAAAATTGTAGTACGTGATGTGCTTTCACTTCTCTTAGTGAACCGCTTCGCCCACTGGAAAAGTAATCCGTAGCCGCAAGAATGAAGCGATGTCCTTTCGACGACGGCGGTTCTATTGGACCCACTATATCCGTGCCCCAACATTCAAATGGCCACGATGCAATTGTCGGATGTAGCACATTCGGAGGTCGGTGTAGAACCACTCCGCGCACTTCGGATCGGTGACGACTCTTGGCGATTTTCATGCGATCGGTCATCATCGAGGGCCGTAGTACCCTAGTCTTTTAATTTTCATTTTCATCTTTAGACCCGACCGGTGAGCGCCACGAGTCCCGAATGTACCTCTTTAACAATTTCACGGGCCTCGGACCCACTTAGGCACCTTAGCCACATTCGATCAAAAGACCTTCGTATAATGTGTTGTTTACTAATGCGTAGGACGAGTTCTTTTTCGATCCGATGGGCTAACGACCTATCATCCGGTAGCTTCCCCGTTTGCAAGTAATCTATTAATGGTTGTCGCCAATCTTCCGTGTTTTCCGTCACCGTTGCAACCGATCCTTTTTCCTTTTCCGATTTGTGTATCGTGTCTATGTCAAGCTGTGATAGGATCTGGCGTCCGTGAACTGACACTTCTACTGATTCATCTTGCAAACAGGCAAATTCTTTTGCGAGACGAGCTAGCGCATCCGCTAAAGCGTTTTCTTTTCTGGGAATTTTGTAGATTGTGACATTCGGAATCTGTTCCAACAGCTCGTATGGCATACTCGGAAGTATTGCTCGAGTCTTGGTTTTAAAATTCGCATCGTCCGGCGATCCGTTGAATGATTAACTCGTGAATCCCCGTAGATGTTGATGTCCGTTATCCCCATTCGAATAGTTAATTCCAGATCCCGTTATGAGGGCTTCGTATTCCGCTTCGTTGTTCGTACATGGCTCGTCAAGTGGTAGGAGTATCTTAACATCCCCCGCTCCGTGTTATAAAGATTAGCCCGATTCCCGCCTTACCGGCACTATCACTTACGATTCTTCGTCTTTGTGCGTCGAAGATGCTCCGTCGAAATATAATTCCCAACGTCGATCATCAAGGTCTTCTAGGTTCATTATTTGTTCATCCGCAGATCGTCATCGAGAGGAGATTCGCCGCAAAGGGTGTGCCGCAAGGAAGTTCGCTAAGGCTTGTCCCTTTACGGCACGAAGAGGCACGAAAGTTATATCGAATTGCAATAATATCATCGACCATCCGGCAAGTCCGCGTGAAAGCGTTGGACGAGTCATCAAGTATCGCAACGGATTAAACTTCGAGATTAGGTCGACCTTATGAGAAAGCATGTAATGCCCGAGCTTGAGCGGCGAAGATCGTGGCCAAACAATGCTTTTCAATTGCGGGATACCTTATTTCCGTCGGCAAGAAACGACGGCTTAAGTAATAAAGAGCATTTTCTTTACCCTCATCATCGACCCGGCTAACAGTGGCTCCGAGAGAGTCGTCTAAAGCCGCGGTATAAAGTATTAGCGGTCTACCCGAGACCGGGGCCGCTAAGACAGGAGGTGTCATTAAATATTGCTTAATGTCCTCGAAGGCCCTCTCGGCATTTCTCTTCCCAAATAAATTTGGCGTCCTTTTTAACTAGTGCCGAGAAAGGCCGACACCTACTCGACGAGTTCGAGATAAAGCGTCGAAGATATGCCAGCTTCCCTTGAAAAGATCGTAGTTGTTTTAAGGTTTTGGGAGGCGGCATTTCTAAGATGGCTTTAATCTTTTCCGGATCGATTTCAATTCCACGATGCCGGACAACGAATCCTAAGAATTTCCCGGAGGTGACACCGAAGGCGCATTTTAAGGGATTCATCTTAAGGTTAAATTGCCTTAATCGTTCGAAAACAATTCTCAAATCATACAAGTGGTTGTCCTTTACTTTGCTTTTGATGACCACATCGTCCACGTAGCATTCGACTTGATTGTGGATGAGATCATCAAAAATTCTTGTCATTGCTCTTTGGTAGGTTGCTCCGCGTTCTTCAATCCGAATGGCATCACTGTGTAGCAAAATACTCCGATCGGCGTTCTGAATGCCGTAAGTTTTTCATCTTCTGGAGCCATTTTTATTTGGTTGTATCCTGAAGATCCATCCATGAATGAGAATATTTCGTGTGTTGAAGCGATGTCGATCATTAATTCTGGGATCGGTAGAGGAAATTCATCTTTTGGACATGCCTTGTTTAAATCTCTAGAAATCCACACAAATTCCGATCCGACCATTCTTCTTCCCGACCGGTACCACGTTGGCTAACCAAGTCGGGTATTGTTCTTCACGGACAAATTTAGCGTCTATTAGCTTTTTAACTTCAGCTATGACTTGTTGTTCGATTTCTAGACGCATTCTTCTCGGGACCTCGTCCGACCGGAACGTGTCGGATCCACCCCTAGCTTATGGACTGCGACCTCTGGAGCTAAACCTGGCATCTCATCATAGCTCCAAGCAAAACAGTCTTTAAATTCCATTAATAACTTGATTATTTCTTTGGAGTCTTCTTTATTGAGTAAAGAGCTAACAAAGGTAGGTCTAGGCTCTTCGCTAGTACCTAAGTTAACTTCTATTAACTCATCTATCAGAGATTCGATTTCTTCTTCAAATTCCGGTGGAGCGTCTCCAATTTGCAAATCTTCGAGTTCGTCCGTAGTTTCCATGCAGCTTTCATTAGACTCGCAGTGACAACTAGCAAAATTCAGCATCATCAACCGATCCTACCGTGCCGAATCCGAGACCATGTTTCGAGTCGGGTGGACGACCGGAGTTATTCCATAAATTTTCAAAACGTTGTGATTGACCTTTTGTCCACTATCGAGGTAAGAAACCACGCTGAATTAAACTTTGAACACAGGGAGAGTACCACTCAAAAGGTAATTCCATTAATTCTGATGAAGTAGCATCTTCAAATTGTACATTATTTTCAGCTTTGGAGGAAGAAGCACCACGGTAGAATTTGATTGGTTTTGCACCACCGCTACGTATCTCTTCGACCTCCATACCCTCGATCTTATTAGAATGGATCGGGGTCGTGGTCATAAGTATGTACATAGTGGTTAATCTTCTCGTACATCGATTTATATTCTTCGTTTCTTTCATCTTCAATAGGGATTTTGAATTGCGGCTTCTTTCGACTTATTGTCGTCGCTTCTTGTTCGATTTCTCTTTCTTCTTCGAACTATATTCCCAATCGACATTGATGGTTGGTTTCCTCTCGTCCAATCGTCCTAATGTCTCTACCACGACCTCGTCCCCGGCCTCGACCTCGGATGCGAGTTGTGGAGAAACCTTCACCATCTCGCCGTAAGGGAGTGGTGAGTGACCTGTTGGACTAGAACTTCGGTGTTCTTCGTTGTCCCGAACTTTCTTTGCTTCATTTGTTATAGTATCTCTGGAGAAGATCGTTTTCTTCGGCGGTGCATAATAAGCTGCATCCTCGTGGATTCCAATTTCATGTACGGAGAATGGTTGTAAGTCACCTTTGATGCATTGTTCTCCTCCATCGTAGTACTTGATGCACTGATGTAGAGATGATGGTACCATCCTGTTTTCATGTATCCATGGTCGGCCCAGTAGAGCGTTGAACGATGTTTCTGAATCAATTATATGAAATTTCGCGGTTGTCTTTGCTAAGTCACCGGTCTTCATCAGTAGCGTTATCGAGCCGAGGGCTCTTTCTCCCTTCTGGTTGAATCCTCTTAATAACATTTTGTCGGCTTCGAGCTCGCGGGCATCAATTTCCAAGTATGCTAGCGTTCGAAGATTCATTATATTGATTGATGCTCCTGGATCCACCAATACTCTGGAGAGTGTAAATCTTCCGATCAGTAATCGAAATGTACAACGGTCGGTTGTGATCCGTCGTTCCAAGTAGTAGGTCGTCGTCTCGTGAAGGTAACACTCGTCGTTCTTTTAACGAGCAAACCTCATCTAAGGACTCTCCGCCATTCGAGCTAAGCAAATTTCTCGGATCAAGTAAGGCCTCGATCGGAGCTTCTCTCATCTCCTTTCGATAAGATGAGAGCGTCGTAGATGCTCGCCTGGTCGGTAGTTTCCTAAGATGGGCTAGCACGTTGTAGTCTACTTTGTTTTCATGTGTCTCGCTTCTTCTCGAATGGGTATTTCTTCCGCCGGGTTGGCTCTTCCCGAACAACCACCGCTTTCCTTTGTCTTTTGGACCCATTCTCGGAGGTAGAACTTTTCCACTCCTTAAGTTGACTTCGTAATTTCTTCGAATCTATTGTTGAGCTTGCCGGTGTCTCTTCTTGAATCGGAATGACAGTGCTCTTCCGGATTAGCTTCGTAGTCCGAAGGCTCTAATTCTATCGCGATCGGAGCTCCTCGAAACTCACAGATAGATTCGTTGCTTGTTGAACTCTCGTAGCCTCCTTGATGGATGTCTCCTTCGTTATTTTGCTCGTCGAGATGGTGTATGATTTGAGAATTGTCGTTGGTATCGAAATCGATATCCGGATTACCGTTAGTTACGTAATCGTTAGAAACAGTCAAAACGTAGCCAACGCCATCACCCTTATCATTATATGATCCCACCGAAGTGAGCGAGATAATCATACGAGTCGGGGGTTCGAGGGATTTCTCCCCGAATCGGAAACAACTATCCTAGGATAAGCAGCCCCTAGTCTAGCCTTAGGTGCCTCGGCCTTCTCTTCTTCATTAATTTTCTTCTTTTCTTCAATCGTCTCCTGTTGAGGTGGTTCTTCTATCGCAAGTGATAGTACCGGCTAACTGTGTTTCAAACTCGAATTGAAGCTCGTACCGAAGCGGTCCGGATGTCGTCTAAAATCTTTTCGAAGACCTCGTCCAAGCGGTAGTCCATCCATCGTCGGTCGTATAGGGATCTATCGGAATGATGGGATCGGCCGAGATAACATTAACGGAACCTCCTTTCCGGGGTTCCTTCATGTACTCCTTCGGGATCGTTATATTCCCTTTCCGCGAGTTGTCATCGAGCCAACTTTTGAAGGTAATGCAATCTTCTATTTTGTGTCCAAGCATCCGGTGGTAAGGGCAAAAGTTGGGATCACCCTTCTTGTTGACCTCTTCTGGTCTTTTAGGCTCGTGCACTGGAAATCCGGAGTCTTCATCAGGCTACGGAATATTTTTGGCACTGCTTCATTCTTGAACGGATATTCTTTGCTCAAAAGCTCTCTTAATGTACGTTGCGGACGAGGCGGTTGTTCATATTGCGGAGATGACTGATAGCTGGGCCGGGGTTGCTGGTAATTCGTTGTGGTTGTTGCGGCCGTTCGGTGGTATTTGCATCGGTTGCTTGCCTTTGTCAACCGCTGCGACGATCCCGGATTTCTTTTCAAAAGTCTTTACGGGCTTTTGTTTATCCGTCTTGTCGGTGAAACTTAATTGCTTTGCCTCCTCTTGCAAGCTTCCGGCCTTGCTTAACAACTTCTCGAAAGTCTTAATAGTAAATCCTCGAGGAGAAGTGCTATCGGGCCATGGATGCTTTTTAGCAAAATGCCGATCGCATGCTCGTTCTTGCAGTTGTGGTTCACACTTCATACTTAAGTTCCTCCATCGGAGTATGTAATCCACCAAAGTTTCATTCGGCTTCGCTTCTCTACCACTAAATCACCTATAGTGATGTGGTGTCGAGCTCCGCGAATCGCTCGATGAAGAGGTTCTCTAGCTCGAGAATGTCTTAACCGAACCGTTTGGTAATCCCGCATACCGACCAAAGGCGATTCCCGACGGACCGCCGACGAACTCGTCGGAAGAGTAATGCATCGCTCCCGCCGCATTGCAACAATCGGCACGAAAGTGTGCTACATGCTGTCGAGGGTTCCCGGTTCCATCGAAGGTCTTAAACAGAGGTGGTACGAAGCCTTTCGGGTATTGGACAGCGTCGAATTCTTCGGGGTAAGGTCTACCCGTCCGAATGGATGTTCCGCTCTTTGATTGTGCTAAGGCTTCTCGCACCTGCTGTTCCACCAAGTTCTTGATATCCTTTTCAGGAATCATACTTTGTGTTGTATCCTTTTTTAGCTGATCATCCCCATTGACGGACGTAATCTCCTTTCCTCCGTCTACAATGTGAATAACCTCCGGAGGTGTTTCCCTATGTGGTTGTATTTGACTCCGGAGAGTGGCCGCAGCTACGGCCATCTCTTCCATCCTTTTCGCCATTCGAGCGATCGTGTCGTCTTTTTCCCGAAGCCGCCTTCTCATCGCTCCGCTCCTCTCTTCTGCGGCCGCAGGAGCACCTTGCGAAGCCGATGAAGCTCGTGTCTCAACCATGTTGATTTCTGCGTATTCGTCGTCCATGAATTCCCGATGAATCAATCTCGTCTCCGAACTTTTCTTCTCTTTCCTTTGCCAAGCGTCGGATATCGCTCTCAACTTTTCCATGGCATCTTCTAGCGGGGCTTTCGTGTGTCTTCGTTGTTGTCGTGCGATAGCCGCCGGTCCCTTTCTCACGAGTCCCCTTCATCGCGGTAGCACTTTCTTCGCATTCAAGTCTCCCGGCGAGACTTTCTTTCTCGGCCGTCGTTTCAATCTCAATCGCCCAGTGGTGGGACGCCATACCATCCTTCCGGCAGCGAAGGTCTAGGACCGGATGGTCCGTCGGCCGGATGCTCTGGAAGGTGGTATCCTCCCTAATCCGTAATCCCGAGACGACAACGAGCGGACTAGCCTTCATCCTTTTACTCGGCTTTTCCGTCATGATGGCGGGTTCTACTCGGGGCCCAAGACGGGATTCGACCGGCACCCGCCCTATCCTCCGTAGAATTTCGATACGGGCGAGTTTTCCTTCTTCGCTAACTTTTCTACCAAAGTTTGCAGTCGAGCAAACGGCGTAGTTCTAGTTCTTTCTTGCGGCTATCGTTGTAATATGCGGGCCGTGGTAATTTGGCGACAATCTCGCGAATGTTTTCTTCATCTTCCGCGGCGGAGAGGGGATGAAACCCGCTTCCTCCCAAGAGTGGTATGTATTCGAGCAGCGGTGTATATTCCGGCAGCTTCCGGAATTTCCTCTAGGAAAGCGATTTCAGCGACCTCGGCTTCTTTAGCGATCCTTCTATTTCGTTTCTTCTCCGGGTCTTTGTTAGTGACGGAATTCTCGAACCGGACCCGATCTCGAAAACGTGAAGGTCTTACAGAAGATCCGTACCCTCCACGCGTAACAGGTCCATCATAATCTTGGATTTCTTTCCCCTTTGATTTGGCAAAAGTCGGGCAGGTGCAGAAACAACTAGACCAGTGGGGGTAGAAAGAACGGTCCTCTCGTGGACATCGGTAATCCTCTTAGTCGGATCCTTTGCAGAGGAGGGAATTCTTGGGTTGACCTAAGGTTGAATTCGAGCGATGGCTCTTCGACTTCGAGTACCTTGTTCATTAATGCAAAGAGGGAGACGTCGGTGATTTTGACGTTCGTGTTTTCAAATCCTTGTCCAAATCGGATGATTCCATCTGTCGGGCAACTCATCCTTATGGACGGCGAGGTCCAGTCCATTGGTGAAAGAGAAAATCGCTTCGGGGCTTCCATTTCGCAGGGTAGATTCGGTTGTCGGTCCCTAGTTATGCTTCTTTTCTTTAGGACGAAAAGAAAGGAATTGAAAAGAGTCCGAACTCATTCATGTTCATGTATTTATAAAAAGGAATCACTTATTAAAGGGTTTGTTTATTTAGAACGGAGTGTTCAAAAGTGTAGAGAAGGTAAGGAATCTGAATCGGAGTTGGAAAGGAAAAGAGAGTCTTAAGCAAGACTTCTCGACCCGAAGGATCACTCCTAAACTAACACCTATCGGGGTCCACCCCACCTCGTAAATGAGGTAAAAGGATCTCGAACCTCTCTCGTCTAGTGGGTGTCTAAACAGTGGCTCCTAAATCCGAGAGAATGTTGGTTATACTTGTTCAAGGTAGAAATGAACACAAGATTCCAACGGAAAGAAGGGTAGTTTGATCCATTAGGGACATGGATACACTACCGATTTTTGAAAGCGTAACTATTTGATTAGAATGGAGAGAGGAACTCGTCCCCACGTGAGTCGCCGTAAATATGTCGGCATATTTTTAGGTTATGTGTTGTATTTTGAAAGAGAGTCGCCTACAAAAATTGTCGGCGAATTTTAATTTAACTTAAATAAATAATTTGAAAAGTAGTATTTGATTTTGAAAATAATTTTGAATTTGAAAATTTTAAGATATGAAATCAAACTGATCTCACATCCCGAATAGTTTATATAAACGAGCGCCGCACCACAAACCGTGTATCTATCCCGAAGAATAGACACACCGCTTGATAATGGGGCTCGATTAAATAAACTAGAAAGGTTTGTGACATCCGTTTGGTCCGCGAACCAATTTTATAAGCCGACAAATTCCCCGCTTAATATGAAACTATTAAACAGGGTTTATATTACCCGGGTTCTTAAAGTTCCCTATAAGGGCAAGCCCCTATAGTTAATTACATCTTAAGTGACGGGAATCACCTAAGAAAACTCTCGATAATAATCAATAATTCTCGCTCTCAAGAATTTCAAAGTTTAAGTTTTCAAGGGGTTGAATTTTGGAATTTCAATAGGGAATGGATCAAATTTGGAACATTTTTATTTTGGGAATTCAAAGGAAGAAAAGTAGGAGAGATCACGGATTCGAAGCGGACTTCGGTAATCTCCCGATTATCCTATTGTTTGGCTTGAATTTAGGAAAGTCCTAATGTTTATTTAATGTTTTAATCTTGCCAATTTAGTTAATTAGGGCTTATATTTATATGATAGAACCATACAAATTGCTCGGAAGATGTGAGGGTTTATGTCGTATCGGACAACTACCTCGGAATCCTAAGACCGGTTAGGGCTTAATTTGCAATGCAAATGCCTAACGAAGAGTTGAGGATTTATGTTGCACTAAGCAAACTACCTCGAAGTCCTATGGCTTTGTTATTTAATTCTAAGAAAGTTTTGTTGAAGTAGGTTCAAGTTTTGCCGACGACGATGGCCGTGCTGCCCACCATGCTCCGAGCTCCTTGTTGTTGCAGAAGTTTAGTTTTGGAAATCATAAATCGGGAGATGAGAGAAGTGTTCTGGTTTAGAGAAGTCTTAATTTCCAAGTGTTTTTGTGTTTTAATTAAAACAGATCTTAAAGTTGATTAAACAGAACCGATTAAGATCCCACGGTTCCGTCATCCCGGCACCGTTATTTTCATCGAATTCACTTAGTCCGTATGAATTTGCTAAACTCAACTAAATGAGTTCCGCACTTTCATTTAGACATCGTGGAAATCCCGTTAAGCAACACGTGGGTTACATCATCCGAGGTATTCCCGATCATTCAATGAGACGTTTTAATTTAGTTGTAGTTGTAGTTTTGTGTTCTGTTTGTGATTAAATTTTGAGTTGTCTTATATTTTGAAATGTCGTGGAGGTGGATTTTATCTTGTAGTGTCTTTTAATTTAGTTATGGGTTTCGCTTTGGTTTCGTCCTAAAGGTGTGGGTTTTCATGCAACTCGTTGTTTATCATGCAAGAAAAATAAAGTGCGATGCGATTAAATAAATTACAATAAAATAAATTGCAATAAAATAAAAGCGTACCGGAGGATCTTCACGTCATCCCAAGCCGCACTTAAAACACAGATTAGAATATTTAAGCAAGTTCCTAGGTAAAGCTAAGGGAAAGGTTTATGGTTTTCTACCAAATTCTAATCCTATAGCTAGTCGTTTCCTATGACGTCTAGGTTCTTTGTGTTTTTTGGTTTGAAGACGATTTTCTTCATCAAAGAACAATTAAGTTCAATTGTTCTTGTAAATATCCTATCATATTGAGGAAGTGCTTAAGAAGAATCTTAAACATCTTTTCAATATTTCTAGGATTGTTTCAAGTCCAAATGAATTTAATTGTGTAAATGAATCGATCGTCCGAGGTTTTCAAGTTTTATTAACTTGCTCAGTGAACTAGGACATTTGAATGTCCTACAAGTGAAGTAACATTTCATTTTAATGTTCTATTTAGGAGTTATGATAACTAAAGCTCCTAAGGGCAAAATGATTCTTAATGATTTGTGATTCAAATTTAAGTTCAAATTAATGATTTAAGTTTGGAATAGTGTTCAAGTTATCTTAGATTTATTCCTTCATGTCTTAAGTGAGGTTATTTATTTTAATTTAATTTATTTAATTTTAATTTAATTTATTTAATTTAATTTGATTTGATTTAATTTAATTCAATTTAATTTATTTGATTTAATTTCTTAATTTAATTTAATTTAATTTTAATTTAATTTAATTTAATTTTAATTTAATTTAATTTAATTTCATTTAATTTAATTTAATTTAATTTAATTTTATTTATTTATTTAATTTAATTTAATTTAATTTAATTTTATTTATTTATTTAATTTAATGTATTTAATTCATTTAATTTAATTTAATTTGTTTATTTAATTTAACTTAATTTTAATTTAATTTAATTCAACTTTTAATCTTAATTTAATTTAATTTAATTGAGATTTTTTTGAAAGAGTTTAATGATTTAATTTAATTTAATGATTAAGTCTTTTAATATTTTAAATTTGAGTTATCATTTTAATTAAGAGTGGAGTATTAATGAGATGATTAATTTAGGGATTTTTTAAATTAAAGAATAAATCTCTTCCTAATAATATCCCTATTTTAATAATTCCAAATTTATTATTCTTCCAAATTCAATTAATTATTTAATTAAAGTTTAATCATTTTAAATTGCTTAATGGGTTTCTATCCTTTAATTATTTAATTTCAATCATCCAAATCAGATTAGGATCAAATATTTTACTTGTTAATTTTTTATTAAACCTAAAGTCTTAATTAAGGATTAAAATTTTAATTACCATTTTGCCCTTCAAGCCTAATAATTTCATAACTCACTAAATTGAACTCAAATGAACTTGAAATTTTTATGTGACTTCACTTATGTGTCAATGAAGACATGAGAGGAGAAAATGTGATTTTTCTGTATTTAATTTATTTATATAATTATTTTTTGTAGAAAAGAGAAATTTCCAAGGAAAATTCAATGATATGACCAAGGGAAAGTTTCTGTCCTTAAGAAAATTAGGGGACATTCCTAATGACCAGAGGATCACTTGGACCAAATTTTGTAATTTTTTGAATTATATTTTATTTATTAGAATTATTTTAAGTTTTGGAGTATTAATTAATTTAAAAATAAAATAAATGTTGAAAAATAAATTTTATAATTTTTAAAATTCTCTCTGATGTCAAGGATTCCAGAGAATCAAACTTTGCAATTTTCTGATTTTTCTTTGATTTATTATAATTATTTTGGTGAAAATGCTAGAAAATACATTTTTTAATTTTAAAATTACCCTAGAGCTTTAAAATTAATATCTCACTAAATAGACCTAGGAAAAATATGGGACTTGTTCCTAAGTGATTAAAATTCAAAATATGACATTTTGGTGAATTTTATTATTTTTGTGATTTTTATTATTTTTTAATTATTAAAAATATTAAAATAATATTAAAAATCAACTTTTTTAGAAAATTGAAATTTTAATTTTCCTGAACTCCCCTGATATCAGAGAGACACCAAAACCAATTTGGTGAATTTTTGAAAGATATTTTGAAAGTTATGAATTTTTAAAGTTTAAAATGGCTAAGTGGCTTAATCAACCCAATTAGTGGGGCTAACCAAGTCCAATTGACCTCAAATTTTTATGATGGGTTCCTCTGACCCTAAAGGTCAGTGGAGAATTGATTTCAAGTCAATTTGATCTATGGTTAACTCTAATTAATTAGAGACCTATTTTGGGTGTTTAAGCCAATTAGGGTTAATTTAAGTGAATTAACTCAAATCCTATTTTTCCTAGGGTTCTCTGGTCATAAGGAACATCACCAAATTTTCCTAGAATTTATTTCACAACATGCTAATTTTTGAAATTAAAATACTTAAATCAGCAACATGCATTTGAAAAATCAATAACTTTTCACAGAGATGGCCTCTGACCTTGGAAAATTCAGGGAATGTCCCTAAGTTCAGAGGCTTCAAAAGCCCTATGGTCTCATGCCATGGTGAATTGTATACATGCATGGAGAATTAAAACAATGCAGGGAGTAAATAATTAATTAAAAATAAAATACTTGGACAAAATTAATTAATTTCTTTTCCACATTATTCTCCTCTGTTCACTGAGCAAGGGGGTATTTTTATTTTATTTTTGTGATTTTTCTACACAAAGATATGGATTTTTAAAGTTCTGGGAATTTAAATAAATAGAAAATACCCTATTTATCTACTTATCCACGCGGCGCCGCGTCAACCTCGGCAGCTCCGAAATGCCGCGTGGCGCGCTCCCATTCGACGCCGCCATCTGAGTCAGCAACCCGGGCCCCGCGGTTCTCGTACCGTCTCCCGGTCCGACGCCATCCGAGCCGTCCGTCCGCGCGTGTATTAAATGGACGCGCATCCGTTCATCGTCCATGACCGGTGTGATCCCGTGACCGTCCACACTCTAACCCTAAGAACTCACTCGATTCTCAATGGATTTTCGTGTTCTTATGCTCTATGGATTCGTCTCGAAGAGACGAACACATCCATACGGTAAACATGCATCGAAATTAAGGTATTTGAAATGGAGAATCTCCGAAGCTCGGGATGAAGAATTAGCTCATACCTTTGCTCGGAGAAGTGAAGCTTCGATCCGAGAGTTGTCGCACCTTCGATCGGATCCCGGCAAACTCCGGCATGAAGTCTCCCGGTCCAGTGAATCGTCTTAGGTTGAACTTCGACCACAGCTGATCACAAAGCTTGGAGTCTGGAGCAACTGGGTGGCCTGGAGATGGGGCTTTTGCTGGTGGACACCTTCCCTTGGTCTGGTGAAGGTGTAGGACCAATCAATTTGGGGATTGGTTCACTGTGGAGAAGTGTCCTGGTTTTGGGCTTGGATTTCAACTCTGAAATTGAGCTCACAGAGAGGAAATGGCAGGGGGATCTCACTGGGGATCAAGTGCTCTGTGTATGAGGAGGGGTCTGGAACAATTTTGGCAGAGTTTTGGCAAGGTTTGTGCAACTCTTTTCTCATGGCCGAGAGGGGGTGGTGTTTAAATAGGCATGGCTTGGAGGGCCTCCTGTGGGGAGTTAGGGCTTGGGATCGCTTGCTCGGTGAGGAGAAGAACAGCCATGGTGACCACTAGGCATGGGGCAGCTCAGCAAGGGAGAATTCCAAAGTTTGGCTCCTCCCAAGGTCTCGGGCATGGCGTTTTCCGGCGACTGGGTGGCCGGCCGGCCAGGCATGGGTCACCCTCAAGGTCAGGTGGGTCAGGGTTGGGTGTTTGTGCAAGCAATTGGCAATGGCCAAGTGTAAAGGCTTTGATCCAAAGTAGAATGGGGCATGGCTAGTTTTGGGTCTAAATGGGTCAACTCACCCATTTGGGCTTGGTGCACCCTTCAAGGTGGCCTTGGGTGCTGTGGGGGATCAAATGGATCAACTTGGTTTGGCATGGAGAAGTCTCCATCCAAATATATTTGGATTAAATTTAGGTTTAGGTGAATCATGATTAAGGCTAATGAGCTTTAGGGATTAAGGAAAGGGGCCCTCCTTCCTACCCAATATGGCATGGTGGAGTGTCCAAGGCTCTCATGGCTCACATGTGGCTCATGCATGGCTTCATGGCTCACTTTTGGCTTCGGGAAAAGCTTGGTCAATTTCATGAAAATGGATTTTAGGAATTTTTTGGTAATTTGATGGAAATTTGTATGGAACTTGATTTGGAATGATTTGATGATGGATTTAGGACTTAGGTAATGGCTTTGATTAAGTGGATGGCAAATGGAAATGTCATGTGGGCTTTAGGGTAGATTTTGGGCTCATTGAAATGGTTTTAGATGGGCTTTTAAATGGTTTAGGAAAGTGGGCTTTTGAATTTTAAAATGGATTTTGGGATGAAATTTTGGTAAAGGCTTGGGCCAAATAATTGTTGAGTTTGGTTTAGGGATGTGTCATGAGTGGTTTGAAACAAATTTGAGGTGATTTGGGTTTGAATTGGGTTGGATATGGGTTTTTGGTAAAGAGGCTAAGGTGGGCCAAAATGGGCTAGCATGGGCCAATGTTGGGCTAGGGTTGAAATGGATGTAAAATTAATGTTGGGAAATGTTTATGGGGGTGTTTCAAAGAGGTTTTGGCTTTGGTTGGGTTTTGATTTTGGGGCTTGGGCTCATTTGGGCTAGGTTTGGGTTTAGGTCAAAATGGGCCTTTTAGCTTTGGGTTGAATTTGAGTGGGGTTTGGATAAAAGTTTTGGGCAAATCATGTTAGTGTTTTGTTTATGGGGATGTTAAGAAAGGTTTAGAAAAGATTTGGGGTTAATTGGAGTTGAATTGGGTGAGTTTGGGTTAGGTTTGGGTCATAGGTCCAAATTGGGCTTTAAGGCCAAAAGTGAAATTGGACCCAAATTTCAATCAAATTAAGCTTGGCTTTGGTCTAGATTGGTGTTTGGGATGTTGAATTGAAGTTTAGAATTGAATTGGACCAGAATTGGGGTCAATTGGGTAGATTTGGTTTGACATTGGGTTTACTTTGGGTTAAAATGGGTTAAATTGGGGGTTTTGACAAAAGTGGGGTAAATTGACAAAATTGGCCCATGGTGTAGTTGAACAAAATGAAATTGGGAATATTTGGGATTTTCTGGAATTTTCTGGGAATTTTCTGAATTTTTGGATTTTTGGGTCAAAAGGGGTATTTTGGGTATTTGGGAGGTATTGGGGGGTATTTTGGGATTTTTGATATTTTTGGATATGGATGATCAGTTTGAGTGATGTGGGAATGTTTGGGATTGATTTTGGAGAATTTTGGGTAATTTGGAAATTTTTGAGAAATTTGGGTAGTTTCAAAGGCATTTGGTAGGGTTGGTGGGTGTAGGGTCCCGGGGGTCAAAAATTGAAAATTTGGAAAATTGAAGATTGGGTGGATGTAAGTGAAATGAAATCATTTTTGTTGAGCCATGAAGCCATATCAAGCCCACATGAGCCATGAAGGGACTCATTTGAGGCATTCACTATGTTGTTCCTAACCCTCTTAGCCAGAGGCTTAGGGGTTAAGGACCATCCATGTGAATCACCTACATGAGTCAGGAAGTCAAGTCGGGTATGGGTGTGTTTTTAGGAGGTGTGTGAAAGTGTAGTGCATAGGTGTAGTGTATGTGTAAGTCAGCCCTTTCACTGCACCGAGCCACCTGTGGCAATCCTAAGGCCAAAGAGTCCTATAGAACTCATCCTTTAAACTTCCACATTCGATTTCAACCCTCTAGGTGATTAGGGGTCTATAGTCGAGTTTGTGGAGTTTGCGGGGAGTTAAGAAGTGGTTTGAATTTCTAAAAGGTGGGTCCCAATTCTAGTCCTCTAAGATAGTCAAAGGAAAAGCCTAAGGCTAGATCCTAAGTACTAAAGAGAAGAAGAGAAGACCTCATCAAAAATGAGGTCAACAATACAACATTCTTGTCCTTTTTGCAAATAATTTATGCATTGATGCAAAGATGAAGGAACTATTTTATGCTCATGAAGCCATGGTCTGACGAGTAAAGTAATAAAAGAGGTATCGAAATCGATGATATGGAACTTTTTTGTTGGCACTAAATCATTCATTTTTATGAGCAATGTTATTTACCCTAGAGCTCATTCTCCTTGTTGTTCAAATCCACGTAACATCATTATATCTCTTGCTAGTTTGTATGCTTCAATATTCAAATACACAAGATTCCTTAAATTCATTATGTTAATCGAGGAATTTGGATCAATAAGAATCCTTAAAAGTGTCGTGTCATTTATGTTTACTGTGATGTACAGTGGATGATTGTGTTCGGTCGTTCACAGGTCGTTGCCAGAAAAGGTAATCCTTATATGTTCTTCTAATGGACAAGCTTCACTTTGGGTGATACTAGCAAGTTGAGCTAAGCAAATGTCTGGGTCTAAAAGGGCCTTTATCAATGACTCCCTCATTTGTTTGGAAAGCATAAGGGTGTCATAAATGCTCAATTTTGTTGATAATATTCTCAAATGAGCTAATACAATATAATCCATTTTATTGTGAGGATTGTCTTCATTTATTTTAGATAATTGTTGGTGTATCAAAGGTACGATATTTTCTGATTTGACTAATTATTTTTCTTTCTCTTAAGGAGCCCTTCTAGGAGGCAGAATTTTTCCACTTCTCAAATTAATTTTAACTATTTCTTCTAGTTTACTGTCCGACTCATTTGTCTCTGAATCTGAAGGTTCCGATTCTATGGAAATTGGTGTTCCTTTTAGTTGGAGTACGACAGTGTCGTATTCGTCTTTTTTGTTGTCAGAATTGACACTAATGTTATTTTCGTTTTGATTTTTGTTAGACTGGTAGGGATCGTATATGATTTAAGTATTGTCCACAAGATCAAAATTGGAACGATCATTTTCAGAAGTTTCATCCAAAATAGATAAAATGTAAGCAGGAACTAGAAGTTTTATTATAAACAATAGTGGTAAAAAGGAATTCATACAAAGTTTTTGGTTCAAGGGATTTCCTCCCTTCATCTGAAACAACTATCCTTATGGAAGGTAAAGGAATATGAGAACTAGAAAATACAAAAGGAATAGTAATCCCTATGTCTAGAAGACCTCTTACCCTTTTCAGTTCTCTATTTTTCTTTTTCTTTACTTTCTGGGAAGATTTTGTAATTTGTAAGTTTTTAAGGATCCCCTCAGAAGATTTACCTTAAGTTGTGTTTCCTTCGCATTTATTGTTAAGTTTAGGAATAAGTTTATCGACCGAAATCATATTTACTGAACCTTTTTCAGGTTCATTCAGCTACTCTTTTGGGATTACTATATTTCCTTCTTTAAAGTTATGCTCTAACCAATCTCTTAAGACAAACCATTCTTCAATTTCTAGTCCAAATATCCTGTGATAAGGACAATAATTGGGATTATCCTTCATGACAAGCTTTGCTGGCCTTTTAGCGTCACACAGCTTGAATTATGGTATCCCCAGCAGGCTACAGAATATTTTTCATACTACATCTGTCTTGAACAGGTATTCCTTATTCATTCTCTCAATCATCATTCTCTTATCTGTCGATACTGGATTTCATTGTTGAAATTATAATTGAGAAGATGTCTGTTATAGAGGTTGGTTCTGTCACTGTTTGTTTTGTTCGGGTTAAACTTGCATCACTTGTTTACCCTTTTTTGCAACGTTTCTTAGTTTCATCTCAAATTTTTTGACAGACTTTGTGTTCTCTGTGTTTTCCGCTACACTCATCTGCTTAGCTTCTTCCTAAAGATTGGTAGCTTTACTGAGCAGCTTTTCAAATGTCTTTATTATGAATCTTTTAAGCATGAATCCTATAGGAACATGGATATTCTTAAGTAGGATTTCAATAGCATGTTTTTCTTTGAGTTTTGGCTCACATTTTATGCTAAGATTTTTCAAGCTTAAAATGAAATCCACCAGACTTTTTCTTAGTTTTGGTTTTTCTACCATCAGATCACCAACAGTTGTTTGGTGTTGTACTCCAGCGAACCGTTGAACGAAGAGGCTTTCAAGCTCTACAAAATTTTTAATGGACCCGTTAGAAATTTTTGCATACCAGCCAAAGGCAACTTCTGCTAGACTGTTAACAAATTGACAGAATAAAAGAACATTACTTCCTCCTGCGTTGCACTAACTCGCTCTGAAGTGTGCAAGTTTGGGACGAGGATTACCAGTTCCGTCCAACATTTTGAAGAGACAAGGGACAAAACCTTTGAGGTATTGGAAAGAATCAAATTCCTCTAGATAAGGTCTACCCTTTGGATTTAATGATCTGGCCTTTACCTGAGCCATTGTTTATTTTATCTTTTGTTCTACCAATTGTGGGATTTCTTTTTCCAGAATTCCACTTTGGGAGGAATTCTTTTTCTTTTGAGTTTTTTCTTTTATTTCTATTCACTCTCCTCTATCCTCTAGAATCTGTATTGCCTCTCGCTTGATAATTTTAATGGCAGGCAATGGATTTGTTAGTGGGTTTTGTAAAGCTGTCGCTAATTATTCCATTTTTTGTTTGAAACGATTGATTTGTTCATCACGTTGTTGAATAACTGCTTGTAATTTTTTTGTCATATCATCTTCATTTAAATCTCGTACTAAGGAGGTAGATCGTGTTTCCACCATGTTTATTTCAGCAACCTCCTCATTTGAACTATTTTGAAGAATCTTTCTTCCTCTATATTGAGAATTATTTAATATCACTATTCAACTTTTTCAATCTTTCCTCGAGCGACTTTATAGGATGTTCTTCACAAGTTCTTCCCTGAGAACTGTATGCAGGGGTACTCATAATGTCCTAGATTCTTCCCGATGATTCTTGTTTCTATACATTATTTTTAAGTATAGGATGAAATATCCTGCGAAGTATATCATCGTATTGTGAGTAAGAATGATCTCTGCTTTGTAACATTTAGAACAGAGTCGTCGTTATAGAAGATATGTCTTCTGCTTCTGATATTAATTTGTTATACATGGTTCTATCTTTTGTGATGGATACATCTTTCACTCTTGGCCCAAGATGAAATTTCGCTGGCACCCGACTGCACTGACTGTCTAATGGAAATTGTTGATTTGTTTCTTGATAGGTAGGATCTTCAATTACATGAACTTTTCTTTTCATTTTCATAGAAATTGCACATCCCATTTTATCTAACAGTCGTGAAGTTGAACATTTATTTTTCCATGCTAATCTTTTAAATAAAGAATATATGGTGTGAATTGACAGAGAATTTCTGAGTTGGAAAGTAATATCTTCATATTCGACAGGTATTAAAAAATATCAGTTTTCTTATGACAAAGAAGTGTTCCAGAAAACTCTTTGTTCAAAATCAGATTTCTCAAAATAATCATTTTTGTTCCATTTCTTCTTTCTTTTAAGAGAATGAGATTTATTTCTGCATTGGGAATGCGTTTTTGGAATATTTTTGTAACAAGATCCAACTTTTCATATAAATGGTGGTAGAATATCACTTTCTTATTCAATACTTTTTTTCCTTTTCTATTAAACTTTTCTTCCATTTCCTTAAAAGTATATTGTTCTACAAGAATGTCTTGAGGTAAGTCTTCTATAAAGTGAAGAAAACCTTCATAAGTTTCCAGATTGAATTCCCCAAAGGATTGTATATCAGTATTATATAAATTATTTAGTGCAAAGTCAGTTTCGTCAAATAATTAAAAGTCATTCTGATAAAAGTAAGCGTCTTCATCAATTGGTGTATTGAGATCTTAAAAGTAAGAAAATACTGAATCCTGGGATTCCATTGCAACTTTTCTGAAAATTCAAGGAGAATAAAATGTCATGGACTTATTTACAAACTAGGAATTTATCTTTTTATTTTATCTTATCTTGTCATTCTGAAATTATAATAATAACTCTTCAAAGTGTTAGATTTTGAAAAGATGTGGTCCTATCTGTCTAAGGATGAAATGTCTTTTTAAAATAAGTTATTTAACAAGAGATGAGAAGAAAGATCACTCCCCGGCGAAGTTGCTAATAAAATTTCTTGGTGGCATCCGGAGTTGTGGAATGCCAGCTTGTCGCCAGCCCGTTGCCGCCCAAATTCTCTCGTGTCAATGTCGTTGTTTTGGGGGAGTCATCACTATGTTCATCTATTATATCGCCCTAGTCTTCCAAAAATCTTATTTATTCTGATCCAGTAAAGGATCCTCAGATGTTAAGAAATTTGTAGAAAACAAGGGTTGATAAACTAGAAAGCAGTAGAATAAGAAATGTCAGTGATAATCCTTACAAAAAATGATTCTAGAATGCTTTATTCTAAAAATTTTTATACAAGGAGGATCAAATTTAAAATTTTGATAACCATAGATTTTTAGGCGTGATATGAGTTCTTAAATCTTCTATAGGAGAAAGCTACTATATTTAATTACATCTTAGACAATTAGGATTATCAAACAAAACTTCTGACTAATGTTATTAGTAATGGTTTTTTAGGAAAATTCAAGAACAAGGAAAGAAATGTCAATGTTCAATTTTATGGGTAAAATGTTTATAAATTTCACGTACTACCGTAAAGGTTTGAATTTGTAAATATCATTTGTTATGTCAATTTTTCTTTGTTGTTTGTCATTTTATTATCGTTCTATCTTGTAATTTGTCATTTGTTTAGTGACTATCTTAAAATTTTAGGTTTTGTGACTATCCTAAAAGTTTAGGTTTTGTTTTGTTGTTTGTCTCGATTAAGTCATTTTTGTTTTGTTTTTAATGTTATTTATTTTGTTTTTATTTTGTTTTTTTGTTTGTCTCGTCTTCAGAATGTCACCCTGCAAAATAGAGTTAACATACCCTAATAACATGCAAAGTAAATCTAATCGGGATTTATTCTCAACCTGCAAGAAAAAATATGTCAGAGTAATTCTTATAAAAGAAATAATATCAATTTTATCTCTTAAATTGTTGATTTAGTTGATTAAGTTTTAATTTCAAGATAACCCAGTCAAGATGTCCATGGCTCTGTCATCCCATGGTCATCGGATGCCTTGATCTACTTAGTTCGAAAGGTGCTTAAACCAGGACTGGAAGTCTCTTGTCAAAAACTAGGATTGCATCGTCCAAGAAATCTTCTTAGATCAAGAACAATGGGGTTCAAGTTGCATTTGGTGATCTTTGTTCATTAAAGTTTCATTTAAGTTATAATGTCTTTTTAGATTTTTGGTTCGAAAATTTTATGTTGTTTATGATTTATTAACAAATTAAAATTTTCCATGTGTCATTTTGATTGATTTTTATATGTTGGTTTTTATCTTTGTTTATTTAAGTCTAATGTATTTAGACCTAAAGAAAGAGTCAAGTTTATTCAGATCTAATGTCAGTAAAATCTTGGGAATTTTAGATTCTGTGTCATTTGAATCTAATGATTTTTAATATGAATTAGATTTAAGAATTTAAGATTCAAAGTTTTATTGAATCTAAAGGTTTTGAATTAAGTTTATTTAGACTTAGGGATCTAGATTTAGTGTCATTTGAATTCAATCTTTTTGAGTTAAATCTAATATGAATTAGATTTAGGAATTTAGATTAAATTTCTTTTGAATCTAAAGGTTTTGAATTAAGTATAATATAAATTAGACTTAGGAATTTAGATTTAATGCCATTTGAATCAATTTTTTTAGGAATTAGATTTAGGAATTTAGATTCAATGTCTTTTGAATCTAGTGGTTTTGATATAAGTCTAATATAAATTAGATTTAGGAATTTAGATTCAAATTCTTTTGAATTTAATAATTTCAAGTTAAATCTAATATGAATTAGATTTAGAAACTTAGATTCAAATATCTTTTGAATCTAAATGTTTTAATGAAGTCTAAAAGTAAATTAGAATTAATGTTTAAGTCCTAATGTTGGTTGGACCTAAAGAAATTTGGTTAATTCTAGTATAAGTTAAACTTAGAATTTTATGTCCTGATGTCATTTGAGCCTAAAGACTTGGTTGGGTTAAAATCAATTTAGATTGAATGTTGAGTTTAAGTTTAATGTTAATTGAACCAAAGGTTGATGTTTGACTTAAGTTAACTTTGAGTTGATTTAAAGGTTTGATTTAGGTTCAATGTCGATTGAATCCTAAGTTAAGGGGTTCAACTTAAGTTCAACTTTGGATTGATCTTAAGTTAAAGGTTTGGTTTAGGTTCAATGTGGTTTGAGCGTAGGTTAAGTTTAGGTCGAGTTCAGGTTGAGTTAAACTTAAGTTTGATCTGAGTTAGATTCAATGTTGATCGAACCTAAGTTAGATTTGAGTTAGGTCCAATGTAGGTTGAACCTGTTTATGTTAGATTTGATGTAGGTTAAACCTAAGTTAAGTTTAAATTACGTCAAATGTAAGTTGAAGCTAATTTAAGTTTGGGTTAGACTTAAGTTAGATTGAACCTAATTTTTGTTTGAGTTAGGTTCAATGTTGATTGAACCTAAGTTTAAGTTAGATTCAATGTAGTTTGAATCTAAAAGATTGAAGTTCAAGTTAGGTTGGACTTAAATATAGGTTAAGTTTAGGTTAAATGTATGTTGAACCTAAATGATCTAAGTTTGACTTAAGTTAAAGTTGGGTTAAACCTATGTCTAAGTTAAAGTTAGGTTTAATGTGTGTTGAAACTAAGTAGTTTAAGTTTGACTTAGGTTCAAGTTGGGTTAATCCTAAGTATAAGTTAAGGTTAGGTTCAATGTATGTTGAACCTAAATAGTTTAAGTTTGACTTAGGTTCAAAGTTGGGTTAAACCTAAGTATAGGTTAAAGTTAGGTTCAATGTCTGTTGAACATAAATAATTTAAAGTTCGATTTAAGTTCATGTTAGGTTGAACCTAAGTATACGTTAAGGTTAGTTAAACCTAATTTGTATAAGGTTTAAATTATTAATTAGACTTAGTTATGGTTAAGTCTAATTAGGTTAAGGTTAATTAAACCTAATTTAGGTAAGCTTTAATTGATTAATTAGACTTAATTGATTTTAAGTCAAATTAGACTAAGGTTAATTAAACCTAATTTGGGTAAGGTTTAATTAATTAAATAGAATTAATTGTGGTTAAGTCTAATTAGATTAAGGTTAATTAAACCTAATTAGGGTAAGATTTAATTTATTAATTAAACATAATTGTGGTTAAGTCTATTAGGTTAAGGTTAGTTAAACCTAATTTAGGTAAGGTTTAATTAATTAATTAGACTTAATTTTGTCAAATCTAATTGGTTAAGGTTAATTAAACCTAATTTGGGTAAAGTTAAATTGATTAATTAGACTTAATTGTGGTTAAGTCTAAATTATTTTAAGGTTAATTAAACATAATTTGGGTAAGATTTAATTGATTTATTAGAATTAATTGTGGTTAAGTCTAATTAGGTTAAGGTTAATTAAACCTAACTTTGGTAAGTTTAATTGATTAATTAGACTTAATTATGGTTAAGGATAACTAGGTTAAGGTTAATTAAACATAATTTGGGTAAGATTTAATTGATTAATTAGACTTAATTATGGTTAAGTCTAATTAGGTTAAGGTTAAGTAAACCTAATTTGATTAATGTTTAATAGGTTTAATTAGGCCTAATGATGGGTTAGATTGTAATTAGGGTTATTAAACCAAATGGGATTAAGGCTTAACTTGATTTAATTAAGTCTAATTAATGTCATAGACCTAATTATGATTTATTAAGTTAAACCTAATGTAATTAAGGCTTAATTTGATTTAATTATGTCTAATTGGTGTCTTAGACTTAATTAAGGTTTATGATATTAAACCTAATCTAATTAAGGTTTAATGGGTTTAATTAGGTCTATTTGGTGTCTTAGACCTAATTAGGGTTTATAATGTTAAACAAAATATGGTTAAGGTTTAATGGGATTAATTAGGTCTAACTGGTGTCTTAGACCTAATTAGGGTTTATGGTATTTAACCAAATTTAATTAAGGTTTCATGGGTTTAATTAGGTCTAATTGGTGTCTTAGACCTAATTAGGGCTTAGTTTGAGGCTATTGGGAGTTAGACTCAAAATTGACTTAGTCCAATGTGGAATGGGCTAAGCATGGCGAGGTTTTGAATTTTAAAAAGATTTTTAAGGTTTAAAATATAAATTTATAATTAATATTTTTAACCCTACGGAAAAAATGTCATTTGAAATTTTTAAGAGGCTTAGATTTTTCGTTTTAGGGTTTAAATCTGTCACCCTAAATTACTTACCAATTTTGAATTTGATTTTTCCATTTCCTGGTTTTTATAAGTATTTTTAAAAATAATTACAAAGTTTCTTGGAAAATGGATAAACTTGTATCATAGATATTTCCAACCCTTGAAAAAATCACAGAATGTTCCTAAGTATGAAGAGATTATTCTGTAATAATTTCATATTTTTTAGATTTATAATTATTTTTTTATAATTAAATTACTCCAGAGAGTCATTAATTAATTAAAAATTAAATATAATTCTTTAAATCAAGAATTTGATTTTAGAATTTTTCCCTCTCACCTTGAGTCTAAGGATATTTTTGGTTTATTTTTTTGATTTTTCTATACAAAGATATGAATTTTTAATGTTCAATAGAATTTTTTGGAATTATCTAATCCCTAATTATCCACTTATCTGACTCAACGCCATCTCAAACCTCGGAGGTGTTGAAAACCTACGCGGTGGCTTTTGATTTGCAGGTTAGTCCACGGAAGCGATGAGCTGACCCACTGTTTTATCCGTCTCATATGGATAAATCAGTAGTTTGGCACGATCGGAGCCGTCCATTTCCAATACATAAAAATGGACGACATCATGTCATCATCTCAAAGGCGTTATAACATACAGACCATCCATGTTCAAGACATGAGATCACACACATTTCTTCATGGGTTTTAGTGCAATTTGTTCCTATAGCTTCATCTGGAGATGAGGAACTCATCCATAGTGTTGTATGGGTTTTGAATTGATTTGTTTCACAAAGTACCAAACCCGAGCGTAAACTAGGTTGAATGATAAGCTCAATTTGAGGTGAAATCGGGTTAAAGTATAAGTTTGATCAGAGTGGGTCACGGTTTGGAAAATGAAGGTGGAACAACAGGTTAGAGTCTATGGGAAGGGTCAATTTCGATTGGCTTGTCTTCGTAGGGCTCTAGGAAACTTTTAGAGGAGTTAATATGAAGTTTTAAGAAACTTCATTTCAAACCCAAAAGTTGTCCTATTTCTGGTAGAGAAGTTAGGGTAAGACAGAGGGTTTCAGAAGCTGAATCCAGTGGGAATCAATTTCATAGGGTTTAGAGAGAAAATTTGGTCTATGGTGGTTCAAGGTATATAGGCTGTAAGCTCGTCTAGTACTCTCTTGCCTGCTCTCGAGTTAGCCTATTTATAGGCTGGTGGGAGCCATGTGTGAGTCCAAATCTGGTTGCGTTCACTTGAGGGAGGTTCTATCAGGCTTAAAGTGTATGTGGATAAGTTTCTTGGCTGAGAATTATCACATTTGAGCATCCTTAAGCTTATCCATGTCAAGTTTACCCATGGTGAAGTTTTTAACCTAAAGCTTCGGCTTCCTCCCATTGGATGCTCCATGAGGTGTTTTGGCCTCTCTTGGTTGAGCTGAATCAGCCTTCCCCATGTGTATTCACAAGGATGTTTAATAGAGTGAAGAAGGAATGACACATAGGCTCCTTCTTATATTGTTTCCATGAGTAGCCAAGATGAGATCTCCATTTAATGAAATGGACTTGGCTCATTTCCATTGGGTGGGGATGAGTTGTATGATGACTCAAAATTGAGTAATTTAAATTTCATCCGCATAGGTTAACATTTCATTCATAGCTTTGTGAAAGCATTACACGTAAACCTTTATTTTATTTCAATTTTCCAATTTGGTGTTTATGAGCTCATCTTATGATGTAGGGATGACTTAAGCCATGTTATTGGGTGGCTTGTAAAGTGATTAACAACTCATCCATATCTTCCTTAAGCAATTCATAAAGGGGTGACACCTCTTTTTACCCCTTCATGATGGTGTCATGATGAGCTTTAATCAAGGTAACCATGGTGGCTCATAGGTTTTCTTATGGGTTGTGGCATGTTTTCAAAGGTCCTATGGAGCATGGGTGGCCCTTTAGTGATTTCTCGTGGATTGAGTTCAAGATTTAAACTTCAAATATGATTTTTAGTATTTTCATGGATTTGTCTTGCCGTGAGCTTAAACCATACTTTTTAAATTTAAATCATAGGTCTAATGGTCCTTAATTTTACTCTTCTTTGATTAATTAAATGTTTAATTAATTAAGTGAATAAAACAATATTAAGCTTTGATTAAAATGATGAATTTGACTAAATTTGATCAATGTTGACTTGGTGGACTATGTTTGACCAATATTGACCATTATAGGTCTAAGGGTGTCTACAATGACTAATTTGGCCATTTGATGGTTGGATTACTCATGGGGTGATTGAGTTTAGGTGGTATAACCTAGGTTTGATCAAAGTTCACCAAATGATTATGTTTGATCATTTTAATGTCTTGAATTAATCAAAGGAGTCAAATTTCACCAATTTGGTGTCTAGGTTGACCTAGTAGTCAATGGGGGTAGTCATTGGGTTAATGTGGTGCTCATTAGGTCATCGATTGACCATTTTAACAAAGTTTGACCATTAAGGTTAAGGGTTGACCAATATGGTCAATTTGGTGGTCATTAGGTCATAGATTGACCATTTTGACCAAATTTGACCATTTGAGTCAAAGGGTCGACTAGTGTGGTTAATGTGGTGGTCACTGGGTCAAGGATTAACCATTTTGACCTAATTTGATCATTTGTGTCATAGCTTTGCCATTGGTCAATAGGGTGGTCATTGGGCCAAGGTTGACCTAATTTGACCATTTGGGTTAATGGTTGACCAGTTTGGTCAATAGGGTGGTCATTGGGTCAAAGATTGACCATTTTGGCCTAATTTGACCATTTCAGTCAAATGCTGACCAGTTTGGTCAATGGGGTGGTCATTGGGTCAAGGATTGACCATTTTGACCTAATTTAACCTTTAAGGTCAAAGGTTAACCAGTTTGGTCAATGGGGGCGTTCATTAGGTCAAGGATTCACTATTTTGACCTAATTTGAGCATTCACGTTAAAGGTTGACCAGTTTGATCATTGGGGTAGTCATGGGGTCAAGGATTGACCTAATTTGATCATTTTGATCAAATTTTGATCAGTTTGGTCAATGTGGTGGTTATTGGGTCAAGGATTGATCATTTTGACCTAATTTAATCATTTGGGTCAAAGGTCGACCACTTTGGTCGATGAGGTGGTCATTTGGTCAAGGATTGACCATTTTGACATAATTTGACTGTTTCGGTTAAAGGTTGACCAGTTTGTCAATGAAGACATGGGGTCAAGGAATGACCTAATTTGATCATTTAGGTCAAAGTTTGACCAATTTAGTCAATTAGAAAGTCATTGGGTTAAGGATTGACTATATTGACTGACTTTGACTATTTGGGTCAAATGTTAGCCAATTTGGTCAATGGAGTGGTCATTGGGTTAAAGATTGACCATTTTGACCTAATTAGACCATTTTAGACAAAGTTTGACCAGTTTGGTCAATGGGGTGGTCATTTGGTCAAGGATTTACTTAATTTGACCATCAGGTCAAAGGTTGACCAGTTTGGTCAATGGGGTGGTCATTTGCTCAAGGATTGACCATTTTGACCTAATTTGACCATTTAGGACAAATGTTGACTAGTTTGGTCAATGGGGTGGTCATTGGGTTAAGGATTGACCATTTTGACCTAATTTGACCATTTGGGTAGAAGATTGACCATTTTGGTCAATGTTGATCAGATCAGGGTTTCTCATTGCTGATTTGTTCATTTTTAGGATGTTATTAGGATTTGAATTAAACAAACTTCATTAGGATTTTACACTAGACATTAGGGCTTAGTGATCATTGGTAAGATTTAGAAGGTCAATATTGGTAGACTTCCTCTCTCGAGATGATTTATAACTCATAAAAGTGAGGTCAACAACATTTTAGCAAAAACCCTCTACATTTTACCACATAATGAGTCAATAAGAAGAGCGAAGTAGACATTCTAGCATTCATTGGAGAATATCAGTAGGTATTTCTTGGAGGGTTTGAAATCTCTTATTAGTTTAGTGGCAAAGATAATTAAGCTAGAGGATCCATCATTCGAGGCGACTCTAACAAACATGACAAATGACATGTGGTACACGTCATTCTTTAAGGTAATTTATTTTTAGCACATAAAGTTGAGATCTCAACATGAGTTGCATGACAATCACAACTATAACTAATCTGATATAACTATATTGGAGTAATTAACGGAACCCACAAAGATGCACGAGCATCCAGTACTGAGAAGGTCACATACATTGGACAGTGTGGATCCCCTACACAATATGTGATGGCTGACTATGACTTCAAATTGTGTTTTACTTTTGTGTTGGCTACTTAGGATAGTCGTATTTTTACTTTTGTGACAAGAAACCGAAGACGGTATCCCACACCCACCTCTAGGTTTGTAATTTTAGCAACCACATTCAGTATTTCTAGTTTATTACTATTTGTGGTATTTGGGCAGGTATGTATTACTAGGTAAATGCTGGATATCCTTTACAAATAGGGTATCTAAAGCTACATCTTGATACAAAGTATCACATTCCTAAGTTTGAAAGATTCAGTGGTGTCTCACACGGCAAGAAGAAAATTTTAACAAAAGGCACTCCTCCTTACACGACGTAATTGAAAGAACATTTGGAGTGTGGAAGATAAAATAGGTGATACTACGTAATATGCTAACTTACCCATTTCAAAAATAAGTGCAAATTGTAGTAGCTACGATGGCGCTCCACAACTAGATTTGATGGCATCCTCCTAGACCGGATGTGGATTTCACTTTAGCTGAAGATGATCACATGCAGGTCCAACCAGAAGCATTTGAATTTTATGTAGGACAATCCATACCTCCGCTAGAAATGGAATCACTAGAAGCTTACTCCCATGATGGTGAAATTGTCGTGGAAATACTGAATTGAGAGAACGAATAACAAATGACATTGTTTAATGTTAACTGGATGCCACTTGTTTATTTTAGTAACTCAGGGTGTGCTTGGGGTAGTTCCAACTTATCCAATTTATTCAGATAAGCTGATGATCAACAGCTGTTGCTTTGTTTTTGCGTTTGGAAAATAACTAATTTAGAGCTGTTTCTTGATAAATGACCATTTTTGCTCCTTGCCTTGATAAGCTGTCTAGCTGTTTGGTTTTTTTGTTTGGAAAACTGCTAATTTGCATTTGTTTCTGGATAAATGACTACTCTACTACTGTACAATTGTGTTGTTTGCAACAAAATTGTTATTTCTACAAATTTGATATTTTAGAACTAAAAAAGACATTTCACAACAATACAAAACAATCATATACACCTCACCTAGGAGTGAGTATCAAGATATCTAAAAAAGGAAATACATTTTAAAATTACAATTAAAGGTATGATAAAATGCATTTTAAGATGCTGAAGAAGAATGTCACGAGTAACGTTGTTTTGTAGGGATACCATCGAACCCTAATTACTATCGGCAGTGGAATCAGACGGACTGTCTGACCATCGAACCCTAATTACTATCGGCAGTGGAATCAGACGGATTGTCTGCCCACCTGAAGAAGTCACAAGTGTCCGGCCCGTTTGCCCGTTGCCAACATTTGTAGAACTGTTCCCCATCGCTATGTGGCCGGCATGACGTGAGTAATAAAAATAACAGTTTGCATCGACATTATACTCGCTCGAAGTTTCCCGAAAACCTAGAGCTCATCTTCCTTAAATAAGTCAAGAGAGAACTGATGGCATCCGGGAGGCTTGTTGCCGTCAGCGCCGCCAACTCCTCATGTTGTTTATGAATGTGGCAAATGTCTGTCAATGTCAGTTTTGAGGTTGATAATTCACCACTCTATTTATCTATTACATTGCCCTAATCTTCCAGTAATTATATTCTTTCGGATTATGTAAAAGATCCTTAGATACTAAGAAGCTCAGAGAAGACATGTCGCTTACCAGTAGAATTGGAACATAAAGCTTATTAGGTTATTAAGGAGTTTAATTTTAATTTAAAAGATGATGGTGAGAAAAGACTACTGCAATTGAACAAGCTTCATGAGACAAGAAATGAATATTATTATAATGCCGAGATTTATAAAGAGAAAATTAAAATTTGGCATTATCGGAAATAGTTAAAAATGAATTTAAACTAGGACAGGAAGTTTTATTATATAATTCTCGATTGAAAGTATTACCAAAATATTAAATTACAGATGAATGGGACCATTTACAGTCATTAAAGTTTACCCATATAGAGCAGTAGAAATTAAAGATCCGAAAACTAACAAAATAATTAAAGTTAATGAACAAATATTAAAATCTTATTTTAAAGGGCATTTTCCAATATTTAAAGAGGTTTTAATATTGGATCATACAAAATGAAAACTTATTATGTCGGGCTGACAACGTTAAATCAAGCGCTATATGGGAGGGAACCCATAGTTATCTGTGTGTTTGATTTAAATTTGTGTGACTTTATATTTTATAAAAGCACATTTGATTAATTTTATATGCCTTAAACCCTTACACATGTTATAAAATGCATAAAGAATTTTCATTACGGGATAACTTAAAAAAGAATGTAAATTATTTGATCATTTGCGTCCTGTGCAAAATTTTGCACCGGCACTGAACGACTCCTGAATCAGTGCCAAACAACATAGGATAGCTGGTTCAGCGCGCGACCAGTGTCGAATGGCGCTAAACGGCACGGCACCAGACGGCACTGTAGTTATAAAGCACGCGAGGAAGCTTCTAAATGTGTTTATTTATTATAGTTTTAACAGTTTTTAGAGCTACTTAATGGTTTTGGACGGATTAGGTCAAAAATAATTCAATATAATTCATAGTATGAGTCTATAAATACCTTTTGGAATGAGTAGAAATCATCCAGTCCTATCCAAACCCCACCACATCCCCATAAGTGGCTTTGGCCCACTCAGAGTTAGAGCCCAACTCTATGGGGGCAGCAGCATCCATTGGGCAAAGAATGAGCATAGATCCTTGGAAGAACCAAAGAAAGCAGGCAATGGAGCAGTAACTTAGGGGTTTGAAAATGGAAAATCCAGGAAACAACAAAATGACAACAAACTCCAGCCCACAACCTGCAGCTGGTCCACCAGGCCAACCTAAATGAGTTGCTTCAAGCTTCCAACACCGGTCCTTACCACACGCCGCCGGGGAGTCACAATCCCGCCGCAAACCTAGCAGAGCACTAAAACTTGCATATATATATATATATATATATATATATATATATATATATATATATATATATATATATATATATATATAACATGTAAGGATTAGGTGCTATGTAGTCTGGTTGTTAGGTTGAAGTGTGATCGCTGAAATTTTGCCAGCGGATGTGAGAATCCCACTTGAGGCAGACGAGAGATGTGGAGATTGTGTTTGTTAGTAGAGAAGAATAGTGGAGTAGAGCATGTGAAGAAATGAGAGAGAGAGAGAGAGAGAGAGAGAGAGAGAGAGAGCTTAGGGAGAGGAAGAGAAGGTCTCGGTTAAAGGTAGAAGTGAAGAGAAAGCTTGCCGCTTGAGAGGCGATGCCGATTGAAAGTGGGAAGAATGAGATGAAGTTTATATGAAACCGCTAGTGATGAGTAGTAAAGGAAATGGATCCACCTTCGCGCAAGTTCTCCATGTCTGTTCATAGTCGAAGTGTGTCTCTGAAGGGTTGTTTCTTTGTTTTAACTCGTCTACTTATTTACAACACGATCAACGATCAACATACCGATTAAGATGTTGAATCTGAATCTATCCATTAGAATGTGCTCAAGGAATGGAGCATTGGACTGAGGAGAGGTGATCGAGAGAGAAGGAGAAATGATAGAATAGAGGGAGAGAAGAGGGCTTCTCCAGCCGAGGGGAAATAGGGTGTTTTGAGCTCGTGGACCCATTTTATTCCATAAAATTAGAGTTACAAATGAGGAATGCCCCCAAAAAAGTCCCCCTCCCGCACATTTACATCATCAAGCCCTCCTATTTATAGAAAATAGGAGGGGTAAAAAGTACAACTATTATATATTTGGCAATGCCATGAAGACATAAGCAAAGGGAATTTTATTCATTTTTATTCCAACCATTGGATCGTCTTGAGATCGATACAGACTTTCATGTACATGTTTGTCGGCCATTGAAGTGAGGTGGTCGAGAGAGAGAGCTTGGTCGGCCTACTAAAACGAGGAGGTAGAGGAACAGAGTTTGGTCGGTCGACTGAAGTAACGTGGTCGACTATTGGATTGCCTTAAGATCCATGCATACCATTTTTTAGTATACACCAACAAAAGGATTTTCCTACAAGAAGTTTATTAGATATAGGTTTTTGCAATCAACTATAGATGGAAAAGTGTGTTTCTTATTTTCTTAAGATAATGAAACCTTTAATATCTGATCATTCTTCTTTTATTATTTATTTTGGTAATTCTCAAAAATCATTTTTTAGGTTCATGTATAAACATTATTGGAGTTGTTAAATTTTTTACTCTATTGTAGATTCTTCTTGAGATTTTAAAGTGAACTAGGATCCTCCTTTTGTTCTTTGTAACATGTTAAAAAATTTTAAAACTACTTTGAAAAAATTTACTTGAAATTCTCTAATAATAATCATTTATTAAAGAATCTACAATTTATAATTTTGTCTGAATTTCATAACAACCCGAATGATAACTCTATTTTGGAGGAGGTGGCTATTATTAAGTCTCCGTTAGTTAATACATTACATTGTGAATATAAATGAATAAAAAAAAGGCCAAATGCTCTTGTATTTCTAAAGATGAGAAGGATGTATGTTATTGTATCAAAAAATCAAAATCAATTGTCGCACGAATTTTATTAAGAAAATTTATGTCAATAATTCTTATTTTAATATTCAAGAAGATATTTCTAGATAAGCAATTTCTTATTTTTATGAGGCTATCAATAGCCCTATGTCTAATTATGCTTACAACTCTAATTTTTATCACGTCAAATGTAATATACGTCATTATGAATATTTCGATCATATTAAGATTTTTTTGAATGATGAGATTGAACAAGCTTTTATCTTTATTGGGTCTAACAAGGCCCTGGTCCTGATGGTTTTCCTGCTAAATGTTCTAAGGATATGTGAGATATTTCAAGAGTTGATTGTATTTTTTATGTTAATATTTTTTGCAATCCTCTAATACTTCTAATATAAGGAATCATACTGCCATCATTCTCATACTTAAGAAAAACAAAGTTCAAATTATATTTTAATTTTAGGCCCATTTTTCCTTACAATATGATTTATAAGGTTATTTCTAAACGCATTGTGACTAGATTTAAAATTTTACTTCTTAAAATTATTCGTCATGATCAAGCTTCTTTCATACTGGTTGTGATGTTGCAGACAATATTATTTTGACTAATAAACTTTTATTTGATTTCAACTTTTCTAATATTAATATTTTTTTTTTTTGCCAAAGTTGATATTAAAAAGCTTTTGATAATGTTAATCATCAATTTTTCTGTGATAGACTTATTAGCTTGGGCTTTCCTAATATTTTAAGTAAATAGATTAAGTCTTGAATCTTTAATGTTTACTTTCATGTTATCATTGATAATTAAATGAAGGGTTATTTTGCTTCTTCCACTGTCATCATCAGGCATGGGTGTTCATTTTCACCATACCTTTTTACCATTGTGATATATGCTTTTTCTTGCCTTATGGATGCTCATCATTCAAACTTTAGTATTTCTAATCATATTATTAATATCTATAACTTCTCTCATCTTATATAAGCTAATGATTTATTAGTTTTTGCTAAAGTTGATATTAATTCTATTAACATTCTCAATAATTTTCTTGAGAGTTTTTCTAAAGCAACAAATTCGAGTATTAATAAAAACAATATGTTATACGTTTTTCTAACTCTATTGATCCTAACTTTCAAAATTAGTTATGTGAGAAGAGTGGTTACCTTTAAAACCTTTACCTTGGTATTATTTTAGTTTCCATATCAAACCTTGTAAGTTGCTTGCAACTAACTTTCTATGTTATGGGATAAATTACAAAATCGACTTACTGGTTGGAAGCTAAGATTCTTATCATTTGTTGGTACATTTCAATTGTTTATAGATAAAATTTGAAGTTATTTACGTTATTAGGTTTGTCTTATTAGTATTCCTAAAGGTATAATAAAGAAGTTATTTATTTTGTGTCAAAATTTTATTTTCAATAATGGTTCTAACTTTAAATTTCAAACTAATCCCTAGTTTAAAAATTCTAAGCCTAAAATTTATGGTGGTATTGGTTTGCTTAATTTAGATATCATTAATTGAATGTGTAAATCTAAAATTAAATGGAAACACTTTAATTCTAATTCTCTTTTAGCTTACTTAGTGTGTTAATCATTATGATTTTTTTGGATTAAGCATGCTCTTCTTCTTTTTTGAAGAATTTAGATCATGTGAATTCTAAAATTAGGAATTGTCTTCAATTTAATATTTCTTCTAATAGTTCTCTTCTTTTATTTTTTGATCCTTAGTTAAATGGTTCTTATCTTTCTGAGAATTTTGGAAATATTTTTTTTTGGATTAATATTGCTACTTTCACTTAAATGGGGCATGTTATCCTTAATAATAAATGAAACTTTTCTTCTCGTAATATTCCTGTTATTTATTTGAATTTTAATCTATTTTCATATTAAAGATGGTTTTAATTCTTATCTTTGGAATAATTATGATAAGTTCACCCATAAATTCAATTATAATTTGAATTTTATAGCTTCTTTATTGTTGGTTAGAACAATTATATCTGGTTTAAAATTTGATCTATTTTATTTGCTATCAATAGTTGGAGAATTTTACGTTACGATCTTAAAAATAGTGATGTTATGATTGCTAGATATACTATGATTAGTAAGTCTTGTGTTTTATGTTTGAATCATAATGAAACTCATAATCATGTATTCATTGAATACCTTTGTCCATTCATTGTTAAATTGATATTTTCCTTATCAGAATTTTGATCTATTTTTATAATATATTTCATACTCTCTCTGAAATGATAGCTTTGGCTTCTACTATTATTACAAAATCATACTTGTTTGATGTTCATGTTACAGCTTATTCTAATTGGAGGGAGAGGGATGAAATTTTTTTTTAAAATTCCTTTTCTTCTTTAGATATTATGGTTTTTAATATTCATGAAGTCATTAAGTGAAAGAGTAGAAGATGAAAGTTTAAAGAAGTTATTCCTTTGTATATTAAAGATTTTTATAAATTGTGATATTTATTGTTTAATTGGGTTGGTTACCTTTTATTTTTACATAGATTATTATGTTCTGTTCTTTGTTTGGTCTTTTTTTATTTTTGATTTTATCTCATCACATCCCTTTGTCTTTGCTTTTATTTAATAATTATCATTTGATTGGTTATTCATTTTAATTTTATATTTTTGCCTTTTTCTTTTTTCTTCTTCATCTACTACGTTCCTTGTTTTGGTTTTTTCTTTTATATTGTTTAGATAGGTCATGTTGGTTTCATGTCTCTTCTGAAAATTTAACCATATTTTTGAATTTTTATGGTCTTTGTGATTTAGATATACATAATACATGGAAAAAAATTTAATATTCTTCTTTCAAGTAGGTTTTTGGATCTGTTTTCACTCATTTGTTATTCATGTTGATGTCATATTGATTTCATTAACTCCTATTGGCTGCTATTCTTTTTCTTTTTCATTTTGTTCATGTTGGTTGGTTTGTGTTTCTTCTACTTCATTAGGTTTTTCTCCTTTTAGATGTTCAACCTCTTATCCGGTGTCAGTTTACTTTTCTGTAGTTTTATTGGTGTCTATTTTTATATTGTGTTGTTGGATTGTATTTATTTGATCTTCTTTCAAGTTTCTTTTTGAGTTGTCTTTGAGCTTTATCTATCTTTCGGGTTTTATCTTGTCTTGTTTTTTTTCATGTTATTTGATGTTATTATGTGTTTCTGTTATTCCTTTCGGATGTCGTTCAGTTTTCACTACTTTTCTAATTCTCTTGTTCGTTTTTGTTCATTTTTGCTTCTTGGATCTTTTTGTTTCCGATTGTGTCGGGTTTTTGAAATATTAACATATTTAATGTCTTTGTATTTCCTTATCAATGTTTTAATATTATTCAAATATTTTTATCGATAATAATTTTTAATATGATGGTATTCTTCAGATATTAACATATTCGTTATTGTTCTTATTCTTTTTATTGAATTTGGGTTGAGCTATGATGATCTTCAGTTGTTTACTAAAATTCAGTCATTTGTTTAAATATTTTTGGTCATTTTTATTTTACATATAATGAAATTTTAAAATTTTCATACAGGTAAGATTCTGAAATAATTTCTTTAATTTGAGATTTCATGTTTTTCAGCATTGTATTAAAATTCAATTGGCTTATTAGAATATTTCTCACCATTTTATATTAAATATTCATTTTGCGTAGATAAAATTTTAATGTTTTTTTATTGTCTCGTATATGTCAAATTGAGATTTTAGTCCTTAATTGTATGGTTGATTATATACCTCTGTTTCCTGTTGTTGTCCTTTTTTGTGGTTTGCATGCTTTGTTATTTTGCAGATTGGTGTGCTCTTGCCTATCTTGGTGAATATTCTTGAATATTTTTTTGCTGTCAAATTCGTCTTCAGAGCTATCATCGATGAATATTCATGGCTGATATTCAGAGCTTTTTAGAGGTATCACTTCAATTTGAAGTTCTATTGATGCTTGTGTTTGCCAGCCTTGACCAAAAATTTTAAATTATAGAGCCTTTCCTTTTGTTTGATCTTCATCAATGAGCTCATGTCAGTTTTTCTTTTCAATCTTTTTCGTTGTTTATTGGTTTATAGGTTTTTTTTATTTGTTTAGTTTATTGTTTTGGTATTGTAATTTACATTTTGGTTTACGTTTGTTTTAATGCTCGAGTTGCACTTCTTTCTTTTTAGTAAAGTTGAATGTGCCCTCATCTTTTATATATATATATATATAAAAATATATATATACTACAAAAACAGTGCGGATGCTAATACAGGGCTAGCCTTGTCTTAGTTTGGTTGGCTCAAGTCAGCTCTAGTTGATCTAAGCACGGGCCCATTTTAGGCAACTAAAGGAGTCCCAAGGTAGACTAAGACCAGGTCCAGTTATGTTTGGGCTTATCAAGCCAGGCTAGGGTCAACTGAACCTACCTTGAACTAAATAGGCTAAGTCAAGGCCAGCCTAGCCACCAAGAGGTTAAAGAAAAAAGAATCCTATGAATGAATAGGATTGGCTAGGGGCCAAAGGAAAGGAAACTAATTAAAAAATAGAGGTCAATAATTGGACACCCATATTGCGTTGATGGCCATAAAAGTTATGCACACATATTAGCATTAAATGAAGTGATCAATTAAGTTTAGGAGCAAGTTTTCCTACTCAGAGATTTGAATTTGGATTTATTTTGAACTTCAATTTAGAGTTTATCAGTTGAAGTCAGAATTTTGATTGAATTGAATTGGACTTTATATAGATTTGAAAATTTTACATTCTGAGCTCATTTTTTTAATTTGAGATTTTAGGTTTTTCAGGATTGTATTAAAATTCAACTGGCTTTTTTAAATATTTCTCATCTTTTGATTTTAAATATTCATATTGCATAGATAAAATTTTAATGTTTTGTATTGTCTCTATTCATATCCTTACTTTAATCTCAAATTGAGATTCTAATTCTCAATTATATGGTTGATTATATTCCTCTGTTTCCTATTATTGTCCTTTTTTGTGGTCTTGGAGGCTTTGTTATTTTGCAAATTGGTTTGCTCCTGCCTATCTTGGAGAATATTCTTGAATATTTTTTTGCTATGAAGTTTTTATTCAGAGGTAAAGTCCATAAACATTCATGGCTGATATTCGAAACTTTTTAGAGCTATCACTTCAATTTCAAGTTCTGTTGACGCTTGTGTTTGCAAGTCTTGACCAATCATTTCAACTTATTGGGGCTTTTGTTTATTTGATCTTCAAAGAGCTCGTTATTTTTGCTTTTAAATTCATTTGGTTGTTTGTTGGTTTATAGGTTTTTGGGTGTGTTTAGTTTATTATTTTGATATTGTAATTTACTCATTTTTGTTTATATTTGTTTTTATGCTCTTGAGTTATAATTTTTTTCTTTTTAATAAAATTGAATGTGACTCTTATTTTTCTAAATTAAAAAAATAAAAAAACACCACTATAGAACAGTGCGGACGCTCAAACAAAAAGCTTACAAAAAAACGCTGTTAAAGCGACAGTACAGCGACCACTGGAAATAATAGTTGAATTATCGAGAACGATAATTAGTTAAAAATAATTACGCTACTATTTCAGTTCAGAAATTCACTAATTATCCCGATTCAATCACAATATTTACAGAATCAGGTACGTGAACCAATCCTTCCTCCGGCCCAGCGGCTCCAATTCTATGGGACGACTTGCAGGCTATTCTGGCCATCTCACAGTTCATAGACCAGAGGGAAAATGAACTAAAATAGGGGCGGAATATTAAAATGGGGGGGAAAAAAAATCACAATCTGAACCCGGATCTGAGACTATTTCTGATCGCTTAATGTGGAAGATTAATTAGAAATCTTGCGGTCACCAGACCGGTTTCTCCGTGAAGGCGCGAAGTAGAGGGAATGCGTCTGCGCGCCAGGAGTTGTTGCTTCCGGCACGGCAGCAACAGCAGGATCCGGTGACCGGGTAATCCAAATCGTAGGTTGCGGCGAAGCGGAAGGCGTAAGTGGACGAGATCTGACGGAGGATCTGCAGAAAGACGGACTCATCGCATGGTAAGAAGAGCGGGCCGGGTTGGGAGAAGCCATACTCCTCCTCGGCCTGCCGGAGGATGTTCAAGAAGGCTGGATGGTTGAGATGTGTTGCCTTCATCACGAATTTCCGGCTACTGCTTCCGACGCAGACAGCTACGTGCCCCGCTGGCACCTCAATCGCCGGCGGGAACAGAGAGCATGATCTCATTGCTCGGATTCTCCACTGGCGAAGCATCTGTCGAAGCCTCACAATGTGCTGGATTTTGCTGCACTTTCCCATTTCGATCTTGAGAAATCGTGGAGCCTCTTTCTTTCCTCGTTTTCACAGTGAGTCTATTGGTTTTTTTTCGCAAGAGAGGGGAAGTCTAATAGCGATCAGTAGGCTATTTATGGACGATAAGGAAGAGTAAAAGCCTCTGCAGTTGGAGATAATAACGAA
The DNA here is from genome assembly GCA_022702705.1 of Papilionanthe hookeriana x Papilionanthe teres. Lineage (NCBI taxonomy): Eukaryota > Viridiplantae > Streptophyta > Magnoliopsida > Asparagales > Orchidaceae > Papilionanthe > Papilionanthe hookeriana x Papilionanthe teres. The sequence continues at coordinate 104,724 of CM040428.1, forward strand.
AATAGCATCCTTAGCCCGGGGTATAACTGTCTTTTATTGGGGTCCTGCGACAGCCGTAAAACGGTACCTATTTACATTTCGCATTACAGGTTTTCGTACTGAGATGACACTGTTCTTATTCAAATGCGGTGACCTGATTATAATATCCACTCAGAGAACAGCAGCGTTGATGAGACGATTTCCACTGGCAACGCGCTGATTGCGCTGCGCCCTGGTGGTCTCGTGGATAACCAAAGGTAAAAAGACTTACGGTTTTAAGTAGGAGGAATTTTTTTTTTTAGAAATTTTCAAAATTAAATAAAAGGAACGATGAACTAAAATTTTAGTTAACTTACTAACTGAAAGTCTCAGTGAGTCATTGATATCAGAAGAGATTCAATATAATTTCAAATGAACCTAAATCGAATATTTGAAACTAAATTGAAAAGTTCAGAACATAAATTAAAAAGAAATTTGCATAAAATATCAAGGATTTCTTATGTATTTATATATATATGTTGAATATTTTTAGGACATAGAACTCTGCATATTTCATGAATCCAAACAATCTATGAGAGACATTTTGAGGTGAGTGATGGTGCTGGAAAAATATATTAAATTTTAGGAAATGTGTTACGCTCCAATAGATCCCCCTTTTCTTGGTTTCCTAAACTACGTAACTCTCTACATTCTTGCCCTTGCAAGGCCACAAAAAAAAAAAGGAAAAAAAAATAAATTAATGGTCATATTGTATGGACTTGTTGAAATTTGTCGTAGATGGGACATATTTATAGGTGGCAGGAGATTCATAAGTGTACATAAATAGTGATGGGTTGGAGTTTGCTTCTTTCTCTCATGGAGATCGCTCAAAAAATTTGCTGGTGTAGCATGATAACTGCAGGCGTGTTCTGTGAAGGAACTCAATATGTATTGGTAAGCTCACGCAGATGAGTGATACATCTAAAATATATAATATTTTTATACAAATTTTTATACCTACTTTTTATGATATTACAATTTAATAGAAGATATTTCGTGTGTTTTCTTACAGGTATAATTAAATGAATAGTTGTGATGAATGATTTGAAAAAGGATCCAATTTATAGGAAAAGTGAATAAAATTGAAAAAGTGATATGTGGCGGCTAAGCGCCAAAATCTGTTCTTACGCGTCAACGCCCCGCGGCTATGTGCCCAGATATGGAGCTTATGCGCCAGCAGGCTCGCTACTTAGTGTCGGAACCCCGCGCTTAAGCGCGAGAGTTATAAAGGAGGAGTTATTTAATATTAGGAGTCATTTTGAAGTGAATTTTGAGGTACCTGATATACCTAAAATATATAGTGCTTTTAAACACATTTTTATACTTATTTTTGATGATATTGCACTTTAATGAAAGGTATTTTTATTTTTTTCTTGCAGATATGATTAAAATGAGTGACTATGATGAAAGGAGTAAAAGATGATCAAATTTGAGCAAAAATTGAAAGATGTGCAAAATTGGCCTCTGGCGTCTAAGAACCGGATGGTTGGCGCATAGAAGCCACAGTTAAAGTGACGAATTTATTTGATTTTGGCACAAATTTGAAGGGGTTTTTTAAGCATCATTTGGTTTAAACTTCACTAACTTCCCATCAGCGCCAAAACTCATTTAAATTTTGAACGGATGGATGCATTCTTGGTGGATACATTGAATCTGGACATATTTTGAAGAGACACCAAGACACCTTTTGGAAATTTTAAAAAGAAGACTTGAATATCAGAAAAAAGCTTATTGTTGGAGGGTGTGATTAGTGTTAAGATTCAAGTTTATGTTAGAGAGTTATTGAGAGTACAATATTCCACTTCATCACTTTTATTATCAATTGTATATAATTTTTATTAAGAGTAGAATAGAGATTTGGAGTCAACGGAGTTGGGCGCCAACCTCTATTGTGTCCTGTAAAGGGAAAGTAAAGTTTCAAAGGAACTTCAAGAGTCTTGTGGAGAGGATTTTCATATGAGTGTTTATCTTTATTTTACATTTGGTTTTCAAGTAAAACTTGTGGTGTTTTCACTATGATTTCTACTTTTAAATCAAGTTGTGATTGTGTTTTCTCCATTGATTCTGAGTAGTTTTCTTTATCTTTTTTTCTTTTAAATGTTGAAGTAATTAAATTATGGAAGGAAGTTGTGTGAAGTATAAGATTTCAATGTTGGAAGAAGTTGCGATGATTTACTACTTTGCACTTCATTTACTTCTTGATTTGGTCAATTAAGATGTTAAAATTTGTTGGGAGATTATGTAAGATCCATTGTGGTTTTGTCTCAATCAACAATTGGAAAGAATCACTTGCAATTGTATGGATGAGAACTGTAGCCCATATGATTTGGTGCAGATAAATAGGATGATATGCTTATAATGAGGTGTAAAATTAGAGGACTTTAGAGTGACAGCCTAATGCCCCCTAATTTGATTTGATGTGAAAACTTTTGTTATGAGATGTTACCCCCCAAGTGGAGTGAATCGAGAGAACTCTAAAGCAAGAGCTAGTATCTTTCTTGCCTAAGCCATCTACAAGATTTTAAATCATCAAATTAATCAATGTTCTTTATAGAACCAAGTAAGGGAAAAAAATATATTTGCTTCTATTTGGCACAATACATTTTAGATACTTCCACAACAAAATTCCATAGTTATTACTGATTCGTTAAAAGAGGAAAAATATATTTTATTCTCATTTGCTTTCATACTATTTTATAGTTGTGTTCACTTTAGTTGTTTGCTTTACTTTTTCTTTAGATACGAAAAATAAATTTGAAAAACATTATATCTTAAAACATACTTTTCAAAATCATTTTAAAAAGCAAAATGTTATTTTACTTATTTCTTTAAACTTTTAGGCATTTCCCCGTGGGTTCGATATCTCAGGGCTTAATTAAAAAGTCTCTATATTACTTGATAAACGATACGTATACTTACTGACCCACAATTTTATATTATGATATTTTTAATTTAATTGCAACGACGCCAAAAACTCGACCCCGCTATTTATATGTATATAATTGTAATTGTTTATGTTGTGGATGCTACGCAAGTATACGTATCGTATCAAGTAATACAGGCTCTAAATGGAGTTCTTGTTATCGATCCCACGAGAAAGAGAAAATTAAATAACAACTAATTTAAAATAATAATAATAATTTTTAAAATAAGTATACAAAAATTTGGACTTCTAAATTTGAGCGCAATAAAGTAAACTAAGTATTTTAATTAGGTAACTTAACTAAGTAGAAAATTAATACGTATTGAAAGTGCAGAAATTAAACTAATTGCTAAATAAGTCTTATCTATTCGAAAAAGTATCTTTCCCTCGTTTAGAAATTTTAAGTGATTGATGAATTTAAATAGATAATTTTAAGGTATTGTGACAATAGGAGCATTCCTATTCTTTACCCTTCGGTCCAGTGTAAAGAATATCGACTAATCCTATGTTTGATTATCGAATCCGCGGCTAGTCGGGAGGATACCGACCGCCACTTCGTAGCTCCCACGTTCCTCGCCCGAGGGCTAACATCTACACTTCAGCTCTCAAACAATAGGACCGAATCGAATATTTTAGTCCGTCACACTAAAATACTCAATTCTACGCCCAATGATATTATTTCCCTATTTATTTGCACCCTCCTTCCAAGGCTTTCGAATTCCCGAATATCGATGTAATTTTTACTATAGTTGATAACCAACGTATTTTAACAATTCAAATGGCCATTGAAAGTAAATTAAATTTTAAGTAAAAATTATCACAATTTATTAATATATATAAGTATCTCTATTTTAATTTCATCAAGTCACTTAATTTCATAAACGAGGAGAAAGACTAATAAACTACTCGTAATGTATGAGAACTAAACTAAGCATGGATTTCATTTAAAGTTAAAAACAATAAATACAAATACTTACCTCGATTTATCCCCAAACGTACTCTCGTAGTTCCTTTCGACTCTTCCTTCCAAGTACAACACGACTCACTAATTACTCACTAAACTTACTAAAAGACTCACTAAAGACACACTACCGCACACAAATTACACTTAACTCACAAAAGACTAAAAGATTGCACTTAGAACACAAAAGATCGCATAAAACTAACACAAAAGATCGATTTTTGGCCTCTATATATAGAGGTGAGCAAAGGACCAAGAGGTGTGTAAGCATCTCTTCAAAAGTGTCCGTGTTCAATGTATTCGTGCCATTTCAACTACCTCGCCGTCGGCTGACGAACTACTCGTCTGCCGACGAGGCTTCTAGAAGATCTTCAAACCGCTCTATCTCGCTGTCAGCGGGCTCGGGCTCGCTGTTAGCGAGACAGTTATAAATCCTTCAGAAATGTCTCCTCGTAACCTCGCCGTCGGCGGGCTCGATCTCACCGTCGGCGACTCAGCACAAATTGCATGATTTTGCTCCAAATTCGCTCCTTTTTATGATTTTTGCTTTTATCACCTAAATTATTCATTCTTGCAATAAAATAAAGAAAATACCCTTCTTTAAAGTGCAATTTTTTCAAAAATAAGTATGAATTTCTTAATAAATTTTTTCGCCGATCAAAATCCCCTAAACTTACTTATTACTTCGTCCTCAAGTAATTTTAAGTACTATATAAAAATAATGATTTCTATAGTAAGATTTTTCAATTCAAATAAACTATGAATTAGATTAATTAATATCATAATAAAGTTAAATAAAAATAATTCATGTAATTTAATTAATCTTATGAAATAAATTATTTAGTTATCGTGTCTAAGATTTCTAGCTTACTATTTATTTCGTGAATGACTATATTTAAAAGAATAACTACTTAAGATATTCATATGATAAGAAATTCAAGAAAACACTATTAGGTAAAATTCTAATCCATAAATATAAGTTTGGAAATATTTAAGTTTTTCCTTTTAGGTTAATTCAAATGAAGCCAATTTTCGATAAGCGCATCTCCTCAAGTTTCTCCTCATTTTTCTTTTTCTTTTCTTTTTTTTTTTTTTTTCTTTTCTTTTGAGGATTATCGTATCCTGGAGGCTCGTTAATAATTTTGAACTTCATTTTCATCTTCCTAAATTTGAAACTTAGGAATATTTCTTAGCTTATATATACTTCATAGCTTTTACTTTATCGATTTTCAATCTTTTCTTTTTCACTGAATACTTAAGAATTTTAATTTTAGAATATAGTTTTCCTTACTAAAAATAGTTTACTATATTCTTATTCCCTTTAACCAAATATTTTATTCTATTTAATTAATTAAAGTACTTAGAAATATTTCATTTAACCTTTTATAATAATTAAATAAAATAATTCATATTAATTAAATTAAAAAAATTGCTATAAAAATCATTTTATAATAATTTGAAAATAGAAATTGAGAACAAGTTAATAACTAAATTTGTATTTTACTCCCCCCCAAACTTAAATTTTTATATCTATTCTAAATAATGAAAAAGGGAAAGTAAATAAATCATACCTTTCAAGTTTAGCATTTCTTTTCTTTGAAATTTTTGCAGGCTTTTTCATTTTTCATCGAACTCGCATCGTTAGTATTCTCCATATATATATAACAATTTAAAGAAAATGCGAGGATAAATCTAAGATAAGTATTAACTATAACAATTAAAATTAACTCTACACTATACATATGAATTACTAACATATTAAAAACATTTAACTAACAAATTAACAATTTTGCAATTTTAAACACTACAGAATAAAATAAAAACATACTAAAGAAAACTAACATCCTATTTAATATAAAAACAAATGCAATTAACTAACACAAAAACAAAAACTAAACTACTACAACAATTCAAGCAAATAATCCAACAAACATTCAATGTCTCAAAACATAAAGTGCTGAATATTACAAATATATAAAGTCTTCAAAATAACTTAACCTCAAACAAATAAAACAAATAAAGTCCTAATCTTCAAGACCAAAGTTCCAATCTATATCATCTCCTCCCCGATCCGTAGGTCGAGAAGACTGAAAGCAGTGCGGTATCGTGAATATCTGGGGCACTCGGAAAGACAACATCTAAATCACCACTCCTATAACGACGTTCGACTTCATAGTATGCAATCTCGTATTCGAATGTCGCCGGAGATATTCGCTATCATAATCATGTCTCCTCTCCAGATTATCAATTCTTTCGATCAAAATGATCAAATCTTCTCCCCATTGTATCTCCAACCGCTCAAAACTTCTTCTATGCAGAGTCAATTCATTCATCGGATCTTGTAGGGTAGGGGTGGTAGGCTCGGGAGGTTCATGGCTAGTAGAAGGTATATCTCTACTTGACCGAGTGAAATAACTTCTTACTCCCGCTCTCCACCCTTCATGAGATTCATACTTCTTAATATTGGCAGTTGTGAGTGGTTTCATTGGTTCTACCCATTCTTCATTATCTCTAGCCTCAACTCCAGAGAGTTGGCAGAGTGAAAAATTAATCCAGGGTGTCCCAATCCAGCTCCACTCTCATTTCGAGGAGTGGCCAGGATGTTTCGATAAATAATTCTCCCGATGTTGATGCTTCTATTATTCTAAATACAGAAATTCAGAATTGCTCTATCTCGTGTTACCTCACTGTGGTGATAGGTGGGTAACGTAAGTAGAACAAATAAAGTAATGCCGAGCTTTGGAGATCGCATTTAATTTAGAAAGAGGAAAATTCACTCTTTCCTGTCGCTTAATTTTCCAAACTCCGGTCCCATCAGCTGAGAAAGTTAATGACTTCCTCTAGCTGGTCCTTCCATCGTTCCAAAAGTTTCATACTCGCTAAAGGGCGAGTCATGAACTTCATAGAACGCGTTTATTCTCGCGACATCGAATTCTACAAAAAACCCTCGTACCTTTATCGGTGCATCTTCGACGGCAGCTAAATCGCATAAAATTCTTTAACTACTTCCACAATTCGCTCTATATTGAACGTAATGAAATTCTCCCAACCTCGTTCCTTAATAATTCGCTCTACTTCTCCTCCCGGATTTTTGAAAACCCGATCTCGCAATGCACTTTCTTCCTCGAATATTTTCAAAATATTTAGTCCGTGCTCGTGCATCGATGAATCGGTCTTCGTCGAATTCTACTCGACGTTTTTTCGTGGAGCCATACGATCGATCTCGTGAAAATCATGAACATTTTCACTAAACTTAAAAATAATCCTAAGAAGGCTTCCTACAACATTTATAAGCAATTTAAATTAAATTCCATGGATTTCCACCGAATATTTCTTCCATATTTCGATTTTTCCCAAAATTTGCAATGTGGTGAAAATACATGGTGAAAATCAAAAATTTTTGCATATGGAGTGAAGCACTTACCAAGAGAAGATGAAATCCGGTGTTTTTGAGTGATGGAATCGCCTCTAAATCCAAGATCTCTCAAGCCCTAGGTCGGTTTTTGCGAAAATAAGAGGTTGGGGATGATGAATAGTGTTTTTGACCGGTCAAATATAGGTCTTTTTACGTTCTCGCCGTCGACGAGATTTTTCTCGCCGTCGGCGAGCTAATTAATTCCATAAGGCAAAAGTTTCGGGAAAAATCCGCCGTCGGCGAGATATTCTTCGCTGTCGCCGAGATCGATCTCGCTGTCGGCGGGATTTTCTCGCCGTCGGCGAGGTCCTAAAATTTCAATTTTTTTGAATTTCGTCAATCATTTTCAACCTCGATTTGCCTTATATTATATTTCCGATCATATCATTTATTAATTTAATATGAAGATTAGCTACTTATACACAAACATATTCACATAACACAAAAAATTAACTTTAATATTGAAATCCATGAGACATACAAACTAACATAATTTTAGACTCTATAATCAAACTTCAAACTTCAATCCTTACTACTAATCGACATCGCAAACCAATCCACGACACACTAAATGCTGATACAAAACTATGATGCATATCTCAATTAAGTTTGAGATATTCAAATCATCAATCCACACATAATAAAATCTAAATCAAATCAAATAACATAAACATAAACATACTATGGAAATCTTTACTACTACTCTTCAAGGTCGAATCTTCATCTTCTCCGATATTTCCGATATGACGATGATGCACAAATAAGTTATAGAAAGGCTCGAAGGGAAATTCGGCGCATTCTTCGATGATCCAACCCTTCGTCTTAAGTAAATGAAGAAAGCTAGCTTCCAAGTGTCCAGAATGATCAAAGTGTTCCTTCATCCTCCAGTCAATGTGATCAAATAAATCAGATATATTGTCGATTAAATCTCTCACATTCTGCAGTTCTTTCTCCATTCCATTAATTTTCTTCAAAAGTAACTCCGTTTTATCTGAAATAGGCCTTGCTATAGGATTATTCTGTAAAGCTCTATCAGAGATAAATGTAATGTCTTCATTATTGTCCAAAGTAGGGAACATATCTGTAGGATCAAGCGGCTTCCAAGGTAACAGAACCTTTTCCCAAGCTTCATAAGAAACCCAGTACCGATCGCATAATGCAAAAATAAGTAGATGGGTGTCCTAGTCCGTGAACCGACCCATGCACAATTAAACCCACTGCGTACTTAACAATTATTGATCCAACATCAATAGGCAATCCACTTTGAATACAATAATTCAATATAACGCATTCCTTCGAAACCTCGTTTACCCTCATTGTAGGTAATAATTTAGATGAGATGAAAAAGTGCCAGTGCTTTGAGACGAGGATTCAAAAGTGATGCGAGAAACTAACATACCCGTCTTCCCGCATTTCCCAATCTTCCGGTTCGTCAGTTAGATATCGAAATATCTCATTCATATTATATCGAGAAGGCACAAAATTTGAATAGTGACATACCGAGGTGTTTTCTATAGAGAATAATTCATTTACTCTTGATGGAGTAAACATCACCCATCTTCCTCGGACGTAGACATTACCATTGTTGATCGCATGTAAATTAGAGTAGAACTCTTTCACAACTGGAATAACAACGGCAGACGTAGTGTAACAAAATACCTCCCAAGTGCATTCGTGCGATCGTTTCTTCTATCTTTTTAGCTGGAATTCTCTAATCCTCGATTGACAAATCCCCGTTCCTTGATAACTCTTTTCTTTACCAAAACCTTGTTGAAGATCCGCTGCGCTTCCGCACTCACAAATTTTCTCCGGTTAAACACTCCAGCATTTAGAGGAATCTAAGAATTTGGAGGCCATTATGGTGAATGGAATGAATTCTAGTGAAGAAGGCAGACTTAGAATGGTTTAAGAATGGGTTTTCACAAAGGAATTGGTGTTGAAACCGTTCAGATCAGCATTTAAAGTATATATAATTCATTTTTATAACTTCCTCGCTGTCGGCGAGGACATTTCTCGCCGTCGGCGACTTAGTTATAAAAACTGTATTTCCGGTTCTCGCTGTCGGCGAGTTCGTTTCTCGCTGTCAGCGAGCTCAAAAACTGAATCTAATTTAGGCGCGAACCTCGCTGTCGGCGAGTATCGACCTCGCCGTCGGCGAGATTTCAAAATAATGTCCAATTTCGCTCTAAATCGAATAATTTCTTTTCTCATCATAATGGTTCGAATATGTGATGATTCTTAATAATAATTGAGTAGTAAAGTTTCAATAATATAAACTAACTTATTAAGATACAATAAAAATAGATAACTAATATTGGTTGTCTCCCATAAAGCGCTTGGTTTAACGTCGTCGGCCCGACCTAATTTCAATTATTAATCGAGTCGACTAAGCATTAAAACCTCTTTATAGTTAGGTCTTATACCTTCGAAATATGGTTTTAATCTATGTCCATTAACTTTAAATTTATGTCCAGCTTTTGGATCTTCGATTTCTATAGTTCCGTATGAAAATATTTGAGTTATGGTGAAAGGTCCTAACCATCGAGACTTCAATTTTCCAGGAAACAATTTCAATCTAGTATTATATAGCAAATCTTCCTGTCCTGGTTCAAAATTTCTCTGATTAATCTTCCGATCATGCCATTATTTCATCTTTTCTTTATAAATCCGATCATTATCATACGATTCATTTCTTAATTCTTCCAATTCATTTAATTGCAACAATCTTTTCTCACCAAACTTTCCTTCATATTATAATTAAATTCTTTAATCGCCCAATATGCTTTATGTTCTAATTCAATCGGTAAGTGACATGTTTTGTCCATATATAAGCTCGTAAGGAGTCATTCCAATCGGAGTTTTATAAGCGATCTATAAGCCCATAATGTAGTGTCTAATCTAATAGACCAATCTAACCTATTTGGGTTTACTGATTTTTCTAAAATACGTTTAATCTCACGATTAGATACTTCACCTAATCCGCTAGTACGTGGATGATAAGCGATGGATATCTTATGAGTAATATTGTATTTTTCTACTAGTTTGTGAATGTATTTATTTCTAAAATGAGTTCCTCCATCGATGATAATCACTCTCGGCATTCCAAATCTAGTAAAAATATTTTTCATCAGAAATTTTGAAACACTCTTAGCATCACACCTGGGGAAAGCTTGTGCCTCAATCCATTTGGAAACATAATCAACAGCTACTAATATATATGATTTTCCAAACAAAGGAATAAAAGGTCCCTAAAATCTAATCCCCAAACATCAAAAATTTCAACTTCTAATATAAAGTTTAGAGGCATTTCGTTTCTTCTAGATATATTTCCTACTCTTTGGCATTTATCGCAAGTTTTAATATATCTATATACATCTCTAAATAGAGTAGCCAGTAAAATCCGGATTGTAGAATCTTATAAGCGAGCTTTATCGATCCCGAAATGTCCTCCAAAATCGAATCATGACATTTTTGAATAATTGGTTCGGTTTCTTCATAAGGTACACATCTTCTAATAATTAAATCCTTACATCGCTTATATAAATATGGTTCATCCCAAAATAAGTTTTCGTATCATGGATGAATTTTTTCTCGTTGTTGCAAAGTTAGCATAGGTGGTAAAATATTACTAACTATATAGTTTACTATATCAAGCATACCATGGTATTTTCCACTCATTGATATTATATAGTTGTTCATCGGAAAATCGTCTATAATTTCATTTTCAATATCGGATAATTCATGATTTTCTAATCTTGATAAATGATCCGCAATTTGATTATCGAGTTCCTTTCTTATTAACGATCTCAAAATCAAATTCTTGCATTAATAGCATCCATCTAATTAATCTTGGTTTGGAATCTTTCTTTTGCATTAAATATTTGATAGCAGAATGATCGGTATGCACGATACATTTTGTTCCAATCGGATAAGGTCTAAATTTATTAAAACCATATACTACCGTTAATAGTTCTCTTTCAGTAATCGTATAATTTATTTCAAGCATCATTTAGAGTTTTACTAAGCATAGTATATAACTTTAAAAATCTTTTCATATCTTTGCCCAAGAACTCGCTCCTACAACGATAATCACTAGCATCACACATAAGCTCAAATGGTTTCTCCCAGCTAGGTGAAACTATTATAGGTCTGTAATTAATTTTTCTTTTAAGAGTTCAAAAGCATTCGGGCATTCGATTGTAAATTCAAATTTCTTATCCTTTTCGAGAAGTTGGCATAGAGGTTTAGTAATTTTTGAAAAATCTTTTATATAGCGTCCGTAGAATCCAAGCATGTCCAAGAAAACTTCTTACCCCTTTTACCGTAGTTGGAGGTGGTAATTTAACTATAACTTGAATTTTTGCAGTGGTCCACTTCCATGCCTTTTTCCGAAATTTTATGCCCTAATACAATGCCACCCGCAACCATAAATCGACATTTCTCCCAATTTAGAACTAAATTTGTTTTCTCACATACTTCTAATACTTTTTCAAGATGAGTTAAGCATGTGTCAAATGATGTTCCAAATACGGAGAAATCATCCATAAATACTTCTATTCCATTGTCGATTAACTTACTAAATATAGTACATCATACATCTCCGGAATGTTGCTTGGTGCATTACATAATCCAAAAGGCATTCTTCGAAAAGCGAAAGTTCCATAAGGACTAGTAAATGTAGTTTTCTCTTGATCCTCGAGAGCAATTTGTATTTGATGATAACCGGTGTATCCTTCTAGAAAACAAAAATACTTATGTCCTAGCTAATCTATCTAACATCCGGTCTAGAAATGGTAAAGGGAAGTGATCTTTCCCGGTGGCGGTATTTAATTTCCTATAATCAATACATATACGCCAACCAAGTAACTTGTCTTATAGGAATAAGATCGTTATTTTCATTGGCAGTGACGGTCACTCCTCCCTTCTTAGGAACACGATGAATCGGGCTTACCGAAACATCGTCGGAAATAGGATATATAATACCATTATCTAACCATTTTAAAATTTCTTTCTTAACTACTTCTTTCATTATCGGGTTTAATCTCCTTTGGGGATCTCGCTTTAGATTTATGTTCATTATCTAAAATAATTCTATGCATACGGATCGAAGGACTAATTCCTTTAATATCTGCTAAAGTCCAACCAAAAGTTTTCTTATATTTTTTTAAAGTTTCTAAAAGTTTTTGTTCTTGAGATTCGTTTAATGCAGATGAAATAATAACTGGTAAAGTTTAAGAATTACCTAAATAAGCATATTTCAAATTATCAGGTAATATTTTTAGCTCAAGTTCAAGAGGTTTAATAATTGATGGAACTATATTCTTATCAGTATTTTCAGTATTATCCAAAAATTCAAATCTTTCCTGAATAAAATCTAGTTCTTCATGATTATCTTTAATTAATTCAGTGTTTTCTTTTTCTAATTTATCCTCGTAATATTCCTTAAAATGTTCTTGTTGTAAATATTCAAGTATTTCCATCCGAAAACATTCATCATCTTTTTCTAAATGCAGGATATTTCATTGATTTTGCAATATTAAATGTAACTTTTTGGTCATTTACTCTCATAGTTAATTCTCCTTTCGAACATCAATCATAGCTTTTCCAGTAGCTAAAAATGGTCTTCCTAAAATGATAGGAATTTTTTTATCTTCCTCCATATCTAAAACAATAAAATCTATTAGGAAGATAAATTTATCCACCTTTACTGACACATCTTCAATAACTCCCTTAGGATAGGTAACCGAATGATCAGCTAATTGAAGGGTTACTAAAGTAGGTGTAATTTTTCCTAATCCTAATCTCTTAAAAATCGATAGAGGCATTAGATTGATGCTTGCTCCTAAGTCACACAAAGCTTTTCCATAAAATTTTTCTCCTATAGCTGCGAGGTATAGTGAAACTACCGGGATCTTTCAATTTTTCAGGAAGCTTCTTCGAATAATAGCACTACACTCTTCACTAAGTGCGACAGTTTCATTATCGTTGAATTTTCTTTTCTTATTTAGAATATCTTTCATAAATTTTACATAATTTGGCATCCGATCTAAAGCTTCAACAAAAGGTATATTAATTGTTAATTTCTTTAATATTTCAAGGAATTTAGCAAATTGTGTATCTTTTTTATGTTGAGCTAGTCGTTGAGGAAATGGTGGTGGAGGTTTTTCAACAGAAATTTTCGTAGGTATTAAAGGATGTTCTAAGTTTGAATCTTGTTGAATTGTTTCCTTTTCAATTTCGACTTCCTCTTTTTGGCTTTCAAGTTCTTTTTGAATTTGAGGTTCTAATTCTTTTCCACTCCTTAGTTAGTATTGCTTTAATTTGTTCTTTTCCTTGATCTTTAGGATTTATTTCCACATTACTAGGAAAAGTTCCAGGTATTCTATTATTTAGCGCAGATAGTAATATGTCCAAGTTGAGTTTCGATATTTTTAATAGATGTTCCTTGAATTTGTAATTGATTTCCTTGAATTTGTAGTTGATTTCCTTGATTTTGTAGTCGATGACCCATATTCAAAATTAATTCATCCATGGATAAATTCTTATCCTTGAATTGAGGGTTATTGTTATTAAATCCAGGTGGGTAATTAGGTTTATAGTTTGGATTTGCTTGATTAGGTTGAATCATCCATCGTTGATTAGATGTGTTATTCCAATTAAAATTTGGATGAGTTTTCCAACCAGGATTATAATAGTTTGAATAAGGGTTATTAGTTCTATTATTAATAAGCATTTAAAGTTTCATAATTAGTTTGAGATTCTATGATTTGTCCGGATGAGTTTTCTTCTAAAATAGGAGAGTAGTTCATTCCAAAATGATCTAACTTCTGAGATATAGCAACAATTTGAGAAGCTAACATAGATATTGCATCGTTTGCATGAATGCTTGCTATCTTTTTAGGATTTACTCTTTCAGCGAGCCATTGGAAATTATTTGTTGTCATTTCTTCGATTAGTGCATAAGCTTCATCAAATGGTTTAGACATTAATGAACCTCCAACGACGAAGATCGATGATTGATCTTAAAGATCCTACTAATCCATTATAAAAGGTTTGAATAATCAGCCAATCTGGTAGCGCATGATGTGGGCATTTCCTAAGAAGTTCCTTAAATCTCTCCGAAGATTCATATATTGATTCTCCATCTAACTGACAAAAAGAAGTTATATCATTTCTAAACTTAGCAGTTTTAGATGGTGGAAAATATTTGGATAGAAATTTTTGTGATAATTCTCCCCAAGTTTTAATAGATCCAGGAGCTAACGAATTCAACCACATTTTAGCTTTATCCCTTAATGAAAAAGGAAAAAGTCTAAGTCTTATAGCATAGTCAGATACTCCTTGATATTTAAAAGTAGCACAAAGTTCTAGAAAACTAGCAAGATGTAAGTTAGGATCTTCAGTAGGTGAACCACTAAATTGATTGTTTTGTACCATTTGGATAATTGCAGGTTTAAGTTCAAATGAATTAGCAGACTACATCGGGGTTTTGAATAGTTAAATGAATTTCATCCGATGTAGGGTTGGCATAATCTCTTAATGGTCTTTGTTGGTTCATATTTTGAATTTCGGGAATATTCGACATTTGTGTTAAATTTATAATTTGTTTCTTTTGTTTTCTAATTCTTTTAATTGTACGCGCTAATTCGGAATCGTAAGGTATTAAATTTTTGTTTCCAAATTTGCGCATACAATTTCGAATAGATATTAATTTATTTATTATGATTATTTTAAAATAGTCCGTTACTTTAGTAAATTTTTCTTACTCTCCCCAGCAACGGCGCCAAAAACTTGACCCACAATTTTATATTATGATATTTTTAATTTAATTGCAACGACGCCAAAAACTTGACCCCGCTATTTATATGTATAGAATTGTAATTGTTTATGTTGTGGATGCTACGCAAGTATACGTATCGTATCAAGTAATACGGGGCTCTAGTGGAGTCCACGGTTATCGATCCCACGAGGAAAGAGAAAATTAAATAACAACTAATTTAAAATAATAATAATAATTTTTAAAATAGTATACAAAAATTTGGACTTCTAAATTTGAGCGCAATAAAGTAAACTAAGTATTTTAATTAAGTAACTTAACTAAGTAGAAAATTAATACGTATTGAAAGTGCGAGAAATTAAACTAATCGCTAAATAAGTCTTATCTATTCGAGAAAAAGTATCTTTCCTCTTGTTTAGAAATTTTAAGTGATTGATGAATTTAAATAGATAATTTTAAGGTATTGTGACAAATAGGAGCATTCCTATTCTTTACCCTTTGGTCCAGGTGTAAAGAATATCGACTAATCCTATGTTTGATTACCGAATCGCGGCTAGGTCGGGAGGATACCGATCGCCACTTCGTAGCTCCCACGTTCCCCTCGCCCGAGGGCTAACATCTACACTTCGACTCTCAAACAATAGGACCGAATTGAATATTTTAGTCTCGTCACACTAAAATACTCGATTCTACGCCCAATGATATTATTTCCCTATTTATTTGCACCCTCCTTCCAAGGCTTTTGAATTCCCCGAATATCGGATGTAATTTTTACTATAGTTGATAACCAACGTATTTTAACAATTCAAATGGCCAGTTGAAAGTAAATTAAGTTTTAAGTAAAAATTATCACAATTTATTAATATATATAAGTATCTCTATTTTAATTTCATCAAGTCACTTAATTTCATAAACATGGAGAAAGACTAATAAACTACTCAGAATGCATGGGAACTAAACTAAGCATGGATTTCATTTAAAGTTAAAAATAATAAATACAAATACTTACCTCGATTTATCCCCAAACGGACTCCTCGTAGTTCCTTTCGACTCTTCCTTCCAGATACAAGACGACTCACTAATTACTCACTAAACTTACTAAAAGACTCACTAAAGACACACTACTGCACACAAATTACACTTAGAACTCACAAAAGACTAAAAGATTGCACTTAGAACACAAAATACTGCATAAAACTAACACAAAAGACTGATTTTCGGCCTCTATATATAGAGGTGAGCAAAGGACCAAGAGGTGTGTAAGCATCTCTTCAAAAAGTGTCCAGGTTCAATGTATCTGTGCCATTTGAACTACCTCGCCGTCGGAGACGAACTACCTCGCTGTCAGCGAGGCTTCTGAAGATCTTCAAGCCGCTCTATCTCGCCGTCGGCGGGCTCGGGCTCGCTGTCAGCGAGATAGTTATAAATCCTTCAGAAATGTCTCCTCGTAACCTCGCCGTCGGCGGGCTCGATCTCGCCGTCGGCGACTCAGCACAAATTGCATGATTTTGCTCCAAATTCGCTCTTTACTCCCTCTTGTGCTCAGAAGAAAGGCAAATAAAACTACTCACAAATCATAGAAAAGATACAATAGCAAAAGATGGCCAAAAACTTGACCCGATTTATAAATAGCGGCTAGTGTGCAAAATCTTAAATGATATAAAAATTAGAAAATATTTTACACACTAGGGGTACTACGCAAGTATACGTATCGTTTCAAGTAATATAGAGTTTTCTTTAAAAACCCCGAGCATCGATCCCACGAGGAAGTGAAGTAAGAGGTCTTTAGTCAAATTCTAGTCTACTACTAATAGTCATTAGTTTGGAATGTCGATTAAAAATGTGTTTTATATAGCAACTACTCCTAAATGTAAGTGTTAAATGTAATAGTAACTATAACTAAATGCAAATAATAATTCTAAAGATAACCCTTTTTGGATGAGTTGGTTTGGAGAATTTTGAGATATTAAAAACTACTATTCTTATGTAATGAAATAGATAATGTATAGGATTGAGTTGCATTTAATATTGTATGTGCCAAATAGGAGCAATCCTATTCTTTACCCTTTAGTACGAGCATAAAGAACATTAACTAATCCTATGCTTGGTTACTCGAATCCGCGGCAAGTGCCGGGAGGATGCCGGCTGCCACTTCGGAGCTCCCACGTTCCCCTCGCCCGAGGGCTAACATCTAGACTTCGAGACTCGAACGATAGGACCGGATTGAGGATTTTAGCACTGTCACTCTAAAATCTCCAATTCTACGCCCGATAATTATATTTCCCTATTTATTGCATTCAACTTCCATGAACTTCACCATCCATGGAATTTGAATGTAGTTTCACTTTGTTGAGAATTACACCCCTTTCGGGACAATGCAATTACAACAAATTTTAACACTACTAATGGGCCCTTATTGCGATGTAAATGAAGTGCAAGTAAAAACCATCACATTTGTAATTAAATTTACTTCTACCATGCATCACAAAATCCTAAACATGATTTCTACTCATTGCAAAAGAAAAGTAAAATGAAAACAATGGCATAATCTTCTTATGCCACTATTTTCAAAGAAGAAGAAAGAGTAAGAGAGATACGTCACAAAGCACGAAGAAAACATAAAGGAAACTTCATTTAACAAAAGCAAATCCACTAAATAAATGTTTACAAAATTATAAGATAATAAAGAACAATACTTAGCTTTTTCCCCTTGAAAGAAAGACGAAGATCTCTCCCATAAAGTCTCCCGGTGATCCATGCAATGCTAGCGAAATCCCTTACAAATTCTCTCAAAATCTCCTCTCCAATCTCTCCAAAAGGGTAGAAATCTATATTTCTACTCTTAATCTAAGAATCCTAAACATTCCTCTAAGTTTTTCTCTCCTTTCCTTTATTGTTTCTCCCCTTTTCTAACATAAATTCGCTATTTTTAAAGAGTGTGGATGAATTTCCAAGAGTCTCCTTAAGCACCCCTTCGAAAAAGCGTCCAAATACGTCGAATATTGGCCCAAAACCTCCAAATGTCGGTTCATGGTCGTCCGGGCCGCTGTCGGCGGGTTTGAGGACGCTATCGGCGGCCATTTCGGCCATATTTCGGTGGTCTCGGGAAAATCTCACCGTCACCGAGATCGATCTCGCCGTCGGCGAGCAGGCTGCTGCGCGGCTCCACCGTTTCAACTCTGTTTCGCCCCATTTCAGTTGCGTTGCGTTCGTAACAGATAGCCCTACAAAATAAGCATAAAAACAACCTTTCTTTAAAGTGTAATCTCATTCAAAAATATGCAAGAAGTGTAAAAGAGATTAAGCATCAAAAGACTTATCGAAAGGTGTCGGTGCGTAATTTCATTTCTTGCTCATTTTTGCTCTAAATTGCACTGTTTTTGCTTCCTTTTGCTCCAATCACCATTTCTTGTACCTAAAACCAATAAACATACAAAATACCTTCCTTTAAAGTGTAATATCATCAAAAAATAAGTAAAATAATATAGCAAAAAACGTATATATTTTAGGCGTGTCAAAATCCCCAAACTTAACTGTTACATGTCCTCAAGTAACACTTTTACTACATAAAAATATAACTTAAGACAATGTACTTTTCACCTGTAAGACACTAAAATTTTTTATTTAAAAGAATATATTGGTTAGACTTTTAAAAAGAAATTCAGTAACTCAGGTTAACACTACAAGTATAAGAATATTCAACAATCAAGTCTAAGGGTTCTAGTCTTCTATTTATTTCAAGATAAACCATAATTTGTCACATTAAGAATGTCTTGAAAGATTATGTGAAAAAGAAGTTCATGCAAACTTCATTAGAATGTAGGCCAATACTTTAAATATAAATTCAGAAATGAAATCAAGTTCTCCCTTTTTGGTGACTCAAGTGAAGCCATTTTTTTATTAGGCATCTCCTCAAGCTTCTCCTCATAAATATTTTTCTTTCCTTTTTCTTTTTCTTTTCTTTTTCTTTTCTTTTTTTCTTTTTTTTAATGAGGATTACTATATCTGGAGAGCCTGTAATGATTTTGAACTTCACTCTCCTCTTTTTAAAGTTCGAACTTGAAACACATCCTTACTTTATAATTAGGTATGAGCCTTATTATTGATCATAAAGTCACAATCTCTTCTTAACACACAATACTTTAAGTCTCTTAAAATTTCAAAAATACAGTTTTCTTTACTTTAAATAGTTAACTATAATCAAATTCTTTCATACCAAATATCTTACCTTTATAAAATTAACCTTTATTACTAAATACTTTCATCCAATCCTTCCATAATATTCAACTGAAATAAAAAGTTTTAGTTATCTCAAGCGAGTTTCAATTGCCAGAAGTTATTCTAATAATTTTTGAAAATATAATAATTGAGAACAAATAAGAGTTAAATTTTTCTTCCCCCCAAACTTAAAATTTAAAAAATTTTGCAACTAATTCCATAAAATATAGCAGGAAGAAAAAGTAAAGGTTGAATATACTTACTACTACAACATCCTATCAAATTCATATTATGCATAATCAGGATAGAATGACTGTAGGAGAAAGTAAATCTAGCCTAAAACATGCTTGTAATAAAATTACACTAAAAGGAAGTATTTTCATATTAAAATTTTATTTTTCTTCCTACCCCCAAACTTAATTTTTAACACATATAACATTCAGTATAGAAAATATAAGCAGAAAGAAAACAATTTAGAAATTCTATCTACCACAAATGTCTATTAAAATCATTTGCAAGTATTCATTAGGACATAACAATATGTAGCAGAAAGTAAATCTAAACTAATCATGACAGAATGAAATTAACTAAACCAAAGTGTAACTAGCATAACATGTATCAGCAAGGGAATATAAAAATGTTCTTCAATACCTAAATAAAGTTGTAACACAAACATAAACACAAACACACAATTCAAATACAAACACAAATGATAAATGAGGTCAATTCTTCCTTTATCTCATCGCATCTCATTAATTTACTTCCAATTTCTAACAGAATCACTACACTAGTAAATTAGGTACTTTAAAATGATTTTATAGATTATAATCCCAAAGATAATATTACCCCTGATAAATTGGTTTCCGGACACCAATCTCAGGCATCACCTAATCTTTATAATTAAGCACCTCTAACAGTTATAAATATAGTGTGAGATCATCCACATAGTATTCATCAAATAGGTTCATGACTCTTATATAATGAAAATAAAGTTGCAGAAAGGAAGTAACAAATTAAGATGGAATTATCAATGTTTGAAATTCATGATTTCTCTTGTAAAACTTAAGTACAGGTGAGACCCAAGTCGAGTGGACTCGTCGATCCAACTACTACAAAAGAACATATAAGTCTAACCATAATAAGAAGTTAAGGAATCACCTCCCTCATGACACACAAAGATCAAATCTAACTGCTAATAATCCAAACATCTACCAATCAACAATCAAACTTATCAATCCACTATTCCAAACACCATACAACACTAACAATCATGACTATCAAGCACACTAAATTAAAGCACAATGATAACTATGGGTTGCCTCCCATAAAGCGCTTGGTTTAACGTCGTTAGCCTGACAAATGATTCCTCATGGATCAAAATTCCAATTAAGTAATCCTCGATCAATCGCCTAATCATTTCCAGATCCAAGGATTCCTATAAAATCCTCAAAATTTAATTTTTCATTCAGCTCTTCATTTTTAGATGAATTTATATCATAATTCCTCATATTTCTTTCTAGATCCAATATTCTTCTATTGATTTTCTAAAATTGCATATTAATATCATCTTTGAAATTTATAAGAAATGGATCTTTATAAGATACTTCAATATCTCCCAAATTTTGGATCAGATTCTCTCTAGATAATTCAGATTCAGGATAAAAGTCTTCTATGTTACTCTTATGATTCAAGTTATCTTCCAATTCTTCCCCTTTATAATTATTAAATGATGGAGGATCTATCTTAGTTAAGGAAATAGGTTTTTCTAATTCCCTAGGAATTTCTTCCAGTGGTCTTCCAATATCCTTATCCTCTTTTCTCAACTCAAAGTTCTTTTGAAATTTATCCTCAAATTCTCTTCCAAGTCCTAGTTCAATAATTTTATCATGTTCATCATTTAATTTAGGTTTTTCTTATGATTGAGTCGCATCTAAAGATATAAAGACTGGTGGTGTAGATGAATTCCCTAAATAGGTAGGCTTTAAAATTGTATGGGGTACATCCATCTTAAGTTCATGAGATTTTTCAACAAATGGAATTAAAAGTTTACTATTTTTGGTAGCGTCCATCATTTCACACCTCTCCTAAACATACATACAGTCTTCTTTAAGTAATGTTTTCGAATCATCATGAAAATCTATTTCAATGTCATCTGCTAACTTACCCTCAAAACTTTCTTGGAAATGGTCTTTACTTAAATAATCAATTTCATCCATCAAAAAACAATCATCATCTTTTCTCTTAGCTGGATATTTTATAGTTTTTAATACATCAAAAGTTACTTCCTGGTCATTAATATTCATAGTCAACTCTCCTTTTTGCACATCTATCATAGCTTGTCCAGTAATAAGGAATGGTCTCCCTAAAATAATTGGAATTTCTTTATCTTCCTCAATATCTAATACAATAAAGTCCAAAGGAAAGATAAATTTATTCACTTTGACTAGCATGTCTTCTATAACTCCTTTTGGATAAATGATAGATCGATCAGCTAACATAAGGGTTACAGTAGTGGGAGAAATATCGACTAAACCTAACCTTCTAAATATAGATAGAGGCATCATATTAATGCTTACTCCTAAATCACATAAAGCTTTTCCACATAATTTTTCTCCAATTGCACAAGGAATTGTAAAGCTACAAGGATCTTTAAGTTTCCGAGGAAAATTTTTCTGAAGTATAGCGCTGCACTCCTCACTTATTGCAAGCTGTCTCGTAATCACCAAATTTCCTTTTCTTGTTTAATATATCCTTTATAAACTTTGCATAACTTGGCATTTGTTCCAAAGCTTCAGTGAAAGGAATATTTATCGTTAACTTCTTAAGTACTTTCATGAACTTTGAAAATTTTTTATCTAACTCATGCTGTCTAAGTCTTTGAGGAAATAGAGGTGGTGGTTTTTCCAAACTGATTTTAGTTGGAGATATTAATTTTTCCAGATCCTTAGAAACATGTTCTTCAGGTCTTTTAGTTTTCATTGTTTCTCTCACAACATCTTTCTCTTTTCTAACCACATCCTCTATCTCTCTTCCACTTCTTAATTGGACAGCTTCTATTTGTTCATTAGTGTTCTCTTTAGGGTTGATCTCATTGTTGCTAGGAAGTGTTCCTTGGGGCCTATTGCTAAGTGAATTAGCAATTTGTCCTAGTTGATTCTCTATGTTTCTAATCACAACATTTTGACTTTGCAACTGGTTTTTCATTTGCAATACCATTTCTTCCTTAGACATTTTTTTATCCTCAAATTGTTGATCATTGTTAGAGTCCGGTGGATATGAAGGTCCATAGTTTGTGTTCCCCTGATTATTCCAACTTCCATTAGGATTTATATGATTAGTTTCTCATTTTTGGTTTCCACCATTAGTAGTATGATTCCAGTTAAAATTAGGATGGTTCTTTCGACAAGGGTTGTAAAAGTTAGAATATGGGTTGTTTGTGGTATTTAAAGTCTCATATGATAATTTAGAATCAATTATACACCCTAATGAACTTTCCTCACTTACAGGAGTAAATTGAGGTTGGTTCATTCCAAATTGGTCCAACTTCCTTGATATTACAGCAATCTGAGATGCAAGAATTGTAATTATATCCGTATCATTAACACTAGCTACATTTTTATGATTTACCTTTGTAGAGGGCCATTGAAATTCATTTGTATCCATTTCTTCAATTAATGCATACGCTTCATCAAATGATTTTGACATTAATGATCCACCAGCAGCAGCATCAATTATAGACCTAAGGGATCCTACTAACCCATTATAAAAAGTTTGAATGATTAACCAATTGGGCAGAGCATGGTGTGGAAACTTTCTTAGGAGTTCCTTAAATCTTTCCCAGGCTTCGTATATTGATTCCTCTTCATACTGACAAAATGAGATAATATCGTTTCTAAGTTGAGTGGTCCTTGAAGGTGGAAAATACTTAGCTAAGAATTTCTGTGTTAACTCCTCCCAATTTTTAATAGAGCCAGGTGCTAATGAATATAACCACATTTTAGCCTTATCCCTTAGTGAGAAAGGAAAAAGCCTTAGTCTAACAGCATCGTCTGACATATCGTTATGACGAAATATAGCACAAAGTTCTAGAAAATTTGATAAGTGTATATAGGGATCTTCTAAAGGAGTTCCCCCAAACTGATTGTTCTGCACCTGTTGGATAATCTCAGGATTTATTTCAAACGAATCAGCTTCTACGACAGGATTTTGTATACTTAAGTGAATTTCATCTGTCGTAGGATTTAAGTAATCCATCAATGATTTATGATGATTTTCTAACTTATTATCTTGAAAGTTTTCCATTTCCATTTCTAGTTTTTCGAGTCCTTTCTGTATTTTTATTTTTTTATTTTTTTCTAACTCGGGATCATAAGGCACAAGTCCTGCAGATCCTTTGTTTCGCATACGTAACACAACAAATAATACATTAACAATTAAACAAATAATAAATGAAATATATTCAACACAACAAAACATTTTAACGAACACCATATTTTTCACACAAACATTTTTTTCTTCTTTTTTAACAACACCTTTTTCTTATAAAAACACTTTTCACACAAAAATAATTTTTATGACACTACAGTTTTCCAAGTCTAAGCCTAATTACTTCAACTAAAATTCTCCTAAAGTTCTTACCGAAGCTTCCCCGGCAACGGCGCCAAAAACTTGACCCGACACCACGATTACGCGGTAAATTAACTTCCAAAAGATGGCCAAAAACTTGACTCGATTTATAAATAACGGCTAGTGTGCAAAATCTTAAATGATATAAAAATTAGAAAATATTTTACACACTATGGGTACTACGCAAGTATACGTATCATTTCAAGTAATATAGAGTTTTATTTAAAAACCCCAGTATCGATCCCACGAGGAAGTGAAGTAAGAGGTCTTTAGTCAAATTCTAGTCTACTACTAATAGTCCTTAGTTTGGAATGTCGATTAAAATTGTGTTTTATATAGCAACTACTCCTAAATGTAAGTGTTAAATGTAATAGTAACTATAACTAAATGCGAATAATAATTCTAAAGATAACCCTTTTTGGATGAGTTGGTTTGGAGAATTTTGAGATATTAAAAACTACTATTCTTATGTAATGAAATAGATAATGTATAGGATTGAGATGCATTTAATATTGTATGTGCCGAATAGGAGCAATCCTATTCTTTACCCTTTAGTCCAGGGCATAAAGAACATTGACTAATCCTATGCTTGGTTACTGAATCTACGACTAGGCTCGGGAGGATACGGTTGCCACTTCGGAGCTCCACGTTCCCCTCGCTCGAGGGCTAACATCTACACTTCGACACCCGAACGATAGGACCGAATTGTGGATTTTAGCTTCGTCACTCTAAAATCTCCAATTCTACGCCCGATAATTATATTTCCCTATTTATTTGCATTCAACTTCCAAGAACTTCACCATCTATGGAATTTAAATGTGGTTTCACTTTGTTGAGAATTGCACCGCCCTTTCGGGTCAATGCAATTACAACAAATTTTAACACTACAATGGGCCCTTATTGCAATGTAAATTAAGTGCAAGTAAAAACCATCACATTTGTAATTAAATTTACTTCTACCATGCATCACAAAATCCTAAACATGATTTCTACTCATTGCAAAAGAAAAGTAAAATGAAAACAATGGTATAATCTTCTTATGCCACTATTTTCAAAGAAGAAGAAAGAGTAAGAGAGATACGTCACAAAGCACGAAGAAAACATAAAGGAAACTTCATTTAACAAAAGCAAATCCACTAAATAAATGTTTACAAAATTATAACATAATGAAGAACAATACTTAGTTTTTTCCCCTGAAAGAAAGACGAAGATCTCTCCCATAAAGTCTCCCGGTGATCCATACGATGCTAGCGAAATCCCTTACAAATTCTCTCAAAATCTCCTCTCCAATCTCTCCAAAAGGGTAGAAATCTACATTTCTACTCTTAATCTAAGAATCCTAAATATTCCTCTAAGTTTTTCTCTCCTTTCCTCTATTTTTTCTCCCCTTTTCTAACATAAATTTGCCATTTTTAAAGAGTGTGGACGAATTTCCAAGAGTCTCCTTAAGCACCCATTCGAAAAAGCGTCCAAATACGTCGAATATTGGCACAAAACCGCCAAATGTCGGTTCATGGTCGTCCAGACCGCTGTCGGAGGGTTCGAGGCCGCTGTCGACGGCCTTTTCGGCCATATTTCGGTGGTCTCGGGAAAATCTCGCCGTCGGCGAGCAGGCTGCTGCGCGGCTCCACCGTTTCGCTCCGTTTGGCTCCGTTTCAACTCCGTTTCGCCCCATTTCAGTTGCGTTACGTTCGTAACAGATAGCCCTACAAAATAAGCATAAAAACAACCTTTATTTAAAGTATAATCTCATTCAAAAATATGCAAGAAGTGTAAAAGAGATTAAGCATCAAAAGACTTATCGAAAGGTGTCAGGGCAAAATTTCATTTCTTGCTCGTTTTTGCTCCAAATTGCACCGTTTTTTATTCCTTTTGCTCCAATCACCATTTCTTGTACCTAAAACCAATAAACATACAAAATACCTTCCTTTAAAGTATAATATCATCAAAAAATAAGTAAAATAATATAGCAAAAAACGTATATATTTTAGGCATGTCACCAGTCTCTCACTCTAGAGTTCCCTCGATTCCCATCACCTCGGGGCTAATTTCTCATAACAAAACTCAAAACTTCAAACCAAAATAGGAGGTTTTAGCCTGTCATTCTAAAATTCTCCTATTTTACTCTCTTCTATAAAAATATCTTATAATATTACATTCACTTATATGGACTACAGTTTTCACCCATATAATTGCATGTGATTCCTACTAACTTTAATGAGATAATACCGCATTGGATCTTACATAATCTCAAGAATTTTTACAACTTAACATGCCAAATTAAGAAGTAAACAAAGTTCTCAGAATCAATCTTCATAACTTCTTCCAACTTTTAAACACTGATACTTTCCACAACAATTCTCTTTAAATTAATTACTTCTCCATTTTAAGAAAGAAAAAGATAAAGTAAACTACTCATAATGCATTGAGAAAATATAAAAATACATTGATTTGAAATTAAAAATGATAAGAAAAATAATAAACGAAAGCAAGTATTGATAAACAAAATAAAAGTAAACACTTATCTGAAATCCTTTCCACAAGACTAAGGAAGTTCCTCTGAAACTTTGACTCTTCGTTAAACTACTCCTCAGAGCAATTCTCCAAACTCTGATGACTCAGAATACAGACTTCAGGCTTCAATAAAAACTAAACTAAAAGAAAGAAAGAAGTGGGAGAAGAAATTTTAACTCCGACCCATTTCTCCTTTCTACTCTCTACTCCTACTCTAAATATAAACTTAAAATGCAGTGGAAGAATCTCCTAAATTCCTCTCTTCGAAATACAGTGAAGAGCCTATTCAATTCTTCACTTCATCACTTCTAAGACTCTCTTTAAATAGTGAACCAAAAGGTGCATTGGTGTCTCTTCAAAATGTGTCCAGGTTCGATGTATCTACCAAGGAACGCACCCCTTCATTCAAATTTGCCGCCCAAAGGAAGTTATGGACGCTACCTCCAAGATTTGCATCCATTCCCTTTTGAATTTGGAGCCAAATCTAATTAAAGTTCGATTTATAACTGTGGCGGCTAAGCGCCGGCCCGGCGGCGCTTAGCCGCCGATGCTTAAGATTTTTATTTTTCATTTTTTTTTGCTCCAAATTTGATCCAATTTTGCTTCTTTCATCGTGATCATCTATTCTCATCATACCTACAAGAAAACACAAAATACCTTCCATTAAAGTGCAATATCATTAAAAATAGGTATAAAAATGTGCATAAAAATACTATATATTTTAGGTGTATCAAATATTTGAGAAATGATTATTTTAAAGAGATTTTTGAAAAAAAAGTGGAATATGAAAATATAATTGAATATGAAACTAAAAATGCAAAAGATTCAGATAATGAGAAGAATAAGGAGTTGGAGTATATTCAGGAGAAATTTGAAGTGTTAGATACCATGGAAGGTGGAGATAAAAGTTTAATTTCATCTTTTATTAAACCTCCTGAACTTGAGATGAAAATTCTCCCTAAGCATTTAAAGTATATGTTCTTAGGAGAATCATCTACCCTACCAGTTATTGTATCTTTGGAGTTAACTGAATATCAAGAACAAAAATTATTAGAAATCATTAAAAGATACAAAAAACTTTTTGGATGGACTTTGGCAGATATCAAAGGAATCAGTCCTTCGATCTGTATGCATAGAATTTTATTAACTGAAGAACATAAACCTAAATTTGATCCGCAAAGGAAATTAAATCATATAATGAAAGAAGTAGTTAAGAAAGAAATTTTAAAATGACTTAATGCTGGAATTATTTATCCTATTTCGGATAGTGCTTGGGTAAGTTCAATTCATTGTGTACCGAAGAAAGGCAGAGTGACTGTGGAAGTGGATGAAAGGAATAAAATTTTACCTACTAGACAAGCTAATCGATGGTGAATTTGTATTGATTATAGAAAACTGAATGCTACGACCCAAAAAGATCACTTTCCTCTTCTTTTTCTCCATCAAATGTTGGATAGACTTGCTGGACACAAGTACTATTGCTTTTTGGACGGATATACTGGTTATCATCAAATACCTATTGCTCCTGAGGATCAAGAAAAGACAATGTTTACTAGCCCTTATGAAACATTTACTTTTCAAAGAATGCCTTTTGGACTGTGTAATGTACCTGCAACTTTTCAAAGATGTATGATGTCTATCTTTAGTAGTATGATAGATAATGGAATAGAAGTTTTCATAGATGATTTTTCTGTGTTTTGAACTTCATTTGATATTTGTTTGGAAAACTTGGCAAAAGTTTTGGAACTCTGTGAGAAAAAAAAAATAGTTTTGAACTGAAAAAAATGTCAATTTATGGTTGAAGGAGGAATAGTGCTTGGGTATAAAATTTCTGATTATGGTATGGAGGTCGATCCTGCTAAAATTTGAGTGATTGAGAAATAACCACCACCCACTACTGTGAGAGAGGTGCGGAGTTTCTTAGGACATGCTAAATTTTACAGGCGTTATGTTAAAGATTTTTCTAAAACTACTAAACCTTTGTGCCAACTTCTAGAAAATGATAGGAAGTTTGATTTTAATGATTAATGTTTGTGTGCTTTTGAATTACTTAAAGAAAAATTAATCACTGCTCCTATAATTGTTTCACCTGATTGGGAGAAACCCTTTGAATTGATGTGTGATGCTAGTGATTATGCTATTGGAGTTGCGTTGGGGAAAAGGTATGATAAAATTTTCAAATTCATTTACTATGCTAGTAAAACTCTTAATGACGCTCAAATTAATTATACTACTACTAAAAGGGAGTTATTAGCTATAATATTTGCTTTTGATAAGTTTAGACATTATTTAATTGGGACTAAAAGTATAGTGCATACTGATCATTCAGCTATCAAGTATTTAATGCAAAAGAACGATGTTAAACCTAGATTGATTAGATGGATACTCCTTTTGCAATAATTTAATTTTGAGATAGTTGATAGGAAAGGATCTGATAAACAAATTGCTGATCATTTGTCAAAAATAAAATATGATAAATTATCTGAATTTGAGAAGGAAGTTACATAAACTTTTCCTAATGAACAATTGTATATTCTTATGGAAAAGAATTTGCCTTGGTATGCTGATATTGTGAATTATATTGTGAGTGATATTATACCATCGTATTTAACAAGGCAACAACAAAAAAAATTTAAATATGATGCTAAATTTTATTTTTAGGATGAGCCATATTTATATAAACAGTGTAAGGATCTGATTATTAGAAGATGTGTGTCACATGAAGAAATTAATCCAATTATTCAGAGATGTCATGATTCGGAATTTGGAGGTCATTTTGGTGTTGATAAAATGGCTTATAAGATTTTATAATCTAGATTTTATTGGCCTACTCTTTTTTGTGATGTTTATAAATATGTTAAATTCTGTGATTGATGTCAAATAGCAGGTAATATTTCTAGAAGAAATTAAATGCCTCTGAATTATAATTTGGAAGTTGAAATTTTTGATGTATGGGGATTAGATTTTATGGGACCATCTACACCTTCATTTGAAAATATATATATATATTGGTCGCTGTTGATTATGTTTCGAAATGGATTGAAGCTGTTGCTTTACCAAGATGTGATGCTCGGAGTGTTTCTAAATTTTTAAAGAAAAATATATTTACAAGATATGGAATGCTGAGTGATTATAACTGATGGTGGATCCCATTTCAGAAACAATCAAATTAAGAGATTAATTGAAAAAGATAATATTATTCATAGGATCTCTACTGCTTATCATCCTCAGACTAGTGGTTTAGCGAAAGTATCGAATCAGGAAATTAAAAGAATTTTGGAGAAAACTGTGGATATTCATAAATTAGATTGGTCTGCTAGATTAGATACCACATTATGGGCTTATAGGACTGCTTTTAAGACCCCTATTGGAATGTCTCCTTATAGACTAGTATTTGGCAAAACTTGCCATTTGTCGGTTGAATTGGAGCATAACACATATTTGGCGATTAAGGAGTTGAATTTTAATTTGAAAAATATGAGAGAGAAAAGATTTATGTAATTGAATGAGTTGGAAGAAATTAGAAATGAATAATATCATAATGATAGAATTTATAAAGATAAAATGAAATTGTGGCATGATCAGAAGATATTGAAAAAACGAGTTGAACTTGGACAAAGAGTTTTATTATATAATACGAGATTTAAATTATTTCCTGGAAAACTTAAGTTCAGATGGATGGGACCTTTTATGTAGTGAAAGTTCATTCTTTCAGAGCTGTTGATATCGAGGATCCTAAAACTAGAAATATTTTCAAGGTTAAAGGGCATCGTTTAAACCTTACTTTCAAGGGTTTTTAATAGATTTCAAAGAGGTTTTATTGCTGAGTCATCCTAGTTAACTGAATGGTTTGTTGGGCTGACGACGTTAAACCAAGCGCTTTATGGGAGGCAACCCATGTGTACTTGTGTGTTGTGTTTGCTTGCTTATTGTTGTTTGTGCTTTTAGTTTGATATTTAAGAATCCTAATTACCCCTAAATAAATTAAAAATTAAAAATATATTGTATCGTATTGCGAAAATGAAGTATTTCGAGCCAAACGAATTTCGGTGAAAATTTTTACCACTGGCGCCTTCGGCCCCCTATTCTTTTAATAATAGCCGAATTTATAGTTTGAGTGCCGCCGGCGCCCCTATCGAGCGCTGCCAGAACCCAAATTCTAGTTGACGGTTTTTAACTTTTAAAATGTAGTTTTTGGCGGTTTTGAGCGGGATCTTCTTCCTTAAAACACCCCAAAACTCCATTTTAAACCCATAACCACCAGAAAAACGAAAACTTCCTTTCCCAATTCTCATCCCATGGATTCCTACTCCATTGAACTCCCTAGATCTCACATTTACAACCGACAGAAGTTCTTTAGTTTCGAGGCACAGTGTTTATTCCATAAAGTGATGATGAAAAGAAGGATTATTAAGGAAAGAGGTTTTGTGAATCGTGGTTTGGAGAGTCCGACTACAAGAGTTGAAGAGATAGTAAAGCAAAGGCGTTGAGAAGTGTTATCTACACTACCGCCGTAGTGGTTGTTCCGGTCGTTAAAGAATTTTATGCAAATCTGCATGGGATCAACTAAGGATGTGTTTTTGTGCGAGGTAGGTATGTACCATTCACTCCTGCGAGGATTAATGATCTCTTCATGATTGAGAATGTACCTGTTTGTCATTATGCAAATTTTAATGTGACGAGCGATGATATGAATGAAATCTATCATTATTTGATGGATGAGAATGAAGAATGGGAAGTAAGGGATAACAGATATATTAGTTTCTCTTTTTCATCCTTAAATCCGGTATCAAAGCAATGGCATTACTTTATTTCGGCAAAATTAATTCCTACTATGAAGATAAGTAAGGTAACGAAGGAAAGTTCTATTTTGAATTTCTATATACAAACTGGAAGGCCAGTGGATATTGGATCAATCTTTACGAAATCTGTTTTGGGATTGATTGTGCATGGATCTAAATATGGGCTTGGACACCCGTCCACCATATTTCTGTTATGTAGTCAATCACAAGTACCATATGAGAGTTGGGAAAAAGTTCTTCTCCCCTGGAGACTTATTGATCCAAATGATCTTTATGACTACCGAGCAGTAGGAGATGAAGGAGATATGGATTTGCTTGCTGATCAGCCCACTGAGAGTTCATAACCTATTAAACCTTACTATTATCAAAGTTCGAGGGTGATTTTGAAGAAGATAAATAAGTTGAAAAATGAGGTACAGAATGTTTTGAATACTATTAATAATATTTCTGATTTATTTGATCACATTGATTGAAGGATGAAAGAGCAATTTGATCATACTGGTCGATTGAGTTGGGTTTGATTGATCTGTTGAAGAATAATACTGTGGTGGCTGAAGATTCATCTGACGAATTCCCATATCATCCCTTCTACAATATGTTCATTCATCTTCAATCAATCGGAGACATTAGAGAGGATGATAGTTCTGAGACTGATAAGGAGTAATTAGTGGATTCTGTATGCTGCTTTGTTATGTTTGAGTGTTTGCTTTGATTATTATGTTGTTTGCTTTGCTTTAGTAGGGTGTGCTTGAACTATGCTTTGATTTCTTGAGTGTACTTAGGACATAGTGTTTGCTTATTGTAGTGTACTTGCAACACTAAGGATCTAAGGAGTGTTGCTTTTATTTGATGAACATATGTGTGTAATCTTTGTATCGTGGATTTTATAAATGAAATTGATGTCATGTGTTGTTTAGTGTTTGTGAGATGAAATAGATGCTTGTTGTTGTGTTAAATAGGACTGCGGAGGTTGAAACGAATGAAATTGCGAGAAAAAAAAAAATTGTACCCAATGAAATTTTGGACTGGCGCCGCATAGATTAAATTCTCCACCCTTTCATTTATAATAAATGTCTGATATATATTCTTCACTTAAAAATCATAATAATAGTGTTGAAAATTATTTCTGAACAAAAGAAATTTAAGCTTTGAAAAATAAAAGTTAAATATTATATTTATCTAAAAATACAATACTTCTTACTAAAGATAGTTTAACTATATTTAACATTTCCTTACTAAGAAAACTTCACTTTAACTTTTTTATCATTACTACAAATTTTAACAAAATTCTCTTACTCATTTCTATATTCAAAATTTTGCTTCCCTAATATAACTTCATATACATAATTATTTTTAATCAAAAATCTATTATTATTTAAGTATTCTTGAGAACAAATAAAATTTTTTTTTTTTAAGTTTGTTTTTAAATTACCCCTAAACTTTAATTTTATTAGTAGGATAAAACGTTTAAGCTTAAAAAATGATACATGGGTAAGAATTTAAAAACTAGAATAACATGTTTGCTGGAATCTTAATATTCTAGCTATGCAAGTATAACCGTTTAAAAAAAAGTGTAAAAAGAAATCAAATTTAGTTTTTCTGGTTTCATAAAATAGAAATTTCAAAATTTGAAAGGACTTCTACAACAGTTGATGTTTTCAAAGCAAATACACATCGCAAATCACAACATACCAGAAAATAAATGGTAGCAAATTTTGAAAAGTCTAAACATGTTATATAAATAGTGGTTTCTAATAGTAGTCTAAATTTTTCTAATAATTACAGAAATTAAATTAGACACTAATAAAAACTTAAACACTATAAACACATAAAAACATTTACTACCACAAACATATCACATATTACATCATAAAACATCAATCTAACACATAAACATCTGAATGTGCATAATAGAAATAATCCAACTATAATCTACACAACATAAGAGTCCATAGAAAAATACATCACATCACATCACATATGAAAACATTTAATAAAGCATCACAAAACATAAGAAAATCACATAACAACATCACAAACTCAAAACAACAATCCTAATAGATTAATACTAAGATTCTATTTCAATTAAATATTGAAAAAGATTTGATGAAAGTTTTTGGTGATAAAGGTTGATTTTATAAGGGTAAGATATTTAGTATGAAAGGATTTGATTATAGTTAACTATTTAAAGTAAAGAAAACTGTATTTTTGAAATTATTAAGAAACTTAAAGTATTATATGTTGAGAAAAGATTGTGACTTTATGATGAACAATAAAGTAGATACCTATATATAAAGTAAAGAGGTGTTTCAGGTTTGAACTTTATAAAGAGGAGAGTGAAGTTCAAAATCATTAAAGGCTATCCAGATACAGTAAACCTCATCAAAAGAAAAAAAAAAGAAAGAAAGATGAGGAAAAACTTGAGGAGATGCCTAATCAAAAATTGGCTTCACTTAAGTCATCCTAAAGGGAGAACCTAATTTCATTTCTGAATTTATACTTAAAGTATTAGCCTACATTCTAATGAAGTAGCATGAAAGTCTTTTTGTATAATATTTTAAGTCACTCTTAATGTGTCAAATTATAGTTTTTTTTAAATAAATATGAGACTAGAACCCTTAGACTTGATTACTGAATTTTCTTATACCTGTAGAGTTGACTTGAGTCACTGAATTTCTTTCTAAAAGTCTTTCCAATATATTTCCTTGAATGAAAGATTTTAGTATTCAACGAGTGAAAAGTACATTGCTATAGGTTATATCTTTATGTAGTAAAAGGATTACTTCAGGACAAGTAATAGTTAAGTTTGGGGGATTTTGATGCACCACAATTATATACTCTTTTAGCTATATGTTTTTACCTATTTTTGGTAATATTACACTTTAAAGGAAGGTATTTTTCATGATTTGTTGCAGGTATGATGTTTTTACCTAATTTGGTAAATTTTTTAGTTGTACTTTAATTATTAGAATTATTTTAATGCCACACGTGATACTTAACTTAATAAGTCATTTAAGTGGCAAAATTAATTTCAAATATCTTCAAAATATTTGTGGGAGTTCCTCTGATCAATAGCCACAGCGAGGAGCAAAAATCAAGTTATTTACATTTATATTTAGTCCAAATTAATTTTCTTTTAGTTTTAAGGTTTAATGGCAATTAGGGTTATATTTGATGATTTTAACCAAGTTGTATTTTTTCTATGGACCTCTGGTCACAAGTAACCTACCAAAATATTTTTATATTTTTCTGATGAGTATTTTAATTTTTATAATTATTTTATTAAAAAAGACAAAATAAACTTGAAAAATAAGGATCTCCTCACAGAGATCCCCCCTGACCTTGGAAGAATTAGGGAAGATCACCCATGACAGAGGGAACAAAAGGCCTAAATTTTAAGCCATGGTGAAATGGTCATGCAAGTAGAGAATTAAAATAATAAATACTGTATTTAATTAATTAAAAATAAAATATCCATCAAACAAGCTTGAAACCATTTATAAATTGTTCTCCGCTGTTCACTAAGAAAGAGGATATTTTTCTTTTATTTTTATGATTTTTCTACACCAAGTTATGAATTTTTAAAGTTGGTCAAATTTAATTAATTCAAATAATCCCTAATTTTCTACTTATTCACGCGACGCCGTGTCATCCTCGGCAGCTCTAAAGTCCCC
This sequence comes from Papilionanthe hookeriana x Papilionanthe teres, assembly GCA_022702705.1. Taxonomy (NCBI): domain Eukaryota; kingdom Viridiplantae; phylum Streptophyta; class Magnoliopsida; order Asparagales; family Orchidaceae; genus Papilionanthe; species Papilionanthe hookeriana x Papilionanthe teres. The sequence goes on from CM040428.1 coordinate 139,652, forward strand.
ACGCGTTGCTCCACCATTTGATCCCGCAATCCACATAGTCGCCTCGTTAGCTAGCGCTTTATGTATTATCTCCCCATTCGATTGCATCAGTGTTGTTCATCCAAATCACGCGTAGTCGAATGGTCCTCCTTTATCATCCTCAACTGATTCATCTTGAGAGACGTCCATCTTCTATACCTAAGATCTCGAGTTAGAATCAACTAAATCACTTTGGGTTTGATCCTATGAACTCATCTAGGTGAGATGAACCTATCTCTACCACTAATACACCATGAAATACAATATAAATACATGGAGAATCGAAATAGGCTCGGGATAAAGAGTGAGATCAATACCTTTATCTGAGATGGGAGGCCTCAATCAGATGGTTATCTTAGCTTCTATTGAACCTAATGAATCTCTAAATGAATCATTTTATTGTGGTGAAAATTCTAGACCAAACTTCAATCAGGGTCGATTTTAGGTGTTCATTAAGGTCCAGGTTAAAGGCTCTCAGTGATGGGGCTTTGATGGGGGAACTTCTTATTTCAGAATGGTGAAGGTGTGGGTGCAATTAATTTGGAATTGGAGCACTGTGGAGCTGTGGTGGGAAGTGTCCTGGTTTCAGTTGGAATTTCAGTGGGGAAATTGGCTCTAAATAGTGAGGATTAAGGCTGGATGACAATAGGATTGCACTTAGGAGATCTTAGGAAAGCTATGGAAGAAATTTGGCAGAGTTTTCTTAACAAAATTTCAGCACATCTCTTTGGCCGTGGAGAGCTCTATTTATGGCATGGCTGCCTGGTAGAGCTCAGGGCTTGGCTATGGGTGGAATCAATTTCTTAGGAAGAGTGCTGAAGGGCTTCAGTGAGAAATCAAAGCTGGACAGCCATGATGGGTGATCTTGGGTTTAAAGGGGAGGAAGTGGCCCTTGGTTTTAGCTCCACAGGCGAGTAGGTCGACCGGCCAGGCAAGAGTAGGTGGCCAGAAGTCAGTTGAGCTAGATTTCAGGCGATAATGGTGAGGAGCTTAAGTGGTTAATGGTTCATTGCAAATCTCCTTAGGTTTAGCCATTTAAGGAAGGGGATTCCTTAATTTAGGGTACCCTTGATCCATGACTCCACTAGAGTAGGCTAAGGGGATCTAGCTCAGTCTCTCGGGTCTAAAGGCTGGCTGTAGTGAGCTTTGCTTGGTATCATCTGGTTCAATTTGGCTATATTGGGTCATATGTTCAATTTGGGTCACTTGGGATTAAGTTGGGCTAGATCGGGTTCAAGCTTGGGTTAGGTCCAATTAATTGTGCAATGTTGTGTTTATGATCGTTATGAAGAGTTTATAAAAAGATTGGAGTGGTTTTAAATTGGTTTGAGGGTCAATTTAGCTTGATTTGGGTATTTAGTCAATTTTAGGTATGTGGGTTAGCTTGGGTTTAGGTAGGGCTACAGTGGTGTCAAGACTCAATTGAAGGTTCAAAATGTCTATGAGATGTTATGAAGAGCTCTTGACATAAATTGGGTGCCAATTTTGAGGGGAGGACATTCAGTTTGGTGGATTGTGAACATGTGACACATTTGGGGCAAATTTGGTGATTTTGGATTGGTTGTACATGGGTGAGATTTGGGCTCAAATTGGGGGCAATTGATGTTTCATTTTGGTGTAGGGGAATTTTATGAAGAGTTTAGAATCCAAAATTAGAGGGAATTGATTGACATTGGGTTTAATTTTTGGGAGATATAATCATATAGTCAAAATTGGGGCTTTTTGGTTTGTGTTGAAATTGGGCTTAAATGTGGGTCAAATTGGTTTTAATTAAAATATGGGTGACCCACTTTTTGTATGTATGTAATTTATGTTTATAGCCACGGAACCAAAAACTGATCCCGCTTTAAATATAGGTATATGATTTAATGTATAATGTGGATTCTACGCAAGTATACGTATCGTATCAAGTAATACGGGGCTCCAGTGGAGTCTTGGTTATCGATCCCACGAGGAAGTTTTTAACGAATTGTTATCGACTAAATTTAAAGGAATTACTTACTAATAAAGTGAACGAAATTCTAAGTAACTAAAGTAAACTAATGCTTGAAATAAGTTGATTTAATTAATTCAAAAAAAGTATCCTTCTCCTTGTTTTTATAAAATTAAGTGAAATGATGAATTTAAATAAAATTTTTAAATTGTATTGTGACAAATAGGAGCATTCCTATTCTTTACCCTTTAGTCGAGTGCGAAGAACATTGACTAATCCTATGTTTGATTACCGAATCTGCGTGACAGTTCGGGAGGATACTGGCTGCCACTTCAGAGCTCCCACGTTCCCCTCACCTGAGGGCTAACATCTACACTTCAGCTCTCAAACAGTAGGATCGAATTGAGTATTTTAGTCTTTCACACTAAAATATCCAATTCTACGCCCGATAATTAATATTTCCCTATTTATTTGCACCTGCCTTCCAAGGCTCTTGACTTCCCTAAATATTGGATGTAATTTTTACTATAGTTGATAATTCAACATATTTTAACTACTCAATTGGCCAGATTGAAAGTAAATTAAGTTTAAAGTAAAAATTATCACAATTTATATTATATTAGGTGCTTTTATTTAATTTCATCAATCCGCATAATTTTCATAAGCAAGGAGAAAGACTAAGAAACTACTCGAATGCATGAGAATAAAACAAAGCATGGATTTCATTTAAAGTTTAAAAACAATAAACAAAGATACTTATCTTAATTTCCCTCCCAAGCATACTCCTTGAAGTTCCTTTGACTTTTCCTTATAGTACAGCAACTAAATAGCACTCAATTAAACTAATAACTCAGTAGACACACTCAAACTACACTTAAGACACTAGAAATAGACCCACATAAGACTCAAAAGACACACACAAAACTCTAGAATTCGGCCTCTATTTATAGAGGTAAGCAAAGGTCCAAGGGGTGCTTAAAACACCTTTTCAAAAAGTGTCAAGGTTCAATGTATATGCATTTTGAACTAGCTCGCCGTCGGCGGGAAACGACCTCGCCGTCGGCGGGGCTTCTAGAAGGTCTTCAAACCGCGCGATCTCGCCGTCGGCGGGCTCGGGCTCGGCTTGTCGGCGAGGTAGTTATAATTCCTTCAGAAATTTCTCTTCACGATCTCGCCATCGGCGGCCTCGATCTCGCCGTCGGCAAAGTAGTTATATTTGCATGAATTTTCTCCTTTTTGATCCAAATTTGCTCCATTTCATGTATTTTGCTTCTATCACTAATAAATCTTCATTCCTGTAATAAAATAAAGAAAATACCTTTCTTTAAAGTGCAATTTCATCAAAAATAGGTATGAATTTCTTAACATATTTTTATGTGATCAATGGGGATGTTTAATTAATGTTTGTAATTGGGATTGGGTAGAATTGAAGTCAATTGGGTGGACATTAGAGGTGATTTCAGCATTTTGGGTCTTTAGGGGCATTTTAGGGCTTTTGGCTAAATTGGGAAAATTTGGTCAAATTGGGTCAATGTGGTGGTTAAAAATTGAAATTAGGAATATTTGGAAAGTTTTGGAAATTTACACTATTTTTTTGAATTTTTGGAATTTTTGGGCTAAGAGGGGCATTCTTATCATTTTGGGTATTTTGGGGGTATTTTGGGAATTTTGGTAAATTTAAGGTGTTTGGGCATTTTAAGTGGTGAGGAATGTTTTGAGATAATTTTTGAAGGATTTTGGTAATTTTGGTTGATTTTGGGAATTTTGGGCAAAATTAGGATTTTAGGGGTAATTTGATCACTTGGTGGTCAAAAGTTAGAATTTGGTAAGATTTGGAGTTTAAAGAAATTGATAACCCATTTGAACCATGGACCAAGGGAATTCCTCATTTTGGCCCTCCATGTACTGGTACTAACCAAACCCTAGCCTGGGGCTAAGATCTTGGGGAAACCACCCACATGAGTTTCCAAAAGAGTAGGAGCTCAAATGTGAGGCAACATGGTTTAGAGTTGTGAGGTAGTGTGTGAGAGCGTAATGTGCCAGTGTGTGTGTGAGCCTCACCCATACCACCCAAGGTAAGTCCTGAGGCTTGACCATCTTGTAGGGAACTTCTCTTGAGCTTTTTAATGCTTAGTCTTATCCTCTTAAGCATTTAGAGGATAGATTTTAAGCATTTGAAAACCCCAAGTGAAGCAAAGAAGTGTTTTTTTTTTAATTTCTATTAGGTGAAGGTTCCATTGCTAGTCCTCTAAAATATTCACCAGGAAAGTCCTATGGCTAGACCCTTAGCTATCCTAAAGAGAGACCAAAAGGGAGGTCAACACTAGTAAATTTATGTACTTTTCTTCCTGCTACGTCTTATGGAATTAATTGCAAAATATTTAATAATTCAAGTTTGGGGGGAAGAAAAATTTTTAAAAACTAACTTTATTTGTCCTCAGTAGCCCATATTTAATTTAATATCACTTTTAAAAAGAATTATGGTATGTGGTGTTACCTTTTTGTTACTATAATTTTGATTTTAGGAATGTTAGAAAATTATCTTAGTTGAAATCCTTTGTGAAGAAACTGTTCTAGAGCTAAGATATTTTGTAGGAAACTTTAGAAAAATGTTCTTGCTATTTATAGTAGAAAAAAGTTGAATATTTGAAAAGCTAAGATTCTTAGATTTATACTTGATGAGAATTGAGCATTTATTGAAACATTTATCAATTTAATTCTTACACTTATAAAAAGTGAGGGAAAGTTTTGAGTTTTGGATATTAGGAAGAGGATAGTGAAATTCAAAACTATTAAAAGACTATCCAAATATAGTAATCCTCACATAAAAAATAGAGACAAAAAAGGGATTGAAAATGATCCCAAAAGAAAGAAATGAGAAAAAAAGAAAAGAAAAAGAAAAGTGAAAAGAAATTAAGGAGAAGCTTGAGGAGAACCCTAATAAAAAAATAGTTTCACTTGAATCTTTTTAAATGAAAAAACTTTAAAACAATCCTATGCTTATTCTTATTTTAAAATGTATTATGTTAAATGGTTATAGATAAGGAGCTTAAATTCTATTTTTATAATTTCTTTGAATCTTTAGTTTGAAAAGTTTCAATAACTTTTGAAGTGAATAGAAAAACATGATTCCTAAGTTGAACATGTGATACTCTTACACTCTACTCCTAGGTTGATTTTCTAGACTTTCTCCTAAGTTACATTGTGATCTTTCTAAGATGATATTATAGAAAACTCTATTAAAACCCACAATCTTAAGTCAACATATTTGGCTTTTAAAGTTATAATGTTACGTGAGGACAAGTAACAATTCAGTTTAGAGGAGTTGGCACGCCTAAAAAAAGCTTAATTTTTCATATATATTTTATGCTTAAATTTAATGATATTACACATTAAAGAAAGTTATTTTTCATGTTTTTGGTTTTCCGTACAAGAAATAGACTTTTGGAGAAAAGGAAGCAAAAATGGTAAAATATGGAGCAAAAACAAGCAAGAAAGCAAATTTTGTCTTGGCACATTTTGATAAGTCTTTCTATTCTTAATCTACTTTATACTTCCTGCACATTTTTGAATGAGATTGCACATTAAATAAATTTTATTTTATTCATATCTTGTAGGTCTATCTGTTAGGAATGCAACACAAATGAAACGGAGTGAAACAGAGCTAAAATGGAGCCACACGGTGAAGCTGCTGCAGACCGGCGCCGAAGGCACCCAAATCGGCTTCTTCGGCTCCCCAATCCAGAGATTAATGAAAATATGGCACCAACGGTGCCCAAAATGGCACTGACGAGACAGTTTAGACAGGATTTTGGGTGTTTATAGCTGAGATTCAATGTAGATGGACGATTTTTGGAAGGGTGTGTGAGGCATCTCTTGGAAATTCGTCTATACATTTTAAAAGGGTGATTTGATGTCAGAAAAAAGAGGAGAAAATTAGGAAAAATGTGGAGATTTCTTAGATATATTTGAATAGGAGAAGAAATGTAGATTTCTACCATTATGGAGAGATTGGAGAGAGGATTTTGAGAGAGTTTGTAAGGGATTATACTAGCATTGCATGAATGAGCGGGAAACTTTGTGGGAGAAATTTTCATATTTCTTTCAAGGGGAAAAGTTAAGTATTGTGTTATTCATTATCTTATGATTTTGTAAACATTTATGTAGTGGATTTGCTTTGATGAAATGAAGCTTTCCGTTGTGTTTTCTTTGTGCTCTGTGATGTATTTTTCTTACTCTTTCTTCTTGTTTAGAAATAATGGCATAAGAAGAATATACAAGAATATACAACTTTTTTCATTCTACTTTTCTTTTGCAATGAATAGGATTCATGTTTAGAATATTGGGATGCATGCTAAAAGAAGTTTTAATAATAAATGTGATGGTTTTATATGTAATTTATTTACACTACAATAAGGACCCGTTGTAGTGTTAAAATTTGTTGTAATTGCTTTAAGACTTGAGACGACAGTATAATTCTTAACAAAGTTGAACCACATTCAATTTCCATGAATGAGTGTGTAGTTCATGGGGTTTGGATGCAAATAAAAAAGGAAACATACTTTGATTGGCGTAGAATTGGAGATTTTAGGGTGACAGACTAAAATCTCCAATTCGGTCCTAGTGTTTGGAAACTAAAGCGAGAGTTAACCTTCAGACGAAGGGAAGTGTGAGCTCTGGAGTGAGAGCTAGTATTCTCCCAGCCTAACCATGAATTTAAGAACTAAATATAGGATTAACCTATGTTCTTTACGCACTCGGAAGAGGGGAAAGAATTGAATTGCTCATATTTGGCACATACAATATTTAATATATCTCTTTCCTAAATATTATCCAATTCGTTACATAAGAACAGTAATTTTTAACATCTCAAAATTCTCCAAACCAATTCATCCAGAAAAAGGTATTTTTATAATTATTATTTTTCTTTAGGAGTTGTTATTTTTTTATTTTAAACTTAAGCTTACCTTTAGGAGTACTAGATAGAAAAACCACTTATATCGACTTTCCAAACTAAAGTCTGATAGTAGTAGACTATAATTTGACGAAGGACCACTTACCTCTCTTCCCTGTGAAATCGATAAACGGGACTCCACTAGAGATTTATATTACTTGTATAATATGTATGCTTGCGTAGAATCTCTAGTGTTTACTCAAACTTACAAACATAAAAACATGCTAGAAAACAACACATGATGGAGGCCCATCAATAATCAAGACTAAAACATGATACGAAGGATGACCTCAACTAAACTTTCCATAGAGTTAAACATTGATGTTTTTCTTCTAACACACTATCCATTAGGCTTTCACATGATTGTATGTTGTGCGATGTAAGCCCAAACACTTTTTAGGATTTCAAGGTTGTTCATTCGATACGACGTAAATCCTCCTATCTTCCTTTGCTGTCTGTGTTGATCGTATGCTGCCTAATGCAAGTCCTAAATTTAAAAAAATATATGGGAGTAAACATCAAACAATATCATTTCCAAAATATAAAGCCAAATAGTAGGATAGTATGGGATGTCTTTGATGTTCCCCTTAGAATATATGACATCCTCTACCTTTGGCTCATTGGTTTCCATAATAACTATTTAACATTGTGCCATTCCCACTTGATTTTCCTACGACCAATCATGAAAACTATACTTTGAATTCTTAAAGAAAAAACCTCGATCTTAGTCGAGAGTTTTCTTAAGTAACTCCAGATGCTTAAGATGTAACAAACTATAGGGGCTTGCGCCTATAAAAGAATTAGTAACCCATGATAATCTAAATCATATCAAATCTTTATATTTGGTAGGCAAATGATTTGTTGGGAATTTCATATACCAAATAAATATCATAAGTTTTTTTAGTTTGAATAATTAAGACTATTATCGAGTGATATCTTCATCTTTCGAGATGAGATATTACTTGTAATATCGTGCTCGACTATTGAAATCATTAAATATATGATATCTGTTTGGTCTCAATTTTTTCAAAATTAAAAGTCCCCTTCAATATATATATATATATATATATATATATATATATATAATTATGTCATATACAAAAAAGAAAACCATCACGCCTTCGTTCGCACCGGTCGGTTTCTCTCCTCGAGGGCTCATCCACTATTATCTTGATATAACTCAGCATCAAGTTTTTTCTGTTGGATGGATTGGTCTTCTCCTGTTGTTTGTTGGTGGTTCCCTTTGAGGGGGGTTAAGTGCTCCTTATCGAGCTAGCAACTCTCCTCAAATCGGAGCCGTCACGAGGGCAACCACCGCTCTAAGCACCTCTATGAACTTTCCTTACATCTAGTTGGTTATTGGGGTCCATAAGACTTGCAAATCTTGCAGGACGGATTCTTCTAAGAACACCCTAGTGTATGCTGCTTCTTCCACGTTTCTCTAACTGGATCTTTTTTATTGTTGTTGCTGAGCTCATCTTCTTGTTGACAGCGTGTTTCCTTGCTCACCACACCAAAAAGAATGTTGAATCTTTAAGTGTTTAGGAAACACACCCAACATGAAGAACATATTAACAAGGGAAGGTAAGGAATGGTATACTTGAGAGTGATAAATAGTGCATAATCATTTATTCATGATATGAACCTCGTATTTATATGAATAGGTCTCGGTCTTATGAAATTAAAAACCAGTCCCCTTATCATTAGCCTTTATTATGGGCTTTCTTGTAATTAGAAAGATATATGAATATAATGAAACTGGTGAATTGATTTGGTTGATAAGAAGTTCGTGGATCGCTTCCCCGCTTTAACACCATTGACACTTGTCGATTGGTCTTGAATGTTGATCGTTGTGTCAACACTCTAGCATGTGATCTCGGTTGTTCGATCCAAATGCCTCCTTCGCTAGTATCTGATCCATCTAATCGGTATTACCTTCATTCTAACTGTCTGTTTGCTTTGAGATTCATGCCGACATATTAGCTAATGATAAAGGGATAAATCTGTAATTGTAACACACTTATCCCTATGCATATAAACTAGGGTATTGCCATAATAAAGGGCTACACCTTTTTCTACCAGTCTTTATTATTTCTTCTTCTTTCTAATGCACTCTATTCTTTGGGCATTTTTCTCGATTCAAGACATTGATTTTAATTAAAATAAGCACAGCTACTTAATCTGTAGTTGTCTTAATTTTTTTTCAATAATATCACTTATTTTGTATTTGTCATTAATATAAGTTAACTGATCAGCTCCAATCGCAAATGATCTCATATCTTCTAATTCTATTGGAGAAACGATAACATGATTGCCACAAATATATGATTTGTCTTCGCAAACAAAAAGTGGCCGTATTATATATTTATGATTGTTGTACTGCAAATATTTTTATGATCTCTTTTTGTGGCTGATCTTATGATAAGAGCGATTAAAAAAATAGAATAATCTGTCAAAATGGGCTAAAATTGTTTTGCATTGGGTGATTATAATCTCAGAGTCTATAAAATTATCAAATTAATAAAATATTTATTCTAATAGAAGCATTTTAGCCCGGTATGCTTATTTTAACAAATTAAAAAGTTCTGGAGATTAATTTAATATTTTTATATTCGGGGCTAAATTGCTCCCATGCTAAGTTAGAAATCGTTTGGATTCTGACAGCACTTGCTTAATAAAAAAAATTAAATATTATTATTGAGGTCTTATCGACTAATTAAGGGCAATGTAACGGTTAAATGAGAGCAGAGCCCATGTGAGCTGTGGGGCCATACTCATCCGTCGTTTCCCGACGTTTCCATCTGGGATCAGTTAAAAATGTCGAATTGGGTTGGTTAGGCTTGGCCCCATCAAACATCCAATGGGCGAACCCGGTTTTCGTAATGAATAGTGTTATTTTTTAAATTAATGTGCAAGCTGGGTTTAGCCTCTCACCGAAAAATAATTTGTGCATTATTTTTTTGTGAGCCCATTTTGAACCGACTATGAATTATTGTTGTATTCTTAGTTAATATTTTATTAAGTTATGGGACAGTTCGTTAGCTTGATTAATATAATATTTAACTAGATTTTAATTTAAACCTCGCCAAATGATCATTTTGGTCTTTAATTATTACTATGTTGGCCCCCATTTCGCCCGGACCTCACCGAAAGCAGCAAAATCGATGTAGTGCCCACTAGCTCTCAAGTTCTGAACAACTAAAGATTCGACAATATAGCAGACAGCAATAGGAGAACGAATTACAAAAATTTACATATGCGTCACTCAATTTTTACATATTTACATATATAATACTTGAAATTAAATTTTACAAATCGTCCTCTTTATCTATTTTCTGAAAAAGTGTATTTCATATATTTTTTTTTTAATTTAAATGATAATTTTTTTTAAATGACAAATTTTGGCTGTATAAACGCTAAAAGTAAAGTTTAGATTATAGACATTTAAGGGATTGGGCGGTATATATATGTATAAGAAAAAAGTAAGCTTCTCAGATAATTATGAAGCAAACATCCCTGATCGAGTGAGTATAAGTGACTCAAAGGCATTTCCACGAGAATAAGAGCCGACATAGACTGATGTAAAGAAGAGCATTTAGAAGCCATAAAATTCTTTGGGTGGCCTAAATAAGAAATAAGGTCTCAGGGGCGACCAGTCTGAAGCTGAGTGGACTCGAGGCCGAGTAATCATGCCTAAATCAGGGACAAATGTCTTGGACTGAACACACCATACCAACAAACAAGGAGGTTCAGAAGAATCCGTCGGCCTGGAGCTGACACCTAGTGTCGAGTGGTCAAGGACATGTGTCCATTGATAAGAAAACATGAAGCAGGTGACCAATGGCTCGCGCCCAAAAGCATGTTCTTGGTGGTAATAGAGGGACACTTAATGGTTTGCGAAGATCACGTCTCTCAAATGTCATATTATTAGATATGAGCATTTGAATCGAAACTGTATGGGATCCCACCTTGAACTTTTTATGGATTCTTACTTGAGTAATACGAAGCATTCTATATGAAAAGGCCAACCGCTATAAATAAATAAAGGGCTTTAGTGAACAATGGGATTGGGGTGGGGTACTCTATCTCGACTTCTTTTATTGTTCTATTAAAGAATCTCTATCAAATCCCTATTTTTTTTTCTATATTTTTTCTCAAAGAATCCTTTTTGTTTCTTATGTGTGTTTTATTCTACGGGAGTATTCGAGGACATTTCTGGGTTCATAACCCTGAAAGGTGCGGTGAACGTGGAGTCATGCCATAAGCCAGAAGATGAACAACATAAGAGGAAGAGAGTAAACATGTGACTGCAGGCAAAATGGACTACACAAGAGATTTCATGATCTAACAAATCTAGGAACTTAAGAATCAGATGGATTATACATGCGATATATTAAAGATTTTTCTAAAATCGCTAAACCTCTATGCCATCTACTAGAAAAGGATGTCCTATTTGATTTTAACCATGAATGCCTAAATTCCTTTAATATTCTAAAAGAGAAGTTATTCACAGCCCTGATCCATAAAAAAAATACCTATTTTTATGCCTTGATTTTTATCAATTTCTAAGGATATTATGCTTTAATGAAAGGTATTTTTGTGTTTTTGGATGTAGGTGATGTAAAAAGGTCCAAAAAAGGAAAGAGGGTGAAAAATGAGCAAAAAGGAGCAAAATGGAGCAAAATACAAGAATTATAAAAATATGGTCAGCGCCTACGCGCCGACTCGATACTGAATCATCGAGTTTTTGACAACGTTTGGACGATTATTTGACTGAGTGAGCGGTTATTGGACATTCTGAAGACTCGCAGTTGTTCCTCGATAATAGGACATGTGATACTAATCACGTAAAAATATATTAAGAAATTCATATCTATTTTTTGATGAAATTGCGACTTTAAAGAAAGGTATTTTCTTTATTTTACGAAGATGAACGAAGATTTATAAGTGATGAAAGAAAAAAGCATGAAATGGAGCGAATTTGTATCAAAAAGGAAGAAATTCATGCAAAATGAACTAAGTCGCCGACTGGCGAGATCGAGGCCGCTAGACGGCGAGATCATGAGGAGAATTTCTAAAGGAATTACAACTACCTCGCTGACGACTAGCTTCGAGCCCGCCGCTAGCGAGATCGCGCGGTTCGAAGACCTTCAGAAGCCCCGTCGACGGCGATGTCGTTTCCTGCCGACGACGAGACAGTTCAAAATGCAAAATACATTGAACCTGGACGCTTTTTGAAGAGCTGTTTAAGCACCCCTTGGACCTTTGCCTACCTCTACAAATAGAGGCCGAATTCTAGTGTCAATGTGTGTCTATTTAGAGAGTCTTAGTGTCTCTTTTTTGTGTCTATTTGTGTTTGTGTGCTAATTTAAGAGTTTTAGAGTAAAATTAGTGAGTTAGAAGTGTGATGTACTACAAGGAAAAGTCAAAGGAACTTGCAGGAGTACGCATGGGAAGAAATTAAGATAAGTATATTTGTTTATCGTTGTTAACTTTAAATGAAATTCATGCTTTGTTTTATTCCCATGCATTCCGAGTAGTTTTCTTAGCTTTTCTCATTGTTTATAAAAATTATGCGAAATGATGAAATTAAATGAAGTACTAATATATTAAAATAAGTTGTGATAATTTTTACTTAAAACTTAATTTACTTTCAATCTGGCCAATTGATTTGTTAAAATATGTTGAATTATCAACTATAGTAAAAATTACATCCAATATTTAGGGAAGTCAAAAGCTTTGGAAGGAGGGTGCAAATAAATAGGGAAATATTATTTATCGGACGTAGAATTGGACATTTTAGTGTGACAGACTAAAATATTCAATTTAGTCCTATTGTTTGAGATCTGAAGTGTAGATGTTAGCCCTCAGAGTGAGGGGAACGTGGGAGCTCTGAAGTGGCAACCAAGTATCCTCCCGACTTAATGCAGATTCGCAATCAAAGATAGGATTAGTCAATGTTCTTTTCACTCTGACGAAAGGGTAAAGAATAGTATGCTCTTATTTGTCGAATACAATTAAAAATTCTTTTTAGATTCATCATTCACTTAATTTTCTAAAAATAAGGAGATTGATACTTTTTCTGAATTATTTAAATCAACCTTATTTCAAGCATTAGTTTACTTTAGTTGCTTTAGTTACTTTAATTTTTCGTTTACTAAATTAGTAAGTAATTCCTTTAAATTTTAGCTGATACAAATCTGTTAAAAACTTCCCTGTGGGATCGATAACTAGGACTCCACTAGAGCCTTGTATTACTTGATACGATACGTATACTTGCGTAGAATCCACATTATATATTCCATCATAAAATATATTAAAGCGGGATCAAGTTTTTGGTGTCGTTGCTATTAACATAATTTGCAAACATATAAAAAGTGGGTCAAGTTTTTGGCATACGTATGCGGAAGTAAAGAAATTATTTACTAGAGTAACGAACTATTTTGTTTTATAAAATTGTATGTGAAAATTTGGAAACGAAAATTTAATACCTTACGATTCAGAATTAGAGCGTACAATTAAAAGAATTAGAAAACAAAAAGAAAAATTATAAATTTAACACAAATGGAAAATATTCCTGAAAATGAAAATATCAATCAACAGAGACCATTAAGAGATTATGCCAACCCTACATTAGAAGAAATTCATTTAACTATTCAAAACCCTGATGTAGCTGCAAATTCATTTGAACTTAAACTCGCAATTATCCAAATGCGTACAAATTAATCAATTTGAGTGGTTCACCTACCGAAGATCCTAATTTACATCTTGCTAGTTTTTTAGAACTACGTGCTACTTTCAAATATGAAGGAGTATCTAACGACTGCTATTAGACTTAGACTTTTTCCTTTTTCTTTGAGGGATAAGGCTAAAATGTGGTTAAATTCGTTAAGCACTTGGATCTATTAAAACTTGGGAGAGTTATCACAAAAATTTCTATCCAAATATTTTCCACCATCTAAAACTGCTAAACTTAGAAATGATATAACTTCTTTTAATCAGTTTGATGGAGAATCAATATATGAAGCTTGTGAGAGATTTAAAGAACTTCTTAGGAAATGCCCACATCATGCATTACCAGTATCGGTTAATTATTCAAACTTTCTATAATGGATTAGTAGGATCTTTAAGATCAATCATCGATGCTGCTGCTGGAGGATCATTAATGTCAAAATCATTTGATGAAGCCTATGCACTAATCGAAGAAATGGCTACCAATAATTTTCAATGGCCTGCTGATAGAATGAATCCGAAAAGATAGCTAGTATTCATGAAAATGATGCAATATCTATGTTAGCTTCGCAAATCGCCGTCGTATCTAAAAAATTAGATCATTTTGGAATGAATTACTCTCCAACTATATTAGAAGAAAATTAATCTGGACAACTTATGAATCTCAATCTCATTATGAAACTATAAATGCTATTAATAACGTACCTAATAATCCTTATGCGAATTATTATAATCCTGGATGGAAAAATCATCCTAATTTTAATTGGAATAATAATACATCTAGTCAACCATGGATGAATAACATAACACAACCATTAGGAAATCTCTCTAATCAATGAAATTCTAATTATAAACCTAATTATCCACCTGGATTTAATAATAATAACCCACAATATAAAGATAAGAAATTATCTATAAAAGAATTAATATTAAATATGGGTCAACATTTACATAATCAAGGAAATCAATTACAAATACAAGGAAACCAATTACAAAATCAAGGAACAATTTATTAAAAATATTGAAACTCAACTTGGACATATCGCTACAGACGCTTAATAATAGAATACCGAAACATTTCCTAGTAATGTGGAAATAAATCCCAAAGACAAGGGAAATGAACAAATTAAAGCAATACAATTACGAAGTGGAAAAGAATTAGAACCTCGAATTCAGAAAGAACTTGAAAGTCAAAAAGAGGAAGTGAAAATTAAAAAGGAAAAGAATCAACAAGATCCAAACTTAGAAAATCCTTTAATACCAATGAAAATTTCTGTTGAAAAACCTCCACCACCATTTCCTCAACGACTAATTCAACATAAAAAAGATAAAAAATTTGCTAAATTCCTTGAAATTCTGAAGAAATTAACAATAAATATTCCTTTCGTAGAAGCTTTAGAACAGATGCCAAATTATGTAAAATTCATGAAATATATTCTAAATAAAAAAAGAAAATTTACCGATAATGAAATGGTTGCACTTAGTGAAGAGTGTAGTGCTATTATTCGAAAAAACTTCCGAAAAATTAAAAGATCCCGATAGTTTCACTATACCTTGCGCTATTGGAGAAAAATTCTATGGAAAAGCTTTGTGTGACTTAGGAGCAAGCATCAATCTAATGCCTCTATCAATTTTTAAAAGATTAGGATCGAGAGAAATTTCACCTACTTCGAGAACTCTTCGGTTAATCGATCGTTCGTTACATATCCTAAGGGAGTTATTGAAGATGTATTAGTAAAAGTGGATAAATTTATCTTCCCCGTAGATTTTATTGTCTTAGATATGGAAGAAGATAAAGAAATTCCTATCATTTTAGGAAGACCATTTTTAGCCACTCGGAAAAGCTATGATTGATGTTCAGAAAGGAGAATTAACTATGAGTGTAAATGACCAAAAAGTAACTTTTAATATTGCTTAAATCAATGAAATATCCTGCGCTAGAAAAAGATGATGAGTGTTTTCGAATGGAAGTACTCGATCATTTACAAAAAGAACATTTTAAGGAATATTATGAAGAAAAATTAGAAAAAGAAAATACTGAATTAATTGAAAAAGTCGATATAAATGAAAAAATAGATTATATTCAAGAGAAATTTGAATTTTTGGATAACACAGAAAACACTGAAAAAAATATAGTTCCATCGATTATTAAACCTCCTGAACTTGAGTTAAAAATGTTACATAATCATTTGAAATATACTTACTTAGGTAATTCTTCAACTCTACCAGTTATTATTTCATCTGAATTAAATGAATCTCAAGAACAAAAACTTTTGGATACCTTAAAAAAATATAAGAAAATTTTTTGTTGGACTTTAGCAGACATTAAAGGAATTAGTCCTTCAATATGTATGCATAGAATTATTTTAGATAATGAACATAAGCCTAAAGCAGATCCCCAAAGGAGATTAAATCTGATAATGAAAGAAGTAGTCAAAAAGGAAATTTTAAATTGGTTAGATAATTGTATTATATATCCTATTTCTGACGATGCGTCTTGGGTAAGCCCAATTCACTGTGTAACTAAGAAAGGAGGAGTGACCGTCAAAGCTAATGAAAATAATGATCTTATCCCTATAAGACAAGTTACTGGATGGCGAATATGTATTGATTATAGAAAATTAAACGCAGCCACCAGGAAAGATCACTTCCCTTTACCATTTCTAGACCAGATGTTAGATAGATTAGCCGAACATAAATATTTTTGTTTTTTATATGGATATACCGGTTATCATCAAATACAAATTGCTCCTAAGGATCAAGAGAAAACTACATTTACTAGTCCTTATGGAACTTTCGCTTTTCGAAGAATGCCTTTTGGATTATGTAATACACCTGCAACATTCCAGAGATGTATGATGTCTATATTTAGTAAATTAATTGATAATGGAATTGAAGTATTTATGGATGATTTCTCTGTATTTGGAACAACATTTGACACATGCTTAAATCATCTTGAAAAAGTATTTGAAGTATGTGAGAAAACTAATTTAGTTCTTAATTGGGAGAAATGTCAATTTATGGTTACAGGCGGCATTGTATTAGGGCATAAAATTTCGGAAAATGACATGGAAGTAGACCCTGCAAAAATTCAAGTTATAGCTAAATTACCACCTCCAACTACGGTAAAAGGGGTAAGAAGTTTTCTTGGACATGCTGGATTCTACAGACGTTATATTAAAGATTTTTCAAAAATAACTAAACCTCTACGCCAACTTCTTGAAAAGGACAAGAAATTTGAATTTACAACTGAATGCCTCGAATGCTTTCAAATTATTAAAAGATAAATTAATTACAACACCTATAATAGTTTTACCTAATCGGGAGAAACCATTCGAGCTTATGTGTGATGCTAGTGATTATGCTATAGGAGCGAGTCTTAGGCAAAGATATGATAAGATTTTCAAAGTTATATACTATGCTAAGTAAAACTCTAAATGATGCCGACATAAATTATACAGCTTACCGAAAGAGAATTATTAGCAATCGTATATGCTTTTAATAAATTTCAAAGCATTATCTAATAGGAACTAAATGTATCAGTACATACCGATCACTCGCTATAAAGTATTTAATGCAAAAGAAAGATTCTAAACCAAGATTAATTAGATGGATATTATTAATGCAAGAATTTGATTTTGAGATCGTTAACAAAAAGGGAACTCGATAATCAAATTGCTCGATCATTTATCAAGATTAGAAAATCATGAATTATCTGATACTGATAATGAAATTTTAGATAGTTTTTCTGATGAACAACTTTATAATATAAATGAGTGGAAATTACGTTGGTATGCTGATATAGTAAATTATATTGTAAGTGACATTTTACCACCTATGTTAACTTTACAACAACAAAAAAAATTTATTCATGATACTAAAACATACTTTTGGGATGAACCATACTTATATAAGCAATGTAAGGGTCTAATTATTAGAAGATGCGTGCCTTATGAAGAAACTGAACCAATTATTCAAAAATGTCATGATTCTGATTTTGGAGGACATTTTGGGACAGATAAAACTGCGTATAAAATTCTACAATCTAGATTCTACTGGGCTACTTTATTTAGAGATGTATACAGATATATAAAAACCTGCGATAAATGCCAAAGAGTAGGAAACATATCGAGAAAAAATGAAATGCCTCGAATTTTATATTAGAAGTTGAAATTTTTGATGTTTGGGGATTAGATTTCATGGGACCTTTTATTCCTTCATTTGGAAACTCATTTATATTAGTAGCTGTTGATTATGTTTCCAAATGGATTGAAGCACAAGCTTTACCTATTTGTGATGCTAAAAGTGTTTCAAAATTTTTAATGAAAAATATTTTTACTAGATTTGGAATGCCGAGAGTGATTATCACTGACGAAGGAACTCATTTTAGAAACAAATATATTCACAAACAAGTAGAAAAATATGATATTATGCATAAGATATCAACTGCTTATCATCCACAAACTAGCGGATTAGCTGAAGTTTCTAATTGAGAGATTAAGCGTATATTAGAAAAATCTATAAACCCTAATAGATTAGACTAGTCTATAAGACTAGACAACGCATTATGGGCATACGGATCGCTTATAAAACTCCGATTCGAATGACTCCTTACGAGCTTATATATGAAAAAACTTGCCACTTACCAGTTGAATTAGAACATAAAGCATATTGGGCGATTAAAGAATTTAATTATAATATGAAAGAAGCTGGTGAGAAGAGATTGTTGCAATTAAATGAATTAGAAGAATTAAGGAATGAATCATATGATAATGATAGAATTTATAAAGAATGAATGAAATTATGGCATGATCGGAAGATTAATCAGAGAAATTTTGAACCAGGACAAGAAGTTCTACTATATAATACTAGATTGAAATTATTTCCTGGGAAATTGAAATCTCGATGGTTAGGACCTTTCACCATAACTCAAATATTTTCATATGGAACTATAGAAATTGAAGATCCAAAAATAGGACATAGATTTAAGGTAAACGGACATAGATTAAAACCATATTTCGAAGGTAGAAGACAAAATTTTAAAGAGGTTTTAATGCTTAGTCAACCTGATTAGTAACCGAAATTAGGCCGGGCTGACGACGTTAAACCAAGCGCTTTATGGGAGGCAACCCATAGTAGTCTTTTATTTTTAATTATATACAAATTAGAGAGTCTATATTACTAAAACAAATCTTACTACTCAAATTTTTAATTAGAATCATCACAAATTCGAACATATATGATGAGATCAGAAAATATTCGGACCAGAGCGAAAATGGGCGATTTTTACGAATCTCGCCGAAAGTGAGCCCGAGCCCGCTGACTGCGAGATCGTGTGCCATAATTTAATTTGGTTTTATAGCTAGCTTGCCGACGGCGAGAAACTTCCCGCCGACGGCGAGGCAGTTGAAATTTTGGTTTCTTAAGAATTTTCATGCGGTTTTGGACGGTTCTAAGCCATTTCTTTGTAGGAAAATATCCCAAATTCAATTTTACACTGTTTTCTTCCTTAGAAACGACTAGAGACTATTCCTTTCAATCCAAAATGGCACCCAAACTCTTAGAAACCACAAAAACTGAAGTTTTCAACCGAAAAAAATTCGTCAGTTCGGAGCCGCAGCGTATCTTCAACAAAGTCTTGATGAAGAAAAGACTTATTAAAGAAAGGGGATTTGTCAACAGAGGAGTAGAGAATTCCACCACAAAAATCGAAGAAATGATCGCACAGCGGCATTGGGAGGTATTTTGCTATACGACATCCGCTGTAGTTATTCCAGTAGTTAAAGAGTTTTACTCTAATCTGCATGCGATCAACAATGGAAATGTCTACGTCAGAGGAAGATGGGTAACATTTACTCCTTCAAGGGTAAATGAATTATTTTCTATAGAGAATACCTCTGTCTGTCATTATTCAAACTTTGTACCTTCAAGATACAATATGAACGAGATCTATGAATACCTGACCGATGAACCTGATGATTGGGAGTTACGCGAAGACGGGTATGTCAGTTTTTCTGCATCACTTCTTAACCCTTTCTCGAAGCATTGGCATTTCTTTATCTCATCAAAATTATTACCTACTATGAGGGTAAATAAGGTTTCAAAGGAATGCGCTATATTAAACTACTGTATTCAAATTGGACTACCTATCGATGTTGGATCAATTATAGTAAAATCTGCATTGGGATTGATTGTGCATGGGTCAGTTCATGGACTTGGACACCCATCGACTATATTTGCTTTATGCAATCAGTACCAAGTTTCTTATGAGGCTTGGGAAAAAGTACTTTTGCCATGGAAACCACTCGATCCTACGGATATGTTTCCAACTTTGGATAACAATGATGAGATGACCATTATTTCTGACAGAGCATCACAGAAAAATCCTTTAGCAAGGCCCCTTACTGATAAAATAAATTTTATTCTGAAGAAGATTAAAGGATTGGAGAAAGAGTTGCAGAACGTGATGAATTCCATCGACAATATCTCTGATATGTTTGATCACATTGATTGGAGGATGAAGGAGCACTTTGATCATACTGGACATCTAGAGGCCAGTTTTATTCATTTACTGAGACAGAAAGGATGGATTAATGAAGAATCTACTGCAGAATTCCCTTTCAGGCCTTTCTACAATTTATTTGTGCACCTGCGTCGCATCGGGAATATCAGAGAGGATGATAGTTCAGACACTGAGGAGTAGGAAAGATTTCTATTTTATGTCATATATTTGTATATATATGTGTTGATTTGGATTTAGGTTTTATTATGATTTGAATTTTAATTTGATCATCTCATATTTGATGAGATTATTTGTAATTGTTATGTCTCAGCATTTAGAGTATTTTGGTGTGGATTGCGATGCTGAGTATTATGGATTTGAACATTTAAGTTAAGTATGTTGTTAAGTTGTTAGTGTGAAGTTTGTAAGTCTCATGGATTTCATATATAAAGTTATATTGTTTGTGTTGTGTGAACTTTTTGTGAGTATAAGTATCTAACCTTCATACTATTATTAAATTAAGTGATCGGAAGATTGATTAAGGGCAAATCGAGGTTGAAAATGATTGAAGAATTTAAAAAATTTAAAAATTTTGGGATCTCGCCGACAGCGAGGAAACCCGCTGACAGCGAGAACGAGCTCGCCGACGGTGGATTTTTCCCGAAACTTTTGCCTTATCAAATTAATTAGCTCGCTGACGGCGAGAAAAATCTTGCCGACAGCGAGATCGCGAAAAGACCTATATTTGACCAGTCAACCGACACTATTCATCATCCCCTTCCTCAAAACTTCGAAAAAACCGACCTAGGGCTTGAGAGATCTTGGATTTGAGGCGATTTCAACACTTTTGGACACCGGATTTCATCTTCCCTTGGTAAGAGCTTCACTCCTATGCAAAAATTTTAATTTTCACCATGGATTTCTTCTACATTGGGAAATTTTGAAAAATTTCGAAATGTTGAGAAAATACTTGGAAGAAATTCATGGAAATTGATTTAAATGGATTTTAGATGTTGTAGGAAGCCTTCTTAGTAATATTTGGGAGTTTAGTTAAAATTTTTTGCAAATTTCACAGATCGAAAATGGCTCCACGACAAAAGCGACGGATAGATTACGACGAAACTCGTTTTGTGAATGCAAAGGCACAATCAAGACATTTTCACAATATACAAGCCAGAACATGCATTCAATATCGAGTTTTCAAAAATCCTGGAGGAGAAGTTGAGCGAATCATTAAGGAACGAGGATGGGAAAATTTCGTTTCGTGACCAACAGAGCCATTGTAGAAGTGGTAAAAGAATTTTATGCGAACTTAACACGAAGTCGAAGATGCACGGTTAAGGTTAGAGGATTTTTGTGGAATTCAACGCTACTAGAATAAACGCTTATTACGAGGTAAGAGACACCTACACCAGCGAGTATGAAACTTTTGGAACTATGGAAGGACCACTGAAAGAGGTGATCGACTTTCTCACTGATGGGAAAGGCGTCTGGAAGATAAAGCAGCGAGAACGGGTAAACTTCCCTCTTTCTATGTTAAATGCAACATCTAAAGCCTGACACTATTTTATTTGTTCTACTTTGTTACCTACCTACCACCATAGTGAGGTAACAAGAGATAGAACGATTCGAATTTCGTATTCGAACCAAAAGAGTATTAATGTGGGAAGTGTAATTTATAAGAATATATTAGCCACCTCAAGAAATGAAAGTGGAGGAGGACTAGGACATCCTGGTCTTATCTATGCACTCTGCCAATTATCTGGGGTAGAGGGAAGAGATGATGAGGAATGTGTTGAACCTATGAAACCCATTACTCAGGCTAATATAAAGAAATATGAATCCCACGAAGGATGGAGATGCGGGACGAGGGATTATGTACTTTCTTCGAGTAGAGTTATACCCTCTACTAGTTATGAACCCCTCGGTACACCACTCCTACCCTTCAAGATCGATGAATGAGTCGACCACCGAGTAGAAAGAGTTTTGAGCAATTTGGAGAAAATATGGAAAGAAGATTTGAGCATATAGACCAAAGGATTGGAGGCTTGGAAAGAAGACACGATTATGATAGCGAATATCTCCAACGACATTCAAAGTACGAAATTGCATACTATGAGGCTGAACGTCGATATAGGAGTGGTGATTTAGAAGCTGTCTTTCCTGAGTGCCCCCGCTACACACGAGTACTGACTGCTCGACCTTCTCGGCTGGAGATCGGGGAGATGATATAGCACAGGATTTTGATGCGAGAAGATTAGAGCCTTTGTTTAGTTTGTTTAGATTTGTTGTTATTTTGGAAACTTTATTATTCTGTGTGTAATTATTCTGTACTTTCTGTGGATTGTGGATGTTGGTATGTTTGCTTATGCTATGATGTTAGATTTCTTATGTGTGTTAAATTAGTTTGTAATTTTTTTTCTTTTAGATAGGATGTTAGTCTTTAATGTGTTGTTTAAGTTTTTATAAGTTATGAACTTTTAATATTGTTTAGATTGTTTTAATATGTTTTAAAGTAGATTAGTTGATTGTATGTGTAGTAATTGATTAAGTTTTCATTTGTTATGTTTTATACTTATTTCAAAATTTCATCCTTGCACTTTCTTTTAAATACTATATGTGGAAGAATACTAACAGTACAGGTTCTGTAAGTAATGAAAAAGCCTGCAAAAATTTCAAAGAAAAGAAATACCTAAAGCTCAAAGGTATGATGAACTTTACTATACACTTTCCCTTTTTACTATTTAGTATAGATAGAAAAATGTATGTTTGGGGGAAGGTAAAAATACAAAATTAATTATTAAATTGTTCTCAATTTCTATTTTCAAAAATTATTATCAAATGATTTTCTATAGTAGTTTTTCAATTCAATAAACATGAATTATTTTATTTTAATTATTATAGAAAGTTAAATAAAATGTTTCTAGTAATTCAATTAATTAATGGAATAAGATATTTGGTTAAAAGAAATAAGAATATAGTAAACTATTTAAAGTAAGGAAAACTATATTCTAAAATTAAAATTCTTAAGTATTTAAGTGAAAAAGAAAGGATTGAAACTCAATGAAGTAAAGGCTATGAAATATATATAAGCAAGGAAATATTTTAAGTTTCAAATTTAGGAAGAGAAGTTGAAGTTCAAAATTATTAACAGGCTATCCAGATACAGTAATCCTCACTTGAAAAAAGAAAAAAAAAGAAGGATTAAAAATCAATCCAAAAAGAAAAAAAGAAAAAAAAAGAAAAGAAAAGTATAAGTGAGGAGAAGCTTGAGGAGATGCCTTATAAAAAATTAGCTTCAATGTAATCAACCTAAAGGGTAAAACTTAATTATATTTCTAAACTTATATTTATGGATTAGTATTTTACTAAATAGTGTTTTCTTGAACTTCCTATCATCTAAATATCTTAAGTAATTTACTCTTTTAAATATAGTCATTCACGAAATAAATAGAAAGCTAGAAATCTTAGACCTAATAACTAGATAATCTTATATCTATAAAGTTAATTTAATTACTTAGAAATATTTCTATTCAACTTTACTTATAATGTTATTTAAATTTAATTCATAGTATATCCGAATTGAAAAATTCTATTACGAGAAATCATTATTTTTATTTAGTATTAAAATTACTTGAGGACGAGTAATAATTAAGTTTAGGGGATTTTGATCACGGAAAAATATATTAAGAAATTCATATCTATTTTTGATGAAATTGCACTTTAAAGAAAGGTATTTTCTTTATTTTACTGCGAGAACGAAGATTTATAAGTGATGAAAGCAAAAAGCATGAAATGGAGCGAATTTGGATCAAAAAGGAAGAAATTCATGCAAAATGAACTAAGTCGCCGACGGCGAGATCGAGGCCGCCGACGGCGAGATCATGAGGAGAATTTCTGAAGGAATTACAACTACCTCGCCGAAAGCGAGCCTGAGCTCGCCGACAGCGAGATCGCGCGGTTTGAAGACCTTCTAGAAGCCCCGCTGACGGCGAGGTCGTTTCCCGCCGACGGCGAGACAGTTTAAAATGCAAAATACATTGAACCTGGACGCTTTTGAAGAGGTGTTTAAGCACCCCTTGGACCTTTGCCTACCTCTATAAATAGAGGCCGAATTCTAGTGTCTATGTGTGGCTATTTAGAGAGTCTTAGTGTCTCTTTTCAGTGTCTATTTGTGTTTGTGTGCTAATTTAAGAGTTTTAGAGTATAATTAGTGAGTTAGAAGTGTGCTGTACTAGAAGGAAAGGTCAAAGGAACTTCAAGGAGTCTGCTTGGGGAAGAAATTAAGATAAATATCTTTGTTTATTGTTGTTAACTTTAAAAGAAATCCATGCTTTGGTTTATTCCCAAGCATTCTGAGTAGTTTTCTTAGTCTTTCTCCTTGTTTATGAAAATTATGCGAAATGATGAAATTAAATAGAAGTACCTAATATATTAAAATAAGTTGTGATAATTTTTACTTAAAACTTAATTTACTTTCAATACGGCCGATTGATTTGTTAAAATATGTTGAATTATCAACTATAGTAAAAATTACATCCAATATTCGGGGAAGTCAAAAGCTTTGGAAGGAGGGTGCAAATAAATAGGGAAATATTATTTATCCAGAGCGTAGAATTAGACATTTTAGTGTGACGAGACTAAAATATTCAATTTGGTCCTATTGTTTGAGAGTGAAGTGTAGATGTTAGCCCTCGGAGTGAGGGAACGTGGGAGCTACGAAGTGGCGGCCGGTATCCTCCCGGCTAGCCTCGGATTCGATAGTCAAACATAGGATTAGTCGATGTTCTTTGCACTGGACCAAAGGGTAAAGAATAGGAATGCTCCTATTTGTCACAATACAATTAAAAAATTCTATTTAGATTCATCATTCACTTAATTTTCTAAAAACAAGGAGAATGATACTTTTTCTGAATTATTTAAATCAACTTTATTTCAAGTATTAGTTTACTTTAGTTGCTTTAGTTACTTTAATTTTCCGTTTACTAAATTAGTTAGTAATTCCTTTAAATTTTAGCTGATACAAATATGTTAAAAACTTCCCCGTGGGATCGATAACCAGGACTCCACTAGAGCCCTGTATTACTTGATACGATACGTATACTTGCGTAGAATCCACATTATACATTCCATCATAAAATATATTAAAGCGGGATCAAGTTTTTGGTGTCGTTGCTATTAACATAATTTGCTAACATATAAAAAGTGGGTCAAATACATTGCATTTGGACGCTCCAAAACGGTTTTAATCGCGAAGAGGTGCGAAGAATTGGACGCGGTGTCCGGCGCCTAGGCGCCAGACAGACCTTCTAGAAGACTCATTGAATGTGGACATGTTTTGAAGAGGTGCCTCAAGGCAACTCTTGAAGCCTATAAATAGGAGTCCAATCCTTCAGAAAAACGTGCCCCCCTTTGTAATCCCTATCCCTTAGCCACTTTAGGATCTCTCATCCTTTGAGAGAGAAATAGAGAGAGAAATTTAGGGTCACTTTTATTTAGTTTAGAGAGAGAAATAGAGAGAGAATTTTATTTATTATGTTTTGCTGCTTATATTCAATGTGTTCTGATGTAGTTAGTTTACTTTCTTCCTTTAATTATGAAAAGATAAATAAGATAATATAAAATTCGATTGAGAATTAAAAATCAAAATATTTTCAAAACATTGTGATGATATTAATATCTGATCTTACTTTACTTTTTAAATTGGTCATTTAAATTGTTAAAACCTGTTGAAAAGTTTTGAGACCTAGAAGGAGAAGAACTCTTAACTTGTAGATGTCACATGAATCCTTGGGTAGTCGAAGGCCATGTGCGGGCTATTCAAGGTAAAGTGCAAATAAATAGGAAGATAAGATTTAAAGGGCGTAGAATTCATAAGTTTTTAGAGTGACAGACTAAATTCTTATAATTTGATTTATAGATAAGGAAAGGGTCACTAGTAGGGCCGACCATAGCCACCCTTGGACCTCTAGTAGTGTGAGCCTAGATTAACCCATTCTACTAACAATACATCCCGACCGATCCGTAGATTAGCTGATGTTCTTTGCGCACTGGATCAAAGGGTAAAGAATAGGAATGCTTCTATTTGGCACAATGCCATAAAATAGATTCTCCAACGAATATTAAATTATCTTAAAAATCTTGGATTAATTGAAGGGAAGAAAGTTGTTTGTTTTATATAGTTTTCACAAAATCATTTTCTTATTATTGTTTTCTTTATTCGCATCTAGTAAATTAAAAGTAATTTACGAGTTAGATTAAAATACAAAAAGATTTTGAAATACAATATTTAAAAATTTATTACCATATTTTTTCCCCGTGTGATCGATACTGGGGTCTTTGTTTCAAAGTCCTATATTACTTGAAACGATACGTATAATTGTGTAGTACCCAAAAAGTATATAAAATTTTTTCTTTTAAAATTATATTTTGCTATATAAACATATATATAAAAAGTATTAATCATTAACGACCTAAGCATTCGAGTAGCAATCGAGTTTTATTTAATGTTATTGCCATAATTAAAATTTGGTACACATCTATATAGCAAGTTATTCCGGGTCAAGTGTTTCGCGCCTTTGCCGGAAATTAAATTTTCTAGCGAGTGGTAACAATCCTTGTATTTGGAAATATAGAAATCGAGTCAAGTTTTTGGCGCCGTTGCCGGGGAAGGAAAAAGAGGTACAATTTTTAAATATTATATTTCTAAAAACATAAAAAAATATATATATAAAAATATAAAATATAAAAAATAATAATAATAAAAAAATTTTATTCCTTGCTTTATTTTTTTATGTGTAGTTTTGGTTATGAAGGATTAATACCTTTAGCTTTTGAACTAGAAAGAACAATTAGAAAAATTAAAAAGGGAATACAAATTCAAAAATTTCAAGAAATGGCTACTTTACAAAATCCAATTGAACTTAATGATCAAAATGTTTATAAACCATTAAGGGATTATGCTAACCCTACAGTTGATGAACTTCGTAGTAGTATTCAAATACCCGCTGTAGATGTTAATTCTTTTGAACTTAAACCGTCTATTATTCAAATGGTGCAAAACAATCAATTTGGTGGAACACCAAATGAGGATCCAAATTTACACCTTGTTAGTTTTTTAGAACTTTGTGCTACCTTTAAATATAATAATGTTTCTGATGATGTTATTAGACTTAGACTCTTTCCTTTTTTCCTTAAGAGATAAAGCAAAGATGTGGTTAAACTCATTAGCAATTGGTTCTATTAAAACATGGGCTGAAATGGCACAAAAATTCCTTGCTAAATATTTTCCTCCTTCTAAAACTACTAAATTAAGAAATGATATTACTTCGTTTAGTCAATTTGACGGGGAGACAATGTATGAAACTTGGGAAAGATTTAAAGAACTATTAAGAAAATGTCATCATCATACTTTACCTGATTGGTTAATTATTCAAACATTTTACAATGGATTAATTGGATCTTTAAAATCAATTATTGATGCTGCTGCTGGAGGTTCTTTAATGTCTAAATCAATTGAAGAAGCTTACACTTTAATTGAAGAAATGGCTAATAACAATTTTCAATGACCTTTCGAAAGGATTAATCCTAAAAAGATGACAAGTATTCATGATAATGAAGCCTTTTCTATCCTAGCTTCACAAGTAGCAGCAATGTCTAAAAAATTAGATAATTTTGTTATTAATATTTCACATAATAACTCTGCTAATATTGAAGATTCTCGGACTATTGAAAATTTACAAGCTATTGCAAGTAAAAATAATCCTTATTCAAATTATTATAATCCTGGGTGGAAAAATCATCCTAATTTTAACTGGAATAATTCACAACAACAATGGGGTAATAATCGATCTCATCCTACTGGAAATTGGAATAATCGAGTTAATCCAAATTATAAACCTCCTGGATTTAATAATCAACAATAAAAGTTATCAATAGAAGAATTAATTTTACAAATGAATAATCAATTACAAAATCAAAATACTGCTATTCGTAATATTGAAAATCAAATGGGGGCAAATTGCTACTTTAATTAATAACGAGACTCGTAGGAACACTTCCTAGTAATGTTGAAATTAATCCAAAGGAAGCTGGAAAAGAACATGAACATGTTAAGGCTGTGCAACTTAGAAGTGGAAAGGAATTAAAAGAAAGAATGCAGAATGAAATTAAAAAAGAGATTGAGGTTGAAGAGATTGAAAAACCTTAAGAAACTCTCTGTCCTAGTCAAGATCAAACTGTTATACCTATTAATGTGGAAGTTGAAAAACCACCACCACCTTTTCCTCAAAGACTTAAACAGCAGAAACTTGATCATCAATTTTCTAAGTCTTTGAAATTTTTAAGAAACTTACTATTAACATACCTTTTGCTGAAGCTTTGGATTGTGCAAAATTTATGAAGGATATTTTTAGCAAGAAATGAAAATTTGAAGCTTTTGAAACTGTTGCATTAAGTGAAGAATGCGGTTCAATAATTCAAAAGAAATTACCTGAAAAGCTTAAGGATCGTGGAAGTTTCACTATACCCTGTGCTATTGGAGAAAAATTTTGCGGAAAAACATTACGTGATTTAGGAGCAAGTATTAATCTCATGCCATTTTCTATCTTTCGAAGATTAGATTTAGGAGAGATTACTCCCACCACTGTAACCCTTCAATTAGCTGATAGATCTATCACTTATCCTAAAGGAGTTATAGAGGATGTCCTTGTTAAAGTGGATAAATTTATCTTCCCTGTAGATTTCATAGTACTTGATATGGAAGAAAATAAAGAGATACCTATTATTTTAGGAAGACCTTTTCTAGCTACCGGACGAGCTATGATTGATGTGCAAAAGGGAGAATTAACCATGAGAGTCAATGATCAAGAAATTAAATTTAATGTTCTTAAATCAATGAAGTACCCTGATAAAGAGAAATGTTATCGAATGGATATAATTGATTATTTAATTGAGAAACATTATCAAGAAAAATGTAAAGTCATTTCTGAAGAAAATTTTGAATTTTTAACTGATGAAAATAAAGAAGTAGAAGAAGAAGAGACTCATTTTATTAAAGATAACTGGGAAACTTTAGACATAACTCAAAATGATATACTTTTACCATCAATTAAAAAAGCCCCTGAACTGGAATTAAAAATGTTACCTTCACATTTAAAATATGCATTTCTTGGAAATTCGTTAACTTTACCTGTTATTATTTCTTCTAAATTGAGTAAAGATCAAGAAGAAAAACTACTAGTTGTGTTAAAGAATTATATGAAAGCTTTTGGTTGGACTATTGCTGATATAAGAGGAATAAGCCCTTCCATTTATATGCATAGAATTTTAATGGAAGAAAATTTTAAACCTACTATTGAACCGCAAAGAAGATTAAATCCTATCATGAAAGAGGTTGTTAAAAAAGAAATTGTTAAGTGGTTAGATGCTGGTATTATTTATCCTATTTCGGATAATTAATGGGTAAGTCATATTCATTGTGTTCGAAGAAAGGAGGTGTAAGCTGTCATTGTTAATGATAAAAATGAACTAATTCCTACAAGACAAGTTACTTGGATGGCAAATTTGTATTGACTATAGGAAATTAAATAAAGCCACTAGAATGGATCATTTTCCTTTACCTTTCTTGGATCAAATGCTCGATAAATTAGGCTGGACACCAATATTTACGTTTTACGAATGGATATTACGGTTATCATCGATTACTTATTGCTCACGAGGACCAAGAGAAAACAACATTTACAAGTCCTTATGGAACCTTTGCTTTTAGAAGAATTTCTTTTGGTTTATGTAATGCACTGCAACTTTTCAAAGATGTATGATGTCGATATTTTGTGATTTGATTGACAAAGGAATTGAAATATTCATGGACGATTTTTCATTTTTTGGAACTTCTTTTAAATCTTGTTTGGAAAACATTTCCAAAGTTCGAAAAGATGTGAAGAAACAAACTTAGTTCTTGGTAGGAAAAATGTCGATTCATGGTCACGAAGGCATTGTACTTGGTCGCAAAGTTTCACAAAAAGGGATGGAAGAAGATCGAGCGAAAGTGAAAATTATTCGTTGAATTGCGACCACCTACTACTATTACCGATGTGAGAAGTTTTCTAGGTCATGCTTGGATTTTATAGAAGATACATAAAGGATTTTTCTAAAATTACTAAACCTCTTTGTCATTTATTGGAAAAAGATGCGAAATTTGAATTTAACAAAGAATGTATTAATTCTTTTAATATTCTAAAAGAAAAACTAATAACTGCACCTATCATTGTTGCACCTAATTGGAATAAATCTTTTAAATTAATGTATGATGCAAGTGATTTTGCAATTGGAGCTGTATTAGGACAAAAATATGAGAAGGTTTTCAAAGTTGTATATTATGCTAGTAAAACTCTCACTGAAACACAAAGAAATTACACTACCACTGAGAAGGAGCTTCTAGCTATAGTATATGCCTTTGATAAATTTAGACCTTATCTTCTTGGTACTAAATGCATAGTTCATACTGATCATTTTGCTATTAAATATCTATTATCTAAGAAGGATTCTAAACCTAGACGGATAAGATGGGTTTTACTTCTACATGATTTTAATTTTCAAATAGTAGATAGAAAAGGAACTGAAAACCAAATTGCTGATCATTTGTCTAGAATTAAAAATGATATTATTTCGGAAGAAAATATAAATGAAAAATTTCCTGTTGAATCTTTATATGTTATTCAAGGATGCAAAACACATTTGTATGCTGATATTGCTAACTATTTAGTTAGCAATATTTTACCTTATGAATTGGATAACAAATTTATTAAGAAATTTAAATATGATGCTAAATCTTATATTTGGGAAGATCCTCATTTATTTAAAATTGGAAGAGATTCTATAATTCGAAGATGTGTACCTTATGAGCAAACTTTTGCTTATTATTCAAAAATGTCATGATTCTGATTTTGGAGGACATTTTGACATAGATAAAACTGCATTTAAAATTTTAAATTATGGATTTTATTGGCCTACCTTATTTAAAGATGTGAGACATTATGTGAAAACATGTGATCGATGTCAAAAGATGGGAAATATATCTAGGAAGGATGAAATGCCTTTAAACTATATATTGGAAGTTGAAATTTTTGATATATGGGGTTTAGACTTTATGGGACCATTTGTTCCATCATACGAAAAAATTTATATTTTATTAGCGATTGATTATGTTTCAAAGTGGATTGAAGTCGTTGCTTTACCAAGCTGTGATTCCAAAAGTGTTTCTAAATTCTTAAAGAAAATGATATTTTCAAGATTTGGAATGCCTAAAGTAATTATCACCGATGGTGGAAGTCATTTCGGGAATGTAAGAATTCGATCATTACTACAAAAATGTGGAATCAAACATAGAATTATAGCGCTTATCACCCACAAATAAGTGGAATGGCTGAAGTATCAAACGAGAGAAATTAAAAGAATTTTAGAAAAGACTCGTTAATCCTAAAAGAACTGATTGGGTTGATAGACTTGATTCTGCATTATGGGCTTATAGAACAACTTATAAGACACCAATCGGAATGTCACCTTACCTGTTAATTTATGGTAAACATTGTCACTTACGTGTTGAACTTGAACATAAAGCTTATTGGGCGATAAAGGAGTTTAATTTTAATTTGAATAAAGCAGGAGAAAAGCGATTATTGCAATTGAATGAGGTGGAAGAGATAAGAAATGAATCATATGAAAATGCAAGGATTTATAAAGAGAAAATGAAGATGTTACATGATAAGAAAATTTCAGGAAAAATTTTTGAGCCTGGACAAGAAGTATTACTGTTTAATTCTCGTTTAAAACTTTTTCCTGAAAAATTAAGATCTAAATGGATTTGACCCTATATAATTGAGAAAGTATACCATTATGGAGTTGTGGATATTAAAGACCCCAAAACAGGAAAATTTTTTAAAGTAAATGGATTAAGACTGAAGCCTTATTTGGAAGATATTAAAATGATTTATAAAGAGGCTTATGAATTGAATCAACCTGATTAAAGATTTACTTAAGTCGGGCTGATGACGTTAAACCAAGCGCTTTGTGGGAGGCAACCCATAATTATCTTTTGTTTTGAGTGTTTTTATGTTTTAATGTAAGGTTAGGCCTCGATCTTGACTAATTTTATATTACTTTAGAAAAACTTGATGCTTATAAGTCTTTCTTGACTTAGGCTGAAGATTATTTTGAAGTATGTAAGATTTAGAAATTGGATCACTCTATTCTAAATATGAGTAAAAAGGAGATCAAGTTAACCTTCATTATGATTGCTTACAATGTGTGTTATTGAGTCCAAATTACTCTTACCAGTATAATTTACCTATCTTGGAGAACGAAACTTTGAAATTTGACGATTAGGCGAAACAGAGTTGAACATAGTTCCGGAGCCTAGGAGCCAAGATTCGACGCCTAAGCGCACGAATTAAACTATGTATCAATAGGTCCGGCGCCTAGGCGCCAGATTTGGCGCCTAAGCGCCACGATTACTAGGTCGTGCCAAAACCGAAAATTTTCAATTTTTTACACGATTTTCACCTTTAAATTAACCCATCTTCATCCCTAACCATCAAGCAATCAAATTTACTTTCATTACACTTCATTCTTGAGAGATTTGAGAAATTTTTGAAGAAATGGAAGGAAGAAATCATGGAGAAGAGGCTAGGGACTAGGTCTCAAAGGATCCTCAACCCTACTTCAATGGTTTCATCGTGGTAAGTTTAGAGAAAATTTCTAGTCGTTTGGATAAGTTTGAAGCGGAGTTTAAAAGCATTGGAGATCGCCTTCATGAGATATTTCATCAGATTGAACATCTAGAATTACAGATGAAACTTTAATTTGATCATTCTGCGGCTTATCAAGATGCTCAAGTTCAAATGTATGCAAAGAACAAGTGGATTGACGAAAAGACGGCTACTGATTTCCCGAGAGCGTTAGTGTTCTTTCCAAGAGGAATACACAATTTCCCTTGTGAAGATTAGAGTATTCTGGTAATGAGATAGTTATTATCTGGTTTGTTGAGTCGTTGTATCGATTTAGTGAATCGATTGTGTTTGTTTGTGTATTTGCTTTCATGTTCAATGTGTGTTGTATTTGCTTAAAAATTGTTGTGTTTGAGTGTGTATTAGGAACTTGAATCAAGTATGATACTTATCTGGAATATATTGAGCCAATATTGAAGATTATAAATGGAATTTAGTGAAGTTTGATTTAAACTTTATGTTTGATAGGTGGATTTAATATTTAATTTTTAAATTTTTTGGAAAATGTTTTGGAAGTTAGAAACCGAAGCCCTACTCTAATGTGAGTAATTGGAAGTTGAATTTATGAATTTTGGTGGAAAATTAAATTTAAAAGTAATTTTTTGTCAAAGGCGAGTACGGTGCCTAGGCGCTGAATTCGACGCCTAGCGCCGGTTCGGCTCGTGCCGAAAAATACCTTAAATACCCCCAAAAGCCATTATCGACGCCTAAGCCTTCTTCTTCCTCCATTTTTCGTGAAAATCAACTTTTAGAATCCATTTTGAGGTCAAAACATCGAGGATTTAAGAGCGAAACTACTTGATTTCTTCGTCTCAAGGTCAGATCTACACTTTAAACCATTTATTTTCGATTTTCACCATAGATTTCTCTAGGTTTTGCTAAGAACCAAAATTTTGAAATTTTTTTTGATATTTAGTGCTTTCTTTGGATTTTTAAACTTATTTTAAGTTTTCTAAACTTAAAAAGAGTTTAAATTTTTTATTCCTAAATTTGTTCTTGTTTCTTTCACGTTTAGATGGCTACGAAATCTAAACACGGGAAGGCACGAGACAACTTCGATAGCAGCAAATTTTCTACTGCGGCTGCGCATTTTCGATTCCACAAATTTGCGACGTCGAGGAAGTTCATTTCAGAATGAAGTTTCTATCATCCGGGGGTGATGATTGAAAACACTATCGTTACGCACAATTGGCAACGATTCTGTTATTTCACTGCTGTTACTGTTATCCCTATAGTTTGAGAGTTTTATGCGAATTTTCTAGATGCCGAAGATTATGAAGTTTTTGTCAAAGGTGTAGGAGTAGGATTTAATCCTGAAAGAATCAATGTATTTTATGGCCTGCCACCAATTATAGAGTGTCACTATTCTGGATTATCTCGATCTGAGGGAGATTTGGATATGATCATTGCTTATTTGACTGACGCTACTGGATCTTGGAAGATCAGGAACGTAAAAAGGGTAAACTTCAAATCCTTCAAGTTAAATGGTATTTCTAAAGCATGGCACTATTTTATTTCTGCAAGATTGTTACCTTCCAACCACTTGAGTGAAGTGACTAGAGATCGAGCGATCTTAAACTACTTCATTCTGGAAAAGAAGCCTATTGATGTCGGCAGAATTATTTATGATTATGTGGATTCTACTGCGAGATCCAACACTTCTGTTGGACTGGGATTCCCATCTTTGATTTATTCATTATGTATTAGCAATGGAGTCACTGCAAATATTTCAGAGGAAAGGTTGAAGACTACTAAGCCAATTGGTCAGGAGAGCATTAGCATATATGATCGTCTTCGAGGGAAGAAATCGATCGCTCCTTCTTCGCACCTACTCCGAGTAGACCTTCTACTTCCCGACCTTCTACTTCGCCGAGCCACCATCAAGTTTTCGGGAGTCGATGCATGATCGGTTTATAGACCAGCAGCAGGAGTTATTTCAAACTCACTGCAGGGTTGATACTATTGATAAGAAACTTTATCATTTATCTGATTATACCCAAAGGAAGAGTAGCTATGATGCTGAGTATAATGAAGCCCTCGTCAGATTTCTGAAGGGTGAGCATGATGTTAGTTTCCCTACTTTTCCTAGTTTCACACCATTTGTTGATCCTAAGGATGTTGAGTTTTCCTTTGGTGACGATGATGATGATGAGGCTACAGCCAGCGACTAGTAGTTGATAGATCTCTATGTCGTGCTACTTTGTTGTTAGTTTATTTTGTTTGGTTTGTTTGTTTATTTTGATGTTTGATGTACGTTGATTTGTTTAAGTACCTGTGTGGATTGATTAGTGTTAAGATTCTGTTGTTAGAATATTCTTAGTATATTGTGTTTGAGACTGAGATTAAAGTTAATTTATGATATGTTTGTTTCAGTCTACTGTTTAGTAATTAGTAATTTTGCTCTGCTTTTATTTTGTTTCAAATTTAGTATAATCATAAAAATTAGCCTGCTTACTTTTTATACATGCTTCAATTTTATCTTTATTATTCATAAAAGCATGAGTAGAAGTAAATTTTTCTTTTTAAGATCGTTTTTACATACTTATAAAAATTTCCTTTTTAAAATTATGATTTTCTTTCTCTCATACTTTCAAATTTTCATAGTATACCAAAACTTAAGTTTGGAGGAAGGGAAAATACATTCAAATTTAAATTTTATTTGTCCTTAAAGAGCTATTATTTTCTTTAAATAAATACTTTTTAACATAACTTAAGGAATGAAGAATCTATTTAAGATCACTTTTATTTTTGAAATTATAAACAATTTAGTGAACTTAACTGACCCACTTTTAATATGTACGCAATTTATGTTTATAGCAACGGTACCAAAAACTTGATCCCGCTTTAAATATAGGTATATGATTTAATGTATAATGTGGATTCTACGCAAGTATACGTATCGTATCAAGTAATACAGGGCTCTAGTGGAGTTCTGGTTATCGATCCCACAGGGAAGTTTTTAACAGATTTGTTATCAGCTAAATTTAAAGGAATTACTTACGAATAAAGTGAAAGGAAATTCAAAGTAACTAAAATAAACTAATGTAAACAAATGCTTGAAATAAGTTGATTTAAATAATTCAGAAAAAGTATCGTTCTCCTTGTTTTTAGAAAATTAAGTGAATGATGAATTTAAATAGAATTTTTTTTTTAATTGTATTGTGACAAATAGGAGCATTCCTATTCTTTACCCTTTGGTCCAGGTGCAAAGAACATTGACTAATCCTCTGTTTGATTATCGAATCTGCGTGTAAGTCTGGGAGGATACCGGCTGCCACTTCGAGCTCCACGTTCCCCTCACCCGAGGGCTAACATCTACACTTCGACTCTCGAAAAATAGGACTCGAATTGAATATTTTAGTCCATCACACTAAAATGTCCAATTCTACGTCCGATAATTAATATTTCCTTATTTATTTGCACTGCCTTCCAAGGCTTTTGACTTCCCGAATATTGGATGTAATTTTTACTATAATTGATAATTCAACATATTTTAACTACTCAATTGGCCGGATTGAAAGTAAATTAAGTTTTAAGTAAAAATTATCACAATTTATTTATATTATATTAGGTGCTTCTATTTAATTTCATCAATCCGCATAATTTTCATAAATAAGGAGAAAAGCTAAGAAAACTACTCAGAATGCATGGGAATAAAACAAAGCATGGATTTCATTTAAAGTAACAACAATAAATAAAGATACTTATCTTAATTTCCTCCCTAGCAGACTCCTTGAAGTTCCTTTGACTTTTCCTTCTAGTACAACAAACTAAATAGCACTCAACTAATGAACTCACTAAACACACTCAAACTCACTAAATTAGACACACAAATGACACTTAAGACAATAGAAAGAGACACTAAAAAGAGACTAAGACTCTCTAAAATAGACACACCTAGACACTAGAATTCGGCCTCTATTTATAGAGGTAGGCAAAGGTCCAAGGGGTGCTTAAACACCTCTTCAAAAAGTGTCCAGGTTCAATGTATATGCATTTTGAGCTGTCTCGCCGTCGGCGGAAACGACCTCGCCGTCAGCGGGGCTTCTAGAAGGTCTTCAAACCTCGCGATCTCGCTGTCGGCGGGCTCGGGCTCGCTGTCGGCGAGGTAGTTATAATTCCTTCAGAAATTCTCCTCACGATCTCGCTGTCGGCGGTCTCAATCTCGCCGTCGGCGACTTAGTTTAATTTACATGAATTTCCTCCTTTTTGATCCAAATTTGCTCCATTTCATGCTTTTTGCTTCCATCACTTATAAATCTTCATTCCTGCAATAAAATAAAGAAAATACCTTTCTTTAAAGTGCAATTTCATCAAAAATAGATATGAAGTTCTTGATGTATTTTTCGTGATCAAAATCTCCAAACTTAATTATTACTTGTCCTCAAGTAATTTTAATACTAAATAAAAATAATGATTTCTATAATAGAATTTTTCAACTCAGATAATATGAATTAAATTTAAATAATATAATAATAAAGTTAAATATAAATATTTCTGAGTAATTAAATTAACTTTATTGATAGAAGATTACTTAGTTATCGAGTCTAAGATTTACAACTTTCTATTTATTTCAGGAATGACTATATTAAAAATAGCAAATTACTTAAGATATTTAGATGATAGGAATTTCAAGAAAACACTATTTAGTAAAATACTAATCCATAAATATAAGTTTAGAAATATAATTAAGTTTTACTCCTTAGGTTGATTCCATTGAAGCCAATTTTTGATAAGGCATCTCCTCAAGCTTCTCCTCACTTATATTTTTCTTTTCTTTTCTTTTCTTTTCTTTTTTTTTTTTTCAAGTGAGGATTACTGTATCTGGATAGCCTGTTAATAATTTTGAACTTCAATTTCTCTTCCTAAGTTTGAAACTTAAAATATTTCTTTGCTTATATGTATATTTCATAGCCTTTACTTCATTGAGTTTCTATCCTTTCTTTTTCACTTAAATACTTAAGAATTTTCAATTTTTAGAATATAGTTTCCCTTACTTTAAATAGTTTACTATATTCTTATTCCTTTTAACCAAATATCTTATTCCATTAATTAATTGAATTACTAGAAATATTTTCTTTAACTTTATATAATAATTAAATAAAGTAATTCATGTTTATTGAATTGAAAATTACTATAGAAAATCATTTAATAATTTTTGAAAATAGAAATTGAGAACAATTTTAATAATTAAATTTGTATTTTTACCTTCCCCCAAACTTAAATTTTTTTATCTATACTATATAGTGAAAAAGGGAAAGTATATAAATAAAATTCATCATTCCTTTGAAGCTTTAGGTATTTCTTTTCTTTGAAATTTTTGCAGGCTTTTTCATTACTTACAGAACATGTACTGTTAGTATTCTTCCACATATAATATTTAAAAGAAAGTGCAAGGATGGAAATTTTAAAATAAGTATCAAACATAACAATTGAAAAACTTAATCTATTACTACACATACTTTTAAAACTTAAACAATACATTAAAGAAAGACTAACATCCTATATATATATATATAAATTTGCAACTAATTTAACACACATAAGAAATCTAATATCACAGCTCAAGCAAACAAACAAACATACCAAGTCCAAAGTCCACAGAAAGTACGGATTAATCACATCAAAAATAATAAAGTTTGCAAAACAACAAATCTAAACAAACCAAACAAACTAAACAAAAGCTCTAATCTTCTACATTAAAATCCCAAACTATGTCATCTCCACGATCTCCAGGTCGAGAAGGTCGAGCAGCTGAAATCTTGTGAATATCGAGGGCACTCGGGAAAGACAACATCTAAATCACCACTCCTATATCGACGCTCAGCTTCATAGTATGCAATCTCGTACTCTGAATGTCGCTGGAGATATTCGCTATCATAATCGTGTCTTCTCTCCAAGCCTCCGATCCTTTGATCTATATGCTCAAATCTTCTTTGCATATTTTTTCCAAATAACTCAAAACTCTTTATACTCAGGTTTAATTCATTCATCAGATCTTGAAGGGTAGGAGTGGTATACTGAGAGGGTGGTTCATAACTAGTAGAGGGTATATCTCTACTTGAAGAAGGTATATAATCCCTTGTCCCGGATCTCCATCCTTCGTGGGATTCATATTTCTTTATATTAGCTCGAGTAAGGGGTTTCATAAGTTCGATCCATTCTTCATCATCTCTTGCGTCTACCCCGGATAATTGGCAAAGTGCATAGATAAGACCGAGGATGTCCTAGTCCTCCTCCACTTTCATTTCTAGCGGTGGCTAATATGTTTTTATATATAACATTTCCCACATTAATACTCTTCCGGTTCGAATACGAAATTTAGAACGCTTTCATCTCTTGTTACCTCACTATGGTGGTAGGTAGGTAACAAAGTAGAACAAATAAAATAATGCCAGGCTTTAGATGTTGCATTTAGCATAGAAAGAGGGAAGTTTACCCGTTCCCGGTGCTTTATCTTCCAGACTCCTTTCCCATCAGTGAGAAAGTCAATCACCTCTTCCAGTGGTCCTTCCATAGTTCCAAAAGTTTCATACTCGCTGGTGTAGGTGTCTCGTACTTCATAATAAGCGTTTATTCTAGCGAGCGTTGAAATCTACAAAAATCCTCTAACCTTAACTTGGTGCATCTTCGACTGTGTTAAATTTGTATAAAATTCCTTCACCACTTCCATAATGGCTACGTTGGTCACGTAGCGAAGTTTTCCCATCCTCGCTCCTTTATAACTCGTTCCACTTCTCCTCCTGGATTCTTGAAAACTCTATCTTGAATGCATTTTCTTGCTTGAATATTTTGAAAATACCGAGTTTGTGCTCTTGCATTAATGAATCAGGTTTCGTCATAATCTATTCGTCGCTTTTGTCGTGGAGCCATTTCTTGATCTGTGAAATTTGCAAAAATTTTAACTAAACTCCAAAATATTACTAAGAAGGCTTCCTACAACAACTAAAATCCATTTAAATCAATTTCTATGAAATTCTTCCAAGTATTTTCTTCACATTTCAAAATTTTTCAAAATATCCCAATGTAGAAGAAATTCATGGTGAAAATCAAAAATTTTTGCATAGGAGTGAAGCTCTTACCAAGGGAAGATGAAATCCGGTGTCAAAACGTGTTGAAATCGCCTCTAATCAGAGATCTCTCAAGCCCTAGGTCGGTTTTTTCGAAAATTTAAGGAAAGGGATGATGAATAGTGTCGGTTGACTGGTCAAATATAGGTCTTTTCGCGTTCTCGCCGTCGGCGAGATTTTCTCGCCGTCGGCGAGCTAATTAATTTCATAAGGCAAAAGTTTCGGGAAAAATCGGCCTTCGGCGAGCTCGGTTTAATTGTCGGCGGGTTTTCTCGCTCGTCGGCGAGATAATTCTCGCCGTCGGCGAGCTCCCAAAAATTTTAAATTTTTGAAATTCGTCAATCATTTTCAACCTCGAATTGCCCTTAATCAATCTTCCGATCACTTAATTTAATAATAATACGAAGATTAGATACTTATACTCACAAAAAGTCACACAACACAAACAATATAACTTTATATATGAAATCCATGAGACTTACAAATTTCACACTAATAACTTAACACATACTTAACTTAAATGTTCAAATCCATAATACTCAGTATCGCAATCCACACCAAAACACTCTAAATGCTGAGACATAACAATTTACATAAAATCTCATCAATTTTTAGATGATCAAATCAAAGTTCGACTCATAATAAAACCTAACTCCTAAACACACACATATATATACAAATATAACAAAAACATAGAAATCTTTCCTACTCTTCAGTGTATGAACTAACATCTTCTCTGATATTTCCGATGTGATGCAGGTGCACAAATAAATTGTAGGAAGGCCTGAAAGAGAATTCTGCAGTAGATTCTTCATTAATCCATCCTTTCTGTCTTAGTAGATGAATAAAACTGGCCTCCAGATGTCTAGTATGATCAAAGTGCTCCTTCATTCTCCAATCAATATGATTAAACATATCGGAGATATTGTCGATGGAATTCATCACATTTTGCAATTCTTTCTCCAATCCTTTAATCTTCTTCGAATGAAATTAGTCTTATCGGTAAAGGGCCTTGCTAAAGGATTGTTCTGTGATGCTCGTCGTAAATAACCGTAATCTCATCATTGTTATCCAAAGTGGGAAACATATCGATAGGACCTGGGGGTTTCCATGGTAAAAGTACTTTTTCCCAAGCCTCATAAGAAACTTGGTATCGATCGCATAAAGCAAATATAGTAGATGGGTGTCCAAGTCCATGCACCGACCCATGCACAATTAATCCCGATACGGACTTTACTATTTTTGATCCAACATCGACAGGTAATCCAATTTGAATACAGTAGTTTAAAATAACGCATTCCTTTGAAACTTTATTTACTCTCATGGTAGGTAATAATTTTGATGATATAAAGAAATGCCAGTGCTTTGAGATAGGGTTAAGAAGTGATGCAGAAAAACTGACATACCCGTCTTCTCGTAACTCCCAATCATCCGGTTCTTCGGTTAGGTATCTGTAGATCTCGTTCATATTGTATCTTGAAGGCACAAAGTTGGAATAATGACAAACAGATATATTTTCTATAGAAAACAATTCATTTACCCTTGTAGGAGTAAATGTTACCCATCTTCCTCTGACGTAGACATTTCCATTGTTGATCGCATGTAAATTAGAGTAAAACTCTTTAACTACTGGTATAACTACAGCGGATGTCGTATAACAAAATACCTCCCAATGCCGCTGTGCGATCATTTCTTTGATTTTTGTAGTAGAATTCTCTACTCCTCTATTGACGAATCCTCTTTCTTTAATAAGTCTTTTCTTCATCAAGCCTTTGTTGAAGATTCGCTGTGCCTCCGAACTGACGAATTTTCTCCGGTTGAAAACTTCAGTTTTTGTGGTTTCTAAGAATTTGGAGGCCATTTTGGATGGAAAGGATTGGTCTCTAGTCGTTCCTAAGGAAGAAAATGGTGTAAAATCAGATTTGGAATAATTTCTTACGAAGGAATGGCTTAGATCCGTCCAAAACCGCATGAAAAATCTTTAAGAAACCAAATTTTTAACTGCCTCGCCGTCGGCGACATAGTTATAAAACTGAATGAAGTAATGGTCCACGATCTCGCTGTCAACGGGCTCGG
Source organism: Papilionanthe hookeriana x Papilionanthe teres (assembly GCA_022702705.1). NCBI lineage: Eukaryota > Viridiplantae > Streptophyta > Magnoliopsida > Asparagales > Orchidaceae > Papilionanthe > Papilionanthe hookeriana x Papilionanthe teres. Next base: position 181,722 of record CM040428.1, read on the forward strand.
GCTCGCTGTTGGCGAGATTCGTAAAAATCGCCCAATTTCGCTCTGGTCCGAATATTTTCTGATCTCATCCAATAGGTTCAATTTTGTGATGATTCTAATAAAAATTGGAGTAGTAAGATTTGTTTTAATAATATAGACTCACTAATATGTAGATATTTAAAAATAAAATACTACTATGGGTTGCCTCCCATAAAGCGCTTGCTTTAACGTCGTCAGCCCGACCTAATTTAGTTAATGTTCAGGTTGACTAAGCATTAAAACCTCTTTAAAATTTGGTCTTCTACCTTTGAAATATGGTTTTAATCTATGTCCGTTTACTTTAAATCTATGTCCTGTTTTTGGATCTTCAATTTCTATAGTTTCATATGAAAATATTTGAGTTATGGTGAAAGGTCCTAACCATCGAGATTTCAATTTCCCGGAAATAATTTCAATCTAGTATTATAAAGCAAAACTTCTTGTCCCGGTTCAAAATTTCTCCGATTAATCTTCCGATCATGCCATAATTTCATTCTTTCTTTATAAATCTTATCATTATCATAAGATTCGTTTCTTAGTTCTTCCAATTCATTTAATTGCAACAATCTCTTCTCACCGAGCTTCTTTCATATTATAATTAAATTCTTTAATCGCCCAATATGCTTTATGTTACTAATTCAACTGGTAAGTGGCAAGTTTTTCCATATATAAGCCTATAAGGAGTCATTCCGATCGGAGTTTTATAAGCGATCCTGTATGCCCATAATGCGTTGTCTAGTCTTATAGACCGATCCGATCTATTAGGACTTACGGACTTTTCTAATATACGCTTAATCTCTCGATTAGAAACTTCAGCTAATCCACTATTTTGTGGATGATACGCAGTTGATATTTTATGCATAATATTATATTTTTCTACTAGTTTGTGAATATATTTGTTTCTAAAATGAGTTCCTCCGTCATTGATAATCACTCTCGGCATTCCAAATCTAGTAAAAATATTTTTCATTAAAAATTTTGAAACACTTTTAGCATCACACCTAGATAAAGCTTGTGCTTCAATCCATTTGGAAACATAATCAACAGCTACTAATATATATGAGTTTCCAAATGACGGAATAAAAGGTCCCATGAAATCTAATCCCCAAACATCAAAAATTTCAACTTCTAATATAAAATTCGAAGGCATTTCATTTTTCTTGATATGTTTCCTACTCTTTGGCATTTATCGCGATTTTTATATATCTATATACATCTCTAAATAGAGTAGGCCGGTAGAATCCAGTATCGTAGAATTTTATATGCGGTTTTATCCGTCCCAAAATGTCCTCCAAAATCAGAGTCATGACATTTTTGAATGATTGGTTCAGTTTCTTCATAATGCACGCATCTTCTAATAGTTAGATCCTTAAATTGCTTATATAAGTATGGTTCATCCCAAAAGTATGATTTAGTATCGTGAATGAATTTTTTCTCGTTGTTGCAAAGTTAACATAGGTGGTAAAATGTCACTTACAATATAATTTACTATATCGAGCATACCAAGGTATTTTCAACTCATTAATATTATAAAGTTGTTCATCAAGAAAAGCTGTCTAAAATTTCATTATCAATATCGGATAATTCATGATTTTCTAATCTTGATAAATGATCAGCAATTTGATTATCAGTTCCCTTTTTATTAATTATCTCAAAATCAAATTCTTGCATTAATAATATCCATCTAATTAATCTTGGTTTATAATCTTTCTTTTGCATTAAATATTTTATAGCAGAATGATCAGTATGCACGATGCATTTAGTTCCTATTAGATATTGCTGAAATTTATTAAAAGCATATACAACTGCTAATAATTCTCTTTCAGTAACTGTATAGTTTATTTTAGCATCATTTAGAGTTTTACTAGCATAATATATAACTTTGAAAATCTTATCATATCTTTGTCCAAGAACTGCTCCTATAGCATAATCACTAGCATCACACATAAACTCAAATGGTTTTTCCCAATTAGGTGAAACTATTATAGGTGCTGTAATTAATTTATCTTTTAATAATTCGAAAGCATTCGAGCATTCGGTTGTAAATTCAAATTTCTTGTCCTTTTCAAGAAGTTGGCATAGAGGTTTAGTAATTTTTTAAAAATCTTTAATATAACGCCTGTAAAATCCAGCATGTCCAAGAAAACTTCTTACCCCTTTTACCGTAGTTGGAGGTGGTAATTTAGCTATTACTTGAATTTTTGCAGGGACTACTTCCATGCCTTTTTCCGAAATTTTATGCCCTAATACAATGCCGCTTGTAACCATAAATTGACATTTCTCCCAATTAAGAACTAAATTAGTTTTCTCACATACTTCAAATACTTTTTCAAGATGATTTAAGCATGTGTCAAATGTTGTTCCAAATACAGAGAAATCATCCATAAATACTTCTATTCCATTATCAATTAATTTACTAAATATAGACATCATACATCTTTGGAATGTTGCAGGTGCATTACATAGTCTAAAAGGCATTCTTCGAAAAGCGAAAGTTTCATAAGGACTAGTAAATGTAGTTTTATCTTGATCCTCAGGAGCAATTTGTATTTGATGATAACCGGTATATCCATCTAAGAAACAAAAATACTTATGTCCAGCTAATCTATCTAACATCTGGTCTAGAAATGGTAAAGGGAGGTGATCTTTTCTAGTGGTTGTGTTTAATTTTCTATAATCAATACATAATCGCCATCCAGTAACTTGTCTTATAGGGATAAGATCATTATTTTCATTAGCTTTGACGATCACCCCTCCTTTTTTAGGTACACGAGTGAATTGGGCTTACCCAAGCATCGTCGAAATAGGATATATAATACCATTATCTAACCATTTTAAAATTTCTTTCTTGACTACTTCTTTCATTATCGGATTTAATCTCCTTTGTGGATCAGCTTTAGGTTTATGTTCATTATCTAAAATAATTCTGTGCATACAGATTGAAGGACTAATTCCTTTAATATCTGCTAAAGTCCAACAAAAAATTTTCTTATATTTTTTTAATGTATCTAAAAGTTTTTGTTCTTGAGATTCAATTAATTCAAATGAAATAATAATTTGTAGAGTTGGAGAATTAACTAAGTAAGCATACTTTAAATGATTAGGTAACATTTTTAACTCAAGTTCAGGAGGTTTAATAATTGATGGAACTATATTTTTTTAGTATTTTCTGTGTTATCCAAAAATTCAAATTTTTCTTGAATATAATCTAGTTCTTCCTTTATATCGGCTTTTTCAATTAATTCAATATTTTCTTTTTCTAATTTTTCTTCATAATATTCTTTAAAATGTTCTTTATGTAAATGATCGAGTACTTCCATTCGAAAACACTCATCATCTTTTTCTAGTCACAGATATTTCATTGATTTAGCAATATTAAAAGTTACTTTTTGGTCATTTACTCTCATAGTTAATTCTCCTTTCTGAACATCAATCATAGCTTTTCCAGTGGCTAAAAATGGTCTTCCTAAAATGATAAGAATTTCTTTATCTTCTTCCATATCTAGAACAATAAAATCTACAGGGAAGATAAATTTGTCCACTTTAACCAATACATCTTCAATAACTCCCTTAAGATATGTAACAGAACGATCAGCTAACTGAAGAGTAACTGAAGTAGGTTAAATTTCTCCCAATCCTAATCTCTTAAAAATTGATAGAGGCATTAGATTGATGCTTGCTCCTAAGTCACACAAAGCTTTTCCATAGAATTTTTCTCCAATAAGCAGCAGGATATAGTGAAACTACCAGGATCTTTTAATTTTTCGTGAAGTTTTTTCCGAATAATAAGCACTACACTTTTCACTAAGTGCAACCATTTCATTATCGGTAAATTTTCTTTTTTATTTAGAATATCTTTCATAAATTTTACATAGTTTGGCATCTGTTCTAAAGCTTCTACGAAAGGAATATTTATCGTTAATTTCTTCAAAATTTCAAGGAATTTAGCAAATTGTTTGTCTTTTTATGTTGAATTAGCCGTTGAGGAAATGGTGGTGGAGGTTTTTCAACGTAAATTTTCATAGGTATTAAAGGATTTTCTAAGTTTGGATCTTGTTGATTCTTTTCGTTTTCAATTTCCACTTCCTCTTTTGACTTTCAAGTTCTTTCCGAATTCGAGGTTCTAATTCTTTTCCACTTCGTAATTGTATCGCTTTAATTTGTTCATTTCCCTTGTCTTTAGGATTTATTTCCACATTACTAGGAAATGTTCCAGGTATTCTATTATTAAGTGCAGTAGCGATATGTCCAAGTTGAGTTTCAATATTTTTGATAGCTGTTCCTTGATTTTGTAATTGGTTTCCTTGTATTTGTAATTGATTTCCTTGATTGACCCATATTTAATATTAATTCTTCTATAGATAATTTCTTATCTTTAAATTGAGGGTTATTAAATCCAGGTAGATAATTAGATTTATAATTAGGATTTCCTTGATTAGATGGATTTCCTAATTGTTGTGTCATATTATTCATCCATGGTTGATTAGTTGTATTATTATTCCAATTAAAATTAGGATGATTTTTCCATCCAGGATTATAATAATTTGCATAAGGATTATTGGGTCTGTTGTTAATTGCATTAATTGTTTCATATTGAGATTTGGATTCTATAAGTTGTCCAGATGAATTTTCTTCTGATATAGTTGGAGAGTAATTCATTCCAAAATGATATAATTTTTTAGATACAGCAGCAATTTGTGAAACTAACATAGATATTGCATCATTTTCATGAATACTAGCTATTTTTTTTGGATTCATTCTATCAATGAGCCATTGAAAATTATTAGTTGCCATTTCTTCGATTAGTGCATAGGCTTCATCAAATGGTTTTGACATTAATGATCCTCCAAAGAAGAGCATCGATGAATGATCTTAAAGATCCTACTAATCCATTATAGAAAGTTTGGATAATTAACCAATCCGGTAACGCATGATGTGGGCATTTCCTAAGAAGTTCTTTAAATCTCTCCCAAGATTCATATATTGACTCTCCATCAAACTCGACTAAAAGAAGTTATATCGTTTCTAAGCTTAGCAGTTTTAGATGACGGAAAATATTTGGATAGAAATTTTTGTGATAATTCTCCCCAAGTTTTAATAGATCCAGGTGCTAAAGAATTTAACCACATTTTAGCCTTATCCCTTAAAGAAAAAGGAAAAAGTCTAAGTCTAATAGCATCGTTAGATACTCCTTCATATTTGAAAGTAGCACATAGTTCTAAAAAACTAGCAAGATGTAAATTAGGATCTTCTGTAGGTGAACAACTAAATTGATTATTTTGTATCATTTGGATAATTACAGGTTTAAGTTCGAATGAATTAGCAGCTACATCAGGGTTTTGAATAGTTAAATGAATTTCATCTAATGTAGGGTTGGCATAATCTCGTAACGGTCTTGGTTGATTGATATTTTCATTTTCAGGAATATTTGCCATTTGTGTTAAATTTATAATTTCTCTTTTTAGTTTTCTAATTCTTTTAATTGTACGCTCTAATTCTGAATCGTAAGGTATTAAATTTTCGTTTCCAAATTTTCGCATACAATTTTATAAAATAAAATAGTCCGTTACTTTAGTAAATAAATTCTTTACTTCCCCGGCAACGAGCGCCAAAAACTCGACCCACTTTTAATATGTATGCAATTTATGTTTATAAGCAATCGACAGCAAAAACTTGATTCCGCTTTAAATATAGATATGTGATTTAATGTATAATGTGGATTCTACGAAAGTATACGTATCGTATCGAGTAATACGGGGCTCTAGTGGAGTCCTCGGTTATCGATCCCACGTGGAAGTTTTTAACGATTTGTTATCGCCTAAATTTAAAGGAATTACTTACGAATAAAGTGAACGGAAATTCAAAGTAACTAAAATAAACTAAAGTAAACTAATGCTTCGAAATAAGTTGATTTAAATAATTCGTAAAAAGTATCCTTCTCCTTGTTTTTAGAAAATTAAGTGAATGATGAATTTAAATAGAATTTTTTTAATTGTATTGTGACAAATAGGAGCATTCCTATTCTTTACCCTTTAGTCCAAGTGCAAAGAACATCGACTAATCCTATGTTCGATTACCGAATCTGCGTCTAGTCTGGAGGATACCGGTCGCCACTTCGTAGATCCCACGTTCCCTCACTCGAGGGCTAACATCTACACTTCAGCTCTCAAAAAATAGAACCAAATTGAATATTTTAGTCTGTCACACTAAAATGTTCAATTCTACGTCCGATAATTAATATTTCCCTATTTATTTGCACTCGCCTTCCAAGGCTTTTGACTTCCCTGAATATTGGATGTAATTTTTACTATAGTTGATAATTCAACATATTTTAACTACTCAATCGCCGGATTGAAAGTAAATTAAGTTTTAAGTAAAAATTATCACAATTTATTTATATTATATTAGGTGCTTCTATTTAATTTCATCAATCCGCATAATTTTCATAAACAAGGAGAAAGGCTAAGAAAACTACTCGTAATGCATAGGAATAAAACAAAGCATTGGATTTCATTTAAAGTAACAACAATAAACAAAGATACTTATCTTAATTTCCTCCCAAGCGGACTCTCAAGTTCCTTTCGACTTTTCCTTCTAAGTACAACAAACTAAATAAAGACTCAACTAATGAACTCACTAAACACACTCAAACTCACTAAATTAGACACACAAATGACACTTAAGACAATAGAAAGAGACACTAAAAAGAGACTAAGACTCTCTAAAATAGACACACCTAGATACTAGAATTCGGCCTCTATTTATAGAGGTAGGCAAAGGTCCAAGGGGTGCTTAAACACCTCTTCAAAAAGTATCCAGGTTCAATGTATATGCATTTTGAATCTGTCTCGCCGTCGGCGGAAACGACATCGCCGTCAGCGGGGCTTCTAGAAGGTCTTCAAACCGCGCGATCTCGCTGTCGGCGGGCTCGGGCTCGCTGTCGGCGAGGTAGTTATAATTCCTTCAGAAATTCTGCTCACGATCTCGCCGTCGGCGGTCTCGATCTCGCCGTCGGCGACTTAGTTTAATTTGCATGAATTTACTCCTTTTTGATCCAAATTTTCTCCATTTCATGCTTTTTGCTTCCATCACTTATAAATCTTCATTCCTGCAATAAAATAAAGAAAATACCTTTCTTGAAAGTGCAATTTCATCAAAAATAGATATAATTTCTTGATGTATTTTTCTGTGATCATTAACCAAAATTTAAATAACTTTGATTGATTTTAAGAATAGAATTATTTAACTTAAAGAAGAATAAGATTAAGGAATTTTTCTATTCATGGTAGAAATAATGGAATTTTAGAAGTATTAAGTAATAAAAAATTATCACTTGAAAAAGAAAAGATTGAAAAACTTTTTGAATTTTTATTCATGTTATGATAATTAAGTGGAAATGTATAAGTTTTGAAAATATAAGTTAAGGATAGTGAAGTTCAAAATCATTAACAGGCTATCCAGATATAGTAATCCTCTCTATATAAAAAAAAAGAAAATAATAAAGAAAATAAAAAAAGAGGAAAAAAAAGAAAAAAAAGAAAAGAAATAGAAAAAGAGAAGAGATGAGAAGCTTCGAGAAATGCCTAATCAAAAATTAAGCTTCACTGAATTATCTTATAGAAGGAAAACTAGTTACATATTTTACTTAATTTTTATGCATGAATCTTTATTTAGGAAAGGTTTTTCAAAAAGATTTTTTTCTTGTAAATAATCTATGAGATCTTAATATAATAAACTTCTATTATTTTCAAAATGGATGAAAAATTTGAAATCTTATGATTTGGTAGTTGAATATTCTTTAAATTCTTAAAGTTAAACCTAGTTAGTGAAATTTGGTTAATAATTTACTAAAGACTTTATTAAATCAAAAATTATAAGGAATCTTAAATATTTATCTTTTATTCCAAAAGTTATACATTTTTTATAGTAAAAAGGGTTACTTGAGGACATGTAACATTTAAGTTTGGGGATTTTGATCCATAAAAAAAATACATATTTTTATGTCTTGATTTTTATCAATTTCTAAGGATATTATGCTTTAATGAAAGATATTTTTGTGTTTTTGGATGTATGTGATGTAAAAAGGTCCAAAAAAGGAAAAATGTTGAAAAAGGAGCAAAAAGGAGAAAAAATGAAGCAAAATACAAGAATTATAAAAAATATAGCCTGGCGCCTAGGCGCCAGAAGTTGGCGCCTACGCGCCAGACTCGATACAGAAACTGTCAAGTTTTTTACAACGTTTGGACGGTTATTTTGACGGAGTGAGCGGTTATTGGACATTCTAGAAGACTGACAGTTGTTCCTTGATAATAGGACATGTGATACATTGCATTTGGACGCTTGAGGAAAAGCCTAATAAAAAAGGGAAAATAAAAAGAAAATTGAAAAAAATATGTGAGCAGAAGCTTGAGGAAAAGCCTAATAAAAAATTAGTTTCACTTGAATCTTTTTAAAAGAAAAAACTTAGAAACAATCCTAAGTTTATTCTTATTTAAAAAAAAATATTTGTCAAATTTGTATAGATAAGGTGCTTAAAATTTATTTTTAAACTTTCTTTGAATCTTTAGTTTGATAAGTTTCAATAACTTTTGAAGTATGTAGAAAATTAGGATCCCTAAGTTGAATATGAGATATTTTTACACTCTAGTCCTAGGTTGATTTGCTAGAATTTCTCTTAAGTTACACTATAACATTTTTGATACAAAATTATAGAAAACACTAATGAAACCCACTACCTCCAATCAACAAATTTAGTCTTTAAAGGTATGGGGTTACTTAAAGATAAGTAAAAGTTAAATTTGGGGGATTTTGATACACTTAAAAAAATCTACTTTTTCACATATATTTAATGCTTATTTTTAGTGATATTACACTTTAAAGAAAGGTATTTTGTATATTTTTAGCTTTGGATACAAGAAATGGAATTTCAAAGAAAGGGAAGCAAAAATGGGCAAAAATGGTGTAATTTGGAGCAAAAATGAGCAAGAAATAAAATTATGACCTGACACATTTCGATGTCTTTCTATGCTTAATCTCCTTTAAACTTCTCACATGATTTTGAATGAAATTATACTTTAAAGAAAGGTAGTTTTCTTATTTATCTTGTAGGTATATTTGTTAGGAGCGAAACACAACTGAAACGGAGCGAAACGGAGCGAAACAGTGTGAAACAAAGCTATATGGAGCAAAACGGTGGAGATGTTGTAGGGTGGTGCCGACGGTGCCAGAATCCAGAGAAATGGTGAGAAATGGCCCCGATGGTGCCAGAATTTAGTGCCAACGGAGCCAGAGGCAGTTATTTGCCCATATACATTGAATTTGGATGAAATTTTGATGGGGTGCTTAAGGGAATTCTGGGAAATTCATCCCTACACTATAAAATAGTGATTTTATGTCAGTAAAAGTGGTGTATATTCAAAAAAATTAGAGGAATGCTTAGAGATCTTAGAATATGAGCTGAAATGTAGATTTCTAGCTGTTTGGAGAGATTAGAGAGGAGATTTTAAAAGAGTCTGTAAGGAAATGTACTAGCATTGCATAGATCAGTGGGAGACTTTGTGGGAGAGATATTCATTTTTCTTTCAAGCGGAAAAAGCTAAGTATTGTATTCTTCGTTTATCTTATGATTTTGTAAACACTTATCTAGTGAATTTTCCTTAATGTAATGAAGTTTTCCGTTGTGTTTTCTTCGTGCTTTGTGAGTTGTTTTTTTTTACTCTTTTTTCTTACTTGGAAATAGTGGCATGAGAAGATTATGTCATTGTTTTCATTTTACTTTTCTTTCGCAATGAGTAGGACTCATGTTTAGGATTTTGGGATGTATATTAGAAGAGGTTTTAATTATAAATGTGATTATTTTACTTGAACTTCATTTACATTAGAATAAGGTCCCTTTTAGTGTTAAAATTTGTTGTAATTGCATTAACACCTGATAGGGCGGAGTAATTCTCAACACAGTGGAACCACAATTAATTTCATGGATAAGAATGTAATCCATGGGATTAAGTGCAAATAAATAGGAAATATACTTTGATGGGCGTAAAATTGGAGATTTTAGGGTGACCAACTAAAATCCCCAATTTGTTCCAGTTGTTTTGAAACTAAAGCGAGATGTTAGCCTTCGGGTGAGTGGAAGTGGGAAGTCTAGAGTGAATGTCAGTGTCCTCCCAGCCTAACAACAGATTTATGGACCAAACTCTAGATTAACCAATATTTTTTATGCACTCGACAAAGGGTAAAGAATATGATTCATCCTATTTGACACATACAATATTTAATCTATCTCATTCCTTTACATTATTCAATTCACTACATAAGAATAGTAGTTTTTAACATCTCAAAATTTTCCAAACCAATTCATCCAGAAAGGGTTATCTTTAGAATTATTATTTTCATTTAGGAGTAGTTATTAGTTGTTTTGAATTTATAACTTACATTTAGAAGTATTTGTTAGAAAACCCACTTAAATCAATATTCCAAACTAATGACTGATTTTAGTAGACTAGAACTTTGATTAAGTAACTCTTACCTTGCTTCCCTGTGGGATCGATAAACGGGACTCCACTAGAGCCCTAAATTACTTGAAACGATACGTACACTTGTGTAGAACCCCGCATGTGTGAACTATTTTTTATATTTTATAACATTTCGATTTTTGCACACTAACTGCTAAATATAAATTGAGTCAACTTTTTTGGCAATATTTTGGAAGCTAAATTACTGCGTAATTGCTAGTCGAGTCAAGTTTTGACGCCGTCTCAGGGAAATTAAATTGACATATAACATGCAGAAAAACAACACACACGTCGGGGGCGGATCAATGAGGCGGCTAACTGCTAGCTATTGTAGTGAAAATTAAGAGAAAGTGACAGAGGAAATGCAAAACTCCCAATAATCTGGCACAATAACAACATTGTGACCAATCATTTTTGAAACTAAGGCATGAGTTAAGAATCGGGGAGATTACAAAGAATGAGAAGAACCACAGTCTTTTTTTTGTTATGTGGTAAAATTAATGAATAGGATTTGGCTTGGGAGATATGAATCTATATAAAAAAAAATCAATTCCATTATGAGCCATAAATATTGATCCATCAATGGCTCAAATCAGCTTCGTTTTTCTTATTGTAGGTTTCCGCTCATAGACAGCTCATTTGCTTCAAGCAAATCAACCATGATACAAGACAAAACATAAATTGATATTTTGGAAATTAATCATCTTCACACTCATTTCTCAGCCATAATAATGAATAATCAATAAAGTAGGCAAACATTGATGCTTATATCTATGAAGTACATCATCCTATAGAAAATCGACATCATTAGTGACGATAAATGATGAAGTTAAAAAAAGTCATGAATTGTCATGATTGCATATATCAATCTTATAGATGATGGTGTTTTTTGACATAATATAACAACTGTGAGTGATACAATAGTAAATGACAATGTCTATATTAATGGCATTCATCATTTTAGAGTCAACATTATGTGTTCATGATATTAGTTATGAACCCCGAATAAGTTGTCAAGTGTTGACATTTGTGTCAGTGATACACATCAATCTTTTAAAAGATAGCATGCATTGATATTGTAAGCAATATATAGAGTTAGCAGTACTGGAAGCTTTTTACAATGATGGGCAATAAAGTAAGAGGTGTTAATAATGTTACAAATGTCAACACTTAAAGAAAGATTGGCAGCATTAGAGTTGGGTAATCCTTTAGACTTGCTTGGATCTCCATGCTCTCTTTTCAAGTAAAAAAAATTAACCTCTTCTACACCCTCATTTAAAGAAAGATGGTCTATTTCTATTTTTTTTAGTGATATATTAGTAATTTTAACAGAAATAATGGTAAAATATTTTATTGGATGACCTTTAATGATTTTCTCAATCTCAAACCATTATTCCAACTTTCAAGTATCTAGATGCCTTTATGACAGGGTAATCTTGAGTTCATTAGACCTTTTTAATTGAAAAAGTCCTTTCAGTTGTAATCACCTAAAAGTTGACCGTCAATACAACATTCTTGACAATATTTTAAGTGCTTGATTTGAACTCATTTTGAGTTCGATCACATTGTGTCTATCTCGTCAAAATATTTAATTCAGAAATAAGTTTTTTGAAATCTAACGTTACAATGAGAAGATGAGTGATCAAACGATTTTTTTATGATTCATAAAAAATTAAAAGTAATAAAGTATTGATTAATTAGTTGTATGTTAACTGCATAACAAGTATCGACATCTGTTAACAATATCTGATTAAATTTTTGTTTGGGGCAGCTGTAGCATATTAAGAAGTAGTGGTGAAGCTACTGAAAAACAATTTGATGTTGTAAAAAGCTGCAGCGGCTATTACAAGTTTTCTTTTTTTTGTTTAAAGCCAGTTCGCAGCTAGAAAGCTGCACCACACCTAGCCATGACTGGGAGGAAAATGTTAATCTCAGCGGTAGTTTTTTGAAAAAACTGCCAAAACGCAATTCATAATCTTAAGAATAATAATGCAACAACTTATTATATACAACAACTAATACTTCTTACTTTTTAAAAGTTAATATGGCAATTTTTCTAATGTGATATGAAAATTTTGGATATTATAAATTCTTAAAACAAAGTTTAGGTGTTAAATATGTAAATATATGAGAGACCCAATATTAGGCGACATGAAGTTGGCCATTATTCTTAAATGAATAAAAGAAGTAACTAAAAGAATAATCAAAATTGATTTCTTAATACTCCCTCAATCTCAATGAGCTATAAAAAAATAATTTCAAAGTCAACTTAAAATTATTTTCCCTTAAATACTCAAAAAATTTATAATTGAAATAATTTCATTTCTGAAAAGCTTCCCTATCAAATTACTTCTCAATTTCAATAAAAGATTTGATAAAGAAAGTATTTGTGGAAGTCGGCTCCACCGAAGTCAGAATCATTTTTTGAAGAAGTCAATGATGACTTTATATTGAACAACTAACACTTTACTCTTCTATTTTATTATTCAGTTCACTTGGAGAATTTAGAGTAAAGTGTGAGCATCATGCGAGGCACCATGAGAGCACTCATAAAGAATTGAAGTTGGCAGTTTAATAATTATCAATGCCGATTGATAATCCATAATTAATGTAAAAGCGTTTATTATTTTACATTGATTAATTAAATGTATAATTAATCAATGTGTGATAACAATTGCACGAATCTTAAACAGATTGACGGATAAATGCCGGTCTATACGAACATATGTTACAAATACTGATGCACCGGTTTGTATGTGAGAAGATTATCTTTGTGCAGCGCCGAATCTACTTAGGACCAATTGCGCACGACCCATGTGCACCATTACTCTTTAATTGTTGCACTAACTTTATATGCATGCATATTTAATATTATTCTGCCCAACAATTATTATATTTATATTAAAAATTAAATAAAAATTTTGCAAGTGCCCAATGTAAATTCAAAAGATTTACATACATACCACTCAATTCTTATGTATTTACATCTCTAACATGTGAACTTGAATATATATAAATATATATATAATCTTATTTATACATGAAAATATATTTTTATTTTTTTAAAATTAAAATAGTGGAGTTTTTAAAATTAAAATGACAATTTTTAGGTGATAGAAATGTTAATAGCAATTTTTTGGTGTTAGACAAGTAAATATGGAGGAATTGAGTGACATGCATGTAAATGCCACTATAAACTAATGAATAGCTTTGGAAATTTGTTCCAATTACTGTCTAGAACAATAGAGCTCGCATGTCTGCATGTGCTAACTAATTAGTGGCCTGAAAATTTTAACATTATTAGTTTTCTCATATTAAACTACATTTTAACATTATTAATTTAAGCTTATTGGAGGGGATGACTTCAATTTGGTTTCAAAGATTTTCTATTGGTATTCAGCCGAATATATAGATTTTGTAGAGTTTTATTAAGTTGTTATTCTTTTGTCCAAAATTCAAATGTCTTGAAAAGAATATTTCAAAATCTAGAGTATTTCTTGAAGTGCAACTGAAATTTTATCACTTGTCTTATTTAATTTTAAGGTTTCTAAGGTGTTGCTTATTAAATTTACAACATATCCGACATACAATTATTTAAATCTTAAAATTGATGAAGATGATTATAGTGTTGATTGAAAAAGGAAAAAACGATGAGGTTGATATTTAAAAAACCACAGATGGAATCGAGTATTGGGTATTGGGTGATAAATTTAGTACCGTACAATTCTTATATACTTTTATATCTGCTGATATGCCACTTATAAATTTTCACCATCCGGCACAAATCTCGATGCAATCTTTTAAGAAAGAAACATTCAATCTTGATAAAAAAGACAAATGGAGCTCTGATTTCAGCGAACTTATAGTCAAACTGATCGGCTTGATGAGACGGACATAATGATATAAAAACTTGTCAAATCCAAGTCAAATCATGCTCAGATTAAGTCATTAATCCACTCTTAAAAAATTTATGGACATATTTAGAAGATAAAACAGATGTCGACACTGGAAAACCTATACTCGAATCGAGTTTCTCGACAAGACGAATCCAACGAGCCTAAGATCACTCAATTCTGACATTGTTAATGCCATCAAATGCCCCTTAAACGTCATCTGATCAAGGGAAGCCCTCCGGACCGTCCGATCAAAATGGCTGCTTTAATTGCACCCAAAACACTTTAAATAGACCACTAACCCCACATGAGGGGGGCTTAAGCCTAGAGAGAGAGCCTGAGGCATTGAGGAGAAGCTGCAGCTTAGCACCACTGCCAACTGTCGTCAACCACCACGACCTCCGTCAACCACCGCCGACCTCCGTTGATCACCGAAGACCGCCGTTGATCACCGACGACCTCCTTCGACCATCACCTACCATTGTAAAACCACGGTCGATTTCCGTCGTCGACCATCACCGATCTCTATTGACCTCCACCAACCGTCGTCATCCACTGCTAACCACCATCGCCAATCACCAGCAACTAGACACCGTCAATCGATACTGTAATATGAAGAACATAATTACCCTTTCCCTTCTGTGGGACAAGAGATTTCTGTATTCATCAATCATTAGTGGATTTTCGCAACTGGGCCAGGTTCAATGGTTTTTCGCTTTACGGGTTTTCCACGTAAAAATTGTTGGAGTCATCACTGTTTATTTCTTTTTCATCTTTGTGTGTGCTGAATTCTCGTACAAATCTAAGATGATAACCAGTTACCATACCATCGTGAATTTTCTATCATACATCAGTTTGGCGCCATCAGTGGGAAGCTCTCAATCCCACCACTGAAGTACTTGCTCAATTTCCGACATGGAAAATAGACAAAATATTCAGGACAACAGAGCACCTTACTCCAACACCTATCGTTCCAGGGAGCAGTCACGAATTCAAAGGCGACGTATTTCTTCATCTTCACATCCTGAAACACACTATTCTGCCAATGAGAGGGTTTTAGGTCCTTCAATGGAAGAACGAATGCGTAGAATGGAGTCTCAACTACAGATCATATAACTCCTACATGGGACCCAACAACCACCAATGAATGAAACTAATTTAGCATTAAATCCACGACATATAAGAAACATGCGCAGAGGAACTTGTACCGGCCCCCTCCCCAAGAAGGAACACTTCTCGTGCCAGTTCTTGATGCTGAACTCCTAGACACTGCAAGTTTCACTCATCTATCTCATGCAGCTCGCCTGACACCGCCACATCTTGCTACCATTCCAAATGATGTTATTCGTAACGAACTACATTGCCTCATCCGGGAGGAGTCCCCTCTAGAGAAAAAGCATCGCTTCCAGACTCACCATAACATCAATGAATCCTCTCCCTTTGCGAATGCGGTCCTCTAACACCATATCTCAACTGGCTTCAAGTTGTCGAACATTGATACATATGAAGGGATAACTGACCCCTACGAACATATTGATTATTATTGAACCATCATGCACATTCAACGTGCCTCTGACGTGCTTCTACGTCAAGTGTTTCCTACCATTCTTAAGGGACAAGCTCAAACCTAGTTCTACTCTCTGTCTGGGGGCACTGTAAACACCTTTAACGAGCTTGCCTTGTTTGTGGAGCATTTCATAGCAAATCGACGGATCATCAAGGATTCATCCCATCTCTCAGGAATTCATCAAAGTGAAGGAAAGTCACTCAAAGACATACTTCCGCAAGTTTTTCGCTGAAGTCCGTCAAACTCCAGGGGTAGATCCAGAGTTGCTTATGGGAGGCTTTCTTAGGGGACTCCACCCAGGACCCTTTCACCCATCTTTGATTCAGGAGACAGTTCGTTCTTATGTTGACCTTATCCACCGTGTTGAGACTCAAATCACTGCGGATGAAGCCATCACCACAAGAAAGGAGAAATTTGAGAAATTTAGGGGAAAACACAAAGGTAACTCCAGAGACAATAATCAATCTTCGCAATGGAGAAAGTCCGAACAACCGAAGAATCGTGACCTTCTTCTTCAACTTACAGGCCAACGAACTGATTATCGACTCAAGAAAGAGTATACACTGCTCAAGAACAGTACTGTCATTTTCTCCGAAGTCGTAGACACACCACTGAGACGTGTAAGCAACTCAAGGAAGAGATTGAAAGGTTGATTTAGTAAGGATATCTTGGTTGATTTATACAAAGTAAACTAGCTGGTATTGATAATGCTCTTACTAGGGGAAACAAACATAAAGTCAACAATATGGGGGTCACCCAGTCGTGAGCGAAATTCAAACAATTGCAGGAGGCCCGTTGCTAACTAATTAAGTTCTTATCACCGCAACTGATGAACCAGCACAGAAGAATCTGTGCATTGAACCTATCACTTTTGATGATATCGATTTAGAAGGAGGGCAAGTACCTCACCAAGTGTCTATTTCCATTAACGTTGGAATTGGCAAACCCTGT
Source organism: Papilionanthe hookeriana x Papilionanthe teres (assembly GCA_022702705.1). Taxonomy (NCBI): domain Eukaryota; kingdom Viridiplantae; phylum Streptophyta; class Magnoliopsida; order Asparagales; family Orchidaceae; genus Papilionanthe; species Papilionanthe hookeriana x Papilionanthe teres. Next base: position 198,665 of record CM040428.1, read on the forward strand.
TAGAACATAAAAAGGATTTCGATTGACAATGGGAAATTTGTTGATATTTTGTTCTACTCCACTTTACTTAGCTTGGGACTGACTAGAGAAATACTTAAACTTGCATTGGGGCCATTATATGGTTTTGATAAACGACCAATAAGGGTTAAGGGAATAATAAATCTCACTGTTGTCATGGGAATTCTCCTCGACAGATAACTCGCTCAGTCCAGTTCATTGTTGTCAAATTAGAATCAACATACAATGCCATCTTCGGGAGACCCCTACAATCCATATTTGGCATCATAAACTCTATGCTACACTTTAAACTCAAGTTTCCAACCCCAACAGGATTGGCGTTATACGAGGAGATCAGCAGACTGCAGAATCATCCTGCCTCAGGTAAGCTTTGCCACGCCCGTCAGTGACACTTAGCATCAAAAACTTTGATCTTCGAGATGAAGGTATATCTCATCGAGCTTCTCCCGTAGAAGATTTAGTTCATGTCTCGCTCTCTAATGAAAACCCATTGAGAACAGTGCAGCTTGGTTCTTTACTCTCTGATGAGCAAAGGTCAGAATATGTAGAACTCCTCGAAAGGAACCAAGGCATTTTTGTATGGACCCCAGCCGACATGTCTGGAGTTAACCTTGAAATAATTATGCACTATTTAAAAGTAGATCCAACCTTTAAACCTGTCATCCAGAAGAAGCGCAATTTTGCTCCAGATCGCTTACAAGCTATTGAACAAGAAGTCAACAAACTTCTCGAAACAAAATTCACACGAGAAGTGCACCACCCTACATGGCTAGCCAATGTCGTTATGGTGAAAAAAACTAGCGATTCATGGAGAATGTGTGTTGACTATATAGACCTCAATACAGCTTGTCCAAAAGGAAATTTTCCTCTCCCACTCATAGATCAACTCGTCAATGCTACATCCAGACATCAAATGCTTAGTTTTATGGAAGCATACTTGGGGTACAATCAAATAAAGATGAACCCAGTTGACGAGGAAGCCACCTCTTTTCAAACAGATAAGGGTTTATATTGTTATCAAGTTATGTTGTTCGGTTTAAAAAATGTCGGTGCAACATATCAATGTCTCATGAACAAGGTCTTCAAAAACATCTCGGGCATACAATGGAGGGTTGCGTTGATGATATGTTACTACATAGATTGGAAGCATCACAACACATTTCTCATCTAGATGAGTGTTTCCAACTCCTTCGTCGATATGATTTACGACTTAACCCATCTAAATGCACTTTCAGAGTCACATCAGGAAGTTTTTGGGATTCATGGTTACCTATCGTAGAATTGAAGAAAACTCAGAAAGAACCAAGGCACTGAGAGAGAAGGTGCCTCCAAGAAACATCAAGGAGGTGCAACGCTTGAATGGTCGGATAGTCGCAATATCCCAATTCCTAGCTCGTTCTGGGGATAAGTATCTTTTGTTCTTCAAGATACTTAGAGGGGCTCAAAACACTGGTTTTCAATGGATAGATGACTGTCAAATCGCTTTCGAACAACTTAATGCATATTTGGCTTCACCTCCACTTCTCTCAAAACCCATCCAAGGGGAGATGTTATATATCTACTTAGTTATTTCACCTCATGGAATAAGCTCTGTCCTTCTCAGAATGGAAAATTCTATTGAGAAACCAGTATACTACATAAGCAATATTCTCACTGATACAGAGAGTCACTAGCCAATGGCAGATAAGACAGCGTTAGCCCTGGTATTCTCAGCAAGGAGACTTCGTCTGTACTTCCAAGCTCACACTATCGACATCTACACACAACTCATTTTGAAGGCTATCCTACAAAAAGCAGAAGCATCGAAAAGATTAGAAAAATGGTTAGTAGAATTGAGAGAATTTAACAATCATTACCTACCACGACCAAGCATCAAATCAAAGGTCTTGGCTGATTTTGTTGTGGAATGTACAATGTCTACCTCTATTGAACAACATTTTTCTCCTCCACGGTGACCCTAGTGGATGATTGATACACCTAAATTATATATTATTTTTATGCACGCTTGTATACTGCCTTCCCGCGTTTACATTTTGGAGCCATCTAAACGTGAAAGAAAACAAGAACAAATTTAGGAATCAAAGATTTAAACTCTTTTTAAGTTTATAAAACTTAAAATAAGTTTAGAAATCCAAAGAAATCACTAAAAATCGAATATTTTTTTCAAAATTTTCAGTTCTTCGCAAAACTTAGGGAAATCTATGGTGATAATCGAAAATAAATGGTTTAAAGTGTAGATCTCACCTTGAGACGAAGAAATCGAGTGGTTTCGCGCTCAAATCCTTGATGTTTTGACCTCAAAATGGATATAAAGGATGTATTTTCGCGAAAATGGGGAAGAAGATGAAGCTTAGGAGTCAAAAATGGCTTTTGGGGGTTATTATAAGTAAATTTTTTGGGTACAGGCCGAACTGGCGCTTAGGCGCTGAATTCTGGCGCCTAGGCGCCAGACTCGCCTTTCACAAAAATTTTTTTAAAATTTATTTTTCCACTAAAATTCATAAATTCAACTTACAATTACTCATATCAGAGTAGAGCTTCAGTTTCTAACTTCCACAACATTTTTCAAAAATTTATAAAAATTAAATATTAAATTCATCAATCAAACATAAGGTTTCAATCAAACATAAGGTTTCAATCAAACTCACAAATTTCCATTTAAAATCTTCAATATTGACTCAATACATTCCAGATAAGTACTACATTTGATTCAAGTTCCTAATACACACTCAAACATAACAATTTCAAAGCAAAACAACACACATTGAACATGAAAGCAAATACATAAACAAACACAATCGATTCTCTAAATTGATACAACGACTCAACAAACCATAGTAACTATCTCATTACCAGAATATTCTAATCTTCACAAGGGAAATTGCGTATTCCACTTGGAAAGAATACTAACGCTCTCGGGAAATCCGTAGCCGTCTTTTCGTCAATCCATTTGTTCTTCGCATACATTTCAACATGAGCATCTTGATAAGCCGCAAAATGATTAAATTGAAGTTTCATTTGTCATTCTAGATGTTCAACTTGATGAAACATCTCATGAAGGCGATCTCCAATCCTTTTAAAATCTTCTTCAAACTTATCCAAACGACTAGAAATTTTCTCTAAACTTACAGCGATGAAACAATTGAAGTATGGTTGAGGATCCCTCGATACTTTGTCCCTAGCCTCTTCTCCATGATTTCTTCTTTCCATTTCTTCAAATATTTCTCAAATCTCTCAAGAATGAAGTGTAAGGGACGTAATTTTGATTCCTTTATGGTTAGGGAAGAAGATGGGTTGATTTAAAGGTGAAAATTGTGTGAAAAACTGAAAATTTTCGGTTTTTGCACGACCCAGTAACCGTGGCGCTTAGGCGCCAAATCTGGCGCCTAGGCGCCGGACCTATTGATACATAGTTGATTCTGGCGCTTAGGCGCCGAATTCTGGCGCCTAGGCACCGGAACTATGTTCAACTCCGTTTCGCCTAATCGTCAAATTTTCAAAATTTCATTCTCCAAGATAGGTAAATTATACTGGTAAGAGTAATTTAGACTCGATAACTCACTTTGTAAACTATCATAATGAAGGTTAACTTGATCTCCTTTTTACTCATATTCAAAATAGAGTGATCCTATTTTTAAATCTTACATACTTCAAAATAATTTTCAACTTAAGTCAAATAAGACTTATAAGCATCAAATTTTTCTAAAGTAATATAAAATTAATCAAGATCGAGGCATAACCTTACATTAAAACACAAAAACACAAGATAATTATGGGTTGCCTCCCACAAAGCGCTTGGTTTAACGTCGTCAGCCCGACTTAAGTAAATCTTTAATCAGGTTGACTCAATTCATAAGCCTCTTTATAAATCTTCTTAATATCTCCCATATAAGGCTTCAATCTTAATCCATTTACTTTAAAAATTTTTCCTATTTTGGGATCTTTAATATCCACAGCTCCATAATGGTATACTTTCTCAACTAAATAAGGTCCAATCCATTTAGATCTTAATTTTCCAAGAAAAAGTCTTAAACGAGAATTAAACAGTAATACTTTTTGTCCAGGCTCAAAAATTTTTTCCTGAAATTGTCTTATCATGCATCATATTCATTTTCTCTTTATAAATTCTCGCATTTTCATACAATTCGTTTCTAATTTCTTCAATCTCATTTAGTTGCAATAATCGTTTTTCTCCTGCTTTATTCAAATTAAAATTAAACTCCTTTATCGCCCAATAAGCTTTATGTTCAAGTTCTACGTGTAAGTGACAATGTTTACCATCAACTAACCTAAGTAAGGTGACATTCCGATCGGTGTCTTATAAGCCGTTCTATAAGCCCATAATGCAGAATTAAGTCTATCAACCCAATCAGTTCTTTTAGGATTAACAGTTTTTTCTAAAATTTTTTTAATTTCTCTGTTTGATACTTTAGTCATTCCACTAGTTTGAGGGTGATAAGCAGTTGCAATTCTATGTTTAATTCCAAATTTTTTTAGTAATGATTGAATTCTTATATTCCTAAAATGACTTTCACCATCAGTGATAATTACCTTTGGCATTCCAAATCTTGAAAATATCATTTTCTTTAAAAATTTTGAAACACTTTTGGAATCACAGTTGGGTAAAGCAACATGCCTTCAATCCACTTTGAAACATAATCAACTCGCTAATAAAATATAAATTTTTCCATGATGATAGAACAAATGGTCCCATAAAGTCTAATCCCCATATATCAAAAATTTCAACTTCCAATATATAGCTTTAAAGGCATTTCATCTTTCCTAGATATATTTCCCATCCTTCGACATCGATCACATGTTTTCACATATTGTCTCACATCTTTAAATAAGGTAGGCAATAAAATCCAGAATTTAAAATTTTAAATGCAGTTTTATCTATGCTAAAGTGTCCTCCAAAATCGAATCATGACATTTTTGAATAATAGCAAAAGTTTCCTCATAAGGTACACATCTTCGAATCATAGAATCTTTACCAATTTTAAATAAATGAGGTTCTTCCCAAATATAAGATTTAGCATCATATTTAAATTTCTTAATAAATTTATTATCCAAGTCATAAGGCAAAATATTGCTAACTAAATAATTAACAATATCAGCATACCACGGTGTTTTGTATCTTTGAATAACATATAAAGATTCATCAGGGAATTTCTCATTTATATTTTCTTTCGAAATAATATCATTTTTAATTCTAGTACAAATGATCAACAATTTGGTTTTCGCTTCCTTTTCTATCTACTATTTGAAAATCAAATTCTTGTAGAAGTAAAACCCATTCTATAAGTCTACAGTTTAGAATCCTTCTTAGATATTAGATATTTAATAGCAGAATGATCAGCATGAACTATGCATTTAGTACCAAGAAGATAAGGTCTAAATTTATCAAAGGCATATACTATAACTAGAAGCTCTTTCTCAGTGGTAGGGTAATTTCTTTGTATTTCAAAGGAGAGTTTTACTAAGCATAATATACAACTTTGAAAACTTTCTCATATTTTTGTCCTAAATAGCTCCAATTGCAAAAATCACTTGCATCACACAATAATTCAAAAGATTTATTCCAGTCAGGTGCAACAATGATAAGTGCAGTTATTAATTTTTCTTTTAGAATATTAAAAGCATTAATACATTCTTTATTAAATTCAAATTGTGCATCTTTTTCTAATAAATGACAAAGAGGTTTAGCAATTTTAGAAAAATCCTTTATATATCTTCTATAAAATCCTGCATGACCTAGAAAACTTCTCACATCAGTAATAGTAGTAGGTGGTTGCAATTCAGCAATAATTTTCACTTTTGTTTGATCTACTTCCATCCCTTTTTGTGATACTTTGTGACCAACTACAATGCCTTCTGTGACCATGAATTGACATTTTTCCCAGTTAAGAACTAAATTTGTTTCTTCGCATCTTTTCAGAACTTTGGCTATGTTTTCTAAACAAGATTCAAAAGAAGTTCCAAAGACTGAAAAATCATCCATGAATATTTCAATTCCTTTTTCAATCAAATCACAAAATATTGACATCATACATCTTTCAAAAGTTGCAGGTGCATTACATAAACCAAAAGGCACTCTTCTAAAAGCAAATGTTCCATAAGGACTTGTAAAAGTTGTCTTTTCTTGGTCCTCATGAGCAATAAGTAATTGATGATAACCGTAATATCCATCCGTAAAACGTAAATATGAGTGTCCAACTAATTTGTCGAGCATTTGATCCAAGAAAGGTAAAGGAAAATGATCCTTTCTAGTGGCTTTATTTAGTTTCCTATAGTCAATACAAATTCGCCATCCAAGAATCTTGTCTTGTAGGAATAAGTTCATTTTTATCATTAACAATGACAGCATACACCTCCTTTCTTCGAACACAATGAATAGGACTTACCTATTGACTATCCGAAATAGGATAAATAATACCAGCATCTAACCACTTAATAATTTATTTTTTAACAACCTCTTTCATAATAGGATTTAATCTTCTTTGCGATTCTATACTAGATTTAAAATTTTCTTCCATTAAAATTCTATGCATGCAAATGGAAGGGCTTATTCCTCTTATATCGCACAATAGTCCAACCAAAAGCTTTCTTATAATTCTTTAACACACCTAGTAATTTTTCTTCTTGATCTTTACTCAGTTCAGAAGAAATAATAACAGGTAAAGTTAACAAATTTCCAAGAAACGCATATTTTAAATGGGAATGTAACATTTTTAATTCCAGTTCATGCGCTTTTTTAATTGAGGGTAAAAGTATATCATTTTGAGTTATGTCTAAAGTTTCCCAATTATCTTTAATAAAATGAGTCTCTTCTTCTTCTATTACTTCATCTTTATCAGTTAAAAATTCAAATTTTTCTTTAGAAATAACTCTACATTTTTCTTGATATGTTTTTCAATTAAATAATCAATTATATCCATTCTATAACATTTCTCTTTATCAGGGTAATTCATTGATTTAAGAACATTGAATTTAATTTCTTGATCATTGACTCTCATGGTTAATTCTCCCTTTTGCACATCAATCATAGCTCGTCCTAGGTAGCTAGAAATGGTCTTCCTAAAATAATAGGTATCTCTTTATTTTCTTCCATATCAAGTACTATGAAATCTACAGGGAAGATAAATTTATCCACTTTAACAAGGACATCCTCTATAACTCCTTTAGGATAAGTGATAGATGACCCGACCAGCAATAACGCAGTAAATTAACTTCCAAAAGATGGCCAAAAACTTGACCCGATTTATAAATAGCGGATAGTGTGCAAAATCTTAAATGATATAAAAATTAGAAAATATTTTACACACTAGGGGTACTACGCAAGTATACGTATCGTTTCAAGTAATATAGAGTTTTCTTTAAAAACCTCAAGTATCGATCCCACGAGGAAGTGAAGTAAGAGGTCTTTAGTCAAATTCTAGTCTACTACTAATAGTCCTTAGTTCGGAATGTCGATTAAAATTGTGTTTTATCTAAAAACTACTCCTAAATGCAAGTGTTAAATGTAATAGTAATTATAACTAAGTGCAAATAATAATTCTAAAGATAACCCTTTTTAGATGAATTGGTTTGGAGAATTTTGAGTTATTAAAAACTACTATTCTTATGTAATGAAATAGATAATGTATAGGATTGAGATACATTAAATATTGTATGTGCCAAATATGAACAATCCTATTTTTACCCTTTCGTCCAGCATAAAGAACATCGACTAATCCTATGCTCGGTTACCGAATCTGCGGCCAGCCGGGAGGATACCGACCGCCACTTCTGAGCTCCCACGTTCCCTCGCCCGAGGGCTAACATCTACACTTCAAGACTCAAACGATAGTGACCGAATCGAGGATTTTAGCCTCGTCACTCTAAAATATCCAATTCTACGCCCGATAATTATATTTCCTTATTTATTCGCATTCAATTCCCATGAACTTCACCATCCATGGAATTCGAATGTGGTTCCACTTTGTTGAGAATTACACCGCCCTTTCTGGTCGATGCAATTACAACGAATTTTAACACTACAATGGGCCCTTATTGCAATGTAAATGAAGTGCAAGTAAAAACCATCACATTTATAATTAAATTTACTTCTACCATGCATCACAAAATCCTAAACATGATTTCTACTCATTGTAAAAGAAAAGTAAAATGAAAACAATGGCATAATCTTCTTATGCCACTATTTTCAAAGAAGAAGAAAGAGTAAGAGAGATACGTCACAAAGCACGAAGAAAACATAAAGGAAACTTCATTTAACAAAAGCAAATCCACTAAATAAATGTTTATAAAATTATAAGATAATGAAGAACAATACTTAGCTTTTTCCCCTTGAAAGAAAGACAAAGATCTCTCCCATAAAGTCTCCCGCGATCCATGCAATGCTAGCGAAATCCCTTACAAATTCTCTCAAAATCTCCTCTCCAATCTCTCCAAAAGGGTAGAAATCTACATTTCTACTCTTAATCTAAGAATCCTAAACATTCCTCTAAGTTTTTCTCTCCTTTCCTCTATTGTTTCTCTTCTCTAATCTACATAAATTAGCCATTTTTAAAGAGTGTGGACGAATTTCCAAGAGTCACCTCAAGCACCCCTTCGAAAAAGCGTCCAAATACGTCGAATATTGGCCTAAACCGCCAAAAGTCGGTTTATGGTCGTACGGGCAGCTGTCGGCGGGTTCGAGGCCACTGTCGGCGGCCTTTTCAGCCATATTTCTGTGGTCTTGGGAAAATCTCGCCGTCGGCGAGATCGATCTCGCCGTCGGCGAGCAGGCTGCTGCGCGGTTCCACCGTTTGGCTCCGTTTGGCTCCGTTTTAGCTCCGTTTTGCCCCATTTCAGCTGTGTTGCGTTCGTAACAGATAGCCCTACAAAATAAGCATAAAAATAAACTTTCTTTAAAGTGTAATCTCATTCAAAAATATGCAAGAAGTGTAAAAGAGATTAAGCATCAAAAGACTTATCGAAAGGTGTCAGGGCAGAATTTCAGTTCTTGCTCGTTTTTGCTCCAAATTGCACCGTTTTTGCTTTCTTTTGCTCCAATCACCATTTCTTGTACCTAAAACCAAAAAACATACAAAATACCTTCCTTTAAAGTGTAATATCATCAAAAAATGAGTATTAATATAGCAAAAAGCGTATATATTTTAGGCGTGTCAAAATCCCCCAAACTTAATCGCTATTCGTCCTCAAGTAACACTTTTACTACATAAAAATATAACTCAAGGCAATGTACTTTTCACTCGTAAGACACTAAAATTTTTTATTTAAAAGAATATATTGGTTATACTTTTAGAAAGAAATTCAAGTAACTCAAGTTCACACTACAAGTATAAGAATATTCAAAGAATCAAGTCTAAGTGGTTCTAGCTTTCTATTTATTTCAAGATAAACCATAATTTGTCACATTAAGAATGCCTTGAAAGATTATGTGAAAAAGAAGTTCATGCAAACATCATTAGAATGTAGGCCAATACTTTAAATATAAATTCGAAATGAAATCAAGTTCTCCCTTTAGGGTGACTCAAGTGAAGCCAATTTTTGACAGCATCTCCTCAAGCTTCTCCTCATAAGTATTTTTCATTCTCTTTTTTTTTTTTCTTCTGGGATCATTTTCAATCCCTTTTTTTACACTCTTTTCTTTTTCTATATATATATTTTTTAAAGGAGGATTACTATATCTCTGGAGAACCTATAATGATTTTCAATTTCACTCTCCTCTTTCTAAAGTTCAAACTCGAAACACATCCTTACTTTATAATTAGGTATGAGCTTTATTATTCATCATAAAGTCACATTCTCTTCTTAACACACAATACTTTAAGTCTCTTAACATTTCAAAAATACAGTTTTTCTTTACTTTAAATAGTTAACTATAATCAAATTCTTTCATACCAAATATCTTACCCTTATAAAATTAACCTTTATTACTAAAAACTTTCATCCAATCCTTCCATAATATTCAACTGAAATAAAAAGTTTTAGTTATCTCAAGCGAGGTTCAAATGCCGAAGTTATGCTAATAATTTTTGAAAATATAATAATTGAGAACAAATAAGAGTTAATATTTTTCTTCCCCCAAACTTAAATTTTAAAATATTTTGCAACTAATTCCATAAAATATAGTAGGAAGAAAAAGTAAAGGTTGAATATACTTACTACTACAACATCTTATCAAATTCATATCATGCATAATCAGGATAGAAAGACTGTAGGAGAAAGTAAATCTAGCCTAAAACATGCTTGTAAAAAAATTTACACTAAAAGGAAGTATTTTCACATTAAAATTTTATTTTTCTTCCTACCCCCAAACTTAATTTCTAACATATACAGCATTCAGTATAGAAAATATAAGCAGGAAGAAAACAATTTAGAAATTCTATCTACCACAAATGTCTATTAAAATCATTTGCAAGTGTTCATTAGGACAGAACAATATGCAGTAGAAAGTAAATCTAAACTAATCTTGTCAAAATGAAATTAACTAAACCAAAGTCTAACTAGCATAGCATGTATCAGCAAGGGATTATAAAAATGTTCTTCAAGACCTACATAAAGTTGTAACACAAAATAAACACAAACACACAATTCAAATACAAACACAAATGATAAATGAGGTCAATTCTTCCTTTAACTGATCCAATCTCACTATGTTACCTTCAATTTTTAACGGAATCACTACACTAGTAAATTAGGTACTTTAAAATGATTTTATAGATTATAATCCCAAAGATAAGATTATCCCCGATAAATTGGTTTCCGGACACCAATCTCGTGCATCACCTAATCTTTATAATTAAGCACCTCTAACAGCTTATAAAGATAAGTGTGAGATCATCCACATAGTATTCATCAAATAGGTTCATGACTCCTATCTAATGAAAATAAAGTTGCAGAAAGGAAGTAACAAATTAAGATGGAACTATCAATATTTGAAATTCATGATTCTCTTGTAAAACTTAAGTCTAGGTGAGACCCAAGTCACAGTGGACTCGTTAATCCAATTACTACAAGAGATCAATTATAGCCATAATAAGAAGTTAAGGAATCACCTCCCTCATGACACAGACAGATATCAAATCAAACTGCTAACAATCCAAACATCTACCAATCATCAATCAACTGATCAATCCATAATGACACATAAGATTAAGTCAATCCACTCTAAAGCAAACACCATACAAAACTAATAATCATGACTCCCAAGCACACTAAATCAAAGCATACTGATAACTATGTGTTGCCTACCATAAAGCGTTTGGTTTAACGTCATTAGCCTAACAAATGATTCCACCTGGATCAAAATTCCATTTAAGTAATCCTCGATCAATCGCCCAATCATTTTTAGATCCAGGGAATCCTATAAAATTCTGAAATTGTAATTTTTCATTTAGCTCTTCCTTTTCAAATGGATTTATATCATTGTGCCTCATATTTCTTTCTAGATCCAATATTCTTCTATTGATTTTCTGAATTTGCATATTAATATCATCCTTGAAATTTATAAGAAATGGATCTTTATAAGATACTTCAATATCTCCCAAATTTTGGATCAGATTATCTCTAGATAATTCAAATTCTGGATCAAATTCTTCTATGTTACTCTTATGATTCAAGTTATCTTCCAATTCTTCCCTTTTATAATTATTAAATAATGAAGGATCTATCTTAGTTGAGGAAATAGGTTTTTCTAATTCCTTAGGAATTTCTTCCAATGGTCTTCCAATATCCTTATCATCTTTTCTCAACTCAGAGTTCTTTTGAAATTTATCCTCAAATTCTCTTCCAAGTCTTAATTCAATAATTTTATCATGTTCATCATTTAATTTAGGTTTTTCTTGTGATTGAGTCGTATCTAAAAATATGAAGACTGGTTGTGTAGATGAATTCCCTAAATAGATAGGCTTTAAAATTGTATGGGGTACATCCATCTTAAGTTCATGAGATTTTTCAACAAATGGAATTAAAAGTTTATTATTTTTTGTAGTGTCCATCATTTCACACCTCTCCTGAACATACATACAGTCATTTTTAAGTAATGTTTTCGAATCATCATGAAAATCTATTTCAATCTCATCTTTTAACTTACTCTCAAATCTTTCTTGGAAATGGTCTTTACTTAGATAATCAATTTCATCCATCCAAAAACAATCATCATCTTTTCTCTCAGCTGGATATTTCATAGCCTTTAATACATTAAAAGATACTTCCTGGTCATTAATATTCATAGTCAACTCTCCTTTTTGCACATCTATCATAGCTTGTCCAAAGAATAAGGAAAGGTCTCCCTAAAATAATTGGAATTTCTTTATCTTCCTCCATATCTAATACAATAAAGTCCAAAGAAAAGATAAATTTATCCACTTTAACAAGCACATCTTCTATAACTCCTTTCGATAAATGATAGTATCGATCAGCTAACATAAGGGTTACAGTAGTGGGAGAAATATCGACTAAACCTAACCTTCTAAATATAGATAGAGGCATCACATTAATGCTCGCTCCTAAATCACATAAAGCTTTTCCACATAATTTTTCTCCAATTGCACAAGGAATTGTAAAGCTACAAGGATCTTTAAGTTTCTGAGGAAAATTTTTCCGAAGTATAGCACTCGCACTCCTCACTTAGTGCAACTATCTCATAATCCCCAAATTTCCTTTTCTTGTTTAATATATCCTTTATAAACTTTGCATAACTTGGCATCCGTTCCAAAGCTTCAGGTGAAAGGAATATTTATCGTTAACTTCTTAAGTACTTTCATGAACTTTGAAAATTTTTTATCCAACTCATGTCGTCTAAGTCTTCGAGGAAATGGAGGTGGTGGTTTTTCCAAACTCGATTTTAGTTGGAGATATTAATTTTTCCGCATCCTTAGAAACATGTTCTTCGTGTCTTTTAGTTTCCTTTGTTTCTCTCACAACATCTTTCTCTTTTCTAACCACATCCTCTATATCTCTTCCAATTTTTAATCGGATGCCTTCTATTTGTTCATTAGTGTTCTTTTAGGGTTGATCTCATTGTTGCAAGGAAGTGTTCCTTGTGGTCTATTGCTAAGTGAATTAGCAATTTGTCCCAGTTGATTCTCTATGTTTCTAATCGCAGCATTTTGACTTTGCAACTGGTTTCCCATTTGCAATACCACTTCTTCCATAGACATTTTTTTATCCTTAAATTGTTGATCATTATTAGAGTCCAGTGGATATGAAGGTTTATAGTTTGTGTTCCCCTGATCATTCCAACTTCCATTATGATTTTCATGATTATTTTCCCATTTTAGGTTTCCACCATTAGTAGTATGATTCCAATTAAATTTAGGATGGTTCTCCCAACCTGGGTTGTAAAAGTTAGTATACGGGTTGTTTATTGTATTTAAAGTCTCATATGATAAGTTAGAATCAATTATATGCCCTAATGATCTTTCCTCACTTACAGAAGTAAATTGAGGTTGGTTCATTCCAAATTGGTCCAACTTCCTTGATATTGCAGCAATCGGAGATGCAAGAATTGTAATCATATCCGTATCATGAACACTAGCTACATTTTTATGATTTACCCTTGCAGAGGGCCATTGAAATTCATTTGTAGCCATTTCTTCAATTAACTCGTACGCTTCATCAAAAGATTTTGAAATTAATGATCCACTAGCGGCAGCATCAATTATAGACCTAAGGGATCTTACTAACCCATTATAAAAAGTTTGAATGATTAACCAATCGGGCAGAGCATGGTGTGGACACTTTCTTATGAGTTCCTTAAATCTTTCCCGGGCTTCGTATATTGATTCCCCTTCATACTCGACAAAATGAGATAATATCGTTTCTAAGTTTAGTAGTCCTTGAAGGTGGAAAATACTTAGCTAGGAATTTCTTACTTAACTCCTCCCAATTTTTAATAGAGCCAGGTACTAATGAATATAACCATATTTTAGCCTTATCCCTTAGTGAGAAAGGAAAAAGCCTTAGTCTAACAGCATCGTCTGACATACCGTTATAATGAAATGTAGCACAAAGTTCTAGAAAATTTGATAAGTGTAAATAGGGTTCCTCCAAAGGAGTTCCTCTAAATTGATTGTTCTGCACCAGTTGGATAATCTCAGAATTTATTTCAAATGAGTCGACTTCTACGACTGTAGTATTGTATACTTAAGTGAATTTCATTTGTCGTAGGATTTATGCAATCCCTCAATAATTTATGATGATTTTCCAATTTATTATCTTGAAAGTTTTCCATTTCCACTTCTAGTTTTTCGAGTCCTTTTCGAATTTTTATTTTTTTATTTTCTTCAAACTTGGGATCATAAGGCACAAGTCCTACGTATCCTTTGTTTCGCATACGTAACACAACAAATAATATATTAACAATTAAACAAATAAACGACGAAATATATTCAACACAACAAAATATTTTTACGAACACCATATTTTTCGCACAAACAATTTTTTCACAACAATGTTTCATACAACAAAAAATTTTTTCACACAAAAATAGGTTTTACTACACTACAGTTTTCCAAATCTAAGCCTAATTGCTTTAACTAAAATTCTCCTAAAGTTCTTACCGAAGCCTCCCCGGCAACGGCGCCAAAAACTTGACCCAACCCGCAATAACGCAGTAAATTAACTTCCAAAAGATGGTAAAAAACTTGACCCGATTTATAAATAGCGGCTAGTGTGCAAAATCTTAAATGATATAAAAATTAGAAAATATTTTACACACTAGGGGTACTACGCAAGTATACGTATCGTTTCGAAGTAATATAGAGTTTTCTTTAAAAACCCCGTATCGATCCCACGAGGAAGTGAAGTAAGAGGTCTTTAGTCAAATTCTAATCTACTACTAATAGTCCTTAGTTTGGAATGTCGATTAAAATTGTGTTTTATCTAAAAACTACTCCTAAATGCAAGTGTTAAATGTAATAAGTAATTATAACTAAGTGCAAATAATAATTCTAAAGATAACCCTTTTTAGATGAATTGGTTTGGAGAATTTTGAGATATTAAAAACTACTATTCTTATGTAATGAAATAGATAATGTATAGGATTAAGATACATTAAATATTGTATGTGCCAAAGAGGAGCAATCCTATTCTTTACCCTTTGGTCCAGGCATAAAGAACATTGACTAATCCTATGCTTGGTTACTGAATCTGCGGCTAGGCTGGGAGGATACCGGCCGCCACTTCGAGCTCCCACGTTCCCTCGCCCGAGGGCTAACATCTACACTTCAACACTCCAAACGATAGGACCGAATTGAGGATTTTAGCCTGTCACTCTAAAATCTCCAATTCTACGCCCGATAATTATATTTCCTTATTTATTTGCATTCAATTCCCATGAACTTCACCATCCATGGAATTTGAATGTGGTTCCACTTTGTTGAGAAGTACACCGCCCTTTCGGGTCGATGCAATTACAACGAATTTTAACACTACAATGGGCCCTTATTGCAATGTAAATGAAGTGCAAGTAAAAATCATCACATTTATAATTAAATTTACTTCTACCATGCATCACAAAATCCTAAACATGATTTCTACTCATTGTAAAAGAAAAGTAAAATGAAAACAATGGCATAATTTTCTTATGCCACTATTTTCAAAGAAGAAGAAAGAGTAAGAGAGATACGTCACAAAACACGAAGAAAACAAAAAGGAAACTTCATTTAACAAAAGCAAATTCACTAAATAAATGTTTACAAAATTATAAGATAATGAAGAACAATACATAGTTTTTTCCCCTTGAAAGAAAGACGAAGATCTCTCCCATAAAGTCTCCCAGCGATCCATGCAATGCTAGCGAAATCTCTTACAAATTCTCTCAAAATCTCCTCTCCAATCTCTCCAAAAGGGTAGAAATCTACATTTATACTCTTAATCTAAGAATCCTAAACATTCCTCTAAGTTTTTCTCTCCTTTCCTATATTATTTCTCTTCTCTAATCTACATAAAGTAGCCATTTTCAAAGAGTGTGGACAAATTTCCAAGAGTCACCTCAAGCACCCCTTCGAAAAAGCGTCTAAATACGTTGAATATTGGCCTAAAACCGCCAAAAGTCGGTTTATGGTCGTCCGGGCCACTGTCGGCGGGTTCGAGGCCGCTGTCGGCGGCCTTTTCGGCCATATTTCGATGGTCTCGGGAAAATCTCGCCGTCGGCGAGATCGATCTCGCCGTCGGCGAGCAGGCTGCTGCACGGCTCCACCGTTTGGCTCCGTTTGGCTCCGTTTTAGCTCCGTTTTGCCCCATTTCAGTTGTGTTGCGTTCGTAACAGATAGCCCTACAAAATAAGCATAAAAATAACCTTTCTTTAAAGTGTAATCTCATTAAAAAATATGCAAGAAGTGTAAAAGAGATTAAGCATCAAAAGACTTATCGAGAGGTGTCAGGGCAGAATTTCATTTCTTGCTCGTTTTTGCTCCAAATTGCACCGTTTTTGCTTTCTTTTGCTCCAATCACTATTTCTTGTACCTAAAACCAAAAAACATATAAAATACCTTCCTTTAAAGTGTAATATCGTCAAAAAATGAGTAAAATAATATAGCAAAAAGCGTATATATTTTAGGCGTGTCAATAGATCTATCAGTTAACTGAAGAGTTACAGTGGTGGAGTAATATCTCCTAAATCCAATCTTCGAAAGATAGAAAATGGCATGAGATTAATACTTGCTCCTAAATCACATAAAGCTTTTCCGCAAAATTTTTCTCCAATAGCACAAGGTATAGTGAAACTTCCGGGATCCTTAAGCTTTTCAGGTAATTTCTTTTGAATTATTGCACTACATTCTTCACTTAATGCAACAGTTTCAAAAGCTTCAAATTTTCATTTTTTGCTTAAAATATCCTTCATAAATTTTGCGTAAGTTGGCATTTGTTCCAAAGCTTCAGCGAAAGGTATGTTAATAGTAAGTTTCTTAAAAATTTCAAAGATCTTAGAAAATTGATGATCAAGTTTCTGCTGTTTAAGTCTTTGAGGAAAAGGTGGTGGTAGTTTTTCAACTTCCACATTAATAGGTATAACAGTCCGATCTTGACTAGGAGAGAGAGTTTCTTTAGATTTTTCAATCTCTTCAACCTCAATCTCTTTTTCAATTTCATTCTGCAATCTTTCTTTTAATTCCTTTCCACTTCTAAGTTGCATAGCTTTAACTTGTTCATGTTCTTTTCCAGTTTCTTTTGGATTGATTTCAACATTACTAGGAAGTGTTCCTACAGATCTGTTATTAATTAAAGTAGCAATTTGCCCCATTTGATTTTCAATATTACGAATAGTAGTATTTTGATTTTGTAATTGATTATTCATTTGCATAATTAATTCTTCTATTGATAACTTTTTCTGTTGATTATTAAATCCGGGAGGTTTATAATTTGAATTAACTCGATTATTCCAATTTCTAGTGGGATGAGATTGATTATTACCCCATTGTTGTTGTGAATTATTCCAGTTAAAATTAAGATGATTTTTCCACCCAGGATTATAATAATTTGAATAAGGATTATTTTTACTTGCAATAGCTTGTAAATTTTCAATAGTATGAGAATCTTCAATATTAGCAGAGTTATTATGTGAAATATTAATTACAAAACTATCTAATTTCTTAGACATTGCTGCAACTTGTGAAGCTAAGATAGAAAAGGCTTCATTATCTTGAATACTGGCCATCTTTTTAGGATTAATCCTTTCGTAAGGCCATTGAAAATTATTATTAGCCATTTCTTCAATTAAAGTGTAAGCTTCTTCAAATGATTTAAACATTAAAGAAACTCCAACAGAGCATCAATAATTGATTTTAAAGATCCAATTAATCCATTATAAAATGTTTGAATAATCAACCAATCAGGTAAAGTATGATGAGGACATTTTCTTAATAGCTCTTTAATTCTTTCCCAAGTTTCATATATTGTCTCCTCATCAAATTGACTAAATGAAGTAATATCATTTCTTAATTTAGCGAGTTTTAGAAGGAGGAAAATATTTAGCAAGGAATTTTTGTGTCATTTCGACTCATGTTTTAATAGAACCGATCGCTAATGAGTTTAACCACATCTTTGCTTTATCTCTTAAAGAAAAAGGAAAGAATCTAAGTCTAATAGCATCATCAGAAACATTGTCATATTTAAAGGTACCACAAAGATCTAAAAAACTAACAAGATGTAAATTTGGATCTGCATTTGGTGATCCACCAAATTGATTGTTTTGCACCATTTGAATAATAGACGGTTTAAATTCAAAAGAATTAGCATCTACAGTGGGTATTTGAATACTATTATGAAGTTCATCAACTGTAGGGTTAGCATAATCCCTTAATGGTTTATAAACATTTTGATCATTAAGTTCAATTGGATATTGTAAAGTAGCTATTTCTTGAAATTTTTGAATTTGTTTTCCCTTTTTAATTTTTCTAATTGTTCTTTCCAATTCAGAATCTAAAGGTATTAGTCCTTCAGAACCAAATATTCACATAAAAAAAGGAATATAATATTAAATTTAAACTATTCTATTTCTTACTTCCTTTCCGGCAACGGCGCCAAAAACTTGACCCGACCGCAAATAACGCAGTAATGTTTGCTTCCAAAAGATAGCCAAAAGCTTTGACTCTATTTATAAATAGCGGCTAGTCTATAAATTAATATTATATAATTTAGAAAATATTTTTACACAATAGGGGTACTACGCAAGTGTACGTATCGTTTCAAGTAATATAGGGTTTTTAAAAAAAGACCCCAGTATCGATCCCACAGGGAAGATTTATAGAGAAAAATAAAATAGAAAAATATTTTTATTTTATCTTTTAGATAAATTGCTATTAATTTACTAGATGCAAATAAAGACAACAATAATAAGAAAATGATTTTATGAATTCTATATAAAATAAACAACTTTCTTTCCTTCAATTAATCTAAGATTTTTAAGATAATTTAATATTCGTTAGAGAATTTGATTTATGGTATTGTGCGAATAGAAGCATTCCTATTCTTTACCCTTTGATCCAGGCGCAAAGAACATCGACTAATTTACATAAAAGGTCCAGGATGTATTGTTAGTATAATGGGTTAATCTAGGCTCACACTTCAGATGTCCAAGGTGGCTATGGTCGGCCCTACTAGTGACCCTTTCCTAGTCTATAAATCAAATTATAAGAATTTAGTCTGTCACTCTAAAAACTTATCAATTCTACGCCCTTTAAATCTTATCTTCCTATTTATTTGCACTTCATCTTAAATAGCCCGCTCATGGCCTTCGACTACCCAAGGATTCATGTGACATTTACAAGTTAAGAGTTCTTATCCTTCAAGGTCTCAAAACTCTTCAACGGGTTTTAAAAATTCAAACGGCCAATTTAAAAAGTAAAGTAAGATCAGGTATTAATGTCATCACAATGTTTTGAAAATATTTTGAATTTTAATTCTCCATCGAATCTTTATATTATCTTATATATCTCTTCATAATTGAAGGAAGAAAGTAAACTAACTACTCACAACACATTGAAAATAAATAGCAAAACATGATAATTAAACTTTGAATCAAATGTAAAAATATACTTATTCAAATATTTCTTCTACATATCTTCTGATTCCTACTGACTCCACAGTGTAATGAACTCCAGATGCAATAACTTGAAAATAAACTCACTAAACTAAACAAAAGTGACCCTAAATTTCTCTCTCTAATTCTCTCTCTAAGGATGAGAGATCCTAAAGTAGATAAGAGAAAGGGGTACAATGGGAGGGGCACGTTTTCTGAAGAAATGGACCTCTATTTATACGCTTCAAGGGTTGCCTTGAGGCACCTCTTCAAAACATGTCCACATTCAATGAATCTTCTAGAAGGTCGGTATGGCGCCTAGGCGCCCGAATCTGGCGCCTAGGCGCCGGACACTGCATCCAGTTCTTCGCACCTCTTCACTTTGGCTCGCACCTCTTCACGATTAAAACCGTTTAGGAGCGTCCAAATGCAATGTATCACATGTCCTATTATCAAGGAACAACTGCCAGCCTTCTAAAATGTCAAATAACTGCTCTCTCCGTCAAAATAACTGATCAAACGTTGTCAAAAACATGACAGTTTTAGTATCGAGTCTGGCGCTTAGGCGCCAGGCCATAATTTTTTTATACTTTTGGTATTTTGCTCTATTTTTGCCCCTTTTTGCTCCTTTTTCCTTCTTAGACCTTTTACATTACCTACATCCAAAAACACCAAAAATACCTTTCATTAAAGCATAATATCCTTAGAAATTAATAAGAATTAAGATATAAAGAAATAAGTATTTTTTTATCGATCATATACCTAATTTTGATGATATTGCACTTTAATGGAAGTTATTCTTATGCTTTTCTTACAGGTATGATGAAAATGAGTGATTGTGATGAAAGGAGCAAAAAAGGATCAAATTTGGAAGGTGTACAAATTTGGCCTCTGGCGCCTATGCGCCAAATGGCTGGCGCATAGGAGCCACAGTTTAAGTGACGAATTTTCATTAATTTTGGCACAAATTTGAAGGAGTTTTTGAAGCATCCTATGGTTTAAACTTCATTAACTTCCCATAAGTGCCAAAATTCATTTAAAATTTGAATGGATGGATGCATCTCTTGGTGGATTCATTGAATTTGGACAGAATTTGAAGAGACACCAAAGCAAATTTTGGAGAATTATTAAAAATGAAGACTTGAAGATCAGAAAGTGGCGCCACACCCAAGAGAATAGTTTGGAAGAAATATTTTAGCTGGAGAAGTTGGAGAAAATCTTGAAGTTGTTTCTAGGGAAAGAGGAAGAAAGAGAGCATTCTTCTCGCCAAATTTTCTTTGCTCTTCTACTTAAATTTATCATAGTTTGTATTAGAATTTAGGAGAGTCAATCCTCAGAGTTGGGTGGCAACCTCAAAGGAGTCTTTTAGTGGAAAGCAAAATTTCAGAGGAACTTTTGGAGTCTTGTGGAGAGGATTTTCAGATAAGTGTTTATCTTTGTTTTTGCATTTGGTTTTTAAGTAAAACTTGTTGTGTTTTCACTATGATTTCTACTTTCAAATAAAGTTCTGTTTGTGTTTTCTCCAAGAGTAATGAGTAATTTTCTTTATCTTTTTCCTTTTAAATGATGAAGTAATTAAATTATGGAACGAAGTTGTGTAAAGTATATATGTTTAATGTTGGAAGAAGTTGTGATGATTTATTTCCTTGCACTTAATTTACTGATTGATTTGTTTGAGGTGAAAATTTGTGTTATGAGATGTTAGCCCCAAAGTGGATGGAATAGAGAGAGCTCTAGAGTTAGCCCCCATCTACAAAATTTCAAAGCCTCAAATTTACCAATTTTATTTATAGAACCAAGTAAGGGTAAAGAATATAATTGCTTCTATTTGGCACAACACATTTAGATACCTCCACAATGAAATTCCATAATTATTACTGATTCATTAAAAGAGAAAAAAAATATTTTATTCTCATTTCTTTCTTATCATTTAGTAGTCTTGTTAATTTAAATTTCTTATTTTAATTTTTCTTAAATAGAAAATATAAAAAACAATTTTTAAATTATATATTCTAAAACAATATTTACAAAATCAATTTAAAAAGTAAAAGTTAATTTTCTTATTTTTTTTATATTTTTAGACATTTCCCTGTGGATTAGATATCTCGGGGCTTAACCAGAAAGTCCTATATTACCTGATAAACGATACGTATACTTGCGTAGAATCCCATTTTATAAAACAATTAAAATATATTTTGTATTTGCTTCAAAATCAAGTTTTTGGCGCCGTTGCAAGGAAAGTGATAATATAATTGGAAAGAAATATAAAGTGAAAAACATAAGGGTAAATATTTGGATGGCACCACGTTTTTTTGCGCCGTTGCCGGGGAAATTAATTAAAATTTTATATAAAGAAAATTAGGAAAAATTAAAAATTTTACTTTTCCTTACTTTTGTTAGTGTGTTTTATTTTATCTTTTTTTTGTATTCGTAGTTCAGGTTTTGAAGGACTTGTGCCTTACGATTCTAAATTAGGGAGAACTATAAAAAAATTAAAAAAAAATTAAAAATACTGAAAAAGATAAAAATATTCAAGAAATGGTGAATCAAGAAAATCAAAATGTTAACATCCATCAAGAATTCAAACCTTTAAGGGATTATGCTAACCCTACAGTGGATGAACTTTATGATAGTATTCAACACCCTATTATAGTTGCTAATTCATTTGAACTTAAACCTGCTATTATCCAAATGGTATCTAATAATCAGTTTGGGGAGCACCAACTGAAGATCCTAATTTACATCTTACCAATTTTCTAGAATTGTGTGCTACTTTTAAATATGATGGTGTTTCTGATGATGCTATTAGACTTAGACTTTTTCCTTTTTCACTGAGGGATAAGGTTAAGATATGGTTAAATTCATTAGCACCTGGATCTATCAGAACTTGGAGTGATTTAGCACAAAAATTCCTTGCTAAATATTTTACACCGTCAAAGACTACAAAGTTTAGAAATGATATTACATCTTTTTGTCAGTATAAAGGTGAATCTATATATGAAGCATGGGAATGATTTAAATATCTCCTAAGAAAGTGTACACATCATTCGATGCTAGATTGGTTAATAATTCATTCTTTTTATAATGGATTAGTTGGATCTCTTAGATCAATTATCGATACTACTGGTGGTGGTTCATTGATGTCTAAACAGCTTGGTGATGCTTATGCTTTAATTAAAGAAATGACTACTAAAAATTTTCAATCTCCTTTAGAAAGATTAAATCGTAAAAGGGTATCCCATATTCATGATAATGATGTTTTTGCAATGCTAGCAAATCAAGTTGCTACAATTTCAAGAAAGCTAGACTAATTTGGAATGAATTTTTCTCAACCATATTCCATGATTGAAGAAAATTCATTAGGCCAAATGGTTGATTCTCAAATTTCACTGACAACTTTGAATGTCATAGTAAGTCTAATAACCCATATTCCAATTATTATAACCCAGGTTGAAAAAACCATCCAAACTTTAATTGGAATAACAATAATCAGAGTGATAGTAATCAACAATGGGGGAACAACCAAATAAACCCATTAGAAAATTGGAACAACCAAGGGAATAATAATTATAGACCAACCTATCCTCCAAAATTTAACAATACTTCACACTTTAATGAGAAGAAGTTGTCTATTGAACAAGTGGTATTACAAATGGGGAATCAATTGCAAAGCCAACAAGCTAAAATTAGAAATATTGAGAATCAATTAGGATAAATTGCCAATTCATTAAGTAATAGATCCCAAGGAACGCTTCCTAGTAATACTGAAGTAAATGCAAGAGATAAGCATAAAGAGCAAGTAAAATCAATTCAACTAAGACGTGGAAGAGAGTTGGAAGGTAGAGTTCAAAAAGAGATTGAAGTAGAGAAAGAAGAGAATGAAAAACCAAAAGAGGACGCTACGAAAGGTTTGGAAAGAACTATTTCTCCACCTAAGATTAAATTAGAAAAGCCAACACCACCATTTCCTCAGAGAATTCATCAATAAAGGTTGGATAAGCAATTTTAAAAGTTCTTGGAGATATTTAAGAAGCTTACAATTAATATTCCTTTTGCTGAAGCCTTAGAACAAATGCCAAGCTATGTGAAATTTATGAAGGATATTCTCAACAGAAAAAGAAAGTTTGAAGATAATAAAACTGTTGCACTTAGTGAAGAGTGCAGTGCAATAATTCAGAAAAAACTTCCTGAAAAGCTTAAAGATCTTGGTAGTTTCAAAATTCCATGTCCGATCGGAGACAGATTTTATGGAAAAGTTTTATGGGATTTTGGTGCAAGCATTAACCTTATGTCATTATCATTATTCAAAAGATTGGGATTAGGAGAAATAACCCCTACTACTGTAACTCTGCAATTAGCGGATCATTCGATCATATATCCTAAAGGAGTTATAGAGGATGTTTTGGTGAATGAGGATCAATTTATCTTTCTTGTTGATTTCATTGTATTAGATATAGAGGAAGATAAGGAGGCGGATCAGCCCTCAAAACCAAATGAAAGATACTTACAAACCCTGATATTATGAAAAAGGGTCATTTAAAATGTAACTTTCAAATTTGACTAATGAAACTTTCGAATTTTTTTAAAATCATAGCGAAGGAGATCCCAACCAAACCTAAAGAAAGAAAGAAGAAAAAAAATGGGCCTATCCGTTCGTGAAGCTGAGCCACATAAAGCTCTAAGCCCGACCGTCATAAGGTTAAAAACAGGAGTAGTGAAAGGGAATATCGAACCCTCAAGAAAAAGGTAAGAGAAAGCCCTCAAAACTAAACCATTCAAAGCTAGAAACTGTGCCATAATTAGGTACAAAAACAGATGGGAAAACCAAGCCCATAAGGGGCCAATACCGAGCCTCCAAAAGGCCAAAAACGAGCCCATAAGGGACCAAAACTGGGCAATCTCATGGCATAAAGAGAAAGACAAAAGCAAATTTAAGAGAAAAATCCAGCAGCACTTCCCCTGTACATAACAAATAGAATATCATAAGAATGCATCACCGTAAGTGCTTCGCCACATAACCATCCCATTATAGAGCTTACCAACCCATTTCATACCAACAGTAGAAACCAAAACATGCCAAATTTCAAAAATAAAGTATAGTAAGCATAAAGGAGCAAGGATGGAGAAAATGTAACATGTCACTTAATCTCTCTACTCAACCTTCTTCCCTTCTCTGTTCTCTTTTTCTATCTTTTTATTTCATTTTTCTTCTTTTCTTTTCTTTTATTTTCTTTTCTTTTCTCATATTGAATATTTACCCTCTTTTTTAAGCAAAGCAAACCCCACCTTTGTTAAGAGAAAGTTTAAGTAATATGCCACACTCCATTAAGTATTCAATCATGCATTAAAGAGAGCTTCCACAAATTTAAATGTAGTGAACTAATTAACATAAAGAATAGAGAAGGAACACCCCTCCCATTTCAAAATATAATGCTACCACATCTCATTCCTTTGTAGACACCAAATAGCTTTTCCTCTGTTGAAAAAAAAATATCAATCATGCTTACCAAAGTGAATTTTAAATGAAAAAGCAAGGAAATGATTTAAACCAACTTATGACAAGTCCAACAATGATATTTTTGACATAGGGGCAGCTAGGAGAGGTTTAAAACCAACTCCAAACAAAATTAGCAATGCAAATTTTCACTTTATGGTAACATAGGATTGATCTAAAACAACCCCAAACAAATAGGTAAATGCAGATTTTTCATTTTTGGCCACATAAGATTGATCTAAGCCAATCCCAAACAAAGAGATAAGTGCAGATTTTTCATTTTGGCAAGCATAAGATTGATCTAAACCATTTTTAAATGATCCTATTATTGCATATTTTACTTTTTGGAAAGCATATGATTGATATAAAACAATTACACATGAGCACATAGGAGCAGATTTTTACTTTTGGAAAGCATGGGATCAATCTAAACAAGTTCCAAATGATCACATAGATGTAGATTCTTACTTTTGGAAAGCATGGGATCAATCTAAACAAGTTCCAAATGATCACATAGATGCAGATTTTTACTTTTGGAAAGCATGAAGTTGATATAAACCAATCCCAAATGAAAGTGTCAAAGCAAGTATCCTTTAGCCAACATGAAAGAGAGAAAAGGGGGTATCATATAGAACAAGTAGATTACCCAACCACTAGCATACATCTTTAGCCAACGTTAGAGGAGCCAAGAGGGGTCATAAAATGCTATATGAAAGAACGACAACATTAGACCCCTACATATGAAATTTCGGCCAAGCATGGAGGGAGTGGAAAGACTCTAAAATATCACATGAAACAATTAAACTTTTAGCACCTATAAACATGCATTTATGGCTATCCCAAAATAGAGAGCTAAAGGGCTCTTGAAGTATTACATGAAGCAATAAACATTAAGCCACCAACATGAAATTTTTCCTTAAGCAACAAAGGTGAAAGAAGAGTGCCTAGATATCTCATGGATACTTTCAAACTTGAAGCATATTAAGCATGAATTCTACCCTTCCAAAAGCATGCAAGAAACTTTCCAAAACTTCAAAGTAACCCAACAAGTTACTAAGCAATTTCTAGCATGGGTATTAGCAATCCAAATGGTACAAGAAAGTGCCATGAAACATACCATAAGATAACCCAAACTCCAAGCCTCCATCTATGCATTTCGGCCAAGCAAATAAGGAGCAAAAAGGCCACATAAATTTCTCATGAAGTAAGTCAAATATTAAGCCTTTAAACATATATTTTACCATTCCAAAAATAGAACCAAAAGAGGCCTCCAAGCTATCATATGAAACATATAAAGCACTAAATATTTAACATGCATTCTAAACATTCGAAAGTATAGGAAATGCTATTTAAATCTCATATGAAACAAACAAATTTCAAGCCTTCCCCATCATGAAAATTTTGGCCAAGGGAGGGGGCAAGAGCACCACGAAATACTACATGAAACCACCTCCTCATTAAGCATTCAAAATCATAAAATTTGGCCAAGCATAAGAGGGCGAATAAACCTTCTAATAGCATATGGAATCATCTAAACATGAAGCATTCTAGTAGCATGAAATTTGGCTAAACTGAAGACACAAAAATAACACATAAATGCCATATGAAGTAGCAAAAGCACTAAACCTCTCCAACATGAAATTTCGGCCAGCATATGGGGACTTAAAAATAATTATCATCACACCAAAGTGATCCCATTAAGCCACATAGCATGAAACAAACATTTCCATCAAGATTGACAGCAAACCGGTAACAATTCGAAGCAACTAAGAAGAGGTAAATGCAAAAATAATTCTTTCCCTTCATCATTTCCCCCCCTTTTTTTAGAGAAGCTTATGACAATGTAAAATGAAGAAAGAAGAAGGAGCTAAGTCAATAATTATGCCATGGAATGAATCAATTCCGACATCAACCATCAAGTAACCATAGAAATTAAGAAGTTAAGGAGATTACCACTAGTTATGAGGCACCAAAGGAAAGCAAAACCAAGTATTGAAATGATTTGGGCAGCACCTTCCCCACCTCTTTCAATTTTTAGCCAACACCAAAAATGAGAAAAAAAAAAGAGGCTATTTTATAGCCAAATGAAGAAGAAGAGAGGGGGGAAGAAGCCACCCAACATACCTTTGGTTAAAGACCAATTGTTATAGGAGAATGCAGCCTTTAAACCATTCTTGAGGTGATGGAGATGAAAGAAAATCAAAGGAGAACTGACTAGAGCTTGGAGAGAATGATGGACGGCAACCCTTGATGGGATTGAAGGTAAGGGGAGAGAGGCCAAGCATTGGAGAAGAAGCAAAGAGGGAGGAGGAGCCATGGAAATTTTAGCCATGGCTTGAGAGGGGTTTGGCCATGGCTAAAAATCACAAAATTAGAGAGAAGGGCATCCGCTAGGGCTAGGTTAGGGAGGGAAATAAAAAAAATAACTATTTTAAATATTTTAGTTACCCGAACGCGCCGATTTTGGCATCGTTAGTCCGTGCGCCAAACCATAGCAAATTATATATGTGTCCCAAGTAATTTCGATATTCTAGACACAACGACACAGCCCATTTCAAAATTCGAGGTCGTTTGGGCAGCCTAGTCGTCGATCGGGTCAAAAATGAATTTGGGGCTTTTGACGAAATCGGCTTCATTTGAAAAAATTGGGCTATTGTGTAGTTGAAGAAAATGAAATTGAGTAACTTTTAGAGATTTTAGGAATTTTTGGGAATTTTTGGAAATTTTTTGAATTTTGGGCTAAGTACAGATATTTTGGTAATTTTGGGGGTTTTCAGAGGAAGTGGCCAAAAAGTTAAATTAAAGGATCGGGGTAGCCCAAAATGAAATTTGAAATCAAAAGGGAGTGTTGAGAGCATTCCTGACCAATGCAGACGATTTTATGAATCTCGGAACCCTTTCAAGTATCGACTTTTTTTGTTGCGAGGGGCCCACTGTTTGCTCGAAAAGTATAACATGTTTACAGTCAAACTTCTCAGTGCGACGAGGGGAACACTCTAAAATGATTTTTTGGAGAGCTAGGGTGATTCTAAGATTGGTAATTTGGGCTAATTTGGGGCAATTTTGGAATATTTGGTAAATTTGGGTACTTTTGGTCAATTTGAGTGGTGGCAGGTATTTCGGAATGATGTTTTGGAATTTTGGCAATTTAGGGAGATTTTGAGAATTTTGTGGAGTTTTGGGGCATTTGGGTCAAAATTGGAGAATTTGGTAGGATTTCAAAATTTAATTTAGGATGTCATGCTGTTTAAGTTCCAGATCAGAAGTGACTATCTTTAGTCCTCTATGTGTTAATCCTGTTCACCTTAGCAATAGGCTTAGGGTTGGTGGGACCACACACATGAGTGTCCAAAGGTTTAGGGGATCAAAATGGGATGTGTTTGGTTTAAAATTGTGAGTGTGGAGTGTAAGTGTAAGTGCAAGAGCTCCAGACCTCCAAGGGTAGATCCTAAGGCATGACCACCTATAGGGAATCCTATTTGGTCTTTCTTATGTTTAGCCTTGTTCCCCTTAGAGATTAGGGGTTAGAACCTAGCATATGAAAGCTCTAAGCTAAGAAAGCATGCATGTTGAATTTCTATGTGGTAGGGTTCCATTTCTAGTCTTCTAAGAAAAGTCACCAAGAGAGTCCTATGGCTAGACCCTAGGCTATTTAAGAAGAAACTAAACCTCAACCAAAAGTGAGGTCAACAAATGGGCCCCCAATAGGTGTGGTGTGCGAGAAGAGCACATCGCACATATTGGTGTTGACCGACAAGATCAACGAAACCAACATACGTATCTGAGTCAAAACTCAAGAGAGGACCTAAGGTCCAACAAGAAACGTGTCCGTTGGGGAGAGAGCTCCCGCTGGGGAAAAGGAAAACTCTGACTGATGAGAATATAAGTAGAAACCTTCAAAATGCAGCAAAGAATTCACCCTTCCAAATTTTGAAAAGGACCGGACCCGATTTGATTTCGCGAATTTTGATTTGAGAATGATTTAAGCAAGTATTTCCTTTCTTTTTCTTTTGAATTTTATTTTTCTTTTTTGAAAAAATTTTTTTTTGTTCATTTTTAAGCTTTTAATTTAAAGATTTGGATTTAAAATTTTATTATAAGAAGATTTTAACTTAATTTTGGGTTGATTTCAAATTTTTCTTGAATTTTAAACTAGAATTTGAATTTGAGGTTTGATTTTTGAATAAAATTTTGAAATTTATGGTGAGTTGGAATTTGATAGATTGGTGGAATTAGAATAGAAGCGAGGACTGAAATTTACCTACCAACCTCAGAAGTGAGAATCAGAATTTAGGTGCCGATCTCAAAAAATAGGAATCAAGATTCAAGTACTTACCCTGAAGGATGAGAACTAAAATTTAGGTACTAGCCTCGGAAGTGATAATCAGAATTTATGTACGGATCTCGAAGGTGGAGAGGCGAGGACTGGGATTCAGGTGCTGGCCTCAGAATATCATGGCAAGTGGAGAATTTCTAGGAAGGGCTGTGGAAATATAGGGAAGAGAGGTGTCGAAGTCTCTTATCGACCCTCGAATATCGTGATAGATGGAAAAATATCTCGGAAGGGATGTGGAAATATAGGGAAGAGAGGTGTCAAAGTCTCTTTTCGACCCTCTAATATCATGACAGATGGAAAAATATCTCAGAAGAGATGTGGAAATATAGGGAAGACAGTTCTCTTATTGATGAATATTGTGACAGATGGAAAAATATCTCGGAAGGAATGTAGAAATATAAGGCAGAGAGGTGTCGAAGTCTCTTATTGACCCTCGAATATCGTGACAGATGGAAAAATATCTCAGAATGGAGGTGGACGTGTAGGGAAGAGAGGTGTCGAGGTCTCATATCAACCCTCGAATATCATGATAGATGGAAAAATATCTCGGAAGGGATGTGAAAATATAGGTAAGAGAGGTGTCGAGATCTCTTATCGACCCTCGAATATCATGATAGATAGAAAAATATATCGGAATAGATGTGGAAATATAGGGAAGAGAGGTGTCGAGATCTTTTATCAACCCTCGAATATCGCGACACGTGGAAAAATATCTCGAAAATGAGGTGAAAATATAGGGAAGAGAGGTGTCGAGGTCTCTTATCGACCCTCAAATATAGTGACAGATGGAAAAATATCTCAGAAGGGATGTGGAAATATAGGGAAGAGAGGTGTTGAGGTCTCTTATCGACCCTCGAATATTGGGAGAAATTTCAAAGGTTATTTTGGGAAAATTTTTGAATTTGTGGATTTTGGATTTGTGACATTTGTGGGATGTGACATTGTGTAAGACACAAAAACTCTGGAACGTTCTTTTCAGAACGCAAGACTTCTGAAACAAGTGAAAGTTTTTGAATCTCGAGAAGAATTTGATTTTCAAATTTGTTTTCATATTTTTTATTTTATTTAAATCTTTGATTCGTTTAATCATATTGTTTCTTTTTTATGGTTTTGTTTTTGATTTAATTATAAGCACTTTGATTTAAGTTTCTTTTATATTGGTTTCAATTTGTTTTTGTATTGTTCCTTGTTCATTTTATTATTTTGGGACCCCGACGAGGTCCTGCGACTTATTAACCATCAAGCACAAAAAGGAACATTCTGAAAATAGAATTCTTCATTAACTTCATTCAAACATCGATACAACTGATCCAATACTTAATACAACGGATGCAATGCTGACAGGCATCCCAAAATATGATGAAGTACATATATCTGACTGCAACAAACTGTAACATCTATCCGGCTAATGCCGAGGTAATAACATTTGTTGTTGTCTGGTGTAGGAACTGAAGAGGATTTGTCGGTATCTAGCCTGCTGGCTGAAACTGTCTGCAAAATCAGCCAACCTACCAAAGGCTACGCTCCGGAACAAAAATCCCCTCGTGATCACCCAGAGGTACGACTATCACAGCGGTAGAGAGCGCTAACCTTCTAACTCTAGATCTGGCCTTTAGAACAACGACACTTTATTTTCATTCATCCTCCTGAATGTAACTGACACTCGCTTTCCTCAAGACTCCCAAGATGCAGTGTTTCACCAGGTTGGCTCCATTTCCTTGGAGTAATAGCATTGACCCTACCGGTAGGCAAATCTCTGTTGTGCCTTGGAATTCCCCTGCTCCAATGATCTGGATTTCCCTGCCAAACAGAATGTCACTCTCGCTGACAAATGAGACCAGCAGAATGGCCTCAAGAAGTCATGATTGTCTATATGTGGGGGAATGCAATCCCCGTCCTTGTAAATATTGATGATGCAGCTGTTAGGAATACAGCCTGCAGGAAGAACGTGTCATTCGACCATCTTCTTCATCATCATCTTGATCTCGAGTGGCATTTAATCCAGTCTATCGTACGGTAGTATCCCCAGGGGATTTCCCATCTTGTCTTTGGCGAAGTTATAACAGCAGCCAAACTGAATTGTGACTCTGCCCTTTCCTCTTTTTTATCTGCTCGGCTCTGTATATGTTATTTCCCTTAATCTACCTGCTCTGCCTATTTGGAAAAGTAGTCTATAGAAGCGAGTATGAATCTATGTCCTCTTGAAGGAGTGTCTATCAGGCCTACTATATCCATGCCCCAACACATGAATGGCCACGACGCGATTGTGGGGTTTAGAACATTCGGAGGCTAGTGTAGGACCACTCCATGTACTTGACACTGATGACATTTCTTAGTTGTATTCATACAGTCTGTCATCATTGCCGACCAGTTGTGTCCGAGTCTTTTGATTTTCATCTTCATTTTTGGCCCTGATAGGTGAGCACCACACAATCCAGCATGTACTTCTCTGACGATCTGTTGTGCTTCTGCTCTACTGCGACATCTGAGCCACATCTGATCAAAAGATCTTCTGTATAGTATGTTTTTTATTATCGTAAATGACATTGCTCGTTTCTAAATCTGGTGCGCTACTAATCTGTCTTCTGATAACTTTCCAGTTTGCAAATATTCCATTATCGGTTGTCGCCATTCTTCTGCATCTTCTGTGACTACAGCTGCTAACTTTTCATTTTCCAATTCATGCAGGTTATCGAGGTTAATTTGTGACAAAATCTGATATCCTTGTATAGTGATATCTATGGAATCCTCTGGCAGGCAAGAAAATCCTTTAGCGAGTTTATCTAAAAAGTCTGCATAAGTATTATCTATCTGGGGAATCCTATAGTATGTCACATTGGTGATTTGCTCCAGGTGTTTCATGGTGAACCAGTGATAATCTGCTAATCTTGGTTTTAAAATCTTGTATTGCCCCGCCACCTACTAGATGACGAGCTGTGAGTCGCCATAAATGGTAATATTGGTTATATCTATTAAAATTGCCAATTTCAGTCCTGTGATCAGAGCTTCATATTCTACTTAATTATTGGTGCATGGCTCCGTCAAGTGGTGGGAAAATCTTAACATTGCTTGATCCGGTGTCATGAAGATCAGACTGATCCCTGCTTTGCCTGGTATTACTGTATGTTGTCCCTTGTCTCATCTGATTGAGGAAGTTCTGTCAAAGTACATCTCCCAATGTTGAGCATTGGGGTCTTCTATTTGCAATATCTGCTCGTCTAGCAATTCGTCATCAAGCGGGGACCCGGCTGGCAGTTGGAGTGCCGCGAGGAAGTCTTCAAAAGTCTGACCTTTGATAGCACAAAGTGGCACAAAAGTTATATCAAATTGCAATAGAATCATTGACCATCTTGCAAGACGTCCAAAGAGTGTTGGTCGGGTCATCAAATATTGCAACGGATTAACTCTCGAAATCAGGTTGACCTTGTGAGATAACATGTAATGTCTAAGCTTTTGAGCGGCGAAGATTAAAGCTAGATAATGTTTCTCAATTGGGGGATACTTTATTTCTGCGGGAAATAGATGGAAAATCAAGTAGTAGAGTTATTTTTCTTTTCCCTGGTCATTGACTTTTGCTAGAAGAGCTCCGAAGGAGTCGTCTAATGTTGTGGTATAAAGTATCAATGGTCTACCCGGGATAGGGGCTGCCAAAATGGGTGGTGTCATAAGATATTGCTCAATATCTTTAAAGGCCTGTTGGCCTTTTTCTTCCCAAATGAATTTGGCATCCTTTTTAATTAATGCCGAGAATGGCCAACAACTCCTCGACAGATTAGATATGAAGCATCTTAAATATGCCAATTTCCCTTGAAAGGAACGTAACTGCTTCAAAGTTTTGGGAGGAGCCATTTCTAAGATAGCTTTAATCTTCTCTGTGTCGATTTCGATTTCCCGATGATGGACAATGAATTCTAAAAATTTCTCAGAGGTAACACCGAAGGCGCACTTTAAGGGATTCATCTTCAAATTGTATTGTCGTAATCTTTCAAACACGATACTCAAATAGTAAAGGTGATCCTCTCTCAAATTGCTTTTAATGACCAGGTCATCCACATAACATTCCACTTGGTTATGAATGAGGTCATCGAAGATCCTCGTCATTGCTCGTTGGTATGTTGCACCGGTGTTCTTCAGTCCGAATGGCATTACCGTGTAGCAGTAGATCCTGATCGGTGTTCTGAAGGCTGTAAGTGTTGCATCTTCTGGAGCCACCTTGATCTAATTATATCCTGATGATCCGTCCATGAAAGAGAAAATTTCGTGTGACGAGGTGATATCCATCGTTAGTTCGGGTATCAGTAGAGGGAATTCATCTTTTGTACATGCTTTGTTTAGATCCCTGAATTCGACGCATACCCAAATCTGTCCATTTTTCTTCCTTACTGGTATGACATTGGCCAACCATGTAGCGTATTGCTCTTCCCGGATGAAGTTAGCGTCTAGTAATTTCTTTATCTCTAATGTGACTTTTTGTTCTATATCGAGATGCATTCTTCAAGGAGCTTGTTTTACTGGAGTTATATTCTGATCCACCCCGAGGCGGTGAACTGTAACTTATGGGGATAACCCCAGCATTTCATCGTAGCTCCAGGCAAAATAATCCCTATATCCTGATAATAATTTAACCAATTCTGTAACCTCTTCTTCGTTAAGTAACAAACTTATGAAATTCAACCGGGGATGCTCCTCAGTCCTAAGGTTGATTTTTTTTAGTTCATCCACTGTCGTCCTAATTTCTTCTTCAATTCTGGTGGAGCGTCATAGATTGTAGAATCTTTGAAATCATCTTGAATGTCTAGGAAATTTTCTTTTGAAGTGCTAGTAAAAACCATGTAAAATTCCGAGTCATTGATCGGTCCAACCGTTCCGAACCCGAGACCTTCCTTTGAGTTGAGCTTCTAATTTTTAACGTTCCATAACTTTTCAAACAATTGTAACTTACTTTTTGACATTTCCTTTAGCACATGACCTATTTGAATCAAATTTTTCATGTAAGGCAAAAGGTAACTGATCCATAAAAAAAATACCTCTTTTTATGCCTTGATTTTTATCCAATTTTTTAAGGATATTATGCTTTAATGAAAGGTATTTTTGTGTTTTAGATGTAGGTGATGCAAAAATGTCCAAGAAGGAAAAAAAGATGAAAAAGGAGCAAAAAGGAGCAAAAATGGAGCCAAAATACAAAATTTTCAAAATAATTGGCCTGGCGCCAGAATGCAGCGCCTAAGTGCCAGTTCGATACAGAATTCTATAAGATTTTTGATGACTTTTGGACGATTATTTTAATGGTTTTAGCGGTTATTGGACCATCTAGAAGATTGGCAATTATTCCTGGATTATAGGACATGTGATACATTGTATTTGGACGCTTGGAAATGGTTAGGATCGCGAAGAGGTGCGATCAAAAGTGAAGAGGTGCGAAGAACTGGATGCAGATTCCGGCGCCTAGGTGCCAGACACACCTTCTAGAAGATTCATTGAACATGGACACATTTTGAAGAGGTTCCTCAAGGCAACCCTTGATGCCTATAAATAGGAGGCTACTCCTTCAGAGAAAAACTCCCAAAAACTGCCCAAAAACCGCCCAAAAACCACCAACACCCAACCTAGCCCCATAATTCCATTTAGAGAGAGAAATTAGAGAAATATTTTAAGGGTCATATTTATAGTTTCTTTTATTAAATAGTGAGTTTATTTTAGAGTTTGTATTAAGAGTATTTGAAGAGTCGGTGCTTTTGAAGTCTATTTACTTTGGAGTCAGAAGGATTCAGAGGTTCAGTTGGCGAAACACTTGAGATAAGTATTTGTATTTTGATTTAAAGTTTTATTTATATGTTTTATTGTTTAAATTCAATGTGTTCTGAGTAGTTACTTTACTTTCTTCTTTCAATTATGAAAAAATAAATAAGATAATATAAAATTCGTTGGAGAATTAAAAACTATATATATTTTTTAAACATTGTGATGATATTAATATCAAATCTTGATTTACTATTTAAATTGGCTATTTAAATTGTTAAAATCTGTTGAAGAGTTTTGAGACGTAGAAGGAGACGAATTCTTAACTTGTAGATATCACAAGAATCCTTGGGTAGTCGAAGGCCTTGCGCGGGTTATTCAAGGTGAAGTGCAAATAAATAGGAAGATATTATTTAATGGGCGTAGAATTGATAATTTTTTAGAGTGACAGGCTAAATTCTTGTAATTTAGTTTATAGAGAAGGAAATGGTCACTAGTAGGGCCGACCATAGCCACCCTTGGACATCTAGTAGTGTGAGTCTAGATTAACCCATTCTACTAACAATACATCCAGACATGATCTATAGATTAGCCAATGTTCTTCGAGCGAAGGTAAATAATAGGAATGCTTCTTTTTGGCACAATACCATAAATTTATATTCTCCACGAATATTACATTATCTAAAAAGTCTTGGATTAATTGAAATGAAGAAAGTTGTTTGCTTATTTTTATTTACATCAATCATTACTTTATTACGGCTTTATTTTTGCATCTAGTAAATTAAATATCAACTTTTTAACCTTAAAAGAAATACATAAAAATAAAATCAAAATATTTAAAAAAAACCTATAATCCTCCTCGTGGGATTAATACTGGGGTCTTTATTTAAAGCTCTATATTACTTGAAGCGATACGTATATTTGCGTAGTACCCCTAGTGTGTAAAATATTTTCCATAAAATTATATTTATATACACTAGCCGCTATTATTATTTGAGTCGAAGTATTGAGTATAACATATTTTTGATAGCATAAATTATTGCATTGTTTGGCGATTGCGAAACCAAGTTTTTGGTGCATTCGTCGCGGATCGTGGGTCGAGTTTTTGGCGCCGTTGCCGGGGAGGCAAAATTTATAGATTTTAAATATTTTGTTTTATTTATTTCTTTTATTGTCAAAAATATAAAATACAAAAAAATTTAAAAAAACAACAAAAACAAAAATAATAATAATAATAATTTTATTTCTTGCTAATTTACTTTTTATTTACTTTTTATGCGTAGTTCTGGATCTGAAGGATTACTACCTTTAGATTCTGAATTAGAAAGAACTGTTAGAAGAATTAAAAAAGGAAAACAAATTCAAAAATATCAAGAGATGGCCAATTTACATAATAATCTACAAAATCCAATTGAAATTAATGAAAAAAATGTTTACAAACCATTAAGGGATTATGCTAACCCTACAGTTGATGAACTTCATAATAGTATTTAAATACCCACTGTAGATGCTAATTCTTTTGAGCTTAAACCATCTATTATTCAAATGGTTCAAAATAATCAATTTGGGGGAACACCAAATGAGGATCCAAATTTACATCTTGCTAGTTTTTTAGAACTTTGTGTTACTTTAAATATAACAATGTTTCGATGATCTTTATTAGACTTAGACTCTTTCCTTTTTCCTTTAAGAGATAAAGCAAAGATGTGGTTGAACTCATTAGCAATAGGTTCTATTAAAACATGGGCTGAAATGGTACAAAAATTCCTTGCTAAATATTTTCCTCCTTCTAAAACTGCTAAATTGAGAAATAATATTACTTCATTTAGTCAATTTGACGAGGAGACAATTTATGAAACTTGGGAAAGATTTAAAGAACTATTAAGAAAATTTCCTCATCATGCTTTACCTAATTGGTTAATTAGTCAAACATTTTATAACGGATTAATTGGATCACTTAAATCAATTATTGATGTTGCTGCTGGAGGTTCTTTAATGGCTAAATCATTTGAAGAAGCTTATACTTTAATTGAAGAAATGGCTAACAATAATTTTCAATGGCCTTATGAAGGGATTAATCCTAAAAGAATGGCAAGTATTCATGATAACGAAGCCTTTTCTATCTTAGCTTAACAAGTAGCTGTTATATCTAAGAAATTAGAAAATTTTGCTATCAATATATCACATAACAACTCTGCTAATATTGAAGATTCTCAAGCTATTGAAACTTTACAAGCTATTGCTAGTAAAAATAACCCTTATTCCAATTATTATAATCCTGGATGGAAAAATCACCTAATTTTAAGCTGGAATAATTCACAACAACAATGGGGTAATAATCGATCTCATCCAACTAGAAATTGGAACAATCGAAGTAAATTCGAACTATAAAACACCTGGATTTAATAATCAACAGAAAAAGTTATCTATAGAAGAATTAATTTTACAACTAAGTAATCAATTACAAAATCAAAACACTGTTATTCGTAATATTGAGAATCAAATGGGACAAATTCCTAATTTAGTTAATTACAGACCTCCAGGAACAATTCCTGGTAATGTTGAAGTCAATCCAAAAGAAACTGGAAAAGAACATGAACATGTTAAAGCTGTACAACTTAGAAGTGGAAAGGAATTAAAAGAAAGAATGCGGAATAAAATTGAAAATGAGATTGAGGTTGAAGAGATTGAAAAACCTCAAGAAACTCCTTCTCCTAGTCGAGATCGGATCGTTATTCTTATTAATGTGGAAGTTGAAAAACCACAACCACCTTTTCCTTAAAGACTAAAACGACGAAGCTTGATCATCGATTTTCTAAGTTCTTTGAAATTTTTAAGAAACTTACCATTAACATACCTTT
The DNA here is from genome assembly GCA_022702705.1 of Papilionanthe hookeriana x Papilionanthe teres. Lineage (NCBI taxonomy): Eukaryota > Viridiplantae > Streptophyta > Magnoliopsida > Asparagales > Orchidaceae > Papilionanthe > Papilionanthe hookeriana x Papilionanthe teres. Next base: position 236,644 of record CM040428.1, read on the forward strand.
TGCTTGAAGCTTTGGAACAAATGCCAACTTATGCAAAATTTATGAAGGATATTTTAAGAAACGAAAATTTGAAGCTTTTGAAGCTGTTGCATTAAGTGAAGAATGTAGTGCAATAATTCAAAAGAAATTACCTCAGAAACTTAAAGATCCTAGAAGTTTCACTATACCTTGTGCTATTGGAGAAAAATTTTGAGGAAAAGCTTTATGTGATTTAGGAGTAAGTATTAATCTCGTGCCATTTTCTATTTTTTGAAGGTCGAACTTAGGAGAGATTACTCCCACCACTGTAGCCCTTCAGTTAGATGATAGATCTATCACCTACCCTAAAAGAGTTATAGAGGATGTTCTTGTTAAAGTGGATAAATTTATTTTCCCTGTGGATTTCATTGTACTTGATATGGAAGAAGATAAAGAAATACCAATTATTTTAGGGAGACATTTTCTAGCTACTGGACGAGCTATGATTGATGTGTAAAAAGGAGAATTAACCATGAGAGTTAATGATCAAGAGATTAAATTCAATATTCTTAAATCAATGAAGTACCACGATAAAGAAAAATCTTTATCGAATGGATATTATTGATTATATAATTGAAAAACATTATCAAGAAAGATGTAAAGTCATTTCTGAAGAAAAAATTGAATTATTAACTGATGAAAATGAAGAACTAAAAGAAGAAGAATTATCTAAAGAAACTCATTATATTAAAGATTACTGGGAAATTTTGAACATAACACAAAATGATATACTTCTACCCTCAATTAAAAAAGCCCCTGAACTGGAATTAAAAATGTTACCTGCACATTTAAAGTATGCTTTTCTTGGAAATTCATTAACTTTACCTGTTATTTTTTCTTCTAAACTAAGTTTAGATTAAGAAGAAAAAGCTGATAGGAGTGTTAAAGAATTATAAGAAAGCTTTTGGTTGGACTATTGCTTGATATAAGAGGAATAAGCTCTTCCATCTGTATGCATAGAATTTTAATGGAAGAAGATTTTAAACCTACTATTGAACCTCAAAGAAGATTAAATCCTATCATGAAAGTGGTTGTTAAAAAAGAAATTTTAAAATGGTTAGATGCTGGAATTATTTTTCCTATTTCGGATAGCCAATGGGTAAATCCTATTCATTTTGTTCTGAAGAAAGAAGGAGTAACTGCCATTGTACAATGATAAAAATGAACTAATTCCTATAAGAAAAGTTACTAGATGGCGAATTTGCATTGATTATCGGAAATTAAATGACGCCACTAGAAAGGATTATTTTCCTTTACCTTTCTTGGATCAAATGCTTGATAAATTAGCTGGACACTAATATTTCTATTTTCTGGATGGATATTCTGGTTATCATCAATTACCTGTCGCTCATGAGGACCAAGAGAAAACAACATTTACAAGTCCTTATGGAAAATTTGCGTTTAGAAGAATGTCATTCGGTTTATGTAATGCACCTGCAACTTTTCATAGATGTATGATGTCAATATTTTGTGATTTGATTGACAAAGGAATTGAAATATTTATGGATGATTTTTCAGTCTTTGGAACTTCTTATGAATCTTGTTTGGAAAATATTTCCAAAGTTCTGAAAAGATGTGAAGAAACAAATTTAGTTCTGAACTGGGAAAAATGTCAATTTATGGTCACATAAGGCATTGTACTTAGTCACAAAATTTCACAAAAAGGGATGGAAGTTAATCATGTGAAAGTGAAAATTATTGCTGAACTGCAACCACTTACTACTGTTACTTATGTGAGAAGTTTTTACGGGTCATGCTGGATTTTATAGAAGATATATAAAGGATTTTTTTAAAATTGCTAAACCTCTTAGTCATTTATGGAGAAAGATGCTAAATTTGAATTTAATGAAGACTGTATTAATGCTTTCAATATTTTAAAAGAAAAATTAATAACTGCACCTATAATTATTGCACCTAATTGGAATAAACCCTTTGAATTAATGTGTGATGCAAGTGATTGTGCAATTGGAGCTGTATTGGGACAAAAATATGAGAAAATTTTTAAAGTTATATATTATGCTAGTAAAACTCTTTCTGAAACTCAAATAATTACACTACTACTGAGAAAGAGCTTTTAGCTATAGTCTATGCCTTTGATAAATTTAAACCTTATCTTCTTAGTACCAAATGCATAGTTCATACAGATCATTCCGCTATTAAATATTTAATGACAAAAAAAGATGCTTAAACCTGAGTCGATAAGATGGGTTTTACTTCTACGAAATTTGATTTTCAAATAGTGGATAGAAAATGAGCTGATAACCAAATTGCTGATCATTTATCTAGAATTAAGAATGATGTTATTGTCGAGGAAAATATAAATGAGAAATTTCACGATGAACATTTATATGTTATTCGAGGATGTCACACACCTTGGTATGCGGATATAGTTAACTATTTAGTTAGCAATATTCTACCTTATGGATTGAATAACAAATATATTAAGAAATTTAAAAATGATGCTAAATCTTATATTTGGGAAGATCCTCATTTATTTAAAATAGGAAGAGATTATGTAATTCGAAGATGTGTACCTTATGAAGAAACTTTTGCTTTATTATTCAAAAATTTCATGATTCGATTTTGGAGGACACTTTGGAGTAGATAAAGCTGCATTTAAAATTTTAAATTCGGGATTTTGTTAGCCTACCTTGTTCGAAAGATGTGAGACATTATATGAAAACATGTGATCGATGTCAAAGGATGGGAAATATATCTAGAAAAGATGAAATGCCTTTAAACTATATATTGGAAGTTGAAATTTTTGATATATGGGGTTTAGACTTTATGGGACCATTTTTACCATCATTTGGAAAGATATATATTTTATTAGCAGTTGATTATATTTCAAAGTGGATTGAAGTTGTAGCTTTACCTAACTGTGATTCAAAAAGTGTTTCAAAATTTTTAAAGAAAATGATTTTTTCAAGATCTGCAATGCCTAAGGTAATTATCACAAATGGTGGAAGTCATTTTAGAAATATAAGAGTTCAATTATTACTGGACAAATTTGGAATCAAACACAGAATTACAATTGTGTATCACCCTCAAACAAGTGGAATGGCTGAAGCATCAAACGAGAGAAATTACAAGAATTTTAGAGAAGGCAGTAATCCTAAAAGAGCTGATTAGGTTGATAGATTTGATTACGCATTATGGGCTTATAGAACGGCTTATAAGACACTAATCGGAATGTCACCTTACCGGTTAATTTATGGTAAACTTTGTCACTTACATGTTGAACTTGAACATAAAGCTTATTGGGCGATAAAGGAGTTTAATTTTGATTTGAATACGTAGAAGAAAAATGATTATTTCGATTAAATGAGATGGATGAAATAAGAAATGAATCATATGAAAATGCAAAAATTTATAAAGAGAAAATGAAGATGTTACATGATAAAAAGATTTCAGGAAAAATATTCGAGCCTGGACAAGAAGTATTATTATTTAATACTCGTTTAACACTTTTTGCTGGAAAATTAAGATCTAAATAGATGGGATCATATATAATTGAAAAAGTATACCATAATGGAGCTATGGATATTAAATACCCCAAAACAGGAAAAATATTTAAAGTTAACAGATCAAGACTAAAGCCTTATTTTGGAGACATTAAAATGATTTATAAAGAGGCTTACGATTTGAGTCTACCTGATTAAAGACTTAATTAGGTCGGGCTGACGACATTAAACCAAGCGCTTTGTGGGAGGCAACCCATAATTATTTTTTTGTGTTTCTACATTTTTTTAATGTAAGGTTATGCCTAGGTCTTGACTAATTTTATATAACTTTAGAAAATTGGACGCTAACAAGTCTTCATTGACTTTAGCTAAAAATTATCTCGAAGTATATAAAGTTTGGACTTTGGATCACTCCATTTCATATGTGAGTAAAAAGGAGATCAAGTTAACCTTCATTATGATTGTTTATAATTTGTGTTACTAAGTCTATATTGATCTTACCATTCTAATTTACCTATTTTGGAAAATGAAACTTTGAAATTTGACGATAGGCGAAACGAAGTCGAACATGGTTCCGGCGCCTAGGCGCCGAAATTTGGCGCCTAAGAACCAGAGTTATACTGTGTATCGATGGGTCCGGCGCCTAGGCACCAGATTTGGCGCCTAGGCGCCACCGATTCTTGGATCATGTAAAAACCGAAAATTTTCGATTTTTCACACGATTTTCTCCTTTAAATTACCCCATCTACGTCCCCGATCCACTAGCAATCAAAATTACGACCTAGACACTTCATGCTTGAGAGATTAGAGAGGATTTTTGAAGAAATGGAGAGAAGAAATCTTGGAGAAGAGGCTAGAGACAAAGGTTCAAAGGATCCTCAACCCTACTTCAATGGTTTTATCGGTGTAAGTTTGGAGAAAATTTCAAGTTGTCTAGATAAATTTAAAACATAATTCAAAAGTATTGGAGATCGCCTCCATGACATGTATCATCAAATTGAACATCTGTAATGGCAGGCGAAGCTTCAATTTGATCATCTAGCGGCTTATCAAGATGCTCAAGTGGAGATGTATGCGAAGAACAAATGGATCGACGAGAAAAGCTGCTACGGATTTTACGAGGGCGTTAGTACTCTTCCCAAGTAGGCTTAGTAATCTTCCTTGTCGAGAGAATGGAAATTTCTAATTTGAAGATTAGATAGTTACTGTGGTGTGATCTAGACTTTTATTAGTGTGTCGTTGTATCGATTTAGTAAATCGAATGTGTTGTTTGTGTGTTTGATTTATTGTTCAATGTGTGTTGTATTTGCTTTGAAATTGTGTAGTTTGATTATTTGTTAGGACTTAAATCATATTACTATACTTATATGTATTATATTGAGCCAAAATTGAAGATTATGAATGGAATTAGAAGAGTTGGATTTAAACCTTGTGTTTAATTGGTGGATTTAATCTTTAATTTTTAAAATTTTTGGGAAATATTTTGGAAGTTGGAAACTGAAGCACTACTCTGATATGAGTAATTAGAAGTTGAATTTAGGAGTTTTGGTGGAAAATAAAATTTTTAAAGTGATTTTTGTGAAAGGCGAGTCTAGTACCTAGGCGCCAGAATTCGGCGCTGGTTCAGCCTGCTTACCGAAAATTAGCATTTAAATCCCATTAGCCATGGTTGACGCCTAAGCTCGTCCCCTTCCTCTTTTTCGTGAAAATACACCCCCTAGATCCATCTTGAGGTCAATACATCAAGTTTTTGAGCCCGAAATCACTTGATTTCTTCATCTCGAGTCGGATCTACCTTCAATCCATTTATTTTATTCTTACCATAGTTTTTCCTATTTTTTGCTAAAAACTGAAATTTTGAGAAAAATTTTGATTTTTAGAGTTTCTCCATGGATTTTTAAACTCATTCTAAGTTTCTCAAGCTTAAAAAGAGTTTAAATATTTGATTCCTAAATTTATTTGTGTTTTCTTTCACGTTTAGATGGCACCAAAATCTAAGCGAGGAAAGGCACGAGAAAATTTTAACAGCATCAAATTTTCGACTGCGGTAGCGCATTTTTGTTATCACGAACTTGAGACGTCAAGAAAGTTTATCTCGAAGCGCAGTTTTTACAATCTTGGTGAAATGATCGTGAACACGATCGTTGCACACAGGCAGCAACGATTACGTTATTTCAGCTTGTTGTTGCCGTTATTCCTATTGTACGCAAGTTTTATGCCAACTTTTTGGATGCGGAAGACTACGAAGTCTTCGTTAGAGGTGTCGGAGTAGGATTTACTCCGAACGGATCAATATTTTCTACGGCACTGCCACCTACCATCGAGTGCTTACTATTCGGTTTATCTCCATCGAGGGAGATCTTGAGATGATTATTGCATATCTGACTGATGGCACTAGAGCTTGGAAGATCCGAAATGACAAACGAGTGAACTTCAAATCTTCTAAGCTAAATGGTATTTCAAAGGCATGGCATTATTTTATTTCTGCTAGACTTCTACCTTCCAACCACCTGAGTGAAGTTACCAGAGATCGAGCTATCACTGAACTACTGCATTCGGGAGAGGAAGCCGATAGAAGTTAGCGGTATTATTTATGATTCGGTGGAATCGATTGCTAGATCCGGCACTTACGTGGGATTAGGATTCCCATCCTTGATTCATTCTTTATGTATGAGCAATGGAGTTTACTGCTGATATATCGGAGGAGAAGTTGAAGACTACGAAGCCGATTGGGCGGGAGAGTGTTAGCATTTATGATCGTCTTCGAGGGAAGAGATCTCGTGGTCCTTCTACATACGTACCTACTCAGGGTAGAGCTTCTACTTCTAGACCTTCTACTTCTGCTTGCTGAGCCACCATCTAGTTTCTGGATATCGATGCATGATCAATTTCTGGAGCAGCAGAATGAGTTAATTCTAACTCACTGCATAGTAGATACTATAGACAAGAAGATTGATCATTTATCTGCGTTTACCCAAAGGAAAAGTGAGTATGATGTTGAGTATTCAGAGTCTTTAGTGAGATTCTTAAAGGGTGAGCATAATGTTCAGTTTCCTACCTGTCCTAACTTTTCACCGTATGTTGATCCAAAGGATGTGGAGTTTTCTTTTGGTGATGACGATGACAAGGCTACAGATAGTGATTAATAGCTTGATTCACCTCTAAGATGTGCTGATTCTGTTGTTATTTTATTTCTTGTTTGCTAGTGCTGTTTGTTGTTTGTTGTTTGTTAGTGTAGATTTGTTTATGAAAATATGTGTGGATTGTTTGATGTAGAGTCTGTTTTAAATATTTAGTGTATTGTGTTGAAGACTGAAATTTGGATGAATTAATGTTTATTTCTATTTCAGCCTACTGTTTAGTATTCTTAAATAGTTAGTAATGTTCTTCTGTTTCTATTACTATTAGTAGTATAGTCATTTAATTCAGCTACTGATATAAAAAAAATAATGAGCCTACTTACTTTTATATATGCTTCGTTATTTCAGTAATATTCATAAAAAGCTTGTGTAGAAGAAAATTTTTCTTTTTAGACTGTTTTTACAAACTTATAAAAATTCTGTTTTAAATTATACCTTTCTTTCTCTCATACTTTAAATTTTTTTTCATGATATACCAAAACTTAAGTTTGGGGGAAGGGAAAATACATGCAAATTTAAATTTTGTTATCCTTAATGAACTAATGTTTTCTAAAAACAATATTAACATATTATAAGGAATGAAGAAACTATTTAAGATCATTTAAATTTTTGAAATTATAAATAATTTAGCAGACTTAACCAAAATTTTAATAACTTTAATTGATTTTAAGAATAGAATTATTCAACTTAAAAAAGAGTAAGATTAAGAAATTTTTCTATTCATAGTAGAAATAATTGAATTTTAGAAGTATTAAGAGATCAAAAATTATAACTTGAAAAAGAAAAGATTGAAATTCTTTTTTAAATCTATTCATGTTATAGTAATTAAGTGAAAATGTATAAGTTTGAAAATATAAGTTAAGGATAGTGAAGTTCAAAACCATTAACAGGCTATCCAAATATAGTATTCCTCTCTGTAAAAAAAAATAAAAAAAAGAGAAGAGAGAGGAGAAGCTTGAGGAGATGTCTAATCAGAAATTGGCTTCACTTGAATTAGCTTATAAAAAAACTGATTACATATTTTACTTAATTTTTATGCATGTATCTTTATTAGAAAAGATTTTCATGAAGATTTTTTTCTTGTAAATAATTTATGTGATCTTAATATTATAAACTACAATTATTTTCGAAGTGAATGAAAAATTTTTGAAATCTTATGATTTGGTAGTTAAATATTCTTTAAATTCTTAAAATTAAACTTAGTTAGTTAAATTTGGTTAATGATTTACTAAAGCCTTTATAAAATAAAAAAATTTAAGAAATCTTAAATATTTACCTTTTATTCCAATTTTTATACATTTTATATAGTAAAAAGGGTTACTTGAGGACAAGTAACGTTTAAGTTTGGGGGATTTTGATCCATGAAAAAAATACCTATTTTTATGCCTTGATTTTTATCAAATTTTTAAGGATATTATGCTTTAATGAAAGGTATTTTTGTGTTTTGGATGTAGGTGATGCAAAAATGTTCAAGAAGGAAAAAAAAAGATGAAAAAAAGAGCAAAAAGAAGCAAAAATGGAGCTAAAATGCAAAATTGTCAAAATAATTGGCCTGGCACCTAGGCGCCAGAATCCGGCACTTAAGCGCCAATTCGATACAGAATTCTGTAAGATTTTTGAAGACTTTTGGAAGGTTATTTTGACGGTGTTAGTGGTTATTGGACCATCTAGAAGATTGGCAATTATTCCTGGATTATAGGACATGTGATACATTGTATTTGGACGCTTGGAAAAGGTTAGGATCGCGAAGAGGTGCGATCCGAAGTGAAGAGCTGCGAAGAACTGGACGCAGAGTCCGGCGCCTAGGCGACAGACATATCTTCTAGAAGATTCATTGAACATGGACACATTTTGAAGAGGTGCCTCAAGGCAACCCTTGAAGCCTATAAATATGAGGCTACTCCTTCAGAGAAAAACGCCCAGGCCTATAAACCGCCCAAAATCCACCAACGCCCAACATAGTCCCCTAGTCCCATAGTTCCATTTAGAGAGAGAAATTAGAGAAATATTTTAAGGGCCATATTTATAGTTTCTTTTATTAATTAGTGAGTTTATTTTAGAGTTTGTATTAAGAGTATTTGATGAGTCGGTGCTTTTGAAGTCTATTTACTTTGGAGTCAGAAGGATTCAGAGGTTCAATTGGAGAAACACTTGAGATAAGTATTTGTATTTTGATTCAAATTTTTATTTATATGTTTTGTTGTTTAAATTCAATGTGTTCTGAGTAGTCACTTTACTTTCTTCTTTCAATTATGAAAAGATAAATAAGATAATATAAAATTCGTTGGAGAATTAATATATATATATATATATATATATATATATATATATATATATATTAAACATTGTGATGATATTAATTCTGGATCTTAATTTACTATTTAAATTGGCCATTGAAATTGTTAAAATCTGTTGAAGAGTTTTGAGACCTAGAAGGAGATGAATTCTTAATTAGTAGATATCAAATGAATCATTTGGTAGTGGAAGGCCTTGCGCGGGTTATTCAAGGTGAAGTGCAAATAAATAGGAAGATATTATTTAATGGGCGTAGAATTGATAAATTTTTAGAGTGACAGGCTAAATTCTTGTAATTTGGTTTATAGAGAAGGAAATGGTCACTAGTAGGGCCGACCATAGCAACCCTTGGATATCTAGTAGTGTGAGCCTAGATTAACCCATTGTACTAACAATACATCCAGACCTGATATATAGATTAGCCAATGTTCTTTATACTATCGAGCGAAGGTAAAGAATAGGAATGCTTCTATTTGGCACAATACCATAAATTTATATTTTCCACGAATATTACATTTTCTAAAAAGTCTTGGATTAATAGAAAGGAAGAAAGTTGTTTGCTTATTTTTATGTACATCAATCATTACTTTATTACTGTTTTATTTCTGCATCTAGTAAATTAAATAACAACTTTTTAACTTTAAAAGAAATACATAAAAATAAAATCAAAATATTTAAAAAAAAATCTATAATCCTCCTCGTGGGATGGATACTGGGGTCTTTATTTAAAGCCCTATATTACTTGAAGCGATACGTATACTTGCGTAGTACCCCTAGTGTGTAAAATATTTTCCATAAAATTATATTTATATACACTAGCCGCTATTATTATTTGAGTCAAATTATTGATTATAACATATTTTTGATAGCATAAATTACTGTATTGTTTGGCGATTGCAGACCAAGTTTTTTATGCATTGCTGAGAATCGAGGGTCAGAGCACTTCTCCACAAGGAAAATCCCACACTTTCTCTAGAAAAAAGAAGAAAAAAGAAGCTCCAAACTTTTTCTCTCTATGAAGAAGTTGACCAGTATTTGGAGAAGGCAAGAAATGTCGATCCATTGCATACGGAGGAGCCCAAGGGAGATATGCCAACTAGCCCTCACATTTTTCTACTAATTTGTTAAAGTTGTCCTTGCCACCTACCCTAGAAGCCTCGAAAAGAGGTTTAATTACCTTCTTTATCCTTCCTCTACGCAAATCATGCTCAAAATCATATTATAGAATTAGACTAGCACATAGATGCTGTGAACCTTGTGCCTAGGCACCTAGTCAAGAGCAATGACATGAGGCCCCTAGTACATATGTGCCAACAAGCTTGCACCTACTTCCCTAGGGCTCAGAAAATGGACATTTTAAGTGCTTTTCGGGTGCCTAGGTACTTAGGATTGATACCAAAGTGCCTAGTCTGGGGCCTATACACCCGTAAGCTGGCACCTACTTTCCTATGGCTCCGTTTGGAGGTGTTTTTGGGCCCCTATAAGCCTAGGACTGGTGCTTAGGCGCTCAGGACTAGCTCTTAGGTGCTGGTCTAGCCTAAAAAACCTAATTTTTAGTTAGATTGTGTAACAAATGATTTTCTAAACTTGAAATCTATGGATAACCACAAATGAGTATTTTGTGATCCCAAAACTTCGGAAATAAGTATTCTTATAGTTATATGATGAAAGAATTTGTTGTTAATGGTCATTTTGTACCACTACATGGGTAAAGGATTCCAAACCCTAATTTTCTTATTACACGCATAGGAAAGCTCCGTGACTTCCAGTGACCCCATCTGGGATCCGAATGGATACAAAGGGACCCCAAAACCCCATAATAGACATTAAGAATGTTCAGTGTTTTAGGTGAATCTATCCAATTACTGGTTCTTCAAGATGTGGTCAAATTATCATAAACCATAGTTCATGCTCCAAACACTTACTACAGGTATCTGATGGGTGCCTTGAGCTACATGATGTTACAATTGACCAGTGAATCATCCTGACCCAGTCATGTGTACTCCCTACACACGTGACATCAAACGTTTATGCCAATAAAGGACCAACAATAAGTGTGATGAACTTTTAAGGCACAGTACACTTGTTAAATGACCCACAATTTTATATTATGATATTTTTAATTTAATTGCAACGACGCCAAAAACTTGACCCCGCTATATTATATGTATAGAATTGTAATTGTTTAAGTTGTGGATGCTACGCAAGTATACGTATCGTATCAAGTAATACGGGGCTCTAGTGGAGTCACAGTTGCTCAATCCACGGGGAAATAGAAAATTAAATAACAACTAATTTTAAAATAATAATAATAATAATTTTAAAATAGTATACGAAAATTTGGAATTCTAAATTTAAGCGCAATAAAGTAAACTAAGTATTTTAATTAGGTAACTTAACTAAGTAGAAATTAATACGTATTGAAAGAACAGGAAATTAAACTAATTGTTAAATAAGTCTTAACTATTCAGAAAAAGTATCTTTCCCCTTGTTTAGAAATTTAAGTGATTGATGAATTTAAATAGATAATTTTAAGGTATTGTGACAAATAGGAGCATTCCTATTCTTTACCCTTTGGTCAGGTGTAAAGAATATTGACTAATCTTATGTTTGATTGTCTGAATCTGCGGCTAGAGCTGGGAGGATACTGTGCCACTTGAGCTCCCACGTTCCCCTCGCACGAGGGCTAACATCTACACTTCGGCTCTCGAACAATAGGATTGAATTGAATATTTTAGTCTGTCACACTAAAATGCTCGATTCTACGCCCGATGATATTATTTCCCTATTTATTTGCACCTTCCTTCCGAGGCTTTTGAATTCCCGAATATCCGATGTAATTTTTACTATAGTTGATATTCAACATATTTTAACAAATCGAATGGCCGGTTTGAAAGTAAATTAAGTTTTAAGTAAAAATTATCACAATTTATTAATATATATAAAAGTACTTCGTTTAAAGTTCATCGAGTCACTTAATTTCATAACGGGGAGAAAGACTAATAAACTACTCGGAATGCATGGGAACTAAACTAAGCATGGATTTCATTTAAAGTTAAAAACAATAAATACAAATACTTATCTTGATTTATCCCCAAGCAGACTCCTCGTAGTTCCTTTGACTCTTCCTTCCAGTACAACACGACTCATTAATTACTCACTAAACTCACTCAAGACACAATTTGACACAAAAAACTGCACTTAAAGACTCTTAAAAGACTGATTTTTGACCTCTATATATAGAGGTAGGCAAAGGTCCAAGAGGTGTGTAAGCATCTCTTCGAAGGTGTCCGGGTTCGATGTATACGCGCCATTTGAACTATCTCGCCGTCGGCGACGAACTACCTCGCTGTCGGCGAGGCTTCTAGAAGGTCTTCGAACCGCGCTATCTCGCTGTCGGCGGGCTTGGGCTCACTGTCAGCTAGACAGTTATAAATCCTTCAGAATTTTCTTCCTCATACCCTCGCCGTCGGCGGGCTCGATCTCGCCGTCGGCGACTCAGCACAAATTGCATTATTTTCTTCATTTTTGCTCCAAATCCGTTCCTTTTTATGATTTTTGCTTTTATCACCTAAATTCTCCATTCCTGAAACAAAATAAAGAAAATACCTTTCTTTAAAGTGCAATTTCATCAAAAATAGGTATGAATTTCTTAATAAATTTTTCGGTGATCAAAATCCCCCAAACTTACTTATTACTTGTCCTCGAAGTAATTTTAGTACTACATAAAAATAATGAGTTACTATAATAAGATTTTTCAATTTAAATAAATTATGAATTAGATTAATTAATATCATAATAAAGTTAAATAAAAATAATTCATGTAATTTAATTAATCTTATAGAAATAAATTATTTAGTTATCAGGTCTAAGATTTCTAGCTTACTATTCATTTCTGGAATGACTATATTTAAAAGAATAACTACTTAAGATATTCATATGATAAGAAATTCAAGAAAACACTATTAGGTAAAATTCTAATCCATAAACATAAGTTTGGAAATATCTAAGTTTTTCCCTTTAGGTTAATTCGAATGAAGCCGATTTTGATAAGGCATCTCCTCGAGCTTCTCCTCATTTTTCTTTTCTTTTTCTTTTTCTTTTTCTTTTTCTTTTTCTTTTTCTTAATGAGGATTACTGTATGCTGGAGAGCACATTAATAATTTTGAACTTCATTTTCATCTTCCTAAATTTGAAACTTAGAAATATTTCTTAGCTTATATATACTTCATAGTTTTTACTTCATTGATTTTCAATCTTTTCTTTTTCCTTAAGAATTTTAATTTTAGAATATAGTTTTCCTTACTAAAAATAGTTTACGATATTCTTATTCCCTTTAACCAAATATTTTATTCTATTTAATTAATAAAAGCACTAGAAATATTTCATTTAACCTTTTATAATAATTAAATAAAATAATTCATATTAATTAAATTAAAAATTTTGCTATAAAAATCATTTTATAATAATTTGAAAATAGAAATTGAGAACAAGTTAATAACTAAATTTGTATTTTACTCCCCCCCCCCAAACTTAAATTTTTATATCTACTCTAAATAATGAAAAAGAATGAAAGTAAATAAATCATACCTTTGAAGTTTAGGTATTTCTTTTTTTCTTTGAAGTTTTTGCAGGCTTTTTCATTTTTCATTGAACACTTGTCTTGTTAGTATTCTCCATATATATATAAAAATTTAAAGAAAATGCAGGGATAAAATCTGAGATAAGTATTAAATACAACAATTAAAATTAACTCTACACTACACATATGAATTACTAACATATTAAAACAATTTTACAACTTAAAACAATACAGAATAAAATAAAAACATACTAAAGAAAACTAACATCCTATTTAACATAAAAACAAATGCAATTAATTAACAAAAAAACAAAAACTAAACTAATATAACAATTCAAGCAAATAATCTAACAAACATCCAATGTCTCACAACATAAAGTACTGAATATTACAAACATATAAAAGTTTCCAAAATAACTTAACATCAAACAAACAAAACAAATAAAGTCCTAATCTTCAGCATCAAATTCCCAAACTATATTATCATCCCCTCCTTGATCTGCAGGCTGAGAAGATTGAGCAGGATGATACTGAGTATACCTGGGGCTTTCTGGAAAGATTACATCTAAATCTCCACTCCTGTAGCGACGTTCAGCTTCATGATATGCTATCTCGTATTCTGAATGTTGTTGGAGATATTCGCTATCATAATCATGTCTCTTCTCCAGATTTTATTCGTCACTCATTTTCGTCCTTGATTTGCCTTATATTATATTTTCGAACTCATCATTTATTAATTTAATATGAAGATTAGCTACTTATACACAAATAAATTCACACAACACAACAAATTAACTTTAATATTGAAATCCATGAGATGTACAAACTAACATAATTTTAAACTCTATAATCGAACTTCAATTCTCCAATCCTTACTATTAATCGGCATCGCAAACCAATCCACGACACACTAAATGCCGATACAAAACTATGACGCATATCTCGATTAAGTTTGAGATATTCAAATCATCACTCCACACAAAATAAAATCTAAATCAAATCGAAATAACATAAATACAAACATACTATGGAAATCTTTACTACTACTCTTCGATGTCGGAATCTTCATCTTCTGCGATATTTCCAATATGACGATGATGCACGAATAAGTTATAGAATGGCTCGAAGGGAAACTCCGAGCAGATTCTTCGGTGATCCAACCCTTCGTCTCGGTAAATGAAGAAAGCTAGCTTCCGGGTGTCCGGAATGATCGAAGTGTTCCTTCATCCTCCGAGTCGATGTGATCGAATAAATCGGATATATTGTCGATTGAATCTCTTACTTTCTGCGAGTTCTTTCTCCATTCCTTTAATTTTCTTCATAAGTAACTCTGTTTTATCCGAAATAGGCCTTGCTATAGGATTATTCGTGAAGCTCTATCGAGAGATAAATGTAATTTCATCATTATTGTCCAAAGTAGGAAACATATCACGTAGGATCGAGCGGCTTCCAAGGTAACGGAACCTTTTCCCGAGCTTCATAAGAAACACAGTACTGATCGCATAATGCAAAAATAGTAGATGGGTGTCCTAGTCAGTGAGCCGACCCATGCACAATTAAACCCGATGCGGACTTAACAATTATTGTTCCAACATCAATAGAGCGATCCATTTTGAATACAATAATTCAATATAGCGCATTCCTTCGAAACCTTGTTTACCCTCATAGTAGGTAACAATTTAGATGAGATGAAAAAGTGCCAGTGCTTTGAGACAAGATTCAAAAGTGATACAGAGAAACAAACATACCCGTCTTCACGCATTTCCCAATCTTCCGGTTCATCAGTCAGATATTGAAATATCTCATTCATATTATATCGAGAAGGCACAAAATTTGAATAGTGACATACCGGGGTGTTTTCTATAGAGAATAATTCATTTACTCTTGATGGAGTAAACGTCACCCATCTTCCTCGGACGTAGACATTCCCATTGTTGATCGCATGTAAGTTAGAGTAGAACTCTTTCACAATTTGGAATAACAACGGCGGACGTAGTGTAACAAAATACCTCCCGGTTCCATCTGCGTGATCGTTTCTTCTATCTTCGTAGTGGAATTCTCTAATCCTCGATTGACAAATCCCCGTTCCTTGATAACTCTTTTCTTTACCAAAACCTTGTTGAAGATCCGTTGCACTTCCGCACTCACAAATTTCCTCCGGTTAAACACTCCAGAATTAGAGGAATCTAAGAATTTGGAGGCCATTATGGTGAATGGAATGAATTCTAGTGAAGATGGCAGATCTAGAATGATTTAAGAATGGGTTTTCACAAAGGAATTGGTGTTGAAACCGTCCGAATCGACATTCAAATTATAAATAACTCATCTTTATAACTTCCTCGTTGTCGGCGAGAAGTTTCTCGCCGTCGGCGACTCGGTTATAAAGCGCACTCCCATGTTCTCGCTGTCGGCGGGACGTTTCTCGCCGTCGGCGAGCTCGATAAATAAGCCGAATTTAATTTAGGCGCGAACCTCGCTGTCGGCGAGTATCGACCTCGCCGTCGGTGAGATTCCAAAATAATGTCCAATTTTGCTCTAAATCGAATAATTTCTTTTCTCATCATAATGGTTCGAATATGTGATGATTCTTAATAATAATTGAGTAGTAAAGTTTCAATAATATAGACTAACTAATAAGATACAATAAAAATAGATAACTAATATGGGTTGCCTCCCATAAAGCGCTTGGTTTAACGTCGTCAGCCCGACCTAATTTCAATTATTAATCGAGTCGACTAAGCATTAAAACCTCTTTATAGTTAGGTCTTATACCTTCGAAATATGGTTTTAATCTATGTCCATTAACTTTAAATTTATGTCCGGTTTTTGGATCTTCGATTGCTATAGTTCCGTATGAAAATATTTGAGTTATGGTGAAAGGTCCTAACCATCGAGACTTCAATTTTCCAGGAAATAATTTCAATCTAGTATTATATAGCAAAACTTCACGTCCCGGTTCAAAATTTCTCCGATTAATCTTCCGATCATGCCATAATTTCATCTTTTCTTTATAAATCCGATCATTATCATATGATTCATTTCTTAATTCTTCCAATTCATTTAATTGCGGCAATCTTTTCTCACCGAGCTTCCTTCATATTATAATTAAATTCTTTAATCGCCCGATATGCTTTATGTTCTAATTCAATTGGTAAGTGGCATGTTTTTCCATATATAAGCTCGTAAGGAGTCATTCCAATCGAGTTTTATAAGCGATCCTATAAGCCCATAATGCGATTGTCTAATCTAATAGACCAATCTAACTTATTTGGGTTTACATATTTTTCTAAAATACGTTTAATCTCACGATTAGATACTTCGACCTAATCCGTTAGTACGTGGATGATAAGCGAGTGGATATCTTATAAGTAATATTGTATTTTTCTACTAGTTTGTGAATGTATTTATTTCTAAAATGAGTTCCTCCATCGGTGATAATCACTCTCGGCATTCCAAATCTAGTAAAAATATTTTTCATCGAAATTTTGAAACACTCTTAGCATCACACCTAGGTAAAGCTCGTGCGTCAATCCATTTGGAAACATAATCAACGACTACTAATATATATAAGTTTCCAAATGAAGGAATAAAAGGTCCCATAAAATCTAATCCCCAAACATCAAAAATTTCGACTTCTAATATAAAATTCGAGGCATTTCGTTTCTTCTAGATATATTTCCTACTCTTTAACATTTATCGCAAGTTTTAATATATACGTATACATCTCTAAATAGAGTAGGCTAGTAAAATCCAGATTGTAGAATCTTATAAGCGGTTTTATCGGTCCCAAAATGTCCTCCAAAATCGGAATCATGACATTTTTGAATAATTGGTTCGAGTTTCTTCATAAGGTATACATCTTCTAATAATTAAATCCTTACATTGCTTATATAAATATGGTTCATCCCAAAAATAGGTTTTCGTATCATGGATGAATTTTTTACGTTGTTGCAAAGTTAACATAGGTGGTAAAATATTACTAATTATATAGTTTACTATATCGACATACCATGGTATTTTCCACTCATTGATATTATATAGTTGTTCATCGGGAAAGCGTCTATAATTTCATTTTCAATATCGGATAATTCATGATTTTCTAATCTTGATAAATAATCCGCAATTTGATTATCGAGTTCCTTTCTTATTAACGATCTCAAAATCGAATTCTTGCATTAATAGCATCCATCAAATTAATCTTGGTTTGGAATCTTTCTTTTGCATTAAATATTTGATAGCGAGAATGATCGGTATGCACGATACATTTTGTTCTAATCGGATAAGGTCTAAATTTATTAAAACCATATACTACCGCTAATAATTCTCTTTACAGTAGCTTGTATAATTTATTTCGACATCATTTAGAGTTTTACTTAGCATAGTATATAACTTTAAAAATCTTTTCATATCTTTGCCGAAGCTGCTCCTACGGTATAATCACTAGCATCACACATAAGCTCGAATGGTTTCTCCCGGTTAGGTGAAACAATTATAGGTGCTTGTAATTAATTTTTCTTTTAAGAGTTCAAAAGCATTCGGGCATTCGATTGTAAATTCAAATTTCTTGTCCTTTTCGAGAAGTTGGCATAGAGGTTTAGTAATTTTTGAAAAATCTTTTATATAGCGTCCGTAGAATCCGGCATGTCCAAGAAAACTTCTTACCCCTTTTACCATAGTTGGAGGTGGTAATTTAAGTTATAACTTGAATTTTTGCGGGGTCCATTTCCATGCCTTTTCCGAAATTTTATGCCACTAATACAATGCGCCCGCAACCATAAATTGACATTTCTCCCGATTTAGAACTAAATTTGTTTTCTCGCATACTTCTAATACTTTCTCAAGATGAGTTAAGCATGTGTCGAATGATGTTCCAAATACGGAGAAATCATCCATAAATACTTCATTCCATTGTCGATTAACTTACTAAATATAGACATCATACATCTACGGAATGTTCTTTGGTGCATTACATAATCAAAAGGCATTCTTCGAAAAGCAAAAGTTCCATAAGGACTAGTAAATGTAGTTTTCTCTTGATCCTCGGGAGCAATCGTATTTGATGATAACCGGTGTATCCATCTAGAAAACAAAAATACTTATGTCCAGTTAATCTATCTAACATTTGGTGCAGAAATGGTAAAGGGAAGTGATCTTTCTGGTGGCGGTATTTAATTTCCTATAATCGATACATATACGCCAACCGGTAACTTGTCTTATAGGAATAAGATCGTTATTTTCATTAGCGGTGACGGTCACTCCTCCTTCTTAGGAACACGATGAATTGGGCTTACCCAAGCATCATCGAAATAGGATATATAATACCATTATCTAACCATTTTAAAATTTCTTTCTTAACTACTTCTTTCATTATCGGGTTTAATCTCCTTTGGGGATCTGCTTTAGGTTTATGTTCATCATCTAAAATAATTCAATGCATACATATTGAAGGACTAATTCCTTTAATATCTGCTAAACTCCAACCAAAAGTTTTCTTATATTTTTTTAAAGTTTCTAAAAGTTTTTGTCCTTGAGATTCGTTTAATGCAGATGAAATAATAACTGGTAAAGTTGAAGAATTACCTAAATAAGCATATTTCAAATGATCGGGTAATATTTTTAGCTCGAGTTCGGGAGGTTTAATAATTGATGGAACTATATTCTTGTCGGTGTTTTCGGTATTATCCAAAAATTCAAATCTTTCCTGAATATAATCTAGTTCTTCATTATTATCTTCAATTAATTCGGTGTTTTCTTTTTCTAATTTATCTTCGTAATATTCCTTAAAATGTTCTTGTTGTAAATATTCAAGTATTTCCATCCGAAAACATTCATCATCTTTTTTAGCGCGGGATATTTCATTGATTTTGCAATATTAAATGTAACTTTTTGGTCATTTACTCTCATAGTTAATTCTCCTTTACGAACATCAATCATAGCTTTTCCAGTAGCTAAAAATGGTCTTCCTAAAATGATAGGAATTTCTTTATCTTCCTCACGTATCTAAAACAATAAAATCTGCTTGGGAAGATAAATTTATCCACTTTTACTAACACATCTTCAATAACTCCCTTAGGATAGGTAACCGAACGATCAGCTAATTGAAGGGTTACTTGAAGTAGGTGTAATTTTTCCTAATCCTAATCTCTTAAAAATCGATAGAGGCATTAGATTGATGCTTGCTCCTAAGTCGCACAAAGCTTTTCCATAAAATTTTTCTCCTATAGCGCAGGGTATAGTGAAACTATCGGGATCTTTCAATTTTTCGGGAAGCTTCTTCGAATAATAGCACTACACTCTTCACTAAGTGCGGCTTGTTTCATTATCGGTGAATTTTCTTTTCTTATTTAGAATATCTTTCATAAATTTTACATAATTTGGCATATGATCTAAAGCTTCGACAAAAGGTATATTGATTGTTAATTTCTTTAATATTTCAAGGAATTTAGCAAATTGTTTATCTTTTTTATGTTGAGCTAGTCGTTGAGGAAATGGTGGTGGAGGTTTTTCAACAGAAATTTTCATAGGTATTAAAGGATGTTCTAAGTTTGAATCTTGTTGAAGTGTTTCCTTTTCTATTTCCACTTCCTCTTTTTGGCTTTCAAGTTCTTTTTGAATTTGAGGTTCTAATTCTTTTCCACTCCTTAGTTGTATTGCTTTAATTTGTTCTTTTCCTTGATCTTTAGGATTTATTTCCACATTACTTAGGAAAAGTTCCGGGTATTCTATTATTTAGCGCGATAGCTAATATGTCCAAGTTGAGTTTCGATATTTTTAATAGATGTTCCTTGAATTTGTAATTGATTTCCTTGAATTTGTAGTTGATTTCCTTGATTTTGTAGTTGATGACCCATATTCAAAATTAATTCATCCATAGATAATTTCTTATCTTTGAATTGAGGGTGATTGTTATTAAATCCAGGTGGGTAATTTGGTTTATAGTTTGGATTTGCTTGATTAGGTTGATTCATCCATTGTTGATTAGATGTGTTATTCCAATTAAAATTTGGATGAGTTTTCCAACCAGGATTATAATAGTTTGAATAAGGGTTATTAGTTCTATTATTAATAGCATTTAAAGTTTCATAATTAGATTGAGATTCTATGATTTTTCCGGATGAGTTTTCTTCAAAGTAGGAGAGTAGTTCATTCCAAAATGATCTAATTTCTTAGATATAGCAGCAATTTGAGAAGCTAACATAGATATTGCATCGTTTTCATGAATGTCGGCTATCTTTTTCGGATTTACTCTATCAGTGAGCCATTGGAAATTATTTGTTGCCATTTCTTCGATTAGTGCATAAGCTTCATCAAATGGTTTAGACATTAATGAACCTCACAGACGAAGCATCGATGATTGATCTTAAGGATCCTACTAATCCATTATAAAAGGTTTGAATAATCGGCCGATACGGTAGCGCATGATGTGGGCATTTCCTAAGAAGTTCCTTAAATCTCTCCCGAAGCTTCATATATTGATTCTCCATCTAACTCGACAAAAAGATGTTATATCATTTCTAAACTTAGCGAGTTTTAGATGGTGGAAAATATTTGGATAGAAATTTTTGTGATAATTCTCCCCAAGTTTTAATAGATCCGAGTGCTTAACGAATTCGACCACATTTTAGCCTTATCCACTTAATGAAAAAGGAAAAAGCCTAAGTCTTATAGCATCGTCGGATACTCCTTGATATTTAAAAGTAGCACAAAGTTCTATAAAACTAGCAAGATGTAAGTTAGGATCTTCAGTAGGTAAACCACTAAATTGATTGTTTTGTACCATTTGGATAATTGCAGGTTTAAGTTCAAATGAATTAGCAGCTACATCAGGGTTTTGAATAGTTAAATGAATTTCATCTGATGTAGGGTTGGCATAATCTCTTAACGGTCTTTGTTAGTTCATATTTTGAATTTCAGGAATATTCGCCATTTGTGTTAAATTTATAATTTGTTTCTTTTGTTTTCTAATTCTTTTAATTGTACGCTCTAATTCAGAATCGTAAGGTATTAAATTTTCGTTTCCAAATTTGCGCATACAATTTTAGAATAGATATTAATTTATTTATTATGATTATTTTAAAATAGTCCGTTACTCTAGTAAATTTTTCTTACGATCCCCGGCAACGGCGCCAAAAACTTGACCCACAATTTTATATTATGATATTTTTAATTTAATTGCAACGACTCCAAAAACTTGACCCCGCTATATTATATGTATAGAATTGTAATTGTTTAAGTTGTGGATGCTACGCAAGTATACGTATCGTATCAAGTAATACGGGGCTCTAGTGGAGTCCTAGTTATCGATCCCACGGGGAAATAGAAAATTAAATAACAACTAATTTTAAAATAATAATAATAATAATTTTAAAATAGTATACGAAAATTTGGAATTCTAAATTTAAGCGCAATAAAGTAAACTAAGTATTTTAATTAGGTAACTTAACTAAGTAGAAAATTAATACGTATTGAAAGTGCAAGAAATTAAACTAATTGCTAAATAAGTCTTAACTATTCAGAAAAAGTATCTTTTCCCTTGTTTAGAAATTTAAGTGATTGATGAATTTAAATAGATAATTTTAAGGTATTGTGACAAATAGGAGCATTTTTATTCTTTACCCTTTGGTCCAGGTGTAAAGAATATTGACTAATCCTATGTTTGATTGCGAATCTGCGGCTAGTGCAGGAGGATACCGACTGCCACTTCGAGCTCCCACGTTCCCCTCGCCTGAGGGCTAACATCTACACTTCGGCTCTCGAACAATAGGACCGAATTGAATATTTTAGTACGTCACACTAAAATGCTCGATTCTATGCCCGGTGATATTATTTCCCTATTTATTTGCACCTTCCTTCCAAGGCTTTTGAATTCCCCGAATATCCGATGTAATTTTTACTATAGTTGATATTCAACATATTTTAACAAATCAAATGGCCGAGTTTGAAAGTAAATTAAGTTTTAATTAAAAATTATCACAATTTATTAATATATATAAAAGTACTTCGTTTAAAGTTCATCAAGTCACTTAATTTCATAACGGGGAGAAAGACTAATAAACTACTCGGAATGCATGGGAACTAAACTAAGCATGGATTTCATTTAAAGTTAAAAACAATAAATACAAATACTTATCTTGATTTATCCCTGACAGACTCCTCGTAGTTCCTTTGACTCTTCCTTCCAGTACAGCACGACTCACTAATTACTCACTAAACTCACTCAAGACACAATTTGACACAAAAACTGCACTTAAAGACTCTTAAAAGACTGATTTTCGGCCTCTATATATAGAGGTAGGCAAAGGTCCAAGAGGTGTGTAAGCATCTCTTCAAAAGGTGTCCAGGTTCAATGTATCTGCGCCATTTGAACTATCTCGCCGTCGGCGACGAACTACCTCGCTGTCGGCGAGGCTTCTAGAAGGTCTTCGAACCGCGCTATCTCATCGTCGGCGGGCTCGGGCTCGGCTGTCGGCGAGACGGTTATAAATCCTTCGGAATTTTCTTCCTCATACCCTCGGCTGTCGGCGTGCTCGATCTCGCCGTCGGCGACTCGAGCCTAAATTGCATTATTTTCTTCTTTTTTGCTCCAAATCCGTTCCTTTTTATGATTTTTGCTTTTATCACCTAAATTCTCCATTCCTGCAACAAAATAAAGAAAATACCTTTCTTTAAAGTGTAATTTCATCAAAAATAGGTATGAGTTTCTTAATAAATTTTTCAGTGATCATTAAAGTAGGTCAATGTTTAATCAAGCAGTGGTTAATCGTGCAACCAACATGACTCGAGCGACCAAACAGAACCTATTGCCCTAGGAAGGAAAACTATGGGTGTCATTTCCAATCTCAGGGGATGGGAAGAAATGCATGTGGGACTTACATTCAATTTAGAAGGTGAGTTCAGAGACCGTAGAGGCATGATCCGAAGGGTTATCCGGAGCCATAGATGCATGACCATAAAGGTAGGTCAATGATGTTGTGGAGGCATGAGAATGAGGGTAGGTCTAGGGGCCATAAAGGCCTAACCACGAGGGTGGTTCAGAAGCCATAAAGACATGACCACAGAGATAGGTGCAGAGGTCGTAGAGGCATGACCATGAAAGTAAGTCTAGTGTCCATAGAGGCTGATCCCCGAATATTTATGCTTACGTTTTTCACTTTATATTTCTTTTCAATGATAATATATCATTCTTTGTAACAATGCGAAAAACTTGACACTGAAGCAAATAATAAATATATTTTAATTTTTTTATAATATGGGATTCTACGCAAGTATATGTATCATTTATCATGTAATATAGGACTTTTTGATTAAGCCCCGAGATATCGAACCCACAGGGAAATGTCTCAAACTTTAAAGAAATAAGAAAATTAAATTTTTAATTTTAAAATTAATTTTGTAAAGTATGTTTTAAACTAGAAAGTTTGAAAATTTTTTTGAAATTTTCTTTTAAAAAAAGTTAAAGCAATCAACTAAAATTAACAAGACTCTAGAAATGATATGAAAGTAATGAGAATAAAATATTTTTTTCCTCTTTCTTAAATCAGTAATAATTATAGAATATCATTGTGGAAGTATCTAAATGTGTTGTGCCAAAAAGGAGCAATTATATTCTCAACCCTTACTTGGTTCTATAAAAAACATTAGTTAATTTGAAGCTTTGAAATTTTATGGATGGGTTAGGCAAAGAAGATACAAGCTCTCACTCTAGAGTTCCCTCTTTTCCCTCTACATGGGGGCTAACATCTCATAACAAAATTTTTCACCTCAAACCAAATTAGGGGGCTTTATTATGTCACTCTAAAGTCCTTTAATTTTACTCCCCAATAATAGAATATATCCCTATTTATTTGCACTCAAATATATGAACTACAATTTTCACGCATATAAATGCATTTGATTAACTCCAATTATTGATTGAGACAATACAGCATTAGTTCTTACATGATCTCACAACAAATTTTAACTTCTTAATTGGCCAAATTAAGAAGTAAATGAATTGCAAGGTAGTGGAATCATCACAACTTCTTCCAACATTAAACATATATACTTCACACAACTTCCTTCCATAAATTAATTACTTCTTCATTTGAAAGGAAAAAAGATATATAAAACTACTTAGAACTCATGGAGAAAACACTAACACAACTTGATTTGAAAGAAGAAAACAAAGTGAAAACACATCAAGTCTTACTTAAAAACCAAATGTAAAAATAAAGGTAAACACTTTTCTGAAAATCCTCTCCACAAGACTCTGAAAGTTCCTCTGAATCTTTTGCATTCCACTAGATAACTCCTTAGAGGTTGGTGCCCAACTCAAGATTGACTCTCCTAAATTCTAATACAAACCATGATAAAGTAAAGTAGAAGAGTAAAGAAAATTTGGTGAGAAGAAGGCTCTCTTTCTTCCTCTTCCTTGGTAACAACTTCAAGCATTTCTCCAACTTCTCCCGCCAAACTTTTTCTTCAAAACTCTTCTTTTGGATGTAGCACCACTTTCTGATCTTCAAGTCTTCATTTTTAATAATTCTCCAAAAGGTGCTTTGGTGTCTTTTCAAATTATGTCCAAATTCAATGAATCCACCAAGAGATGCATCTATCCATTTAAATTTTAAAAGAATTTTGGTGCTAATGGGAAGTTAATGAAGTTTAAACTAAAGGATGCTTCAAAAACACCTTCAAATTTGTGCCAAAATTAATTAAAATTCGTCACTTTAATTGTGGCGCCTATGCGCCAGCCATCCAACACATAGACGCCAAAGGCCAAATTTGCACACCTTCTAATTTTTGCTCCAAATTTGGTTTTTTTTTTTTTTTGCTTCTTTCATCACAATCACTCATTTTCATCATAACTGCAAGAAAAAAAATAAAAATACCTTCCATTAAAGTGCAATATCATCAAAAATAGGTAAAAAAAGTGCTTAAAAACAGTATATATTTTAGGTGTATCAGAGGCATGACCATGAAGGATGGTTCAGAGGCCATAGAGGCATGAGCATGAAAGTTGGTGCAAAGGCTGTAGAGGCATTCCATGAAAATAATCAAGTTATTGAAATCTTATTTGCTACGCTACATCGGCGAGGACTAGCGTAAGACCTTACGTCACTCTTATATAAATAGGTTGGTAGGATCATTGTAGTTTAATTAGGAGCATCGATGGCCCCACATCGCTCATTAAGTGATGGTAGGTTGACAAGATTGAGAATAAATGTCAGTGATCCGCATCAATTCTAAGTAGTAGACCAAGTTGATCAAGAAAAAGGTGACTTGAGTCCAACCCACAACTAAATGAGGTGCGTAACCTCAATGCCTGCACAACGTTCATGATGAATACCTGAGATCTTGCATCATCATTTACGATGTAGGCAGGTTGGCTAGGGAGCTAGGCAATAAAGTAAAAGACTGTGAAATATAAGATGTCCTCATCATTGAATAGACTGAGGGGTCACACACCAGTCTCACATAGCTAAGGAACCAATGGTCAGTTGCGTCAACTGAAGTGGTTGCGCATGGCACTTATATCTAACCTAAAGGAGGGGTTCAGAGGCTACAGAGGCTTGATTTTAGAGGTTGTAGAGGCATGAATTGAAACGTGTTTAGAGGCCACAGAGGCGTGACTCTGGTAGGTGAGTTCGGGGTCCACGGGGACATGTTTTGACTTGAAAACTAATGAAGTCCCAAATGTCTGTTGTGGTAAGGAGCAATACAAAAGGATTTACATTCAACCTTAAGGGTATACTTGGTGAAAGGCTAGATTATATCATGTAATTTGAGTTCATGTGTTGTGCTTTGGTGAAGGAACTGCATGGAAAGGTCGTATTGTTTGAGAACTATGATAACAGGTGGTTGAGAAGCCGAAGATATCAAGAGACAAATTAGTTCTCATAATACAGCTCATGAAACATGACAGCAAGTGGCTAAAAAGCCATAGTCATCTTGAGATGGGATGATCTCGTGAAAGAATCAACTAAAGAGTCATGTGGTACGAGAAGCATCAAAGTCAAATGGCTAAGAATCCACGCATCAACATAAGATATGATGTTCTCACGAAAGCACTGACCAGAGAGTCATATCATTCAAGAGACATCAAAAGTTAGATGGCTAAGGTGGTCTAGTGACACAAAATTATAACAATAATAGAGCAAGGTAATTCTTATGGCATCATGATGTTTTCGGATGTAAGGAAATTGCGACCCGACATGGATCGATTAGATAATTGAGGTGAGTTAACCAATGAGGCATGTCTAATGACAAGGTGATGAGATCAACATAGTTAAACATGGTATATGAGAGAGTCAGATGAACAAGGATATTGAATCTCACAATGCTTTTGCAGGCTTTGGAAAAGTGGCCCTCTTTGGATATTTTTCTTGTGGGCATGAGAATACCTGCTTAGGCTTGTACTAATTGAGAGAGCAAATGGGCTCGAATCAGTACAACATACTCACTGACATGGAGAGCAGAATCAACCAAGTTAACAGGAATCATTAAAGAGGTAGGTTGGTCCAGTTAGGCCTACCATAGTAGTGATGTTCTAAATGTACCCACAGGATGGCTTTCGTTGAAGATTGTCAGAATCATGAAGATATCCTACCTAGACATGGATCAACCAAGCAAAAAAGCTTTAAGTTGAAACAACATGTCTTTTGTCATAGTGAACAAAGGAAACCAGTCAATCAAAATACCAAAGAGATGTCTAAAGGATTGGATGCATGAGATGGTGCAACCTCGGGGCAACTTTTTGTATATTCCAACTCAGCAACCTTTGTTAGATTTCTTCAAGAATGAGCAAATTAGTCCTTGTCAAGGAAAATGTTACAATTTGATCGAGTATCGAAGGCCCCGATTGGGCATGGATTAGGTATGTGAGTGAGGGCTCTAACTAACATAACATGTTTACTGGCAAGACAACATATTACCAATGTTAGTTATGCTGTTAAAATAGATTGGGTGGGCTGTGGTATACCTTTGTTAGGAATTTATCAAGCAAGAATTTTACTGAGAATTTATTAAGAAAAAAGAGTTAATTCATATTGAAAAGGTAATACAAGGTAATCAGATCTCGAGGGCTGAATGGACACACTAGTTTATCTCTAAACTGGTTCTTCAACTTTGGGAAAGCCAGCCTCATCAGGGATTCCTTAAAGGCTAGAAGAGTAGTCCCTATTTGAGGGAGATTGAGGTAGCTCAACCTGTAGAAGGGGCTTTTTTTTAAAGCCTAAGAAGCTGACCTGGCTGGGGATTTGTTCTTGGTATGGAGATATTACACTTAAGCATGGATCAGCTAAGTAAGCTAAATGTTGTAAATGATGCAACACATCTTTTTCCAATACAACAGTAAGAATCACTCATGTTGTGGGGATGTAAAGGTGGGGTTAGAATTTTGACAGTAGTCTACCCATTAAAACTTTGAGATAAACCATACCCATAGAAGGATATTGATTGCACTCATTCAAAGTGAGCAAGACGAGCATAATATCGTCATGCATAATGATGAATGAGACATGTACATGAACCATTCTCACGACAAGCAAGCATAGTAGTTTTAGACCCTGCATAGAGCAGATCAACGGAAGATAGACTAAGCGAAGAGCGAGGCTTAGCTTAGGTTTGTTATTGGCTGCACGAGGTGTAAGCCACCCGTAAGGCTTCCACCTTGCCCGAAATGCAGGTTGGCAACCAAATTAAGAGAAATACAAGGCTTCACCTACATGAATATCTTGTCAATTATGATTGAATTTTTGAAAAATGTAAGGTAGTCACTCTAAACAGCTCACATAAAGAAGATATAGCAGAAATTGCATTTTCTTTATTTCTTAAGAAACTAGATTATAAAGTAGATAAGCTGTGATCATCAATTCCCTCATGACGTACAATAAGTACATGAAAAGCAAAAGAGGCTAACCATAATATCTCTTCTTGTATCACCTATTGATAGGGGTATTGGATGAGATCTATCTGCATCAATCAGCAAGTAAGGTCCTCTTTCATGGACCTTATCATTCAAAAAGGGTCCCTACCTTCAAATTTGCCATGTCTTCAACGATTAGTCACAATCATGCACCGTAGAACATGCACAAAGTCTCCAACTGCGAAGGTCCTCGGTCTTAACAATTTGTGTTGAACTTAGGCCATTCAGGCATGGTATAGCTTCAGATTTTAGTGAGCATAGATTCTAAGCCCCTCGAGGTTATCAAGCATCTTTAACCTGAGTCAGATGTTTTCATCACTCGTGATGTTGTTTCTTAAAGCGACCCACAATGAAGGTAGTTCAATTTTAAAGGTTAGGATTGCTTCAGACCTAAACATTACAGCATAAGGGGTAGAGCTAGTGTGAGTATGATATGTCGTATGATATACCCACAAATCTTTTGTGAGATTCTCATGCCACTCCTTATTAGCATGATGGATTTTCTTCATGAGGTTTACTAAGTTCTTATTGAACGCCTTAGCTAGATAGTTAGGTCATAGATAATTTATCATGGAGTATCACTAATCAATTAAATGCCAATGAGTAAATTGATTTATTTTGGTGTTCCTGAAGGCTAGTCTGTTATCAGAAATGTTACGGTCGACACACCAAATTAGTATACAACATTATTCTTCAAAAAATGCAACACATATTCGGCCTTGGCTTCTCTCAAGGGAATGGCTTCCACCTAGTTGGCTTCTAGTATGAAACGTTGTCCCTTAAAACATGGAGAGTCAATAGGCCCCACAATATCGGTTCTCCAAGCCTTAAAAGGTTAAGATGCTATTGTTGGATGTAGTGTATTTGGGGGATGATGAGATTTGGCCTAAAGACTTGGCAAAAATGGAATCTCTTTGCATAATCTATGCAGTCAAGTGAAATTGTAGGTCAGTAATCTTTAAGCCTCTTGATTTGGAATTTCATCTTGGGGACCGACAGAAAGGACCCACATAAGCCATAATGGACCTCGGTAAGGATCTTTTCGGTCTCGGTCTTCCCAACAAATCAGAACCACATTTGGTTAAATGAGCATTGGAAAAGGATACCATTCAAGATGGCATAAGATATCACTATCTTTTGTATTTGAGAAGCTAGAGAATGATCATCAGGGAGTGTTCCCTTTTTCAGATATGAGATAATGGCTTAGCTTCAATCAACTCTAGGCTCGTCAGAAGTAGCAAGGATTGCTCCTTCATTACCTAAAGGGGCAGCTTTTGAAGGCTCAAAACATGTCGATGATAGAACGTTTTATCTTGGTTCACTACTTTCATGGGTCTCCAGTAGGATTGATAGTTCCTTGGATAGCCTAGAAAGAGACTCGACCTTGTCATTTAAGGAAAAAGGTATTCTAACTAAAATAACATCGGAGATGCATTCTAGTAATGCCATAATCTCTTGTTGTATGCTAAGAGGTCTGGATTGAAAACTTTAAAGGTTCCCAACACCTGGCTGATGATGAGTTGTGAGTCCCCATAAACCTTGATCCTTTTTATATTCATTTGAATGGCTAATTCCAATCCAAGAATCAAGGCTTCGTATTTCACCTCGTTGATCCTATGTGGTGCTGTCAAGCTATAAGAAAATTGAAGAATACCCCATTCAGGGGAAACAAAAAATCAGGATGATGTCTGCACTTAGGAGAGATCCAAATGAGCCTTCCTTCAGGTAAGATGCCCCATCAAAGTTCTTCTCCCACTCAGGGAAATCAATGACCAACATGTATTTGTGAGGGAAGTAATTGTTAAGCCGCGAATCAGTTGGGGCTGGATGAGCCACTAGAAAGTCAGCCAAAGCATATCATTTGACGACTCTCTTTGGGACATATTAATTGTCAAACTATTATAGGAGCATGAAATATCTCACTAACCAACAAACTAGAGTCAGGTGAGTCATCAGATATTGCAAAGAGCTTACCTGCCATGAGATCATGTCAATATGGTGTAAGAGCATGAAATTTCTCAAATTATGAAATGAAAAAATCAATGTTTAACAGTATTTCTCATTTGGCAAATATTTCAGTTCAGCTAGGATGAAATTCAAACTGAAAGAAGATTGATGTGTTTTTATTTAGTAGATGACGACACTAAAAAGAATAGATTAATTCAAGAGAGGTTGCAAGTAGCACAAGATAGATAGAGAAGGTATTATGACCTAAAGCATTAAGAAGTTGAATTTAAGGTGAGAGATTTTATATTTTTAAAGGTCAGCACCGTAAAAGGGGCAAATAGATTTGGTAAAGAGGGAAGCTAAGTCCAAGATTAGTTGGGCCATTTGAGGTGATTGATAGGGTTGGAAATTCTACTTATCGATTATTACCACATGAGCAAGTATCAAATGTACATAATTTGTTTCATGTATCTGTTTTAAGAAAGTGGATTTTAGATGTTGAGCACTGAGTTCTTAAGAATGAGGTTGGGATATAGCCTAAATTAACTATAAAGAGGAACCAAAATTTATTTTCACTTTTAATGTGAGAAAATTGAGGAGCAAGAAGATCCTTTTAATTAAAGCCCAACGGAAGCTTGGACCAGAAAAGAAAGACACCTGGGAGATAGAGGCTGACTTGAGGCAGTTTTATCCATATTTATTTGATTGTTAGTAATTTTGAATGTAGAGGACATCATTTTTCTGACCAAGGGAGAATACAATGATTACTACTATAGTATACCAGTGCATTTACTAGACAAAATTTAGGATGAGGGAAGTCATACATGTTTGTTTTATGATTATTGATTTTTTTAAAGTTTTGGAATTAATTTGATGCTCAATTTATTTGTCGATTATTATTAATTTGTCTCATACCCACTTTATGAAATATTTTTACCAGATTGTAGAGCACGCTTGATTATACTTTTAGCATCATTTTACCTATTTTATAGGCATCATGAGTAAAATTAAAAGGTTCTCTTTAAAATTTTTTTCTTAAGGATTTGGTACATCCTTATGCAAATGAGTTTTCTGGAATAATTTGGTGTACAGTTTGCAAATTGTTTTCAAATTTCTTTTCTAGACATATTTCTCTATTTATTAACTAATTTTTTGTTCTTTTTGTAGTTATATATTTCAACATGTTAATAAATTTATATAAAGTTTATATACAAAAATAAAACAATTCAAAAAATTATGACAATATCTTGTTCGTTAAAAAAATAAAATATGATATATGAATATCATAACCCACTTAAAAGAAGTATTCCATGCCTTTTTAGCCTCTAAAAAATGAGTTGTAGAGAGAGAGGGAGAGGATTTCTAGCTTTGGAGGTAGAGCCGATTTCGTCTTACGTGCTGGTTATGAAAAATGTCCGGATCAAGGTAGACTTCGTTTAACTTACTTCAAATTTCAAATTTTGTTGTTTTATTCATTAATATTTGCTATTTTATTTGTCATAATTTTAAACAAATTCAGATCTATGAAAATTTAAATACTTTTCACCACACAACATTTTATATGTTCTAGATTAGACTACACCAGACATATGGACATAAAAATGGTTATTTTTTGTCTAATATTTTGTATTGTAGAATATTTTATATATTTTGGTACATATGTTAAACATGATAACTTGTATTAGAAGAAGAAATGCTTGAAATATCATTTTGGACATTTCATATAAATTGTTTTGTAATTTTTGCTTATCGATATGTGTAGATTTATTTTCCCTACAAATTACATTATTACTTGTGCTTACTGGTATGTATCACTTTCTACAGTATATTCTGATATTGATATATGAAATTATTAGCATCATATGCTTTTGTATAAAAACTGTACCGAAAATGATAAAAATGGAGGAAGTTGCATGTGGTTGTGATTGGATAGATGTATGTTATATGGCTTTGGCAACTATGTAATTATGGATCGATTTGTTTAATACACCTAAAAAAATGTGAACAAGTGGAGGTAGGGGGTGTATGAGAAATATGAAAAAAATAAATGTATGTTGACCTCACTTTTGGTTGAGGTTTAGTTATTCCTCTTTAGTAGCCTAGGGTCTAGCCATAGAACTTTCCTGTTGACTATTCTTAGAACACTAGAAAAGGAACCCTCACTGTGAGGAATTCTAAACTCCTCTCTGCTCAACTTGAAGTTCCATATACTGATCATTACCTCTAGCACTTAGTAGGTGGGGTCAATATAGGGTAGCTCGACATGAGTTCCCATAGGACTGCTTGACCTTAAGGTTGACCCTGGATGTTGTTCTGGGCTGCTTCACCCACTTGCACTCACTATCACCCACTTTCCCCCTTTCACTAACAATCCCAAAATCCCAAAATTGACCCAAAGTTATCTAAATTCTCCAAAAATCATTACAAAATATTCCCCACCACTCAAAATAGCTAAAACCATCAAAATTTTTCAAAATTTCCCAAATAACCCAAAAATTCCTAAAATCCCCAAAATGTCCTTTAGCCCAAAATCTCAAGTTTTTTCAAAGTTATCCATGCTCCCCAAAAATCATTCGAGGACGTTCGTCTCATCAAATGATGAATTTTGACTGCAAACATGTCATACTTCCAAGCTACATGTGGGCCCCTCGAGGCCAAAATAGCCAATACTTGAACAACGCTCCATGATTCATAAAACCCTCCACATTGATCAGAAATGCCCCTGGACATTGTCATTTAACTCCAAATTTCATTTAGAGCTGTCTCGAGCTTTCAGTTGAGCCTTTTGACCACTTTCCAAAAAAAAAAAAACCCAAAATTATCAAAATACCCTTCCTAGCAAAAAATTTCATAAATTCTAAAAATTCCCAAATATTCCCAAAATCCTCCAAATATTCCCGATTTTAGTTTGTAACCATCAATTTGACTTAATTTAACCAATTTTACCAATTAAACCAAAATCTGCAATTTTGACATAAACCCCGATTTGACCTAAATTGAACCCAATGTTGATCAATCTCTACCCAATTAATGCTGCAAACCCTTTGAGACATCCAACTAAACTAAATACAACATTCAATTGTCACCAATTTGGGCCCAAATCTCACCCAAATCCGATTTAAGTCAAAATCCTCAAATTTAACCTATTTTTGACTAAATTGATGATGAAGTTGCCCGAACGACCTCGGATCACTAAACGAACTGCGTCGTTGTGTCCGAAACTTCAAAATTATTTGGAAATGATATATAATTTGCTAAGGTTTCACAAATGCGAAAATAGCTCGAAAATCAGCGCGTTTGGTTAAGTAAATTAAATAATTACAAAATTACCACTTAAACACTTAATTAAAAAAAACCTAATAAACTAATCCTATCCTCCCTCACAAGCAGCCGCCCGCCCTCCCTTCCTCCCTTTTTCGTGAGTTCTTCATGGTGGAAGCCCTAGGCATGCTTCTTTGCCCCTCTACTAAGGATGGCCACCTCTTCTTGTCTCCTTTTGGCGTGGGATGCTTGGAGGAGGTCTTCTCCGTGCCTCCACCTCATCTATGGCAGCAAACTCTTTTTATTTTTTATTTTTTTGCTATTGTTATCTTCTTGCTACCATGAATGTTTCTCCCATGCTTTTTCATCATAACTTGAAGCTAGGGTACATGGTGATAGATTTCTTTATGTTTCTTTGTAATTATGACATGTGGGCTGCTTTTACTCTTCTTCTCCCCCTTCATTTGGCTATAAAAAGAGACCCTACCCTACCTTCATAAGCAGATCGAAATTTATAAAGGGGGAGGTGCTACGGGATTTTCATTTGCATCATCATGTTTGCCTCAATTCATTGCCGTTTTGCTCTCTACTTTGGTGGAATTTTGTATCATGCATTATCGGTCGTTAATGCGTTATTGTTGGAGGTGTGAGGTTTGATACTTCTGAAAAGATTTAAAGTCTAGTTTCATAAAGAAAATAGAAATTTGATTTAATTTAATATATATATATATATATATATATATATATATATATATATATATGTATGTATGTATGTATGTATGTATACGAATTTTGAAAGTAATATTTTAATTTTGAAGAATAGAAATGAAACGATCTCGTATAAACGTTAGTTTAGATAATCGAGTGTTTCAATCACAGAGCATACGTATCTATCTCGAAGAATAAATATATAACTTGGGATAAGGCTCGATTAAACGAACTAAAGAATTCATGACGTCAGATTAGGTCTGTAAACCGATTTTGATCGACGGTTGCCTCTATCTAATATGAAGGAATTAGATAGAGCTTATATTAATACGTAGTGCTTTAAGTTTCCTATAAAGATGAGCACTCTGAGTTAATTACATCTTAGAAAACTAAAGTTACGCAGAAAACTCTTAATATAGATCAGGAAATATTTATATTCATGACTTCCAAAGGTAAGGTTTCCAAGGAAAATGTGATAGTCGAAAATTCAATAGGTGGATGGCTCAAGCTTCAGAACATTTCATTTTATCAGAATCCAAATGAGAGAAAACTAGGGGAAAAACATAGATTCAAGGAAAACCTTAATGTCTTCCCAAACTATCATATGATTTGGCTTTGATTTATGATATTTATTTGGTGTTTCATCCTGTCAATTTTATTATTTAGGACTTACATTCACTTGATACTGATCATTTGAATGGCCTGGAAGATAGGAGGATTTATGTCATAACTGATGACAACCTCGGAATCTTAAAACGAGTTATGACTTATGTTGCACATCATGGTTGTACAAGGGCCTAAAGAAAAATGTGAGGATTTATGTTGCACTAGGTAAGCTACCTCGAAGTCCTATGGTTTGTTGTTTCAATTTCTAAGGAATGGTTTTGCTGATGTAGACAAGTTTTGCTGTTGAAAATGGTCGTGTTGCCCACTATGCATGCTCCAAGCTCCTCGTCATAACAAATTTAGTTTAAAGAAGTGACAATTGTAAGAGAGGAGAGAAGAGTCATGTTTTGGAAAATGTTTAAATTAAGTTGTCTTAATATTTTGTTAGGGGAACATTAAAGTTAATTATAGCAACACCGGTTAAGATCCCACTGTTCCATCATCCCGGCATCGTTCATCGGATTCACTTAGTCCAAATGAATTTACTAAAATCAACTTAATTAGTTCCATACTTTCATTTAGACAGTGGAAAACCCTGTTAGCAACACGTAGGTTACCTCCTCCTAGGGATTCTCGATCATCCAACGAGACGTTTTAATTTAGTTATAATTGTGGTTTTTGTTTTGTTTGTGATTAAATCTTGAGTTGTTTTATATTTTTGAATGTTGTGGCGGTGAATTTTATCTTGTCTTCATTTTAAATTTTGATTTTGATCTCAGTTTTGTGGCTATCCTAAAGGTTATAGTTTTCATAGAGGGTGACATTGTTGTTTAGCATGCAAGTTTGCAAGAAAAGAAAAAGTATAGTAGAGTGCAGGTAAATTAATTGCATTAAAATAAAAACATACTTGGTAGGTCATCCCATCATCTCCACCTTAAAGTTTAGTATTTTTGTAATAAACATTTATATTTTGTATAGAAGTAAAACCTATGGATATGTTCTTCATAAGCTTACAAAGTCCTAGGTCATAACCCGAAGGGTCATATTCATTTATTTGAGAGATATTTTCATTTAATAAATATAATGGGTGCAATAGTCCTACAAGGTGTCCAGAAGATTTGTGAAACGGTCCAGGAGAAACCAAGATATTTCATAATACTTTTGAACTTCCTTAAGGTCCTTTTGGACTCATTATATGTTGACCTCATTTTTGGTGAGATCTGATCTTTCTCCTTAGTGCTCAGGATCTAGCCATAGGTTTTCCCTTTGACTATCCTAGAAGACTAGAAATGGGACCCACCACTTAGAAATTCAAAACACTTCTTGACTCCCTTCAAACCCCACAATTTTGACTGTAAACCCCCATGTCACTTGGAGGGTTGAAATCAGTATGTGGAGGTTTAAAGGATGAGTTTCCTATAGGATTCTTTGGCCTTAGGATCACCCTGAGTGGTCTGGTCTTGGTGAGGGCAAGCTTGCACATACCACACTCTCACACACATTCCAAATCTTAAAACCACACTCTCACCCAACTCAACTCCCTGACACATGTAAGTAACTCATATTGATGGACCTCAACCCCTAAGCCCCTGGCTAAGAGGGTTAGGAACAACATATTGAGTGCCTAAAATGAGTCCTCTCATGGCTCTTGTGAGCTTAATATGGCTTCATGGCTCAACCAAAATGGTCCCATTTTACTCACACCTAATTAATCTTCATTTTCCCCAAATTTTAATTTTTGACCCCCGAGGCCCTAAACCCACCAAACCTACCATTGCTTAAATTTTGGAATGTCTAGCATGTCTTACCTTTGCTTACTTGATATGCACATTATTTGGAGAATTTCACATGCTTTACCTATGCTTCTCTAAATTTGATACATATTGCTTGGAAAGTTTGATATGCTTCATATGCTTCTTAAAGTATGATGCATGTTGTTTGGAAAATTTCACATGATTTACCTATACTTCTCTAAATTTGATACATATTGTTTGGAAAGTTTGATATGCTTCATATTCTTCTCAAAGTATGATACATGTTGTTTGGAAAATTTCATATGCTTCTCCTACACTTCTCTAAATTTGATACATAATGCCTGGAAAGTTTAATATGTTTCATATGCTTCTCTAGGTTTGGCAAATTTATTTGGGAAAGATGGCATGCATTATTTATGTTCTCTAACATGTTTCGGCCTTGGGGCTTTTGCATGTCAAAGCATGAAATAATTTATTTGTTATGTGCAATTTTCAAATTTGGAAATAATCACATGTTTAACACTCAATTTTTGAGGATATATGTGCCTTTATTTGCTTACTTCATCAAGCATCCATATGTACAACACTTAAGTGTTAATTTCAAGAGTATTTCACCCCATCTCATGTGCAAAAGTGTGGGTTTTGCTTGTAGGAGTTTGAAGTCACTTGGTGGTGGAGAAATGTTCACCCAAACTCCACCCACTACATACACATCACTCACTTATTTGAACACTCATATGCTCAACACCCAAGCTTCACTTTTCACATTCTTACTGCCTTCATTTACTCTCACTACATGCTACATTGCTATTTACTTCGTGAAATTGATAGTTAGTTCATGTAATTTCAATATGAAAATTGAAGTGAATGGTCTTATAAATAGCATGCCTTCTATGTTTGTTTTCTATTGAGGGCTGCTCCTTGCACCATCTTGGATGGGTTTTGTCTTCTTCATCCTACATGCTTCGTGACAACTTCTCTGCACCATGTTGGGAGAGGTTGAGTTCACTTGTTTTAATTGTTTTGCTGTCGCCTTTATCTGCAATCACTTGTGGGGGTTTGTCTTTACATACCTTCCTTACTTCACATGCCTTATAGCTGCCCCTTGTACAATGTTGGAGGGGCCTGATTTACATGTTTTAGTTGCTCCGTGGCTGCCACTTTTGCACCACATATGGAGCTTACTTTTGCCCTTACACCGGTTCATATCTATTACTTTTTGCGGTTTTGAGAGTCGACCCACCTCCTTTACGACATTGTTCTGGGTGGATCGTCATCTCCTCTTTCTCATCCTTGCCCCCCTTGTCCTTTATTTCTTCTTACTTCTTGGCCTAAGTCCCGTGTTTATGCAGGACGCAAGAGCGCGCATGTATAGCTTTCTGCTATATGCGGGGCCATCAAGTAAGGTTGTAAGTTAGGTGGTTGGGGGAGGACGATGATGATATTGCATTAGAAGAGGGACACGAGAGATTTCTAGAATAGTATCTCCTGACTCGGAGACCCTAGAGAGGGTAGACGAAGGAATTTATGATACTATTCGCCCATTCTTAGGATTTCTGCCACTATCACCCTTAGGTTGCTAGTAATCCTAATTCGATTAGGATGGTCAACCTGTGGATCACATTATTTTTATAAAATATACCTATACTTATATATATATATATATATATATATATATATATATATATATATATTTAATAATGGTGGTTTTATTACATCGACATGAGGAATGGCAAGTAAGTCCCCATGTAAAAGAGTTCTAAAAATAGAAAAAGAAGAAGATAAAAATTCACGAGAAGAGCTTGAGTTACAAATTATCTCCTTCCTAGAAGTAGCTCTCTTAGCCAACCAATTTCTTTGGTTGATTCCCCTCTCTATGAATATGACTCCATATAACAATTAGCTTAGAGGATAACTTGAGGATCATTTTAACCCAAATAAGAATGTACCAAGGAACAACGACTTCATTCAATAACATCTTTACTAGAAGCAAAGAATCCATCTCCATATGAATATAATTATGCTTATTAAGGAAGGCGGCTTTAAGACCCCGATAAGCGGCAATTACTTCGACTTCAAGGCTGTTATACTGCCATAACGGAGCGAGAGAGAAACCAATTACAATTACCAAGATGATCCCCGCATATAGCCCCGATTCCAGCACCAATTGAAGAAAAATTCCCATCGGAATTAATTTTAACCCAAGGAGCCATAGGCGGTCTCCAAATAACAAGCTTGACCTTGTTAATAACGAGAATCTGCTTGGTAATTCATTATTTGCTTGGCCTTATGAATATAAATTAGACAATTCCGATAATAAGTCTGGGTAGAGCAAACCTTCGTTGTTGAAAATAACATCATTCCTCCCCATCCATATAAACCGAGAAGATAATAAGAGGAATGTAATAATCGGTAGAATCTTTCCAATCTTGCCAACATAATTCAATACTAAGCCATGAAAAAAATCTAGAAGAAAGCCCAAGATTATCCAAAACAGATTTCCATACCTCTTGAACAACAAGGCATCTTATAAATATGTGAGAAATGGATTCTTCATCGGCATGGCAAAAATGACAAATCGAAGGTCCACGAATTCCCTTAAGTTTTAGAATGTCATCCGTTGGAAGAAACTTCCTAAAAAGTCTCCAACGAAAAAAAGATATGCAAGGTGTTAAGAATTTATTCCATAGCTTCTTCCCCTAATCATTAGTAGAACGAGTACCTCTATAAAGAAAATTAGACAAGCTTTGATTTGGTGGAATCTTTGTGACCAATTTATCTCTTTTGGCTGGATGAATAGGAATGTTCAAAATCTTTTTTTGGGTAGCAGATTCAATACAGCTACTAAGCTTAGCAGTATCCCATTCTGAATTGATCCAGCAATCAGCTACTTTCTGAATGGGATGATGAATGGAATGGTGAATATCAATCAGTGACTCATTAAAAAACCACTTATCCCTCCAAAAATGAATTTGCCCATCCCCAAGCTCCCATACAAAAAGCTGTTCAGCTGCATCTCTAACTTTCAGCAGTTGCTTCCAGTGATTTGAATCCCCATTCTTCAATTGAACTTGAGTTGGATGAGTATTAGAACAATACCTTCCATGCAAAAACTTAGACCATAAGGAGTTCTTGGCTCTAAAGTTAATCCAATGTTTGCAGTAAAAGGAAAAGCTGATTTGCTGAAAACTCTTAAAACCCAACCCACCATTAGCAACAGATTTACAAACTTTATCCCAATTGGTCCAATGCATTTGTCTATGATGACCTTCCCAAAGAAACTTATTAAATATTATGGACGGTAATTTTTGTGTGCTCTTCTTCATCTTGATCATTTGAAGAATATAGAGAGGATAAGTAGTTAAAATACTCTTAAGAAGAGTGATTCTACCACCATTTGATAGAAATGAATTTGTCCAACATTGAATTTGAGCAGAAATTTTAGAAACCACCTCATCATAGTGGGAATGTCTAAGTCTACCTTTGATTAAAGGAAAACCCAAATACTTGAGAGGATATTTAGCCTCCCTAAACCCAGTGAAATCTGCTATCCACTTTTTAGTATTAACATTAAAGCCGAGCCGAGTAAAAAATGACATTTGGACTTGTTAAAAGTCATACCGGAGACCTCTTCAAATTCATCCAACACCTTCATTAAACATCTTATGGAAATCTTACTCCCATTCCGAGAAAACTATGACAT
Source organism: Papilionanthe hookeriana x Papilionanthe teres (assembly GCA_022702705.1). NCBI lineage: Eukaryota > Viridiplantae > Streptophyta > Magnoliopsida > Asparagales > Orchidaceae > Papilionanthe > Papilionanthe hookeriana x Papilionanthe teres. Next base: position 277,027 of record CM040428.1, read on the forward strand.
CATCGGCAAATGCAAGATGGGAAATCGGTTGAGTGGATTTGTGTTGAAGCTGGGCATAAGGATGAGTGGTACGAACATTATTAAGAAGCTTGGAAAGGTAGTCGAAAGCCAATATGAAGATATAAGGAGAAAGGGGGTCTCCTTGTTTAATGCCTCTACCTGCTTGAAAAAACCCATTGCTCTCACCATTAATGAGAACACTATAGTAATTATTGTTTAACCACCATGAAATGAGACCACAGCAATCAGAACTGAACCCTTTAGCATAAAGTACTTTGAGAATAAAGGACCAACTTATAGTATCAAAATCTTTAGAAAGATCCAGTTTAAAAATCAGGTTTGAACCCCTACAAGGCTTATCAATATCAGTAAGCATTTCTTGAGCTAACAAAATATTTTCACTAATACTTCTTCCTTTAACAAATGCTGATTGATTCTCTGAAATCAATGTATCCATAAAAGGCTGAATTCTAGCCACAAGAAGCTTGCTGATGATTTTTGAAAAGGTTGAAGTGATGCTAATAGGTCTGAAGTCCTGCCAACAATCCTTCTTTTTATCTTTAGGTATGAGAATAATAGAAGAGGATACAAAATACTTAGGAAGATCCATACCCTGAAAGAAAATTTTTATAGCCTCAACAGTATCCATCTTGATAATTTGCCAAAATTTCTTGTAAAAATCAGGAGTAAACCCATCTGGACCAGCTGTCTTGTTCTTGTCCAAAGAATTGATTGCGAGATAATATTTCATCCTCATTAGGTATTCTGGATAGATCTAATTCCCTAGCCAACTGCAAATCAGCTTGCATAAGATTATTAGAGAAGATATCAGAATTGGTATCTTGATAAGAGAAAAGATTTTGAAAATAATGAACAGCATCATCCCCAATTTCCTGAGAAGTAGAAAGCCAGCAATTATTGGTAGATTTAATTCTTTGAATAGTATTAATGGATCTTCTATGCTTAATTATAGCATGAAAAAATTTTGAATTCCTATCTCCATGAAGTAAATGGTTAACAGCTGCTTTCTGTTTAAGAAGGAGCTCTTCCTGTAGCAAAGCAGACTGCAGCAGAACATTAGCTTCCAGTAGATCTTTATCAGTTTTCCTCCCAGCTTCCACTTCAATTTCAACCTGGGCCACCAAGGTTTCTGCTTTTTGAATGTTGTATGTAATGTTCCCAAATTCAGACCAATTCCAATTAATTAAAGCCTTAGCAACTGACTTGTGTAGTTGCCAGAATTTCAATAAAGGGTTAGCGAGCGGAATAATTAGGTGGAAGAGTCCAGTTTTGCTTAACAACTTGATAACAAGTAGGGTGAGAAGACCATACATTTAAGTATCTGAAAGTATGTTGTTTAGTATTGATAAAATGAGAGAATTGAACAAGCAATGGAGCATGATCTGAACCAAATCTAGCTAAGTGTTTAACTTTGGAAAGGCTAAACATATCGAAGCCGAGTTGATTAGTAAAGATTCCGTCCAGACCTTTCATAAAGAGAACCTCTTCTCCAAGTAAATGGAGAACCTTCAAACCCAATGTCAAATAGATTAGCAGCACTAACTTGATTAGTAAAATTTAGCATATCTTGAAGATTTGGATTCCTTCCTCCTTTCTTCTCACTAGGATGTAGAATACAATTAAAGTCTCCACCCACTATCCAGCCCTCGACCATATTTTGACCAATATCCTTCAAGTGAGACCAAAGTTCGGATCTACCAAGCAATAGTAGAAGAAGCATAGACAAAAGTAGCAAATCCTTTAAACCGATCAAGCTCGAAATGCGGATGTAAGAATTGAGGATGATCAATAAGAATATCAACTCTCGACTCCTTCCTACTAAAAAACCGGATCTTATTAGTAGAATTGGAGACAAAAGAAAAACCGAGAAAACCTCCTTAAAATTCTATCAAAATTCTTTTTCACCAAAGGTTCAAGAAGAACAATGACCCAAAATTTATGAACCACTGTTGAGACTTAGAATTCGTTAAGGGAGCCGGGGTTGGCCACTCCCCTAACATTCCGAGCATAAAAAATTAATCATGAGTAGATCTACTTCCTCTAGTAAGCCTAGAAAAAGTAGCAGTATTGGAGGGGATAATATTAGATACTGATAATTGCTTTAATTCCTTCTTCTTCTTAGAATTTTGCACCATCCAATCATCCTTTAATTCTGTATTGATAACATTCAGCTGATCAGAAGAATTAGAATCCAAGTTCTGTGAAGAATTATGAAATATAGGATAGTTAATGATAGCAGGTGAAACTTCCTTAGTCTGATAAGAAGATAAATCTGTTCTAATAGCAACATCACTCTCCTTCCCATCAACATTAAGTGGATTATCAGAGTTTAAATTACCAGATACTTCAGTAACAGCACCAACATTACCAGGAATAAGAGTAGTAGCAGCAACATCAGTTCCAGGAATAGCAGAATCCAAATCCTTATCTAGTTCATTGTTAGCATTTGTAATGATAGAACCAGAATTAAGTGTACAATCAATTAGAGGATTCACAACAATATTATTAGGATCAGAACCATCAACAGAAACTAGAGCAGCAAGGTTAGATGCATTAATCAATGCTTCAGCATCCTGAGTCACATTTGGAGATATCTGAACCACAACAGGACTCCCCTTAACTATATCAGAATTAATGGGGACAGAATCAAGATTCTTCCCTCCATGTGTATCAACAGCATCCCCAGCCTTATATTTAGATGGCATAAGATTAGGATGAATTCTATAACATCCTTCCTTAGTATGACCAAACATTTTACAATGATTGCAATAAAATGGTCTATGTTCCATTACAATAGATTGCCAATATCCATTATGTGGAGACCCCAACCAAATTTCATCAACATCTTGAAGTGTAATATCTCTTTCAACAAGGATTCTTGCCAAGGAAGGTCTGGACAGATTAAAAGTAGGTAGATCTAATTTAAGTGGTTTCCCTAAAGCTGTACCAATTGCATAAAGTACTTGATGATTAAAGAACTGTAGTTTGAGATTAGGAATCTTAAACCAAACAGGAATAATAGGTGCTTCTTGATTAGAATCAAATTCAGGAGACCATTTCAAGATTTTCATGTAAATACCCTCCACTATAAGGAACTTCTTGGAAAATAAGTTAGCATAATCCTCTTCATTGGAAAGTTTAATCATGATATGCCTACCATCAAAGAGACCCACATTCCAAACACCAGCAAGCTTCAAATCTTCAAAACATTTTCTAATTCTTTCCAATTTAGGATGTCCATATTGGAATTTCCCAACAAGTGTAAACTTATGTGCATCAGCCAAAGAAGCCAATTCAGATTCTGAAAAAATCAAAGCGGAGTTTCCCACCTTTCTTGATAATTGGCTTGATGAAAGAACATCCACTTTTACACGAAACGACATCATGGTAGAGTTGGGGAAAGACAAGCTTATCGGAATCGACCAAATTCGAGCCCACCACATCCACAAAGGTAGCTTTCACGGCGAATTCAGTACGACCATCCAAACAACACAAGAACCAAATCCAAAGAATTCAAAGGAATTGAATTCACACAGGAAGAACAAGAATTCAAATTCTTAACAATTTGAACGAACAAATCAAAAGAATTTGAACTTCAAGAAACCTCACTAAAATTCGATAATTATATATATATATATATATATATATATATATATATATATATATATATATATATATATATATATATATATATATATATAATTACAAAACTACCTCCACAACAAAATAGCCTCCCCACCTATAAGTTTTCACTTGCATGCAATCCAAATTAAAATGTATGAAAAATTTACATAGGTCCACAGTTGACTATTCAGGTCGAGTTAGAACTACCTTTCATAAGGTATCAGTTTGGTAGTTCTCACTTAAGGTTGCGATATATATAGCACAGCTATGAGTCCTCCGCGCCATCGTGCTTACGGTCCTTCCGGACTTGTAGTCCGTTTTTGTGGTTTACTTACGAATCTTCCTACAGATTTTCTACAGGTTCCCTACGAGTTTTTCTCTACAGATTTAGTGTTTTTGGATTTCCTACAAGTTTCTTAAGGATCTTTCCACAGATTTGGATTTCACAAACAAAACACTAACTTGATTTGCCCTAAATTTGAACCCAAACTCCACCCAAGCCTAACCCAAACCAAAAATCCCTAAATTGGCCTAAACCTATCATGAACCCAAACAAGCCTAAATCTCAAAATTAAGCCCCAACCAAAATTGAAAACTCTTTGTTACACCTCCATAAACATTTTGCAATATTAATTTTACATCAAAACCAACATTAGCCTAACCTTAACCCAAGTTAGCCCAATTTGACCCACTTTGACCCTATTATTAAAGAGACCCAAATTAAATCCAATTCAACTCAAAATGACACCAAATTTTTTCTAAAATTTTCATGACACATCCCTAAACTAAATACAACATTTATTTGACATAATCTTTTACAAAATTTTTGTCCTAAAATTCATTTTTCAAATCTAAAAGCCCACTTCCAAAAGACATTTAAAAGCCCATTTTTACCAAATTTGAAAAAGCCCAAACCTATTCCAAGGCCCATATGACAAACTCCTGTTAATCCATTTAATCAAAACCACCCCTAAGTTTCAAAACCATCATTAAACCATTCCAAATTAAGCTTCATAAAAATTTTCCACCAAAATACCAAAATTTCTAAAAAACCTACTTCCATGAAATGAGCCAACCTTTTCCCAAGCCATGAGCAAGCCATGGAGCTTTGTGTCAAGCCACATGAAGCCAAGTGAGCCCTTTCCACCTCACCATGCCATTAATGGCAAAAGGAGGAGGTTCTTTCTTAAACCTTCACTAAACCTTTTTAACCCCATTCATGTTACACTTTAACCAAACTTAGCCACATCACCTTGGATGGGGACTTCACCACCCTTTCCTAGCTGACCCAAGTGACTCTCCCTCAGCCCAAAGTCAAGCCTTGGGGGGTGCACCAGGCCCCAAAACATGACTTGACCCACTTGAGCCCAAAAGAGCCACTTCCCCCATTCCATTTGAATCAATCCCTTTACACATGGCATCAGCCAATTGAGCTCACAAACATCAAGACCTGACCTCCCTGACCATGAAGGTGACTTGACCCTGGCCGGACCACCACTCCACTCACCGGAAACCACCAGGCCGAGAGGTCTAATTTGATTCAAAAATTCAAATTGAATTGGTTGAGCTGTCCCAACCCAAATGATCACTGCAGTTGTTCTTCCTTTGCCCTGGGCAGCTAATCCCAAGCCCTAACTCCCCCTAGGAGGCCCTCCAGTCATGCCTATTTAAACACCATCACCTCACGGCCAAAAGGGGTGCTGAACAAAACCTTACCAAAACTCTGTCAAAATCACTCCACACTCTTCTCTAAACCCAGAGCACTTGATCCCCACTGAAATTCAGCCCTAAAACCCCCTCTGTGAGCTCAATTTCTGAGCTCAATTTTAAGCCCAAAAATAGGACACTTCACCACAGTGAGCCAATCTTCAAATTGATTGGCTCTACACCTTCACCAGACAAAGAGAAGAAGTTCTCCAGCAAAATCCCCCTCACCAGGCCAGCCATTCTTCCTATCGGCCAAGCTTTGAAATCGGCCTTGGTGGAAATTAAGTCTAGACATTTCACCACAGCTCCAAGCTTCATCCCTAGTTTCCTGGACTCCAACGAACATGTCGAGCCCCTCTGATTGAATCTTCACTTCTCATAGCCAAGGTATTGAACTCCTCCTTCCCGAGAGCTTCTTTTGATTCTCCATTTTATTTGAGTCGGTTTCAATGCATTTTATCTGTATAGATGTGTTCGTCTTGTCGAGACGAGTCCATAGAATCCAAGAACATGAGATTTGGTGGAGAAATTAGGGAGCTCTTAGGGTTTTGGTGCGGACGGCTCACAGGACGCACCAGTCGTAGACGATGACCAGGAACCGTCGGATCGTGCTTGTATCGAATGGACGACCCAGATTGCGCTGGACCAGGGAACGGGACATGAACTGCGGGCCGCGTGGCATCCTTGTCAGATGGCGGCGTCAAATGGCGGAGCGACGTGTGTGCTTTCGACCCGAACGAGGATGACACGGCGCTGACTGGTTTAAGTAGATAAATAGAAATTTTTTGAATTTATTAAATACCCAAAACTTTGAATATTCATATCTTTGCATAGAAAAATCACAAAAATAAAATAAAAATACTCTCTTGCTCAGTGAACAGAGGAGAATAATGTGGAAAAGAATTAACTTATTTTGATGAGTATTTTATTTTTAATTAATTATCTACTATTTTAAGTATTTCAATTCTCTATGCATGCATACAATTTACCATGACATGAGACCATAGGGCTTTTGTAGCCTCTGTGCTTGGGAACATTTCCTGAATTTTTCAAAACCAGACGCCATCTCTATGGTAAGTTATTGATTTTCCAAATTTATGTGTTTGTTTTGGCATTTTAATTCCAATAATTAGCATATTGCTTAGAAAATTCTAGGAAAATTAGGGGAGGTAGCTTAGGACCAGAGGACCCTAGGAAAATTATGGTTTAATTTAATTCTTAAAAATAACCTTATTAGCCTAAACACTCAAAATTGATCTTAATTAATTAGGAGTAACCACACATCAAATCACTTGAAAATAATTCTTCACTGTCACTTAGGATGTAGAGAACCTCACATAAAAATTTCAAGTCAATTGGAAATAATTTAAGCTAGTAAATGAATTATTTAAGTTGTATGGTCATTTTAAAATTAAAAAATTCATAAAACCCAAAATACATTTTAAAAATTCACCAAATTGGTTTTGGGACTTTTCTGGTATTAGAGGAGTCTAAGAAAATTAAAATTGGAATTTTCTAAAAATTTTTATTTTTAACCATATTTTTAATATTTTAATAATTAAAAAATAATAAAAATCACATAAATATTAAAATTCATAAAAATGTTATATTTTGTCCACTAATCACTCGAGGAACCAACCAAGTATTTTTCCTAAGTCTCTAGGTTAAGATATTGAAGTTTAAAGGCTTAAGGCAATTTTTAATATTAAAAATGGATTTTCCAAAATTTTCATCATATTAATTCTAATAAAAAATCAGAAAAACATAAAATTTATTTCTCTGACTTCCCTGAGGTTAGAGGGACTTAAGAAAAATATAATATCCATTTTTCAACTTCAATTTTATTTTATAATTAATTAATACCCAAAACTCAAAATAATTATAATAAATCAAATATAATTCAAAAATTCACCAAAATTGGTCCAAGTGGTCCTCTGGTCAGTAGAAACATTCCATAATTTTCTTAAGAATAGAAACTTTATCTTGGTCATGTTGAATTTTCATTGAAAATCCTTATTTTTATCAAAATAATTATATAAATTAAATTAAAAACAGAAAAATTCACATTTTCTCCTCTAATGTATTAATTGACATGTGAGTGAAGTGACATAAAATTTCAAATTCATTTGAGCTCAATTTGGTGAGTAATGAAGTGATTAGGCTTAAAAAAGGCATAAAAGTAATTAAGGATTTTAACCCTAATTATTACTTTAGGTTTAATCAAAAGGGAGGGTAAAAATATTTGATCTTAATCTTCTCTTGGATGATTGAAACTTAGGGAATAAAGGGGTAGCAACCCATTAGTCACTTTAAAAATATCAAAATGGAACATTAATTAATTAAATCATTTAAATTTTGGGAGAATAATTAAAATTTTGGATTATTAGGGATGTGACTTAAGAAGATACCAATTCTTTAATTTAAAGTCCCTAATTAAATTAATTCAATGGTAATCAATCCTTAATTAATTCTAAAATGATGACTGTAATTAATAATTAAAAAATAAAATAACTCTTAATTAAGTTAAAGCTTAAAACATTAAATGATTTAACAATCAAATTAAAATAAATTTTAAACATCTAAAATTAATTTGAAATCACTTAAGAACAAACTTAAAATAAATTTGAAACCTTAAGTAACCTTAAAACAATTCATAATTAAAATATAAAAATCAAACTAATTAAAATCAACCTAAAGTATTATAATTAATCCAAATCAAGTCATCAAATTTAATAAAAATAAATAATTTAAACACCTCTTTCAACCTAAGCAAATTTAAAACATTAAAATTAATCTGAAATATTAAGATCATTTAGAATATAAAGATTTAATTAAATTAAAACAACTTGAACACTATTTCAAACTTAAAATTATTAATTAAAATTTTATAACTAAACCAAATCCCTTTAAATCATCTATTCCAATTTTAAATTAAGAATTGTTAAAATCTTTAAAAAACTAATTTACCCCTAAAGGCTTTCACTATCATAACTCTTAAATGGAACATCAAGTGACAAGTCACTTTATTCATCGGATAATCAAATGTCCAAGTTCACTGAGCAAGAAGCAAAATTTAACTAAATTTTGGATGATTAATTTACCTGTGCAATGAAATCCATTTGGACTCGAAATAATCCCAGAAGTACTGAAAAGATGTTTAGGACTCATCCTAAAAACTTTCTCAATATGATGGGATGTTTTAGAAGAATAATTGAACTTAATTGTTCTTTGGTGAAGAAAATCATCCTCAACAAAATACAAGAACCTAGACGTCATAGGAATTGACTAGCAACAGGATTAGAATTTTGGTAGACAACCAGAACCTTCCCTTAGCTCTACCTAGGCATTATCTTGCAAATATATAAAATGCTCTGACATGTGTTTTAAGTGCAGCTCGGAATGATGAGAAGACCCTCCAGGTACGCTTTAACTTTATTGCAATTTACTTACCTGTATTGCACTTTACTTTTCTTGTATGTTAAACAAGAATGTCACCCTGCATGAAAACTAAAACCTTTAGGATAGCCATAAAACTGAAACCCAAAATTAAACTAAAAGTCACAACAAGATAAAAATCACCGCCACAATATTCAAAATATAAGACAAAGCAAAATTTAATCAGAAACAAAACAACAAAACTACAACTACAAATAAATTAAAACATCTCGTTGGATGATCGGGAATCCCTCGGATGATGTAACCCACGTGTTGCTAACGAGATTTCGCACGGTTTAAATGAAAGTGTGGAACTCATTCAGTTGAGTTTGGCAATTTCATTTGGACTAAGTGAATCCGATGAAAATAGCGGTGCTGGGATGACGGAACCATGGGATCTTAATCGGTCCTGCTTAATCAACTTTAAGATTTGTTTTAATTAAAACATTAAGACATCTGAACCTTAAGACTCTCCTAAACCAGAACACTTCTCTCATCTCCTGATTACCACTTCCTAAAACTAAACCTCTGTAACAATAAGGAGCTTGGAGCATAGTGGGCAGCACGGCCATCTTCATCAGAAAACTTGTGTCTACCTCAGCAGAACCTTTCCTAGAATTAAATAACAAAGCCATAGGATTTCGAGGTAGTTTGCTTAGTGCAACATAAATCCTCAACTTTTCGTTAGGCATTTGTATAATTATGTTATGCAAATTAAGCCCTAACCGGTCTTAGGACTCCGAGGTAGTTTTTTGGTACAACATAAACCCTCACATCTTCAAGGCTCTTTGAATAATTACATCATACAAATATAAGTCCTAAAATAACTAAAATTGGTAGGATTACAACATTAAATAAACTCTTAAATTGAAGCCAGATAATAGGATAGTTTGGGAAGTTACCAAGATTCCTCTTGGATCCTCCACTTCTCCTACCTTTCCTCCTTTGGATTCCTAAAATAAACTGTTTCAAATTTGAGCCATTCCCTATCGAAATTTCCAAAAAATACAAGTCCTTTGAACCTTAAACTTTGAAATTATTGAGAGCTAAACCACTGATCATTATCGAGAGTTTTCTTAAATGATTCCCGTCATTTAAGATGTAATTAACTATAGGGGCTTGCCCTTATAGGGAACTTTAAGAACCCAGGTAATATAAACCCTGCTTAATTTTTTTATATTAAGCAAGGAAACATTTCGGCTTATAAAATTGGTTCACGGACCAAACAAATATCATAAATCTTCTAGTTTATTTAATTGAGCCCCATCATCAAGCAGTGTGTCTATTCTTCGGGATAGATACACGGTTTGTGATGTGGTGCTCGTTTACATAAACTATTTGGGATGTGAGATCGGTTTGATTCCACATCTTAAAATTTTCAAACTTAAAATTATTTTCAAAATCAAAAGCTACTTCCCAAATTATATATATATTTAAATTAAATTTAAAAATCTAAAAATTTCGCCGACAACTTCTATAGGCGACCTCTTTAAATAACCTAAAATATGCCGATATTATAGTTATTAAATGATTTATCTACTTCATACCCTTATGCTCAGTGAGCCAATGGTTTTAGTCATCTCGAAAGGCGGGGTAGTTATCATTTGGTGTTTTACTAAGGAATTATGTCAGTGGGCCCTTAAAGGCAAAATTAACTTATGGAAAAATTTATCAAGTTTTGATGGGCTTTTAATGTTTTAAAAGGTATTTTTAAGATTAACATCTTTTCTTTTCTAACTCTTGTTAGTTAATTCTTTTGATTAAGTCTAGCTCATTACCAAGCCCTTAAGATTTAGTATGTAATTTTATGCTTTTAGAAAAGGAAATTTTATTACTTTCATAATTATGATCCTTATCAAAATATTGATTTATCATTTAAATATCAAATGAAGGGGAACTAAATTAGTGTAATATTAACTTTCAAAATCAACCCCTAACTCTAAGATTCTTTTAATTTAATTTTCTTCCAAATTAAAATGATTAAGAAAATTTAAATATTTAAATTTGATGTGACAAAATTGCAATGGGTTTCTACCATTTATCCCTTAATGTTTCAATCATCCAACATAATCATTAAGATAATTCATTACCCTTTTCCCATTTTGATTAAGGCTAAATTTTCCAAAATTACAATTTTACCTTTAAAAGCCTTTATCATTCATTAAATTTAGCTCCAATAACTTTGAAAATTTTATGTGACACCACTTATGGGTTAATTAAAATATTAGAGGAGAAAATATGATTTTTCAAATTTTAATTTAATTTATATATTTATTCTAAAACAAAGTAGGGGTTTTTAATGAAAAATCAATATCTTGTGTAAAACAAAACATATGACTTTGAAATTTTATTGGAGGTAGAACTAAACTAGAAGACCACTTGGACGGAATTTCAAGATTTTTTGAGTTTTAATATAATTATTATAATTATTTCAAGTTTTTTTAGTTTTAATTAATTATAAAATATTTTAAAAGTTGAAAATTCAATTTTATATTTTTCTTGAGTCCCTATAAGGTCAAAGAACCTAGAAAACCAATTTTATATTTTTCTGATTTTTATTTTAATTACTAGAATTATTTTAGTGAAAAAATAAGGAAATTCATTTTTAACCTTTTAAAAATTAACTTAAGCCATTTAAAAAATTTATATTTTAATTTTGAAGCTTAGGAAAATTATGTGAATGGTTCCTAAGTGATTAGGAGACCAAATGTGACAATTTGGTGATTTCTATTATTTTTGTGATTTTTATTATAATTTAATTATTTAAATATTAAAAATATGATTAAAAATGAAAATTTTGTAAAAATCCTAACTTTATTTTTAAAAAATTCCACTAATCACAGAGAACTCTCAAAGCCAATTTTACAATTTTTTTGCGTTGTATTTTAATTATTAAAATTAGTTTAATGTTCAAAATTATAATTTCACTTAGAAAATTCTTTTAAGTGACTAAATGAATTCCAAATGCCATGAAGCTTTTATGGGGAGTTCTCTGACCTTTAAAATACAGTGGTGAATTGTTTCTAAGTGATTTTCATATTTAATAGACTCAAATTAATTTAAATTCAGTTTTAAACCAAGTTGATGATTAGGTCATTTCTTAATGATTTAAGTCATGAAAATTTTATCATAAGGTCCTCTGGTCATAGAGAACCTACCATGATTTTTCTGGATTTTTATAATTACCATGCTAATTATTAGAATTAATTTATGAAAGCATATGCCTAAACTTGAAAAATAAAATTCTCTGTCTAGAGATCCCTCTGACCTTGGAAAAATCAGAGAATATCCCTCATGACAGAGATAATAACATGCCAAATTATCAGTCTATGGTGAAATGTCTTCATGCATGGAGAATCAAAAGACCCCAAAGGGTATTTAATTAATTAAAAATCATACATGCATTAAAAAAATTTTAAACCATTTCCACATTATTCTCCTCTGTTCATTGAGCAACAGGGTATTTTTCTTTTATTTTTATGATTTTTCTAGGCCAAGATATGGATTTTTAAAGTTCAGGTGATTTAAATAAATCAGAAAATTTGAATTTTCCTACTTAACCACGTCAACCTACGGCGAATCGAAATCCCTACGAGGCGCGCTCCCATTCGACACTGCCAGCTAACTGGGATGCCATGTGGCCTGCGATCTCATTTCATCTCCTCGTCAGGGGCAATCAGAGCTGTCCAACGAAAACACACAAGATCCAATGGCTGCCCGTCTTCGTCCCCGTCTGGTGTGAACTCGTGACCGTCCACACTAAAACCCTAATTTCTCAGCTTAGACTCAACCAATCACTTCAGGTTTGATCCTATGGACTCTTATAAGCATGGCAAACATATCCATATGGCTAAGTATTATTTAAATTAACCGGAGTTACATAGAGAATTCAGAGAAGCTCGGGAAGAAGGAGAAGCTAATACCTTAGCTCTGAGAAGTGAAACTTCGATCAGAGATGCTATGCACCTTTGTTGGAGTCCCAGGAGCTCAAGGATGAATCCTCTTGCCCTGGTGAATTGCCTACATATGAAAATGATCAAACCCGATTTGGAGCTTTGATGGAAGTCCCTGTTGGAGTGGCCTGGTGATGGGGCTTTTAGTGGGGAACTTCTTCTCTTGCTGTGGGGATGGTGTGGGTAGGTTTAATTTGACTTTGGTGGAGTTTAGGGAGATTTCCTATTTCTGGCCTGAAATTGGAGTTCAAAATTGAGCTAGGTTAATGGGTTTTAGGGCAGGAGTGCAGTGGGGACTGGCTTCTTTGTGTTGTGGGAAGGTTTTGGAGTGATTTTGGCAGAGTTTTGTTAAGGTCTGGTTCAGCTCACCGTTTTGTCCGTGAAGGGTGGTGGCTTAAATAGAGGAGCTTAAAGGGAAGCTCAAAGTCTGGCCTTGGGTGCAAAGTGTTGCTTAAGTGGTGGGAAGAAGAGCTCCAATGGCCAATGACAGTGAGCCAGCTCAGGGAGTTCAAATTAGGGACTTTAGCTATTGGCTGGCTCTCGGTTTTAGCCTTTTTCGACCACTAGGGTGGTCGGCAAGGCTAGGGCTGCTGGCCAGGTGGTTCATGTGAGTCAGGGGAGGATTAATGATGTTTTCACCCTTAATGGCAAGTGATGATGGTGGAGATATTTTGATTAAGGCCAAATATGGGGTGAAATCCCCTAATTCAAGGGACCTTTGGTCCATGACTCCATTAGAGTGGTCTAGGTGGGTCTAGCTCAGTCATAGGGGTCCAATTGGCTCCTATAGTGGTCTTAGTTTGGCCAAATTGGGTTTGATTTGGTCACATTGGTGTATGGGTTCAAAATTAAGGATTTGGGCTAGACTTGGATCTAGGTTAGGTTAGAGCTTGGGTTGAGCCCAAATGATTGAGCAACTTGGTGTATGTGATTGTCATGAAGACTTTCTATGAAGACTTGGAGTGGTTTTGAGTTCAATTGAGGGGTCAATTTAGTGGAATTTGGGTTTTTGGTCAATTTGGGCAAGTTGGATAAGCTTGGATTTAGGTTAGGCTATAGTTGTGTCCAAGGCCAATTAAAGTTCCAAATGGTCTAGGGGGATGTCATAAAGAGTTCCCAACATCAATTGGGTGGAAATTTTGGGAGTAGGGCAATCAATTTGGGAGATTTTGGGCATATGACATGTTTGGGTCAAAATTTGGGGTTTTGGACTTTAAGTTGATTTGGGTGAGACTTGGGCTCAAATTGGGGGAAATTGATGCTTCAATTCAGTTTAGGGGAGTGTTATAGAGAGTTTAGGGTTGCAATTTGGGGAAAATTGAGTGGTGTTAGGTCAATTTGGGGGATTTGGGTCACTTAGGCAAAATTGGGGCTTTTGGATTTTGCATGAAATTAAACTCAAATGTGGGTCAAATTGAGCTTAGATTTGGTTTAAATTGGTATTGGAGATATTGAATTGAAGTTTTGAATGAAATTGGGCAGGATTGGGATCAATGGGGTAGACACTGTGTTCAATTTGGGCACTTTTGGGTTAAATGGGTCAAATTGGGGCTTTTGGTTAAATTGGGCTAAATTGGCCAAATTGAGTGATGTGGTAGTTGAGAGAAATGAAATTGGGAATATTTGGGAGGTTTTGGGAATTTATGGGAATATTTAGAATTTTTTGAATTTTGGGCTAAGAGGGGCATTTTGGTCATTTTGGGCATTTTTGGGGAAATTTGACAATTTTATGTAATTATGGCTACTTTGAGCGGTATGGAGTATTTTGGAATGATTTTTGGAGAATTGTGGGTAATTTGGGTAATTTTGAAAATTTTGGAGGATTTTAGGGTTTTGGGGGCAAAGGGGCAAGAAATTTGGAATGTTTGGAAAAAAGATTGGGATTAGTTGAAAGTGAGTAATATGACATTGTTTAATTTGAGCCATGGACCAAGGGTCACCCTCATTTGGTCCTCTATGTGTTGATACTAGCCAAAACCTAACTTGAGGTTAATGGGATTGGGAAAACCAATTACATAAGTTTCCAAAGAGTTAGGAGATCAAAGGTGATGTGCATTGTTTATGGTTGTGAGTGTGTAGTGCAAGTGTGGTGTAAGCTCCAGACCTCTCAGAGTATATCCTAAGGTATGACCACCTATAGGAGACTTCCCCTGGGCTTCCTTATGCTTGGTCTCTTCCTCCCAAAAACCAAAAACTAGAGTTTAGGCCTTAAGCATATGAAAACTCTCAGTGAAATGAGAAAAGTTTGAATTTCTATGGGGAGGGTTCCATGACTAGTCTTCTAAGAAAGTATCCAGAGAGACCTATGGATAGAACCTAAACTATTCTAAAAACAGACTAGACCTCAACCAAAAGTGAAGTCAAGATGCATAAATGCCTAAAGAGTTGATTGTCACTTATGTTGTTTTTTGAGTTTTTCTTGCTCTTTTATGCCTAGCCGAAATTCCACATTTAAGTGCTTAATATGGTGATTGTTCCATGTGGTTTTCATATGCCTTCTTTCTCCCTTAAGTGCCAGCCAAAATTTTCATTTCTTGCTCCTCCCTTGGTTGAAAATTCATAGATGGAGACTTGGAGCTTGGGTTATCTTATGTGATGTTTAGTGGTGCCTTCTTACACTATTTGATTAACCAATACTCATGCTTAAGGGGCCTAATGTCTTGTTAATTTACTTTGATCTTTTAGAAAGTTTTCTAGCTCTTGTGGAGGTGCAAAATTCATGCTTAACATGCTTCGAGTTTAAAATTGTTCCATGAGATATCTATGTGTTCTTCTTGCACCGTTGGTTGGTTAAAGAAAACTCATGTTCGGAGTTTTAAGGCTTAAGGTTTACTTACTTCATTTGATATTTTAAAAGCCCTTTTGCTCTCTTTTTGGATGGTTAAAAATGCATGCTTGTAGGTGCTTATAGTTTAATGGTTTCATGTGATATTTTGGAGCTCTTTTTTACACTCCTTCTAGCTTGGCCGAAAATTCACACTTAAGGGGGGCTTAATACTTAGCTTGTTTTATGAAATGTTTAGGTGTTCTCCTTACCCTTTCTTGAATGGAAAAGTTCATGCTTGGAATGTTTAAGACTTTTGTTATTTTGTATGCAAGTTGGAAGGTTTTCTTGCTCTTTTTGGAGAGCCAAAATTCATGCTTATGATATTAAAAATTTTCATTGTTTCATGTGAAGTTTGTGAAGTCTTTATTTCTCTTTTTGGAGAGCCAAAATTCATGTTTGGGAGATTTCAAACTTTGGTGGAATTATGAGATGCTTAGGTGCTTTCTCTTGCACCTTTTAGTTGACTAAACATCATGCTAGAATACTTCAAGTTTTAAATTGTTTCACATGATATTTTATGAGCCTCCTTGCTCTCTTTTGGATGGACAAAAGTTGTGGTTAACATGTTTAAGATCTTGTTTGTTTCATGTGGTGATAAAGATGGATTTATGTGATGTTGATGACCCTCCTTAATACTCATTTTTTTGGAATTGCCAAAATTTTCAAGGGGAGGGAGGTGGAAAATATTTTTTTTGTTGGCTAACTTCATTTTCAACTTGCAAATCTCTTTTCTTTATAAGATGCTTCCTACTCATGAATGATGAGTAAAAGTAGTAATAAATGCTTTAATGTTTCATGCTTTCTACTACTAGCTATTGGATGGAATTGGTGGCCCATGTTGTAACATTCTAGGCTCTCTTCTTTCATGTGTTGGGTGAAAAATGTGGCACTAAATGTGCATTTTTTTTTCAACATTAGGAGGTTGATACCTCACTTGGTTTGAGATACTTATTTCAAAAAGAAAAGGAAAAGAGAGGGAAAACTTCAAACACATTATTTGGAGAGCTTGACATGCTTTCTCTTTGCCTCTCTAAACTTGATTCATGCTATTTGAAAAGTTTGAAATGCTTCATATGCTCCTCTAAACTCGATACATGTGTCATTCGGAAAGTTTGATATGTTTCATATGCTTTTCAAAGTATGTTACACAATATTTGGAAAGTTTAGCATGTTTAGTCATTTTTCTAAGCTCTCTACACAATGTTTGGAAAGTCTAGCATGTTTTAGTTGTTTCGTAAGCTTGTTACATATTGTTTGGAAAAATTAGCTTTATCTTTGCTTCCTTAAAGCTTGAAACATATTGTTTGGAAAAGTCTAGCATGCTTCATGTGCCCCTTTAAGCTTTTTTTTTGGAAGGTTTAGCATGCTTTATTTGATTCAAAACTTGCGACATATAGACTGGAAGGTCTAGTATGCTTTACATGTTTCTTCAAATTTTAATACATATGATATTTGGAATAGTCTAGCATGCTTTACCTATGCTTCCCTAGGCTAGATGTACACCTTTTGGAATGTCTAGCATGTCTTACCTTTGCTTACTTGATATGCATATTATTTGGAGAATTTCACATGCTTTACCTATGCTTCTCTAAATTTGCTACATATTGCTTGGAAAGTTTGATATGCTTCATATGCTTCTCAAAGTATCATACATGTTGTTTGGAAAATTTCACATGATTTACCTATACTTCTCTAAATTTGATACATATTGTTTGGAAAGTTTGATATGCTTCATATGCTTCTCAAAGTATGATACATGTTGTTTGGAAAATTTCATATGCTTCTCCTATACTTCTCTAAATTTGAGACATAATGCCTGGAAAGTTTAATATGTTTCATATGCTTCTCTAGGTTTGGCAAATGTTATTTGGGAAAGATGGCATGCATTATTTATGTTCTCTAACATGTTTCGGCCTTGGGGCTTTTGCATGTCAAAGCATGAAATAATTTATTTGTTATGTGCAATTTTTGAATTTGGAAATAATCACATGTTTAATACTCAAGTTTCGAGGATATATGTGCCTTTATTTTCTTACTTCATCAAGCATCCATATGTACAACACTTAAGTGTTAATTTCAAGAATATTTCACCCCATCTCATGTGCAAAAGTGTGGGTTATGCTTGTAGGAGTTTGAATTCACTTGGTGGTGGAGAAATGTTCACCCAAACTCCACCCTCCACATACACATCACTCACTTATTTGAACACTCATACGCTTAACACCCAAGCTTCATTTTTCACATTCTTACTACCTTTATTTACTCTCACTACATGCTACATTGTTATTTACTTTGTGAAACTGATAGTTAGTTCATGTGATTTCAATATGAAAATTGAAGAATGGTCTTATAAATAGCATGCCTTCTATGTTTGTTTTCTATTGAGGGTTGCACCTTGCACCATTTTGGAGGAGTTTTGCTTCTTCATCATACATGCTTCGTGACCACTTCTCTGCACCATGTTGGGAGAGGTTGAGTTCACTTGTTTTAAATGTTTTACTATCGCCTTTATCTGCAATCACTTGTGGGGGTTCGTCTTTACATGCCTTCCTTACTTCACATGCCTTACAGCTGCCCCTTGTACCATGTTGGAGGGGCCTGATTTACATGTTTTAGTTGCTCCATGGCTGCCACTTTTGCACCACATATGGAGCTTGCTTTTGCCCTTACACCGGTTCATATCTATTACTTTTTGCGGTTTTGAGAGTTGACCCACCTCCTTTACGACATTATTCTGGGTGGATCGTCATCTCCTCTTTCTCATCCTTGTCCCCCTTGTCCTTTATTTCTTTTTACTTCTTGGCCTAAGTCCCGTGTTTATGCAGGACGCAAGAGCACGCATGTATAGCTTTCTGCTATATGCGGGGCCATCAAGTAAGGCTGTAAGTTGGATGGTTAGGGGAGGACGATGATGATATTGCAGTAGAAGAGGGACAAGAAAGATTTCTAGAATAGTATCTCCTGACTCATAGACCCTGGAGAGGGTAGACGAAGGAATGTATGATACTATTCGCCCATTTTTAGGATTTATGCCACTATCACCCTTAGATTTCTAGTAGTCCTAATTCGATTAGGATGGTCGACCTGTGGATCGCACTATTTTTATAAAATATACCTATACTTATATATATATATATATATATATATATATATATATATATATATATATATATATATATATATATATATATATATATATAATTACAAAACTACTTTCAAAACAAAATAGCCTCCCCACCTATAAGTTTTCACTTGCATGCAATCCAAATTGAAATGTATGAAAAATTTACAAAGGTCCACGGTTGACTATTCAGGTCGAGTTAGAACCACCTTCCATAAGGTATCAGTTTGGTAGTTCTCACTTAAGGTTGTGATATATACAGCACAGCTCTGAATCCTCCGCGCCATCATGCTTACGGTCCTCCCGGACTTGTAATCCATTTTTGTGGTTTCCTTACGAATCTTCCTACAGATTTTCTACAGGTTCCCTACGAGTTTTTCTCTACAGATTTGGTTTTTTTGGATTTCCTACAAGTTTCTTACGGATCTTTCTACAGATTTTCTATGGATTTCCTATGATATGTTTTTTTCTTTGACCTTTTGGTTTTTCTTTTATATTTCTCTTGGTTTATTACATAAGTCTCACACTTCACCTTTCCTGCATACACTCCAGCAAATATATAAACATGCTTAGTTCAGTTTATTAGCTTTGCTTTCACAGCATATACTACTGTTTAGAATAGCTTTCTCGCTTTACTTTCCTGCAAATGACTGAACTCCGCATGTTTAAACAACTCAAAATTTAATCACCAATCAAAATAAACTTGCAACTTTAATTAAATTAAAACAACTCTTGGATGACAGGGAATCCCTCGGAGGAGGTAATCTACGTGTTGCTAAAAGGGTTTCCCACTGTCTAAAATATGTGGAACTCATTCAGTTGAGTTTTGCAAATTCATTTAGAATAAGTGAATCCGATGAAAATGGAGAAACTGGAATGTGGGAACCGTGGGATCCTGATCGGTGTCGCCATAATCAATTTAAACATTTGTTTTAATTAAAACACTAAGCTCCTTATGAAGACGAATCTCCATTCTCTCAGTGAGATATTTTTTCTCTAACATTCTTCACAATTTTTCAATAAAAGTCTCCACCATCACTCCATATTTGGTCTCTTGAGATGAGCAGTTTTGGTTCAAGCTAAAAACACTCTTGTTCATGTTCAACCAATCTTTTTATACATCTCTCCAGGATGTTCATCGCAATCAAGAATTTTCTCCATATTCAAAGTGTACAACGCATGAATCACCTTGCATCACCACATGCCAAAATTTCTTTTGCAGTCGTAATTCATTACATTGATCTTGATGGGATGTGTATCAATCTACTAAATTAATGTCTTTTCTACCGGCATGGTGGATGTTGAAGTAGCCATCAACGTGCTATTATCCGTGGCTCCACTAGATCTTGTAGACCAACTTTCTCCAATTTTTGTGTCTTGCGTCCACAACTTCGTTAGAATTGCAACTGTCTGTTGTCAAAATCAGAACAGGGCCAGTGATTCCACATGGAGATGTTATTTCATTATGAGCACATGTGGAGAAAATAACATATTTGTCAAATTAGGGTTACAACTCAATATATCCAAATTCTTCATAATCCAATAAATAAATAAAAGAGGATTAGAATATACAAATTAGAACCATTTCAAAAAATAATAGTAACCATTGATTTAAAAAGAATTATTTCCCATTTTCTAGCACCAAAATCTCCAAGCAAAAACCAAAAGAGAAAATATGAGGGCATTTATAGACATACCACCCAATTATTTCGTGTTTACACCTTTCATCTAAAGTTTGAATTATTATGTTTACATCACCTAAAATTTTTATATCATATCAAAAATACTACTATTTTAACTTTTATAAAGTGAAAGACTCATCCCTTTCAGAAGAGTAACCTTGAAAGTTCTAGGTATGAGAAGAAGACAAGAAAATGTGTACGTAAAAATTAAAGTATTAGTATTAGATATGTAAATACATAAGATCAAGCGGTATGTATGCAAATCATCGAAAAGCTATATGAGTACTTTCATCACATTCATTCATATAAGCAAGCAAAAGAACAATCGAAATTGTTATTTTGAATGCCTAAAAACTTACCAATTCATAAAACATACAATATCAATCTTCAACTCATCTCGAATATCTTATCTTATTATTATGGCTTAAGTTAATAAAACTTTATAATTTCTTTCCTATAAAATATCGTATGAAGAAAAGACACGCACGCCTCTTAATGAGGGAACATGGTATAGCTTTAAGCCTCTTGATATCTTTCGCAGCAGAGCTGCTTCCCAATCTGGAAACCATTATTTAATGAAGAACAGATATATCACATATATATATATATACACACACATATCATATAATCATTTTTTTGTATTTACGTTTTAATATATAAATTCTAATTTTTTTAAACATAAAGAAAATATTATAAACAAAATTATAAATATCAAAATTTATGTGTTGGATATATAAATACATATGAATTTTATGGTATGTAGCTAAATCTTCTAAAAATAATATTTGATTAGATTTCGATCACTGTAAAATTAAATAACTATTTACATATTATAATTTTCGGAAATAATTTTTTATTTTTTGAAGGCATCCTTTTAAAAAATATTGATTTGAGTATATACATCCAAGTTTTATTCGCATAAGCATCAAGTTATGATTATATTCTTGAGCTCTTTTCGCCATAAGGTACCTGCATGTCAGCTCCGCCATATTCTATTAACCTGCAAGGGAAGCATGGTATGAAAGATTCTAGAGAAGACCGGATTGTGGAGAGCAATCAAAGGATTCTAGAAGATTCTACTCAATTCAAGTGAATATGAGAAGGAAAGGCTCTAAGGAGAACTCAAGAGTAAGCTAAAAAGTTCTAGAGTTATGCGAGTACATAAGAGAGGAGTGTAGAACTCTCTAGAAACTATAATAATCTAATGTATTCTATAATGTTCCATTGGACTTGGAGGAGGCTATAAATAAGAGCCCCTCCCCTTATTTGTAATCAACTAAGAAATCATCCAAGCTTTCAAGCATTCAAGTATTGTGATTATTCGATTGTTAATGAAGTGTTCTTTTCTTCAATACTTCTCCCCACTCTTCTGCTTGAAGTATTGTGTGCTTACAAGTCCAAGTGTTGCGATATCTTTAGTGTCAAGGTAGAGCGCTAAAGCCGCACGGATGACTGGAGATAAGTTAGTCCATGACATGAAGCTGGCCTACTTCCGTGGAGAGGTAGTAGTGAATGGTCCTTATAAACTTACAATGTGGAGAAGTGATATAATTTTCTCCTCAATCGAGAGATTTAAATTATGAACGTATTCTTGATTATTAATTTCTAACATAAATTTTATTTAGGCTTAAATTTTCAAAATGTAAAGAAAGACATTGCGATAGGTTAATTTGTAAAAGGCGCAGCATATCTGCTATGCCTTTATTCATCTATTTATATATAAATTCTAACTCAAAAGGAAACTTATTCTAAAAAATAGATATTAGATTATATATGATAACAAAAAAAGAAATTGATATTTTAATTTTATATAATAAAAAATATTAGTTATATATTTAATTTTTTAGTTAAAGTTTAGGAAAGAGAAATTCTTCAGAATTAACCTAATTAAAATAGTCAATTGCATTCATGCGAATATGCGATTCCAAAGCTTAAAAATAAATAAATTTATAAAGTTGTGAGCACCTACTTAGGGTCCGTTTGGGGCAGCTTATTTGTGTGGTGGCGTTTTGAAAACACACTTGACCTATTTGGGTAAACTGCATTTTGACAGCTTATGCATTTTCAATACGCAGAAAACAGTTTTTTCACACGCACATATCTAGGTGCGGTGGCAGCTTTCTGGCTGCGGTATAGCTTTTTCAAAAAAATAAAATTTTGTCAATAGCCACTGCACATAACTTATCAGCAGATTATTTTTAGTCAACTTATCAGCATATTAGTAATAAGTTGCAGCTGGCTCAAACAAACCCTTTGGCTTTTCTGAAGAGGCGTTTAGACTATTCCATTCTACAGAAAGTTGATCAAACATAAATGCTTCCATTGGCTATTCAATTTTTATAAAACGCTATGACTAGCGAAAAAGAAATAATTGAGGGTGATATTGACGACCGATCATCAATGTTTGAGAGATGGTAGTCGACCGTTAATGATTAATAATAATAGGGCGACAACAATTGAAAGATGACTATCAGGGAACAATGATTAAGGGCTGAAGCAATAACAATTAGCAGACGATGATCGAGTGATAATAATTGGATGCCATTAGTGATCATCAAATTTAGTGATTAGTCAGTGCTCTAAAGTTTAACCAACCTTCACGTTCTATCTAATTTTCTGTCCAGTTCTTCCTCATGTGAAGAATGATGATTGTTTTCTGCTATAAAATCCACAGTGATGGAGTGAGAACTTAATATTTTAGCATTTCATGAAAATTCAAAACGCATAGATAAAAAAATAAATTTAATGAAGACACGAGATTTTATGTGAAAAAAAAAATTATGGTAAAAATACGAAGATCTACTTTTCTCTATAAACATAGAATATGATCTTACAAAGTTTTACTGTGTTGTAAAAATCAAGCAACAACAACTTCGAAATAAGAATTGGTCTACAATAGACGTACAACAGCATTTGGGCTTTAACAGTCATTGATGGTGGTCGGTACAGATTGCTGATGGGTATTCGCTTTATACTTTCTTCAAGAATGTGGGTATATCTCTTAAATTTCTCTCCTCTTTCGTGTGGAGAAATGTGGCCCTTTTATAGTTTTGAGATGAATATTTTGATAAATTCAGCTAAAATTTTATAACGCTCCATCAATTCTTAAATTGTTAGGTTCATCGCATTTTGAAATTCGATATGACTATAGTTTTTCTGCAAAATAGCAGATGTATGGCCTTGAGTTATTTTCCAAAAATTTTCAATATCAGATTCACATCAAGATTGAGGCATGATTAGGTAAATTTTCGTGTGACATGTCAAGAATGTATTTATAATATTGAGAGTGACAATTTGATTGCATTTCTCAAATTCTCAAAACATTCCATTAAGCAATTTTTATTGATTCCTCTTATTATTTCACTCAATTTGATTATAAGCATGGAATATTCAAAGATCACTTGACCCTTTAGGCTCTGTTTGGGGCCGCATTTTTCACGCGGTGCGGCCCCAAAGCGCGTATAATTTTCATTTGACACCCTACATTGCGGCCGAACAAAGTTGAAGTAGGCACGGAGCGGGCTGCAGAGCGGGCCTCGAAATCAACCCCACGACCCCAGCTTTCGCCTCTCATATATGCGAAATTGCCCCTGCAAATGTCCTATGTCCCGCGCCTTATACGTCTTGCGCCTTCTTCTTCCCGCACTACATCTAGGAATCGACCCTGACCTGCAGCCCTAGCATTCCTTCCCACATGGTCTCGCCATCTCGTCTTTTGTTCCCGACCCCGATTGCAACCACTCACCTTCTTTTTTGTCATTCAGGACCGAGTATGGGAAGCACATGCCCTTTTTCTTCGTCGACTCGAGCCTCACAAGCTCCGTGAGTGGTAAGCATAACATGTACAAACATCCACTTGATTGATCACAGTCACAAGTATGGCATATATATTGTTTGTTGCTTGTATGATTCAAGATGGATATTTCTAGGATAGTAGTAGGTTTTTTATTCATACGATCTCTCTTTGGGGTCATTTTGTTATGTGTTGGTAGCATGGCAGGTTATTTTGGTATAGTTATTATTATACATTTGCTTGAAGGTACATTTATTACCGTTAATTAAAAAAGGGTGTTGCTATGATTTTTAGCCTATATGTCTACATGCCAAAGGAAAAATGTTGAACAACATGTTGGTCTGCACGTTTCTCATTCTATCCTTACAACTCCCTGGGTTTATTTGTCAGTGGATTTTAATATCCATGATAGTATATTAGTTTTACTACATGGAAAATTTTTTTAATTGCTCACATCATTCCATGCTCCAAGCCTATAGATATTATTTAGCAAAAGCTTTCTTTAGAAAAATAGTAAGAAACATTGCCCAAGATCATAATATATGATGAAGATATTAGATTCATTTTTATATTTAGAAACTTTAATCAAAATTGCACATTTATATATGATAAAGTATTAGATATATGATAAAGATATTAGATCTATTTTTTTAATGACACGACTCAAAAGTTTTATGTTTTTATTGATGATGGTTAGGATTGTAATTGAGCCGTTATGTAATGAATTGGCTTGGTCATTTTTTAGTTTTCTATGTTCAGCTCGAGCTCAAGCCGTGCTTTCACATGCATGTTTGTATTTGGCTTGTTTACAATTTTTAATAATCATGTTTGATTTATGCCCGTAAAGAGTAACAGTCCAATTGTTCATTGAAAAATTATATCAATGATCATATGCAAACATTTAAATTCCCTATAGTCCTGCTTTGCTTAAATTGACTCTTTTTAATCAGTTCAATACAACTTATTTAACACTTCTTAGCATTCAATTGAACTTTAATTCTATAATGTTTACTTGATATTTTCAAGTCATCACATTTGTAAACAAAACTGTGCATCTTAGTTGCTACTTTTTAAATTTTTTCATAAAGAATTTCGCCATCACATTACTGTTTGAATTGTTCTGCATTATTTTTATACACCTGTTACTTAAAATAATGTCATAATCTGAGAATCTGATGGCCAACTTTCTAATTTCTAATTGATTTTACTGTTATGTTTCGTTGTCTTGTTTTGTTATATTAATAAAATGAATAATAAAATGTGACGTGAGATGAATATCTGTAATTATGGATTGTTTTTATTTGAATATTTTCCTTAAAATTATAAAATTTATGGCTTCTGAGACTGGCTAAAAATTGTAGATGATTATTTTTTATATGTTTACTTATGCAGTGAATTTCTGCTTCTGATGTATCATATAAAATACTATCATTGACTCATTATTTTGTTCCAAATAGTTTAACTAAACAGGGGCAGAACAAACATTTTTACAGAAACAACTGCCCAAGAGCTGTTTTCACATAGCTGCAACTTCCCCACAATAGCCTCCTAAGCAATGTATTGCAGCTCGCCATAAAAGAGCCTTATTGATTGTCCAAAATTTTCAACCAAACTTCAAGGTCTTTATTTAAGCTCATTTGGATATAGTTGTTATCATTTTTTAATGTCATTAGATTTACTTATTGAGACATTAACATAAATCTGAACTTAAAAATAAAAAAATTGCAAAGTAAAAAAACTACATTAAGATTTGTGATTCATTTGCTATGTCTTTTTTGTTACATATTAATTTTATCAAGAGAATTACTTAACATGAAAGAAAAAAGATTGTTCTAAAAATGAAAAAAAAATATTTCGTATGGAGTCTGGATGTAAAGCTACGTCCGAATAACAGACGCGATATACCAGACAGAGTGAAGGAGTAAAAGAACTTTCTCCAATATATCGTATCCGTTGTCCAGATGCAGCTTGCGTCTGAACTCCAGAGGCAATATTTTTTTCCTAAATGATATGTTGCAATGACTATGAACTGCCCAGCTACTAGGTGCGTGTATTGGTTATATACTGCAATTTGATTTACTAAAAAATATTAAAGCGATAATAATAGTAATAATAATTTGGGCTAAATATTTAAATGGGGCACTTAATTAACTGTGAGTAGATAAAGGAGCCGGCTGAAAGTATTCAAAGGAAACGAGCAAATGTTAAACGCAAACAAAATTTACGTTTAACATTGTTTGAATTATATTAATTTATTAAAATTAAATATTAAAAAAACAGAATTTATTAAAATATATAATAATATTTTATACTGTTAAATTTAAATGATTTTAATATTAAATATTAATATTTTTTAAAAATAAATTTTAGAAATTTTAAAATAAAACCTTACATTTAACAGGAGACTCCAGTTGTCGCAACAATCGATTATCAGATTCAAGACGATGATCAAGACGAACATCAACTCGAGAGCGATCAATTTGGGCATCTTCAAGATATTCTCTAATTTTAATTTTTACAATACTGTCAACTACTTCTTATATACAGTTTAAATTTAATTTCGAAAATTTGATGTTTAAAACTTATTACTTCCAATGCGGAAGTTTGGTAACAATTAAGCTATTTTTTATTTTTAAAACAAGTTAAATACAATCCAGTAAATTTAATTTCTTATTTTCCTTCAATTATTTTTTATTTTATTTTATTTTATTTTTAATAATTCATTACACAAGTTATTTAAATCTTTATTATTAATTAAAATTATTTTATAATTATATTTTACAAATTCAAAATTTATTTACTATAATTAATTAAATATATTAACATTCTAATTTCTCAAATTTTATTTTAATTTTTGATATTTTATTTTAATTTCTAAAATTTTAATTCAAATTTTCTAAAATAATTTAAAAAAATGTTAACATTAAAATCCTTTTAAGTTTAACATTATAAAATATTATTATATATTCTATTAAATTCTATATTTTAATATTTATTTTTACTAAATTAATATAATTAAACAAAGGTTTAACGCAAAATTTGTTTGCGTTTAAGAGTAAACGCAAACAAAATTTATGTTTTATTAAATAATCGTAAATTTCAGCGTAAATTTTAAATAGGAAATCATTAATGTATTTGGGCTCCAAAATTCAAGCACTCATAACAACACTTAGAAAATTTTAAAGGTAACTTATGGGGGCAAAATCACCTTTAAACTTTACATGATTGTAGCGTACATGTGGGTTTCAATGGATAAATCTGATAAGTCTGATTGGACAATTTAATATAAAGCTATAAATGGGAAATGATTTTGACCCTTTGATATATTTTTTGAAAATCATAAAGAAATGACAATAATATCACTCCAAAATTTTATAAATAAGTTACCTTTCTATAAATTCAAGGGGGATTTTCAATTACAAGGAAAGTAGAAGTTATGAATAGTTTCATAGTTAATGTCATTATATCTAGTAATTGTTGTTACTTGGCATTGTTTTCTTCACACTAATAATCGGCGACATACTTTTTAATATATTTTTTTAAAATTCGCAATCAAATATTAAAATTGACTATAAAACCTCACGCGATATTTTTCATTTACTCAACTTCCCAATGATTCGATACATTGTTCGATTGTTCAAAAATATTCTCGAGTGTTAGTTTTATATAGCAATATTTCTAATGTCATCTATGTCATTATCCAACCCAAAAAATATAAATATATGCTGTCATCCACTCTTCCTACTTTCGCACAATAACCAAATATGCTTTAAAGTACAGTCTTTTTGGCCGGACAAATCAATACGAGACTGCACGTTATGCTCCACCGGAATAAGCGGAGGAACCCATTTCCTAATTTTATTAATATTTTGCTTTTGGACTAATCTTATTCCATCCAATATAGCTAAGCAACACCCACATGCAAGAGAGCATCGTCTACCAACCTATAGTGTTTGGATATTAATTAATTCAAACAAAGAAATATTTTTATTTTCATCTTTGCTGTTAGTAATACACCAATGGTTTCGACTAAAGTTAATTAAGCTCGGGGGGCAATGGTAGAATTAATTTTTATGATAATATTATAAGCTAATTATAAGGTATGGCTCATATACTAGATAAGGGCAGATGCTAAAACGGAACGGAGCAAGCTGCGGAGCAGAAGCATCTGTCCAATCGGAGGAGTTACATACGTGGGTGGGGGGTGCGGGGGCAATGCCCCCGTGGTATGGTACAGAAGTAATTTAATAATTATATATTGTACGTCTAGGATTTTATATATATATATATACTATATTATATTGTAACCCTAAAAGGGGAGTTTGTACTCTTTTCTGAAATTGAAAGCAAATCGCCGCTCCTCTTGAGAACGTAGGCATTTTTGCCGAATCTTGTTAAATCTTTACGTTCTTCTGGATTTGTATTTCTTTGCCCTAAGTTTCTCGACGCTAACCTTTGAGAATTTGATTAAGTGAAAAACATGGGTTGAGATTTTATAATGAATTTTGATATTTAAGTGACAAATTCAAAAATGGATAAAAAAAAAGGTGCTTGATTTGTAAATATTGTTGTTTTGAGTGTTCCGTATGTAATTGAATTATTTATGAAAATTTTGCAGTGTTGAATAAAATGAAGTTAGAATAGGATATATTAATTTGATCTTAAGTATTGCATCATTCAATAATTTGTTGGAAAAATATATTGATATGAATTTTATATCTCTATGGTTAGGATATTTAGCTTGTCAATAATTTAAAATTGAAGAAGGAAACAAATTTAGTCTCATCTTCTATTATTTCTTGTTCAACCGGTTTCAGTTAGGTTTATGATTGGATTGAATTTTTGTCGTTATCCTTAATTTTATTATTATTTTGCTGCTCAAACTGTTGAAATGATAAATTAGAGATTTTATTCTTCAGCATGAAATGAAAGTGTAGACATGCTGTTTACTATATATTAGATAAAAATTGATGTTTAAAAAGAATATAGATTATTTATTTTTAATTTTTTGTTTTTTTTTTGCACTACAAAAAAAAAAAAAAAAGATTTCGCGGTACTTTATATATACATTCACAATAGTTTTAAATCGCTGCAATTGCTAACACTACAAAAGCATTTAACAGTTATTTTAATTATTTTTTTTTAGTAATGATATATTTAGAAATCAAGCATCTTTAAATTCATCAAAATTGAACCGATGTCAAGTAATCTCTCAACTTGCAGGTGAGTTCAAGTTAGATTGAAAGTAGTCGATGGAAGTTGTCTAAAAAGTTGTTTTATCAATATCAAAATTTTGAAAATGAATACTTTAACCACTAATCAACAAAAAAATTAGCCTCCTAGACAACTCCCATCACCATCTTTCAATCCAACTTGAAGTCACATGCAAGCTAGGAGACAACACCCTTTCTCAAAGCAAAATATTTGATAAGGAATGATCTATAAAGAAAATATTTTGAAATAATGTAAGGCGGTATTTGACTGCGACATAGATTTACATTAAATATAATTTATCAAATTTGATAAATCTGAATTTATCAGATCAATGCTGTGACGGAAGAGCTCGCGAGTGATGGTTGAAAAAATCTAGCTCGCAATCGGATTTACTAAATGCGGATTTACTAAATGCGGATTTACGTCTTAAAAATAACAGAATATTGGAAGAGAAAGACCAAACACGAGAAAATTGGATTTAGCTAAGCGTTGGATTAATTTTTTTTTTAGTGTTTTACTGGATTTAGGTTAAATTGATGACTAAATCCTATTAATAAGATGCTATCAAAAAGTGCCTACATTTATATTTTTAGTATATCTAGAATTTTTTTTACTTCAACTAAAAAAAATGCAAAGTCAAAGTTACATTTTTTATTGATCTCATTTTTTGAAGAACTATTGTAAAATATAACTAAGAAAAGCAAGAAATTTTGATTTTTTGGGAACTTTGGCTAATTGTAGGAAGTAGCGGATCTTTTGATGAGTTTTATGTTTTGGTTAAGCATGAATGTTAGTTTTTGCCTAAGAAATCTTTTTAATGGAACTTCAAGAGTGGCTTTAGATGGCTAATAAACTTTAGATGACAGAAAAGCCTTTGAAAGGACTACTGACGTAACTCTACGTGTGGTCTTCCAATAATATACTGTCATGTGTGTTATATTGAGCTCACTTAAAAAATTATTAAAGTGGAACTGCGGGCTTCGCAATAACCCAGGAATAACCTCAAAATAACCCTTGAATAACCTTCACGGTGTTATTTTAGAGTTATCAAAGTGAAATATATGAGTTTCTCTTCAACAGCCTCAAGATAATACCGTGGAGGTTATTTCAAGGTTATTGAAATACAATACATTAGTTTCTCTTCAATAACCCCAAAATAACTCATAAATAACCTCGAAATACCCGAAATAACCTCTGTGGTGTTATTTCAAGATTATTGAAGTGGAACAACGGAGGTTATTTATGGGTTATATATGGGTTAATTCAAGATTATTGAAGTGGAATATATAGCTTTCTCTTCAATACCCCCAAAATAATCTCTAAGGTTCTACTTCAATAACCCCGAAATAACACCTGCGATGTAACATACATGATGACATATTACGGAAGTCCGCATGTAGAACTACATCTGGAGTCTGAATAAAAAATTGTTTTGGTGACTTAAATATGAAGAACTCTAGAGAAGAGTACTCTTTCCTAAGCGCTACACAAAAAAATCGCTACGCTCCCTCCTAAGCAAGTGATTTTTACATACGGAGCCCGTATGCATGGTGTGTACTGACTCCAATAAGATTTTTTATTTTTTAAAATAAAAATTAAATTGAGATTCATTGACATCTTTTTGTTAGTGTGAAAGTTTTTTTATTAGTACACTGTAAGGTGAATGTATGCAATAATTTTTGCTTTAGAGATTTTATTGCATACTTACATCGGATGCAAATTTACGTCCGGTGTCCAGTAAGGATGAGTGAAATACACTTTTGTTCTTTTTTTTTTTTTTTAGAGTGGGGCCGGCCCAAATTAATTTCACGGCTCTTATGGGATACCAGAAGGGCTGTCAAAAAAGCTCGTTGTTCGCGAGCAGTTCGTATTCGATTAGCCAAAGTGTTCGTGTTCAATTCGTTCGATAAGCAAACGAGACGAACACAAACAATTTTTTTCGTTCGGTTTGTTAAACGAACCAAACACGAACATTGATGTGCTCATTCGTGTTCGGTTCGTTAGTGTTCGAAATATAAAAAAATTTTAAATAAATATATATATATAATTTCTGATATTTTAAAAATAATTATATACTCCAAAAATTTATAATATTTTAAAAATTAAATCCTCTAAATTATAATGTACAATAAATTATTAATAATAATATATTTATATAATATTAATATAGATATTATATATTTATATAATATAAGGTATATAATTAATATAATATATTACATATATTATTTATAAATTTTAATAACTTAAAACAAATGAAAAAGCCTTCGTAAAAGGCTTATTTCCTAAGGCGGAAGCCCTAACCTCTCATGTTCGCCATTGCTTCCCTCTCGAAAGCATGTCTCTCGGTCTCTCCTATCTCCTCTCCTCTCAAACTTTCGGCTGCTCATTCTCTCAAAATAGCGAAAAACTTCTCTCGGTGCCTTCTCAAACTTCCGGCTCTCTCTTGTCTCCTCTCCTCTCGAAAGAACTTCTCTCATTGAGAGCTTAGGGTTGATTGTTTGTGTTCGTTCTCTAATCTCTAGGTCCGTGTCTGCTTTGAGCATTTTTTCTATAATATTTTCGGGTATGCTCTCTTAGCTTAAATTTTCAGAATTTTTTTAAGTTTATTTAAATTTTTTTGAGTGAAACCTAGGTTT
This sequence comes from Papilionanthe hookeriana x Papilionanthe teres, assembly GCA_022702705.1. Lineage (NCBI taxonomy): Eukaryota > Viridiplantae > Streptophyta > Magnoliopsida > Asparagales > Orchidaceae > Papilionanthe > Papilionanthe hookeriana x Papilionanthe teres. Next base: position 309,043 of record CM040428.1, read on the forward strand.
TTAAGTTTTGGGAGTGAAATCCATATATGTGTATCTTCTTATTGACTGTAGATCTGCTTTTTTTTTGTGAGCACTGGGACCTTGGCCTATTATGCACTTGTGTTGTAATGCATACAGGCTTAAGCATTTATATTGTGGGTGAACGATCAAAGTCTTTCTTAGCCCTGTGAATTTTTCGATACTTCATGGCTTTAAGGGAGATTGAGAGTGCCTCTGAGTATGATTTATGTGTTGATTTGTTTGGAGTTTAAGAAGCTAAGCAAATTGTTCAGAGTTCTATTTTCCTATATTGTCTTCTATTTTCCTATATGGAAACTTATCTTCCGAATGTAAATATTGAGCCTTAGGGGTTCTCGTTTCTAAACGGTATCTATATAGAATTTATCTTGCGTATGTTGCCAAACTACAAAAAAAAACATTGGCAAATCTTGAATTAAGTACGGGAAAAACTTATGCGATCTACAATATTGTTATTATTATTTGTATTCTTTATTGCTTTCACTGCTATGATGGTAATGAATTACTGAGTATGCTGGAAAATTAATGTATTCCTTTTATGGGAAAGAAAATGGTTTTAATGCCAATGTTTGATGTATGCTTTCACCATTACTTCTCTGTAGTAGACTTTTTATTGGAGGAACTTCTTATGTTTGCTAAAGTACACATGCTTTGTACTGAGTTTACACAATAATGAACCATTTTTAATATTTTCAAAGATGAAAGATAGACATGTGGGGATGGAGTGATGATTAGATTCTCTTTTGGAGAGAACAATAAAAACATAGTGTTGATTCAACGGGCCAACTGATTACACTACATAATGTGATGATTTTTTTAGCTCTCCTTATACTTTCTTAACATGTTTGCATTGAGTTTACCTTGGTGCTTTTGATCATTCTGATACTAGAGATGTTTGGATGTTCCACTAGGGGATTCTTTTGGATCCCCCCACTTGCATGCATTTGTGAGTTGTTCAAAGATGATGTTAAATTATGACTTGATATTTACACTTTATTAGGCCCTTTAAAAGCTTTATTTCATATGCATTATAACAGTAAAGTTGCAGAGGCTTGGAGTGGCAATGTTTTGGATGGCTCAAACAATAAAACATATTGGGCAATGACTAGATTAGCTTCATTCATACTATCTATTTTGATTGAGACAAAATAGATTATGCTGAGGTGAAAGAAGAGCAGGGTGGTTTTATTTCTAAATATATTCCGCAAAAAATTCATGATTTTTTCTACTTTTAGTTTATGGTTAAGTGAAAGTTCACATCATGAGTTTTAAATTCATGCTGTTTACTACTTTTTGGCTTCTGAGAATGCTTCTGTTTTCTTGTTAAGGATGGATGTGGCTTTAATGCTAGATAGTCTTTAATTCTATCACTCTTTTGGCTTTAAAGCTGAAACCATTTCTCCCTCTCTCTCTCTCTCTCTCTGAGTTCTGCTATTGAGTTTTAAGTTTCTTTTTTATTTAAAGGACATTGACTCTTAGATATTTGCTTTTTTGTTGTTTCTTACACATCCATGCATGAAATCTCAAGTTATATTATATTTTTTGTATAGATATTTACAATGTCGAATGTTGAACATTCTCGATACGTATCGAATGAAGAACAATTGCCACTTGTAACCCAAGAGGAATTGATAGTTCTCAACCTGTTGATCCGGCTGTAGGAAGCACTTAGTATCGAAATGCAAGATAAGAAAGGCAGGAAGAGAAAATCATCAGTGTGAGAGTATTTCATAGATATTAAATCAATTTCCAAGGGGGTTGAAGTATCGTTTGTTCAATGCATTTGTTGTGGGGTGAAAATCCTCAGACCAAAGTTAGGTACAACTTCACAACTTCTTAGGCATGTTAAGGAATGTGCTAAGATAAAAGCAAAAATTCAACAAATTGACTTTTCAGATAAGAGACAAAAGTTACTAAACTTCTTGCCTTCGGAAGTTCAGGGTAATTCAGATATTCCTATTTTTTATGATCTTAAAAGTTATGATCAACAGCTTATTAGAGAGGTGATTGCAAAAATGATAATTGTACATGAATATCCATTCATGATGGTTGAACATACTTGGTTCAATATATTGTTGAAAATGTTGAATCATAACTTTCAAAGTGTTTCAAGAAACACTATTAAAAATGATTGCATGAAAGTATATGAGTTCGAGAAAGAAAAGCTTAAGGCGCTGTTTGGAAGAGTAAATTCGCGGTGCGGCGCTTCCCCGCACCGCGAATTTAGGGCTTCGTCGCTGGCGAAGCGACGAAGCGCGGCGCCCTACCTCGAATCCGCTGTGAAAGCGGACAGCGGGTGATACCCCGCGGCCCCGTCGTTCGACCGGCTTCGCCGGAAACATTTCCCGCGAGTACCCTCGCCCCGCCTGCTCCCCACGAACTCCTCTCGCCGCACTATCCCTTCTCGCGACTCCACTGGTCTTCTTCTTCCTCGACCGACTTCGATCTATCTTCTTCCTCACTTCCTCCTGGATCCGTCCCTCGAAGGGTAAGAAGTTCTTCTTCACATCCTCCTAGACCTCGCTGCTTCCGTATGGATTTCGATCCGGTATTTTGGGCTTTTGCTCCGTTTGCGAGACGATCTTCTTGTGGTTTCTTTTGGGCTTTTGCTCAGTTTGCTCCGTTCCCAAACTGGCATGCTTTACTCAATTTTTTTGCGGTGAACCTGGCACTTTCTGGCACTTTCTGGCATGCTTTACTCAATTTTAGAGGGACAAAGCCATACTCATTTTCAAATTTAGGATGATATAAATTTATATAGATGAAGATGCCAATTTGCTTGAAAATGGTGGTGTATATGTAGCAAATCTGAAATTCAGGTGATAAATATATAACTATTACAAGAATTAGGTGGTATGGTCGTAAATCTTCCAAGAAATCTACAAGAATAATCGGTTCCTCGCTTTTACTTGTATAGCACCTAAATCTTACTCCTCACTTTTATATCTCAATCACAAATTGAATGTCAAATGCACCCTTTTAGGCATTGGTAGAATGGTAAGAATTGAATTAAGTAACATGTATGTGAATGGCCTAAAATGTCAAGGCATCACAAACCCACACAATTTCATCGCACTCGCACTTCACAAACCCACACAATTTCACCGCACTTCACTCCCGCAGTCGCACTTCACTCCAAACACTTCGATTTCACGAGCCGCATTCCACACAACCACATACACAAACACAACTTCCACTTCACACAAGACCGCAAACAAGACGAGCACACACAAACAAACATAATTTCCACTTCATCGCACTTCACACAAAACAACACACACAAACAAACACAATTTTTTGCTATTGACCTGGCACTTTCTGGCATGCTTTATGTGGGCTCTTCCTCCCCTAATTAGCTGGTGGATGAGCTAGAGTAGTCTTCATCTCGTTTTTAAAATCTTTTGGTGGTTATTTGGTGCCTCTCAAGGTGAATTTGTGAAAATGAGAGGCACCTTTTCAAGGTCGATTGGTGAAACATGTAATCATTTTGATGGTGAGTGTTTTGAAGCCTTAGTTATGTATATTCATGCTAGATTGTCATGCCCCAAGTTTGAAGCCTCTATAATTAGCATGATGGTGTCCATGTGAAGTTGATTAGTAATGTTAATTAGTGCAAAATTTTGATTAACATAGGGGGATACTAATGATGTGTTCTCCATCGATGCTCCTATTTGTAATGTTTTCTGTTATTATGGTTGTCCACTTTTGACATTTGGTTTGGGAATTTGTTTTGTTCGTTTTTGGTTAATTCCGGCTAGCCCCATTGCACTTATGATTACAATTTTAAGTTTTATAATGGTGACTGTTTTTGTTTAGGGACTCTGTTTTTGTTTCTGACGTGCGGTTCGATGCAAAACTTGTGTGTGTGTGTGTGTTTGCGGTAGCAGCTGGAGTGCAGATGAAGTGTAAAATGTGCGGTGCGATGAAATTGTGTGTGTTTGAAGTGCGGTTGTGTGTGTGTGTGGGTGTGTGAAGTGCGATGAAGTGCGAATTCTGTTTGTGTGTGTGTGTGGTTGTGTGAAGTGCGATCTTGTGAAATTTGAGTGTTTGGAGTGAAGTGCGAGCTTGTGGGAGTGAAGTGCGGTGAAATTGTGTGGGTGTGTGAAGTGCGATGCAGTGAAGTGCGAATTGTGTTTCTCTGTGTGTGGGTGTGTGAAGTGCGATGAAGTGTAAATTGTGTTTGTGCGTACTCGTTGTTGTGTGAAGTGCGGTGCGGTGAAATCGATACTTGTGTAGGTGTGTGAGGTGCGGTGAAGTGCAAATTGTGCTTTACATTTGTGTGGGTGTGTGAAGTGCGGTGAAGTGGGAATTCGTTTGTGTGTACGTGTGGTTGTGTGAAGTGCGGTCGCAGTGAAATTGAAGTGATTGGAGTGAAGTGCAGGTGTGGGAGTTAAGTGCGGTGAAATTGTGTGGTTGTGTGAAGTGCGAGTGCGGTGAATTTGTGACTTGTGTGGGTGTGTGAGGTGCGAGTGAAGTGCAAGTTGTGTTTGCGTGTGTGGGTGTGTGAAGTGCGGTGAAGTGGAATTCTGTTTGTGTGTGTGTGTGGTTGTGTGAAGTGCAGTGCTGTGAAATTCGAGTGTTTGGAGTGAAGTGCAGCTGTGGGAGTGAAGTGCAGTGAAATTGTGTGGGTGTGTGAAGTGCAGTGCAGTGAATTTTTGACTTGTGTGGGTGTGTGCAGTGCAGTGCAGTGAAGTGCAAGTTGTGTTTCTCTGTGTGTGGGTGTGTGAAGTGCAGTGAAGTGTAAATTGTGTTTGTACGTATGCATTGTTGTGTGAAGTGCGGTGCGGTGAAATCAATACTTGTGTAGGTGTGTGAGGTGCGGTGAAGTGCAAATTGTGCTTTACATTTGTGTGGGTGTGTGAAGTGCGGTGAAGTGGGAGTTCGTTTGTGTGTCCGTGTGGTTGTGTGAAGTGCGGTGCGTGAAATTGAAGTGATTGGAGTGAAGTGCGGTATGGGAGTTAAGTGCAGTGAAATTGTGTGGTTGTGTGAAGTGCAGTGCAGTGAATTTGTGACTTGTGTGGGTGTGTGAGGTGCAGTGAAGTGCAAATTGTGTTTGCACTGTGTGTGGGTGTGTGAAGTGCAGTGAAGTGGGAAGTCTGTTTGTGTGTGTGTGTGGTTGTGTGAAGTGCAGTGCTGTGAAATTCGAGTGTTTGGAGTGAAGTGCAGCTGTGGGAGTGAAGTGCAGTGAAATTGTGTGGGTGTGTGAATTTATAGTTTACCAGATTTTCACGAGTCTGACGCTGGGGAGTGTACCACCACAACGGAAGACGCAGTGAAACGGGAGTTACAGTTTCTGAAAGCTAAAGTGAACATCATTATATTGTTGGTTGTTGTAGGAATAGTTCTACGGTTTTTTTTACTCTATCGCTCGTTGCTACGTGTTTGATTGGAGTATATGCTTTCTTTGTAGAACTCTACGACTATTTTGAGATCTTCAATCGCTCTATTCTTTGTGTTATTAAATTTTTAATATAATTTGAACAATCTATTTAAAATATTTTATGAAGCTCGTAAATATTTTATTAATACGAACCACCTTTTTAAATTATAAAATTTTTAATATATATATATATATATATATATATTTAATTTATTAAATTTAAAAGATAACCAAGTTCATTAATATTTTATTTTTAAATTAAATTAAAATGTACCGATCCTCGTAAATATTTTGTTAATATACTTAAACATTTTAACCTATATAGTGAATTATTGTATTGAATCAATAATTCACTATATATAGAAAATATATATTAAAAATATAAAAATAAAAAAATTCTAATTTAAATTTATTAACTTGTATATTTAAATATAAAATTTTTCAAAAAAAATTTATTCCACTTTAAATTAGTTGATCCTACGTGAATATATTGAAATATTAAAACGAATTCTAATAAACGAGGCGTCAGTCATTTTTCGCCCTGCAGTTATTTTCCCACAAATTCGACAACCAAACGACAATGAAGCTTTCCGTAGCTTGCTTCCCATACTGCTTCTGCAATGAGCAATGTAATTCATAGCTGTCGAGTAAGACAGATTGCTTCCCAAACAGACCCTAAATCTCGTTTCAAAGATGTTCGCATGGTTTCATTAACTGTAGATTGTTGGACCTCCAATCAGACTATTGGATATATGTGCTTGACTGCCCATTACATTGATGAAACATGGAAGTTAAAGAAGGTTATTATCAACTTTATTGAGTTAGAGCCTCCACATACGGGCACTTACATTTGTGATGCTATTTGTGAGTGTTTGTTGGAGTGGCAGATTCAGGATAAAATCTCTACAATAACTTTAGATAATGCGAGTAATAATGATGTGGCAGCTTCTTCTTTAAAAGCAAATTTTCAATCACGCGGAAAGCTGCACTTTGGTGGTCTTTTTTCATGTAAGATGTTGTGCACATATCATCAATATAATGGCGCAAGATAGTCTAAAGGAGATTCATGAAATCATCCAAAACATTAGAGAGTCAGTGAAATATCTGAAAAAATTCCCTGCAAGATTGCATAAATTTGTAGAAGTGGCTAAACAATTAGGAATTACAACTACAAGATCATCGTCATATCGATGTTTCCACTAGATGGAACTCAACCTTCAATATGTTGGAGTCTGCATTTATTTATCGGAATGTTTTTCATCACTATGCAATTAGGGATACAAGCTACAAATGGTTGTCTTGATTCAGAATAGGTTAAATATGGGAAAATCAGAAAGTTTCTTTCGGTTTTCAGTAATGTTACAAAAATGATCTCTGGCACTTCATATACTACTTCTAATATATATTTACCCGCAGTTATGCATGTTAAAAAGTTTTTTATTGAGGAGTCATCGTCAGAAGATGATTACATGAGACATATGGCTATGAGTATGCAACTCAAATTCAACAAATATTGGGGGGAATGTAATCTTCTAATGTCTATTGCATCAATTTTGGATCCTAAATTGAAACTTAAATTTATTAACTACACATTCCCAAAGATATACTCACATGATGAGATTGAACAAAATCTTAAAAGCTGTTCGAGATGCGTTGTGGGAAATATATGCCTAATTATGTTCTTGATTGCAATGTTTCAAATGAGGGTTCTTCATCTACATGTGAACCTATGAGTTCCTCGAGTCAATTTGATGCAATGTTTGGGTTTCAAGATTTTGTTGTAGCTTCTGGATCTGTGGAACCTTCAAAACCTAATTTACAAGTATACCTTGAGGAGGGATTATTTGTGTGCTCGAGTGAAAATTTTGATGTGTTTGATTGGTGGAAAATGAATACACTGAAGTACCCTCGGCTTTCAATTATGGCTCGAGATATTCTATCAATACCTATAACCACGGTTGCTTCAGAATCTGCTTTTAGTGCCGGTGGTAGGGTTTTAGATGATTACAGAAGTAGTTTATCTACTAAAACTGTTAATGCATTGATATGTGCATTTAGTTGGCTTCAATCTACTCAAACAAATGCAAAGACACTTATGGTAATCTTTTCATTTTTGTATATTTCATTTATTCTCAATGCAAGATATCAATATTTCATTTCATTGTTTCTTTTCAGCAAGAGATTCTTGAGGTGGAGAAGCTTAATATTCAACTACCACACTTATGATGGCAACTTAGCCAAGTCTACTCCATACAATACCTTTATTTCTAAGAATTTATACTCCATACAATGCTTTCACTGCTATTGAATTCTGGAAAATTTGTATTCGGGAAAGTGCAGGGTAAAACGATTAAAAATGCCTGTGTAAAACGATTAAAAATGTCGTGTAAAACGAGTTAAAAATGCGAGGTTATTTGTACTTATGGAATATGCTTGAACTCGTTATCGATTTCTGGAAAATTTGTAGTCGGGAAAGTGCAGGGTAAAACAGTTAAAAATGCTGGGTAAAACAGTTAAAAATGCAGGGTTATTTGTACTCTGGAATATGCTTTCACTGCTATTGAATTCTGGAAAATTTGTATTCTAGAAAATGCAGGGTGAAACAGTTAAAAAATGCAGGGTTATTTGTATTCTTTTGATTGTGGCTTTACCTTTGATTGTGGCTTGCTAACAAAATACTCCAAGGGAGGTGCTGTTTAGAGGTTTTTCTTTTTTTTCCTAGATTCTGCTAACAATAAGCAGGGTGTCTTTATTTTCAGAGAATGGTGCTGTAATGGAAGAATGGTGCAAAGGTAATGCAAATAATAATTGAATATATATAGCGTTATGGTTAATTTGGTGATGGTTTATGAATAGCAGTTTTGGCTGTTTTGGCTGGGTATTACAATTTTAATTCTAGCTGCATTGGTGTTTCTTTCTGCTGCTTTGGAGAACCCATAACACCTCCAGTTCAAGTGAACTACACTAAACTTCTTATTAATGGCCAGTTTGTTTTACGGGCTTCTGAGTTCTGAGAGAGCTTCAACAACTCCTAAAATTGGTGAGTATTCACTAGAAAATGTATTAAGAATTTTATACCAATTTTATATGAAATTTCACTTTAAAGAAAAGGTATTTTCGGTGTTTTATTGCAGGAATGAAGAATTATAAGTATTGAAAGCAAAAAGCACAAAAGAAGCGAATTTGGAGCAAAAAGGACTGAAATGGATGAAAAGTGAACTATCCCGCCGACGGCGAGGAAAAGGCCGCTGACGGCAAGTTTTATCCGAAAGTTTTGAATATATTATAAGGAACTCACCGACGGCGAGATCGAGCCAGCCGACAGCGAGATCGGCGCAGTTGCCCACCTTCTAGAAGCCCGCCGACGGCGAGACAGTTGAAAAGAGCCAAAATACAAAGAACCTGGACGCTTTTTGAAGAGGTGCTTAAGCAACCTTTGGAGATTTGACTCCTTTTATAAATAGAGATGATTTCTGTCCCATTTGTGTGTCATTTGTGTTAATTAAGTGTCATTCTAGAGTCTTTTAGTTTCTATATAGAGTCTTTCTAGTGTGTAGATAGTGTGTTTAGCGTCTTGGTGAGTTTAATTAAGTGTGTTGTACTAGAAGGAAGAGTCAAAGGAACTTCAAGGAGTACTCGTTGGGGAGAAGAATTGAGATAAGTATATTTGTTTATTGTTTGTTAACTTTAATGAAATCCATGATTTGTGTTATTTTTCCCAAGCATTCTGAGTAGTTTCCTTAGTCTTTCTCCTTATTATCGAGATTTTGTGAAATAATGAATTAAAATAGTTGTGTCTAAAAATATGAAAATAGAAATTGTGCTAATCTTTTACTTAAATCTTAATTTACTTTCAATCTGGCCAATTGATTTGTTAACATATGTTGAATTATCAACTATAGTAAAGATTACATCAAAGATTCAGGGAAGTCAAAAGCCTTGGAAGGAGGGTGCAAATAAATAGGGAAAAATTAACTATCGGGCGTAGAATTTGACATTTTAGTGTGACAGACTAAAATATTCAATTCAGTCCTATTGTTCGGGAGTCGAAGTGTAGATGTTAGCCTCTCGGGCGAGGGGAACGTGGGAGCTCCGAAGTGGCGGTCGGTATCCTCCCAGCTGGCTACGGATTCCGTAATCAAACATAAGACTAGTCGATGTTTTTTGCACCTGGACCAAAGGGTAAAGAATATGAATGCTCCTATTTGGCACAATACAAATAAAAAACTAATTTAATTCTTCATTCACTTAATTCTCTCAAACAAGGATAAAGATGCTTTTCTAAATTAGAATATTACATTTAAACCTTTTTGAGCAATAGTTTTAGTATAAGTGTTTTTAATTTCCATATACTAGCTTAGTAAGTATGTCTACTTTAATTTGTCTTTAAAATTCTCTAACTTCCTTGTGGGATCGATATATAGGACTCCATTAGAGCCTTATATTACTTGATAACGATATGTATATGACCCGACCCACAATTACGCAGTAAATTAACGTCCAAAAGATGGCCAAAAACTTGACCCGATTTATAAATAGCGGCTAGTGTGTAAAATCTTAAATGATATAAAAATTAGAAAATATTTTACACACTAAGGGTACTACGCAAGTATACGTATCGTTTCAAGTAATATAGAGTTTTCTTTAAAAACCCCAGTATCGATCCCACGAGAAGTGAAGTAAGAAGTCTTTAATCAAATTCTAGTCTACTACTAATAGTCCTTAGTTTGGAATGTCGATTGAAATTATGTTTTATCTAGCAACTACTCCTAAATGCAAGTGTTAAATGTAAAGATAGTAGTTATAACTAAATGCGATTAATAATTCTAAAGATAACCCTTTTTGGATGAGTTGGTTTGGAGAATTTTAAGATAATAAAAACTATTATTCTTATGTAATGAAATAGATAATGTATAGGAATGAGATGCATTTAATATTGTATGTGCCAAATAGGAGAAATCTTATTCTTTACCCTTTGGTCCAGGCATAAAGAACATCGACTAATCCTATGCTTGGTTACCGAATCCGCGATTAGCCGGGAGAATACTCGTGCCACTACGGAGCTCCCACGTTCCCTCGCCCGAGAGCTAACATCTACACTTCAAGCACCCGAATGATAGGACCGAATTGAGGATTTTAGCCTGTCACTCTAAAATCTTCAATTCTACGCCCGATAATTATATTTCCCTATTTATTTGCATTTCATCCCCATGAACTTCACCATCCATGGAATTTGAATGTGGTTTCACTTTTTTGAGAATTACACCACCCTTTCGGGTCGATGCAATTACAACGAATTTTAACACTACAATGGGCCCTTATTGCAATGTAAATTAAGTGCAAGTAAAAACCATCACATTTATAATTAAATTCACTTCTACCATGCATCACAAAATCCTAAACATGATTTCTACTCATTGCAAAAGAAAAGTAAAATGAAAACAATGACATAATCTTCTTATGCCACTATTTTCAAAGAAGAACAAAGAGTAAGAGAGATACGTCATAAAGCACGAAGAAAACATAAAGGAAACTTCATTTAACAAAGGCAAATCCAATAAATAAATGTTTACAAAATTATAAGATAATGAAGAACAATAATTAGCTTTTTCCCCTTGAAAGAAAGACGAAGATATCTCCCATAAAGTCTCCCGGTAATCCATGCAATGCTAGCGAAATCTCTTACAAATTCTCTCAAAATCTCCTCTTCAATTTCTCCAAAAGGGTATAAATCTACATTTCTACTCTTAATCTAAGAATCATAAACATTCCTCTAAGTTTTTCTCTCCTTTCCTCTATTTTTTCTCTCTCATTTCTAACATATATTTGTCATTTTAAAGAGTATGGATGAATTTTGAAGAGTTTCCTTAAGCACACCTTCGAAAAAGCGTCCAAATACGTCGAATATTGGCCCAAAACCGCCAAATGTCGGTTCATGGTCATCCGGGCCGCTGTCGGCGGGTTCGAGGCCGCTGTCGGCGGCCTTTTTGGCCATTTTCCGGTGGTCTCGGGAAATTCTCGCCGTCGGCGAGCAGGCTGCTGCGCGGCTCCACAGTTTCGCTCCGTTTAGCTCCGTTTCAACTCCGTTTTGCCCCATTTCAGTTGCGTTGCGTTCGTAACAGATAGCCCTACAAAATAAGCATAAAACTACCTTTCTTTAAAGTGTAATCTCATTCAAAAATATGCAAGAAGTGTAAAAGAGATTAAGCATCAAAAGACTTATCGAAAGGTGTCAAGGCAGAATTTCATTTCTTGCTCGTTTTTGCTCCAAATTGCACCGTTTTTGTTTCATTTTGCTCCAATCACCATTTCTTGTACCTAAAACCAAAAAACATACAAAATACATTCATTTAAAGTGTAATATCATTAAATAATAAGTAAAATGATATAGCAAAAAGCGTATATATTTTAGGCGTGTCAAAATCCCCCAAACTTAACTGTTACTTGTCCTCAAGTAACACTTTTACTACAAAAAAATATAACTCAGGGCAATGTACTTTTCACCTGTTATACACTAAAATTTTTCATTCAAAGGAATATATTGGTTAGATTTTTAGAAAGAAATTCGATAACTCGGAGTTAACAGCTACGAGTATAAGAATATTTAGCAATCAAGTCAAAGAGTTCTAGTCTTCTATTTATTTCAAGATAAACTATAATTTGTCACATTAAGAATGTCTTGAAAGATTATGTGAAAAAGAAGTTCATGCAAACTTCATTAGAATATAGGCCAATACTTTAAATATAAATTAAGAAATGAAATCAAGTTCTCCCTTTAGGGTGACTCAAGTGAAGCCAATTTTTTATTTAGGCATCTCCTCCAGCTTCTCCTCATAAATATATTTCTTTCCTTTTTCTTTTTCTTTTTTTTTCTTTTTATCTTCTTTTTTTTCTCTTTCTTTTTTTTTTATGAGGATTACTATATCTGGAGAGCCTGTAATGATTTTAAACTTCACTCTCCTCTTTCCAAAGTTTAAACTTGAAACACATCCTTACTTTATAAGTAGGTATGAGCCTTATTATTCATCATAAAGTCACAATCTCTTCTTAACACACAATACTTTAAGTCTCTTAACATTTCAAAAATACAGTTTTCTTTACTTTAAATAGTTAACTATAATCAAATTCTTTCATACCAAATATCTTACCCTTATAAATTTAACCATTATTACTAAAAACTTTCATCCAATCCTTCCTAAAATAAAAAGTTTTAGTTATCTCAAGTGAGGTTCAACTGCCAGAAGTTATGCTAATAATTTTTGAAAATATAATAATTGAGAACAAATAAGAGTTAATATTTTTCTTCCCCCCAAACTTAAATTTTAAAATATTTTGCAATTAATTCCACAAAATGTAGCAGGAAGAAAAAGTAAATGTTGAATCTACTTGTTACTACAACATCCTATCAAATTCATATCATGCATAATTATGATAGAATGACTGTAGGAAAAAGTAAATCTAGCCTAAAACTTGCTTGTAATAAAATTACACTAAAAGGAAGTATTTTCACTTTAAAATTTTACTTTTCTTCCTACCCCCAAACTTAATTTTTAACATATATAGCATTCAGTACAAAAAATATAAGCAGGAAGAAAACAATTTAGAAATTCTATCTACCACAAATGTCTAGCAAAATCATTTGCAAGTATTCATTAGGACAGAATAATATGCAGCAGAAAGTAAATCTAAACTAATCATGCCAGAATGAAATTAACTAAACCAAAGTCTAACTAGCATAGCATGTATCAGCATGGGAATATAAAAATGTTCTTCAATACCTAAATAAAGTTGTAACACAAACATAAACACAAATACACAATTCAAATACAAACACAAATGATAAATGAGGTCAATTCTTCCTTTAACTCATCCAATCTCACTATGTTACCTTCAATTTTTAACGGAATCATTACACTAGTAAATTAGGTGCTTTAAAATGATTTTATAGATTATAATCCCAAAGATAAGATTATCCCTAATAAATTGGTTTTCGGATACCAATCTCAGACATCATCTAATCCTTATAATTAAGCACCTCTAAAAGTTATAAAAAATAGTGTAAGATCATCCACATAGTATTCATCAAATAGGTTCATGACTCCTATCTAATGAAAATAAAGTTGCAGAAAGGAAGTAACAAATTAAGATGTAATTATCGATGTTTGAAATTCATGATTTCTCTTGTAAAACTTAAGTACGGGTGAGACCCGAGTTATAGCGGACTCATTAATCCAACAACTACAAGAGATCGATTCTAGACATAATAAGAAGTTAAGGAATCACCTCCCTCATAACACGGACGAAGATCGGATCAAAGCACTAATAATCCGAACATCTACCAACAACGATCAAGGCGATCGATCTATAATGACACATAAAGATCAAGTCTATCCACTCTAAATCAAACACAATACAACACTAACAATCATGACTCTCGAGCATACTAAATCAAAGCACACTGATAACTATGGGTTGTCTCCCATAAAGCGCTTGATTTAACGTCATTAGCCCGACAAATGATTCCTCCTGGATCAAAATTCCATTTAAGTAATCCTCGATCAATCGCCCAATCATTTCCAGATCCAGGGATTCCTACAAAATTCTCAAATTTTAATTTTTTATTCAGCTCTTCCTTTTCAAATGGATTTATATCATTGTTCCTCATATTTCTTTCTAGATCCAATATTCTTCTATTGATTTTTTGAAATTGCATATTAATATCATCCTTGAAATTGATAAGAAATGGATCTTTATAAGATACTTCAATATCTCCCAAAATTTGGATTAGATTTTCTCTAGATAATTCAGATTCTGGATCAATATCTTCTATGTTACTCTTATGATTCAAGTTATCTTCCAATTCTTCCCCTTTATAATTATTAAATAATGAAGGATCTATCTTAGTTGAGGAAATAAGTTTTTCTAATTCCTTAGGAATTTCTTCCAATGGTTTTCCAATATCCTTATCCTATTTTCTCAACTCAAAGTTCTTTTGAAATTTATCCTCAAATTCTCTTCCAAGTCTTAGTTCAATAATTTTATATTATTCATCATTTAATTCAGGTTTTTCTTGTGATTGAGTCATATCTAAAGATATAAAGACTGGTTATGTAGATGAACTATCTAAATAGATAGACTTTAAAATTATATGTGGTACATCCATCTTAAGTTCATGAGATTTTTCAACAAATGGAATTAAAAGTTTACTATTTTTGGTAGCGTCCATCATTTCACATCTCTCCTGAACATACATACAGTCTTCTTTAAGTAATCTTTTCGAATCATCATGAAAATCTATTTCAATCTCATATGTTAACTCACTCTCAAAACTTTCTTGGAAATGATTTTTACTTAGATAATCAATTTCATCCATCCAAAAACAATCATCATCTTTCCTCTCAGCTGGATATTTTATAGTTTTTAATAAATCAAAAGTTACTTCCTGGTCATTAATATTCATAGTCAACTCTCCTTTTTGCACATCTATCATAGCTTGTCCAGTAATAAGGAAAGGTCTCCCTAAAATAATTGGAATTTTTTATCTTCCTCAATATCTAATACAATAAAATCCAAAGGAAAGATAAATTTATCCACTTTAACAAGCACATCTTCTATAACTCCTTTTGGATAAATGATAGATCGATCAGCTAATAAAAGGGTTACAGTAGTTGGAGAAATATCAACTAAACCTAACATTCTAAATATAGATAGAGGCATCACATTAATGCTTACTCCTAAATCACATAAAGCTTTTCCACATAATTTTTCTCCAATTGCACAAGGAATTGTAAAGCTACAAGGATCTTTAAGTTTCCGAGGAATATTTTTCTAAAGTATGGCACTGCACTCTTCACTTAGTGCAACTGTCTCATAATCCTCAAATTTCCTTTTCTTGTTTAATATATTCTTTATAAACTTTGAATAACTTGGCATCTGTTCCAAAGCTTCAGTGAAAAGAATATTTATTGTTAACTTCTTAAGTACTTTCATAAACTTTGAAAATTTTTTATCCAACTCATGCTGTCTAAGTCTTTGAGGAAATGGAGGCGGTGGTTTTTCCAAATTGATTTTAGTTGGAAATATTAATTTTTTTAGATCCTTAGAAACATGTTCTTCGGGTCTTTTAATTTCCTTTGTTTCTCTCACAACATCATTCTCTTTTCTAACCACATCCTCTATCTCTCTTTCATTTTTTAATTGGACAGCTTCTATTTGTTCATTAGTGTTCTCTTTAGGGTTGATCTCATTATTGCTAGGAAGTGTTCCTTGGTGTCCATTGCTAAGTGAATTAACAATTTGTCCCAGTTGATTCTCCATGTTTCTAATCGCAGCATTTTGACTTTGCTAATCTGGTTTCTCATTTGCAATACCACTTCTTCCATAGACATTTTCTTATCCTCAAATTGTTGATCATTGTTAGAGTCCAGTGGATATGAAGGTGTATAGTTTGTGTTCCCCTGATCATTCCAAATTCCATTATGATTTGCAAGATTATTTTCCTATTGTTGGTTTCCACCATTAGTAGTATGATTCCAGTTAAAATTAGGATGGTTCTCCCAACACGGGTTGTAAAAGTTAGAGTACATGTTATTTATGGTATTTAAAGTCTCATATGATAAGTTAGAATCAAACTTAGGCCCTAATGAACTTTCCTCACTTACATGAGTAAATTGAGGTAGGTTCATTCCAAATTGGTCCAACTTCCTTAATATTGCAGCAATCTGAGATGCAAGAATTGTAATCATATCTGTATCATGAACACTAGCTACATTTTTATGATTTACTCTTGCAGAGGGCCATTGAAATTCATTTGTATCCATTTCTTCAATTAACTCATATGCTTCATCAAATGTTTTTGACATAAATGATCCACCAGCGACAACATCAATTATAGACCTAAGAGATTCTACTAACCCTTTGTAAAAAGTTTAAATGATTAACCAATAGGGCAGAGCATGGTGTGGACACTTTCTTAGGAGTTCCTTAAATCTTTCCCATGCTTCGTATATTGATTCTTCTTCAAACTGACAAAATGAGATAATATCGTTTCTAAGTTGAGTAGTCCTTGAAGGTCGAAAATACTCAGCTAAGAATTTCTGTGTTAACTCCTCCCAATTTTTAATAGAACCAGGTGCTAATGAGTATAACCACATTTTAGCCTTATCCCTTAGTGAGAAAGAAAAAAGCCTTAGTCTAACAGCATCGTCTGACATGCCATTATAACGAAATGTAGCACAAAGTTCTAGAAAATTTGATAAGTGTAAATAGGGATCCTCCGAAGGAGTTCCCCCAAACTGATTGTTCTGCACCAGTTGGATAATCTCAGGATTTATTTCAAATGAGTGAGCTTCTACGAAAGGGTTTTGTATACTAGAGTGAATTTCATTTGTTGTAGGATTTATGTAATCCCTCAATGATTTATGATTATTTTCCAAGATATTATCTTGAAAGTTTTCCATTTCCATTTCTAGTTTTTCGAGTCCTTTCTGTATTTTTAATTTTTTATTTTTTTTAAACTCGGGATCATAAGGTACAAGTCCTGCAGATCCTTTGTTTTGCATATTTAATACATCAAACAATACATTAATAATTAAACAAATAACAGATGAAATATATTCAACACAACAAAATATTTTCACGAACACCTTATTTTTCATATAAATAGTTTTTTCTTGTTTTTCACAACACTTTTTCATATAAAAACACTTTTCACACAAAAATAGTTTTTACGTCACTACAGTTTTCCAAGTCTAAGCCTAATTATTTCAACTAAAATTCTCCTAAAGTTCTTACCAAAGCTTCCCCGGCAACGGCGCCAAAAATTTGACCCGACCCGCAATTACGCAGTAAATTAACTTCCAAAAGATGACCAAAAACTTGACCCGATTTATAAATAGCGGCTAGTGTGTAAAATCTTAAATGATATAAAAATTAGAAAATATTTTACAAACTAGGGGTACTACGCAAGTATACGAATCGTTTCAAGTAATATAGAGTTTTCTTTAAAAACCCTAGTATCGATCCCACGAGGAAGTGAAGTAAGAAGTCTCTAATCAAATTCTAGTCTACTACTAATAGTCCTTAGTTTGGAATGTCGATTAAAATTATGTTTTATCTAGCAACTACTCCTAAATGCAAGTGCTAAATGTAAAGATAGTAGTTATAACTAAATGCGAATAATAATTCTAAAGATAACCCTTTTTGGATGAGTTGGTTTGGAGAATTTTGAGATAATAAAAACTACTATTCTTATGTAATGAAATTGATAATGTATAGGAATGAGATGCATTTAATATTGTATGTGCCAAATAGGATCAATCTTATTCTTTACCCTTTGGTCCAGGCATAAAGAACATTGACTAATCCTATGCTTGGTTATCGAATCTGCGTGCTAGTCGGGGGATACTGGTCGCCACTTCGAGCTCCCACGTTCCCTCGCCCGAGGGCTAACATCTACACTTTAGCACCCAAACGATAGGACCGAATTGAGGATTTTAGCTCGTCACTCTAAAATCTCCAATTCTACGCCCGATAATTATATTTCCCTATTTATTTGCATTCAATCCCCATGAACTTCATCATCCATGGAATTTGAATGTGGTTTCACTTTGTTGAGAATTACACCGCACTTTCGGGTCGATGCAATTACAACGAATTTTAAGACTACAATGGGCTCTTATTGCAATGTAAATTAAGTGCAAGTAAAAACCACACATTTATAATTAAATTCACTTCTACCATACATCACAAAATCCTAAACATGATTTCTACTAATTGCAAAAGAAAAGTAAAATGAAAACAATGGCATAATCTTCTTATGCCACTATTTTCAAAGAAGAAGAAAGAGTAAGAGAGATACGTCATAAAGCACGAAGAAAACATAAAGGAAACTTTATTTAACAAAGGCAAATCCACTAAATAAATATTTACAAAATTATAAGATAATGAAGAACAATACTTAGCTTTTTCCCATTGAAAGAAAGAGGAAGATCTCTCCCATACAGTCTCCCGGTAATTCATGCAATGCTAGCGAAATCCCTTACAAATTCTCTCAAAATCTTCTCTCCAATCTCTCCAAAATGGTATAAATCTACATTTCTACTCTTAATCTAAGAATCCTAAACATTCCTCTAAGTTTTTCTCTCCTTTCCTTTATTGTTTCTCTCTCATTTCTAACATATATTTGCCATTTTAAAGAGTATGGACGAATTTTGAAGAGTTTCCTTAAGCACCCCTTCGAAAAAGCGTCCAAATACGTCGAATATTGGCCCAAAACCGCCAAATGTAGGTTTATGGTCATCCGGGCCGCTGTCGGTGGCCTTTTTGGCCATTTTCCGGTGGTCTCGGGAAATTCTCACCGTCGGCGAGATCGATCTCGCCGTCGGCGAGCAGGCTGCTGTGCGGCTCCACGGTTTCGCTCCGTTTGGCTCCGTTTCAACTCCGTTTTGCCTCATTTCAGTTGTGTTGCGTTCGTAACAGATAGCCCTACAAAATAAGCATAAAAAATACCTTTCTTTAAAGTGTAATCTCATGCAAAAATATGCAAGAAGTGTAAAAGAGATTAAGCATCAAAAGACTTATCGAAATGTGTCAGGGCAGAATTTCATTTCTTGCTCGTTTTTGCTCCAAATTGCACCGTTTTTGTTTTCTTTTGCTCCAATCACCATTTCTTGTACCTAAAAATAAAAAACATACAAAATACCTTCCTTTAAAGTGTAATATCATTAAAAAATAAGTAAAATGATATAGCAAAAAGCGTATATATTTTAGGCGTGTCAGTATACTTGCGTAGTATTCATAATATAAATCATAAATTCCATAACAGAATCATCAGTATATATATTTAGTGTGGGATCAAGTATTTGGTGTCGGTGCTAATTTTCATATCATAGTTGTAAGTATAAATATCGAAAAGTGGATCAGTGAGAGGGCTGTTTCTCTATCT
Organism: Papilionanthe hookeriana x Papilionanthe teres; assembly: GCA_022702705.1. Taxonomy (NCBI): domain Eukaryota; kingdom Viridiplantae; phylum Streptophyta; class Magnoliopsida; order Asparagales; family Orchidaceae; genus Papilionanthe; species Papilionanthe hookeriana x Papilionanthe teres. The sequence continues at coordinate 328,386 of CM040428.1, forward strand.
CACCTCCCTGATTTGAGTTTGGTTGCACTTTTTTAGAGGATTGGGAGAGGTGCAGCAACTCCCAAAATTGGTGAGACGGTTGTTTACCTCTCTTCCTTCCCTGGTTTGGTGAGGCTGAATGTCAAACAATGATATATATCAAAGTTTGCGTGTTAGATATGTAAATATATATAAATTTTGTGATATGTATGGAAAATGTAGACTTTTGAGGGCCTGAACTTGCTTGAATTGGTATGTTTCCCTCTCTTCCCTCTCTGGTTTTAGGAATTATGATACAGCTTTAGAGGAGAATGATCTTGTGAGATGTAATAATAGCTTATGGACTTTTCATACTTGTTCATTTCTCTATATACTGATGCACATATTGCATTGAGGCTTGTAAGGCTAGCTGATCAGGTTGTGGAATTTGAGTTTAAAATATGGGTAGCTTAAACTTGATGCTTGAGCTTGACTTATGGTGCTGTGATTGTGAAGCTCAATGTGTTGCAATTTTTACTTCTTATAATGGCAGAATCTGGATAAAGTGGAACTCTAGCAGCATTTGAAATTTAAAAGGAGAAGAGAATGAAAAGAGATTCTTAACTTTCCTGCTCAGGAACTCAATTGTCTTGAAGAAAGTAGTAATATCAATATCAGTCCAGCCCTTATATTTTACTGGCTCAGGTGAAGCATATGTAAGTTTATATATGAAAAATGTAAGTTTGTATAGTTGCATGATGATCATAACTATCATATAGAACCTGAAAAGTAACCATTTTATGTAAATATTATTAATGCCATCTCATGGTGGAAACAGTAAAGCAGAGTTGTGGAGCTGAGCTGTTGTGAGTCTGCCTATGTACATTATTTGTTGAAATGTATGTATCTATAGCCTCTGAAGCATCGATAAGTAAATAACTTTTTGGTTCATGATTAATGTTAATTATTTGATTTGTTGAATAATTTATGGTAATTAGTATTTTTAAGGTACATGTGTAATTCTTAGCAGGTTGATGGAGTTTAGAGCAAGTTGAAGTTGTGATTTTTATAGCACATAGAAGCCCACAGAAGTGCAGAGCTTGGAGCACAGTAAAAGCATGAGTTGCATCAAAGGTGCTAAATAGATGAAAATTTTCTTTTGTTTTCCTTTTGCGCCAAAATTTTTTGTCTAAAATGACCTCCTTCAATAACAAATATTTTAATTGTCTAAGTAGCAGTTCATCCACATTAACACATGGGAATGGGGATAGCATTTTATACAATTGTGCAGAAAATTGAGTTCTTGAAATTCTGTCCTTGTATTTGCTGTTAATCATAAGCTGCTGAGTTAATTTGATGCAGAATTGAAAATCAATGCTTCAGTTTTTGAAGTGTAGTTTTAGTATTGTTCACAGTAGTGGACAAGCTTTGAACGTTTATTCCTTGGTTGAGTTCCTCCATTCTCCTCACCTCCTTAACATCTAAACCTGCTTGTAGTCGAGAAAGAGAATCCAACTGTAGCTGCAGTAGGCTTTGGTAAATCTAGCCTTCAATTACTCTGAAAAAATTGTTACTTATTTAAAGATAGAGTAGGCTTTGGCTGATTGCTTTGATTTAGTGCAGGAAGGGCAGTGGTGGTTCTGTTGATCTCACGATTTTTCTTTTTCTTCTTATAATCGTCTTATTACTGTATATTTGGTGCAGGAAGGGCAAAGCTTTTAATTCTTCTGTTCATCTCACGATAATTATCAAAACTTATTTATAATGGTTGGCTGCTGTCTGGTGTAACTCAAATAGATTTCTCATTTTACTTGTGGAAGCATTACCTCTTGCCAAATATGTCTTCCTGATTTATTGAAAGTTAATAAAGCTTCTTTTTTATGATTTATTTTCATTGGCACTACAAGTTGCAGCAGTGGTTGCTCTATGCGTGCAGTATGAAGTTGAGTTCAAGCCAAACATGAACACATTCATTTTCACACTTGAGCTATATGAATATACATTGTTTGATTCTACATTTTGCTTTTATCTAAGCAACTTTATTAATTCTTGTCGTCATTGTTCGTTATTACTTTGCATGTCTTCATTTACTTAGCTATGGTGAGTAGATTTGGTTTCATTACTATTCTCTTAGCTTTTAATTACTATTCTCTTAGCTTTTAATTATACAAATGCTTGTGCTTACTTTTTTTTTCTAAACAGGATATGTCTGGAGCCAACTCCAATCCAAGTGTTGTCTGCCACTGTGGCTGAAACTTAAGCAGTGTCTTGAAACTTTCTTTGAAATTGAGAATAAATAGGGTTGAATACATGTATTGTTAAACTGTGTCAAGTATTGTAAATTCAATTGTCTGAATACATGTATTAAGATTGACTCATATACTTAGTAGGCATAGTTGGAATTTATATCATCAATTGAATTTTCAAGTTTTCTTTTATAATCTTTTTAGGTGAGGCTAGTTCACGTTGCTGGCCTTAAAATGTGTCCACAATATTTATTTTTTATGCCAAATTTATATTAGAATTAGATCTTTTAACTAAAATGTAAGACAATAGTTTAGTAATGCATTTTTAGCTCATTTAAAGAAATCTCTATTAAAAATATAAGCACAACAAAGAAAATACATAAATAGGATAAACAATTTCGAACAATTTCGAACAATTCGAACAAATTCGAACGATTCGAACGATTCGAATGATTCGAACAATTCGAACGATTAGAACAATTCGAACGATTCGAACGATTCGAACAACTCGAACGATTCAAACATTACGAACAACTCGAACAATACGAACAATTCGAACTAATTTCGAACAAATCGAACCGAACACGAATAGAAAATTCACGAACAATTTTGAACACGAACCGAACACGAACAACTTAATTTTCGAACGAACCGAACACGAACACTAGTTCTGTTCGTTCGTGTACACCCCTAGATACCAGAGCAATAAAAAATCCTTCTTTGCAATAGCGATTTACATACATAACACTTGAAACATGAAATATTACATCTTTCAGGCATGAATTTTAATGATTACATTCAAAGCATCTAAACTTTTCAAATAAAATAAAACATAAGAATATCTAACATCTTCACTCTTACTTGAGGCCACATCTTCCCCGCCCTAGCCCACCATAAGAGAACTGCAATTAGAGCAAATTAAGACAAATTTTAGCTAAAAGTGTATTTCTAAGTGCTCCTAAATAGAGAAGTAAAACTGTAAAATCAATCTTTAAGCACAAATTTAGATTTGATAGAAGATTAAATAGTTCTAACCTGGCAACATTGGTAAAATCATCAAGAAGCAACAGTCTGATAATGAATCAGAATAAATAAAAGTACCCAAAAAAAAATTTTAAAAATGCGGGCCATCAAGCTACCACGGTGCTCACTTCCTTTCGAAGAGGCTACCAGAATTTCACCCTTCTCATGATATCTTATCAAAATTTTCTTTAATTTTAGGAGCGAGCTGTAGAATTCTTGAAAATGTAAAAAAACAAACTTGCCCTTACACTATGGGTTGATTTGGTTCTATTAGAAAACTAAATAGAGACCTTATGATTTTATTTATGCATTCCTTTTACTTGTAGTAATTAATCACTTTTGTATTATGGTATGTAGTCCATTCATGATAGATTGAAATTATTGAGAGTTAGTCGAACGCATAAAGATGGATCATGGTCATCAAAGGATGCCCAGTTAAAATGAGTATTGTTAAATTATTTTTGTTTGAATTATTAAATTTAAACTTATCTTGTTTAGGATTAAGTATATATCATATGTTATAGACCCAAGCTTGTGATCTACTAGCTGAAGTAAGTTTGACACCCGAACATAGAAATGTTGAGGCGAACGAGAGAGTTTTTACATGAATCATAGGTTTTGAACATCCTGGAAGAGTAAGAACGTAAGGTTTCGGCGTCACTCCTAGTTGTTTCTATCCACATAGTACTACCACCACAAGTGAAAGCAGTAGAAGTAATAGCTTTGCCTGGTCACAAGATTGGAAAAGGAGTTGCAATCTTGAGGGTTGAGTTTCGAGAGTGTTCTTCTGTATGTGATGATATGCGAGATTTACATCATTTTGTGCTGAGATTCAAAGTTTTATGCAGCAATTTCAGCCACAACACTGACCACCTAGTTTTCACATTTGGTGCGTGAGATTTCAAATAAATAAAATTCTAATTATTAGCATCAACTATGAAAATTTAACATGTCTATTTTTTTCCTTACTTACAGAAATCTAATCAACACACATCTGAGGAGTAGTTGTATGCTTTTGTTCAAGACACTTAAATTTTTAGAATTATGAAAACTTTTAGCATCTTCCTATAGTTTAAGTTCTTAATTTGTTTTGTTTGTTTTGTAAGTCAGGTTTTTAAATTGTTATTAATTGCCGTTGTTGACAATTTTTGATCTTGTTGCATTGAAATTTTCATCGAAAGTCTAGATTTTATTACTTGTGGTTCTCCAAAATTAAGTGATTTTAGTAATGTTAAGAGTATGAAAAAAATAACGAATTTTATAAATTTGTTATTTCTACCATGTTTAGAGGGAAAATAATCATAGGTGAAATTTGAATTCTTTTAATGATAATCCAAATATATTTTTCCTAATTATATTTTTGTTTGTAAGACTTGAGTTTCCATTTTGAGGAAGGTAGATGCCACTTCAAATCATTGTAAATATTCTATGGGATGTGTGGGTCATCTTGATTGAAGCTAGGTCTAATTACAGTTTTAGAACTACTATGAATAACTTGACCTGAGAATTATTTGTGTTGGAGCAGCTCTTCAAGTTACTCGTGATATTCCTTCTATTCTCTCTACTAAAGGCGGAAAAGCCATTTACATAGCAAAGTCTATATGGATTTTATAATGACCGAATGCTTTAATATATCTAGCAGAGTACATATCGATTGGCTATGGATTGAAACTTTTTTGTTCCAGTTTCTTTATCCCTTGAAGTTCAAATAACAAGGATTGTGTGGTTGTGGGTAAATTAAATTGATTTGACTATGATCTATGACTGCTTTAACATTTGACTCATGTTTAGTTTTGTATATTATGTATTCCGCAAGCATAAAGGTAAACTTTTTCCTTTGTATAAGTCGTTTCAAAAACACATCATCAAATGGTTTTGTTTCAATTAACATTTTACTCATGTTAGCAAGTAGCTAGTTAAGAAAGAAAAATGTAATATTACATCAGATTTTTATTTTTAAAACTACTAAATATAATGGATAAAATCCTAAGCCTAAGGAATGAAATGCTTGTTGCTTATCACAATAAATGCTGCTACTGCAGCAATTAAACATTAATTCCTGTTGCCTTATATGACTTGTAATTTAAACAATATATATATATATATATATATATATATATATATATATATATATATATATATATATATATATATATATATATCTGTGTGTGTGTGTGTTGAAATATAAACTTGATTTTTGGGTTATTAGTTTTTGGGTCTTAGTTGTTTAATTAAAACCCAATAAGAGATTATTTTCTAGATGCATGTTCTAGAAAAGTCTCATCTAGAAATTTATTCTAGAGTAATTCAAAGAATGGTCTAGAATGTATGATAGGTATGAAGTTATGAAGAAAATTCTAGAGAGTCATTTGTAACCATTAGATTAGAATTGAAGTGACACAATCCTAGTCATTAATTTAGGAGGTGCCACTAGTATAAATAGGGGTGGAGTCTTTGAGTTTGTATCAAGCCAAGAAATTGTGATAAATAAAAGTGTAGCTTCTTCCATAAATCTTCTTCTTAACATTTGCCAACTCCAAAGAGCTTTTCCATTCCAACAAAGTGGTATCAGGGCTAAAGGTTCCTGTATAGAGCAATGGCAAATGGTGGCATGGTTCCCTTCCAAGTCCCGTTGCTTAAGGAAAGCATCTACGACAATTAGAATATCAAGATGAAGGCACTCCTTGGAGCGCATGACATTTGGGAGGTTATAGAGAAAGGCTACAATGAGCCAAGCGACGAGTCAACTCTATCCACAACATAAAAGGATAGCTTAAGAGACTTGTGAAAGAGAGACAAGAAGGCTCTCTTCCTCATCTATCAAGCTTTAGATGAAAATGGTTTTGAGAAGGTCTCAAGTGTTATTTCGGCCAAACAAACATGGGAGAAACTTGAGGTCTCGTATAAGAGAGAAGAGAAGGTTAAAAAAGGTACGATTTCAAACTTTAAGAAGCTAATTTGATGCTTTGCATATGAAAGAAGGCAAGTTGATCTCCGATTACTTTTTAGAGTCATTAACATTTCCAATCAACTAAAAAGAAATGGTGAGAAATTAGAAGATATGACTATCATGGAAAAGTTTCTTCGATCGTTAGATTCAAATTTTGATAGTATCACAACAATTATCGAAGAGACCAAAGATTTACAAGCCATGAAGATAGAGCAACTTCTGGATTCATTGCAAGCCCATGAAGAAAAGAAGAATAATGAAGAGATTGTTGAACAGCTCCTCAAGACGGATCTCCAACCAACTCAGAAAGATGAAAGCTTCAACAATAGTAGAAGCTAACATGAAAGAGGTAGCAGACATGGACGAGGTCATGCTAATAAGAAAGGATGGGATACCAACAATAACTATGAGAAAGGAGAAAGCCCTACAAGAAGACGTGATAGAGGGTGTTGTAACTCGAGATATGATAAATCTCAAATTAAGTGTTATAATTATGCGAAAGAAAGTAGAGCACCTAAGAACAAAGTTAATGAAATAGTCAACTACATAGAGGAAAAGAGAGAAGAAGATGACACTCTACTGCTAGCATACAAGGACAATGAAAGAAATGAAGATATTACATGGTACCTAGACACCGGTGCAAGCAACCATATGTCTGGAAGACGAAGCATGTTCGTAGAGCTTGACGAATCAGTAAGTGGTAACATGTCTTTTGAAGATGAGTCCAAGATAGAAGTGAAAAGCAAATGTAACATTCTCATCCGCTAGAAAAATGGGAAGCATCAATTTATTTGTAATGTTTACTTTGTACCAAATAAGAAGAGCAACATCTTAAGTTTAGGGCAACCTTGGAGAAAGGATATGATATTCACTTGAAAGAAAATACTCTCTTCTTAAAAGAAAATATTGATAACTTGATTGCTAAGGTACCAATGTCTAATAATAGCATGTTCTTGCTCAACATTCAAAACGATATTGCCAAATGTCTCAAGATCTGTTATAAAGATGCTTCTTGGCTCTAGCATCTTCGATTTGGGCATCTCAACTTCGGAGGACTCGAATTGCTTTCAAAGAAAGAGATGGTGAGAGGATTACCTTACATTAACCATCTCGATTAATTGTGTGAAGAATGTTTACTCAGAAAGCACTTCAAAAAAAGCTTTCCAAGGGAGTCAAGTTCAAGAGCCCAAAAACCTCTTGAACTCATACATACAGATATCTGCGGTCCAATAAAGCCAAGCTCACTCGGTAAGAGCAACTATTTTCTTCTTTTCATAGATGATTTTTCACGCAAAACATGGGTGTATTTATTAAAACAAAAATTAGAGGTTTTTGGAATATTCAAGAAGTTTAAGGCAATTGTAGAGAAAGAGTGTAGTCTCAAGATCAAAGCGATGCGATCTGATCGATGAGGAGAATTCACTTCAAAAGAATTTCAAGAATTTTGTGAAGCCAACAGAATACGTCAACATCTAATTGTTTCATGATCCCCCCAACAAAATGGAGTAGCAGAAAGGAAGAATAGAACCATCCTAAACATGGCAAGGATCATGTTAAAAAACAAGAGATTGTCAAAGGAGTTTTGGGCAGAAGCGGTTGCATGTGCTGTTTATTTGGCTAACTGATCACCAACAAGAAGTGTGTTAAGAAAGACACTACAAGAAGCATGGAGTGGAAGGAAGCCCGACATCTCTCATCTACGAGTTTTTGGATTCCTAACTCATGTACACTTACCCGACAACAAAAGAAGTAAGTTGGATGACAAGAGCGAGAAGTTCATTTTTGTTGGCTACGACACCAACTCGAAAGGCTACAAGCTATACAATCCAAATACATGGAAGACAATCATCAACAAAGATGTCATATTCGATGAAGGAGAAGAATGGGACTGGGGACTACATGATGAAGTCTACAACTTTTTTCCATACCTTCAAGAAGAAGACGCAAAACAACCAAGGATCGAGCAAGCAAGAGAAGAGTCTACTACTTCATAAATAACATTGACTATAAGTACTCAAAGTGACTCATCGTCGTCAACTTCAAGAGAAAATTCAAGTGAAAGAGTGCCACACTTCAGAAGATTACAAGATCTTTATGAGGTAACAGAGAATCAAGATAATCTTACTCTCTTTTGTCTCTTTGCCGACTGTGAGCCCATGCATTTCCAAGAAGCCATACAATGTAAGAAGTGGAAATATGCAATTGATGAAGAAATCAAGGCAATCGAGAAGAACGACACATGGGAGCTAGTTTCACTTCCTAAAGGGCATAAGGCAATTGGTGTGAAGTGGGTGTACAAAGCAAAGAATAATTCTAAAAGAGAAATTGAAAGATACAATTCAAGATTGGTGGTAAAAGACTACAATTAACGAGCAAGCATCGACTATGATGACGTATTTGCTCATGTTGCTCGATTAGAAACTATTAGACTAATCATTGCTTTGGCAGCTCAAAATAAGTGGAGAATACATCAAATGGATGTAAAATCTGCCTTCTTAAATGAAATACTTGAAGAAAAAGTTCAGCAGCCACTAGGATATGTAGTCAAAGAACAAGATGACAAAGTTCTAAAGCTAAAAAAAGGCTCTTTACGGGCTAAAGCAAGCACCAAGAGCATGGAATAGCCAAATAGACAAGTATCTACAAGAGAAAGGTTTCATAAGTGTCCTTATGAGCATGCTCTTTACATCAAGAATGAGGATAAAAATGTCTTGATTGTTTGTTTATATATCGATGACTTGATCTTCACTACATCAGAGAAAGTGCAGTACGTAAAGTCTCAAGATCAAATTGAGGATATTTTACCAAGTCACTCAAGAGTGAAGACTTTATCAAAATGACAAGTTTACTTGGAGTCACAAAATCAAGTTTAAGAGGGGATGTTAAAATGTAAACTTGATTTTTGGGTTATTAGTTTTTGGGCCTTAGTTGTTAATTAAAGCCCAATAAGAGCCTATTTTCTAGAAGCATGTTCTAAAAAAGTCTCATCTAGAAATTTATTTTAGAGTAATCCGTAGAATTATCTAGACTGTATGATATGTATGGAGTTATGAAGAAAATTCTAGAGAGTCATTCGTAACCATTAGATTAGAATTGAAGTGTCACAATACTAGCCATTAATTTAGGACGTGCTACTAGTATAAATAGGGGTGGAGTATTTGATTTTGTATTAACCAAGAAAACGTGATAAATAAAAGTGTAGCTTCTTCTATAAATCTTCTTCTTAACATTTGCCAAATCCAAAGAGCTTCTCCATTGCAAAGATATATATATATATATGGTTTGAATGGTTAAAGCACTGATATTCCGGCGTCTTCATTATATGGCTTAATTTTAAATTTTCTATAATATAATAGAATGTTTCATAGAATATGAACTTAGATTTCAAATTTTAAAAAATTTCAGAAGCATAGGAGTATAAAAAATAAGTTCTATAGCATACAAGCGCATGTATATTCCATTGCATTCATCGATTAACATTTCACTCCAATGTTTTATTTCAGGGGGCCATTTTGCCTGAATAACATGCTCCTTGTGGTCTGGGATCCTGAAGTGGAATTTGAGCTTGACGATAGCTATAAATCAACAAGTCTTCTAATTGCGTCAAATCCGCAGCTCTGCGCAGCCTTCACAATTGCAGAAGCTTCCATTTTGCTAGGAAGGAGCAATGTATCAACAATTTTCTATGACTGTAACGAATGGGTTATTACATCTTCATTGTAAAGATTTTCAATTGCAGCATGATTTCAAGCAAAGGTATCACAAGAGCTAAAGATGAAGTTTGTCATTTCCACGTGAGATTAGATGGAGAGACAATGTTGTTCGCGCCTGAGATTAGTGGAGAGTGACAAGAGCTCTATTGTTTCGAGTGTCAAATATGTAAATAGATTGATTTTGGTGTGAAATATGTAATTAGAGTTGTTTTGAGTGCTATGTATGTAACAATTCTTTTTATTTTATTATGTGAGATTAATTTATAACTCGTATGGCGGTTATAAACTGTCATTTAAAATTTAATGGTGGTATAAACAGCTGTTGTAGGTCAAAATTATCATTGTGAAATTTTTTTTCTTTTTGTAGTGAAGTTTATTTGACTATTTCTCTCATTGGACAATATATGCTTTTAGGCGACTTCATCTTTGATAAAGTGTTGAATTGAAGATGGACAATTTGTTAAAATCAATTCAAATTTATATGATGGCTTGCTAATCTTTTGCAAAAAAAATAAGGTTGTATTACTAAACTTATAAATGATTAGTTATTAACATTATAATTCATAAAATCTTCAGACTTTTAAAATTATATTTGGAATGGTAGCATCATTGCTATGAAAGGCAGTCGCATTGTGAGACAATAAATGAAGATTATCGGATGATGTTTTATACCCCTTAAATTACGGGCTCAATTTTTAAAAAAAATTTTGTATTCATTTTTGCGTGCGGAGTCCGGTGAAAATTTGCCACACCGCAAGTGAGCCACATATCTTTTAAAAATCACCCATCACCAGTATATTTCAGTGGAACTCACTTGCCACTTGGCAAGTCTTCACTGGACTCCGGACTCAAATTTACATCCAAAGTTCGGATGTAACATTCTCTATAATTTTTAAGATGAAATTCAGCCAAACAAGTATTTTGCTTTTGTTTTTTTTTTTTTTTTTTTTTTTTGGAATATTACAGAAAATAAAAGTGCTTTTACATGCACTCCACCCAATTCCTATAGAACGACATATCTAACATCTAAACTCTATTTTTTATATTTATCTCACATAAATCTTTTATAACACATAAAAGATATCACTATTTTAGCTTTTAAGAAGTGAAGTACTTTTCATGCATAGATAAGGATGCATATATATAAAAATTGAAATTTAGGTGTTAGATATTTACATACATAGAGATTAAGGGTCTGTTTGGGGCAGCTGCAACTTATTGAATAATCTGCTGATAAGCTGATTAAAAATAATCTGCTGATAAGTTAGGTGCGATGCTTATTATATATATATATATTTTTTTGAAAAGCCATATCGCGCTGAGAAAGCTCCACCGCACCTAGTGAAGGTGAGGTGTAAAGCAGTTGTTTTCAGCGTTTTGAAAACGCATGTTCTGCCAAAACACAATTTACCCAAACAGATCAAGTGCTTTTCCAAAATGCTACCGCACCAAATAAGATGCCCCAAATGGAGCCTAAGTGATATTTACTTAATTCTTCAAGTTAAACTGAAAAAATTAGGGGTGCAAACCAATTCTTAATGGATAGGTTCAAAGCTATTGTGCAAGCACTTTTGATGGAATTTTAATTTAAAGTTAATATACTTTTGAGAATAAATTGAATTCATAGGTACTTTTTAAAATTAAATGATACAGTTTATTAATTTATTATTTTTCTTACCGTGTTTTAAGTTATCTAATGGGCTTAAAGATGATGTGCAGTTGAGCCCGTCGTTCTGCATCAAATGCTGAAAGTAATGTGAACAATTTACATATAAAACACAAAATTTTTATGACGTATTTACATATTTAATATCTAAATTTTGATTTTCATTTCCATCACCCGTATAGCGTCACTTTTTAAAATGTGTGAGTGATACATTTGGTTTTATAAATATAAAAATTTAAAATATGATGTTAGCCCAACTAATATTAAAAGTTCGTTTATGCACGTATCTACTCTGCTCTTCGTCGCATAAACAATTAAGAGTCCGTTTAGTATAGTCGCATAAACAATTAAGAGTCCGTTTAGGATAGTTTATAAATGTGGTGATGTTTTTGAAAACGGCGCAATACCATTTAAATCGTACGTTTTACCCGTTTATCTGAAAACACACACATATATTTTTATATAAATATAGGCCGCAGGACAAATCGCCGAGTCGCCCCGCCACATTTGAACATAAATTGTTTATCCTAAATCGCGCTAAGTTACTCCCAACACACCTTTAGAAAATGTGCAGAGTAAACGCCGCAGTTTTAAAATACGTGCCCTCGTCCTCGTTCGCATCACCCTTCCCCCCTTTTGCATCCTCTGCTCCAGAGAAAAAATTTGGGTCCGGACAGCGTACGCAGAGATGCGTCCGGAAAAATGTACGCGGGTGTTACAGGGGGGTTACACCGGAGTTACGCGGGGGGTATAACCCTCTTGTACCACCCGTGTAACTCACTTGTAACCCCGTACTGCTATTTCATTCATTTCTACACGAGAGTTACACGGGTATTATAAGAGGATTATAACCCCGCATAACTCCCGTGTAACTCCAGTGTATTTCCCACATACATTTTTTCAGGACACATCTGCATAAACTGTCCCGGACCAAAAATTTTTCCCTGCTCCAGCCGCTCCTCCCTCTTCTTCTTCGGCAATCTTTCTCGCAGGTATAAACTCTTCTTCTTCCGCATTTTTCCTTCGGCATTCTCGTTCGGGTTGGGTGTCGTACTTACAGCTAGATTTTATCCTGCAGGTATTCCTATGCATTCAAAACTATATCCTTAAAAAATTACAGCTACTGATACCAGCTTTTCTCTAAATTTATACATGGTATCACAACACTACTATCAGGTGAGCATGCGATGAAGAATAAGGCAGCTATTGGAGGCAGAATTAATGCTACATGCACTGGCTCCTAGCTAATTAGTGCTATATGGTCTGCAATCCCATGGGCGGTCAAAATGGAGGGAATGGTGGCCGTATTTCCTTCTGTGTTGGGTAATTATGAAATTACATTGTTTAGTTGAGACGATAAAGCCTTTGGTTTAAAGATATTGTTTCGCTTCAAAATTTGTGTGCAGCTGTGTAATCTCCAAGAGATTTACTAGATAGTTATTTTAATTTAAGCATGCAAAAAGTGGATTGGAATCAAAATATTGTAGGATTCTGTAAACATAAACCCTTTTAATATCTATTTGAATGTTTTATTTCTTGTCTGATTCTTTTCCCTGTCAAAAGCATTCTTAATATCAGTGCTTACCATGTCGTGCTTATGGTTTTATATTGTTGTATGGTTTAAATTTTTTCAGGTATCTTCTAATCTTAATTGGGATGAAATTGTATATGAAATCTTTCCAAATGCAAATGTTGGAAATCAAGGAGATTGATGCGTTTGTTTCGTTTACAGTTGAGTTACAACAGTGTTTTCATACAAGTTAGCTTATCTTTTTTTGAGCTGGACTTTATAAGGTAGTAGTAGCTATGGCAGATTTGATTTAAGAGTGGTTGCATGCTAGTGATGACAATACTTTTTGTATATCCAACTATGATTAATTTTATGGTTTGAACTTCACAATCTATTGCTTAGTACCCATTTGCACCTTTCGAATCTTGGTTTGGTACTAACAAGATTGGCTGCAAGGGCAATTGGTTATTTGGAGAAAGATATAGACGAGATGTTCTTGATTACAAGCTTTCTAAAACTTTCTTTAAAATTAGAACTAATTTCAACTTTTTTTGGTCGACAACCTTACCTTATTGCTTTTTATTCATGGTGTTACAATCACGTCTTTTTGTTCTTAATTCTAATTATAGTGTCATATTTTATACTTTTTATGTCTCTCAATACCCTCTACTCACATACATACAATGAACTGTTGGGCTTGTTGATGATTTCTTTTCCCCAAAGCAAAGTGTACTTATATAAATTTTTATGAAGTTGGAAACGTGAAAATGAATGTTTCAAGAGTGTTGGGAAAGTGAATATTGCATCTTGAATTTTGCAGGAACACATATGTTTGCACAATGATTAGCCTCCTTATGAGATTGTTTTAAGTTGAGGTTGCTGGAGGTATGGATGCTGAGAAGTTGATCAAAATTTTTTGAAAAAGCGTATAATGAATCATATGACCGTTTGGATTCTCATGGATGAACTCTCTTTTGCCCTTCTTTTCTACATTACAATTTTAGTCTTAAGAGCTTTTAGCAACCGCAATTCTCTGCTATATGGTTCTTTTGCCTTCTTATGATAGCACATTATTTGTCTCTTTATGCTTACTCTTAGTTATGATATTTTTGAGGAGGATGTACACGCATATCACAAAGTTTATATGTATGTAAATATCTAACTTCTAAACTTGGTTATTGTCACTTTCTTTATATTTTGTTTAAATCTTTTATTTGGGTTTGTCAAATTCTATTTTTAGAGCGTTATGATAAGTCATATGACCCATGTGGCTCTTTTGGATGGCTTTTCTTATAATGCTTTTCTACGTACACAAATTTGATGCAAGTGTTCCTAGGAAACAAGATCCCCAGCTTTATGGGTCTACTGCCTTCTTTCTGTTTTATCTTTTGTCATGGAATTGGTGTATGAGGGTCTCCCCATTGTGTCATAAATTTTCCAGTTTTTTCTTTTAATTTCATCTAATATTATGATTGACGAGTTCTCTCTTGAATTATTGAAAGAAGATGAGCTTCAGATTTTCGGGGAACTCTAGGCTAGTGCTATGCGGCTGCAGACTGCCAGCTTTGTTACTCACGTAACATTGGTATATAACGATGGACGACAGTTCTATAGGTGCCCGCGGTGGTTAGATGGTCTGGAGACGTGTGACTGCTTCGGGTGGGCAGACAGTCCGGATGATTCCACTGGCGATATTGATCGGGGTGCGATGGTATCCCTACCGGCGAACGTTGCTCGAGACATGCTTCTGCATTTTAAAATGAATATTATCGTACTTTTCATTGTAATTTTAATATGTATTTTTTTTTAGATTTTTTGATACTCACTATTAAGTGGGGTGTATATTATTTTTTTGTAATGTTATTTAATGTTTTTTATTGTTCTAAACTATCAAATATATAGCCATAATAATTTTGTTGTAAACAACACAACTGCACAAAGGCAGAATAGTCATTTATCCATAAACAACTACAAATCAACTATTTTCCAAATACACAAATCAAACAATTATACAGTTTATTCAAATCATGAGCAGAGTAGTCATATATCCAGAAATAACTACAAATCAACTGTTTTCCAAATGTACAAACCAAACACCCTCGCCAGCTTATCTTGATCAACTGCTGATCAGTAGCTTATCAGGATAAATTGTTTATCTGGATAAGTTGCAGCTGCCCCAAACAGACCCTATATCTTCAGTCTTGCGTTCCACTGTTTCCATTACTGTTTCGAATGGTGCTCAATAATTTAGTGATCTTTGTATGTTTATAATATTTTTAATTGAAAACGTTTAAAATAATAGACACGGAAAACTATCATATTCAAAAAGTAATATTACTTTAACAAATTTAAAATTTTAACATGTTTTTTTTTAAATAATTTTGACTTAATATATGTATAAGTTTCATTTTGAAAAGTTTTCTATTTTGAAAATAAAACGGAAAAGATCTTGAAGATTTGATTGTTTAAATAATTGAACACAACATTACAAATTATAAGTCATCTCAAAAGAAAAATGTATCACTTAATAATGGACTCAATTAATCAAACTAAGAAATTTAAGATATTTGTTTGATCTATAAAAATACCAACAAATCTTCTTTTTATCTAATATGAAGATTAAATAGTGTTTAAATTATCTAGGTTACTAATTCTTCTGTAGGAGCAAGCCCTTATTACATCTTAGGTGGTTGAAATTTCTTAAGAAAACTTTCGATTAACATTGGGGTTTTGTCTTCAAGAATTCAAAGTTTAGATCCACGATTGATTGCAGAAAATTAAATGGGAATGGCTCAATGTGGAACAGTTATTTCTAAAACCCAAAGAAATGAAAAGTATGAGATGTCGATGATACCGAAGAATTCTTAGTACCATCTCAAACTATCTTATGTTTTTTACTTTATATTTTGGAAGCGATGTTATTTAATTTTTAATTCATGTAATTTATTTTAAAAACTTAGGACTTATATATGCACGACATATGATCATGCAAACAGCTCAAGAAGATTGGAGGATTTACATTGTACCTAATAATAACCTCAGAATCCTAAAAAATGCTAGAGCTTATATCGCACGATAGACAATCATGTGAAAGCTTAAAAAATGATATGAGGATTTATGTCATGCCATGCGAACAACCTCGAAACCAAAAGGTTTGTGATAATTAAGTTTATCGAAGAAAATATTAAATCATGTCTCGGAAGGCCTTCCCTAGATTCTTATTGTTGTTTGTTTGATTATTTTGTTGTGAAATATTTTTTTAGTTAATTTTTATTATTGAAGTGATAAAAGAGGGAATTTTATTTTATGTTAAACGACAACGATTAAGATCTCATGGTAACAATCAGGGGCTACCTCATTCAAGAAATTCTCATAAATTTAAAAGGTGGATTATTATTATTATGTTATTATTAATATTTTAACTTATATGAATGGTTTGAATTAATTTATAAAAAACACTTTATGTTTTTTTTAATTGAATGTATTTTGTTTAAAAAAAATTGAAAAAAAAATCGCTAAAATTATTTTGTCAAAGTGTGTGTTAATCGTGTGTTTTAGGTTTTAACCTAAACATATGTCCTACGTCCTCTACCCTAAGGTTTCTTTTTCACCAGCCAAAATTGCAGTAAGTAACAGAAAAATAACAATATCGCATGCATATACAAAGCATATATAATGAAGTGTAATAACAGAGAAAGTAGTAGCATGTATCTGTCGCCACTGATGTTATTCCAAATGAGAGTTAATATGTATAAATACTTGATCGTTAACTTATATTTCAACTTTAGAAAATAAATAAAAGGAAAAGAAATTGTTATGTAAAGTTGTTCATGAGAAGTTAGGAAGACCTCCTTGGTTGCACACTTAACAAAGAATTCTCGAAAAAGGGTTGCCATCAAGGAGTAGGGCAACGAACTTCTTAAGCAACCTTATATGAAATAATAATGGGAAGATTCACCTACAATACACTCAACTTGTGCGTGCGTGTGTGTGTGTTACATTGAAATTTTCATATTTATACACAACACTTAAATCTTTAATATCATATAAAAAATTACAATATTAACAATTTTTTATGTGAAACATGCATAGATTGTAAGTACCAAAGTGCTATGTATGTAAATATAAAATTTAATTGAGATAAGTAAGTTCATGAGAATTGTGTTCTATGTATATGAATCTTCCAACTTAAAAATGTGCATATATTCTCATGCAATCAAATTCATCCATTAAAGATCAAATGATCAAACCACTTGAAATTATGGACACCTCCTTAATGGAGAAAATAGAAGGCTTAAACCTCAAACTTGAATATGACATCAACATTATTGATATTTATGTACACACCATAAAATTCTTATTTGTTTAGATATCTAAGATCCAAACTTTCCTACTTAATTATGCAAGACTCACATCTATAACATCATAGCAAAAATACTATTATTATTTACTTTTTAAAAGTTAAATGCACCTTTTTATGCATAATTTTATAACGCATAAAATGTCAAGTGCATAAATACATAAGAATCATGTAATGTGGAAGGTTTACATCCATACCCCTCAATACTAATGTGCTCATTTATCTAGCACCGAAACTTCAATTTATTTGTATTTGGGAAAATACAAATAAATGTATTTTACCTTTTAAGAATTTTATTAACAGAGGTAAAAAATTTTATGATATGAAATATACAGGTGGTATAAATATAAAAAATGAAAATTTAGGTGTTAGATATGTAAATACATACGAAGTTGGTGGTGTATGTAAATGTTCCATAAAATTCACACAAAACTAAAAGGATTACCATAACAATGAAGTAGAAGCTATCGTCAAATTCAATCCCACGCCTTCTGCATTAAGAGACATCAACATATATAACCTGCTTATCACAGCTCTCTCCAAATTTCATCTTTCCCAATAATAAAAGAAAACTTATATTTTAAACAACATAAGGAATTCAGTAATTGTTAGCATATGAAAGAATTCTTATAGTCATCACATGAAGACTTGTTTTTTATAAGATTAAAATATCTTCACAGTTTAATGGGAAAGAAGCTCATTTCTAATCATCACTCCTAAGCACCGCTGAGAATATTCATTCCAATCCCACGACTCAAAAGGATTTAAATTGGATAAGTGTGCTGTCTGCCACCGCCCTGCTGTCGTTCTTATCGTGGAGTTGTTAGCTTAACTCTCGTTGTATAGCCATTTCTCTCTAAAAAACTCTCTTTCTGATCATACAGATGATCTAAAGAGAGAAGGGATGGGAGAGCTAACGCATACAATGACGGGAACAAACAAAAAGAAACACGTGGGGAAGCTTTCATAAGATGTACTTTACATAGATATCCCCAAGGCATATTAGTTTAAGACACTTCGGAGACATACTTGCGAAAAAATCCTAACTAAATCAAACTCACGACTAGAGATTTAGTTTATTGTATCTGTTTTGGGGTTTGCTTCTTCCTATAAGGGAAAGCCCCTATAGTTAATTACATCTTAAGCAACTAGGTATTGCATAAGAAAACTCTCGATTAAGGCTGTAACTCTTCCTCAAAAGTATGAATGTCATTGTCAGGGAAACAAATTTCAAAGTTCTATCCTAACGGTAGTGGATTATTAAAGATTTTGAACTACCTTATGTTCTTATGTTCTTTTCAATTGTTTAATTGAGGTTCATCCTATGCTCAGAGTTTTAAATGTTTGCTCCTGCAAAACAAAGTTAACAAACCCTAATAACATGCAAAGTAAATCTTGAGTGATGTTCATTTTGTCTTTAGCAGCCCTGCAATACAGAGTTAACATAAAATATGTTTTGGTTTGATTGGTTGGTTTTGATTTTTTATTTTGGACAACCCGGTTAAAATACCTATGGCATTCTTTCATCTCGAGTTTGTCAAGTTCCCATAACTACTTTTTCTAGGAGGTGGTCTAACCCACTTCGACCAGATGATTCCAATCAGTAATCATGTGTTGCGTCGTCGAAGAGATCTTCATAGACACGGGTAGCAGGGTTTCAAGTTGCGTTTGATTATATTTGTTCACTATGGTTTCATTTAATTTTAATGTTTTTTTTTTCAGATTTTACTGGTTGAAAATTATAGGTTGATTAAGACTTATTAGCCAATTATATTTATTTATTTTATCATTTTGTGTTTTATTTTTATTTTTTAGAATGACCTGGTCAAGATCCAATAGTTCTGTCGTCCCCGAGTCATTAGAGTTTGTGGTTTGATTAGTCACAAGTGACTGGAAGCTATTTTGTTAGCAGTCAAGGGTTGCCTCCTCAAAATATCTTCTCAATTAAGGTTACATTTTAGGGTTCAAGTTTAAGTTTGAATGTCTTTAGAGTGAATTTTAGGTCATTTCATTTAAGTTGGTATTATTCCTTAGCTCAAATTGTCCCCGACCAAGGCTAAGTGTGCTTTTGTTCTCATATGAGAAGTTAAACACTCCTTAATCTCTAGTCACCTTGGCCTAAGTTGGTTTTATATTAGTTCAACTTAGGTTGAATAGATATAGGATGATTCTTTAGGTAATTTGAGTTAACTTAAGTTAGGTTGTGTTGACCTCACTTTTGTTGAGGTCTAGTCTCTCTTTTTTAGGAGCCTAGGATCTAGCCATAAGACTTTCTAGTTGAATATCCTAAAAGACTAGTGATGGAACCCTACCCCCTTAGAAATTTTAAAGCACTTCTTTACTTGGAGTTTCATATGTTTAGTTCTAACCTCTAGCACTTAGTAGGATGGAGCTAAGCATGAGGGATCTCAATAGGAGTCCTCATAGAATTGTCAGGTGATCTTCTTAAAAAATACCCATTTTTATGCCTTATTTATGATTCAATTCTTAAGAATATTGCGCTTTAATGAAAGGTATTTTTATGTTTTTGGATGTAGATGATTTAAAAAGAGTCCAAGAAAGAAAAAGAAAGAAAAAGGAGAAAAAAGGAGCAAAATGGAGCTTATGGAGCAAAATTTTGGAATTATTGGCCTGGCGCCTAGGCGCTAGAATCCGACACCTAAGTGTCAGTTCGATACAGACGCTGTCAAGATTTTTTGATGACTTTGGATAGTTATTTTGACGGTGTTAAGCGGTTATTGGAGCTTCTAGAAGACTGGAAGTTACTCCTAATATATAGGACATGTGATACAATGTATTTGGACACAAGGAAACAGTCTGGATCGCGAAAAGGTGCGACCCAAAGTGAAGAGGTGCGGCCTAAAGTAAAGAGGTGCGAAAGAACTGGTCACGGAGTCCGGCGCCTAGGCGCGACAGTTACCTTCTAGAAGATACATTGAATTTGGATGAATTTTGAAGAGGTGCCTTAAGCAACCCCTGGTCAAATTCAGAGTTATATAAATAGGAGCCCATTCTACATAGAAAACCGCACCAAAACCCCCCTCTTAGTTACATACCCATTTTAGCATCTTCTCTTTCCTCTTTAGTTTTATTTAGTCTCTTCCATACTTAGGGCGCCACTTTATTTTGTATCTAGTGAGTTTATTTTGAGTGTTACTTGTGTGTTATTGCTGTTGGAGTCTTTCATCATTGCTTTAGAGTCAGTAGAAGTCAGCAGATCACTTGAAGGAACACTTCAGAAAAGTATTTGTACTTTGGTTCAAAGTTTTATAAATATGTTTTATTGTGTTATTTCAATGTGTTCTAAGTAGTTAGTTATCTTTCTCCTTTCAACTATGAAAAGATTATAAATTAATTAAATTTTGTAGGAGAATTAAATATAAAATTTTTTAAAACATTGTGATGATATTAATACCTGATCTTAGTTTACTTTTTAAATTGGCCATTTAAATTGTTAAAACCTGTTAAAGAATTTTGAGACCTATCCGGAGATAAATTCTTAACAAGTAGATATCACATGAATCCTTAGGTAATCGCATGATATACGCAAGTTATTTAAGGTGAAGTGCAAATAAATAGGAAGATATTATTTATTGGGCGTAAAATTAATTAGTATTTAGAGTGACAGACAAAATTATAATAATTTGGTTTATAGAAAGATAACGGGTCACTGGTAGGGCCGACCATAGCCACCCTTTGACATCTAGTAGTGTGAGCCTAGATTAATACATTCTACTAATAAAACATCCTGAGCCTATCTATAGATTAGTCAATGTTCTTTGCACCTGGACCGAAGGGTAAAGAATATGAATGCTTCTATTTGACACAATACCATAATCTAAATTCCCTACAAAAGATAATTATTCTATAATTCTTGGATTAGTTGAAAAAGGAGAAAGACATTTTTATACTTGCATTGAATTTTAATTACTACTTACTTTATTTTACTGCTTACTGCTTACTGCTTACTTGCTTTTAGTAAAAATTATTAGAAAATTAAATTTGAATATATATATATATATATATATATATATATATATATATATATATATATATATATATAAGAAATGTATATATAAATTGATTTAATTTGAAAATTCCAAAATATTACTTATATTTCTTACTTTTTATAAATTCACTATCACTTGTGAGATCGATAACCAGGACTCCACTAGAGCCCTGCATTACTAAAACGATATGTATACTTGCGTTTAAAATTATGGCTTTTACAATAATAAAATATAAATATAAAATTATAAAAGTAAACCTCACACATCAAGTTTTTGAAGCCATTTGCCAGGAATTAAATATTCTAATAAGTGGTATCAAATTCTTGTATTTTTAAGCATATATAAAGTCGCATCGCATCACGTTTTTGGCGCCGTCGCCGGGGATAGAATAGAATATAATAAAAAGTAAAAGGAAAATAATATAAAATATAAAAAAAAACAACACAACAAAAATATTTTAAATTTTATGCGTAGTTCTGGATCTGAAGGATTACTACCTTTTGATTCTGAATTAGAATGAACAATTAAAAGAATTAAAAAATGAAAACAAATTTCAAAACATCAAAAAATGACTAACTTACATAACAATAATCAAAATCCAATCGAAATTAATGAACAAAATATTTATAAACCATTAAGGGAATATGCAAACCCTACAGATGATCAACTTCATATTAGTATCCAAATGGAAGTTGTAGATGCTAATTCTTTTGAGCTTAAAACTTCATTATTCAAATGGTTCAAAATAATTAATTTGGAGGAACACCTAATGAGGATCCAAATTTACATCTTGCTAGTTTTTTAGAACTTTATGCTACATTTAAATATAATAATGTTTCTAATGATGCTATTAGGCTTAAACTCTTTCCTTTTTCCTTAAATGATAAAGCAAAGATGTAGTTTAATTCATTAGCAACTTCTTCTATTAAAACATTGGCAAATATGGCACAAAAATTCCTTGCTAAATATTTTCCTCCTTCTAAAACTGCTAAATTGAGAAATGATATTACTTCATTCATGCAATTTGATGGAGAAACAATTTATGAAGCTTGGGAAAGATTTAAAGAACTATTAAGAAAATGTCCTCATCATGCTTTACCAGATTGGTTAATTATTCAAACATTTTATAATGGACTTATTGGATCACTTAGATCTGTTATTGATGCTGCTGCTGATGGTTCTTTAATGGCTAAGACATTTGAAGAAACCTGTACCTTAATTGAAGAAATGGCTAATAACAATTTTCATGGCCTTCTGAAATGGTTAATCCTAAAAGAATGGCCAGTATTCATGATAATGAAGCCTTTTCTATTTTAGCTTCACAAGTAGTTGTGATATCTAAGAAATTAGATAATTTTGCTATTAATATATCGCATTTAAGTAATGATAATTCTGCAAATTCTGATGATTCTCAAATAATGGAAACTTTGCAAGCTATTACTATTAAAACTAATAACTCTTATTCTAATTATTATAATCCTGGTTGGAAAAATCATCCTAATTTTAATTGGAGTAATGGACATCAAGCTAATCCAAATTATAACAATCAAGGAAATTCAAACTATAGACCAACTTATCCTCCTGGTTATAACAATCAGTAGAAAAAATTGTCTGTAGAAGAATTGATCTTGCAACTAAGCAATAAGCTACAAAGTCAAAATACTACTATTCATAATATTGAGAATCAGATGGGTCAAATCGCTAATTTCATTAATTACGGACCTCGAGGAACACTTGCTAGAAATGTCGAAATTAATCCTAAAGGATCTGGAAAAGAACATGAACAAGCAAAAGCTATACAACTCAGAAGTGGAAAGGAATTAAAAGAGAAAACACGAAATGAGATTGAAAAAGAGAAAGAAGTTGAAGAGACTGAAAAACCTAAAAATACACTTTCTCCAAGTAAAGATCAGACCGTTGTACCTATTGAAGTGGAAGTTGAAAGATCACCACCACCTATTCCTCAAAGACTTAAACAGCAGAAGCTTGACCATCAATTTTCTAAGTTTTTTGAAATTTTTAAGAAACTAACCATCAACATTCCTTTTGCTGAAGCTTTGGAGCAAATGCCAAGCTATGCAAAACTTATGAAGGAAATTTTAAGCAAGAAGAGAAAATTTGAAGCTTATGAAACTGTTGCATTAAGTGAAGAATATAGTGCAATAATTCAGAAGAAATTGCCTTAAAAACTTAAAGATCCTGGAAGTTTCACTATACCATGTGCTATTGGAGAAAAATTCTATGGAAAAGCCTTATGTGATTTAGGAGCTAGTATTAATCTCATACCACTTTCAATCTTTCGAAAGTTAGATTTAGGAGAGAATTCTCCTACCACTGTAACTCTTCAGTTAGCTGATCGATCGATCACTTATCCTAAAGGAGTTCTAGAGGATGTTCTTGTTAAGGTAGATAAATTTATCTTCCCTGTGGATTTCATTGTTCTAGATATGGAAGAAGATAAAGAAATATCTATCATTTTAGGGAGACTTTTTCTAGCTACCGGTCGAGCTATGATTGATGTGCAAAAAAGGAGAATTAAGGATTAGAGTTAATGATCAAGAGATAACATTCAATGTTACGAAATCAATGAGGTATCCGATAAAGAAAAATCTTTATCAGATGGATATTTTTGATTATATAATTGAAAAGCATTACCAAGAAAAATGTAAGGTCATTTATGATGATAAAGATAAAGAATCTATGTTATATAACGAGTCATTAAATGAAGAAAATTTATCTGAAGAAACTCATTATATTCATGAAAATTGGGAAATTTTAGACACAACTAAAAATGATATACTTTTACCCTCAATTGAAAAAGCCCTTGAACTGGAATTAAAAATGTTACTGCACATTTAAAGTATGCATTTCTTGGAGATTCATTAACTTTACCTGTAATTATATCTTCAGAATTAAGCAAAGATCAAGAAGAAAAATTAATAGGAGTTCTAAAGAATTATAAGAAAGCTTTTGATTGGACTATTGCAGATATAAAAGAAATAAGCCCTTTAATCTGTATGCGTAAGATTTTAATGGAAGAAAATTGTAGACCCACTATTGAACCTCAAAGAAGATTAAATCCAATTATGAAAGAGGTAGTCAAGAAGAGATTTTGAAATGGTTAGATGCTGGAATTATTTATCCTATTTTGGATAGCACGATGGGTAAGTCCTATTCATTGTGTTCCGAAGAAAGGAGGAGTAACTCTCATTGTTAATGAAAAAAAATGAATTAATCCCAACAAGACAAGTTACTGGATGGCGAATTTGCATTGACTATCTAAAATTAAACAACGCCACTAGAAATGATCATTTTCCTTTACCCTTCTTGGATCAAATGCTGGATATATTTTCCGGATGGATATTCTGGTTATCATCAATTACCCGTTGCTCTTGAGGATCAAGAAAAGACAACATTTACAAGTCCTTATGGAACATTTGCCTTTAGAAGAATGTCTTTCGGTTTATGCAATGCACCTGTAACTTTTCAAAGATGTATGATGTCAATATTTTGTGATTTGATTGATAAAGGAATTGAATTATTTATGGACGATTTTTCAGTTTTTGGAACTTCTTTCGAATCTTGCTTGGAAAGTATAACAAAAATTTTGAAGAGATGTGAAGAAACAAATTTAGTTCTAAACTAGGAAAAATGTCAATTTATGGTTACAGAAGGCACTGTACTTGGACATAAAGTTTCACAAATAGGGATGTAAGTTGATCAAGCAAAAATGAAAATTACTATCTGACTGCGACCACCTACTATCATTATCGATGTGAGAAGTTTTCTTGGTCATGCTGGATTTTATAGGAGATATATAAAGGATTTTTCTAAAATTGCTAAACCTCTTTGCCATTTATTGGAAAAAGAAGCTAAATTTGAATTTAATGTAGATTGTATGAATGTGTTCAATATTCGAAAAGAAAAATTAATCACTGCACCTGTCATTGTTGCACCTGATTGGAATAAATCTTTTGAATTAATGTGTGATGCAAGTGATTATGCAATCAGAGCTGTATTAGGACAAAAATATGAGAAAATTTTCAAAGTTATATACTATGCTAGCAAAACTTTTAATGAAACTCAAATAAATTACACTACTACTAAAAAAGAGCTTTTAGCAATAGTATATGCCTTTGATAAATTTAGATCATATCTTCTTGGAACAAAATATATCATGCACACTGATCATTCTGCTATTAAATATTTAAAATTTAAAAAGGATGCTAAACCTAGATTGATCAGATGGGTTTTACTTTTACAAGAATTTGATTTTGAAATTGTGAATAGAAGAGGAACTGATAACCAAATTGCTGATCATTTATCAAGAATCAAAAATAATAATGAGAAGATTTATGAAGAAAATATAAATAAGAAATTCCCTGATGAGCAATTATATGTCATTCAAGGATTACAAATGCCTTGGTATGCAGATATAGTTAACTACTTGGTTAGCAATATTTTACCATATGGGATGAATAGTAAATACGTTAAGAAATTCAAGAATGATTGTGAATCATATATTTGGGAAGATACTCATTTATTTAAACTACGAAGAGATTCTGTGATTCGAAGATGTGTAACTTATGAAGAAACTTTTGCAATTATTCAAAAATGTCGCAATTCTAAATTTGGAGGACACTTTGGAGTGGATAAAATTGCATTTAAAATTTTAAATTCTGAACTTTATTAGCCTACTTTGTTTAAAGATGTTTGACATTATGTGAAAACTTGTGATCGATGTCAAAGAATGGGAAATATATCAAGAAAAAATGACATGCCTCTGAACTTTATATTAGAAATTGAAATTTTTGATGTATGGGGTTTAGACTTTATGGGACCTTTCGTACCATCATCTGGAAAGATTTATATTTTATTAGCAGTTGATTGTGTTTCAAAGTGGATCGAAGCTGTAGCTTTACCGAAATGTGATTCAAAAAGTGTTTCAAAATTTTTTTAAAAAATGATTTTTACAAGATTTGGAATGCTCAGGATAATTATCACAGATGGGGGAAGTCATTTCAGAAATATAAGAATTCAATCATTGCTGCAAAAATTCAGAATTAAACATAGAATTGTAACTGCTTATCATCCTCAAACAAGTGGAATGGTTGAAGTGTCAAAGAGAGAAATTAAAAGAATATTGGAAAAGACTGTTAATCCTAAAAGAACTGACTGAGTTGATAAACTTGATTCTGCATTATGGGCTTATAGAACAGCTTATAAGACACCTATCAGAATGTCACCTTATCGGTTAATTTATGATAAACATTATCACTTACCTGTTGAACTGGAGCCTAAAGCTTATTGGGCGATAAAGGAGTTCAATTATAATTTGAATACTACAGGAGAAAAATGATTATCACAACTGAATGAAATGGAAAAGATAAGAAATGAGTCTTATGAAAATGTAAGAATTTATAAGGAAAGAATGAAGAAATTGCATGATAAAATGATTTCAAGGAAAATATTTGAGCCTCGACAAGAAGTATTATTATATAATGCTTGTTTAAAACTTCTCCCTGGAAAATTAAAATCTAAATGGATGGGACCATTTATAATTAAGAAAGTATACCCTTATGGAGCTGTGGATATTAAAGATCCCAAAACTGGAAAAGTATTTAAAGTTAATGCATTAAGACTGAAGCCTTATATGGGAGAAATGAAATTAAATTACAAAGAGGCTTATGAGCTGAGTCTACCCGATTAATTCAGTTAATTAGGTCGGGCTAACGACGTTAAACCAAGCGCTTTGTGGGAGGCAACCCAAATTTATTAATGTGAGTTTAATTATTTTTGTAAGGTTATGCCTTGGTCTTGACTAAATTTGTATATAACTTCTGGATATCGATGGCTAACAAGTCTGTATTGGCTTAAGCTAAACATTTTCTTGAAGTATATAGAAATTAGACTTGGACCACTCCATGTCAAATATGAGTAAAAAGGAGATCAAGTTAACCTTCGATTGTGATTGTTTGTGATTTAAATTTTTAGTAATTGTGTTTGTGTGTTGATCATACCTGTTTATTAAACCTATTTTTACGATCGAAACTTTGCAAAATTTGATGATAGGCGAACCAGAATCGATCGAGGTTCTGACACCTAGGAGCCAAAAGTTGGTGCCTAAGAACCAGAGTGGCCTGCGTATCGATGATCTGGCGCCTAAGCGCCGCGGTTACAGATCGTGGAAAAATCAAAATTCTTCAGTTTTCACACGAAATCTCTTTATATATAGCCTATTTTTCGTCCCCAATCCCATATAAACACTAATTTCGACCAGAGCAATCCATTTTGGAGGAGTTAAGAAGGATTTGGAGGCAATGGATAGAGGAAATCATGGAAATGAGGTAAGAGACAAATCTCCTAAAGATCCTCAGCCTTATTTTAATGGTTTTATTGTTGTTAGTTTGAAGAAAATGTTTAGTCGATTGGATAAGATTGAAGCGGAACTTCAAAGTATTAGTAATCGTCTCCATGAGATGTACCACCAATACGAACACTTGGAATGGCAAACCAAACTTCAATCTGATCATATGGCTGCTTATCATGATGCTCAAGTAGAAATGTACGTGAAGAACAAGTGGATCGATCAAAAGACAACTTTGGAATTTCCAAGGGGGTTGGTGTTCTATCCCTTCGGTCCTAGCGAACTTCTTTACGAAAGAGATGGTAATTGAAGATCAGTGTTCAATAGATCCTATATGTGTTTTAGGTGTGATCGAGTCTTGTGTTAGTGTGTTGAATATCTAATTTGTGTGTTTGTTTAATTGTTCAATGTGTGTTGTTAGATTTGAATGTTTGCTTTGAATATGTTGTTTTTTGTGTTATTTATAAAACGATGAAACATGATACAGTCTTATTGAAAGTTGTTGAATTTGGAATGGATGTTAGGAATTAGAATTGAAGAATTTCGATACATTTTTGTGGATCTATGCTATCATTTTAAATTGATTGTGAAAATATTTGGAGGATATAAAATGGATTAATACTCTCATAAGAGTAATTAGGAGTCAAATTTGATAAGATTTGGTGGAGAATATTTAATTTAAATCGAATTTCTGGATAGGCGAGTCTGGCGCCTAGGCGCCAGAATTCGGCGCCTAGGCGCCGGTTCGGCCTGAACCCGAAATCGCATCTTCTTAAACCCCCCCTCCACGCCATTTTTTATGCCTAAGCTTCCTTCTCCACTGTTTTTTGCAAAAATACCACCTAGAGATCCCATTTAAAGCCGGATTTTCAAGTTTTTGAGCTTGAAATCACCCGATTTCTTCATCTCGAGGTCAGATCTACATTCTAAACTCATTAATTTTTATTTTCACTATGGATTTTTCTCTCATTGAGAAAAAACAAAATTTTGAGAAAATTTTTGATTTTTTATGGTTAAATCCATGAATTTTAAAGCTCTTTCAAGTTTGAAAAGCTTAAATTAGTTTATTTTCCAAGATCCGTTGAATTTATTTCACGTTTTTTACTTTCACGTTTAGATGGCACCCAAATCTAAGCGAAGAAAGGAACGAGAAAATTTTGATCGTAGCAAGTTCGTCACTGCTGCTGCACACTTTCGATACAATGATTTTGCTACTACTCAGAAATTTATCTTAGAATGAAGTTTTTATAATCCTGGAGGAAGAATTGAGGAGACAATCATTGCGCTCAACTTGCAACAATTTTGTTATTTCACTGTTGTTGTCGTTATCCCGGTTGTTAGAGAGTTTTATGCTAATTTCGTGGATGCTGAAGAATACGAGATTTTATTCGAGGAGTTGGAGTAGGATTAACTCCTAAACGCATCAATATTTTCTATGGCCTGCCGCCAAACATAGAGTGTTATTACTCAGGATTATCTCCATCTGAGGGACATTTGGATATGATCATTGCCTACCTGACTGATAGTACTTGAGCCTGAAAGATTCAGAACGGAAAAAGGGTAAATTTTTCATCTTCTAAGCTTAATGGTGTTTCAAAGGCATGACACTACTTTATTTCTGCTCGTCTCCTTGTCGGCATATTTTTAGGTTATGTGTTTTATTTTGAAAAGGGGGTCTCCTACAAAAATTGTCGGCGAATTTTTTATATTTTATATTTAATTTAAATATATAGTTTAAAAGATAACATTTGATTTTGAAAGTAATTTTAAGTTTAAAAGTTTTAAGATATGAAATCAAACCGATCTCACATCCCAAATAGTTTATATAAACGAGCACCGCACCATGAGCCAGTGTATCTATCCCGAAGAATAGACACCACTGCTTGATGATGGGGCTCGATTAAATAAACTAGGAGATTTGTGACATCCGTTTGGTCTGCGAACCAATTTTATAAGCCGACAAGTTCCACTGCTTAATATAAATGAATTAAGCGGGGTTTATATACTCAGGTTCTTAAAGTTCCCTATAAGGGCAAGCCCACTATAGTTAATTACATCTTAAATGACGGGAATCACTTAAGAAAACTCTCGATAATGATCGGTGGTTTTACTCTCGAGAATTTCAAAGTTTAAGGTTTTCAAAGGATTGGATTTTTGGAAATTCGAAAGGGAATGACTCAAAATTTGGAACAATTTATTTTTGAGAATCCAAAGGAAGAGAAGTAGGAGAAGGCGAGGATCCAGAAGAATCTTGGCAACTTCCCAGACTATCACTATTGTTTGGTTTAGATTTGAGAAAATCCTAATATTATATGATATTTCGATCTTGCCGATTTTAGTTAATTAGGACTTATATTCGTATGACATAATCATACAATCGGCCTCGAAGATGTGAGGGTTTATGTCGTACCGAACGATCACCTCGGAGTCCTAAGATCGGTTAGGGCTTAATTTACATGATATGATCTTGCAAATGCCTAACGAAGATTTGAGGATTTATGTTGCACTAGGCAAACTACCTCGAAGTCCTATGGCTTGGCTATTTAATTCTAAGACAGGTTTCTTGAAGTAGACTCGGGTTTTGCTTGATGACGATGGCCGTCTTGCCTATCATGCTCCGAGCTCCTTGTTGTTACGGAGGTTTAGTTTTAGAAGTCATAAATCGAGGAGATGAGAGAAGTGTTTTGGTTTAGAGAAAATCTTAAAATCCAAGTGTTTTTAATATTTTAATTAAAACAAATCTTAAGGTTGATTAAACGGGCGATTAAGATTCCGCGGTTCCGTCATCCAGACACCGTTATTTTCATCGAATTCACTTAGTCCGGATGAATTTGCTAAACTCAATCTGAATGAGTTCCACACCTTCATTTAGACCGTGGGAAATCCCGTTAGCAACACGTGGGTTACATCATTCGAGGTATTCCCGATCATTCAACGAGACGTTTTAATTTAATTGCAATTGTAGTTTTGTGTTCTGTTTGTGATTAAATTTTGAGTTGTTTTATATTTTGGAATGTTGTGGCGGTGATTTTTATCTTGTAATGACTTTAAATTTAGTTTTGGTTTCAATTCAGGGACTATCCTAAAGGTTTTGATTTTCATACAACAGTTGTTTATCATGCAAGAAAAGTAAAGTGCATTTGCGATAAAGTAAATTGCGATAAAATAAAAGCGTACACTGGAGGGTCTTCCCGTCATCCCAAGCTGCACTTAAAACACATGTTAAGGCATTTAAATATTTCAACAAGTACACTAGGTAAGCTAAGGGAAAGGTTTTGGTTGTCTATCGATGTCCTAATCCTATAGCTAGTCATCTCCTATGACGTCTAGGTTCTTGTGTTTTAGTTTAAGGACGATTTTCTTCATCGAAAAACAATTAAATTCAATTGTTCTTATAAACATCCTATCATATTGAGGAAGTGCTTAAGACGAGTCTTAAACATCTTTTCAATACCTCTAGGATTATTTTAAGTCCAGAGAATTTAATTATACAAGTGAATTAATCATCCGGGAGTTTAAGTTTTGTTCTTTTGCTCGGTGAACTAGGACATTTGAATATCCTATAAGTGAGGTAACACTTCACTTGATACTTCATTTAAGAGTTATAATAACAAGGGCTTTAAAAGGGCAAATCAAATTATTAAATATTTTGATGATTTCAACTTAATGATTTAATTTTAATTTTGACTTAATTATAGGAAATTTGTTTAAGTTTGGAATAGTGTTAAATTATTTTAGATTTAATTCTTAATGATTTCATTTAGGTTTGTTATTAAATGATTTTAATTTAATTTAATTCAATTTAATTTAATTTTTGATTTAATTTAATTTAATTTAATTTTAATTTAGTTTAATTTCAATTTAATTTCAATTTAATTTAATTTAATTTAATTTAATTCAATTTTATTTTATTTTAATTTAATTTAATTTAATTCAATTTAATTTAGATTATTATTTTAATTTTCTTTTTAATTATTATTGAAGTGATTTATTTAGGGATTTTTAAATTAAAAAATAAATATCTTCTTAAATAATATCCCTACTTTAATAATTTCGATTTTCCATTAATCTTCGAATTTGATTAATTAATTAATTAAGGTTTACTTTAATTATTCTTAAAATGATTGGTGGGCTCCTACCCTTAACTATTTAAGTTTCAATCATCCAAAATCAGTTTAAATCAAATATTTTACCCTCCCCTTTTTGATTAATCCTAAAATTTTAATTAAAGGTTGAAAATTTTAATTACCATTTTGCCCTCCAAGCTTAATAATTTTATAACTCACTAAATTAAGCTCAAATGAACTTGAAATTTTTGTGTGACCTCACTTACATGTCAATTAAGACATTATAGGAGAAAATGTGATTTTTCTGTATTTAATTTATTTATGTAATTATTTTTTTATAAAAAATAGAGATTTTCAAGGAAAATTCAATAACATAACCAAGGAAATGTTTCTATCCTTAAGAAAATTATGGGATATTCCTAATGACCAGAGGACCATTTGGACCAATTTTGGTGATTTTTTGAATTATATTTTATTTATTATAATTATTCTGAGTTTTGGAGCATTAATTAATTTTAAAATAAAATTAAAGTTGAAAAATGGATTTTATATTTTTCTTAAATCTCTCTAACCTCAAGGAGTTCAGAGAAATAAATTTTATATTTTTCTGATTTTTCTTTGATTTATTAGAATTATTTTAGTGAAAATATTGGAAAATACATTTTTTAATATTAAAATTACATTAAGCCTTTAAAATTCAATATCTTACCCTAGGGACTTAAGAAAAATATTTGGTTTGTTCCTAAATGATTAGAATTCAAAATTTGACATTTTGGTGATTTTTAATATTTTTATGATTTTTATTATTTTTTAATTATTAAAAATATTAAAATAATGATAAAAATCAACTTTTTTAGAAAATTACAATTTTAATTTTCCTAAGTTCCTCTGACATCAGAGAGGCTCCAAAACCATTTTTGTGAATTTTTGAAAAGTATTTTGTGAGTTATAAATTTTTAAAGTTTAATTTTACCAATTTTGCTTAAGAGACTTAATCAACCCATTTGGTAGGGTTAATCAAGTCCAATTGGTTTCAAATTTTTATGTGGTGTTCTCCTATCCCTAGAGGACAGTGGAGAATTGTTTTTAAGTTAATTTGATGAATGGTTAACCCTAATTAATTAAAGTTCAATTTTGGGTATTTAGGCCAATTGGGGTTGTTCAAAGTGAATTAATTCAAAACTTATTTTTCCTAGGTCCCTCTAGTCACAAGTAACATCACCAAATTTTCCTAGAATTTATTTCTCAACATGCTAATTATTGGAATTAAAATACTCAAAGCAGTAACATGAACTTGAAAAATCAATAACTTCTCATAGGGATGGCCTCTGACCTTGGAAAATTCGGGTAATGTTCCCGAGTTCGGAGGCTTCAAAGCCCTATGGTCTCATGCCATGATGAATTTCCTATGCAAATGGAGAATTAAAACAATGCGAGAGAGTAAATAAATCATTAAAAATAAAATACGTAATGAAATTAATTGATTTCTTTTCCATATTATTCTCCTACGTTCCATTGAGCGAGAGAGTATTTTTATTTTATTTTTAGGATTTTTCTACACAAAGTTATGAATTTTTGAAGTTCGAGAATTAAATAAATAGAAAATAGCCTATTTTCCTACTTATCCACGCGGTGCCGCGTCAACCTCGGCAGCTCCGAAGGGGGTGCGTGTCGCACTGTGATTGGGCGCCGCCATCTGAGTCAGCTGTCCCGGGACCCGCCTTTCACGTAACATTTTCTGGTTCGACGCGATTCGAGCCGTCCATCCAATACACGCGCGATCCAACGGCTCCCAGTCATCGTCTACGGCGGGTGCGAACCGTGACCAGTAGACCTTCAACCCTAATTTCTCGCTCGATTCTCGACGGATTTATACGTTCTTATGCTCTATGGATTCGTTTTGAAGAGACGAACACATCCATACGGTAAACATGCATTGAAATTAACTCGAACAAAATGGAGAATCTCCGTAAGCTCGGGAGGAAGAGTGAGTTCATACCTTTGCTCGGAGAAGTGAAGCTTCGATACGAGGGTTGTGTCGCGTTCGATTGGGTCCGAAGCGAGCTCCGGATGAAGTCCCTTGGCACGGTGAATTGTCCAGATATGATTTCGACCAAGCCCGATCACAAAGCTTGGAGGCTGGAAGCAATGGCTGGCATCAGTGAGGGGCTTTTACGGGAAACTTCTCCTCTTGGTACGAGTGAAGGTGTAGAGTCGATCGATTTGAAGATTGACTCAGCTGTGGTGAAGTGTCTGGTTTTGGGCTTGGATTTCGACTCCGAAATTGAGCTCGCGGAGAGGAAATGGCGGGGGGATTTCGGTGGGGATCAAGTTCTGCTATGTGTAGAGAGTGGTGCGGGATGATTTTGGCGGGGTTTTAGTAAGGTTTGGTTCGGCACCTACCTTGGCCGAGAGGAGAGGGTGTTTAAATAGGAGAGGCTGGAGGGCCTCCGGGGGAGTTTAATGGTTGGGATCGAGTTTGCTACGGTGAGGAGAAGAACATTTGCAATGGCCATTTGGAGTGAGTCAGCTCAGCAAGGTGGAATTCCAAAATTTGGCTCCTCCCAAAGTCTCGGCCATGGTGTTTTCCGGAGATCCAGGCGGCTGGCCGGCAGGCATGGGTCACCCTCAGGTTCAGATGGGTCAGGGTTGGAGGTTTGTGCAGGGAATTGAGCTTTGCCATGTGTAAAGGGATTGGATTAAAATGGCATGGGGGAGAGGCCATTTTGGCTTGATTTGGTCCAAGCTATGATTTTGGGTTAGGTTCACCTCCCCATGGGTGATTTGGGCTGAGGGAGGATCATTTGCATCGGCTAGAAAGGGGTGGTGAAGTCCACATCTAAAGTGATGTGGCTAATCATGGTTTAGTGTGTAACATGGAAGGGGTTAAAAAGCTTAATGAAGGTTTAAGAAAGGGGGCCCTCCTTTTGCTACTTTGGGTATGGTCACATGTCGAACATCCCATGGCTTCATATGGCTTGTACATGGCTTGTCTTTGGCTCACTTATGGCTTGGCGAGAGCTTGGTCGCTTTCATAAAAAAGCATTTTGTGAATTTTGGCATTTTGATGGGAATTGTTATGAGGCTTGATTTGGAATTGTTTAATTGATAAATTAGGACTTTAGGAATGATTTGAAATTGAATGTGTGATGAGGGAAAGTGTCATGTGGGCTTTAGATTGATTTAGACTTTTGAATTTGGTGGAAATGGGCTTTTAGGAAGGTTTAAGGGAGTGGACCTTTATGTTTAGCAATGGGCTTTTAGATAAAAAATTTTGCAAAGGGCCATGCCAAATAAATGTTGAATCTAGTTTAAGGATGTGTCTTGAATGATTTGAAGCAAATTTGAGGTGGTTTGGAATTGAATTGGGTTGAATTTGGGTTCAATTGGTAAATGGGCCAATGTAGGTCAAATTGGGCTAATATGGGCCAATGTTGGGCTGAGGTTGAAATTGATGTAAAATTAATGTTGGGAAATGTTTATGGGAATGTTTCAAAGAGGTTTCAACTTTGGTTGGGTTTTGGTTTTGAGACTTGGGCTTATTTGGGTTAGGTTTGGGTTTTGGTCAAAATTGGGCTTTTTGGTTTTGGGTTGAATTTGAGTGGGGTTTGGGTTCAAATTTTGGGCAAATTATGTTAGTGTTTTGTTTGTGGGGATGTTAGGGAAGGTTTAGAAAAGGTTTGGGGTCAATTGGAGTTTAATTGGTTTGGTTTGGGCTAAGTTTGGGTCATGGGTCCAAATTGGGCTTTAAGGTCAAAAGTGAGATTGGATTCAAATGTTAATCAAATTGGACTTGGATTTGGTCTAGATTTATATTGTGGATATTAAATTGAAGTTTATAATTGAGTTGGACCAAAATTGGGGTCAATTGGGTAGATTTGGTTTGACATTGGGTTCACTTGGGTTAATAATGGGCTAAATTGGGGGGTTTTCGTAAAATTGGGGTAAATTGACAAAATTGGCCCATGGTGTAGTTGGACAAAATGAAATTGGGAATATTTGGGATTTTCTAGAGTTTTTTGAGAATTTTTGGAATTTTTGGATTTTTTTGGCTAAGAGGGGCATTTTGGGTATTTGGAGGGTATTGGGGGGTATTTTTGGAATTTTTGGTATTTTTGGCTATGGATGATCAATTTGATTGGTGAGGAAATGTTCGAGGTTAATTTTGGGGAATTTTGGGTGATTTGGAAATTTTGGAGGATTTGGGCAATTCTATGGGCTTTTAGTAGGTTTGGTAGGTGTAGGGTCACTTTGAGTGAGCCATGAAGCCATGTTAAGCCTATATGAGCCATGGGAGGACTCATTTGAGGCATTCACTATGTTGTTCCTAACCCTCTTAACCAGGGGCTTAGGGGTTAAGGTCCATCCATATGAATTACCTACATGAGTCAAGGAGTCAAGTTGGGTATGGATGTGGTTTTAGGATTTGGATTGTGTGTGTGAGAGTGTAGAGTGTGAGTGTGTTGACCTCATTTTTGATGACGTCTTCTCTTCTTCTCTTTTAGTACTTAGGATCTAGCCTTAAGCTTTTCCTTTGACTATCCTAGAGGATTAGAATTGGGACCCACCACTTAGAAATTCAAACCACTTCTTAACTCCCTGCAAACTCCACGAAACTTGATTGTGGACCCTAATCACCTAGAGGGTTGAAATCGAATGTGGAAGTTTAAAGGATGAGTTCTATAGGACTCTTTGGCCTTAGGACGCCTTACTGGGTGGCACAGTGCAGTGAAGGGGCTGACCTACACACACACTATACTTATACACTACACTTTCACACACCTCCTAAAACCACACCCATACCCAACTTGACCTCTGACTGCATGAAGGTGATTCGCATGGATGGTCCTTAACCCCTAAGCCCTTGGCTAAGAGGGTTAGGACCAACATAGTGAATGCCTCAAATGAGTCCCCTCATGGCTCATATAGGCTTAACATGGCTTCATGGCTCAACCAAAATGATTTCATTTCACTTACATTTACCCGATCTTCAATTTTCCAAATTTTTAATTTTTGACCCCGGGGACCCTACACCCAAAACCCTTGAAATTACCCAAATTTTTCAAAATCACCCAAATTCCTCAAAACCAATCCCAAACATTCCCACACCACTAAAATTGATCATTCATAGCCAAAAATACCAAAAATTCCAAAAATACCTCCCAATACCCTCCAAATACCCAAAATGCCCCTCTTAGCCAAAAAATCCAAAAATTCAGAAAATTCCTAGAAAATTCCAAAAAATCTCAAATATTCCCAATTTCATTTTGTTCAACTACACCATGGGCCAATGTTGTCAATTTACCCCACTTTTGTCAAAATCCCCAATTTGACCCATTTTAACTCAAAGTGAACCCGATGTCGAACCAAACTTACCCAATTGACCCAAATTCTGGTCCAATTCAATTCTAAACTTCAATTCAACATCCCCAACACCAATGTAGACCAAATCCAAGCCCAATTTGATTGGCATTTGAATCCAATTTCACTTTTGACCTTAAAGCCCAATTTGGACCCATGACCCAAACTTAGCCCAAACTCACCCAATTCAACTCCAATTAACCTCAAATATTTTCTAAAACTTCCCTAACATCCCCACAAACAAAACACTAACATTATTTGCCCAAAATTTAGACCCAAACCCCACTCAAATTCAACCCAAAACCAAAAGGCCCAATTTTGACCTAAATCCAAACCTAACCCAAATAAGCCCAAATCCCAAAACCAAAACCCAACCAAAGTTGAAACCTCTTTGAAACACTCCCATAAACATTTCCCAACATTAATTTTACATCAATTTCAACCCTAGCCCAACATTGGCCCAAGTTAGCCCAATTTGACCTACATTGGCCCACTTGCAAAATGAACCCGAATTCGAATCAATTCGATTCCAAATCACACCAAATTGATTTCAAACTATTCATGAAACATCCATAAACCAATTGTAACATTTATTTGACATGGTCCTTCACAAAATTTTCACCCAAATGCCCATCCTAAAATAAAAAAAAAACCCACTTCCCTAAACCATTTTAAAAGCCCACCTTTACCAAATTTTAAAAGCCCAAACCCATCCTAAAGCCCACACTACAATCTCATCTCATCCTCACTCAATTAATATCACTCCCTAAGTGCTAAATCCATCATGAAAATCAAACCAAAATGGTATTATGCCAAATCCCATCAAATAACCCCAAAATATCTAAAATCCTTAAAAATCCATTTTTATGAAATTGACCAAACCTTTTCCAAGCCATAGGCAAGCCATGAAGCCATGCATAAGCCACATGGAAGCCATGAAAGCCCTTTACATGTCACCATGCTATCTTGGGCAAATGGAGGGGGTCCTTTCCATATTCCCTTAAGGTGATTAACCATGTTCATGTCTCCCACAAACCATGTTTAACCTTAATTGTACTTGGATGGTGACCCTTCCCCACTAATCAAGTGACACTAAACCACTTTCTCTTCGACCCAAACTAGCCATGGGGAGGTGCACCTAGCCCAAAAGGATGGGTTGACCCAAATCGAAGCCAAAATGGCCTCTCCCCATACCATTTTAATCCAAACACTTTACACATGGCAAAGCCCGATTGCTACACTAAACCCTGACCACGACCCACTGGACACGAGGGTGACCCATGCCTGCTGGCCAGTCGCTCGGATCGCCGGGAAAACACCATGGCGAGACCTTGGGAGGAGCCAAAGTTTGGAATTCCCACCTGCTGAGCTTCCCCATGCCCAATGGCCACCATGGTTGTTCTTCCCTTGACCTAAGCAGCTGATCCCAGTCCTTAAACCCCCCTGGAAGGCCCTCCACCCTCTCCTATTTAAACCTCACCCCCTCTCGGCCATGGGAGGTGCTGAACCAGAACTTACTGAAACCCTGCCAAAATTACTCCAGATCACTCTCCACACTTAGAGAAGTTGATCCCCAGGTGACGATTTGCCACAATCCCCACCAACGAGCCCGATTTCTCGGCCAAAATTCCACCCAAAACGAGGACATCTCCCGATTCCCCACCAAACTCAAATTAAACTCACCCACACCTGCACGAGGGCAAGAGAAGGAGTTCCCGGTGAAAGCCCCTCTCCGGGCCACCCATCCGTTCCGGACTCCGAAGCTTTGTAATCGGGCGTGGTCGAAATCATACTCGGACAATTCACCGACCCGAGGACTTCATGCGGAGCTTGCTTGGACTCGATCGAAGGTGACACAACTCTCGGATCGAAGCTTCACTTCTGCGAGCAAAGGTATGGACTCACTCTTCTTCCCGAGCTTACGAGAGATTCTCCATTTAATTTGAGTCGATTTAAATACATGTTTACCATATGGATGTGTTCGTCTCCTCGAGACAAATCCATAGAGCATAAGAACACAAAAATCCGTTGAGAATCGAGTGAGAAATTAGGGTTAGAAGGTTGACGGTCACGAGGTGCACACCGGTCGTAGACGATGAGCGGGAGCGCGTCGGATCGAGCGTGTATCGAGCGGACGACCGGGATCGCGCCGGACGGAGCAACGAAACATGAGCTGCGGGGCCACGGAGCGGCGAGTCGGATGGCGGCGCCGAATCGGAAGACGACACGCGGCGCTTCGGAGATGCCTAGGTTGAGTTGGCGCCGCGTGGATAAGTAAGAAATTAGGGTATTTTCCTATTTATTTAATTCCACTAAACTTCAAAAATGCATAACTTTGTGTAGAAAAATCGAGAAAAATAAAATAAAAATACCCTCTTGCTCGGTGAACGAGAGGAGAATAATGTGGAAAAGAAATCATTCAATTTCATTGACTATTTGATTTTTAATAATTTATTTACTCTCTGCACATTTTTAATTCTCCATGCATGTATACAATTCACCATGGCATGAGACCATAGGGCTTTCGAAGCCTCTGAATTTGGGAACATTCCCTGAATTTTCCAAAGTCAGAGGCCATCCCTATGAAGAGTTATTGATTTTCCAATTCTAGGTTGCTAGTTTAAGTATTTTAATCCCAATAATTAGCATGTTGTGAAATAAATTCTAGGAAAATTTGGTGATGTTTATTATGACCAGAGGACCACTAGGAAAAATAGGTTTTGAGTTAATTCACTTGTAGTAACCACTAATTGGCTTAAACACCCAAAATGGAGCTTTAATTAATTAGAGCTAATCATACATCAAATTGACTTGAAATCAAATCTCCACTGACCTTTAGGATCAGAGGAACCCACCATAAAAGTTTGAAGTCAATTGAACTTGGTTAGCCCTATCAAATGGGTTGATTAAGCCATTTAGCCAAAATTAAACTTAAAAATTCATAACTTTCAAAATACTTTTCAAAAATTCACCAAATTGATTTTGGAGCCTCTCTGATATCAGGGGTATTTAAGAAAATTAAAATTACAATTTTCTAAAAAAGTTGATTTTTTGCATTATTTTAATATTTTTAATAATTAAAAAATAATAAAAATCACAAAAGTAATAAAATTCACCAAAATGTCACATTTTAAATTTTAATCACTTAGGAACAAATCCCATATTTTTCTTAGGTCTCTATGATGAGATATTAAATTTTAAAGCCCTAGGGTAATTTTAAATTTAAAAAAAATGTATTTTCTAGCATTTCCACTAAAATAGTTATAATAAATCAAAGAAAAATCAAAAAATTATAAAAATTAGTTTTCTGATTTTCTTGATATCAGAGAGATTTTTGAAAAATATAAAATTCATTTTTCAGCCTTTATTTTATTTTTAAATTAATTAATACTCCAAAACTCAAAATAATCATAATAAAAAGAATATAATTCAAATAATCACCAAAATTGGTCCAAGTGGTTCTCTAGTCATTAGAAATGTCCCATAATTTTCTTAAGGACAGAAACTTTCCCTTGGTCATATTATTAAATTTTCCTTGAAAATCCCTATTTTCCACCAAAAATAATTACATAAATAAATTAAATACAGAAAAATCACATTTTCTCCTCTAATGTCTTTATTGACCTATGAGTGAACTCACATAAAAATTTCAAATTCATTTGAGCTTAATTTAGTGAGTTATGAAATTATTAAGCTTGAAGGGCAAAATGGTAATTAAAATTTTAACCCTTAATTAAAACTTTAGGCTTAATAAAATGAAAGAGTAAAATATTTGATCCTAATCTGATTTGGATGATTGAAATTTAAATAATTAAAGGGTAGAAACCTACTAAATAATTTAAAAATAATTAAAATAAACCTTAATTAAATAGTTAATTAAATTTGGAAGAATAATAAAAAAATTGGAATTATTAAAATGGGGATGTTATTA
This sequence comes from Papilionanthe hookeriana x Papilionanthe teres, assembly GCA_022702705.1. NCBI lineage: Eukaryota > Viridiplantae > Streptophyta > Magnoliopsida > Asparagales > Orchidaceae > Papilionanthe > Papilionanthe hookeriana x Papilionanthe teres. Next base: position 369,548 of record CM040428.1, read on the forward strand.
GGAAGAGATTTGTCCTTTAATTTAAGAATCTCTAAATTAATCACTTCAATAATATTTAATTCCTAATTAAAATGATAATCCAAATTTAAAATTTAAAATTCTAAAAGACTTAATCACTAAATTAAATCAAAGTTAAATTATTTAAATTAAATCCTTTTAAAATTTCAATTAAATTAATACTTTAATAATTAAAATTAAATCATCTTTAAAACATAAAAAATAAAATATTAAATTAAAATTAAAAATAAAATCAAATTAAAACTTAAATGAAATTAAATTAAATAAAATTAAATTAAATTAAAACATATTAAATTAAATCAGATTAAATCAAATTTAATTAAAATTAAATTAAATTAAATTAAATTAAATTAAATCATATTAAATTAAATTAAATTAAATTAAATTAAAATAAAATAAAAAATAAAATCAAGTTAAAATAAAATTAAAATTAAATTAAACAAAATTAAATTAAAATTAAAACTAGACCAAATTAAATTGAATTAAAGTTAAATTAAATTGAATTAAAAAATAACATCACCTAAGACATAAAGAATTCAAAAATAAATCTAAAACAACTTGAACACTATTCCAAACTTAAACCCATTAATTGAAATTAAATTAAATCACAAATCACTTGAACATCTATTTGCCCTCGAAAGCTTTTGTTATCATACTCCTAAACAGAGTATTAAGTGAAGTGTTACTTCATTTATAGGATGTTCAAATGTCCTAGTTCATCTGAGCGAGATAACGAAACTTGAACTCCGGACGATTAATTCATTTGTATAATTAAATTCTCTTGGACTTAAAATACTCCTAGAAATATTGAAAAGATGTTTAAGATTCGTCTTAAGTACTTCCTCGATATGATAGGATGTTTATAAGAACAATTGAACTTAATTGTTCTTTGATGAAGAAAATCGTCCTCAAACGAAAGCACGAGAACCTAGACGTCATAGGAGATGACTAGGCTATAGGATTAGGAACTTGGTAGAAAACCATAACCCTTCCCTTAGCTTTACTAGGAACTTGTTATAAATACTTAAATGCTCTAACATGTGTTTTAAGTGCGGCTTGGGATGACGGGAAGACCCTCCAGGTACGCTTTTATTTTATTGCAATTTACCTTATTGCAAATTATTTAATCGCATCGCATTTACCTTTCTTGCATGATAAACAACTGTTGCATGAAAAACAAAACCTTTAGGGTAGTCCCTGAAACTGAAACCAAAACTAAAATTAAAAGTCATTACAAGATAAAATTCACTGCCACAACATTTCAAAATATAAAACAACTCAAAATTTAATCACAAACAGAACAACAAAACTACAACTACAACTAAATTAAAACGTCTTGTTGGATGATCATGAATACCTCGGATGATGTAACCTACGTGTTGCTAACGGGATTTCCACGGTCTAAATGAAAGTGTGGAACTCATTCGGTTGAGTTTAGCAAATTCATACGGACTAAGTGAATCCGATAAAAATAACGATGACGGAAGGATGGAGCACGTGGGATCTTAACGAGGTGTTGTTATAATCAACTTTAAGATTTGTTTAATTAAAAATATTAAAAAAACACACTGGATTTTAAGATTTTCTCTAAACCAGAACACTTCTCTCATCTCTCGATTTATGACTTCTAAAACTAAACCTCTGCGACAACGAGGAGCTCGGAGCATGGTGGGCGGCACGGCCATTGTCATCAGTGAAACTCGAGTCTACTTCAGCAAAACTTTCTTAGAATTAAATAACGAAGCCATAGGACTTCGAGGTAGTTTTCCTAGTGAGACATAAATCCTCAACTCTTCGTTAGGCATTTGCATGATCATATCATGTAAATTAAGCCCTAACCGGTCTTAGGACTCCGAGGAAGTCGTCCGATACGACATAAACCCTCACATCTTCGAGGCTATTTGTATGATTTTTATCATACAAATATAAGTCCTAATTAATTAAAATTAGCAAGATTAAAACATTAAATAAACATTAGGTCTTTCTTAAATCCAAGCCAAACAAATAGGATAGTCGGGAAATTACCGAAGTTCGCTTCGAATCTGTGATTTCTCCTACCTTTCTTCCTCTGAATTCCTAAAATAAAATGTTCCAAATTTGATCCATTCCCTATTGGAATTCTAAAATTCAATCCCTTGAAAACCTAAACTTTGAAATTTTTGAGAGCAGAACTACTGATTATTATCGAGAGTTTTCTTAGGTGACTCCTGTCACCTAAGATGTAATTAACTATAGGGGCTTGCCCTTATAGGGAATTTCAAGAACCCAGGTAATATAAACCCTGTTTAATGTTTTCATATTAAGCAGGGGAACTTGTCGGCTTATAAAATTGGTTCGCAGACCAAACGGATGCCACAAACCTTTCTAGTTTATTTAATCGAGCCCCATTATCGAGCAGTGTGTCTATTCTTCGGGATAGATACACAGTTTGTGGTGTGGTGCTCGTTTATATAAACTATTCGGGATGTGAGATCAGTTTGATTTTATATCTTGAAATTTTCAAATTTAAAATTATTTTCAAAATCAAATACTACTTTTCAAATTATTCATTTAAATTAAATTAAAAATTCGCCGACAATTTCTGTAGGCGACCCCCTTTTCAAAATTAAACACAAACCTAAAAATATGCCGAAGCGAGTGTAGTGAATGTGTAAGTCAACCCTCACCAGACCAAACCACCCAGGGTGGTCCTAAGGCCAAAGAGTCCTATAGGGAACTCATCCTTTAAACCCTCACATTTGATTTCAACCCTCTAGGTGATTAGGGGTCTACAATCAAGCTTGTGGGGTTTGCGAGGAGGCAAGAAGTGGTTCAAATTTCTAAGGGATGGGTCCCAATTCTAGTCCTCTAAGATAGTGAAAGGAAAAGCTTAAGGCTAGATCCTAAACACTAAAGAGGGAAGAGAAGACCTCATAAAAAATGAGGTCAACAAATGGACTCCCAATAGGTGTGGTGTGCTAACCAAGCTCACCGCGCGTATTGGCGTTGACCGAAGAAATCAACAAAACCAAAACAGATGTCCAAGTGACAAACTTAGGACGAAGTAGAAGCATTTCCGCTGGGGAGTATCAGGTAAATCTCCAAGACTGAAGATTCTAGAACTCTCGCTGGGGAAAAAGGAGGTGAGTTTCAGATCACAAGATTTCAAGAGATTGGATCTTAGATTCGTTTCATTTTTTTATTTTAAGTTTTAATTATGAGTTTGAATTTTGATTTGAGTTTGAATTTTGATTTGAGTTTCAACTTTTGGTTTTATGCGGAGAAAAGAGTAGGGCGGAGGCCCACCCGAATGCTGAGAAGGAAGCATGACTGAACCTATTCCATATGTGTATCTTTGAGAAGGATTAGGACTGAGCACTATCCCAAATGCTTTGAGGAAGAATAGGACAAAGCCTATCCGAAATGCAGAGTGCTTTAATTACAATTTATTCGTTGAGAGGATCAAATTTTGAGATTGCTTGAGAAAGGAGTAGAATTTGTGCTCATCCCGAGTGCTGAGAATTGCTTGAGAAGGGAGTAGGGCGGAAGCTCATCCCTATCGTTGAGATTGCTTGAGATGGGAGTAGGGTGGAAGCCTACCCGAATGCGAGATTTCTTTGAGATAGGAGTAGGGCGGAAGCCTATCCCGAATGCTGAGATTTCTGAGATGGGAGTATGGCGGAAGCCTATCCCGAATGCTGAGATTGCTGAGATGGGAGTACGGCGGAAGCCTATCCCGAATGCTGAGATTGCTGAGATGGGAGTAGGGCGGAAGCCTATCCCGAATGTTGAGATTTCGCTGAGAGGGAGTACGGCGGAAGCTTATCCCGAATGTTGAGATTCGTTGAGATGGGAGTACGGTGGAAGCCTATTCCGAATGCTGAGATTGCTGAGATGGGAGTAGGGCGGAAGCCTATCCCGAATGCTGAGATTGCTGAGATGGGAGTAGGGCGGAAGCCTATCCCGAATGCTGAGATTGCTGAGATGGGAGTAGGGCGGAAGCCTATCCCGAATGCTGAGATTTGCTGAGATGGGAGTAGGGCGGAAGCCTATCCCGAATGCTGAGATTGCTGAGATGGGAGTACGGCGGAAGCCTATCCCGAATGCTGAGATTTAGTTTATGCAGTGGTTGTGAAAGATTTTGTCGATATTTGATTTATGCTGTGACTATGAAGAATTTTACTGAGATTTGGATTTAGCAGGAGATCGAAATGAGATATGAAAGTGCTCCATATCCCATGAGAATCAATCAAAGTCTGATTAGTTGGCGAAGGGTACGAACCCATGCCATCCGAATCAAATTGAAGATTCCTCGTGATTCTGAAATCGTCCCGAGTGAGGGTTTCAGAGGAGGTATGGAATAGATCTTGATTTGAAGAAGGATTGGAAGATTTGAAAAGATGGACGTAAACTGGAATTCAATTTGAGCTTTAGATTTGTTTTGTTTGTTCTTTAACTATCCCATTTTTTTTTGTTTATTTGGTGTTCATGCGGATTTGAAATTCTTTTTTAATGTTTGGATTTTTATGGAAGAGAGTTCTTATTTATTTTCTTTTTCTTTTCTGTTCTTTGTTCGAAGTTCATTTAACTTTAATGGCGTTTCCCAATCAATTTGCACAAAAAGAGGTGAAGGCAAAATGTGGTCACTTTCATTCCAATCTTGTTGAAGATACATCATACAACTCGATCTGAAATATTTCTCATACAATCCATGACTCAAAACGGACTATGTATGATTCTTGTTGATCCATCCAAAAAGTATCTGTTAAATCCATGTCTGAATAATGAGATACACGGTCAATAACATCACCTTCCAAGCCATCCTTGGCAGGAATGCCACATGGATGTGCATTGAAGGTGTGTTATTTCCCATGTAACTCACAGCTCGTAGGCGGAGATTCTCCAATTCTGGATCTGGCTGGTAGTGGTATGGTGCCTTTCTGTCGTCCATCCTTCTAAAAGTGACGGAGATCCGCTCCACTGGTACTCCCGGTATACAATGCTTTGCGACGTCTGCTCCATTTCCTTGTAATATCATGACGGAACCTACCGGAAGTGGTATCTCCACCGGCCCTCGGAACTTACCCGGGCCTACTATCCGGAGGTCAGATCCGAACATGATATTGCATTGGTTGACAAACGAAGCTGTGCGAAAGGTCGACAAAGTCATGGTGGTCTATGTGTGGAGGTATGCGGTCGCCCTCTCGATAAATGTTGATGATGCAAGCTGTTGGGTATGCGGTCTGCGGCGGTACCCTCCACGTTATCATTCTTTTCACCATTCTTTTAATTATTCTCGGCATTGGATTCACCTCACCGTGACGGAGTATCCCTGGTGGATTTCCTTTTCTGTCATCTGCGAAGTTATAGCAACATCCGCATTGTATTGTGACTCTTCCTTTCCCTGGCATCCATTTCCGGGGTTCCGAATAAGTCTTTTCTCTCAGACGGCCTGCTCGACCCATCTTCTGAAGTTCTAAGATGCAATCCACAATCTGCTGTTGCTCGTACTCTGAGAATACACCTGTGTGTAACTCGAGGCCTTCTAAAATGTTGATTCTTTTGCCTCTAATCCTTTCAAAGTATTCGAAAGTCTTCTTCTCAACATTTTGCATTCTTTCTAGTTCATATTATGGGATGATCTGCAAGTGACGAGGCCTAGTAACGTATTGCGGGATGTATGGCTCAATCTCGTCACATTCTCCTGCATACCTTGGCTCCTCGGGGATTGTCTCTGTCGGGACATCCTCCGGGGTTGCTTCAGCAACAAGGTTCTTCAGATACGGTATCTCTATCTGACGTCGAGGCGATTTCTCTGCCTCTGATCTTCTCAGATTTTCCCTTATCCTTTCTGTTGTTCTTGGAGCTTTTTCTCTCTTTTCAGGTTCCTGATGAACCGGTATCTTTGAAATGTGTGTGTTGGCGAATGTGGCTGTTTCCTCGTGTTGATCTGCTGCTAGTTTAGTCAACATCTTGCGGATACGGCGATTCTTATTCCTTCTTTGAGTAGCAGTGAGCGTAGCTCTCCTTACTTCTTGAATTTCTGTGGGCGTGGCGCTGACGAGCCTGCTCTCTGTCGTGGCAACTACTGACTTGATTTTCTTACTTTCCTCAGTGTTTGTCTTTCTTTTCTTGTTGCTGGATTGGCGGCTTGGGCCACCCATCTTCATCACATGTACGGCTATGAAGCTCTTCTCGGTCCACGGGACCCGATCATTTTCTTCATACTTGTAAGGTTGGCTGGTGTGAAGTCGAATCAATTTCTATCAACTTGCTCCATCCTTCACCCTCTTTTCATCGAGTGCGAGACTCACGCCATTTTTAAAGTTTAGGACCAACCGCCCGTTCGACATTTCCCTGCGAAGAAAACAAGGAAAGGATCGAGGGCGTACTAAGAACAAGAACATTAAGAAAGTATTTATCACTGAAGATTCTTATTCACTTATTCCAATTTAAATTTTTAAGGAAAGCAGGAAAAGATAAAGAAAGATCAGGAAAAAGATATGATTTGAAAGGAAGGGTAAAACTTTATTATTATGATTTTCACATATTTTATTTTTAGTACATTTTTTTTATTTTATCCATTTTTATGTTTTTGGGTTCGGACCCGATCACAAAGTGATTGCTTCACCCGTGTTTCTAGGGATAAGACTCTATTTTAGAGGCCACCCTTCGAAACATCGGGTTGCCTAATACTTCTTCAAATATCGTCCATTGATTGGAAGCATTTGTCGTTCTCCTTGGTAATTCACAAGTTGGTAGGAGCCTCTCGAGTAGGTCGCCTCGACCACAAACGACCCTTCCCAAGTGGGTTCAAATTTGCCTCCTATCTTGCGATGTGCAAGAATAGGTCTTCTGAGAACAAGAACTAAGTCACCAACTTTGAAAGTTCTCGGGCGGACCAATTTATCATGGGCCTGGATCATCTTAGCTTGGTACAGTTCCAAATTTTGTTGCGCTGCAAGTCTTTTTCCTTCCAAGTTTTCCAGTTCTTCCAGTCGTAATCGGGATTTTCTTCGTAGTAATTTTATTTGCAAGCTGCGATCCCGAGTGATGGTAGTCGGACCTCCAAAGGTAAAACGGCCTCGGACCCGTACACTAAAGTGTAAGGCGTAGGCGAGTAGGAGTCACGAAAGTCGTCCTGTAGGCCCATAAGGCTTCTAACAACTTCTTGTGCCAATTTCTCTTGTTGTCATCCAAAGTTTTCTTTAAAATTTGAACGAGAGTTTTATTAAAAGCCTCGGCCAAGCCGTTTGCTCTTGGGTAGTAGATTGTTGAGTATCGCCAATCGATTCCATGTCTTGTGACAAAATTGTTGATCTTTGTACTTCTGAATGCGGACCCATTATCTGAAATGATTTTGTGCGGTACTCCGAAACGGTAGACGACTTGATTTTTGAAAAAGCGTAGCACGTGGTGTGCCTTTACTTCTACGAGTGGAGCCTGCTTCGCCCATTTAGAAAAGTAGTTTGTAGGCTGCAAGGATGAAGCGATGTCCTCTTGAAGAAGGTGGTTCCATCGGACCCACTATATCCGTGCCCCAACACTCGAATGGCCACGATGCGGTTGTCGGATGTAGCACATTTGGAGGTTGGTGTAGAACCACTCCGTGCACTTGGCACTCGGTGACAACTTTTGGCAATCTTCATGCGATCGGTCATCATCGAGCGCCAGTAATACCCTAGTCTTTTAATTTTCATTTTCATTTTCGGACCCGACTGATGAGCGCCACAAAGTCCTGAATGCACTTCTTTGACAATTTCACGAGCCTCGGACCCGTTCAGGCATCTTAACCACATTTGATCAAAAGACCTTCTGTATAATGTATTGTTTATTAATGCGTAAGACAGAGCTCTTTTCTTGATTTGATGTGCTAATGACTTATCGTCTGGTAATTTCCCTGTTTGCAGGTAGTCCGATAGCGGTCGACGCCTAATCTTCCGTGTTTTCCGTCACTCGCTGCAACTCGATTCCTCTCGCTTTTTGATTTACGTATCATATCCATGTCGAGCCGTGATAGGACCTGTCGTCCTTGAACTAACACTTCAAGCCGACTCATCTTGTGAGCGAGGCAAATTCTTTTGCGAGGCAAGCTAGCGCATCCGCGAGAGCGTTTTCTCTTCGGGGATCTTGTAGATTGTTACGTTCGGAATTTGTTCCAACAGTTTCATGGCATACTGAAAGTATTGCTCGAGTCTTGGCTTTAAAATTCTGTATTGTCCGGCGACCTGTTGAATGATCAACGGAGAATCTCCGTAGATATTGATATATGTTATTCCCATTTGAATAGTCAGTTCTAGTCCTGTTATGAGGGCTTTGTATTCTGCCTCGTTGTTTGTGCACGGCTCTGTTAAGTGGTAGGAGTATCTTAACATCCCCTGCTCCGGTGTTATAAAGATTATTCCGATTCTTGCCTTACCGGGCACTATCATTTGCAATTCTTTGTCTTTCTGTGCTGAGGACGCTCCGTCGAAGTATAGTTCCCAACATTGATCATCAGTGTCTTCTAGGCTCATTATCTGTTCGTCTGGCAAATTGTCGTCGAGAGGCGAATCTGCCGGTAAAGGGTGTGCTGCAAGGAAGTCAGCTAGCACTTGTCCCTTTACGGCACGAAGAGGAACGAAAGTTATGTCGAATTGCAATAGTATCATCGACCACCTGGAAAGTCTGCCAGAAAGTGTTGGACGGGTCATCAAATATTGCAACGGATTAACTTTCGAGATAAGGTTGACCTTATGAGAGAGCATGTAATGCCTGAGTTTCTGTGCGGCGAAGATCAGGGCTAAACAATGCTTCTCAATTGGAGGATACTTTACCTCCATCGGAATCAAACGACGGCTTAAGTAAGAGAGAGCATTTTCTTTTTCCTCATCATTGACCTGGGCTAGCAGGGCTCCAAGGGAGTTGTCTAGAGGCGCGGTATAAAGTATCAGCGGTCTACCTGAGACTGGGGCTGCTAAGACAGGAGGTGTCATTAAGTATTTCTTAATGTCCTCGAAGGCCCATTATCATTTCTCTTCCCAAACGAATTTGGCATCCTTTTTAATTAATGCCGAGAAGGGCTGACACCTACTTGACAAGTTCGAGATAAAGCGTCAAAGATATGCCAGCTTCCCTTGAAAGGATCGTAGCTGTTTTAAGGTTTTGGGAGGCGGCATCTCTAAGATAGATTTAATCTTTTCCGGATCAATTTCAATCCCGCGATGTCGGACAACAAATCCTAAGAATTTCCCGGAGGTAACGCCAAAGGCGCATTTTAAGGGATTCATCTTAAGGTTGTATTGCCTTCGTCGCTCGAAGACAATTCTCGAATCATACAGGTGGTCTTCCTTCAGTTTGCTTTTGATGACCACATCGTCCACGTAGCACTCGACTTGGTTGTGAATGAGATCATCAAAAATCTTTGTCATTGCTCTTTGGTATGTCGTTGTTGACCTCATTTTTGGTGAGGTCTTCTCTTCTTCTCTTTAGTACTTAGGATCTAGCCTTAGGCTTTTCCTTTGACTATCCTAGAGGATTAGAATTGGGACCCACCACTTAGAAATTCAAACTACTTCTTAACTCCCTGCAAACTCCACAAACTTGATTGTAGACCCCTAATCACCTAGAGGGTTGAAATCGAATGTGGAAGTTTATAGGATGAGTTCCCATAGGACTCTTTGGCCTTAGGACCGCTTACTGGTGGCACGGTCGCAGTGAAGGGGCTGACTTACACACACACTATACCTATACACTACACTTTCACACACCTCTTAAAACCACACCCATACCCAATTTGACCTCCTGACTCATGCAAGTGGTTCACATGGATGGTCCTTAACCCCTAAGCCCTTGGCTAAGAGGGTTAGGAACAACATAGTGGATGCCTCAAATGAGTCCCTTCATGGCTCATGTGGGCTTGATGTGGCTTCATGGCTCAACCAAAATGATTTCATTCCACTTACATTCACCCAAGATTCAATTTTCCAAATTTTCAATTTTTGACTCCGGGACCCTACACCCGCTAACTTACCCAAAACCCTCGAAACCACCCAAAATTTGCAAAATCACCTAAATTACCCAAAATTCCTCAAAATCAATCCCAAACATTCCCACATTACTCAAATTAATCATCCATACCCAAAAATACCAAAATTCCAAAAATACCTCTCAATACCCTCCAAATACCCAAAATACCCCTCTTAGCCAAAAATCCAAAAATTCAGAAAATTCCCAGAAAATTCCAGAAAATCCCAAATATTCCCAATTTCATTTTGTTCAACTACACCATGGGCCAATTTTGTCAATTTATACCACTTTTGTCAAAATCCCCAATTTGACCCATTTTAACCCAAAGTGAACCCAATGTCAAACCAAACCTACCCAATTGACCCAAATTCTGGTCCAATTCAATTCTAAACTTCAATTAAACATCCCCAACACCAATCTAGACCAAATCCAAGTCCAATTTGATTGACATTTGGATCCAATTTCACTTTTGGCCTTAAAGCCCATTTTGGACCCATGACCCAAACTTAGCCCAAACTCATCCAATTCAACTCCAATTAACCCCAAATCTTTTCTAAACCTTCCTTAACATCCCCATAAACAAAAAACTAACATGATTTGCCCAAAATTTAGACCCAAACCCCACTCAAATTCAACCTAAAATCAAAAAGCCCAATTTTGACCTAAACCCAAACCTAACCCAAATAAACCCAAACCTCAAAATCAAAACCCAACCAAAGCCAAAACCTCTTTGAAACACTCCCATAAACATTTTCCAACATTTATTTTACATCAATTTCAACCCTAGCCCAACATTGGCCCAAGTTAGCCCAATTTGACCTATATTGGCCCATTCACCAAAAAAGCCCAAATCCAACCCAATTCAAACCCAAACCACCTTAAATCTATTTCAAATTACTCATGAAACATCGCTAAACCAAAACCAACAATCATTTGGCCCAACCTTTTACAAAAATTCCCATCCATGAACTCATTCTTAAACCTAAAGGCCCACTTCCTTAAACCACTTTAAAAAGTCCACCCAAGACCATTTCAAAAGCCCAAGTTTTTAATCCAAAGCCCACATGACATTTACCCACATCATCCATTTAATCAAAATCACCCCTAAGTCTTAAAATCATCATTAAGCCATTCCAAATCAAGCCCCATACAAATTCCCATCAAAATACCAAAATTTTTCTTAAATCCATTTCCATGAAATTGACTTAACTTTTCCCAAGCCAAAGATGAGCCATGAAGCCATGCATGAGCCACATGGGAGCCATGAGAGCCATGGAATCTACTTTCCACCTCACCATACCCAAGATGGCAAGAGGAGGAGGCCCTTTCCATACTCTCTTAAGAGTGATTAACCACTTCCATGACTCCACTAAACCATGCTTAAACTTAATTGTACTTGGATTGTGACTTGACCCCACTAATCAAGCTGATCCAAATCACTTTCTCTTCAGCCTAAACCAAGCCTTGGGTGGTGCACCTAGCCCAAATGGATGGGTTGACCAATTTGAGCCAAAATGAGCCCTCTCCCATTCCATTCTAATCCAAGCCTTTTACACATGGCATTTGCCAATTGCCTACACTAAACCCCAGCCCTGACCCACCTGAACAAGATGGTGACCAGTGCCTGGCCGGCCAGCCACAAGGTCGCCGGAAAACACCATGGCCGAGACCTTGAGAGGAGCCAAACTTTGGAATTCCACCTTGCTGAGCTGCCCCATGCCCAATGGCCACCATGGTTGTTCTTCCCATGCCCAGAGCGGCTGATCCCAACCCTTGGCCATCCCTGTGAGGCTCTCCAGCCACCTCTATTTAAACCAGACCCCCTAACGGCCATGGAGGAGAGTTGCACAAACCTTACCGAAACTCCGCCAAAATTGTTCCAAACCCTACTCCATACTTAGAGCGAGTTGATCCCCAGGTGTCGATTTGCCCTAATCCTCAGCGACGGAATCCAATTTCTCGACCGAAATTTCATCCAAAACCGGGACACTTTGCCACAGTGAGCCAATCCTCAAATTGATCGGTCCTACACCTTCACTGGACCAAGAGGAGAAGCTTCCCATCGAAAGCCCCATCTCCGGGCCACCCGGTTGCTCCGGCCTCCAAGCTTTGTGATCGGGCTTGGTCGAAATCATACCTGAGCGATTCACCGGACCGGGAGACTTCATCCGGAGCTTCGCGGGATCCAATCGCGGGTGACACAACCCTCAGATTGAAGCCACACTTCTCTGAGCAAAGGTATGAGCTAACTCTTTATCCTGAGCTTCTGGAGATTCTCCATTTCAAATGCTTTAATTTCAATGCATGATCACCGTATAGATGTATTCGTATCTTCAAGACGAATCCATAGAGCATAAGAACACGAAAATCCGTTGAGAAATGAGTGAGTTCTTAGGGTTTTAGTGTGGACGGTTCTCGGGCTAGGAGGCTTGGGGACGATGAACGGATGTCGTTCATTTAATACACGCGCGGACGGACGGCTCAGATGGCGTCGGACGAGGAGATGATACATGAACCGCGGGCCGCGTGGCGCTGAGTCGGAAGGCGGCGCCGAATCAGGAGGCGACGCGTGTGCGTTCGGGGCTGCCTAGGATGAGTCAGCGCCGCCGTTTTAAATAGAAAATTAGGGATTTTTCTGATTTATTTAATTCCCTGAACTTTGAAAATTCATAACATTGTGTAGAAAAATCCTAAAAATAAAATAAAAATACCCTCTTGCTTAGTGAACAAAGGAGAATAATGTGGAAAAGAAATCATTTAATTTCATCAAGTATTTTATTTTTAATAATTTATTTACTGTCTGCATTATTTTAATTCTCCATGCATATAGGAAATTCACCATGGCATGAGACCATAGGGCTTTTGAAGCCTCTGAATTTGGGAACATTCCCTGAATTTTCCAAAGTCAGAGGCCATCCCTATGAGAAGTTATTGATTTTTCAAATTGATGTTACTGTTTCGAGTATTTTAAATCCAATAATTAGCATGTTGTGAAATAAATTCTAGGAAAATTTGGTGATGTTTTTTATGACCAGAAGACCCTAGGAAAAATAGGTTTTGAATTAATTCACTTGGAATAACCCTAATTGGCTTAAACACCCTAAATAGGTTCTTAATTAATTAGAGCTAATCATACATCAAATTGACTTGAAATAAATTCTCCACTGACCTTTAGGATCAGAGGAACCCACCATAAAAGTTTGAAGTCAATTGGGTTTGGTTAGCCCTATCAAATGGGTTGATTAAGCCATTTAGCCAATTTAAACTTTAAAAATTCTTAACTTTCAAAATAATTTTCAAAAATTCACCAAATTGGTTTTGAAGCCTCTCTGATATTAGGGAAATTTAAGAAAATTAAAATTTCAATTTTCTAAAAAAGTTGATTTTTTGTATTATTTTAATATTTTAATAATTAAAAAATAATAAAAATCACAAAAATAATAAAATTCACCAAAATGTTACATTTTGAATTTTAGTCACTTAGGAATAAATCCCATATTTTTCCTAGGTCTCTATGATGAGTTATTAAATTTTAAAGCCCTAGGGTAATTTTAAAATAAAAAAAATGTATTTTCTAGCATTTATATTAAAATAATTCTAATAAATCAAAGAAAAATCAAAAAATTATAAAAATTGATTCTCTGATTTCCTTGATATCAGAGAGATTTTTGAAAAATATAAAATTCATTTTTCAAACTTAATTTTATTTTTAAATTAATTAATACTCCAAAACTCAAAATAATTATAATAAAAATAATATAATTCAAAAAATCACCAAACTTGGTCCAAGTGGTCCTCTGGTCATTAGGAATGTCCCATAATTTTCTTAAGGACAGAAACTTTTCCTTGGTCATATTATTAAATTTTCCTTGGAAATCTCTATTTTCTACCAAAAATAATTACATAAATAAATTAAATACAGAAAAATCACATTTTCTCCTCTAATGTCTTTATTGACATATGAGTGAAGTCACATAAAAATTTCAAAATTATTTGAGCTCAATTTAGTGAGTTATGAAATTATTAAGCTTGAAGGGCAAAATGATAATTAAAATTTTAACTCTTAATTAAAACTTTAGGCTTAATAAAATGAAAAGGTAAAATATTTGATCTTAATCTGATTTGGATGATTGAAATTTAAATAATTAAAGGGTAGAAACCTATTAAACAATTCAACAATAATTGAAATGAACTTTAATTAAAATAATTAATTAAATTTGGAAGAATAATAAAATTGGAATTATTAAAATAGGGATGTTATTAGGAAGAAGTTTGCTCTTTAATTTAAGAATCCCTAAACTAATCATCCCAATAACATTTAATTCCTAATTAAAATGATGATCCAAGTTTAAGATTTGAAATGCTAAAAGACTCAATCATTAAATTAAGTTAAGGTTAAATTATTTAAAGCAAATCCCTTTAAAATAAAATATTAAATTAAATTAAATTAAATTAAATTAAATTAAAACAAATTAAATTAAATTAAATTAAATTAAATTAAATTAAATTAAATTAAAACACATTAAATTAAATCAAATTAAATTAAATTAAATTAAATTAAATTAAATTAAATTACATTAAATTAAATTAAATTAAATTAAATTAAATTAAATTAAATTAAATTAAATTAAATTAAATTAAATTAAATTAAATTAAACCTAAATCAAATTAAATTAAATCAATTTGAATTAAATTAAGCTAAAACATATTATATTAAATTAACTTAAATTAAATTAAATTAAATTAAACCACATTAAATTAAATTAAATTAAGTTAAATTAAATTAAATTAAATTAAATATAACATCATCTAAGACATGAAGAATTCAAAATAAATCTAAAACAACTTGAACACTATTCCAAACTTAAATCCATTAACTAAAATTAAATCACAACTCACTTGAACATCCATTTGCCCTCGAAAGCTCGTGATGTCATAACTCTTAAAAAGGAGTGTTAAAAGAAGCGTTACTTCACTTATAGGATATTCAAATGTCCTAGTTCATTGAGCAAGACAACAAAACTTAAACTCTCGGATGATTAATTCATTTGTATAATTAAATTCATTTGGACTTAAAACAATCCTAGAAATATTGAAAAGATGTTTAAGATTCGTCTTAAGCACTTCCTCAATATGATAGGATATTTATAAGAACAATTGAACTTAGTTGTTCTTTGATGAAGAAAATCGTCCTCAAACTAAAATACAAGAACCTAGATGTCATAGGAAATGACTAGTTATAGGATTAGGAACTTGGTAGAAAACCATAACCCTTCCCTTAGCTTTACCTAGGAACTTACTTTAAATGCTTAAATATTCTAACCGTGTTTTAAGTGCGACTTGGGATGACGGGAAGACCCTCCGGGTAAGCTTTTATTTTATTGCAATTTACTTTACTGCAATTTATTTAATCACATTGCACTTACTTTTCTTGCATGATAAACAAGCTGTTGCATGAAAACCTACACCTTTAGGATAGTCCCTAAAACTGAAACCAAAACTAAATTAAAAGTCATTACAAGATAAAATTCACCGCCACAACATTTCAAAATATAAAACAACTCAAAATTTAATCACAAACAAAACAACAAAACTACAACTACAACTAAATTAAAACGTCTTGTTGGATGATCGGGAATACCTCGAGTGATGTAACCTACGTGTTGCTAACGGGATTTCCCACGGTCTAAATGAAAGTGTGGAACTCATTCAGTTGAGTTTAGCAAATTCATCTGGACTAAGTGAATCCGATAAAAATAACGATGCCGGAAGGATGGAACCAGTGGGATCTTAACCGGTGTTGTTATAATCAACTTTAAGATTTGTTTAATTAAAATATTAAAAACACCTGGATTTTAAGATTTTCTCTAAACCAAAACACTTCTCTCATCTCCTGATTTATGACTCCTAAAACTAAACCTCTGCAACAACAAGGAGCTTGGAGCATGGTGGGCAGCTCGGCCATCGTCATCAGCAAAACTCGGATCTACTTCAACAAAACTTTCTTAGAATTAAATAACCAAGCCATAGGACTTCGAGGTGGTTTGCCTAGTGCAACATAAATCCTCAAACCTTCGTTAGGCATTTGTATGATCATGTCATGTAAATTAAGCCCTAACCGGTCTTAGGACTCCGAGGTAGTCGTCCGATACGACATAAACCCTCACATCTTCGAGGCTATTTGTATGATTTTATCATACAAATATAAGTCCTAATTAATTAAAATTGGCAAGATCAAAACATTAAATAAACATTAGGACCTTCCTAAATTCAAGCCAAACAATAGGATAGTCGGGAAATTATCGAAGTTCGCTTCGAATTTGTGATTTCTCCTACCTTTCTTCCTTCGGATTCCCAAAATATAATGCTCTAAATTTGATCCATTCCCTATTGAAATTCCAAAACTCAATCCATTGAAAACTTAAACCTTGAAATTCTTGAGAAGCAGAACTACTGATTATTATCGAGAGTTTTCTTAGGTGATTCCCGTCACTTAAGATGTAATTAACTATAGGGACTTGCCCTTATAGGAAATTTTAAGAACCCGAGTAATATAAACCTCGTTTAATGTTTTTATATTAAACAGGGAATTTGATCGGCTTATAAAATTGGTTCGCATACCAAACGGATGTCACAAATCTTCTAGTTTATTTAATCGAGCCCCATCATCGAAGCAATGTGTCTATTCTTCGGGATAGATACATGGTTTGTGATGCGGTGCTCGTTTATATAAACTATTCGGGATGTGAGATCGGTTTGATTTCATATCTTAAATTTTTCAAATTTAAAATTATTTTCAAAATCAAATATTACTTTTCAAATTATTTATTTAAATTAAATTAAAATTCGCCGACAATTTCTGTAGGCGACCCCCTTTTCCAAATGAAACACCAAAACCTAAAAAATACGCCGACATATTTCTCGCGACTCCGCTGGGGAAAATTCCTATCTCCATTTTTAATCAAATAGTTCTACTTTCAAAAATCGGTAGTGTATCCATGTCCCTAATGGATCAAACTACCCTTCTTTCCGTTGGAATATTATGTTCATTTCTACCTTGAACAAGTATAGCCAACATTCTCTCGGATCTAGGAGCCACTGTTTAGACACCCCTAAACAGAGAGGTTCCAAGATCCTTTTACCTCATTTCTGAGGTGGGGTGGACCCCCAATAGGTGTTAGTTTAGAAGTGATCCTTCGAGTCGAGAAGTCTTGCATAAGACTTTCTTTTCCTTTCTAATTCTGAATCAGATTCATTACCTTCTCTACACCTTTGAACATTCCGTTCTAAATAAACAAACCCTCTAATGAATGACTCTTTTAACAAATATACATGAACAAGAATGTGTTCGGACTCTTTTCGTTTCCTTTCTTTTCGTCCTGATGAGAAGAAGCATAACTCGGGACCGACAATCGAATCTACCTTGCGAAATGGAAGCCCCAAAGCCGATTTTCTCCTTCACCAATGGACTGGACTTCGCCGTTTACAAGGATGAGCCGTCCGACAATGGGATCATCCGGTTTGGACAAGGATTCGAGAACACAAATGTCAAAATCGCCGACGTTACTCTCTTCGCACCGATGAACAAAGTGCCGAACCGAGAAACCCATGATTGAGTTCAACCTTAAGTCAACTCAAGAGTTTCCTCCTCTGCAAAGGGTTCCAGTCGAGAGGAATACCGTCGTCCATAGAAGGACCGTTATCTCTACCCCCACCGGTCTAGTCGTCTCCGCACCTAGCCCGGCTCCCGCCAACCGAAGGGGAAGGAAGTTCAAATTTGTAACGAGCATGTTACCGTGGAGGGTACGGATTTCCGTGCAAGACCTTCGTTTTTGAAATTGGGTCCGGCTCGAGGGTTCCACCCCTAACACGGACTCGGAGGAGAAACAGAGGCGGGAAGATTGCCGGGAAGGCCGTAGGCCGCCGAAGGCGCTTTCTTAGAAGAAATCCCCGAGTACACACCACTACCCGAATACATACCATTGCCCGAATATACACCCCTTTTGGAAGGAAGTAGATTCCATCCCCTTTCCGCCGCAGCTGACGAGGAAAATGTCCGCAGGATTGCTTCTACATTACCTCGACCCGCATACTATAGCGACAACAGAAGAAAGAGGGCTAGGGTTACACAACTTGCCCGACTACATACTGTGATTGAGAAGTTGGCGAGGAAAGAAAGATGCCCTGTATCGGAAATTTTAAGAAGGATAGGGCGGGTGCCGGCCAAATCCCGTCTTGGGCCGCGAGTAGAATCTGCTATCGCTGCAGAAGAGCCTAATAAGAAGATGAAGGCTAGTCCACTTGTTGTTGTTTCAGGTTTACAGATCAGGGAGGATACCACCTTCCGAAGCATTCGGCCGACGGACCATCCGGTCCTCAGGCCTCTCATCGCTAGAAGGATGGTATGGCGTCCCACTACCGGCCGATTAAGACCGAAACAACGTCCGGAAAAGGAAAGTCTCGTCGGGAGACTTGAGTCCGAAGAAAGTGCTACCGCAGTAAAGGGGACTCATGAGAAAGAAACCCGACAAGTTATCACATGACAACCGCAAGGATGTACGGAAAAGACCACTGGAAGACGCTATGGAAAAGCTAAGAACCGATATTCGGCGACTAGCAAGGGAAAGAGAAGAGAAATTCGGAAATGAAGTTGACTCGTCGAGTTCATGGATGATGAATATGCGGAAATTAACATGGTTGAAACGAGAGCTTCGTCGACTTCACAAGGTGCTCCTGCAGCTGCGAAAGAGAGGAGCCGAAGTAATGAGAAGGCGGCTTCAAGAGAAAGATGATACGATCGCCCAAATGGCAAAAAGGATGGAAGAGATGGGCTGTAGCCCTAGCCACTCTCCGAGTCGGGTTCAACCCCAAAGAGAAACACCCCCGAAGTCATTCACATTGTAGACGGAGGAAAGGAGATTACATCCGTCAACCGGGATGATCAATTAAAGAAGGATGCAACACAAAGTATGATTCCGGAAAAGGATATCAAGAGTTTGGTGGAACAGCAGGTGCGAGAATCCTTGGCACAATCAAAGAGCGGACATCCATTCGGACGGGTAGACCTTACCCCGAAGAATTCGACGACGTCCAATATCCGAAAGGCTTTGTACCACCTCCGTTCAAGACCTTTGATGGAACCGGAAACCCTCGGCGGCATGTTGCACATTTTCGTGCCGGTTGTTGCAATGCCGGCGGAAGTGATGCTTTACTCTTCCGACAATTTGTCGACAGATCTGTCGGGGATCGCCTTTGATTGGTATGCGGAATTACCAAACGGTTCGGTGAAGACATTTTCGGAATTAGAGAACCTCTTCATCAAGCGATTTGCTTGGAGCTCAGCACCACATCACTATAGGTGATTTAGTGGTAGAGAAGCAGAAGCCGAACGAAACCTTGGTGGACTACATACTTCGATGGAGGAATCTAAGTATGAAGTGTGAGCCACAGCTACAAGAACAGCACGCAGTCGGTATTTTACTTAAAAGCATTCATGGCCCGATAGCACTTCTCCTCAAGGGATTTACTATTAAGACTTTCGAGAAGTTGTTAAGCAAGGCCGGAAGCTTGCAAGAGGAGGCAAAGCAACTAAGTTTCACCGATAAAACAGACAAACAAAAGCCCGTGAAAACTTTTGAAAAGAAGTCCGGGATCATCGCGACGATCGATAAAGGCAAGCAGCTCGATACAAATATCGTCGAACGGCCGCGACAACCTCAATAGAATTACCAGCAACCCCGACCCGGCTATCGAGTCATCTCAACGGTATGAACAACCGCCTCGTCCACAATGGACGTTTAGGGAGTTCTCGAGCGAGGAGTATCCGTTCAAGAATGAGGCGGTGCCGAAAATGTTCCGCGACCTGATGAAGACTCCGGATTTCCAAGCTGCCGAGCCTAAAAGACCGGAAGAAGTCGACAAGAAAGGTGATCCCAACTTTTGCCCTTACCACCGGATGCTTGGGCACAAGATAGAAGATTGTATTACCTTCAAAAGTTGGCTCAACGACAATCTTCGGAAAGGGAATATAACGATCCCGAAAGAATACATGAAGGAACCCCGGAAAGGAGGTTCCGTCAATGTTATCTCGACGGATTTCATTGTTCCGATAGACCCCTATGCGACTGATGATGGATGGACTACCGCTTGGACAAAGTCTTCGAAGAAGGTTTTGGATCACATCCAAACCGCTTCGGTGCAAGCCTCAATTCAGAGTTCGAAAACTGTCAAGTCGGCGCTATCACTTGCGATAGAAGAACCACATCAACAAGAGATGACTGAAGAAAAGAAGAAAATTGACGAAGAAGAGAAGACCGAGGCACCTAAGGCTAGACTAGGGGCTGCTTATCCTAGGATAGTTGTTTCCGATTCGGGGAGAAATCCCTCGAACCTCTGACTCTGTATGATTATCTGCCCACTCCGGTGGGATCTTATAATGATGAGGGTTATGGCGTTGGCTACGTTTTGACTGTCTCTAACGATCACGTAACTAGCGACAATCAACCTAATCCGGACGTCGATTCCGATACAAATGACAATTCTCAAATCATACACAATCTCGACGATCACAATGATGAAGAAGACATCCACCAGGGAGGCTACGAGAGTTCAACAAGCAACGAATCTATTTGCGAGTTTCGAGGAGCTCCAATCACAATAGAGTTAGAGCCTTCGGACTCCGAAGCTAATCTCGAAGAACCCGTCGTTCCGATTCGGGAGGAGACACCAGCAAACTCAATGCTAAACTTAGAAGAAATCACAGAAGTCAACTTAAGAAGTGGAAGAGTTTTACCTCCGAGAATGGGTCCAAAAGACAACGGAAAGCAGGTGGTTGTTCAGGAAGAACCAACCCCGGCAAAAGAAATACCCATTCGAGAAGGAAACAAGGCACATGAAAACAAAGTGGACTACAACGTGCTAGCCCACCTTAGGAAACTACCGATCAAGCCGAGCATCTACGACGCTCTCATCTTATCAAAGGAGATGAGAGAAGCTCTGATCAAGGCCTTACTTGATCCAGAAATTTGCTTAGCTCAAATGGCCAGAGATTCCTTAGATGAGGTTTGCTCGTTAAAGGAACAGCGAGGTGTTACCTTCACGGACAGTGATCTACTACTTGGGACATCCGATCACAACCGACCGTTGTACATTTCAGTCACAATCGGAAAGTTTACGCTCTCCAGAGTATTGGTGGATCCAGGAGCGTCAATCAACATAATGAATCTTCGAACGCTAGCATACTTGGAAATTGATGCTCGCGAGCTTGAAGCGGACAAGATGTTACTAAGAGGATTCAACCAGAAAGGAGAAAGAGCCCTTGGATCAATAACACTGTTGATGAAGACCGGTGACTTAGCAAAGACAACCGCAAAATTCCACAAAATTGACTCTGAGACATCGTTCAATACTCTACTGGGCCGACCGTGGATCCATGAAAACCGGATGGTACCATCGTCTCTGCATCAGTGTATAAAATACTACGAAGGAGCAGAACAATGCATTAAAGGTGATTTGCAACCTTTCTTCGTACATGAGATTGGAATCCATGAAGATACAGCTTATTATGCACCTCCGAAGAAAACAATCTTCTCCAGAAACACCGTGCCAAATGAAGCAAAAGAAATTCGAGACAATGAAGAACCTGAAGTTCTAGTCCAACAGCCACTCACCACTTCCCTTACGGCGAGATGGTGAATGTTTCTCTAGAACTCGCATCCGAGGTCGAGGCCGGGGACGAGGTCGTGGAAGAGACACTCGGGACGACTGGACGAAAAAGCCGGTGATCAACGTTGATTGGGAGAATGACTCCGAGGAAGAAGAGGAAGTCAAGAAAGAAGCAGCTACAATAAACCGGAAGAAACCACAATTCAAGATTTCTCTCAAAGATGAGAAGAACGAAGAATACAAATCGATGTACGAGAAGATTAACCACTATGTACACACTATGACCCTGACCCCGATCCAGTCTAATAAGATCGAGGGTATGGTGGTCAAAGAAGTACATAGCAGCGGTGCAAAGCCAATCAAATTTTACCGTGGCACTTCTTCTTCCAATACTGAAAACAATGTACAATTTGAAGATGTCACTTCTTCCGAATTAATGGAATTACCTTTTAAGTGGTACTCTCCCTGTGTTCAAAATTTAATGCAGCGTGGTGTCTTACCTCGACAATGGACAAAAGGCCGATCACAACACTTCAAAAAATTATGGAATAATGTCGGTCGGCCCCCCAATTCAAAACATGGTCTCGGATTCGGCACAGTAGGTTCAGTTGACGATACAGAATTTTGTTTGGTTGTCACTTGTAAACCTAATGAAGACTACTTGGAAACTACAGAAGAGCTTGAAGATCTACAAATTGGAGACGCTCCACCAGAGTTCGAAGAAGAAATCAAATCTACAATAGATGAGTTAATGGAAGTTAACTTAGGTACTAGCGAAAAGCCTAGACCAACCTTTGTTAGCTCCTTACTCAATAAAGAAGATTCTGAGGAAATGATCAAGCTATTAATGGAATTCAAGTGGATCCTACTTCCGTTCCAGTCAGACAAGCTTCCAGAAGAATGCGTTTGGAAATTGAACAACAAGTAATAGCTGAAGTTAAGAAGCTAATTGACGCTAAATTTGTCCGTGAAGAACAATACCCTACTTGGCTAGCCAATGTGGTACCAGTCAGGAAGAAGAATGGTCAGATCAGAATCTGCGTGGATTTCAGAGACTTGAACTCGAAGGATGAATTTCCACTACCAATTCCAGAGTTAATGATCGACATCGCTTCGACACATGAAATATTCTTTCATGGATGGATCTTCAGGATACAACCAAATAAAGATGGCACCAGAAGACGAAAAGCTCACGGCATTCAGAACACCAATCGGAGTGTATTGCTACACAGTAATGCCATTCGGACTAAAGAACGCAGGAGCGACTGTCGGCGTATTTTTTAGGTTTTGGTGTTTTATTTGGAAAAGGGGGTCGCCTACAGAAATTGTCGGCGAATTTTAATTTAATTTAAATAAATAATTTGAAAAGTAATATTTGATTTTGAAAATAATTTTAAATTTGAAAAATTTAAGATATGAAATCAAACCGATCTCACATCCCGAATAGTTTATATAAACGAGCACCGCATCACAAACCATGTATCTATCCCGAAGAATAGACACATTGCTTCGATGATGGGGCTCGATTAAATAAACTAGAAGATTTGTGACATCCGTTTGGTATGCGAACCAATTTTATAAGCCGACAAATTCCCCCGTTTAATATAAAAACATTAAACAGTGGTTTATATTACCCGGGTTCTTAAAATTCTCTATAAGGGCAAGCCCCTATAGTTAATTACATCTTAAGTGACGGGAATCACCTAAGAAAACTCTCGATAATAATCGCAGTTCTCGCTTCTCAAGAATTTCAAGGTTTAAGTTTTCAATGGATTGAGTTTTGGAATTTCAATATGGAATGGATCAAATTTAGAGCATTATATTTTGGGAATCCGAAGGAAGAAAGGTAGGAGAAATCACAAATTCGAAGCGAACTTCGGTAATTTCCCGACTATCCTATTGTTTGGCTTGAATTTAGGAAGGTCCTAATGTTAATTTAATGTTTTGATCTTGCCAATTTTAATTAATTAGGACTTATATTTGTATGATAAAATCATACAAATAGTCTCGAAGATGTGAGGGTTTATGTCGTATCGGACGACTACCTCGGAGTCCTAAGACCGGTTAGGGCTTAATTTACATGACATGA
Source organism: Papilionanthe hookeriana x Papilionanthe teres (assembly GCA_022702705.1). NCBI lineage: Eukaryota > Viridiplantae > Streptophyta > Magnoliopsida > Asparagales > Orchidaceae > Papilionanthe > Papilionanthe hookeriana x Papilionanthe teres. Next base: position 393,306 of record CM040428.1, read on the forward strand.
TCATACAAATGCCTAACGAAGGTTCGAGGATTTATGTTGCACTAGGCAAACCACCTCGAAGTCCTATGGCTTGGTTATTTAATTCTAAGAAAGTTTTGTCAAGTAGATCCGAGTTTTGCTGATGACGATGGCCGAGCTGCCCACCATGCTCGAAGCTCCTTGTTGTTGCAGATGTTTAGTTTTAGGAGTCATAAATCAGGAGATGAGAGAAAAGTTTTGGTTTAGAGAAAATCTTAAAATCCAGGTGTTTTTAATATTTTAATTAAACAAATCTTAAAGTTGATTATAACAACACCGGTTAAGATCCCACGGTTCCATCCTTCCGCATCGTTATTTTTATCTGGATTCACTTAGTCCGTATGAATTTGCTAAACTCAACTCGAATGAGTTCCACACTTTCATTTAGACCATGGGAAATCCCGTTAGCAACACGTAGGTTACATCACTCGAGGTATTCCCGATCATCCAACAAGACGTTTTAATTTAGTTGTAGTTGTAGTTTTGTTGTTTTGTTTGTGATTAAATTTTGAGTTGTTTTATATTTTGAAATGTTGTGGCTGTGAATTTTATCTTGTAATGACTTTTAATTTAGTTTTGGTTTCAGCTTTAGGACTATCCTAAAGGTGTAGGTTTTCATGCAACAGATTGTTTATCATGCAAGAAAAGTAAGTGCAATGCGATTAAATAAATTGCAAGTAAAGTAAATTGCAATAAAATAAAAGCGTACCCTGGAGGGTCTTCCCGTCATCCCAAGCCGCACTTAAAACACAGTTAGAATATTTAAGCATTTAAAGTAAGTTCCTAGTAAAGCTAAGGGAAGGGTTATGGTTTTCTACCAAGTTCCTAATCCTATAACTAGTCATTTCCTATGACATCTAGGTTCTTGTATTTTAGTTTCGAGGACGATTTTCTTCATCAAAGAACAACTAAGTTCAATTGTTCTTATAAATATCCTATCATATTGAGGAAGTGCTTAAGACGAATTTTAAACATCTTTTCAATATTTCTAGGATTGTTTTAAGTCTAAATGAATTTAATTATACAAATGAATTAATCGTCCGAGAGTTTAAGTTTTGTTGTCTTGCTCAGTGAACTAGGACATTTGAATATCCTATAAGTGAAGTAACGCTTCTTTAACACTCTTTTAAGAGTTATGACATCACGAGCTTTCGAGGGCAAATGGATGTTCAAGTGAGTTGTGATTTAATTTTAGTTAATGGATTTAAGTTTGGAATAGTGTTCAAGTTGTTTTAGATTTATTTTGAATTCTTCATGTCTTAGATGATGTTATATTTAAGTTAATTTAATTTAATTTAACTTAATTTAATTTAATTTAATGTGGTTTAATTTAATTTAATTTAATTTAAGTTAATTTAATATAATATGTTTTAGCTTAATTTAATTCAATTTGATTTAATTTAATTTGATTTAGTTTTAATTCTATTCTCAACTACTACATTCAAGAGAGGAAGTCTATTGATGTAGGGAGCAGTATTTATGATTCTGTAGAGGCTACTGCTCATTCTAGCACTTCTGTTGGACTTGGTTTTCCATCTTTGATCTATTCTCTATGTGTTGAGCTTTATGAGGAAAAGCTCAATTCGACAAAGCCTATAGGAAGATAAAGCGTCAGTATTTATGATCGATTTTGAGGTAAGAGTTCTACTGCACCTTCTGGTTCATTACCTACTTTAGATAGAGCTTCTACTTCTAGACCATCTACTTCTGTTGAGCCACCATTTACTTTTTAGGAAACGATGCATGATCAGTTTATAGAGCAGCAGCATGAGTTATTCTTAACTCATTGTAGAGTAGATACGATAGACAAGAAGATCGATCATCTTTCTGAGTATACACAAAGAAAGAGTGATTACGATGCTGAGTATTTGATCCATGAAAAAAATACCTATTTTTATGCCTTGATTTTTATCTATTTTTTAAGAATATTATGCTTTAATGAAAGGTATTTTTGTTTTTTGGATGTAGGTGATGAAAAAATGTTCAAGAAGGAAAAAAGGATAAAAAAGGAGCAAAAAGGAGCAAAAATGGAGCCAAAATGCAAAATTGTCAAAATAATTGGCCTGGCGCCTAGGCGCCAGTTCGATACAGAATTCTGTAAGATTTTTGATGACTTTTGGACGGTTATTTTGGCGGTGTTAGCGGTTATTGGACCATCTAGAATTCTGTATTTGTATTTGTATGCTTGGAAACGGTTAGGATCGCGAAGAAGTGCGATTCAAAGTGAAGAGGTGCGAAGAACTAGACGCAGAGTCCGGCGCCTAGGCGCCAGACACACTTTCTAGAAGATTCATTGAACATGGACACATTTTAAAGAGATGCCTTAAGGAAACCCTTGAAGCCTATAAATAGGAGGCTACTCCTTCAGAGAAAAACGCCCAAAAATCACCAACGCCCAACCTAGTCCTCTAGCCCCATAGTTCCATTTAGAAAGAGAAATTAGAAAAATATTTTAAGGGCCATATTTATAGTTTCTTTTATTAATTAGTAAGTTTATTTAGAGTTTGTATTGAGAGTACTTGAAGAGTCGGTGCTTTTGAAGTCTATTTACTTTGGAGTCAGAAGGATTCAGAGGTTCAGTTGGAGAAACACTTGAGAAAAGTATTTGTATTTTGATTCAAAGTTTTATTTATATGTTTTGTTGTTTAAATTCAATGTGTTCTGAGTAGTTACTTTACTTTCTTTTTTCAATTATGAAAAGATAAATAAGATAATATAAAATTCGTTGGAGAATTAAAAACTATATATATTTTAAACATTGTGATGATATTAATATCAGATCTTAATTTACTATTTAAATTGGCCATTTAAATTATTAAAATCTGTTGAAGTGTTTTGAGACCTAGAAGGAGATGAATTCTTAACTAGTAGATATCACATGAATCCTTGGGTCGTCGAAGGCCTTGCGCGGGTTATTTAAGGTGAAGTGCAAATAAATAGGAAGATATTATTTAATGAGCGTAGAATTGATAAGTTTTTAGAGTGACAGGCTAAATTCTTGTAATTTGGTTTATAGAGAAGGAAAGGGTCACTAGTAGGCCGACCATAGCCACCCTTTGACATCTAGTAGTGTGAGCTTATTAACCCATTCTACTAACAATACATCCAGACCTGATCTATAGATTAGCCAATGTTCTTTATACTATCGAGCGAAGGTAAAGAATAGGAATGCTTCTATTTGGCACAATACCATAAATTTATATTCTCCATGAATATTACATTATCTAAAAAGTCTTGGATTAATTGAAAGGAAGAAAGTTGTTTGCTTATTTTTATTTACATCAATCATTACTTTATTACTGCTTTATTTCTGCATCTAGTAAATTAAATATCAACTTTTAACTTTAAAAGAAATACATAAAAATAAAATCAAATTAATCCTCCTTGTGGGATCGATACTGGGGTCTTTATTTAAAGCCCTATATTACTTGAAACGATACGTATACTTGCGTAGTACCCCAAGTGTGTAAAATATTTTCCATAAAATTATATTTATATACACTAGCTGCTATTATTATTTGATTCAAAGTATTAGCTATAACATATTTTTTATAGCATAAATTACTGCATTGTTTGGCGATTGCAAACCAAGTTTTTGGTGCACGGGGAGGCAAAATTTATAGATTTTAAATATTTTATTTTATTTATTTCTTTTATTGTCAAAAATATAAAATACAAAAACATTTATTTAAAAAAACAAAAACAAAAATAAAAATTAAAAAAATAATAATTTTATTTCTTGCTATTTTACTTTTTATTTACTTTTTATGCGTAGTTCTGGATCTGAAGGATTATTAACTTTAGATTCTGAATTAGAAAAAACTGTTAGAAGAATTAAAAAAGGAAAACAAATTCAAAAATATCAAGAGATGGCTAATTTACATAATAATTTACAAAATCCAATCGAAATTAATGAACAAAATGTTTACAAACCATTAAGGGATTATGCTAACCCTACAGTTGATGAACTTCATAGTAGTATTCAAATACCTGCCGTAGATGCTAATTCTTTTGAGCTTAAACCGTCTATTATTCAAATGGTTCAAAATAATCAATTTGGGGGAACACTAAATGAGGATCCAAATTTACACCTTACTAGTTTTTTAGAATTTTGTGCTACCTTTAAATATAACAATGTTTCTGATGATGCTATTAGACTTAGACTCTTTCCTTTTTCTTTAAGAGATAAAGCAAAGATGTGGTTGAACTCATTAGCAACAGGTTCCATTAAAACATGGGTCGAAATGGCAAAAAAATTCCTTGCTAAATATTTTCCTCCTTCTAAAACTCGCTAAATTAAGAAATGATATTACTTCATTTAGTCAATTTGATGGAGAGACAATTTGTAAAACTTGAGAAAGATTTAAAGAACTATTAAGAAAATGTCCTCATCATGCTTTACCTGATTGGCTAATTATTCAAACATTTTTTAACGGACTAATTGGATCACTTAAATCAATTATTGATGCTGCTGCTGGAGGTTCTTTAATGGCTAAATCATTTGAAGAAGCTTATAATTTAATTTAAGAAATGACTAACAATAATTTTCAATGGCCTTCTGAAAGGATTAATCCTAAAAGAATGGCTAGTATTCATAATAATGAAGCCTTTTCTATCTTAGCTTCACAAGTAGTTGCAATATCTAAGAAATTAGATAATTTTGCTATCAATATATCTCTGCTAATATTGAAGATTCTCAAACTATTGAAACTTTACAAGCTATTGCTAGTAAAAATAACCCTTATTCCAATTATTATAATCCTGGATGGAAAAATCACCCTAATTTTAACTGGAATAATTCACAACAACAATGGGGTAATAATCAATCCCATCCAACCGGAAATTGGAACAATCAAGTAAATTCAAACTATAAAGGATTTAATAATCAACAAAAAAAGTTATCTATAGAAGAATTAATTTTACAAGTAATCAATTACAAAATCAAAACACTGCTATTCGTAATATTGAGAATCAAATGGGACAAATCGCTAATTTAATTAATTACGTACCTCCAGAACACTTCCTAGTAATGTTGAAGTCAATCCAAAAGAAACCGGAAAAGAACATGAACATGTTAAAGTCGTGCAACATAGAAGTGGAAAGGAATTAAAAGAAATAATGCAGAATGAAATCGAAAATGAGATCGAGGTCGAAGAGATTGAAAAACCTCAAGAAAGTCATTCTCCTAGTCAAGATCGATCGTTATTCCTATTAATGTGGAAGTTGAAAAACCACCACCACCTTTTCCTCAAAGACTAAAACAAGCAAGCTTGATCATCAATTTTCTAAGTTCTTTGAAATTTTTAAGAAACTTACCATTAACATACATTTTGCTGAAGCTTTGGAACAGATGCCAACTTATGCAAAATTTATGAAGGATATTTTAAGTAAGAAATGAAAATTTGAAGCTTTTGAAACTGTTGCATTAAGTGAAGAATGTAGTGCAATAATTCAAAAGAAATTACCTCGAAACTTAAAGATCCTGGAAGTTTCACTATACCTTGTGCTATTCGAGAAAAATTTTGTGGAAAAGCTTTATGTGACTTAGGAGCAAGTATTAATCTCATGCCATTTTCTATTTTTCGAAGGTTGAATTTAGGAGAGATTACTCCCACCACTGTAACCCTTCAGTTAGCTGATAGATCTATCACCTACCCTAAAGGAGTTATAGAGGATGTTCTTGTTAAAGTGGATAAATTTATTTTCCCCGTGGATTTCATTGTACTTGATATGGAAGAAGATAAAGAAATACCAATTATTTTAGGGAGACCTTTTCTAGCTACCGGACGAGCTATAATTGATGTGCAAAAAGGAGAATTAAACATGAGAGTTAATGATCAAGAGATTAAATTCAATGTTCTTAAATCAATGAAGTACCTTGATAAAGAAAAATGCTATCGAATGGATATTATTGATTATATAATTGAAAAACATTATCAAGAAAGATGTAAAGTCATTTCTGAAGAAAAAATTGAATTATTAACTGACGAAAATGAAGAACTAAAAGAAGAAGAATTATCTAAAGAAACTCATTATATTAATGATAACTGAGAAATTTTGGTCATAACACAAAATGATATACTTTTACCCTCAATTAAAAAATCCCCTGAACTGGAATTAAAAATGTTACCTACACATTTAAAGTATGCTTTTCTTGGAAATTGATCAACTTTACCTGTTATTTTTTCTTCTAAACTAAGTTTAGATCAAGAAGAAAAACTGATAGGAGTGTTAAAGAATTATAAGAAAGCTTTTGGTTGGACTATTGCTGATATAAGAGGAATAAGCCCTTCCATCTGTATGCATAGAATTTTAATGGAAGAAGATTTTAAACCTACTATTGAACCTCAAAGAAGATTAAATCCTATCATGAAAGAGGTTGTTAGAAAAGAAATTTTAAAATGGTTAGATGCTGGAATTATTTATCCTATTTCGTATAGTCAATGGGTAAGTCCTATTCATTGTGTTCCGAAGAAAGGAGGAGTAACTGTCATTGTAAATGATAAAAATGAACTAATTCATACAAGACAAGTTACTGGATAGCGAATTTGCATTGATTATTGGAAATTAAATTACGCCACTAGAAAGGATCATTTTCCTTTATCTTTCTTAGATCAAATGCTTGATAAATTAGCTGGACAATCATATTTCTGTTTTCTGGATGGATATTCTAGTTATCATCAATTACCTGTCGCTCCTGAGGACCAAGAGAAAACAACATTTACAAGTCCTTATGGAACATTTGCGTTTAGAAGAATGTCTTTCGGTTTATGTAATGCACCTGCAACTTTTCAAAGATGTATGATGTCAATATTTTGTGATTTGATTGACAAAGGAATTGAAATATTTATGGACGATTTTTCAGTCTTTGGAACTTCTTTTGAATCTTGTTTGGAAAATATTTCCAAAGTTCTGAAAAGATGTGAAGAAACAAATTTAGTTCTGAACTGGGAAAAATGTCAATTTATGGTCACAGAAGGCATTGTACTTGGTCACAAAATTTCACAAAAAGGGATGGAAGTTGATCAAGCAAAAGTGAAAATTATTACTGAACTGCAACCACCTACTATGATTATCGATGCGAGAAGTTTTCGGGTCATGCTGGATTTTATAGAAGATATATAAGGGATTTTTCTAAAATTGCTAAACCTCTTAGTCATTTATTGGAAAAAGAAGCTAAATTTGAATTTAATGAAGACTGTGTTAATGCTTTCAATATTTTAAAAGAAAAATTAATAACTGCACCTATAATTATTGCACCTATTTGGAATAAACCCTTTGAATTAATGTGTGATGCAATTGATTTTGCAATTGGAGCTGTATTGGGACAAAAATATGAGAAAATTTTTAAAGTTATATATTATGCTAGTAAAACTCTTTCTGAAACTCAAAGAAATTACACTACTACTGAGAAAGAGCTTTTAGCTATAGTCTATGCCTTTGATAAATTTAGACCTTATCTTCTTGGTACCACGTGCATAGTTCATACTGATCATTCCGCTATTAAATATTTAATGACAAAAAAAGATGCTAAGCCTAGATTGATAAGATGGGTTTTACTTCTACAGGAATTTGATTTTCAAATAGTGGATAGAAAAGGAACTGATAACCAAATTGCTGATCATTTATCTAGAATTAAGAATGGTGTTATTACTAAGGAAAATATAAATGAGAAATTTCCTGATGAACATTTATATGTTATTTAAGGATGCCAAACACCTTGGTATGCGGATATAGTTAACTATTTAGTTAGCAATATTCTACCTTATGGATTGAATAACAAATACATTAAGAAATTTAAAAATGATGCTAAATCTTATATTTGGGAAGATCCTCATTTATTTAAATTAGGAAGAGATTCTGTAATTCGAAGATGTGTAACTTATGAAGAAACTTTTGCTATTATTCAAAAATGTCATGATTCCGATTTTGGAGGAAACTTTGGAGTAGATAAAACTGCATTTAAAATTTTAAATTCGGGATTTTATTGGTCTAACTTGTTCAAAGATGTGAGACATTTTGTGAAAACATGTGATCGATGTCAAAGGATGGGAAATATATCTAAAAATGATGAAATGCCCTTTAAACTATATATTGGAAGTTGAAATTTTTGATATATGGGGTTTAGACTTTATGGGACCATTTGTACCATCATCTGGAAAGATTTACATTTTATTAGCAGTTGATTATGTTTCAAAGTGGATTGAAGCTGTAGCTTTACCTAACCGTGATTCCAAAAGAGTTTCAAAGTTTTTAAAGAAAATGATTTTTTTAAGATTTGGAATGCCTAAGGTAATTATCACAGATGGTGGAAGTCATTTTAGAAATATAAGAATTCAATTATTACTCGACAAATTTGGAATCAAACACGTAATTGCAAATCGCGTATCACCCTCAAACAAGTGTAATGGTCAAGTATCAAACAGAGAAATTAAAAGAATTTTAGAGAAGACTGTTAATCCTAAAAGAACTGATTGGGTTGATAGACTTGATTTTGCATTACAAGCTTATAGAATGACTTATAAGACACCAATCGAATGTCACCTTACCAGTTAATTTATGTTAAACATTGTCACTTACCCGTTGAACTTGAACATAAAGCTTATTGGGCGATAAAGGAGTTTAATTTTGATTTGAATACTGCAGGAGAAAAATGATTATTACAATTAAATGAGATGGATGAAATAAGAAATGAATCATATGAAAATGCAAAAATTTATAAAGAGAAAATGAAGATGTTACATGATAAAAAGATTTCAGGAAAAATATTCAAGCCTGGACAAGAAGTATTATTATTTAATACTCGTTTAAGATTTTTTCCTGGAAAATTAAGATCTAAATGGATGGGATCATATATAATTGAGAAAGTATACCATTATGGAGCTGTGGATATTAAAGAACCCAAAATAGGAAAAATATTTAAAGTTAACGGATTAAGACTGAAGCCTTATTTAGGAGACATTAAAATGATTTATAAAGAGGCTTACGAGTTGAGAGGTCGGGCTGACGACGTTAAACCAAGCGCTTTGTGGGAGGCAACCCATAATTATTTTTGTGTGTTTTTTTCATTTTTAATGTAAGGTTATGCCTCGGTCTTGACTAATTTTATATAACTTTAGAAAATTGGACGCTAACAAGTCTTCATTGACTTAAGCTAAAGATTATCTTAAAGTATATAAAGTTTGGACTTTGGATCGCTCCATTTCATATGTGAGTAAAAAGGAGATCAAGTTAACCTTCATTATGATTGTTTATAATTTGTGTTACTAAGTCTATATTGATCTTACCATTCTAATTTACCTATTTTGGAGAATGAAACTTTGAAAATTGACGATAGGCAAAACTGAGTCGAACATGGTTCCGGCGCCTAGACGCCGAAATTTGGCGCTTAAGCGCCAGAGTAAAACTGTGTATCGATGGGTCCGGCGCCTAGGCGCCAGATTTGGCGCCTAAGCGCCACAGTTACTGGATCGTGTAAAAACCAAATATTTTCAGTTTTTCACACGATTTTCTCCATTAAATTACCCCATCTCCATCCCCAATCCCTAAGCAACCAAAATTACAACCTAGACACTTCATTCTTGTGAGATTAGAGAGGGTTTTTGAAGAAATGGAGAGAAGAAATCTTGGAGAAGAGGCTAGAGACAAAGGTTCAAAGGATCCTCAAACCTACTTCAATGGTTTTATCGCTGTAAGTTTGGAGAAAATTTCAAGTCGTCTAAATAAATTTGAAGCAGAATTCAAATGTTTTGGAGATCGCCTCCATGGATGTATAATCAAATTGAACATCTGGAATGGCAGGCGAAGCTTCAATTTGATCATCTAGCGGCTTATTAAGATGCTCAAGTGGAGATGTATGCTAAGAACAAATGTATCGATGAGAAAACGGCTACGAATTTTCCGAGGGTGTTATTATTCTTCCCAAGTAGGCCTAGTAATCTTCCTTGCGAAGAGAATGGAAATTTCTAATTTGAAGATTAGATAGTTATTGTGGTGTGATCTAGACTTTTATTAGTGTGTCATTGTATCGATTTAGTAAATCGAATGTGTTGTTGGTGTGTTTGATTTATTGTTCAATGTGTGTTGTATTTGCTTTAAAATTGTGTAGTTTAATTGTTTTTTAGGACTTGAATCATATTACTATACTTATCTATATTGTATTGAGCCAAAATTGAAGATTATGAATGGAATTAGAAGAGTTTGATTTAAACCTTGTGTTTAATTGGTGGATTTAATTTTTAATTTTTAAAATTTTTTGGAAATATTTTGGAAGTTGGAAACCGAAGCACTACTCTAATATGAGTAATTGGAAGTTTAATTTATGAGTTTTGGTGGAAAATAAAATTTTTAAAGTGATTTTTGTGAAAGGCGAGTCTGGCGCCTAGGCGCCAGAATTCGGTGCCTAGGCGCTGGTTCAGCTTGCTTACAAAAAATTAGCATTTAAATCCCATTAGCCATGGTTGACGCCTAAGCTTCATCCCCTTCCTCTTTTTCGCGAAAAACCCACCCTCTAGATCCATTTTGAGGTCAATACATCAACTTTTTTGAGCCCGAAATCACTTGATTTCTTCATCTCGAGGTCAGATCTACCTTCTAATCCATTTATTTTTTATTTCTACCAAAGATTTTCCTATTTTTGCTAAAAACCAAAGTTTTGAGAAAAATTTTGATTTTTAGAGTTTCTCCATGGATTTTTAAACTCATTTTAAGTTTCTTAAGCTTAAAAAGATTTTAAATATTTGATTCCTAAATTTATTTTTGTTTTCTTTCACGTTTAGATGACACCAAAATCTAAGCGAGGAAAGGCACGAGAAAATTTCGACAGCAGCAAGTTTTCCACTGCGGCAGCGCATTTTCGTTATCACGAATTTGCGACGTCAAGAAAGTTTATCTCGGAGCGTAGTTTTTACAATCCTGGTGAAATGATCGAGAACACAATCGTTGGACACAACTGGTAACGATTCTGTTATTTCACTGTTGTTGCCGTTATTCCTATTGTACGCGAGTTTTATGCCAACTTTTTGGATGCGGAAGACTACGAAGTCTTCGTTAGAGGTGTCGGAGTAGGATTTACTCCGGAACGAATCAATATTTTCTACGGCCTGCCACCTACCATCGAGTGCTACTATTCTAGTTTATCTCCATCTGAGGGAGATCTTGAGATGATTATTGCATATCTAACTGATGACACTGGAGCTTGGAGGATCCGGAACGACAAACGGGTAAACTTCAAATCTTCTAAGCTAAATGGTATTTCAAAGGCATGGCATTATTTTATTTCTGCTAGACTTCTACCTTCCAACTACCTAAGTAAAGTTACCAAAGATTGAGCTATCCTGAACTATTGCATTCAGTAGAGGAAGCCGATAGATGTTGGTAGTATTATTTATGATTCAATGGAATTGATTGCTAGATCCAGCACTTCTATGGGATTAGGATTCCCATCCTTGATTCATTCTTTATGCATGAGCAATGGAGTTTACGCCGATATATCGGAGGAGAAGTCGAAGACTACAAAGCCAATTGGGCAGGAGAGTGTTAGCATTTATGATCGTCTTCGAGGGAAGAGATCTACTTGTCCTTTTACTTCTGTACCTACTCCAGGTAGAGCTTCTGCTTCTAGACCTTCTACTTCTACTACTGAGCCACCATCTAGTTTCTGGGAATCGATGCATGATCAATTTCGGAGCAAGCAGAATGAGTTATTTCTAACTCACTCGCGGAGTAGATACTATAGACAAGAAGATTGATCATTTATCTGAGTTTAACCAAAGGAAAAGTGAGTATGATGCTGAGTATTCAAAGTCTTTAGTGAGATTCTTGAAGGGTGAGCATGATGTTCAGTTTCCTACCTGTCCTAGATTTTCACCGTATGTTAATCCAAAGGATGTGGAGTTTTCTTTTGGTGATGACGATGATAAGGCTACAGATAGTGATTAGTAGCTTGATTTACCTCTGAGATGTGCTGATTCTGTTGTTAGTTTATTTCTTGTTTGCTAGTGTTGTTTGTTGTTTGTTGTTTGTTAGTGTAGATTTGTTTATGAAACTTTGTGTGGATTGTTTGATGTCGAGACTGTTTTAAATATTTAGTGTATTGTGTCAAGATCGAAATTTGGATGAATTAATGTTTATTTCTGTTTCAGCCTACTGTTTAGTATTCTTAAATAGTTAGTAATATTGTTCTGTTTCTGTTACTATTAGTAGTATAATCATTTAATTCAGCTACTGATATGCTACTGATATAAAAAAATGATGAGCCTGCTTACTTTTATATATGCTTCGTTATTTCAGTAATATTCATAAAAAACATGTGTAGAAGTAAATTTTTTTTTAGACTGTTTTTACATACTTATAAAAATTCCTTTTTAAATTATACCTTTCTTTCTCTTATACTTTAAATTTTTTTCATGATATACCAAAACTTAAGTTTGTGGGAAGTGAAAATACATGCAAATTTAAATTTTATTTGTCCTTAATGAACTAATATTTTCTAAAAAAAATATTAACATAACATAAGGAATGAAGAATATTTAAGATCATTTAAATTTTTGAAATTATAAATAATTTAGTAGAGTTAACCAAAATTTTAATAACTTTGATTGATTTTAAGAATAGATTGATTCAACTTAAAGAAGAGTAACATTAAGAAATTTTTCTATTCATAGTAGAAATAATTGAATTTTAGAAGTATTAAGAAATAAAAAATTATAACTTGAAAAAGAAAAGATTGAAATTCTTTTTGAAATCTATTCATATTATAGTAATTAAGTGAAAATGTATAAGTTTGAAAATATAAGTTAAGGATAGCGAAGTTCAAAACCATTAATAGGCTATCCAGATATAGTAATCCTCTCTGTAAAAAGAAGAAGAAGAAGAAGAAGAAGAAGAAGAGAGAGGTCAAGCTTGAGGAGACGCCTAATAAAAAATTGGCTTCACTTGAATTAGCTTATAAGAAAAAAACTGATTACATATTTTACTTAATTTTTATGCATGTATCTTTTTTTAGAAAAGATTTTCATGAAGATCTTTTTCTTGTAAATAATTTATGTGATTTTAATATAATAAACTACAGCTATTTTCGAAGTGAATGAAAATTTTTTGAAATCTTATGATTTGGTAGTTAAATATTCTTTAAATTCTTAAAATTAAACTTAGTTAAATTTGGTTAATGATTTACTAAAGCCTTCATAAAATAAAAAATTATAAAAAATCTTAAATATTTACCTTTTATTCCAATTGTTATACATTTTACATAGTAAAAAGGGTTATTTGAGGATAAGTAACATTTAAGTTTGGAAGATTTTGATCCATGAAAAAAATACCTATTTTTATGCCTTGATTTTTATCAAATTTTTAAGGATATTATGCTTTAATGAAATGTATTTTTGTGTTTTGGATGTAGGTGATGCAAAAATGTTCAAGAAGGAAAAAAGGATGAAAAAGGAGCAAAAAGGAGCAAAAATGGAGCCAAAATGCAAAATTGTCAAAATAATTGGCCTGGCGCCTAGGCGACAGAATCCGGCGCCTAAGCGCCAGTTCGATACAGAATTCTGTAAGATTTTTGATGACTTTTGGACGGTTATTTTGACGGTGTTAGCGGTTATTGGACCATCTAGAAGATTGGTAGTTATTCCTGGATTATAAGACATGTGATACATTGTATTTGGACGCTTGGAAATGGTTAGGATCGCGAAGAGGTGCGATCCAAAGTGAAGAGGTGCGAAGAACTGGACGCAGAGTCTGGCGCCTAGGCGCCAGATTCCGGCGCCTAGACGCCAGACACACCTTCTAGAAGATTCATTGAACATGAACACATTTGAAGAGGTGCCTCAAGGCAACCCTTGAAGCTTATAAATAAAAGGCTACTCCTTCAAAGAAAAACGCCCAAAAACCACCAACGCCCAACCTTGTCCCCTAGCCCCATAGTTCCAGTTAGAGAGAGAAATTAGAGAAATATTTTAAGGGCCATATTTATAGTTTCTTTTATTAATTAGTGAGTTTATTTAGAGTTTGTATTGAGAGTATTTGAAGAGTCGGTGCTTTTGAAGTCTATTTACTTTGGAGTCAGAAGGATTCAGAGGTTCAGTTGGAGAAACACTTGAGATAAGTATTTGTATTTTGATTCAAAGTATTATTTATATGTTTTGTTGTTTAAATTTAATGTGTTCTGAGTAATTACTTTACTTTCTTCTTTCAATTATGAAAAGATAAATAAGATAATATAAAATTCATTGGAGAATTAAAAACTATATATATATATATATATATTTTAAACATTGTGATGATATTAATACCGGATCTTAATTTACTATTTAAATTGGTCATTTAAATTGTTAAAATCTGTTGAAGAGTTTTGAGACCTAGAATGAGATGAATTCTTAACTAGTAGATATCACATGAATCCTTGGGTAGTCGAAGGCCTTGCGCTGGTTATTCAAGGTGAAGTGCAAATAAATAGGAAGATATTATTTAATGGGCATAAAATTGATAAGTTTTTAGAGTGACAGACTAAATTCTTGTAATTTGGTTTATAGAGAAGGAAAGGGTCACTAGTAGGGCCAACCATAGCCACCCTTGGACATCTAGTAGTGTGAGCCTAGATTAACCTATTCTACTAACAATACATCCAGAACTGATCTATAGATTAGCCAATATTCTTTATACTATCGAGTGAAGGTAAAGAATAGGAATGCTTCTATTTGGCACAATACCATAAATTTATATTCTCCACAAATATTACATTATCTAAAAAGTCTTGGATTAATTGAAAGGAAGAAAGTTGTTTGCTTATTTTTATTTACATCAATCATTAATTTATTACTACTTTATTTCAGCATCTAGTAAATTAAATATCAACTTTTAACTTTAAAAGAAATACATAAAAATAAAATCAAAATATTTAAAAAAAATCTATAATCCTCCTCGTGGGATCGATACTGGGTCTTTATTTAAAGCCCTATATTACTTGAAACGATACGTATACTTGTGTAGTACCTCTAGTGTGTAAAATATTTTCCATAAAATTATATTTATATACACTAGCCGCTATTATTATTTGAGTCAAAGTATTGGCTATAACATATTTTTGATAGCATAAATTACTGCATTGTTTGACGATTGCAAACCAAGTTTTTGGTGCATTGCTGCGGATCGAGGATCAGTATTTAGAGTCTTTAGTGAGATTTCTGAAGGGTGAGCACGATGTTCAGTTCCCTACTTGTCCCATATTTTAACCATATGTTGATCCAAAGGATATGGAGTATTCTTTTGGTGATGATGATGATGAAGCTACAGACAGTGATTAGTAGCTTGACTTACATCTAGAGATTGTTGATTCTATTTTTTGTGTGTTTTCTTGTTTCTTGTGTCGTTTAGTGTGATTTTATTTGTTAGTGTTTATGTGAACTTTTTATGTTAAAACTGTTTTTAGATTATCTGATGTGTGTTTACGACTAAAATGTGAATGAATTTCTATAAAAGCTTATTTCTGTTTCAGCCTACTGTTTAGTGTTCATGAATAGTTAGTAAATTTGCATGTTCAAAAATTAAAATTAAAAAAAAAGATTTATTTCTAGAAATTAACTCCTGCTCTGTAAAACTTTTCTATATATGCTTAATCATTTCTGTTATATGCATATTGAAACATGTGTAGAAGGAGAAGTTAGTTTTTCCTTTCTACATCATTATTGTACTTAGATTAATTCTTGTTTATTTCTTTCTCTCATGCTTTAGAAAATTTCATAATTCATATTTATACTAATGTTGAAGTTTGGGGGAAGTTAAAACATTTATCAAATTTAAATATTATTTGTTCTTAAAGAACTAATATTTTCTTTAAAAATATATTAATATAACATAAGGAATGAAAAATCTATTTAAGATGACCTAAATTTTTGAATTTATAAATAATTTAGTAAACTTAACTAAAAATTCAAAAGTTTTGGTTGATTTTAAGAATAGAATTATTTAGCTTAAAGAATAATAAGATCAAAAATTTTCTATTTATAGTAAAGAGAATTTTATTTTTGAAATACTAAGGAATCAAGATTTTTGCTTGAAAAAGAAAAGATTGATATAAGATTTGAAATATAATAAATTATTAATGTCAAATTCATTAAGTAAGAATGTATAAGTTTTTAAAAATAAGTTAAGGATAGTGAAGTTTAAAATCATTAACAGACTATCTAAAAATAGTAATCCTCACTTAGAAAAAATGGATTGAAAAACAATCCAAAAAAAAAAGAGAAAAGAAAGAAAATAAAGTGAGGAGAAGCTTGAGGAAATTCCTAATCAAAATTGGCTTCACTTGAATTATCTTATAGAAAGATAACTGATTACATTTTTAACTTAATTTCTATGTACATATATTTTTACTAGAAAAATATTTCATGAAAATCTTTTTCTTGTAAATATTCTATGTGACCTTAATATGATGAACTACAATTATTCTTGAAATAAATGAAAATTTTGAAGTCTTATGATTTGGTAGCTAAATGTTCTTTAATTCTTAAAATTAAACTTAATTAGTGAAATTTGGTTAATGATTTTCTAAATCATTTATAAAACCAAAAATTACAAGGAATCTTAAATATTTTAACTTCATTCAAAATGTTATCTATTTTCTGTAATTAAAAGGGTTACTTGAGAACAAGTAACGTTTAAGTTTGGGGAAATTTGATCTACCTAAAAAATAATCATTTTTATGACTTATTTATGATTCAATTCTTAAGGATATTATGTCTTAATGAAAGGGTATTTTTATGTTTTTGGATGTAGATGATTTAAAAAGAGTCCAAGAAAGAAAAAAGAAGGAAAAAGGAGAAAAAAGGAGCAAAAATGAGCAAAAATGGAGCTTATGGAACAAAACTTTGGAATTATTGGCCTGACGCCTAGGCGCCAGAATCCGGCACCTAAGCGCCAGTTCGATACAGACGGTGTCAAGATTTTTTGATGACATTGGGCAGTTATTTTGACGATGTTAAGCGGTTATTATAGCTTCTAGAAGACTGGAAGTTACTCATAATATATAGGACATGTGATACAATGTATTTGGAAACAAGGAAACGGTCTGGATCACAAAGAGGTGCGACCCAAAGTGAAGAGGTGTGAAAGACCTAGTCACGGAGTCTAGTGCCTAGGCGTGACAGTTACCTTCTAGAAGATACATTGAATTTGGACGAATTTTGAAGAGGTGCCTTAAGTAACCCCTGGTCAAATTCAGAGCTCTATAAATAGGAGCCCATTCTACAGAGAAAATCGCACCAAAACCCCCTCTTAGTACACATACCCATTTTAGCATCTTCTCTCTCCTCTTTAGTTTTATTTAGTCTCTTCCATACTTAGGGTGCCATTTTATTTTGTATCTTGTGAGTTTATTTTGAGTGTTAATTGTGTGTTATTGTTGTTGGAGTCTTTCATCATTGCTTTGGAGTCAGTAGAAGTCAGCGGATCACTTGAAGGAACACTTCAGATAAGTATTTGTACTTTGATTCAAAGTTTTATAAATATGTTTTGTTGTGTTATTTCAATGTATTCTGAGTAGTTAGTTATCTTTCTCCTTTCAACTATGAAAAGATTATAAATTAATTAAATTTTGTAGGAGAATTAAATATAAAATATTTTAAAACATTGTGATGATATTAATACCCGATCTTAGTTTACTTTTTAAATTGGCCATTTAAATTGTTAAAACCTGTTGAAGAATTTTGAGACCTATCCGGAGATAAATTCTTAACTAGTAGATATCACATGAATCCTTAGGTAATCGCAGACTATACACTGATTATTTAAGGTGAAATGCAAATAAATAGGAAGATAATATTTTTTGGGCGTAAAATTAATTAGTATTTAGAGTGACAGACTAAATTCTAATAATTTGGTTTATAGAAAGGTAACGGGTCACTGGTAGGGCCGACCATAGCCACCTTTGGACATCTAGTAGTGTGAGCCTAGATTAACTCATTCTACTAATAAAACATCCTGAGCCTTGTCGGCATATTTTTAGGTTATGTGTTTTATTTTGAAAAGGGAGTCGCCTACAGAAATTGTCGGCGAATTTTAATTTAATTTAAATAAATAATTTGAAAAGTAATATTTGATTTTGAAAATAATTTTAAATTTGAAAATTTTAAGATATGAAATCAAACTGATCTCACATCCCGAATAGTTTATATAAACGAGCGCCGCACCACAAACCATGTATCTATCCCGAAGAATAGACACACTGCTTGATAATGGGGCTCGATTAAATAAACTAGAAAGGTTTGTGACATCCGTTTGGTCTGCGAACCAATTTTATAAGCCGACAAATTCCCTCGCTTAATATGAAACTATTAAACAGGGTTTATATTACCCGGGTTCTTAAAGTTCCCTATAAGGGCAAGCCCCTATAGTTAATTACATCTTAAGTGACGGGAATCACCTAAGAAAACTCTCGATAATAATCAATAATTCTCGCTCTCAAGAATTTCAAAGTTTAAATTTTCAAAGGATCGAATTTTGGAAATTTCAATGTGGAATGGATCAAATTTAGAACATTTTTATTTTGGGAATTCAAAGGAAGAAAAGTAGGAGAGATCACGGATTCGAAGCGGACTTCGTAATCTCCCGACTATCCTATTGTTTGGCTTGGATTTAGGAAAGTCCTAATGTTTATTTAATGTTTTATTTTTGCCAATTTTAGTTAATTAGGGCTTATATTTATATGATAGAATCATACAAATCGCCTAGAAGATATGAGGGTTTATGTCGTATCGGACGACTACCTCGGAATCCTAAGACCGGTTAGGGCTTAATTTGCAATGCAAATGCCTAACGAAGAGTCGAGGATTTATGTCGCACTAGGCAAACTACTCTCGAAGTCTTATGGCTTTGTTATTTAATTCTAAGAAAGTTTTGTTGATGTAGGTTCAAGTTTTGCTGACGACGATGGCCGTGCTGCCCACCATGCTCCGAGCTCCTTGTTGTTGCAGAGGTTTAGTTTTAGAAATCATAAATCAAGGGATGAGAAAAGTGTTTTGGTTTAGAGAAGTCTTAATTTCCAAGTGTTTTTTGTGTTTTAATTAAAACAAATCTTAAAGTTGATTATAACAACACCGGTTAAGATCCCACTGGCTCCATCCTTCCGCATCATTATTTTTATCGGATTCACTTAGTCCAGATGAATTTGCTAAACTCAACCGAATGAGTTCCACACTTTCATTTAGACCGTGGAAATCCCGTTAGCAACACGTAGGTTACATCATCCGAGGTATTCCCGATCATCCAACAAACGTTTTAATTTAGTTGTAATTGTAGTTTTGTGTTCTCGTTTGTGATTAAATTTTGAGTTGTCTTATATTTTGAAATGTTGTGGAGGTGAATTTTATCTTGTAGTGTCTTTTAATTTAGTTATGGGTTTCAGCTTTGGTTTCTGTCCTAAAGGTATCGGTTTTCATGCAACTCGTTGTTTTATCATGCAAGAAAAATAAGTGCGATGCGATTAAATAAATTGCAATAAAATAAAAGCGTACCTGGAGGGTCCTCCCGTCATCCCAAGCCGCACTTAAAACACAATTAGAATATTTAAGCAAGTTCCTAGTAAAGCTAAGGGAAAGGTTTATGGTTTTCTACCAAATTCCTAATCCTATAACGCTAGTCGTTTCCTATGACGTCTAGGTTCTTCGTGTTTTTAGTTTGAAGACGATTTTCTTCATCAAAGAACAATTAAGTTCAATTGTTCTTATCAACATCCTATCATATCGAGGAAGTGCTTAGGAGAGATCCCAAACATCTTTTCAATATTTCTAGGATCGTTTTAAGTCCAAATGAATTTAATTGTGTAAATGAATCGATCGTCCGAGGTTTTCAAGTTTTGTTAACTTGTTCAGCTGAACTATGACATTCGAATGTCCTATAAGTGAAGTAATATTTCATTTTAATGTTCTATTTAGGAGTTATGATAACTAAAGCTCCTAAGGGCAAAATGATATTTAATGATTTGTGATTCAAATTTAAGTTCAAATTAATGATTTAAGTTCGAATAAGTGTTCAAGTTATTTTAGATTTATTTCTTCATGTCTTAAGTAAGGTTATTTAATTCAGCTTAATTTAATTTAATTTAATTTAATTTAATTTAATTTATTTAATTTAATTTGATTTGATTTAATTTAATTCAATTTTATTTATTTGATTTAATTTCTTAATTTAATTTAATTTAATTTTAATTTAATTTAATTTAATTTAATTTAATTTAATTCAATTTATTTATTTAATTTAATTTAATTTAATTTAATTTAATTTAATTTATTTAATTCATTTAATTTAATTCAACTTGTTTATTTAATTTAATTTAATTTAATTTAATTCAACTTTTAATCTTAATTTAATTTAATTTAATTTAATTGAAATTTTTGAAAGAGTTTAATGATTTAATTTTAGTTTAATGATTAAGTCTTTTAATATTTTAAATTTGAGTTATCATTTTAATTAAGAGTTGAGTATTAATGAGATGATTAATTTAGGGATTTTTTAAATTAAAGAATAAATCTCTTCCTAATAATATCCCTATTTTAATAATTCCAAATTTATTATTCTTCCAAATTCAATTAATTATTTAATTAAAGTTTAATCATTTTAAATTGCTTAATGGGTTTCTACCCTTTAATTTTTTAAATTTCAATCATCCAAATCAGGTTAGGATCAAATATTTTACTTGTTAATTTTTTATTAAACCTAAAGTTTTAATTAAGGGTTAAAATTTTAATTACCATTTTGCCCTTTAAGCCTAATAATTTCATAACTCACTAAATTGAACTCAAATGAACTTGAAATTTTTATGAGACTTCACTTATGTGTCAATGAAGACATGAGAGGAGAAAATGTGATTTTTCTGTATTTAATTTATTTATATAATTATTTTTTGTAGAAAAGAGAAATTTCCAAGGAAAATTCAATGATATGACCAAGGGAAAGTTTCTGTCCTTAAGAAAATTAGGGGACATTCCTAATGACCAGTAGGACCACTTGGACCAAATTTTGTAATTTTTTGAATTATATTTTATTTATTAGAATTATTTTAAGTTCTGGAGTATTAATTAATTTAAAAATAAAATAAATGTTGAAAAATAAATTTTATAATTTTTAAAATTCTCTCTGATATCAAGGATTCCAGAAAACCAAACTTTGCAATTTTCTGATTTTTCTTTGATTTATTATAATTATTTTGGTGAAAATGCTAGAAAATATATTTTTTTAATTTTAAAATTACCCTAGAGCTTTAAAAATTAATATCTCACTAAATAGACCTAGGAAAAATATGGGACTTGTTCCTAAGTGATTAAAATTCAAAATATGACATTTTGGTGAATTTTATTATTTTTGTGATTTTTATTATTTTTTAATTATTAAAAATATTAAAATAATATTAAAAATCAACTTTTTAGAAAATTGAAATTTTAATTTTCTTAAACTCCCTGATATCAGAGAGACTCCAAAACCAATTTGGTGAATTTTTGAAAGATATTTTGAGAGTTATGAATTTTTAAAGTTTAAAATGACTAAGTGGCTTAATCAACCCAATTAGTGGGGCTAACCAAGTCCAATTGACCTCAAATTTTTATGATGGGTTCCTCTGACCCTAAAGGTCAGTGGAGAATTGATTTCAAGTCAATTTGATCTATGGTTAACTCTAATTAATTAGAAACCTATTTTGGGTGTTTAAGCCAATTAGGGTTGATCTAAGTGAATTAACTCAAATCCTATTTTTCCTAGGGTTCTCTGGTCATAAGGAATATCACCAAATTTTCCTAGAATTTATTTCACAACATGCTAATTTTTGAAATTAAAATACTTAAAACAGCAACATGCATTTGAAAAATCAATAACTCTTCATAGAGATGGCCTCCGACCTTGGAAAATTCAGTGGAATGTCCCTAAGTTCGCAGGCTTCAAAAGCCCTATAGTCTCATGCCATGGTGAATTGTATGAATGCATGGAGAATTGAAACAATGCAGGGAGTAAATAATTAATTAAAAATAAGATACCTGGACAAAATTAATTAATTTCTTTTCCACATTATTCTCCTCCGTTCACCGAGCAAGAGGGTATTTTTATTTTATTTTTGTGATTTTTCTACACAAAGTTATGAATTTTTAAAGTTCGGGAATTAAATAAATAGAAAATATCCCTATTTATCTACTTAAGTGACGCGGCGCCGCCGCATCCTTAGCCTCTCCGAAGCAAAGACGTGTCGCGCTGTGATCGGGCGCCGCCATCCGAGTCACCCGTCCCGGACCCGCAGCTCACGTAACGTTCTCCCGGTCCCGCCGCAATCCGATCCGTCCGCTCGATACACGCGCGATCCAACGCGCTCCCGGTCATCGTCTACGACCGGTGTGCACCCGTGACCGTCAACCCTCTAACCCTAATTTCTCACTCGATTCTCAATGGATTTTCGTGTTCTTATGCTTCTATGGATTCGTCTTCAAGAGACGAACACATCCATACGGTAAACATGCATTGAAATTTACTCAAATGAAATGGAGAATCTCTGTAAGCTCGGGAAGAAGAATGAGTTCATACCTTTGCTCGTAGAAGTGAAGCTTCGATCCGAGAGTTGTCGCACCTTCGACCGGATCCTAGCAAGCTCCGCATGAAGTCTCCCGGTCCGGTGAATTGTCTAGGTTGGACTTCGACCACGGCTGATCACAAAGCTTGGAGTCCGGAGCAACCGGGTGGCTCCGGAGATGGGGCTTTATCGTGGACACCTTCCCCGGTCTCGGTGAAGGTGTAGAGACAATCAATTTGGGGATTGGCTCACCGTGGAGGAGTGTCCCGGTTTTGGGCTCGGATTTCAACTCCGAAATCGAGCTCACAGAGAAGAAATGGCATGGGGATCTCACCTGGGGATCAAGTGCTCGTGTATGAGGAGGGGTCCCGGAACAATTTTGCGTAGTTTTGCAAGGTTTTTGCAACTCTCCTCTCATGGCCGCGAGGGGGTGGTGTTTAAATAGGCATGGCGTGAGGCTCTCCTGTGGGGTTTAATGGTTGGGATCACTGCTTAGGTCAAGGGAAGAACGGCCATGCTATCCATTCGATGAGGGCAGCTCAACAGATGGAATTTCAAAGCTCGGCTTCTCCTAAGGTTCTCGGGCATGGCGTTTTCCGGCTGATCGGGTGGCCGGCCGGCTGTGCATGGGTCACCCTCAAGGTCAGGTGGGTCGTGGCCGGAGGCTTGTGCAGTCAATTAGCATTGGCCATGTGTAAAGGGTTCGAATCAAAGTGGAATGGGAAAGGGCTAGTTTTGGGTCTAAATGGGTCAACCCTTGGTTTTGGGTTAGGTTCACCCTCCAAGGCCAATTTGGGCTCGAAGGGAAAGTCACTTGGATCAGCTTGATTAGTGGGGTCAAGTCACAATCCAAGTACAATTAAGCTTAAGCAAGAGTTAGGGGAGACATGGGAGTGGTTAATTACTCTTAAGAGAATCATTAAAGGGTCCCCTCCTCTTGCCATTTTGGGTATGGTGAAGTGTCCAAGGCTTTCATGGCTCACATGTGGCTCATGCATGGCTTCATGGCTCACCTTCGGCTTGTGGAAAGCTTTGGTCAATTTCATGAAAATGGATTTTAGGAATATTTTGGTATTTTTGGGCAATTTGGCATGGTGCTTGATTTAGATTTATTTGATGATGTAATTGAAACTTAGGGAATGATTTTCATCAAATGGATGACAAATGAAAATGTCATATGGGCTTTAGAATCAATTTTGGGCTCATTGAAATGGTTTTAGATTAGATTTTAAATGGTTTAGGAAAGTGGGCTTTTGAATTTTAAAATGGATTTTTGGGATGAAATTTTGGTAAAGGCTTGGGCCAAATAATTGTTGAGTTTGGTTTAGGGATGCTTCATGAGTGGTTTGAAACAAATTTGAGGTGATTTGGGTTTGAATTGGGTCGGATATGGCTTTTTGGTAAAGAGGCTAAAGTGGGCCAAAATGGGCTACCATGGGCCAAAGTTGGGCTAGAGTTGAAGTTGATGTGAAATTAATGTTGGGAAATGTTTTTGGGAGTGTTTCAAAGAGGTTTTGGCTTTGGTTGGGTTTTGATTTTGGGGTTTGGGCTCATTTTGGGCTAGGTTTAAGTTTAGGTCAAAATTGGGCTTTTTGATTTTGGGTTGAATTTGAGTGGGGTTTGGGTCTAAATTTTGAGCAAATCATGTTAGTGTTTTGTTCATGGGGATGTTAAGGAAGGTTTGGAAAAGATTTGGGGTTAATTGGAGTTGAATTGGGTGAGTTTGGGTTAGGTTTGGGTCATAGGTCCAAATTGGGCTTTAAGGCCAAAAGTGAAATTGGACCCAAATTTCAATCAAATTAAGCTTGGCTTTGGTCTAGATTGGTGTTTGGGATGTTGAATTGAAGTTTAGAATTGAATTGGACCAGAATTTGGGTCAATTGGGTAGGTTTGGTTTGACATTGGGTTTACTTTGGGTTAAAATGGGTCAAATCGGGGGTTTTGACAAAAGTGGGGTAAATTGACAAAATTGGCCCATGGTGTAGTTGAACAAAATGAAATTGGGAATATTTGGGATTTTCTGGAATTTTCTGGGAATTTTCTGAATTTTTGGATTTTTGGGTCAAAAGGGGTATTTTGGGTATTTGGAAGGTATTGGGGGGTATTTTTGGAATTTTTGATATCTTTGGATATGGATGATCAGTTTGAGTGATGTGGAAATGTTTGGGATTGATTTTGGAGAATTTTGGGTAATTTGGAAATTTTTGAGAAATTTGGGTAGTTTCAAGGCATTCTGTGTAGGTTTGGCATGGTGTAGGGTCCTGGGTCAAAAATTCGAAAATTTGGAAAATTGAAGATCGGGTGGATGTAAGTGAAATGAAATCATTTTTGTTGAGCCATGAAGCCATATCAAGCCCACATGAGCCATGAAGGGACTTATTTGAGGCATTCACCATGTTGTTCCTAACCCTCTTGCCCAAGGGCTTAGGGTTAAGGACCATCCATGTGAATCACCTACATGAGTCGGAGGTCAAGTCGAGTATGGTTTTCGGCCAGTAGGACATTACCGGTGTAGCGTTGGGCGTTTACAACTGTGCTTTCAAAGTTTGGCTAGAGAGGAGGATTTAGAACTTTCAACGCACGCCTGGCTGCTACTACTTCACGTGCCACAACTTCTAGAGCATCATCATCTAGTGATTCATAAACTGGACTATTGAATAAGATTTTGAAGAAAGTGAGTGTTACCAAAGAACATGTTTGAGATATGGATAGCAAGATTGAAAATATTGAAAGGTATATTGTTAAGCATGATAAATATGAGAGAGTTATCAGCGGTACATGGATAAGGTGATTGAGGTGATCGAAAGTCTTTGAGATGACCCCTCAATGTTTATATACCTTAATAACGATCAGTGGTAAAGATGATGATTAGAGTTGTTGTGTTCGGTTGTTTTGATTTTTGATTTCTTATGTGTAGTTATGTTTTTATTTTAATATTTTTATATGTGATGTTATGTTTGATTGTTGTATGATGTATTTATGATATGAACTCTGATTTTGTATAGAAAGGCATGGTTAATTTATTCTTTTTATGTACATTCGGATGTTTATGTGATAAAGTAATGTTTAATGTTGTAATTTGTGATATGTGTGTAGTAGTGAAAGTTTTAAATGTGTATTTAGTGTTTAAATTTTTAAAAAGTATAAATTAATTCCAAATTTGTTAGAAAGTTTAGAACAACATTAAAAATACTTATTTAAAAATTGCATGTTAACACACAAAATCACTACAAACGGCCATCCTACTTATTGTTGTGATTTTAGTTATATTAAGTTGGTGTGTATTTTCTTTGAAAACATTCTTGCTGTAGAAGTCTTTTGTAATTTTTCTTTTTATGAAAAAATGAATTTAGATTCTTTTTACTCTGTTTATCTTTAAAAATATTATCTTGCATATTTAGGATATTGAAATTAACGAAGCATGTTATTTTAGTTTTTTTTTAATTAGACTCATGTATCATTTCTTATGCTTAAATGTTTTTATCATGACTAAAGATTAAAGTTTGGGAGATTTAAAAACCTAAAATTTTATTTGTTCTTTAGAATACTTAAAATAAATTTGGTTTTTGAATGAAAATAATTATGTATATGATGTTATATTAGGGAAAAAAATTTAATATAGAAATGAATAAAAGAATTTAGTTAAAATTTATAGTAATAATGAAAAATTTAAAGTTATAATAATATTCTTAATAAAGAAATGTTAAATATAGTTAAACTAACTTTATTAAGAAATGTTGTATTTTTGGATAAATAGAAGATTTGACTTTTATTTTTGAAAGCTTAAATTTCTTTTATTAAAGAATAATTTTCGAAACCTTATTGTTATGATTTTAAGTGAAAGATAAATATCGAGCCTTTATTTTAAATGAAGGGTGGAATTGAAATCGTTAAAATTTTATCGAGATACAACAATTCTTGCTTTATAAAAAAAGAAAACAAAAAAAAGAAAAAGAGAAAGAGTGAAAAATAATATCAAAAAAGGAAGGAGCTTGAGAGTTGGAGTCTGTCCAATTAGTTGTCGCCCAAAGTTTAAAATATGAGTTTTGAGAAAATCTAAAACTTAAGGTTACAATATAGTTAGTAAAATTATTCTCAATTAAAATTTTTAAGTAAAGAAAATAAAATGTTTGAATCTATATTTTGAAAATGCATAAGTATTTCTGAATTAGATAGAAACACATATTTTAAATTTATCGCTATGAACTTTTAAACTTTAAATTTGTCTTATTTACTAAAATTTTTTCTAAATTAGATTATTTCATTTCTGAAACAAAATTTTTGAAATCTTCTAAAGAAACTCGTTACATAATTTGCATGTTAAATTTTTTATGGTTAAGAGTCACTTGAGGACGAAGTAACGTTTTAATTTTTGGGAGATTTTAATACCTTAAATATATAGTATTTTTATGCACATTTTTATGCATTTATTTTTGATGAAATTGCAATTTAATGGAAGGTATTTTGTATTTTTCTTGCAGGTATGATGAAAGGAGTGAAAAATAACCAAATGTAGAAGACGAAATTATGAAGTTTGAGAAATTTTGCCTCGGCGCCTACGCGCCAAAATGCCGAGCTTAAGCGCCACGGTTAAAAATGAATTTAAATGAATTTTGGCACCATTTTCAAGAGGTGTTTAGACGACTTTGGTGGTGACTTCTTTAACATCCTTTTGGCGGCAAATTTAAATGAAGGGATGCACGTTTGGTGGATACATTGAATGCGAGACATGATTTGAAGAGACACTTGAGCACCTTTTGGGAAAATTATAAAAATGAAGCTCATAATTTGCATGTGTGTGTGTGTGTGTGTGTGTTGAATGGGTTATTATTCGAGTGTGTTATTAGAGTAGTTATTAGATTGTGTTAAGTTTTAGAGTTCTTTACATAGTAGAGAGTAGAGAGTAAGAAAGGAAAAATGGTTGGTGTGGCCTTCTTCTCACCAATTTTCTTTTATCCTTATATCTAATTTTTTATTAAAAGTTTAAAGTCTTTATTAGAGTCACCGAGTTGGCGCGCCAACCTGCATAAGAGTTGTATTGTGTAAAGCAAAATTCCCGAAGGAACTTCAGTGCGAGTGGAGAGGATTTTCGGATAAGTATTTATTTTTGTGTTTTACATTTTGTTTTTAAGTAAGATTGTTGTGTTTTCATTATGATTTATGCTTTCATATCAGAGAAGTTTTGTTTGTGTTTACTTCATGAAATCGAGTAGTTTAGTTTATCTTTTTCTTTCTTAGATGATGAAGTAATTAAATTATGGAAGTAATGTTGTTGAACGTATAGTGTTTAATCTTTGAATAAATTGTGATGATTCGATTTCTTGAACTTAATTTACTTCTTGATGTGTGATTAAGATGTTAAAATTTTGTGAGATTATGTGAATCTAATGCGGTATTGCTTCTCGAACAATAATTGGAAAGAATGACATGCAATTATATGGGTAAGAATTGTTGTCCATATAATTGAATGCAAATATATAGAGAGATATGCTTTTATGGGAGTAAAATTAGAGGACTTTAGTGTGACAGGCTAAAGCCCCTATATTTGGTTTGTTATTTTAAATTTTGTTATGAGATGTTAGCCTTTAGGTGGAGGGAATAGAAGAACTTTAGAGTGAGAGCTACTTATCTTTACCTTTAACCCATCTACAAAGTTCAAAATTTCAAATTAACCCGATTTCTCACATAGAAAAAGTAAGGGTAAAGAATATAATTGCTCCTATTTGGCACAATACATTTATATACTTCCACGACATAAAATTCCCATAATTGATTATGATTCATTGAAGAAAGAAAAGATATTTGATTCTTATAACTTTTATATCATGTTTAGAGTATTGATAATTTCATTTTAAATTTTGCTTAAACTTGTTATTAAAAATATCGAAAATAACTTTTCAAAATTAAAACATAAAACATACTTACAAAAATAAATTAAAAAGGTAAAAAGTTTTTTTTTTATTTCTTTAAATTTTTACACATTTCTTTGTGGGTTCGATATCTCGGGGCTTAATCAGAAAGTCTTATATTACATGATAAACGATACGTATACTTACGTAGAATGCCATATTATAAATAAAAAATTTTATATCTAAATTGTAAGCATAAATATTCAGGCATCACATCGAAGCTTTGCAGTTGGTTAATAATTCAAACACTTACAATGGATTAATGGGATCTTTAAGATCGATTATAGATCTTCTTTATTGGTGGATCATTAATGTAGAAACCTTTCGATGAGCATATTCGCTAATAGAAGAGATGACTACTAAAAATTTTCAATAGCCCTGCGAATGAGTAAATTCTAAGAGAGTAGCTAGTATTCGCTGATTCCGATGTTATAACTATGATAGTATATCAAATTACTGCCCATTCGAAAAATAGATCAATACGAATGAATTATTCTCGAAACACCCCCGGTGTTAGAGGAAAATTTATTAGGACGGTGCGGAATCTCGAAGCGCTACTATGAGACCTTAAATCTTATAAATAATAGACCCGACAATCCTTATAAATTATTATAATCTGGTTGGAAGAATCATCTGAATTTTAACTGTAATAATAACAATGTTGTTAACCGTAATGGGGAAACAATTATGAACCAGGTAAGAAAAATTAAACAACCAAGGAAACCCAAATTTTAGAACTTCTTATCCTCGAGAGTTTTAATAGTAACCTGATTTAAGGAAAGAAGTTGTCTACTGAATAATTAATTTTAAATATGGGTAATCGATTACAAACTCGGTACATTCAATTAAAAACATTGAAAACCAATTAGGACATATTTTCAAATTTGCGCTTAATAGTAGATCTTGAGGAACTCTTCCCGAGAATGTTGAGATCGATATAAAAGATCAATCGAAAAAGAGCAATTAAAAATTTATTGATTAAAAACGGTGAAAAATTCTAGGAAGGAGAGTGCGAAAAGAGTGGCGAAAGAGTTGAAAAAGGAACTAATAAAATATATCTAGACTTAGAATATCCGCTTGAACCAATGAAAATTACTATAGGAAAACCACCATCACCTTTTCTTCTAATATTGAAAAAACAAAATAGGGATAAACAATTTACGATATTTTTAGGAATTCTCAGAGAATTAATTGTGAATATTTACTTTGTTAAACATTAAAAGCAGAGATGTACGATTATGCGAAGTTTATGAAGGATATTCTTAAAAGAAAAGAAGATTCATAGATCACGGGAAGCTGTTTACTTTGCGAGAGAGTGTAGTAAAATTATTCGGAAAAAACTTCCGAAAAACTTAAAGACCACAGTAGTTTCACTATCCCATGTCTTATAGGTGAAAATTTTTCGAAAGAGCTTTATGTGATACGGGAGCTAGTATTAACATTATGCCTTTATCAACTTTCAAAAGATTAGAAACGGAGAAATTTTACCTTGACGTGACTCTTCGGTTATTTGATCGTTACATTATTTATCACAAAGGAGTTACGGAAGATGTATTAGTTAAGGTGGATAAATTTATCATTCCTTTATGGACTTTATTGTATTAGATATGAAGGAAGATAACAAAAATCCAAATTATTTTGGGAAGACCATTTTCTTGCTAACGATTGAAGAAGGCTATGATTGATGTTGAAAAATGAGAATTAGCCTTGAGAGTTAATGATCGAGAGGTCTTTTAATTTTGTGAAATCTATGAAATATCCTGACAGGAAAAGATGATGAATATTTTCGAATGTAAATCTATGATTATTTGAGAGATTATCATTTTAATGAAAAATTGGATGAAAATAGAATATGAATATTTGAAATGTGAGGAATGATAATGAAAGTGAAGATGATTTTGAAGATATGAAGAATGAAGATTTAGTATGTTCGAAAGATATGAAATGTTGGATACTATGAAAAGTGATGATAAAATTTTAATTCCATCTATCATAAAACCTCATGAACTAGAAATGAAAATTCTTCTTAATCATTTTAAATACATGTTTCTAAGATAATCATTTGCATTTTTGATTATTGTATCTTCGGATTTAAATGAATATCGAAAAAAATTATTGAATAGTTTAAAAAAAAACTATAAAAAGACTTTTGGTTGGACATTAGCGAATATTAATGAATCGGTCCTTCGATACGTATGCATAGAATTTTGTTGGATGAAAAACTTAAACCTAGAGTTGATGTGAAAGGAGATTAAATCCGATGATGAAAGAAGTAGTTAAGAAGGAAATTTTA
Source organism: Papilionanthe hookeriana x Papilionanthe teres (assembly GCA_022702705.1). NCBI lineage: Eukaryota > Viridiplantae > Streptophyta > Magnoliopsida > Asparagales > Orchidaceae > Papilionanthe > Papilionanthe hookeriana x Papilionanthe teres. The sequence goes on from CM040428.1 coordinate 424,072, forward strand.
AAATGGCTTGATGTTGGAATTATTTATCCGAAAAGTCACAGGTGACATTCGTGTAAATGAACGGGGAATGAAATATCAAACAAGGTAAGTTAATTGCTGGTGAATTTACATCGATTATAGAAAACTAAATGCCACCACTAGGAAATATCTATTTCCTCTTCCATTTTTAGATCTAATGTTGGATAGAATTGCCGGACACAAGTATTTTTACTTTTTGGATGGATATACGGGTTATCATCAAATGTCTGTTGCTCACGAGGATCAAGAAAAGACTACTTTTCTTAGCTCTTATGGAGCTTTTGCTTTTAGAAGAATGCCGCTTTGGATTTTGTAATGCGGGTTTATATGACATTTCGAAGATGTATGATGTCGATTTTAGTAATGTTTGGTTGATGATGGAATAGAAGTTTTTTATGGATGTTTTACTGTATTTTGGGCTCGTTGACATATGTTTGAATAACTTAGAAAAAATTTTATAGACTTTGTTAGAAAACAAATTTAGTTCTAAATTGAGAAAAATGTCGATTTATGGTTGCATGAGGAAAATTTTACATGGGCTTAAAATTTCTGGATTTGGTATGGAGGTTGACCACAATAAGAAATTCAGATTATTGAGAAATTACCACCTCCTTTACTACGGTGAGAGAGGTAAGAAGTTTTTTAGAGACGTCTTTGAATTTTACGGGCGTTACGTTAAAGATTTCCTGAAAATTCTTAATATACTTGTGTCAACTTTTAAAAAAGATAAAGGGTGATTTTAATGTTGAATGTTTGAATGCCTTTAAATTATTAAAAGAAAAACTAATCGCTGCCTATAAATTGTTTCAGCAAAATTGGGAGAAGCCGTTTGAACGCATGTGTGATACATTGATTTTGCGATTGGAGTTGCTTTTAGAGAGCGAAAGGTACGATAAAATGTTAAGTTATTTTTATCTTAGTAAAATTCTTAATGAAGCTCGGATTAATTATACCACTACGGAAAGAAATTATTAGCTATTGTGTATGGTTTTGAAAAGTTTAGATCTTATACGATTAGAACTAAATGTATAGTGCATACGGACCATTCGGCTATCAATTATTTAATGTAAAAGAAGGATGCCAAATCGAGTTAATCAGATGGATGCTTCTCTTGCTTTGATTGACTTTGTGATTGTTGATGAAAAAGGCGATAATAAACATGTTGACCATTTATCAGATTGGATTATTATAGACTATCTTAATTTGAGAAAAAGGAAATTACAGAAACTTTCCTATTAAGCGGCACCTTTAAAACATTAAGGAAGGAATTTGCCTTGGTATCTTGATATTGTTAATTATATAGTAAGTGATATTTTTCCACGATTTAACAAGACAATGATAAAGAAATTTAAATATGATGCTAAATTTTATTTTTTGGATGAGCCTACTTATATAAATAGTGTAAGGATGTTATTATTAGAAGATATTGTCTTTATATGAAGAAATTGAGCCAATTATTCGGAAGTTGTCGTGATTAAGAATTTGGAGGACATTTTGAAATCTGGAAATCGCATGCTTATAGATTTTACAATGCGGATTTTATTGAATTACTCTTTTTAGGGATGTATACAGATATATAAAATCATGAGATCGATGTCAGAGGGTAGGTAATATTTCTAGAAGAAATGAAATGTCTCAAAATTATACATTAGAAGTTGAGATCTTTGATGTATGGGGATTGATTTTTTGGGAACATTTACTCCTTCGTTTGGAAATTTATATATATTGGTCGCTATTGATTATGTCTCAAAATAGATCGAAGCCTTTGCTTTATTTAGATGTGACGCTCAGAGTATTTCGAGTTCTTAATGAAAAACGAGTTTTACAAGATAGAATGCGAGAGTGATCATCATGATGGTGGGTCTCATTTTAGTAATAATCGGATTCGAGAGATTGGTTGGAAAATAGAATCTCTACGGTTTATCATCCTCGAACTAATTGTGAGCAGCGAAGTATGCAATCGTGAAATTAAAGAATTTTAGAAAACGGTGGATCTTCACCAATTAGACTAGTACGTGAGAATAGATACGTATGGGCATATAAGTTGCTTATAGGACCTATTGAAATGTCTTCTATAAACTAGTATTTGGTAAGATTTGCTATTACGTGTAGAATTGGAGTATAAAGCATATTGGGTGATAAAGGAGTTAAATTTTAATTTAAAGTGCGAGATGAGAAGAGATTTTGCGATTGAATGAGCTAGGAATAATTTAGAAATGAATATTATCATATTGATAGGATTTATAGAAGAAAATGGGTTGAACTTAAATTCGAGTTAACTTGAGTTCAATTTAGGTTGAACCTAAGTTAAAAATGTTGATTTAAATTTAATATGAGTTGAACTTAAGTTTGAGTTAACTTGGGTTCAATTTAGGTTGAACCTAAGTTAGAAACGTTGATTTAAGTACAATGTGGGTTGAACTTATGTTTGAGTTAACTTGGGTTCAAGTTAGATTGAACTCTAGTTAGGTTTTGGTTGAGTTAGGTTCAATATGAGTTAAACCTAAGGTTGGATTAACTTAGGTTCAAGTGAAATTGAACTCAAGTTAAGTTTTAGTTGAGTTAGGTTCAATATGAGTTGAACATAAGGTTGGGTTAACTTGGGTTCAAGTTAGATTGAACTAAAGTTAGGTTTTGGTTTAAGTCTAATTAAAAATAGACTTGATTAGGGTTTAAGGTTGTTTAAGCCTAATTTAAGTAAGGCTTAAGAATCTAATTAGGTCTAATAGGTTAGACCTAATTAGAGTTTTAAGGCTGTTTAAGCATTATTTAAATGAGGCTTAAGGGTTTAATTAGGTATAATGGGTTAGACTTAATTAGAGTTTAAGGTTGTTTAAGCCTAATTTAAGTAAGGCATAAGGGTTAATTAAACCTAATTTATGTAAGTTTTAATTAATTAGTTAGATTTACTTAGGGTTAAATTTAATTAGTTTAAGGTTAATTAAACCTAATTTAGGTAAGGTTTAATTAATTAATTAGACTTAATTAGGGTTAAGTCTAATTGGTTTAAGTTTAATTAAACCTAATTTAAGTAAGGTTTAATTGATTAATTAGACTTAATTAGGGTTAAGTCTAATTGGTTTAAGGTTAATTAAACCTAATTTAACTAAGGTTTAATTGATTAATAGACTTAATTAGGGTAAAGTCTAATTGGTTTAAGGTTAATTAAACTTAATTTAGGTAAGGTTTAATATATTAATTAGACTTAATTATGGTTAATTCTAATTGGTTTAAGGTTAATTAAACCTAATTTAGATAATGTTTAATTGATTAATTAGACTTACTTAGGGTTAAGACTAATTGGTTTAAGTTTAATTAAACCTAATTAGGTAAGGTTTAATTGATTAATTAGACTTACTTAGGGTTAAGTCTACTTGGTTTAAGGTTAATTAAACCTAATTTAAGTAAGGTTTAATTGATTAATTAGACTTAATTAGGGTTAAGTCTAATTGGTTTAAGGTTAATTAAACCTAATTTAGGTAAGGTTTAATTGATTAATTAGACTTAATTAAGGTTAAGACTAATTGGTTTAAGGTTAATTAAACCTAATTTAGGTAAGGTTAAATTGATTAATTAGACTTAATTAGGGTTAAGTCTAATTGGTTTAAGGTTAATTAAACCTAATTCAGATAAGGTTAAATTAATTAATTAGACTTAATTAGGGTTAAGTCTAATTGGTTTAAGATATTAATCTTAATCTGATTAATGTCTATCTTGAATTAATTAGGCCTAAATGGTGTCTTAGACCTAATTAGAGTTTGTTAAGTTAAACCTAATACGATTAAGGTCTAACTTGGTTTTATTAGGCCTAAATGGTGTCTTAGACCTAATTAAGGTTTAATTTGTCTTAAACCTAATGTAATTAAGGTTCAAGGTATTTAATTAGGCCTAATGAGGGATTAGACCAAATCAGGGTTTGATTTGTCTTAAACCTAATATAATTAAGGTTTAAGGTATTTAATCAAGCCTAATGTGGAATTAGACCTAATTAGGGTTTCCAAAATGATTAAGCCTAATGTGGTTAAGGCTTAATTAGGGTTAATTAGGTCTAATTTGGTATCTTAGACCTAATTAGAGTTTAATGTGAGTCTAAATGGAGTTAGACTCACCATTGACTAACCCAATGTGAAATAGGTCAAGTATGGTGGATTTTCTATTTTAAAGGATTTTTAGGGTTTTAAATATTAATTTAAAATTAATAATTTTTTACTCTAAAAGATGAATGTCATTTAAAATTTTCCAGTGGCTAAGAAATGTCTTTTTAAGGTTAATGTTTGTTACCCTAAAATACTTAACAATTTTCTAATTTATTTTCCTATTTTTTGAATTTTTATAATTATTATTAAAAATAATTACAAAGCTACATGAATATTAGGAAATCCTCTGCTAGAGAATTTTCCTAGCCTCAGAAAAATCAGAATATGTACCTAAGGACTTATAGGTCAATCCCTAAGAATTTCATATTTTTCTGATTTATAAATAATTTTTAATAATTAAATTACTCCAGAGAGTAATTAATTAATTAAACATTAAATATAAATCGTAAATTCAAATTTTCAATTTCACATTGTTCTCCTCACTGTCCTGAATCCAAAGATATTTTTATCATATGTTTATGATTTTTCTATCGAAAGATATGAATTTTTTATTATTTTAAGGTTATTCTGCTTTAATTAAATCATTAACTAAATAGAAAAAGCCAGGGAGCGTGTTGATGCACCAAAAACATGTTTGGTTTTTGCTATATAGTTTGTACTCATTTTTAGTGATAGTGCACTTTAAAGGAAGGTATTTTTCATGTTTTGCTGCAGATATGAAGAATTTAGGTGATTGGAGCAAGAGGAAGCGAAAACGAACAAATTTGAAGCAAAAAGAGATAAAATAGAGAAAACAGTCTTCTGGCGCCGTTGGCGCCCAATCCCAGAGAGTTCATAATTAAATAGCGGCCCAACGCTACCGACGCCCTATCCAGCGCCGCCGACATCCTATCCAGCCCCGCCGGTGCCCAGTGTCGGCGGACATCAAAATTCAATGTATTTGGACGCTTTTTGAAGGGTTCTTAAGGAAACTCTTGGAGAATTCATTTCTATACTATTATAGACAGTTATGGACACCCAAAACGGTGTGTGTTGTGTGTGTTGAAGAAAGAGTCGAGGGAGAGAAGTGAAGAGAGTGTGTTAGGGTTTGTAGAGAGAGCGTGTTAAGTGTTGTTTTGTGAGGGATTCTTCTCCAAGGAGTGTAGGAGGAGGAGGAAAGTGAGAGTTTGCTTCTTCCTTACTATTCTAAAGAGAGAATTGAGTGTTGTAGAGAAGAGAGAAAAAGATTCAAAGGAACTTCAATGGTTTTACTTGGGGAAGAAATTGAGATAAGTTGTATTTCTTTAGTGATTTATATAAATTTTCTTTTATATATAAAATCTATATTTTACCGTATCTTCTACATGAATTCTGAGTATATTTCTTTGTCTTTCTTCTAGCAATGTGATGTGGTGAAGTGTTGATATAGATTTGATGTGCCATAAAAATGTTAAGAAATTGTGATGTTTTTTCACTTTGAACTTCCTTTACTTTTTATTCTGGCCAATTGAATTGTTAAAACTTGTTGTAAAACATTCAATCCGAAAGGACTAAGTGTTCTACAACAATAATGGAGAATCCATTCAATCTCCATGAATGTGTTGCGTAGTTCATGATAATTTAGTGCAAATAAATAGGAAAATGTGGTTTGATGGGCGTCAAATTGGAGAATTTAGAGTGACAGAATGAAATTCCCAATTTGGTCCTAAAGTTTGGTAATTAAAGATAGAGTTAGCCTTCAGGTGAAGGGAAGTGGGAGCTCTGAAGTGAGAGCTAGTATCCTCCCGGCTTAACCTTGGATTTAGTAATTAAGCCTAGGATTTTCCAATGTTCTTTTCATACTTGGAAGAAGGGGTACTTTAACGAGGGTAAAGAATATAATTACTCCTGTTTGGCACAATACAAATCTATTATCAATCTATATCAGTCACTTATCACAGAATCACTGCAAGAGAAAAGATACTTTTCCATATTAGAACCTTTCAATACAAAACTTAGTGTGTTAGTTAATCCTGTTTAGAAATTTAAAAAGTAATTGTAGTTAACTTAGCCTTAGTTATATTTGCACTAGCAACTTAAATAGTACTTGAACTTGCATTGTGAATTTAGTATTGGATTTCAAATCTTTGCTATATTTAGATAAGTTCCTACCTTCCTCGTGGGATCGATAACCAGGACTCCACTAGAGCCTTGTATTACTTGAACGATACGTATACTTGCGTATATGAGTGTCTGTCTAATTATTAAATTGATCTTATTGTGAAACTGAACTGAAACTATCCTTTGAATATTAACGTTAAAGGCAGTGCACCCGGAAACCCCAATTCAAGTTTTTGGCACCAATGCCGCTGAAGGTATAAAATGGTAACTATTTTAAGTTGTAGTATTTGAAAATCTTTACTTTGTAATTTGCAATTGTGTATGTGTGCTTATTTACTTTTTAGTGATTTTTTGTGTGATTTTATGTGTAAGAATTGATCCGTAAGTTTAGTACCTTATGATTCAGAATTAGAGTGTATTACTAGAAAAATTCAAACATAAAAAAGAAAATATAAAAATCCTTACAAAATGGAGAACAATCAAAATATACCAAGACCTTCAAGAGATTATGCTAACCCAACAACTAATGAAATTCACTTAACTATCCAAAATCCTAATGTTGCTGCTAATTCATTTGAGCTTAAACCTGCTATTATCCAAATGGTACAAAGCAATCAATTTGGAGAACACCGAACGAAGATCCTAATTTACATCTTGCTAGTTTTCTAGAATTGTGTGCTACTTTTAAATATAATGGAGTGTCGAATGATGTTGTTAGACTTAAGACCTTTTTCTTTTTCATTAAGACATAAAACTAAGGTGTGGTTAAATTTGTTAGCACCTGGATCTATCAGAACTTGGGGAGAACTTTCACAAAAAGTTCTGTCAAAATATTTCTCTCTATAAAAAACTGTTAAGTTAAAAAATGATATTACATCTTTTGGTCAGTTTGAAGGGCAATCAATATATGAAGCTTTGGAAAGATTTAAAGATCTTCTTAGGAAGTGCCTACATCATACTTTACCAGATTGGTTAATAATTCAAACATTTTATAATTGATTTGTGGGATCTCTGAGATCAATTATAAATGCTGTTGCTGGTGGATCATTAATGTCAAAACCTTTAGATGAAGCATATTCATTAATAGAAAAGATGACTACTAATAATTTGTAATGCCCCTATGAACGGGTAAATCCTATAAGAATAGTTAGTATTCATGATTTTGATGCTACAACAATAATAGTCTCTCAAATTGCTACACTTTCAAAGAAAATAGATTAATACATAATGAATTATTCTCTAACACCCTCAGTGTTAGAGGAAAATTCATTAGGATAGATAATAGAACCTAAAACTTCCTATGAGACTTTAAATTCTATAAATAACAGACCCAACAATCCTTATTCGTTATAATCTTGGTTGGAAGAATCATCCGAGTTTTAACTGGAATAATAACAATGCTGTTAACCCGCCATAGGGTAACAATTCTATGAATCCAGTAAAAAATTTGAACAACCAAAGAAACACAAACTTTAGACCTTTTTATTCTCTAGAATTTAATAGTAACCCACAATTTAAGGAAAAGAAGTTCTCTGCTGAAGAATTAATTTTAAATATGGGTAATCAATTACAAACTCAGGGTGTTGCGATTAAGAACATTGAAAACCAATTAGGACATATTTTCACCGCGCTTAATAGTAGACCTTTAGGAACTCTAATGTTGAGATCATTCTAAATGATAAAAAAGGAGCAAATTAGGCTATTCAATTAAGGAGTGGAAAAGAATTAGAAATGATAGTGCAAAAAGAAGTTGAAACTGAGAAAGAGAAGGTGGAAATTGAAAAAAGGACTAATAAAATATATCCAGACTTAGAATGTCTACTTGAACCAATGAAAATTACTGTAGAAAAAGCACCATCACCTTTTTCTCAAATATTAAAATAATAAAATAGAGATAACCGATTTACGAAATTTTTAGAGATCCTCAAGAAATTAACTGTGAATATTCCCTTTGTTGAAGCATTAGAACAGATGCCTGATTATGCGAAGTTTATGAAGGATATTCTTAAAAGGAAAATAAAGTTCATAGATGACGAGACTGTTGCACTTATCGATGAGTGTAGTGCAATTATTTAGAAAAAGCATCCCGAAAAACTTAAAAACAATGGTAGTTTCACTATCCCGTATGTTATAAGTAAAAATTTTTTTGGAAGAGCTTTGTGTGATCTAGGAGCTAGTATTAACCTTATACCTTTATCAACTTTTAAAAGATTGGGAATAGGAGAGATTTCACCTACTTCTGTGACTCTTCAGTTAGCTGATCGTTCCATTACTTATCCTAAAGGAGTTGTGGAAGATATATTAGACAGGGTAGATAAATTTATCTTTCCTGTGAATTTTATTGTATTAGATATGGGGAAAGATAAAGAAATCCCAATTATTTTGGGAAGACCATTTCTTTCCACTAGAAGAGCTACGATTGATGTTCAAAAAGGAGAATTAACTATGAGAGTTAATTATCAAGAGGTGACTTTTAATATTCTGAAATCTATGAAATATCCCTCAACAGAAAAAGATGATGAATGCTTTCGAATGGAAATCTGTGATTATTTGAGAGATAATCATTTTAAAAAGATGTTGGAAGAGAAAATAGAAAATGAAAATTTGAAATGTGAGGATGATAATGAAATTGAAGATGATTTTGATGATATGAAGAATGAAGATTTATACTATGTTCAGGAAAGATTTAAAATATTTGATACTATGAAAAGTGATGATTAAAGTTTAATTTCATCTATCTTAAAACCTCCTGAACTTAAAATGAAAATTCTTCCTAATCATTTGAAATATATGTTTTTAGGAGAATCATCTACCTTACTAGTTATTATATCTTGTGATTTAAATGAATATCAAGAAAAAAAATTATTTGATATTTTAAAAGGATTCAAAAAGGCTTTTGGTTGGATCTTAGTCGACATTAAAGGAATCAGTCCTTCGATCTGTAAGCATAGAATTTTGTTGGATGAACAACATAAACCTAGTGCTGATCTGTAAAGGAGATTAAATCCAATGATGAAAGAAGTAGTTATGAAAAAAAATTTTCAAATGGCTTGATGCTGGAATTATTTATCCAATTTAAGACAGTGCTTGGGTAAGTCCAATTCATTGTATCCCTAAGAAAGGAGGAGTGACTATTGATGTAAATGAACAGAATGAATATATACCAACAAGATAAGTTAATGGCTGGCGAATTTGTATCGATTATTGAAAATTAAATGCCGCCACTAGGAAAGATCACTTTCCTCTTCCTTTTCTAGATCAAATGTTAGGTAGACTTGTCGGGCACAAGTACTATTGATTTTTGGATGGATATACTGGTTATCGTCAAATACTTATTGCTCCTGAGTATCAAGAAAAGATTACATTTACTAGCCCTTATGGAACATTTACTTTTAGAAGAATGCCTTTTGGATTTTGTAATGCACCTGCAACATTTCAAAGATGTATGATGTTTATTTTTAGCAGTCTGATTGATAATTGAATATAAGTATTTATGGATAATTTTTTTGTATTTGGAACTTCATTTGACATATGTTTGAATAACTTAGAAAAAGTTTTGGAGCTTTACGAGAAAACAAATTTAGTTCTAAATTAAGAAAAAAGTCAATTTATGGTTGCAGGAGGAATTATACTTGGGTAAAATTTTTGAATTTGGTATCGAGGTTGACCCTGAAAAAATTTAAATTATTGAGAAATTACCACCTCGTACTACAGTGAGAGAGGTAAGGAGTTTCTTAGGAAATGTTGGATTTTATAGGCGTTATATTAAAGATTTTTCAAAAACTACTAAAACTCTGTGTCAACTTTTAGAAAAAGATAAGAAATTTGATTTTAATGAAGAATTTTTGAATGCCTATGAACTATTAAAATAAAAACTAATCACTGCCCCTACAATTATTTCACCTGATTGGGAGAAAACATTTGAACTCATGTGTGATGTCAGTGATTTTGCGATTGGAGTTGCTTTAGGGCAAAGGTATGATAAAATGTTTAAGGTTATTTTCTATGCTAGTAAAACTCTTAATGAAGCTCAGATTAATTATACCACTATGGAAAAAGAATTATTAGCTATTGTGTATGGTTTTGAAAAGTTTAGATCTTATCTGATTGGAGCTAAATGTATAGTGCTTACGAACCATTCAACTATCAAATATTTAATGCAAAAAAAGGATGCCAAACCAAGATTAATCAGATGGATACTTCTAATGCAAGAATTTAACTTTGTGATAATTGATAAAGATGTAACTGATAATCAAATTGCTGACCATTTGTCTAGATTTGAGTATTATAAACTATCTGAATTTGAGAAAGAAATTACAAAAACTTTCTTTGATGAGCAACTTTACAACATTACAATAAGGAATTTGCCTTAGTATGCTGATATTGTGAATTATATAGTAAGTGATATTTTGTCACCTGATTTAACAAGGCAACAACAAAATAAATTTAGATATAACGCTAAATTTTACTTTTGGGATGAGCCCTACCTATATAAACAGTATAAGGATCTTATTATTAGAAGATGTGTGCCACATGAAGAAATTGAACCAATTATTCGGAGTTGTCATGATTCAGAATTTGGAGGACATTTTGGTACTGATAAAACAGCTTATAAGATTTTACAATATGGATTTTATTGGCATACTCTTTTTAGGGATGTATACAAATATATAAAATCATGTGATCCATATCAGAGAGTAGGTAATATTTCTTGAAGAAATGAAATGCCTCTAAATTTTACATTAGAAGTTGAGATCTTTGATGTGTGGGGATTAGATTTTATGGGACCATTTAATCCTTCATTTGAAAATTTATATATTGGTCTTTGTTGATTATGTCTCAAAATGAATTTAAGCAATTGCTTTACCTAAATGTGATGCTCGAAGTGTTTCAAAGTTTTTACTGAAAAATATTTTTACAAAAAATGGAATGCCGAAAGCGATCATAACTGATGGTGGATCTCATTTTAGGAATAATCAAACTCGGAGATTGGTTGGAAAATATATAATTATTCATAGAATCTCTACTTCTTATCATCCTCAAACTAGTGGTTTAGCAGAAGTGTCTAATTGTGAAATTAAAAGAATTTTGGAGAAAACTATGGATCTTCACAAATTAGGCTAGTCTGTGAGATTAGATATTGCATTATGGGCATATAGGACTGCTTATAGGAGTCCTATTAGAATGTCTCCTTATAGACTAGTATTTGAGAAGACTTGCCACTTACCTGTATAATTGGAGCATAAATCATATTGAGTGGTAAAAGAGTTGAATTTTAACTTAAAGAACGTAGGTGAGCAGAGATTTTTGCAATTGAATGAACTGGAAGAAAATAAAAATGAATCTTATCATATTGACATGATTTAGAAGGAGAAAATAAAATTATGGAATGATCGAAGGATTTAAGAAAGAAATTTGAACCTGGATAGAAAGCTTTGCTATATAATACAATATTGAAATTATTTCCTGTAAAACTAAAGTCTAGGTGTGTAGGACTTCTTACTGTTATAAAAGTTTCTTCTTTTGAAGCTATTGATGTTGAGGATCCTAAAAATAGAAAGATATTTAAAGTTAAAGGGCATAGATTAAAACCATATTTTGAAGGGTATCTACTAGATTTTAAAGAGGTTTTAATGTCAAGTCATCATGAATAACTGAATGTTTGTCGGGCTGAAGACGTTAAACCAAGAGCTTTGTGGGAGACAACCTATATTTATCTTTATTATGTTTGCTTTCTTGTTTTTAGTAATTTTTATTGTAGTTAGTAATGTTTGAGTCCTATTCATTCGTAAATATCATAAAAGATTGGAAATTATTGGATCGTATCAAAGAATTAGAATATTTTAGACTAAAATGAAGTTCAGTGCATTTTTTAGCACTAGCGCCGTCGGCACCGCCGGTGCCCTATTCCAGAGTGCATGCACCATATTTCAGGGTTTGGGCACCACCAGGGCCCTATCCAGCGCCACTGGCGCCAAAAGTCTGGAGACAGTTCTTATAGTTTCAAAATATGATTTTTGGCGGCTTTAAGCGGGATTTCGTCCTAATAACTCCCTAAAATGTGTTTTTAACCCCATAAACTCCAGAAAAATAAAAGGATTCATTTCAAATTCGCATCTAATGGATTCCAACTCCGTAGAAACCCTGACATTTAGAGTTTTCAACCGATGAAAATTCATCAGTTTTGAGGCGCAGCAATTACTCAACAAGGTGATGATGAAGAGGAGGATTATCAAAGAAACAGACTTTGTAAATCGAGATATGGATACTCCAAATACTCAAGTAGAAGAGATTATTATGCAGAGGCGTTGGGAAGTGTTATGTTACACTACTGCCGCTGTAGTCATTCCGGTTGTGAAAGTGTTTTATGCAAATCTTCAAGGAATCAACCAAGGATTCATCTACGTGCGAGGCAGGTTTGTACCATTCACTCCTTTGAAAATTAATGATTTGTTTATGATTGAGAACATGCTTATCTGTCATTATCTGAATCTTGATGTGACGAGGGACAATATGAATGAAATTTATCGCTATTTGAAGAATGAAAGTGAAGATTGGGAGATAAGATACAACGAATTTGTAAGTTTTTCTACTACATTTCTAAATATAGTGTCGAAGCAATGCCAGTACTTCATTTTTGCAAAGTTACTTCCTACTATGAAAATTAGTAAAGTGACAAAGGAAAGTATTATTTTGATTTACTTTATTCAAACTGGAAGGTCGGAAGATGTTAGTTCTATAATTGTGAAATTTGTATTGAGATTGATTGTTCAGGATCTAAATATGGGCTTGGACATCCTTCCACCATATTTCTTCTTTGCAGCAAGTCACAGGTTCCATATGAAAGTTGAAAAAATGTGCCACTTCCTTGTAGGCCTACAAAGCTAACTAATCTTTATGACTGTCAGGCAATAGGAGATGATAATAATATGAGCCTCATTGTAAATCAACTATCTTAGAGTTCATGACCTATTCAGCCTTACTTTCCAGAAAGTTCCCAAGTGATTTTGAAGAAGATCAAGAAGTTGGAGAAAGAGGTACAAAATCTTATGAATGCTATTAATAATATCTCTGATTTATTTGATCACTTGGATTGGATAATGAAAGAACAATTTGATACACTGGTTGAATAGAAGATAGTTTGATAAATGTGATTAAAAGGAATGCTGTGATTGCTGATAATTTGACTGATGAATTCCCGTATCGTCCCTTCTACAATCTGTTTGTGCATGTTCAATCTATTAGAGATATCAGAAAAGAAGATAGTACTAAGTCTGACGACGAGTAGTGACTCTACTTTATATTTAGTATTTGGTATTTTTATTATGTTTTGGTGTGCTTAATGTTGGCTTGATTGAATTTGTACTATGTATTTGGACTTATTATGCTTAGATTCTGTGTTTATGTTTAGTTTTCAGAATTAGAGTATCGTAGTGTGTTTGTGACACTGGAGTTATATGGCTTGATAAACTTATGTGAATGCTTAAGCGTGGATGTTTGTAATAAAGATTTTATATATATTAAAGTGATGTTTTGTGTTGTATGTGTTGATTTGTTGTTAGTTAGTTGCTTAATTGATGAAATATATTCTTAAAAAGGCTAATTATGTGATCGCGTAACATTGAAATGATCAAAATTGCAAAAATTTTACGGACCCAGAAATTTGAGATCTAGGGTTTGCTAGATCATGGATTTAAAGCAATTTCGAGGCTTAAATAACGTGGATCTTGTCTTCTCTTGGTAAGATCTTCACCCTAAACTAAACATTATTGATTTTCTCCATGAAAATTTCTTACATTGGTTAGATCTGAAAACTGGAAATTTTGATGAAGTTTTGAGATTTTCCATAGTGATTTAAGCTCTTACTTACTTAGATCTGCTTTAGGAGTCTCCTACCGTACGATTGTGAAATTTATTGGATTTTCTTGCAATTTTTTAGAAAATTTCACATGACTCCTAAAAAAAAGTAAAGACAAGAGAAAGTTGGGTTTTGATGAAGAAAGATTTGTTAATGTGAACGCACAATATCATTTTAATTCATTCTTTTATAATAAAAAGTATATTCAATACCGAGCTTTTGAAAATTTGGGTGAATCTGTAGAGCAGTTGATTTCTGATAATGCTATTATGGGTACTGTTCGAGAGTTTTATGTAAATCTGCTTTGGACTGAAATGAAATATGTGCTTGTTCGAGGAAAAATGGTAGAATTCACGCCTCAGCTTTTTATTGCATTTTATCAATTAAGGGGGATGAGATTCTGTGAATATGAAAACTTTGATATGAGAGAACCAAATATGAAAAAAGTGATTGGTTTTCTTACTGATAGAAGAGAGGAATGGAAAACAAAGCAAAAACATATGATTAAATTCTCTGCTTCCAAGTTAAATGTAGCTTCTAAAGCATGACACTATTTCATCTCTGCAAGCTTACTACCTTCTTATCATCACAGTGAAGTCACTAGAGATAGAGTAATTCTAAATTATTGTATTCAGACTATAAAACAGATTAATATTGGATTGATTATTTTCAAGAATATCCAGACTATTGCTAGAGGAGAAACCACTGGTGGATTAGGACATCCTGCCCTGATTCATGCATTATGTGCATAGTTTGGAGTTGAGTTTGATAGTTCTGAGGAGTTAGTACATACACTGAAGCCTATTACTAAGACCATTATTCGTACTTATGAGTCTCATGTGGTTGAGAGAGGAGAAAGTAGGAGTACTGATATTCCTACTACTAGTCAGGATATTCCATCTACTTCTGAGCCACCTACATTATCAGATGTTATGGAGCCGTTGAGGATTCAGAGTGCCAGTATAGATAAACTCCATAGCATGATGAATGACTTTGAGGCTAGGAATGATGTGAATGAAGATTACATGAGGAGGAGATTTGAGTATGATATTGCTTACCATGATACTTAGGTAAGATTCATGAGGGGAGACTCTAGAGTGATATTTCCTACTTACCTCAGTTATGTTCCTTATCGACCTGATCATCCAAAAGAAGCTGGTGATGATGATTGGTAGTTCTGTGATTTCTGTTTTTATTTGTGTGTTGTAGTACTTTGTTGTGTTTGATTATTTATTTTTCTATGATTAGTGTAGTTTGTTAATGTATTTGTGTTGAAAATGAAGATGCAGTGAACTGTGTGTTAGTTTGTTTATTGATTTGTATTGAGATTGTGATGGTATGTTGGATGTTTAATGTTTAAGTGTTTAATATTTCTTCACCCTTGAAAATTTTAATATTATATATATCACTGTTTATAACTGTTTCATGCTTGCTAGCAAAATTTATTGATTAATACCAGCATAGCTTCAGAAGATTTCAAAATCTCAGCACAAAAAGATTAATTTTCTTTTACTCTCTACCTTTGTAAATTTATATGTAATGAAAAGCTTAAATTTGGGGGAGGGTAAAATATTAACTCTTATTTGTTCTTAACTAATATAATTAAAAAATTATTAGCATGACTTTTAGTAGTTGAACCTAGTAGTTAAACCTAACTTTAGATAACTAAATTTTTTTATTTCATTTAAATATTATTGTAGATTTGAATGAAAGTTTTTAGTAATAAAGGTTAATTTTATAAGGTTAAGATATTTAATATGAAAGGATTGGACTATAGTTGACTATTTAAAGTAAAGAAAACTATATATTTGAAATGTTAAGAGACTTAAAGAACTATGTGTGAAGAAAAGATTATGACTTTTTGATGAATTATGAAGCTGATGTATATTTATAAATTAAAGAGGTGTTTCAAGTTTCAACTTTAGAAAGAGGAGAGTGAAGTTTAAAACTACTAAAGACTATCCAGATATAGTAATCCTCACAAGAAAGAAAGAAAAAAAATTAAAAGAAAAAGAAAATAAAAAAGAAAAAGTAAAAAATAGATAGAAAAAGGAAGAAAATATATGTGAGGAGAAGCTTGAGGAGACGCCTAATAGAAACTTGGCTACACTTGAGTTAACCTAAAGGGAGAACTTTGTTACATTTCTGAATGTATATTAATGTATTAGTCTACTTTCTAATAAAGTTTGCATGAGCTTCTATTTCATATAGTCTTTCAAGGCATCCTTAATGTGACAAATTATGGTTCATCTTGAAATGAATAGAAAACTAGAACTTTTAGACTTGACTACTGAATGTTCTTATACCTGTAATTTTAACCTGATTTACAGAACTTCTTTCAAAGAATCTTAATATTATATTTATTTGAATAAAAAAATCATAGTATTCTATAAGTGAAAAGTTCACTACTTTGAGTTATATTTTTATGTAGCAAAAAGATTACTTGAGGACAAGTAATAGTTAAGTTTGAGGGATTTTGATGCACCAAAAATATTTTAGATTTTTGCTATATAATTTGTACTCATTTTTTAGTGATATTACACTTTAAAGGAAGATATTCTTCATGTTTTGCTGCAAGTATGAATTTTTTTGTGATTGGAGCAAAAGGAAGCAAAGATGAACGAATTTGGAGCAAAAGAGACAAAATTGAGAAAACAGTCTTCACGCACCGCTGACGCCCAATTTCAGGGAGTTCAGAATTAAATAGTGGACCAGCGCCCAATGTCGGTGGAAATCAAAATTTAGTGTATTTGGACACTTTTTGAAAGGGTGCTTGAGGAAATTCTTTGGGAATTCATTTCTAGACTATTATAAACAGTTATGGATGCCTAAAAAGGTTGTGTTGTGTGTGTTAACGAAAGAGGTGAGGGAGAGAAGTGAAGAGAGTGTGTTAGGGTTTGTAGAGAGAGTGTGTTAAGTGCTGTTTTGTGATGGATCTTCTTTAAAGAGTGTAGGAGAAGGAGGAAAGTGAGTGTTTGCTTCTTCCTTAGTATTCTAAAGTGAGAATTGAGTGTTCAAGAGAAGTGAGAAAAGGATTCAAAGGAAGTTCAAGGGATTCGCTAGAGGAAGAAAGTGAGATATGTTTTATATACTTTTGTGATTTGTATGACTTTGCTTTTATTTTTGTTGTGTTGTATCTTCCTCATAAATTCTGAGTAGATTTCTTTATCTTTCTTGCAATGTGATGTGGTGAAGTGTTGATGTAGATTTGATGTGCCATAAAATGTTAAGAAATTGTGATGGTTTTTCACTTTGAACTTCATTTATTTTTCAATCTACCAATTGAATTGTTAAAATTTATTTTAAAACATTTAATCTGAAAGAACTAAGTTTTCTACAACAATAGTGGAGAACCCATTCAATGTCCATGAATGAAGTGCGTAGTTCATGGGGATTGAGTGCAAATAAATAGGGAAATATGTTTTAATGAGCATCAAATTGGAGGTTTTACAGTGACAGGCTGAAATCCCCAATTTGGTGTTAAAGTTTGGTAACTAAAGATAGGGTTAGCCTTCAGGCAAAGGAAAGTGAGAGCTCTGAAGTGAGAGGCAGTATCCTCTCAACCTAACCTTGGATTTAATGACTAAGCCTAGGATTTTTCAATGTTCTTTTCTTACTTGGAAGAGGAGGTACTATGACAAGGGTAAAGAATATTAATTCTCTTATTTAACACAGTACAAAATTACTATCAATCTAAATCAATCACTCATCATGTACACACTTCAAGAGAAAAGATATTTTTCGATATTTGAACCTTTCAAAACAAAACTTAGTGTGTGTTAATTTGTCTTGTTTAGAAGTTTAGGAAGTAATTGTAGTTAATTTAGTTTAGTTATATTTGCTCTAGGAACTTAAATAATACTTGATCTTGCATTGTGAATTTAGTATTAGATTTTAAATATTTGCTATAATTTGATAAATTACGACCTTCCTCATGGGATCGATAACCAGGACTCCACTAGATCCCTATATTTCTTGAGCGATGCATATACTTGCATATACGGGGTGACTGCCTAATTATTAAAATTAATCTTATTGTGAAACTAAACTAAAACTATATTTTGAATATTACTTTAGAGGCATCATATTTGGCAGCACTGAAGCACCCGGTCAAGTTTTTGGCGCCGTTGTCGGGGAATGTATAGAATTGTAATTGTCGAAATTGTAGTATTTGAAAAATTTTACTTTGTAATTTGCAATTGTGTGTGTGTGCTTGCTTACTTTTTAGTGTGTTTTGTGTAACTTTATATGCGTAGTATTGGATCTATAGATTTAGTGCCTTATAATTCAAAGTTAGAGCGTACTATTAGAAAAATTCCAAAACAACAAAAAAAATCTGAAAATCCTCACAAAATGGCGAACAATCAAAAAATACCAAGACCTTTAAAAGATTGTGCTAACCCAACAACAGATAAAATTCATTTAACTATCCAAAATCCTGATGTTGCTGCTAATTCATTTGAGCTTAAACCCGCTATTATCCAAATGGTACAAAACAATCAATTTTGAGGAACACCTAATGAAGATCACAATTTACATCTCGCTAGTTTCCTAGAATTATGTGTTACTTTTAAATATGTTGGAGTGTCAAATGATGCCGTCGGACTTAGACTTTTTCAATTTTCATTAAGGGAAAAAGCTAAGGCGTGGTTAAATTTGTTAGCACCTGGATCTATAAGAACTTTGGAGAACTTTCACAAAAGTTTCTGTCAAAATATTTCCCTCCATAAAAAACGGCTATGCTAAGGAATGATATTGTATCTTTTGGTCAATTTGAAGAGGAATAAATATATGAAGTTTGGGAAAGATTTAAAGACCTTGTTAGGAAGTGCCCACATCATGCTTTGCCAGATTGGTTCATAATTCAAACATTTTATAATGGATTAGTAGGATCTCTGAGATCAATTTTAGATGCTGCTGCTGGTGGATCATTAATGTCAAAACCTTTTGATGAAGCATATTCGTTGATAGAAGAGATGGCCACCAACAATTTTCAATGGCCCTCTAAACGGGTAAATCCTAAAAGAGTAGCTAGATTCATGACTCTGATGCTATAACTATGATAGTATCTCAAATTGTGTACTTTCAAAGAAAATAGATCAATATTCAATGAATTATTCTCAAACACCCCAGTGTTAGAGGAAAATTCATTAGGACAGATGATAGAATCTCAAACGCCCTATATAATTGACCCAACAATCCTTATTTGAATTATTATCATCATAGTTGGATGAATCACCCAAATTTCAACTGGAATAATAACAATGTTATTAACCCGCCCTGGGGTAACAGTTCTATGAATCCAGTAGGAAATTTGAACAACCAAGGAAACACAAACTCTATATCTTCCTATCCTCCAGGATTTAATAGTTACCCACAATTTAAGAAAAAGAAGTTGTCTACTGAAGAATTAATTTTAAATATGGGTTATCAATTACAAACTCAGGGTGCTGCGATTAAGAACATTGAAAATCACTTAGGACATATTTTCACTGCGCTTAATAGTAGACCTTCGGGAACACTTCACAGTAACGTTGAAATCAATCCAAAATATTAAACCAAAGAGCAAATTAAAGTTATTCAATTAAGGAGTGGAAAAGAGTTAGAAACAAGAGTGCAAAAAGAAGTTGAAACTGAAAAAGGATGTAATAAAATATACCCAGACTTAGAATATCTGCTTGAACAAATGAAAATTACTGTAGAAAAAACAACCATCACCTTTTCCTCAAAGATTGAAAAAACAAAATAAGGATAAACAATTTACAAATTTTTTTAAATCCTTAAGAAATTAACGGTAAATATTTATATTGTTGAAGCATTAGAACAGATGTCTGATTACACAAAACTTATGAAGGATATTCTTAAAAGGAAATGAAAGTTCACAGATCACAAGACTGTTGCACTTAGCGGTGAGTGTAGTGCAATTATTCAGAAAAAGCTTCCTGAAAAACTTAAAGACCCTAGTGGTTTCATTATTTCGTGTACTATAAGTGAAATTTTTTTCAGAAGAGCTTTATGTGATCTAGGAGCTAGCATAACCTTATGCCTTTATCAACTTTCAAAAGATTGGGAATAGGAGAAATTTAACCTACATCTGTGGCTCTTCATTTGGCTGATCGTTTCATTACTTATCCAAAACGAGTGGTGGAAGATGTGTTAGTGAAGGTGGATAAATTTATCTTTCATATGGACTTTATTGTATTAGATATGGAGGAAGATAAAGAAATTTCAATTATTTTGGGAAGACCATTCCTTGCTACTAGAAGAGCTATGATTCATGTTCAAAAATGAGAACTAACTATGAGAGTTAATGATTAAGAGGTGAAATTTAATATTCTGAAATCTATGAAATATCCCTCAACAGAAAAAGATGATGAATGCTTTAGAATGAAAATCTGTGATTATTCGAGAGAAGATCAATTTAAAGAAATATTTGAAGAGAAAATAGAGTATGAAGATTTGGAATGTGGGGATGATAAGGAAAATGAAGATGGTTTCGAAGATATGAAGAATGAAGATTTAGACTATGTTCAAAAAAGATTTGAAATGTTGGATACTATGAAAAGTGATGATAAAAGTTTAAATCCATCTATCATAAAACCTCCTGAACTTGAAATGAAAATTATTCCTAATCAATTGAAATACATGTTTTTAGGACAATCATCTACCTTACCAGTTATTGTATCTTCGAATCTGCATGAATATCAAGAACAAAAATTATTGGACACTTTAAAATGATATAAAACGGTATTTGGTTGGACCTTAGCTGATATTAAAGGAATTAGTCCTTCGAACTGTATGCATAGAATTTTGTTAGATGAAAAACTTAAACCTAGAACTGATCCACAATGGAGATTGAACCCAATGATGAAAGATGTAGTAAAGAAGGAAATTTTAAAATTGCCTGATGCTGAAATTATTTATCAAATTTCAGACTGTGTTTGGGTAAGTCCAATTCATTGCATCCCTAAGAAATGAGGAGTGACTGTTAATGTGAATGAACATAATGATATTATACCAACAAGACAAGTTAATGGATGGTGAATTTGTATTGATTATAGAAAATTAAATGCCGCCACCAGGGAAAATCATTTTCCTCTTCCTTTTCTAGATTAAATTTTTGATAGACTTACTAGACACAAGTACTATTATTTTTCTGATGGATATATTGGTTATCACCAAATAACTATTGCTTCTGAGGATCAAGAAAAGATTACATTTACTAGCCCTTATGAAATTTTTGCTTTTAGAAGAATGCCCTTTGGATTATGTAATCCACTGCAAATTTTTAAAGATGTATGATGTCTACTTTTAGTAATCTGATTGATAATGGAATTGAAGTAGTTATGGATGATTTTTCTGTATTTGGAACTTCATTTGACATATGTTTGAAAAACTTAGAAAAAGTTTTGGAGCTTTATGAGAAAACAAATTTAGTTCTAAATTGGGAAAAACATCAATTTACGATTGCAGGAGAAATTGTACTTAGACATAAAATTTTTAAACTTGGAATGGAGGTTGACCTTGTAAAAATTCAGATTAATGAGAAATTACCACCTCCTACTACTATGAGAGGAGTAAGAAGTTACTTAGGACATCTTTGGATTTTACAGGCGTTATATTAAAGATTTTCAAAAATTACTAAACCTTTGTGCAAAATTTTAGAAAAAGATAAGAAATTTGATTTTAATGAAGATTGTTTGAATGCCTTTGAACTATTAAAAGAAAAATTAATCACAACCCCTATAATTGTTTCACCTGTTTGGGAGAAATCATTTGAACTTATATGTGATGCTAGTGATTTTGCGATTGGATGTGTTTTAGGGCAAATGTATGATAAAATGTTCAAGGTTATTTACTATGCTAGTTAAACTCTTAATGAAGCTCAGATTAATTATATCAACAGAAAGAGAATTATTAGCAATTGTGTATAATTTTGAAAAGTTTAGACCTTATCGGATTGGAACTAAATGTATAGTGCATACGGACCATTCAGCTATCAAATCTTTAATGCAAAAGAAGGATGTCAAACCAAGATTAATTAGATGGATACTTCTAATGTAAGAATTTAACTTTGTGATAGTTGATAAGAAAGGAATTGATAATCAATTTTCTAACCATTTGTTCAGATTGGAGTATTATAAACTATCTGAATTTGAGAAGGAAATTATAGAAACTTTTCCTGATGAGCAACTGTATAACATTAAGGAAAGGAATTTATCTTGGTATGTGATCCCCGAATATTTATGCTTATGATTTAGATAGGAAATTATACTTTAATTATTTATAAAATGAGATACTACGCAAGTATAGGTATCGTTTATCAAGTAATACAGTACTTTCTAATTAAGCCCCAAGCTGTCAAACCCATAGGGAAATCTCTAAAAAATTAAAGAAATAAGAAAAAAAATAACTTTTTACTTTTTTAAAATGATTTTGTAAAGTATGTTTTAAGATATAAAGTTTTTCAAATTTGTTTTTGGTATTTTCTGAATAAAAAGTAAACCAAACTACTAAAGTTAGCACAAAGTATGAAAGCAAATGAGAATAAAATATCTTTTTCCCCTTTCAATGAATCAATAATAATTATGGAATTTCATTGTGGAAGTATCTAAAATGTGTTGTGCCAAATAGAAGCAATTATATTCTTTATCCTTACTTGGTTCTATAAAGAACATTGGTTAATTTGACGATTTGAGACAATACCGAATTAGATCTAAGATAATCTCGCAGCAGATTTTAACATCTTAATTGGGCCATTCAAGAAGTAAATGAAGTGCAAGATAGTGAATCATCACAACTTGTTCTAAAATTGAAATCCTATACTTCACATAACTTCCTTCCATAATTTAAGTACTTCATCATAAAAAAAAAAGATAAAAGAAAACTACTCAGAATCCATGAAGAAAACACAATCACTACTTGATTTGAAAGTAGAACTTATAGTGAAAACACACCAAGTTTAATTTAAAAAAAATGTAAAACAAAGTTAAATACCTATCTAAAAAGTCTCTCCACAAAGGTTGGTGCCCAACTTTGTTGACTCCAAATCTCTATTCTACTCTTAATAAAAATTAGATACAATTGATAATAAAAGTGGTGAAGTGGAAAGGTGTACTCTCAATAACTCTCTAACATAAAATTGACTCTTAACACTAATCACACCCTTCAACAACAACCCCTTTTCTGATCTTCAAGTCTTCTTTTTAAAATTTTCCAAAAGGTTCCTTGGTGTCTCTTCAAAATATGTCTAGATTCAATGTATCCAGGAAGAATGCATCCATCCATTCAAATTTTAAATGAGTTTTGGCGTTGATGGGAAGTTAGTGAAGTTTAAACCAAATGATGCTTCAAAAACCCCTTTAAATTCATGTCAAATTTAAATAACTTTTTCACTTTAACTATGGTGCCTATGCGCCAGCCATCCGGCGCTTAGGCGCCAGAGGCCAATTTTGCACATCTTTCAATATTTGCTTCAAATTTGATCCTCATTTGCTCCTTTCATCATAATCACTCATTTTAATCATACCTGCAAGAAAAACACAAAAATACCTTCCATTAAAGTGCAATATCATCAAAAATAGGTATAAAAATGTGCTTAAAAAACACTATATATTTTAGGTATATCAAAATCCCCAAAACTTAAAATGTTACTTGTTCTCAAGTGACACTTAATTACTTAGAAAATCTTAACATGCAAATTATGTAAATGAGTTTATTTAGGAAGGTTTCAAAATTTTGTTCTAAAAATGAAAATAGTCCAATTTAGAAAAAATTTTAGTAAATGAGACCAACTTAAAGTTTTGAAGGTTCATAAGTGAAGGATAATGAAAAATATTTGTTCCTATCTAATTCAAAAATACTTGTAGATTTTTCAAAATATAGGATTCAAACATTTCATCTTTCACACTTAAAATTTTTATTTGGAAATAATTTTACTTACAATATTATAAACTTAAGCTTAAGCTTTTCTCAAAACTTATATTTTAAACTTTATGTATGGAACCAATTTTTTATTAGGCTCTTAAATCCTCAAGCTTCTCCTTCCTTTTTACATATTATTTTTCTATCTTTTCTTTTTTCTTTTTTTTTCTTTTCTCTTTTTTTTTTATAAGGTAAGGATTATTGTATCTGGATAGGCCTTTAGTAATTTTAAATTCGACCCTTTCATTTATAATAAAGGTATGATATATATTCTTCACTTAAAAATCATAATAATAGTGTTGAAAATTATTTCTCAATAACAGAAATTTAAGCTTTGAAAAATAAAATTCAAATCTTTTATTTATCCAAAAATACAACACTTCTTACTAAAGATAGTTTAACTATATTTTACATTTCTTTACCAAGAAAATTTTAACATTAAAATTTTCATCATTACTATAAATTTTAACTAAATTCTCTTACTCATTTATATATTCAAAATTTTGCTTCCTTAATATAACTTCATATACATAATTATTTTCAATCAAAAATCAAATTTTATTTAAGTATTCTTAAGAACAAATAAAATTTTAGTTTTTAATTTTTTTTTTAAATTCCCCCCAAACTTTAATTTTTTAGTAGAATAAAACATTTAAGCATAAAAATGATACATGGTAAGAATTAAAAAACTAGAATATCATGCTTACTAGAATCTTAATATTCTAAATATGCAAGTATAAAAGTTTAAAAACAAGAAGTAAAACGAAATCAAATTCAGTTTTTCATAAAATAGAATTTTTAAAATTTCAAAGAACTTCTACGATAATGGAGGTTTTCAAAGCAAATACACACCACAAATCAGAACATACTAGAAAATAAATGGTAGCAAATTTTGAAAAGTTTAAACATGTTATATAAAATGTGGTTTCTAATAGTATTCTAAAGTTTTCTAATATTTATAGAAATTAAATTAGAAACGACTAAAAACATAAACATTAGAATCACATAAAAACATTTAATACCAAAAACACATCACATATTACATCATAAAACATTAATCCAACACAAAAACATCTGAATCTGCATAAAAGAAACAGTCCAACTATAATCTACACAACATCAGAGTTCATAGCAAAATACATCACATCACATATGAAAACATCAAATAAAAGCATCATAACACATAAAAAAACATAACAACAGCACAAACTCAACACAACCATCCTAATCATCATCCTCATCATCATCATCTTCATTCCAGTCTCTAGATGTCACATAAGGTATATAAAAAGGATGAGAGGCATCTCAGCACTGTGATCTTCTCTAATCACTCTATTCATGTACTACTGATAATTCTCCTCATATTCATCATGTTTTACAATATACCTTTCAATGTTTTCAATTTTACCATCCATATCTCTAACATGCTCTCGGGTAAGACTCACCTTCTTTAAAATTTGCTGTAATAATCCAGTTTGTGAATCTTTGGAAGATGATGCATGTGCAGTAGAAGCACGAGAAGTAGAAGCAGCAGAAGCAGAAGCACTAGAAGCTCTAACAGATCCTCCTTTCCAGCCAAATATTGAATGTACAGTGTAAGTGTTCACATTTACACTGGTAATAGGTCTAAGTGGCTGAAGAACCTCTTCCAATGTATCAGAATTAACATCAGACTGCTCACAAAGTGAATAAATCAAAGATGGAAAACCCATACCTTCAGTAATAGCAGCTCTGGCACAGTTCATAATATAATAAAAAATAAAAGCTCCAATATCCAAAGGCTTTCCCTACTGAATACAATGGTTCAAAATATCTCTCTCCCATGTAAATTCACTGACATGACTTAAAGGTAGAAGCTTAGATGAGATAAAATAATGCCATGCCTTTGAAGTGGAATTCAACTTAGAGGCTTGAAAATTCACTCTTCTGTCATTTGTAATCTTACACAAACCTCTTTAATCAGTAAGAAAGGCCATAATCTCATCTAAATCTCCCTCAGAAGGATGAAAATTTGCATAAAAACAAAACATTGCAGGAGGTAATCGGTAAAATGTATTAATTACTGCAGATGAATAATCCACGTGTTGCCCCCCTAACCATCACCAAATTGTCTTGTGCTGCAGGAAAGTTAGCATAGAACTCTCTCACCGCAGAAACAACTGCAACAGCAGTAAAGCAACAGTATCTTTCCCAATTCCTTCTTGTAATCATCTCCTCAATTTCTCCTCCTGGCTTACTAAAAACTCGCTCTGGAATCAATTTCCATGATGCAAGTACATCGATGTAATGATTCTCCGCTTTAGAACTAATAAATTTGTCAGAATCAAATTTTTCTTTTCCTTTCGAAATCTTTGAATTTGGAGCCATCTTTAAAATTCACGAAAAATTTACCATAAATTCTACATTTAAAATAAACTTGTTAACTCAACTTCCAAAGGCAAACTCCACAAAATCCAAGCAATTTGTCATGCTTTTCTCAAAATTTCACTATGAATAGTGATTTTTAGAATTTTCAATAATGTACTCAAAATACATGGTGAAAATAAAAATTTTTTTACTTAGGAGTAGTGATCATACGTTAAGAAACTCAAATCCAACAAATTTCAGTGAAATCGGCTCTAAAACAATCCAAATATTGATGCTCTAGGCTCCTATTTTGTGAAACCAAGAGGTTGAAGGTGATGTTAAAAATGACAAATTTCAGGTTTTTAACTGATTTTCACGAACCGGCGCCTATGCGCGAGCATATAGCGCTTAGCCACGAAATCTGGCACTTATGCGCTGTTGGTTTGGCGCTTGGGCGCCAGTGCCCAAAATTTGACAATTAAGTTAATTCCATCAAAAATCCGAATTAATCACATTTAATCACTTCAAATAATTATTTCACCCCATAAACTCTTCTAATACTCCAAAAATACGTATTAATATCTAATGATTCCACACAAATTTCACACAAATACAAACTTATATTTCATTAAACATTAAAACACACTTAATACAAACTACAAATTTCTATCCAAACACTTTGGATGAAATTCTCCAAATACATAAGTTCAAACACATGTAATTAAACACTAACTTACATCATTAAGATGTATCAAACATATGTAAAGTGCAACAAACACAAACATTAATTAAAATCACACTTAAAACACTAAACACAAATAATCAAACCACAAGACCACACAAAATTAATTCCACTCTCCATTAGGTGGAATATATCCAGAACCACCATTAGTTCCATTTGAACCATTTGGAATGTAAATCTGATAAAACGGGCGATGATTAAAAGCTCTTATATCTTCTTCTTCTATCAATTTGTTCTTCAGATACATCACTCTATTCACTTCTTCCACATGACTTGTATGACTGAATTGCATTTTGAGTTGCCATCCTATGTGCGCTAAATGAGCATTAATTTCATTTACCTTTGCATCAATAGACACCACATCGGCCTCGATCTATGTAATCCTTTCTGCTATACCTTGGATACTCACAGCCAGAAATTCGTTATATAACTCTTTCGCATTATCACAAATAAACTTTTTCTTCTTAGCTTCCTCTTTCTTCTTAACTCCGCTCTCCCAAGAAGACATTTTTGCACTCAAAATACTCTTTCAGTAGACTCAGGAATGAAAATAAGAAATGGGCAAGTATTTCATAAATTCAGGGCCTTTTTGTTGACCTCATTTTTTATGAGGTCTTATCTCTTCTCTCTCCTTAGTATTTAGGATCTAGCCTTAGGTTTTCCCTTTGACTATCCTAAAGGATTAGAGATGACACCCACCATTTAGAAATTCAAGCACCTCTTAACTCCCTTTAAACCCCACATGCCTGATTGTAAACCCCTAAGCCACTTGGAGGGTTAAGATCAAATGCGGAGGTTTAAAGGATGAGTTCCTTATAGGACTCTTTGGCCTTAGGACTACCCTGGGTGGCCTGGTCTGGTGAGGGTTGACCCACACACATTACACTTTCACACACATTCCAAATCCTAAAACCATTCATACCCAATTTGACTTCCTGACTCATGTAGGTAATTCATATGGATGGACCTTAACCCCTAGGCCCTTGGCTAAGAGGGTTAGGAACAACATAGTGAATGCCACAAATGAGTCCTCTAATGGCTCTTATGGGCTTGATGTGGATTCATGGCTCAACCAAAATGATTCCATTCTACTTAAAGTTGATCAATCTTTATTTTTCCAAAATTTCAATTTTTGACCCCCGGGACCTTAAACCCACCAAACCTACCAAATGCCCTTGAAATTGCCCAAAATTTGCAAAATCACATAAATTACCCAAAAATTCCTCAAACCCAATCCTAAACATTTCCCACCATTCAAATTGATCATCCTTAACCAAATAAACCAAAATTTCTAAAAATACCCCCCAATACCCTCCAAATACCCAAAATGCCCTTTTTAACCAAAAAATCCAAAATTTCCAAAAATTCTCAAAAAATTCCAGAAAATCCCAAATATTTCTAATTTCATTTTGTTCAACTACAACATAAGTCAATTTTGTCAATTTAGCTCACTTTTACCAAAACCCCCAATTTGACCCATTTTTAACCCAAGTGAACCCAATGTCAATCCAAACCATTCCAATTAACCTCAATGTTGATCCAATTCAATTCTAAACTTCAATTCCATATCCCTAATAACCAAATCCAAGCCCAATTTGATGAACATTTGGATCCAGTTTCAATTTGAAGCCTAAGGCCCAATTTTGGCCCATAACCTAAACTTAGCCCAAACCAACCCAATTCAACTCCAATTAGCCCCAAATCTTTTCCTAAACCTTTCTAAAATTCCCACAAACAAAACACTAACTTTATTTGCCCCAAATTTGAACCTAAACTCCACCCAAACCTAATCCAAACCAAAAATCCCCAATTTTGGCCAAAACCCACCATGAACCCAAATGGGCCCAAATCCCAAAATCAAAGCCCGACCAACGTTGAAAACTCTTTGTAACACTCCCATAAACATTTCTAAACATTAATTTTACATCAAATCTAACATTAGCCCAACCTTAGCCCAAGTTAGCCCAATTTGACCCACTTTGGCCCCTTTACCAAAAAAGTCCCAAATCAAACCCAATTCAACTCCAAATCACCTCAAATTTGTTTCAAATCACTCATGACACATCCCTAAACTAAACCCAACATTTGTTTGGCCCAATCCTTCACAAAATTTCCATCCACCAATTTGTTTTCAAACCTAAAGGCCCACTTTCTTAAATCATTCTAAAAGCCCATTTTCACCAAATCCAAAAGCCCAAAAATCCATTCCCAAGCCCACATGAAACTTTTTATTCATCATTCCTTTGATAATACTATTTGACCAAAGTCTTAAATCATCATGAAATCAACCCATTTGTAGCATCATGACAAATCCCATCAAAAGAATCCAAAGTTTTTAAATTTCCAACTAACCCACTTTCATGTAAATGAGCCAAACCATGGAGCCATGCCCAAGCCATATGTAAGCCATGAGGAGCCATAGACTTGTCATCACTCCCTAAATGGAAAAAGGAGGAGATCCTTTAAGCACTCCCTAAAAGTCATTAACCCATTACATGAGTCCCCTTAACCTAAATTTAATACAAATAATCCTTGATGGGGACTTCACCACACATGTGAGGCTGACCCAACTGATCCCCTTCAGCCCAAATCAGGTCATGGGGGGGTGAACCTAACCCAAATCCATAGGTTGACCCATTTGGACCCAAAATCACCTCTCTCCGTATGCCACTTAAATCCAATCCTTTACACATGTCCAAAGGCAATTGACTGCACTAAACCCCGACTCCGACTCCCCGAGTCGGATGGTGACTCGACTACGGCGGCCGATCACCGAGCCGCCGAAAATTCCATGGCCGAGGAACTTGGAATGAGACAAATTTCAAATTCTCACCTGCTGAGCTGCCCCACTCCAATTGGCCACCACAGCTCTTCATCTCCTCCCCTAGGCAGCTGATCCCAGCCATCAATTGCCCCTGGGAAGCCCTGGCCATGGCTATTTAAATCGGCCACCCCCTCTCGGCCAAAACATTGGCTGAAATCAACCTCTATAGAATCCCTCCAAACTCCTCACAGAGCTTCCCCTAGCCAAGAACAATCCATCCCCACTGTTCTCCTACCCAAAATCCAATTGATTGACCTCAATTTTGGAGCTCAAATGTCAGGCCAGAACAGGACATCTCTCAAACCTCTACCAAAATCAAATTAAACTCATCCACACCTTCACAGGACCAAGAGAAGGAGTTCCCCAGTGAACACCCCCTCTCCAGGCCACCCAATTGCTCTAGCCTCCAAAGTCTGAAATCGGGCTTGGTCACTTTCATACTTAGATCTTTCACCAGGGCCAGAGGCTTCATCCCTAGGCTTTTCCAGCTCCAACGAATATGCCGAGCACATTCAGTTGAGGCCTCACCTCCTGAACCAAGGTATGGAGACTTCTCTTTAACCCGAGCTTCCAGCGATTCTTTATTTCGTTTGAGTTAATTTCATAGCATGTAAACGGTATGGATGTGTTACTCTCTTCAAGACGAATCCATATAGTATAAGAACATGAAAAACCATTGAGAAACGAGGGAGATATTAGGGTTTGAGTGTGGACGGTCACGGGTGCACACTAATCAGAGACGACGACCAGCCTTTGTTGGATCAAGATTGTATTGAATGGACGGTTCAGATTGCGTCGGACCAGGGAACGGTAAGTAAACCGCGGGCCGCGTGGCGCTGAGTCGGATGGCGGTGGTGAATGGGAGTGCGCCGCGTGGAGCTTCGGAGACGCTAAGTTTGTCATGGCGTTGAGTCTGATAAGTAGGAAAATATGGAATTTATGATTTAATTAAATGCCTGAAACTTAGAAAATCCATATCTTTGTGTAGAAAAATCACAAAAATAAAATAAAAATACCCTCTTGCTCAGTGAACAGAGGAGAATAATGTGGAAAAGAATTGATTTAATTTGATGAGTATTTTATTTTTAATTAATTATTTACTCATTTCAGTATTTTAATTCTCCATTTGCATAGACAATTCACCATGGCATGAGACCATAGGGCTTTTGAAGCCTCTGATCTTGGGAACATTCCTTGAATTTGTCAAGGTCAGAGGCTATCTCTATGAAAAGTTATGTATTTTTCAAGTTTATGTCACTATTTTTGGTATTTTAATTCCATTAATTAGCATATTGCTTAGAAAATTCTAGGAAAATTTGGGGAAGTTTCTTAGGACCAGAGGACCCTAGGATAATTATGTTTTGAGTTAATTCATTAATAATAACCTTAATTGGCCTAATTACTCAAAACTGAACTTTAATTAATTAGGGTTAACCACACATCAAAAAAACTTAAAAACAATTCTCCACTGATCTTTAGGATCAGAGGGACCTCACATAAAAATTTGAAATCAATTGGAAATGTTTAACCCCACTAAATGGATTAATTAGGTCATATGAGTAAAATTAAACTTTAAAAATTCATAACTCCAAAATTACATTTTAAAAATTCACCAAATTAGTTTTGGGACATCTCTGATAATAGAGGAGTCTAAGAAAATTAAAATTGGAATTTTCTTAAAATCTTCAATTTTCACCTTATTTTAATATTTTAATAATTAAAAAATAATAAAAATCACAAAAATATTAAAAATCATAAGAATGTCACATTTTAACTTCTAATCACTGAGGAATAAACTAAATATTTTTCCCAAGTACCTAGGATAAGATATTGAATTTTAAAAGCCCTAAAACAATTTTTTAATTAAAAAATGAATTTTCCAACATTTTCACTAAATTAATTCAAATAAATCAAAGAAACATCATAAAATTATAAAATTTGTTTCTCTAGACTCCTTGATGTCAGAGAGATTCAAGAAAAATATAAAATTCAATTTTTAACTTTAATTTTATTTTATAATTGATTAATACTCCAAAACTCAAAATAATTATAATAAATAAAATATAATTAAAAAAATCACCAAAATTGGTCCAAGTGGTCCTCTGGTCATTAGGAACATCCCATAGTTTTCTTAAGGACAGAAACATTACCTTGTTCATGTTGTTAAATTTCCATTGAAAAACCCTTTTCTATTAAAATAAATATATAAATTAAATTAAAAACAGAAAAATCACATTTTCTCTTCTAATGTCTTAATTGACATGTGAGTGAAGTGACATAAAAGATTTCAAGCTCATTTGAGCTCAATTTGATAGGTTATGAAATAATTAAGCTTAAAAGGGCATATTAATAATTAAGAATTTTAACCTCTAATTAAAACTTTAGGTTTAATCAAAATGGGGGGTAAAATATTTGATCTTAATTCTTTCTTAGATGATTGAAATTTAGAGGAAAAGTGATCACATCCGTCAACAGAGATGATCCACCAAAGAAGGATTCTACACAGAATATGATTCCCGAAAAGGACATTAAAAACATGGTAGAATAACAGGTGTGAGAAGCCTTAGCACAATCTAAGAGCGGAGCATCTATTCATACATGTAGACCTTACCCCAAAGAGTTTGATGCAGTCCAATACCCGAAAGGCTTCGTACCCCCTCTGTTTAAGACTTTTGATGGAACGGGAAATCCCTGGCAGCATGTCGCACATTTTCGTGCAAGTTGCTGCAATGCCGATGGGAGTGACGCTTTACTCTTCCGTCAGTTCGTCAGCAGTTTGTCAGGGATTGCCTTCGACTGGTATGCAAAATTACCAAATGATTCAGTTAAGACCTTTGCAGAATTGGAAAACCTCTTCGTTAAGCAGTTTGCCGGGGCTCGACACCACATCACCATCAGTGATCTAGCGGTGGAGCACCAGAAACCGAACGAGACTTTAGTGGATTACATACTTCGATGGAGGAACTTAAGCATGAAGTGTGAACCACAGCTTCAAGAACAACATCCAGTCGACATCTTGCTTAAGAGTATCCATGGCTCGATAGCACTTCTCCTTAAAGGATTTACAATCAAGACTTTCGAGAAGTTGCTTAGCAAGGCCGGGAGCTTGCAAGAAGAGGCAAAGCAGTTAAGTTTCGTGGACAAGAACGATAAGCAGAAGCCCGTAAAAGCATTTGAAAAGAAATCTGGAATCGTTGCGGTAGTAGATAAGGACAAGCAGTCGGTTCAGATACAGCCAGAGCGGCCACAGCCTAGTTATCAACCACCGCAACGGACATACCAACAGCCGCAACGGATCTATCAGCAACCTCGGCGGGGTTATCAACGGCCTTGACCGAGGCTATCGGTCGCCTCGGCATTATGAACAATCGCCTCGTCTACGGCGTACCTCGAAAGATTTTCCGAATAAGGAATATCCATTCAAAGCTGAAGCGATAGCGAAGATGTTCCGCAGTTTAATGAAGACACCAGATTTTCAGCTTCCAGAGCCCAAGAGGCCAGAAAAAGTCAACAAGAAAGATCATCCAAACTATTGCCCTTACCACAGGATGCTCGGGCACAAGATAGAGGATTGCATCACTTTCAAGAGTTGGCTTGACGACAATCTCCGGAAAGGGAACATAACGATCCCGAAGGAATACATGAAGGAACCCCAAAAGGAGGTTCTGTCGATGTTATCTCGACGGATCCTATTGTTCTGATAAACCCGTATACGACCGATGATGGATGGAGTACCGTCTGGACAAAGTCTTCAAAGAAAATTTTGGATCACATCCATACCGCTTCGGTACACATTTCAACTCAGAGTTTGAAACCTGTCGAGCCGACACTATCGCTTGCGATCGAAGAACTGCCTCAGAAGGAGGAGAAGATCGTAGAAGAGAAGAAGATCGAGGCACCGAAGGGTAGACTAGGGGATGCTTATCCTAGGATGGTTCTTTCCGATTTGGGGGAGAAATCCCTCGAACTTCTGACTCTGTATGATTATTTGCTTGCCCCGACGGGATCTTATAATGATAAGAGTTATGGTGTTGGCTATGTTTTGACTGTTTCTAACGATTACGTAACTAGCGACAACCAACTTAATCCGGATCTCGATTCCAATACAAATAACGATTCTCAAATCATACACAACCTCGATGACCACGATGAAGAAGATGTTCACAAAGGAGGCTATGAAAGCTCAACAAGCAACGAATCCATTTGTGAATTTCGAGGAGCTCAAATCGCGATAGATTTAGAGTTATCAGATTCTGAAGCAACTCCAGAAGAGCCAGTCGTTCCAATTCAAGGGGAAACATCGGTAGATCCAGTACCAGACTCAGAACAAGTAACTGAAGTCAACCTAAGAAGCGGAAAATTTCTACCTCCGAGAATGGGTCCAAAGGATAAAGGAAAGTAGGTGGTTGCTCAGAAGGAGCCAACCCCAGCAAAGGAATTGCCCATTTGAGAAGAAACCGAGGAACATGGTAATAAAGTGAACTATAACGTGCTAGCCCATCTTAGGAAGCTACCAGCCAAACTTAGCATATACGACGCTCTGATCCTGTCAAAGGAGATGAGGGAAGCTCTGATCAAGGCTCTACTTGATTCAGAGATTTTTTTAGCTCAAATGGCCAATAATTCCTTCGATGAGATTTGCTCGTTAAAAGAACAACGAGGTGTTACCTTCACGGACAATGATCTATTACTGGGAACAGCTGATCACAACCGACCGTTGTACATTTCAGTCACTATTGGAAAGTTTACGCTCTCCAGGGTGTTGGTTGATCTAGGAGCATCAATCAACATAATGAATCTTCGGACGCTAGCATATTTGGAAATTGATGCTCTTGAGCTTGAAGCAGACAAGAAGTTATTGAGAGACTTCAATCAGAAAGGAGAGAGAGCTCTCAGATTGATTACACTGTTAATGAAAACCAGTGACTTAGCAAAGACAACCGCAAAATTCCATATAACGGATTCTGAGACATCGTTCAACGCTCTACTGGGTCGGCCATGGATCCATGAAAACCAGATGATACCGTCATCTCTGCACCAGTGCATAAAGTATTATGAAGGAGGAGAACAATGTATCAAAGGTGACTTGCTACCATTCTCCGTACACGAGATTGGAATTCATTCAGAGATTTTTTTAGCTCAAATGGCCAATAATTCCTTCGACGAGATTTGCTCGTTAAAAGAACAACGAGGTGTTACCTTCACGGACAATGATCTATTACTGGGAACAGCTGATCACAACCGACTGTTATACATTTCAGTCACTATTGGAAAGTTTACGCTCTCCAGGATGTTGGTTGATCTAGGAGCATCAATCAACATAATGAATCTTCGGACGCTAGCATATTTGGAAATTGATGCTCTTGAGCTTGAAGCAGACAAGAAGTTATTGAGAGGCTTCAATCAGAAAGGAGAGAGAGCTCTCGGATCGATTACACTGTTAATGAAAACCGGTGACTTAGCAAAGACAACCGTAAAATTCCATATAATTGATTCTGAGACATCGTTCAACGCTCTACTGGGTCGGCCATGGATCCATGAAAACCAGATGGTACCGTCATCTCTGCACCAGTGCATAAAGTATTATGAAGGAGGAGAACAATGTATCAAAGGTGACTTGCTACCATTCTCCGTACACGAGATTGGAATTCATGAAGATGCAGCCTATTACGCGCCTCCAAAGAAAACAATCTTCTCCATAAATGTCATACCAAATGAAGCAAAAGAAGTGCAAGACGATGAAGAGCCTGAAATTCTAGTCCAACAGTTACTCACCACTCCCATACGGCGAGATGGTGAAGGTTTCTCCAGAACACGCACCCGAGGTCGAGGCCGGGGACGAGGTCGTGGAAGAGACGTTGGAACAGTTGGACGAAGAAACTAGTCATCGATGTTGATTGAGAGAACGAGTTCGAAGAAGAAGAAATCAAGAAAGAAGCAGGCGGCGATAAGTCGGAAGAAGCCCCAGTTCAAGATCTCTCTTGAAGATGAAAAGAATGAAGAATATAAATCAATGTACGAGAAGATTAACCACTATGTGCATACTATGACCCTAACCCCGATCCACCCTAATAAGACAAGGGTATGATGGCCAAGGAAGTGCATGGTGGTGGTACTAAACCAATCAAGTTTTACCGTGGTGCTTCTTCTTCCAAAACTGAAAATGATGTACAATTTGAAGATGTTGCTTCATCTGAACTAATGGAACTGCCTTTTGAGTGGTACGCTCCCTGTGTTCAAAATTTAATTCAACGTGGTGTCTTACCTCGATGATGGACAAAAGGTCAATCAAAACACTTTGAAAAATTATGGAATAATGCCAGCCGGCCTCCCAATTCAAAACATGGTCTCGGATTCGGCACGGTAGGATCAGTTGATGATACAGAATTTTGCTTGGTTGTCACTTGCGAGCCTAATGAAGACTGCTTGGAAGCTTCAGAAGATCTCGAAGACCTACCAATCGGAGATGCTCGCCGAATTCGAAGAAGAAATTAAATCTACAATAGACAAGTTAATGGAAGTTAACTTAGGTACTAGCGAAGAGCCTAAACCGACCTTTGTTAGCTCCTTACTCAATAAAGAAGACTCCGAAAACATAATCAAGCTATTAATGGAGTTCAAAGACTGTTTTGCTTGGAGTTACGATGAAATGTCAGGATTAGCTCCAGAGGTTGCAGTTCACAGGCTAGGAGTGGATCACACTGCTGTTCCAGTCAGACAAGCTCCGAAAAGAATGCGTCTAGAGATTGAACAACAAGTAATAGCTGAAGTTAAGAAGCTAATAGACGCTAAATTTGTCCATGAAGAGCAATATCCGACTTGGTTGACGATGTGGTACCGATCGAAAGAAGAATGGTCGGATCGGAATATGCGTAGATTTCGTGAGATTTGAATAAAGCATGTCTAAAGGATGAATTCCCGCTACCAATTCCAGAATTGATGATCGACATCGCTTCAACACATGAAATCTTTTCTTTCATGGATGGATCTTCGGGATACAACCAGATAAAGATGGCACCAGAAGATGAAAAGC
Organism: Papilionanthe hookeriana x Papilionanthe teres; assembly: GCA_022702705.1. Classification (NCBI taxonomy): domain Eukaryota; kingdom Viridiplantae; phylum Streptophyta; class Magnoliopsida; order Asparagales; family Orchidaceae; genus Papilionanthe; species Papilionanthe hookeriana x Papilionanthe teres. The sequence goes on from CM040428.1 coordinate 460,993, forward strand.
TTACAGCCTTCAGAACGCCAATTAGAGTGTATTGCTACACAGTGATGCCATTTGGATTGAAGAACGCAGGAGCAACCTACCAAAGAGCAATGACAAGGATTTTTGATGATCTCATTCACAACCAAGTCGAGTGTTACGTGGATGATGTGGTCATCAAGAGCAAATTAAAGGAAGATCACTTGTAGGATTTGAGAATTGTTTTCGAGCGATTAAGACAATTTAACCTTAAGATGAATCCCCTAAAATGCGCATTCAGTGTCACTTCTGGGAAATTCTTAGGATTTGTCGTCCGACATCGTGGAATTGAAATCGATCCGGAGAAGATTAAAGTTATCTTAGAAATGTCACCTCCTAAAACCTTGAAACAACTACGGTCCTTTCAAGGGAAATTGGCATATCTTCGACCTTTATCTCGAATTTGTCAGGAAGGTGTCAGCCGTTTTCTACTTTAGTTAAGAAGGATGCCAAGTTTACTTGGGACTCCAAATGTCAACATGCCTTCGATGACATCAAACAATACCTAATGACACCTCCCGTCTTAGCAGCCCCAGTCTCGGGACGACCGTTGATACTTTATACCGCGACTTTAGACGACTCTCTCGGAGCCCTGTTAGCCCAGGTCAATGATGAGGGAAAAGAAAACCCGCTCTATTACTTAAGCCGTCGTCTAATTCCGACAGAAGTAAAGTATCCTCCTATTGAGAAGCACTGTTTGGCCCTGATCTTCGCCGCACAGAAGCTCAGGCACTACATGCTTTCTCATAAGGTCAACCTTATTTTGATGTTTAATCTGTTGCAATATTTGATGACCAGACCGATGCTTTCCGGCATACTTGCCAGGTGGTCAATGATACTATTACAATTTGATATAACTTTCGTTCCTCTTCGTGCCGTAAAGGGACAAGCCCTGGCAGACTTCCTTGCAGCACACCCTTTACCGACAGAATCGCCTCTCAACGACGACTTGCCAGACGAGTAGATAATGAGCCTAGAAGACCCCAATGATCAGCGTTGGGAACTGTACTTCGACGGAGCATCTTCAGCACGTAAAGATAAGGAATCGCAAACGATAAGTGCTCGCGTAAGGTAGGAATCGGACTAATCTTTATAACACCGGAGCGGGGGATGTTAAGGTATTCCTATCACTTAACAGAACCGTGTACGAATAATGAGGCAGAATACGAAGCCCTCATAACAGGATTGGAATTAACTATTTAGATGAGAATAACATATATCAATATCTACGGAGATTCACAGTTGATCATTCAGTAAGTTGCGGGACAATACAGAATTCTGAAGCCAAGACTCGAGCAGTACTTTCAGTACGCCATGAAACTGTTGGATCAAATTCCAAATGTAACGATATACAAGATTACCAGGAGAGAAAATACTCTTGCAGATGCGTTAGCCCGCCTTGCAAAAGAATTTGCCTGCTTACAGGATGAGTCAGTTGAAATGTCAGTTCAGAGACGACAGGTTCTCTCACAGCTCAACATGGATACAATACACAAATCAGAAAAAGCAGAAGAAACAATTGCAGCAGTGACAGAAAATACAGAAGATTGGCGGCATCCACTAATAGACTACTTGCAAACAAGAAACCTACCAGACGATAAGTCGATAGCCCATCATATCAAGAAAAGAACTCTGTCTTACGCAGTAATAAACAACACATTATACAGAAGGTCTTTTGATCAGATGTGGATAAGGTGCTTGAGCGGGTCTGAGGCTCGTGAAATTGTCAAAGAAGTACACTCAGGACTTTGTGGCGCTCATCAATTGGGTCCGAAGATGAAAATGAAGATTAAAAGACTAGGGTATTACTGTCCCTCGATGATAACCGACTGCATGAAGGTTGCCAAAAGTTGTCACCAGTGCCAAGTACATGGAGTGGTTCTACATCAACCTCCAAATGTGCTACATTCGACAATCGCGTCGTGGCCATTTGAGTGTTGGGGCACAGATATCGTGGGTCCGTAGATCCTCCTTCTTCAAGAGGACATCGCTTCTTTCATGCAGCTACATATTACTTTTCCAAGTGGGCAGAAGCAGTACCGCTCAGAGAAATAAAGGCACATTATGTGTTGCAGTTCTTCAAGAATCAAGTTGTCTACCGTTTCGGAGTACCGCGCAGAATCATTTCAGATAATGGGTCCGCGTTTAAGAGTACGAAGATCAACAATTTTTTCAGAAGACACGGGATTGATTGGTGCTATTCAACAATCTATTACCCAAGAGCGAACGGCTTGGCCGAGGCTTTTAATAAAACTCTCGTCCAAATCCTAAAGAAAACCTTGGACGACAACAAAAGAAATTGGCACGAGAAGTTGTTAGAAGCCTTATGGGCCTACAGGATGACTTTTAGAACTTCTACTCAGTCTACGCCTTACGCTTTAGTGTACGGGTCCGAGGCCGAATTACCCTTGGAGGTACAGCTTCCCTCACTCAGAATTGCAGTTGCAGAAAAGATCACTACAGAAGAAAATGCCAAGTTACGATTGGAAGAATTGGAAATCTTGGAAGGAAAAAGACTTTCAGCACAGCAGAATTTGGAACTATATTAAGCCAAGATGATCCAGGCCCACGATAAACTAGTCCGTCCAAGGACATTTAAAGTCGGTGAATTGGTTATAGTTCTCAGAAGACCTATTCTTGCACACCGCAAGATAAGAGGTAAATTTGAACCAACATGGGAAGGGACATTTGTGGTCGAGACTGTCTACTCAGGAGGTTCCTACCAACTGGTGAATTGCCGTGGAGAACGACTTATGCTTCCAATCAATGGACGATATTTGAAGAAAGTATTACGCAACCTGATGTTTCGAAGGATGAACTTTAAAAATGAGGTCTCATTCCTAGAAGCACGGGTAGAGTAATCATTTGCGACTGAGTCCGAACCCAAAACATAAAAAAAAGGATTATAAAAAAGAAAATCATTAACAAAAAATGCGTTAAAAAGAAAAAAAAACGTGTGAAATTGTAATAATAAAATGTCAATCTTTCCTTTTAAATCAATTCATTCCTGATCTTTCCCTCATCTCTTCCTACTTTCTTTAAAAATTAAAAGAGATAAATAAGAAATTTTCATTAATAAATGTTTTTCTTATTGTTCTTGTTCTTAGTACAGCCCCTGATCCTTTCCTTGTTTTTTAGAAGGGAAATGTCAAATGGGCGGTTGGTTCTGAACTTTCGAAATGGCGTGAGTCTAGCACTTGATGAAAAGAGGGTGAGGGATGGAGCCATGATCGAGATTGACTCTGACTTCACACCAGCCAGGCTACAATATAAAGAAAATGATTGGACCTCGATTGATCGGGAAGAGTTCCATAGCCAGACAGTGATGAAAGTGGGTGGCCCAAGTCAGCAATCCGCTAGCAAGAAGAGAAAAGCAAACGCCGCTCATGCAACAGAAGAAGATAAGAAAGTTAAGTCCGTTGTTACTACAGCAGAGGGCAGGCTTGTCACCGCCATGCCCGGAGAAGTCCAAGGGGTAAGGAGAGCTACTCTCACTGCCACCCAGCGGAGGAACAAGAATCGCCGCATTCGCAAGATGTTAACCAAGTTAGCAGCAGATCAACATGAAGAGACAGTTGCTACCGTCAATACGAATACTCCGAAGAAATTGGTTTGTCGGAGAACCGGAAAGGAGGAGATCAACTCCAAGGAAAGCGGAACGATAAAGGAAATTCCAAGAAGAGCGAGAAATAGAATCAACGCCTCGACGCCAGCGTATGCACCGGCTCGAAGAGTCTTGTTGCGAAAGCAACCCCGGAGGATGTCCCGACAGAACTATCCCCGAGGAGCCAAGACATGCAGGAGAGCGTGCCGGGGTTGAACCATACATTCCCCAGTACGTTACTAGACCTCGCCGATTACAGATAATTCCGGAATACGAGCTGGAAAAATTACAGCAAGTTGAAAAGAAAACTTTTGAATACTTTGAGAGAATTCGAGGCAAGAGGGTCAACATCTTAGAAGGCATGGAGCTGCATACAGATGTGTTTTCAGACTACGAACAACGATGAAATTGTAGACTTGCGTACTCGAGCTTCGGAAAATGGGCCGAGCTGGTCGCCTAAGGGAAAAGACCTATTCAGAACCCCGAAGATGGATGCCAGGAAAAGGAAGAATTAAAATCCAATGCGGATGTTGCTACAACTTCGCGGTAGACAGAAAAGGGAATCCACCAGGAATACTCCGTCGCAGTGAGGTGGATCTGATGCTAAGAATTATCAAGAGAATAGTAAAAATGATGATAACATGGAGGGTATTGCTTGCAGATTGCATACCCAACAGCTGCATCATTAACATCTACAAGGAGGGCGACTGCATACCTCCACACATAGACCATCATGACTTCGTCAGACCTTTCTACACAGTGTCTTTTGTCAACCAATGTAACATCATGTTCGGATCTGACCTCCGGATTGCAGGCCCCGGTGAGTTCCGAGGGCCGGTGGAGATACCACTACCGGTAGGTTCCATCCTGGTGTTGAAAGGAAATGGAGCAGACATCATAAAACATTGCATTCCAGGAGTGCCTGTGGAACGAATCTCCATCACTTTCAGGAGAATGGATGACAGAAAAATGCCTTTCCACTTTCAGTCAGATTCAGAGTTAGAGAGTCTCCGGCCCTACGAGCTGTGATTTACATGGGGAATATCACACCTCCAATGCACATCCATACGACATTCCTGCCAAGGATGACTTGGAAGGTGATGTTATTGTCCATGTATCTCACTATTCAGACATGGATTTTGACAGCTGCTTTTTAAAAGAAACTTGAAGAATCTTACATAATCCGTGTTGGATTTATATGGATTGTATGAGATATTGAATTCTCAAGGAAAATATCATCATGTTTTGGAGCAAGATGTATGACGTATTTTCGACTAGATTGGAATGAAAACGACCATGTCATATTTTGCCTTCACCTCTTTTTTTTTGCAAATTGACTGGGAAACACCATTAAGTTAAATGAACTTCGAACAAAGAACAAAGGGAAAATAAAAATAAATGAGAACTCTTTTAAAAATCTGAATGTCAAACCGAACCCCAAATAAATGTGAACCACTAAATTGAAAATCGAGCTAAAATTAAATCACAACAAGCGACTAAGACAAATTCTCGAATCGAAATCCCCAGCCTTCGGCTATTCTCAAATCTCTTTTTGACTGTCCATATTTCCTTCCCTCTTTTGAGAATGTCTACTGAATCTACTGACACAGAACCACGAAAATTTTCGATTTGGTTCTGATGGCATGGATTCATATCCTTCACCAAGTAATCAGACTTTGATCGATCCTCGTGTTACGTGAAACACTTTCACATCTCATTCCAAATCTTCCGCTAAATTCAAATCTCCATAGCAAATCTCAACCCTTTAAACCTTCGAGACTGGTACCAGCTTCCAGTTCTCTTTAAACCTTGGAGACTAGAACCAGATTCCAGTTCTCTTTAAACCTTCGAGACTAGAACCAGATTCCAGTTCTCTTTAAACCTTCGAGACTGGTACCAGCTTCCAGTTCTCTTTAAACCTTTGAGACCGGTACCGGCTTTCAGTTCTCTTTAAACCTTCGAGACAGGAACCAGATTCCAGTTCTCTTTAAACCTTCGAGATCGGAACCAGATTCCGGTTCTCTTTAAACCTTCGAGACTGGAACCAGATTCCAGTTCTCTTTAAACCTTCGAGACTGGAACCAGATTCCAGTTCTCTTTAAACCTTCGAGACTGGTACCAGATTCCAGTTCTCTTTAAACCTTCGAGACTGGAACCAGATTCCATTTCTCTTTAAACTTTCGAGATTGGAACCAGATTCCAGTTCTCTTTAAACCTTCAAGACCGGAACCAGATTCCAGCTCTCTTTAAACCTTCGAGACTGGAACCAAATTCCAGTTCTCTTTAAACCTTTGAGACTAGTACTAAATTCCAGTTCTCTCCTTTCGAGGTTGGTACCAAATTCTGACTCTCTTTCGGGGTTGATACCAAATTTCAACTCTTTAAACCTCCGAGACTGGTACCAAATTCCAGTTCTCTCCTTTCGAGGTCGGTACCATATTCTGACTCTCTTCTCGAGATTGATACCATATTTTAACTCTCTCCTTTCGAGACTGGTACTAAATTCCATATCTTATTTCAAGATCAGTACCTAAATTCTGATTCTCATCCTTTTCAATCGATACTTAAACTCCGATTCTTACTCCGAGGCTGGTACCTAAATTCCAGTTCTCTTTGCAATCCCAAGGTTGGAACCTAGGTTCCAATTCTCATTTCAAATCCAGATTTCCTTGAATTGATTTTAAATTAAACCTTAATCGAAATTGAAACTCAGAACAAATCGAAATCTAAACTCACACTTTAAAAAAAAACTCGGAATAGAAAATGAAATGAAATCTATATTAAATTTCCCCAGATCTTATGATCTGGAATTCATCTCCTTTTATATTCCCCAGCGAGAGTTCAGGGATCTCCAGTCTTGGAGATATACTCGATACTCCCCAGCGGGAATTTGTTTCTACTTTGTTCTAAGTGTGTCACTTAGACGTCTGTGTTGGTGGCCTGGTCTGGTGAGGGTTGATCCACACACATTACACTTTCACACACATTCCAAATCCTAAAACCATTCATACCCAATTTGACTTCCTGACTCATGTAGGTAATTCATATGGATGGACCTTAACCCCTAGTGCCCTTGCGCAAGAGGGTTAGGAACAACATAGTGAATGCCTCAAATGAGTCCTCTCATGGCTCTTATGGGCTTGATGTGGCTTCATGGCTCAGCCAAAGTGATTCCATTCTACTCAAACTTGATTAATCTTTATTTTTCCAAAATTTCAATTTTTGACCCCCCGGGACCCTAAACCCACAAAACCTACCAAATGCCCTTAAAATTGCCCAAAATTTGCAAAATCACCTAAATTACCCAAAAATTCCTCAAAAATAATCCTAAAAATTTCCCACCATTCAAATTGATCATCCTTAGCCATATATACCAAAATTTCCAAAAATACCCCCAATACCCTCCAAATACCCAAAATGCCCTTTTAACCAAAAAAAATCCAAAAATTTCAAAAATTCCCAAAACATTCCAAAAAATCCCAAATATTCCCAATTTCATTTTGTTCAACTACACAATAAGCTAATTTTGTCAATTTAGCCCACTTTTACCAAAACCCCCAATTTGACCCATTTTAACCCAAGTGAACCCAATGTCAAACCAAACCACTGCAACTAACCTCAATGTTTATCCAATTCAATTATAAACTTCAATTCCATATCCCTAGTATCAATTTAGACAAAATCCAAGCCCAATTTAATGAACATTTGGATCCAATTTCAATTTGAAGCCTAAGGCCCAATTTTGGCCCATAACCTAAACTTAGTTCAAACCAACCCAATTCAACTCCAATTAGCCCCAAATCTTTTCCTAAACCTTTCTAACATCCCCAAAAACAAAACACTAACTTGAGTTGCCCTAAATTTGAACCTAAACTCCACCCAAACCTAACCCAAACCAGAAATCCCCAATTTGGCCTAAACCCACCATGAACCCAAATGGGCCCAAATCCCAAAATCAAAGCCCGGCCAAAGTTGAAAACTCTTTGTAACACTCCCATAAACATTTCTCAACATTAATTTTACATCAAATCTAACATTAGCCCAAACTTAGCCCAAGTTAGCCCAATTTGACCCACTTTGGCCCCTTTACCAAAAAGTCCTAAATCAAACCCAATTCAACTCCAAATCACCTCAAATTTGTTTCAAATCACTCATGACACATCCCTAAACTAAAACCAACATTTGTTTGGCCCAATCCTTTACAAAATTTCCATCCACCAATTTGTTTTCAAACCTAAAGGCCCACTTTCTTAAACCATTCTAAAAGCCCATTTTCACCAAATCCAAAAGCCCAAAAATCCATTCCCAAGTCCACATGAAACTTTTTCTTCATCATTCCTTTGATAATACTATTTGACCAAAGTCTTAAATTATCATGAAATCAACCCATTTGTAGCATCATGACAAATCCCATCAAAAGAATCCAAAGTTTTCAAAATTCCAACTAACCCACTTTCATGTAAATGAGCCAAGCCATGGAGCTTGCCCAAGCCATATGTAGGCCATGAGGAGCCATAGACTTGTCATCACTCCCTAAATGGCAAAAGGAGGAGATCCTTTAAGCACTCCCTAAAAGTCATTAAACCATTACATGATTCCCCTTAACCTAAATTTAATCCAAATAATCCTTGATGGGGACTTCACCACACATGTGAGGCTGACCCAACCGATCCCCTTCAGCCCAAATCAGGTCATGGGGGGTGAACCTAACCCAAATCCATAGGTTGACCCATTTGGACCCAAAATCACCCCTCTCCCCATGCCACTTAAATCTAATCCTTTACACATGTCCAAAGGCAATTGACTGCACCAAACCCGAGCCCTAACTCCCCTGAGTCAGATGGTGACCTGACTCTGGCCGGCCAGCCACCAGGCCGCCGGAAAATGCCATGGCCGAGGAGCTTGGAATGAGCCAAATTTCAAATTCTCACCTGCTGAGCTGCCCCACTCGAATTGGCCACCATAGCTCTTCATCTCCTCCCCTAGGCAGCTGATCCCAGCCATCAATTGCCCTTAGGAAGCCCTGGCCATGGCTATTTAAACCAGCCACCCCCTCTCGGCCAAAAGTTTGACTGAAATCAACCTTCATAGAATCCCTCCAAACTCTTCACAGAGCTTCCCCTAGCCAAGAGCAATCCATCCCCACTGTTCTCCTGCCCTAAATCCCATTGATTGAGCTCAATTTTGGAGCTCAATTCTCGAGCGAACGGGACATCTCTCAAACCTCCACCAAAATCAAATTAAACTCACCCACACCTGCGCAGGACCAAGAGAAGGAGTTCCCCAGTGAAAGCCCCCTCTCCAGGCCACCCAATTGCTCTAGCCTCCAAAGTCTGAGATCGGGCTCGGTCACTTTCATACTTAGATCTTTCACCAGGGCCAGAGGCTTCATCCCTAGGCTCTTCCAACTCCAACGAATGTGCCGAGCACATTCAGTTGAGGCCTCACCTCTCGAACCAAGGTATGGAGAATTCTCTTTAACCCGAGCTTCCAACAATTCTCTATTCATTTGAGTTAATTTCATAGCATGTAAACTGTATATATGTGTTCATCTCTTTAAGACGAATCCATAGAGTATAAGAACACGAAAAACCATTGAGAAACGAGGGAGATATTAGGGTTTGAGTGTGGAAGGTCACGGGCGCACACCAGTCGGAGACGATGACCAGCCGCCGTTGGATCGAGCGTATATCGAATGGACGGTTCAGATTGTGTTGGACCAGGGAACGGTACGTGAACAGCGGGCTGCATGGTGCTGAGTCAGATGGCGGTGGGGAATGGGAGCGTGCCGCGTGGAGCTTTGGAGACGCTAAGGTTGTCGTGGCACTGAGTCAGATAAGTAGGAAAATATGGAATTTATGATTTAATTAAATGCCTAAAACTTAAAAAATCCATATCTTTGTGTAGAAAAATCACAAAAATAAAATAAAAATACCCGCTTACTCAGTGAACAGAGGAAAAGAATGTGGAAATAGAATTGAGTTAATTTGATGAGTATTTTATTTTTAATTAATTATTTACTCATTTCAATATTTTAATTCTCCATTTGCATATACAATTCACCATGTCATGAGACTATAGGGCTTTTGAAGCCTCTGATCTTGGGAACATTCCCTGAATTTTTGAAGATCAGAGGCTATCTCTATGGCAAGTTATGTATTTTTCAAGTTTAGGTCACTGTTTTTGGTATTTTAATTCCATTAATTAGCATATTGCTTAGAAAATTCTAAGAAAATTTAGGGAAGTTTCTTAGGACCAGAGGACCCTAGGATAATTATGTTTTGAGTTAATTCATTAATAATAACCCTAATTGGCCTAATTACTCAAAATGAACTTTAATTAATTAGGGTTAACCACACATCAAAAGAACTTAAAAACAATTCTCCACTGATCTTTAGGATCAGAGGGACCTCACATAAAAAATTGAAATCAATTGGAAATGTTTTACCCCACTAAATGGATTAATTAGGTCATATGAGTAAAATTAAATTTTAAAAACTCATAACTCCAAAAATACATTTTAAAAATTCACCAAATTAGTTTTGAGACTTCTCAGGTAACAGAGAAGTCTAAGAAAATTAAAATTGGAATTTTCTAAAAATCTTCATTTTTCACCTTATTTTAATATTTTAATAATTAAAAAATAATAAAATTCACAAAAATATTAAAAATCATAAGAATGTTACATTTTAACTCCTAATCACTTTGGAACAAGCTAACTATTTTTCCCAAGTCCCTAGGATAAGATATTGAATTTTAAAAGCCCTAAAACAATTTTTGAATTAAAAAATGAATTTTCCAACATTTTCACCAAATTAATTTTAATAAATCAAAGAAAAATCACAAAATTATAAAATTTATTTCTCTGGACTCCTTGAGGTTAGAGAGATTTATGAAAAATATAAAATTCATTTTTCAACTTTAATTTTATTTTATAATTGATTAATACTCCAAAACTCAAAATAATTATAATAAATAAAATATAATTCAAAAAATCACCAAAATTGGTCCAAGTGGTTCTCTAGTCATTAGAAACATCCCATAATTTTCTAAATGACAGATACCTTACCTTGGTCATGTTGTTGAATTTCCATTGAAAATCCCTATTTTCTAGTAAAATAAATATATAAATTAAATTAAAAACAGAAAAATCACATTTTCTCCTTTATTGTCTTAATTGACATGTGAGTGAAGTGACATAAAAGATTTCATGTTCATTTGAGCTCAATTTGATAAGTTATGAAATAATTAAGCTTAAAAGGGCATATTAATAATTAAGAATTTTAATCTCTAATTAAAACTTTAGGTTTAATCAAAATGGGGGGTAAAATATTTGATCTTCATTCTTTATTAGATGATTGAAACTTTGGAAAATAAAAGGGTAGGAACTCATTGATCACTTTTAATAAACCAATAAAATGAAACCTTAATTAATTAAATAATTTGAATTTTGGAAGAATAATTAAAAAATTTGGATTATTAAAATGGAGATATAATTTAGAGAGACTATAATCACTTAAACTAAAATCCCCAAATGAATAAATTTAATTATATTTAACTCTTAATTAAAATTAAGATGATAATTGAAATTAATAAATTAATAATAAAGAAAAGGTAACCCTTAATTAAAGTAAAACTTAAAACATTAAATAACTTGATAATTAAATTGAAATAAATTTAAAACATTAAAAAAATTATTAATTTAAAAAATCACTTGAAGGCAAATTTAAAACAAACTCAAACATCAAAATCAATTTAAAAAAAGAATTCATAATTAAAAAAATCAAACCAATTAAAAGTTAATCTAGAATATTGCAATTAAATTACAATTAAATCATTAAAGTCTAAATTAAATAATTTAAACTCCTCTTTCAATTCAAATAGTTTAAAACACTTAAGAATAAAACAACTTGAACACTATTCCAAACTTAAATTTATTAAAATTTTATAAATAAATTAAATCACCTTAAAACATTAATTCTAATTTTCAATCGTTGAAATTCTTAATAAATTGATTTGCCCCTAAAGACTTTTATCATTATAACTCTTAAATGGAGCATCAAGTGAGGTGTCACTTCATTCATGGGATAATTAAATGTCCTAAGTTCACAGAGCAAGAGTTAAAACTTAACTAAAAATTTATGGATGATTGATTCATCTCTACAATAAAAATTCATTTAGACTCGAAATAATCTCAGAAGTATTGAAAAGATGTTTAGAACACGTTCTAAGCACTTCCTCAATACAATGAGGTGTTTTAAGAAGAATAATTAAACTTAATTGATCTTTGGTGAAGAAAATCATCCACACTATAAAGAACCTAGACGTCATAGGAACTGACTAGCAGTAGGATTAGGATTTTGGTAGACAACCAAAACCCTTCCCTTAGCTTTACCTAGGTACTTGTTGCAAATATTTAAATGTTCTAAAATGTGTTTTAAGTGCAGCTTGGAATGAAGAGAAGACCCTCCGGGTACTCTTTTACTTCATTACAATTTACTTTATTGCAACTTATTTACCTGCACTGCGCTTTACTTTTCTTGCATGATAAACAGGATTGTTGCATGAAAACCGAAACCTTTAGGATAGCCACAAAACTGAAACCAAAACTAAATTAAAAGTCACACAAGATAAAATTCACCACCACAACATCTAAAATATAAAATAACTCAAAATTTAATCACAAACGAACAACAAAACCACAACTTTAACTAAATTAAAACGTCTCGTTGAATGATCGGGAATACCTTGGATGATGTAACCCACGTGTTGCTAACGGGATTTCCCATAGTCTAAATGAAAGTGTGGAACTCATTCGATTAAGTTTATCAAATTCATCTGGACTAAGTGAATTCGATGAAAATAACGGTGTCGGGATGACGGAACCGTGGGATCTTAATCGGTTCTGTTTAATCAACTTTAAGATTTGTTTTAATTAAAACATTAAAGACATTTGGACTTTAAGATTTCTCTAAACCAATACACTTTTCTCATCCCCTGATTTTCACCTTAAAACTAAAACTCTGCAACAACAAGGAGCTTGGAGCACAGTGGGCAGAACGACCATCTTCGTCAGCAACACTTGTGTCGACATCAGCAAAACCATTATTAGAATTAAACAACCAAACCATAGGATTTCGAGGTAGTTTGCCTAGTGCAACATAAATCCTCAACTCTTTGTTAGGCATTTGCATAATCATGTTATGCAACCTAAGCCCTAACTGGTTTTAGGACTCCGAGGTAGTCGTTTGGTACGACATAAACCCTCACATTTTCGAGGCTATTTGTGTGATTGTGTCATACAAATATAAGTCCTAATTAATTGAAATTGGCAGGATTTAAACATTAAATATACTTTTAAGTTGAAGCCAAACAATAGGATGGTTTGGGAAGTTGCCAAGATTCCTCTTGGATCCTCAACTTCTCCTACTTCTCTTCCTTTGGACTCTTAAAATAAACTGTTTCAAATTTGATCCATTCCCAATTGAAATTTCCAAAATCCATTTGTTTGAAAACCTTAAACTTTGAAATTCTTGAGAGCAAAACCACTGATCATTATCGAGATTTTTCTTAAATGATTCCCGTCATTTAAGATATAATTAACTATAGGGGCTTGCCCTTATAGGGAACTTTAAGAACCCAGGTAATATAAACCCTGCTTAATTCATTTTTGTTAAACAGGGGAACTTGTCGGCTTATAAAATTGGTTCGCAGACCAAACGGATGTCACAAATCTTTTAGTTTATTTAATCGAGACCCATCATCAAGCAGTGTGTCTATTCTTCTGGATAGATACGCGGTTTGTGGTGTGGTGCTCATTAATATAGACTATTCGGGATGTGAGATCGGTTTGATTTCATATCTTAAAATTTTCAAAATTAAAATTATTTTCAAATTCAAATGCTACTTTCCAAATAATATATATTTAAATTAAATTTAAAATATGAAAATTCGCCAATAACTTTTGTAGGTGACCGCTTTTCAAAATACAACACATAAACCTAAAAATAAGCCGTACAATTTGTATAGACTTGGGAAGGTACAAAACCGACCCTAGAAATTTTAAAACTCTTTAATAACTTCAAAAACTACTCACCCATGATTCTGGCTTTTAGAACCTCATTTTTTCATGTTTTTATAACTGCGACGCCTATGCGCCAACCAGCGGCACATAGCCGCCAGTGCACATTTTTGCACAGTTCTGCCAAATGTTAAAATCTTCATTCTAATTCCTTTAAGTCTTTAAATAAGGTCAAATAAACACCACTATAGCATAAAAAACTCCAAAATGCTACCACATTTCTCAAATCAAACCAAAAAAAGGCACACAAAACATTCATAAATCAAAGCACACCGATAAATATGGGTTGCCTCCCACAAAGTGCTTGGTTTTACGTCATCAGCCTGACATACTCAGAGCTTATTCTGAGTGACCCAACATCAGATTCTCATCAGGTTTAGATTGATTGAGTAAAAACTAAAGTTTAAGTCTATGACCGTTCACTTTAAATATTTTTTCAGTCTTAGGATCTTGAATATCCACAGCTCCATCGGAATAAAATTTCATCATAATAAATGGGTCTGTCCACCTGGACTAAATTTTCCAGCAAAAATTCTCAATCTAGCATTATATAGCAAAACTTTTTACCCTGGCTCAAGATTTTTATTAAGAATTTTTTGATCATGCCATAACTTCATCTTTTCTTTATAAATCTTATCATTTTCATAAGATTCATTCCTTATCTTTTCAAGCTCATTTAATTACAATAATCTCTTTTCTTCAGCATCTTTCAAATTAAAATTGAACTCTTTAATAGCCCAATATGCTTTATGCTCAAGTTCAACTGATAAATGGAAAACTTTTCCAAAAATTAGCCTATATGTGACCATTCTTATAAGAGTTCTGTAGGTAGTCCTATAGGCCCACAAAGTATAATCCAGTTTGATTGAGCAATCCTTTCATTTGGATTAACAGTCTTTTCTAATATTCTTTTAATTTCATGATTGGATAATTCAACCAAACCACTTGTCTGCAGATGATAAGCAGTAGCAATATGATGTTTAATATGATATTTTTTTACTAACATTTCCCTGATCACATTTCTAAAATGACTTCCCCCATCAGTTATGATTACCCTTGGTATTCCAAATCTGCAAAATATATTCTTACTTAAAAATTTTGCAACACTTTTAGCGTCACATCGAGGTAAAGCTACAACTTCTATCCATTTGAATACATAGTCTACTGCTATTAAAATGTATGTATTTTGTAAAGATTGTATAAATGGTCCCATGAAATCTAATCCCCAAACATCAAATATTTCAACTTTCAACATATAATTGGGGCATCTCATTTCTTCTAGAAATATTGCCTACACATTGACATCGATCACAATTTTTAATATAAACATTAACATCTTTAAAAATTTTAGGCCAATAAAATCCAGATTGTAAGATTTTATATGCAGTTTTATCAACTCCAAAATGTCCCCCATAAGATTTTATATGCAGTTTCTTTTAAAGGCACACATCTTTGAATAATCAAATCCTTTCCTTATATATAAAAATGGTTCATCCCAAAAATAAGTTCTGGCTTCAGATATAAATTTCTTCCTCTCCTTATATGTTAAATCATAGAGTAAAATATCAATGACAATAAAGTTTACAATGTCAGCATTCCACGGAACATGCCACTCATTAACTGGGAACAATTTTTCATCAAAAAAATTTTCATTAATTTCTTCAACATCACAGAGAGATTTTTCAGTTTCAAGCCTGGACAGATGATCAACAATTTGATTATTAACACCCTTCCTATCTACTATCTCAAAATCAAATTCTTACAAAAAAAGAATTCATCTAATCAATATTGGTTTTGCATCATTCTTCTTCTTTAAATACTTAATAGTAGAATGATCAGTATGCACCACACATTTAGTTCCAATTAAATATGATCTAAATTTATCAAAGGCAAAACTATAGCTAATAATTCTTTCTCAGTAGTTGTATAATTAATTTGAGCTTCATTAAGAGTTTTACTAGCATAGTAAATTACTTTGAAAATTTTATCATATTTATGACCTAAAACAGATCCAATAGTATAATAACTACAATCACACATTAATTCAAAAGGCTTTTCCCAGTTTGGTGAAACTATAACAGATGCAGTGATTAATTTTTATTTTAATGTTTCAAAAGCTTTTAGGCAATCATCATCAAAATAAAAAATTACATCTTTTCCAGTAAACAACATAAAGGCTTCGAAATTCTTGAAAAGTCTTTAATATAACGCTTGCAAAATTCATCATGTCCCAGAAAACTTCTAATTCCCCTTACATTAGTTGGGCATAGTAAATTAGATATCACATCAATTTTTTGCAGGATCTACTTCCATCCCAAAACAATTCCTTCTGCTACCATAAATTCACATTTCTCCCAGTAAAGAACCAAATTAGTTTCTTCACAGTGTTTTAGAACTTTAGATAGATGTTCTAAACATGATTCAAATGAAATTCTAAACACTGAAAAGTCATTCATAAAAATTCCAATTCCTTTTTCTATTAAATCTTAGAAAATTGCCATCATATATCTCTGAAATGTAACGGGGGCATTACATAAACCAAAGGGCATTCTTCTAAAAGCAAATGCACCATAAGGACTGGTAAACATTGCTTTCTCTTGATCCTCAGGAGCAATTTGAATTTGGTGGTAACCAGTATATCCATCTAGAAAACAAAAGTATTCATGCCCAACTAGTCTATTTAACATCTGATCTAGAAAAGGAAGTGGAAAATGATCTTTCCTGGTGGCAAGGTTTAATTTTCTATAATTAATGCATATTCGCCATCCTGTAACTTATCTTACTTGTATTATTTCATTCTTTTCATTAACAGTCACAGTAACTCCTCTTTTCTTAGGTACACAGTGAATAAGACTAACCCATGCACTATCTGAAATAAGGTAGATAATTCCAGCATCCAACCACTTTAAAATTTCTTTCTTAACAACTTATTTCATGATAAGATTTAATCTCCTTTGAGGATCAACCCGAGGTTTGCAGTTATCCTCTATAAGGATTATATGCATACAAATTGAAGGACTGATTCCTTTAATATCAGCTATTGCCCATCGAAAGGCCTTCTTATATTTCTTTAAAATTTCAAGCAAACTCTCTTCTTCTCTTTTAGTTAATTGAGAGGAAATTATAACTGACAAAGTTGAGGGGAAATTATAACTGGCAAAGTTGAGGAATCACCTAAAAAGGCATACTTCAAATGATTAGGAAGAATCTTTAAATAAAGTTCAGGAGATTTTTCAATTAATGGACCAAAAAATTCATCTTTTTTAGTCATGTCCAAAATTTCAAAATTTTCATGATCATAATTTAAATCTTCCTCATGAAAATGTTCAAAATTTTGTAATTCCTCTTCTTGCTTGTGTTCCAATTCTTTACTTTTAGATTTTTCTTCATAAGTTGACTTGAAATGACATTCACTCAAATATTTGATAACATCTATCCTACAACATTCATCATCTTTACGGATATTTCATTTACTTTGAAATATTGAATGTAACAATTTGATCATTAACTCGCATCATTAATTCCCCTTTTTGCACTTCTATCATTGCTCTACCTGTGACTAGGAAAGGTCTCCCTAAAATTATGTGTATCTCTTTATCTTCCTCCATATCCAACACAATGAAATCAACAAGAAAAATAAATTGATCCACTTTCACCAAAACATCCTCTATAACTCCTTTAGGATATGTGATCGAATGATCAGCTAATTGTAATGTTACAGTGGTAGGGGTTATTTCTCCTAATCCCAGTCTTTTGAATATTGATAATGGCATAAGGTTAATGCTTGCACCCAAATCACATAAAGGTTTTTCAAAAAATCTGTCCCTAATTGCACATAGAATTGTGAAATTTTTAGGATTTTTAAGCTTTTAAGGAAGCTTTTTCTGAATTATTGCACTGCACTCTTCACTAAGGCTAACATTCTCATTATCTTCAAACTTTCTCTTTTGATTGAGAATATCCTTCATAAATTTCACATAGCTTAGCATTTATTCTAAGGCTTCAACAAATTGAATGTTTATTGTAAGCTTCGTAATTATCTCCAAGAATTTTGAAAATTGCTTATCCAATTTTTGTTGTCGAAGTCTCTGAGGAAATGGAGGTGGTGGCTTTTCTAAATCAACTTTAAGTGGAGATAGATTTTTTCAAACCTTTCGGAGCGTCCTCTTTTTGTTTTTCAATTTTTTCTTTCTCTACTTTAGCCTCTTTTTGAACTCTACTTTTTAACTCTGTTCCACTTCTCAACTAAATAGCTTGTACTTGCTCTTTAGTTTTATCTCTTGGATTTACTTCTGTATTACTAGGAAGTGTTCCTTGGGATCTATTACTTAATGAATTGGCAATCTATCTCAATTGATTCTCACTATTTCTAATTGTAGCTCCTTGAATTTGTAATTGATTTCCTGTTTGTAAAACCACGCCTTCAATAGAAAACTCTTCTCCTTAAATTGTGAAGTGTTGTTAAGACCTGAAGGATAGGTTGTTCCCTAATTATTATTCCCTTTGTTGTTCCAGTTTCCCAATGGGTTTACTTGGTTGTTCCCTCATTGTTGATTACTACCACCTTGATTATTGGTATTCCAGTTAAAGTTTGGATGGTTTTTTAAAACTGGGTTATAATAATTAGAATATGGGTTATTAGGCTTACTTATAGCAATTAAAGTTTCTGGTGAAGTTTGAGAATCAACTATTTGACCTAATGAATTTTCTTCAATCATGGAAGTTGGCTGAGAAAAATTCATCCCAAATTGGTCTATCTTCCTTGAAATTGCAGCAACTTGATTTGCTAGAATTACAAAAGCATCATTTTCATGAATGTTGGTTACCTTTTTAGGATTTAACCTTTCAAAAGGCCATTGAAAACTATTAGTAGCCATTTCTTCAATTAAAACATAAGCATCAGCAAATTGTTTCAACATCAATGAACCACCAGCAGCGACATCGATCATAGATCTAAGAGATCCAACTAATCTATTATAAAAGGTTTGAATTATTAACCAATCTGGTATCAAATGATGTGGACACTTTCTTAAAAAATCTTTAAAATGTTCCCATGCTTCATGTATGGATTCCCTTCAAACTGAAAAAATGATGTGATATCATTTCTAAGCTTCGCAGTCTTCGATGTTGGAAAATATTTAGCAAGGAATTTTTATGCTAAATCACCCCAAGTTCTGATAGGTCCAGGTGCTAACTAATTTAACCAAATCTTAGCTTTATCCCTCTATGAAAAGGAAAAAGTCTAAGTCTAATAGCACCATCCGAAACACCATTATATTTAAAAGTAGCGCACAATTCTAGAAAATTGGCAAGATATAAATTAGGATATTCATTTGGTGTTCCCCCAAACAGATTATTAGATACCATCTGGATAATAGGAGATTTAAGTTTAAAAGAATTAGCAGCTATAGCAGGGTGTTGAATACTACCATAATCTCTTAAAGGATTAAATTCTTGATGGATTTCAACATTTGGATGATCTTGATTTGCCATTTCTTGAATATTTTTATCTTTTTCTAAATTTTTAATTTTTTTTTATTTTTCTTATAATTCTCTCTAATTCAGAATCGTAAAGCACAAGTCCCTCAGAACCTGAACTACACACACACATTTAACAAAATAAAATAAAACACACTAACAAAAAACAATGAAAAGTAAAAACTTAATTTTTCTTGAATTTTCTTTAAATAAAATTTTAATTATTCTCCTCGGCACCGATGCAAAAAACTTGATCCCCGAATATTTATGCTTACAATTTAGATAGGAAATTATACATTAACTATTTATAAAATGGGATACTACGAAAGTATATGTATCGTTTATTAAGTAATATATGACTTTTTAATTAAGCCACGAGATATCGAACCCACAAGGAAATGTCTAAAAACTTAAAGAAATAAGAAAAATAGCTTTTCACTTTTTTAAAATGATTTTGTAAAGTATGTTTTATGATATAAACTTTTTCAATTTTTTTTTTTGGTATTTTCTGAATAAAAAGTAAAGCAAACAACTAAAGTTAACACAAATTTAATATAATATGAAAGCAAATGAGAATAAAATATTTTTTTCCTCTTTCAATGAATCAGTAATAATTATGGAATTTCATTGTGGAAATATTTAAAATGTGCTGTGCCAAATAAAAGAAATTATATTCTTTACCCTTACTTGGTTCTATAAAAAACATTGGTTAATTTGATGATTTGAGACAATAACCCTAGTGCCGAGAACCAGTTGACGATTCCTAGAGTTCAAAAATTCAATTTTTGGCAGTTTTAGGCTGGATTTCTTCTTAATAACTCCCCAAAACGTGTTTTCAACCCCCTAAAATCCAGAAAAATGAAAACTTTCATTCCCAATTCGCTTCCAATGGATTTCAATTCCCTAGAAACCCCAAGATTTAGAGTTTTCAATCAAAGAAAATTCATCAGTTTCGAGGTATAGCTTTTATTCAACAAAGTGATGATGAAGAGGAGGATTACCAAGGAAAGATACTTTATAAATTGAGGTATGGATACTCCAAACACTCGAGTTGAAGAAATTATAATGTAGAGCCATTGGGAGGTTTTAAGCGACACTACTGCCGCTGTGGTCATTCATGTTGTGAAAGAGTTTTATGCAAATCTTCATGGATTCAACTTTGTGCGAGGTAGGTTTGTACCATTCACTCCTTTAAAGATTAATAATTTGTTTATGATTGAGAACGTGTTCATCTACCATTATAAAAATTTTGATGCGACAAGGGACAATATGAATGAAATTTATCGCTATTTGACTGATGGCAATGAAGACTGACTGAGAGATAAGAGACAATGGATATGTAAGTTTCTCTATTGCATTTTTAAATCCCGTGTCGAAGCAATGACATTACTTTATTTCTGCGAAGTTACTTTCTACTATGAAAATTAGTAAAGTGACTAAGGAAAGTGTCATTTTAAATTACCGTATTCAAACTGGAAGGTCGATAGATATTGGAACTATAATTATGAAATATGTATTGGGATTGATTATTTATGGATATAAATATGAGCTTGGACATCCCTCCACCATATTTCTTCTTTACAGCCATCACAAGTTCTTTATGAAAGTTAGGAAGAAGTACTTCTACCTTGGAGGCCTATTGACCCAACTAATCTTTATGGTACGTCAGGCAATACGAGATGAGAATGATATGAGCCTCATTGCAGATCAACCATCTCAAAGTTCACGACCTATTCAGCCTTACTTTCCTGAAAGTTCTCGAGTGATTTTGAAGAAGATCAAGAAGTTGGAGAAAGAGGTACAAAATCTTATGAATGTTATTAATAATATCTCTGATTTATTTAATCACACGGATTGAAAGATGAAAGAACAGTTTGATCACACTGGTAGAATTGAAGATAGTTTGGTAAATGTGATGAAAAGGAATGTTGTGATTACTGAGTATTCGACTAATGAATTCCCGTATCGTCCCTTCTACAATCTGTTTGTGCACCTTCAATCTATTGGATATATCAGAGGAGAAGATAGTACTGAGACTGATGATTGGTATTGACTCTATTTAATGTTTAATATTTCGTATTTCTATTATGCTTTAGTGTGCTTAGTGTTGGCTTGATTTACGTTCTAGTTGGTGCTTAGACTTATTATGCTTGAACTCTGTGTTTGTGTGTAATTTTCAATGTAAGATTACTGTAGTATGTTTGTGACGCTGGATTGATATGGCTTAATGAACTATATTTAGTGAATATTTAATTGTGTATGTTGTAATATGGATTTTATATATTAAACTGATGTTTTGTTGTTTGCGTAAATTTGTTGTTAGTTAGTACTTAGTTAATGAAATAGATGATTAAAGAGGCTAATTATGTGATGGCGTAATGTCGAAACGTTTGAAATCGCAAATAATTTACGGACCCAAAGAAAATTGAACTGGCACCGCCGGCGCCCAAATACAGAGAGTTTGGCTAATTTATTTTAATAAAGCACCATCGACACCCAAACCAGCACCGCCGGCACCCGAATACAGAAAACACCCAAACCCTCTTTATTTCATAATTTTTTCCCTGTAACCTGGTGCAAATTTTAATTTGCAAAAATTAATGAACTCATATTTAGATATATATATTATTTTAAATGATAATGAGTCACACAATTTACGCAAGTAATACATGACACTAGTGGAGTCTTGGAATATCAATCCCACAGGGAGGATTTACTTTTATAGTGTAGCACAGAAATCTATTATCAAAGCACAACACAATTGCAAGTGGTTTAATTTTAAAAGTAAAGACAAACCGATTCAGTTACTATATCTACCAAAGCACGTTCTAAACTCTAACAAATTAAACTAATGCAAGATTAAATTTATAACAAATTTCAGTTGTAAGAAAGAGTCTTCCTCCTTTCCATTCATAATGTGATGATTATTGTGACACAAATCAGTGGTGCAAATGAATTGTGCCAAATAGGAGCATTACTATTCTTTACCCATATTTCAACGTATAAAGAACATTGACTAATCCTAAGTTTAGTCCCCGAATCCATGGTTAGGCTGGGAGGATACTGCTCTCACTCCAGAGCTCCCACTTCCTTTCACTTGAAGGCTAACTCTCGCTTCAGTTTCTAAACATTAGGACCAAATTGAGGATTTCAGCCTGTCACTCTAAAATCTGTAATTCTACGCCCATCAAAGTATATTTCTTTATTTATTTGAACTCAACTCCCATGAACTTCACCATTCATGGAATTTGAATGTGACTGTTGACCTCATTTTGTAAGAGGTCTTTTCTCTTCTCTCTTCTTAGTACTTAGGATCTAGCCGTAGGGCTTCTCCTTGACTATCTTAGAGGACTAGAAATGAGACCCACCACTTAGAAATTCAAACACTTCTTGGCTCCCTTCAAATCCCACAAGTTTGACTATAAACCCCCAAACCACATGGAGGGTTAAAACCAATATATGGAGGTTTAAAGGATGAGTTCCCTATAGGACTCTTTGACCTTAGGATTACCCTGGGTGGCCTGGTCTGGTAAGGGTAAGCTTGCACACACCTGTCGGCATATTTTTAGGTTGAGTGTTGTATTTTAAAAAGGGGTCGCCTAACAGAAGTTGTCGGCGAATTTTAAATTTAAATATAGATATAATTTAGAAAGTAATATTTGATTTTGAAAATAATTTTAAATTTGAAGATTTTAAGATATGAAATCAAACCGATTTCACATCCCAAATAGTTTATATAAACGAGCACCGCACCGCAAACCGTGTATCTATCCCTAAGGATAGACACATGCGACGACGGTGGGGCTCGGTTAAATAAACTAGAAGATTTGTGACATCCGTTTGGTACGCGAACCAGATTTTATAAGCCTACAAATTCCCCTGTTTAATATGAAAACATTAAACGGGGTTTATATTACACAGGTTCTTTAAAATTCCCTATAAGGGCAAGCCCACTATAGTTAATTACATCTTAAGTGACGGGAATCACCTAAGAAAACTCTCGATAATAATCGATAATTCGCTCTCAAGAATTTCAAAGTTTAAGTTTTCAAAGGATTGAATTTTGAAATTTCAAAGGGATTAGCTCAAATTTGGAACATTTTATTTTGGAAATTCAAAGGAAGAAAGGTAGGAGAAATTACGGATCCGAAGTGAACTTCGATAATTTCCCGACTACCCTATTGTTTGGCTTGGATTTAGGAAAATCCTAATGTTTATTTAATGTTTTAATCTTGCCAATTTTAGTTAATTAGGGCTTATATTCATATGATAGAATCATACAAATAGCACTAGAAGATATGAGGGTTTATGTCGTATCGGACGACTACCTCGGAATCTAAGACCGGTTAGGGCTTAATTTGCAATGCAAATGCCTAACGAAGAGTTGAGGATTTATGTTGCACTAGAGCAAACTACCTCGAAGTCCTATGGCTTTGTTGTTTAACTCTAGGAAAGTTTTGTTGATGTAGGTTCAAGTTTTGTCGACGACGATGGCCGTGCTTGCCCACCATGCTCCGAGCTCCTTGTTGTTGCAGAGGTTTAGTTATAGAAGTCATAAATCGAGGAGATGAGAGAAGTGTTTGGTTTAGAGAAGTCTTAATTTCCAAGTGTTCTTTATGTTTTAATTAAAACGAGATCTTAAAGTTGATTAAACGAACCGATTAAGATCCCACGGTTCCGTCATCCCAAGCACCGTTATTTTCATCGAATTCACTTAGTCCGGATGAATTTGCTAAACTCAACTAAATGAGTTCCGCACTTTCATTTAGGCCGTGGGAAATCCCGTTAGCAACACGTGGGTTACATCATCCGAGGTATTCCCGATCATTCAATGAGACGTTTTAATTTAATTGTAATTGTAGTTTTGTGTTACGTTTGTGATTAAATTTTGAGTTGTCTTATATTTTGAAATGTTGTGGAGGTGAATTTTATTTGTAGTGTCTTTTATTTTAGTTTTGGGTTTCGAGTTTTGGTTTATGTCCTAAAGGTGTAGGTTTTCATGCAATCTGTTGTTTATCATGCAAGAAAAGTAAATGCGATGCGATTAAATAAGTTGCAAGAAAGTAAATTGCAACAAAATAAAAGCGTACTGGAGGGTCTTCCCGTCATCCCAAGTCGCACTTAAAACACGGTTAGAATATTTAAGCAAGTTCCTAGGTAAAGCTAAGGGAAAGGTTTTGGTTTTCTACCAAGTTCCTAATCCTATAGCTAGTCATTTCTATGACGTCTAGGTTCTTTGTGTTTTTGGTTTGAAGACGATTTTCTTCATCAAAGAACGATTAAGTTCGATTGTTCTTATAAACATCCTATCATATTGAGGAAGTGCTTAGGAGAGATCCCAAACATCTTTTCAATATTTCTAGGATTGTTTTAAGTCCAAGAGAATTTAATTATGTAAATAAATCGATCGTCCGAGGTTTTCAAATTTTATTAACTTGCTCAATGAACTAGGACATTTGAATATCCTATAAATGAAGTAACATTTCACTTGATATTCCATTTAGGAGTTATAAAAGTAAACGCTCCTAAGGGCAAAATAGTATTTAATGGTTTGTGATTCAAATTTAAGTTCAAATTAATGATTTAAGTTTGGAATAGTGTTCAAGTTATTTTAGATTTATTTCTTCATGTCTTAAGTGAGGTTATTTAATTCAACTTAATTTAATTTAATTTAATTTAATTTAGTTTGATTTGATTTAATTTAATTCAATTTAATTTATTTGATTTAATTTTTAATTTATTTTAATTTAATTTGATTTAATTTAATTTGGTTTGATTTGATTTAATTTAATTTAATTTAATTTATTTAATTTATTTAATTTAATTTAATTTCTTTAATTTAATTTCTTTAATTTATTTAATTTATTTTAATTTGTTTATTTAATTTAATTTAATTTATTTTGACTTAACTTTTAATCTTAATTTAATTTAATTTAATTTTAATTGAAATTTTTGAAAGAGTTTAATGATTTAATTTTAATTTAATGATTAAGTCTTTTAATATTTTAAATTTGAGTTATCATTTTAATTAAGAGTTGAGTATTAATGAGATGATTAATTTAGGGATTTTTAAATTAAAGAATAAATCTCTTCCTAATAATATCCCTATTTTAATAATTCCAATTTTATTATTCTTCCAAATTCAATTAATTATTTAATTAAGGTTTAATCATTTTTAAATTGCTCAATGGGTTTCTACCCTTTAATTATTTAAATTTCAATCATCCAAATCAGACTAGGATCAAATATTTTACTTGTTAATTTTTTATTAAACCTAAAGTTTTAATTAAGGGTTAAAATTTTAATTACCATTTTGCCTTTTAAGCCTAATAATTTCATAACTCACTAAATTGAACTCAAATGAACTTGAAATTTTTATGTGACTTCACTCATATATCAATAAAGACATGAGAGGAGAAAATGTGATTTTTCTGTATTTAATTTATTTATATAATTATTTTTAGTAGAAAATGGAGATTTTCAAGGAAAATTTGATAACATGACCAAGGGAAAGTTTCTGTCCTTAAGAAAATTAGGGGACATTCCTAATGACCAGGGGACCACTTGGACCAATTTTGGTGATTTTTTGAATTATATTATTTTTATTATAAATATTTTAAGTTCTGGAGTGTTTATTAATTTAAAAATAAAATAAATGTTGAAAAATGAATTTTATGTTTTTCAAAAATCTCTCTGATATCAAGGAAATCAGAGAAGCAAATTTTGCAATTTTTTGATTTTTCTATGATTTATTATAATTATTTTAGTGAAAATGCTAGAAAATACATTTTTTTTAATTTTAAAATTACCCTAGAGCTTTAAAAATTAATATCTCACCAAATAGGCCTAAGAAAAATATGGGGTTTGTTCCTAAGTGATTAAAATTCAAAATGTGACATTTTGGTGAATTTTATTATTTTTGTGATTTTTATTATTTTTTAATTATTAAAAATATTAAAATAATATTAAAAATCAACTTTTTTAGAAAATTGAAATTTTAATTTTCCTAAACTCCCCTGATATCAGAGAGACTCCAAAACCAATTTGGTGAATTTTTGAAAGATATTTTGAAATTTATGAATTTTTAAAGTTTAAAATGACTAAGTGGCTTAATTACCCCAATTAGTGGGGCTAACCAAATCCAATTGACCTCAAATTTTTATGGTGGGTTCCTCTGATCCTAAAGGTCAGTGGAGAATTGATTTCAAGTCAATTTGATCTATGGTTAACTCTAATTAATTAGAGATCTATTTTGGGTATTTAAGCCAATTAGGGTTAATACGAGTGAATTTACCCAAATCCTATTTTTCCTAGGGTTCTCTGGTCATATGGAACATCACCAAATTTTCCTAGAATTTATTTCACAACATGCTAATTTTTGAAATTAAAATACTTAAAACGACAACATGCATTTGAAAAATCAATAACTCTTCATAGGGATGACCTCGACTTTGGAAAATTCGGAGAATGTTCCCAAATTCGGAGGCTTCAAAAGCCCTATGATCTCATGCCATGGTGAATTGTATGAATGCATGGAGAATTAAAATAATGCAGGGAGTAAATAATTAATTAAAAATAAGATACTTGGACAAAATTAATTAATTTCTTTTCCACATTATTCTCCTCCATTCACTGAGCGAGAGGGTATTTTTATTTTATTTTTATGATTTTCCTACACAAAGTTATGAATTTTCCAAGTTTAGGGAATTTAAATAAATAGGAAAATACCCTATTTTTCTATTTATCCACGCGGCGCCGGCGAAACATCGGCGACTCCGAAGGGCCGCGTGGCGCGCTCCTATTCGACGCCGCCGCTTGAGTCGGCACTCCCGGGACCCGTCTGTATCGCTCCGTCTTCGATCCGACGCGATCCCGGCCGTCCGTCCGCGCGTGTATTAAATGGACGGCATCCGTTCATCGTCCCCAGTGTCCTCGCTCGAGAGCCGTCCACACTAAATCCTTAATATCTCACTCGATACTCGATGGATTTTCATGTTCTTATGCTACATGGATTCGTCTTGAAGAGACGAACACATCTATACGGTTATCATGCATTGAAATTAAAGCATTTGAAATGGAGAATATCCGGAAGCTCGGGATGAAGAATTAACTCATACCTTAGCTGCGAGAGGTGAAGCCTCGATCGGAGATGCTTGGCACGTTCGTTGGAGATGCGGGAGGCTAGGGATGAAGCACAGGGATGTGGTGAATTGCCTAGGTGTGATTTCCACCAAAGGCTGATCACAACCTTTGGAGTACGGAACAAGCGGGTGGCACGGAGATGGGGCTTTTGTTGGTGGACACCTTCCCTGGTGCGGTGAAGGTGTAGAACCAATCGATTTTGGGATTGGTCCACTGTGGAGAAGTGTCCTGGTTTTGGGTGGAATTTCGACTACGAAATTGAGCTCGCGGAGAAGAAATGGCGGGGGATCTCAGCTGGGGATCAAGTGCTGCGTGTGTGGGGAGGAGTACGGAACAATTTTGGCGAGTTTCGGTAAGGTGCGGTTCGGCACCTCTCATGGCCGAGAAGGTGAGGGGTTTAAATAGGAGAGGGTGGAGGGCCTCCGAGGGAAGTTAGGGCTTGGGATCAAGTTTGCTGCGGTGAGGAGAAGAACAGCCATGGTGACCACTAGGCATGGGGCGGCTCGGCGAGGGAGAATTCCAAAGTTTGGCTCCTCCCGAGGTTTCGGCCATGGTGTTTTCCGGCGGCCTGGTGGTGGCCGGCCGAGCACCGGTCACCATCTTGTTCGGGTGGGTCGGAGCTGGGGTTTGATGCATTCGATTGAGGTTTGACATGTGTAAAGTGGTTGAATCAAAGTAGAAAGGGGAAGGGGCTATTTTAGCTTATTTTGGTCGACCCATGCAAATGGGTTAGGTGCACCTCCCCAAGACACTGGTTTTGGGTCGAGGAGGTCGGGTGGGTCGATCTCCCATGTGTGGTGGAGTCTCCATCGAGGATTAGGTGGCAAAGCATGGTTTAGAGTGTGACATGCTTAAGGTAAAAAAAGGCTTAAGAAGGATTAGGAAAGGGGTCCTCCTTTTTCCATTAATGGCTTGATCACATGTCGAACTCTCCATGGCTTCATGTGGCTTGTCCATGGCTTGCATGGCTTGTCTTTGGCTTAGGGAAAAGTTTAGTCGATTTCATAAAAATGGGTTTTAAGAATTTTGGGTATTTTGGTGAAAATTTGTATGAAGCTTGATTTGGAATGGTTTAAATAATGATTTTGAAACTTAGGGGTGATTTTGATTAAATGGAT
The DNA here is from genome assembly GCA_022702705.1 of Papilionanthe hookeriana x Papilionanthe teres. Lineage (NCBI taxonomy): Eukaryota > Viridiplantae > Streptophyta > Magnoliopsida > Asparagales > Orchidaceae > Papilionanthe > Papilionanthe hookeriana x Papilionanthe teres. Next base: position 489,431 of record CM040428.1, read on the forward strand.
GATGAAAGGAAATGTCATGTGGGCTTTGGATGAATTTGGGCTTTTGAATTTGAAGGGAGTGGGTTTTTAGGAAAGTTTAAGGGAAATGGGCTTTTTGATTTTAGGATGGGCATTTGGGTAAAGATTTTGTGAAAGGCCTTGTCAAATAAATGTCATAATTGGTTTATGGATGTTCTATGAAGGGCTTGGAGTCACTTTGGTGTGATTTAGAGTTGAGTGGGTTTGAATTTGGGTTCATTTGGTAAGTGGGCCAATGTAGGTCGAATTGGGCTAACATGGGCCAATGTTGGGCTAGGGTTGAAATTGATGTAAAATAAATGTTGAGAAATGTTTATGGGAGTGTTTCAAAGAGGTTTTGGCTTTGGTTGGGTTTTGATTTTGAGGTTTGGGCCTATTTGGGTTAGGTTTGGGTTTAGGTCGAAAATTGGGCTTTTTGATTTTGGGTTGAATTTGAGTGGGGTTTGAGTCTAAATTTTGGGCAAATCATGTTAGTGTTTTGTTTATGGGGATGTCAAGGAAGGTTTAGAAAAGATTTGGGTTTAATTGGAATTGAATTGGGTGAGTTTGGGTTAGGTTTGGGTCATAGGTCCAAATTGGGCTTTAAGGCCAAAAGTGAAATTGGATCCAAATTTCAATCAAATTGGGCTTGGATTTGGTCTAGATTGGTGTTGGGGATGTTGAATTGAAGTTTAGAATTGAATTGGACCAAAATTTGGATCAATTGGGTAGGTTTGGTTTGACATTGGGTTCATTTTGGGTTAAAATGGGTCAAATTGGGGGTTTTGATAAAAGTGGGGTAAATTGACAAAATTGGCCCATGGTGTAGTTGAACAAAATGAAATTGGGAATATTTGGGATTTTCTGGAATTTTCTGGGAATTTTCTGAATTTTTGGATTTTTTGGTAGGAGGGGTATTTTGGGTATTTGGAGGGTATTGGGAGGTATTTTTGGAATTTTTGGTATTTTTGGGCATGGATGACCAATTTGAGTGATGTGGAAATGTTTGGGAATGATTTTGGAGAATTTTGGGTGATTTGGAGAATTTTGGAAAATTTGGGTAATTTCAAGGGTTTTGGGTAGGCTAGGCGGGGGTAGGGTCCTGGGGTCAAAAATTAAAAATTTGGAAAATTGAAGCTTGGGTGAATGTAAGTGGAATGAAATCATTTTGGTTGAGCCATGAAGCCATATCAAGCCCACATGAGCCATGAAGGGACTCATTTGAGGCACCCATCTATGTTGTTCCTAACCCTCTTAGCGCGAGGGCTTAGGGGTTAAGAACCATCCATGTGAATCACCTTCATGAGTCGGGAGGTCAAGTTGGGTATAGGTGTGGTTTTAGGAGGTGTGTGTGAAAATGTAGTGTATAGGTGTAGTATGTGTGTAAGTCGACCCTTCACTGAGACCGGGCCACCTGGAGCGATCCTAAGGCCAAAGAGTCACATAGGAACTCATCTTTTAAACTTCCACATTTGATTTCAACCCTCTAGGTGATTAGGGGTCTATAGTCGAAGTTTGTGGAGTTTGCGGGGAGTTTAGAAATAGTTTGAATTTCTAAAAGGTGGGTCCCAATTCTAATCCTCTAAGATAGTCAAAGGAAAAGCCTAAGGCTAGATCCTAAGCACTAAAAGAAGAAGAGAAGACCTCATCAAAAAATGAGGTCAACAAAACCACACTCTCACACACATTCCAACCCTAAAATAATTCTTACCCAACTTAATTCCCTGACTCATGTATGTAATTCATTTGGATGGACCTCAACCCCTAGGCCCCTTGCTAAGAGGGTTAGGAACAACATAGTGAATGTCTAAAATGAGTCCTCTCATGGCTCTTGTGAGCTTAACATGGCTTCATAGCTCAACCAAAATGATTTCATTTCACTCACACTTGATCAATCTTAATTTTCCCCAAATTTCAATTTTTGACCCCCGGGACCATAAACCCACCAAGCCTACCAAATGCCCTTGAAATTGCCCAAAATTTGCAAAATTGCTTAAATTACCCAAAATTCCTTAAAATCAATACTAAACACTTCCCCTCACTCAAATTGATCATCCATGGCCAAATACACCAAAATTTTCCAAAAATATCCCTCAATACCCTCCAAATACCCAAAATACTATTTTAACCAAAAAATTCCAAAAATTTAGAAAATTCCCATAAAATTTCAGAAAATCCCAAATATTCCCAATTTCATTTTATTCAACTACACCATAAGCCAATTTTTGTCAATTTGGTCTACTTTTACCAAAACCCTCAATTTGACCTATTTTTTTAACCTAAGTGAACCCAATGTCCCACCAAACCAACCCAATTGACCTCAATTTTGATCCAATTCAATTCTAAGCTTCAATTCAATATCCCCAACATCAATTTAGACCAATTCTAAACCCAATTTTATAAACATGTGGATCCAATTTCAATTTGAAGCTTAAAGCTCAATTTTGGCCCATGACCTAAACTTAGCCCAAACCAACCCAACTTAACTCCAATTAACCCAAAATCTTTTCCTAAACCTTCCTAACATCCCCACAAACAAAGCACTAACATGATTTGCCCCAAATTTGAACCCAAACTCCACCCAAACTTAACCCAAATAAACAATCCCCAATTTGGGCCTAAACCAATCATGAACCCAAATAGGCCCAAATCCCAAAATCAAAGCCCAACCAAAGTTGAAAACTCTTTGTCACACCCCCATAAACATTTTTCAACATTAATTTTACATCAAGCCCAACATTCACCCAACCTTAACCCAAGTTGGCCCAATTTGATCCACTTTGGCCTCATTACCAAAAAGCCTAAATTGAACCCAATTTAATTCAAAATCACCCCAAACTTGTTCCAAATTATTCATGGTACATTCCTAAACCAATCCCAACATTTATTTGACACAACCCCTCACCAATTTTCATCCATCAATTTATTTCAAAACCTAAAAGCCTACTTCCTTGAACCATTTTAAAAGCCCATTCCAAAACCATTTCAAAGGCCCAAGACTTATCCAAAGCCCATGTGATATTGTCTCATCTTGCCCACTTAATTAAAATCATCCCATAAGTCCAAAACCCATCATTTTGATTAAACCAAAATTGCATCATGAAAAGACCAATAAAAAAATCCAATGTTTTTTAAAAAATTCCAAATAACTTTTTTAGGAAATTGACCAAACCTTTTCCCAAGCCAAATGAAGCCATGAAGCCATGCATAAGCCATATGCAAGCCATGGGAGTCACTTTACACCTCACCTTGTAATTTATGGCAAATTGAGGGGCCTCTTTCTTAATCCCTCATTAAGCTTTTTAACCCCATTCATGTCTCACTTTAAACCAAGCTTAGCCACATCACCTTGGATGGGGACTTCACCACCCCTTCCTAGCTGATCCAAATGATTCTCCCTCAGCCCAAAGCCAAGCCTTGGGGAGGTGCACCTAGCCTAAACCATGACTTGACCAAATTGAGCCCAAAATGCACCCTTCCCCTTTCCTTTTTAAATCGACCCCTTTACACATGGCATTAGCCAATTGAGTTCACGAACATCAAGTTCTGACCTCCCTGACCCTGAGGGTGACCTGACCCTGGCCGGACCACCACCCCTGTCGCCGGAAACCACCAGGCCGAGTGGCCTAATTTGATTCAAAAATTCAAATTTCACCCAGTGAGCCGCCCCATCCTAATCGGCCACCACAGACTCTTCTTCTCCTCACCGGAGCAGCAAATCCCGGCCCTCGATTGCCCCCGAGAAGCCCCTAACCATGGCTATTTTAACCGGCCATTTCTCTCGACCAAAAGGTTGGCTGAAATCAACCTCCGCGAGAACTTCACCAAACTCCTCACAGAGCTTCCCCTGGCCTAGAGCAACTCATCCCCACTGTCTTCCTGCCCTAATTTCCACTGATTGAGCTCAATTTTGGAGCTTAATTCTCAGGTCAGAACAGGACATCGCTTGAAACTCCACCAAATCTAAATTAACATCTCCCACACCTTCACGAGAGGTAGAGAAGAAGTTCCCTAGCAAAAGCCCCCTTACCAGGCCAACCATTGCTTCCAGAGTCTAAGGTTTGAAATCGGCCTTGTTCACTTTTGTACCTAGGCAATTCCCCAAAGCCAAAGACTTAATCTTGAGCTTCCTTGGGTGTAATCGAAGGTGCCACAACTCTCTGATTGAAGCTTCACTTCTCAGAGCCAAGGTATGGATCACTTCTCCCTCCTGAGCTTCTGTGAATTCTCAATTTCATTTGAATCGATTTCATAGCATGTAAACTGTATGGATGTGTTCGTCTCCTCAAGACGAATCCATAGAGCATAAGAACACGAAAATCCGTTGAGAAATGAGAGAGATCTTAGGGTTTTAGTGTGGATGGCTCACGGGACACACCAGTCGTAGACGATGACCAGGCGCCGTCCGATCGCGCGTGTATCGTATGGACGACCCAGATTGCGCCTGATCGAAGGATGGAGCGAGACCGCGGGCCGCGTGGCATCTGAGTCAAATTGCGGAGTCGAGTGGGAACGCGCCGCGTGGGCTTTCGGATCCGCCGAGGTTGAGTGAGCGTCGCGCTGGATAAGTAGATAAATAGGCTATTTTCTATTTATTTAAATACCCATAAATTGAAAAATCCATAACATTGCATAATCATAAAAAAAAACTAAAAATACCTTCTTGCTCAGTGAATAGAGGAGAATAATGTGGAAAAAAATTGAGTTAATATGATGAGTATTTTATTTTTAATTAATTATTTACTCATTTCAATGTTTTAATTCTCCATTTGCATAGACAATTCACCATGGCATGAGACCATAGAGCTTTAGTAGCCTCTGATTTTTGGGAACATTCCCTGAATTTTCCAAGGTCAGAGGCCACCTCTATGGCAAGTTATTGATTTTCCAAATTTTTGTGCCTGTTTTGATATTTTAAATCCAGTAATTAGCATGTTACATAGAAAATTCTAGGAAAATTTGGGGATGTATCTTAGGACTAGAGGACCCCAGGAAAATTATGGTTTGAGTTAATTTATTAAGAATAATCATAATTGGCCTAAATATTCAAAACTGAATTTTAATTAATTTAGGTTAACCATACATCAAAATAACTTAAAAATAATTCTCCACTCGTCTTTAGGATCAGGGGGACCTCACATAAAAAATTGAGATCAATTGGAGGTGATTAGCCCCACTAAATGGACTAATTAAGTTATATGACCAAAATTAAACTTTAAAAATTCATAACTCCAAAAATACATTTTAAAAGCTCACCAAAATAATTTTGGGGCTTCTCTGATGTTAGGGGAGTCTAAGAAAATTAAAATTAAAATTTTTTAAAAATCTTCATTTTTAATCATATTTTAATATTTTAATAATTAAAAAATAATATAAATCATAAAGATATTAAAAATCATAAAAATGTCATATTTTACTTCCTAATCACTTAGCAATAAACCAAATATTTTTCCTAAGTATATAGGTTAAGATATTGAATTTTAAAGGCTTAAAACAATTTTTAATATTAAAAAATGAATTTCCTTACATTTTCACTAAATTAATTCTAATCAATCAAAGAAAAATAAAAAAAATATAAAATTTGTTTCTCTGAACTCCTTGTGGTCAGAGAGATTTATGAAAAATATAAAATCCATTTTTTAGCTTTAATTTTATTTTTTATAATTAATTAACACTCTAAAAATCAAAATAATCATAATAAATAAAATATAATTTGAAAAATCACCAAAATTGGTCAAAGTGGTCCTCTGGTCAATAGGGACATCCCATAATTTTCTTAAGCACAGAAACCTTGCCTTGGTCATGTTGTTGAATTTCCATTGAAAATCCCTATTTTTTATTAAGATAATTATATAAATTAAATTAAATTCAGAAAAATCACATTTTCTCCTCTAATGTCTTAATTGACATGTGAGTGAAGTGACATAAAAATTTTAAGTTCATTTGAGCTTAATTTAATAAGTTATGAAATAATTAAGCTTAAAAGGGCATAATAATAATTAAGAACTTTAACCCCTAATTAAGTCTTTAGGTTTAATCAAAATGGAGGGTAAAATATTTGATCTTAATTTTCTCTTAGATGATTGAAATTTTGGGAAATTAAAGGGTAGGAACCCATTAATCATTTCTAATAATCAAGAAAGAAAAATGAAACCTTAATTAATTAAATAATTTAAATTTTGGAAGATTAATTGAAATTTGAATTATTAAAATGGGGAGTATAACTTAGGGATACTATAACCCTTTAATTTAAGATCCCTAAATAAATCACTTTAATAATATTCAACTCTTAATCAAACTCAAAAAATGATAATTGAAATTAATAAATTAAATAATTAAAAGGAAAATAAACCTTAATTAAATCAAAAGCTTACAGCATTAAGTGATTTGATAATCAAATTGAAATAAATTTAAAACATTAAAATTAATTTGAAATCACTTGAAAAGCAAATCTAAAACAAACTTGAAACATCAAAATCAACCTAAAAAATAATTCATAATTAAAAAATCAAACCAATTAAAAATTAACCTAAAATATTTCAATTAAATTAAAATTAAATCATTAAAATCTAAATTGAATAATCTAAACACCTCATTCAACCCTAATTAATCTAATACATTGAAATCATTTAAAATGTAAAGATTTAATTAAATTAAAACAACTTGAACACTATTCTAAACTTAAAATTATTAAAATTTCATAACTAAATTAAACCACTTTTAATCATCAATTCCAATTTTAAATCATTAAATTCTTTAACAAACTAATTTGCCCCTAAAAGCTTTTGTTATCATAACTCTTAAATGGAGCATTAAGTGAAGTGTCACTTTACTCATAGGATAATCAAACATCCTAATTCATTGAGCAGGAAACAAAATTTAATTGAATTCTTGGATGATTAATTCACCAGTACAATAAAATTCATTTGGACTCAAAATAATCTCAGAAGTATTGAAAAGATGTGTAGGACTCGTCTTAAACACTTACTCAATATAATGAGATGTTTTAGAAGAACAACTGAACTTAATTGTTCTTTGATGAAGAAAATCATCCTTAACAAAACACAAGAACCTAGACGTCATAGGGATTGACTAGCAATAGGATTAGGACTTTGGTAGACAACCAAAACCTTCCCTTAGCTTTACTTAGGTATTTTTCTTGAAAATTATATAAATGCCTTAACATGTGCTTTAAGTGTAGCTTAGAATGACGGGAAGACCCTCCAGGTACGCTTTTATTTTATTGCAAGTTACTTACATGTACTGCGCTTTACTTTTCTTGCATGTTAAACAAGATTGTTGCATGAAACTGAAACCTTTAGGATAGCCACAAAACTGAAACCCAAAACTAAAATTAAAAGTCACCACAAGATAAAATTCACCGCCACAACATTTCAAAATATAGAACAACTCAAAATTTAAACACAAACATAACAACAAAACTACAACTATAACTAAATTAAAACGTCATGTTGGATGATCGGGAATACCTCGGATGATGTAACCTACGTGTTGCTAACGGAATTTCCCATGGTCTAAATGAAAGTGTGGAACTCGTTCAGTTGAGTTTAGCAAAGTCATCTGGACTAAGTAAATCTGATAAAAATAACGATGCCGAAATGATGGAACTATGGGTTCTTAACCGGTGTTGTTAAAATCAACATTAAGATTCCCCTAAGTAAAACATTAAAGACACTTGGACTTTAAAATTTCTTTAAACCAAAACACTTCTCTCATCTCTTGATTATTATTTTCTAAAACTAAACCTCTGCGACAACGACAAGGAGCTTGGAGCATAGTGGGCAGCACGACCATCTTCTTCAGCAAAACTCGGGCCTACTTCAGCAAAACCATTCTTAGAATTAAATAACCAAGCCATGGGATTTCGAGGTAGTTTGCATAGTGCAACATAAATCCTCAACCTTTTCGTTAGGCACTTACATAATCATTTTGTACACATTAAGTCCTAACCGCTCTTAGGATTCCGAGGTAGTTGTTCGATATGACATAAACCCTCACATCTTCGAGGCTACTTGTGTGATTATATCATACAAATATAAGTCGTAATTAATTAAAATTGGCAGGATTGAAACTTTAATATACTCTTAAATTAAATCCAAACAATAGGATAGTTTGGGAAGTTGCCAAGATTCTTCTTGGATCCTCAGCTTCTCCTACTTCTCTTCCTTTGGACTCCTAAAATTAATTATTCCAAATTCGAGCTAATCACTTTTTGAAATTTCCAAAATCTAATCCTTTGAAAACCTTAAACTTTGAAGTTCTTGAGAGCAAAACCACTGATCATTATCGAGAGTTTTCTTAAGTGTCTTCAGACATTTAAGATGTAATTAACTATAGGGGCTTGCCCTTATAAAGAACTTTAAGAACCTGGGTAATATAAACCACTGTTTAATTCCTTTATATTAAGCGGGGAACTTGTCGACTTATAAAATTGGTTCGCAGACCAAACGGATGTCACAAATCTTTTAGTTTATTTAATCGAACCCCATCATCAAGCAGTGTGTTTATTCTTCGGGATAGATACACGGTTTGTGGTGTGGTGCTCGTTTACATAAACTATTTGGGTTGTGAGATCGATTTGATTTCATATCTTAAAATTTTCAAATTTAAAATTATTTTCAAAATCAAATGCTACTTTCTAAATTATATATATATATATATATATATATATATATTTAAATTAAATCTAAAATCTAAAATTCACCGACAATTCTTGTAGGCGACCCCTTTTCAAAAATACAACTTAACCTAAAAATAACCGACAAATTACTGGCGAATCCGCTGGGGATTAGTTCCTCTCTTCATTTTGATCAGATGGTTTTGCTTTCATAAATCGATAGTGAGTCCATACCCCTTTTGGACCAAACTACCATTCTTTCCGTTGGCATACCACGTTCATTTCTGTCTTGAACGGGTATAGTCAACTCCTTTTGGATTTTGGAGCCACTTGTTTTGACACCCACTAAACAGAGAGGTTCCGAAATCCTTTTGCCTCTTCTACGAGGTGGGGTGGACCCCCGATAGGTGTTAGCTTAGGAGCGATCCGTCGGGTTGAGAAATCTTACGAGACTTTCTCTTCCTTTCCAATTCTGAATCAAATCCTTTACCTTTCCTTTAACCTTCCTCCATTAATCGTTTTGTTCTTAACAAACAAATCCTGTAATAAACAACCTTTTAATAAACGAACTCTTTTAAATCGCAAATATACTAAGATAAACTAAAATGTGTTCAAACTCTTTCTTTTCCGTCTTAAGTTTTACGACAAAAGGAAGCATAATTCGAGACTGACGTTCGAAATTTACCATGCAGAAAATGACTGCACCAAAATTAATTTTCTCTTTCATCATTGGAATGGACTTCGCCGTCTATAAGGATGAGCTGCCCGATAATGGAGTCATCCGTTTTGGACAAGGATTCGAAAATACAGATATTAAGTTTGCTGACGTCACCCTCTTCACACTAATGGACAAAGTACCAGAAACTGAGGAGCCCGTGATTGAGTTTAACCTGAAATCGACTCAAGCGTTTCATCCCCTGCAAAGGGTCCCAGCTGAAAGAAGTACCACTGTTCGTAGGAGGACTGTGATCTCTACCCCCACCGGTCTGGTGTCGGCATATTTTTAGGTTATGTGTTTTATTTTAAAAAGGGGTCGCCTAACAGAAGTTGTCGGCGAACTTTTAATTTAATTTAAATAAATAATTTGAAATAAGTAGTATCTGATTTTTGAAAATAATTTTAAATTTGAAGATTTTAAGATATGAAATCAAACCGATCTCACATCCCAAATAGTTTATATAAACGAGCACCGCACCACTGACCGTGTATCTATCCCTAAGGATAGACACCGCTTGATGGTGGGGCTCGGTTAAATAAACTAGAAGATTTGTGACATCCGTTTGGTCCGCGAACCAATTTTATAAGCCGAACAAATTCCCGCCTTAATATGAAAACATTAAACGGGGTTTATATTACACGGGTTCTTAAAGTTCCCTATAAGAGCAAGCCCCTATAGTTAATTACATCTTAAGTGACGGAATCACCTAAGAAAACTCTCGATAATAATCAATAATTCGCTCTCGAGAATTTCAAAGTTTAAGTTTTCGAGGGATTGAATTTTGGAATTTCGATAGGGAATGGATCGAATTTGGAACATTTTATTTTAGGAATTCAAAGGAAGAAAAGTAGGAGAAATTACGGATTCGAAGTGAACTTCGATAATCTCCCGACTATCCTATTGTTTGGCTTGGATTTAGGAAAGTCCTAATGTTTATTTAATGTTTTAATCTTGCCGATTTTAGTTAATTAGGGCTTATATTTATATGATAGAATCATACAAATTGCTCGGAAGATATGAGGGTTTATGTCGTATCGGACGACTACCTCGGAATCCTAAGACCGGTTAGGGCTTAATTTGCAATGCAAATGCACTAACGAAGAGTTGAGGATTTATGTTGCACTAGGCAAACTACCTCGAAGTCCTATGGTTTTGTTGTTTAATTCTAGGAAAGTTTTGTTGATGTCGACACGAGTTTCTGTGACGACGATGGACGTGCTTGCCCACCATGCTCCGAGCTCCTTGTCGTTGCAGAGGTTTAGTTTTAGAAATCATAAATCAGGGGATGAGAAAAGTGTTTGGTTTAGAGAAGTCTTAATTTCCAAGTGTTCTTTATGTTTTAATTAAAACAGATCTTAAAGTTGATTAAACAGAACCGATTAAGATCCCACGGTTCCGTCATCCGGCACCGTTATTTTCATCGAATTCACTTAGTCCGGATGAATTTGCTAAACTCAACTAAATGAGTTCCGCACTTTCATTTAGGCCGTGGGAAATCCCGTTAGCAACACGTGGGTTACATCATCCGAGGTATTCCCGATCATTCGATGAGACGTTTTAATTTAGTTGTAGTTGTAGTTTTGTGTTCCGTTTGTGATTAAATTTTGAGTTGTCTTATATTTTGAAATGTTGTGGAGATGAATTTTATCTTGTAGTGTCTTTTAATTTAGTTATGGGTTTCGAGTTTTGGTTTACGTCCTAAAGGTGTAGGTTTTCATGCAACAGTTGTTTTATCATGCAAGAAAAGTAAAGTGCATTTGCGATAAAATAAATTGCAGAAAGTGAATTATGATAAAATAAAAGCGTACTGGAGGGTCTTCCGGTCATCCCAAGCTGCACTTAAAACACGGTTAGAATATTTAAGCAAGTTCCTAGGTAAAGCTAAGGGAAAGATTTATGGTTTTACTACAAGTTCCTAATCCTATGAGCTAGTCATTTCCTATGACGTCTAGGTTCTCGTGTTTTTAGTTTGAGGACGATTTTCTTCATCGAAGAACAATTAAGTTCGATTGTTCTTATAAATATCCTATCATATTGAGGAAGTGCTTAGGAAGGATCCTAAACATCTTTTCAATATTTCTAGGATTGTTTTAAGTCCAAATGAATTTAATTGTGTAAGTGAATCGATCGTCCAGAGGTTTTCGAGTTTTGTTAACTTGCTCGGTGAACTAGGACATTTGAATGTCCTATAAGTGAAGTAACATTTCATTTGATATTCCATTTAATAGTTATGATAATAAAAGCTCCTAAGGGCAAAATAGTATTTAATAGTTTTAAGTTCAAATTGATGATTTAAGTTTGGAATAGTGTTCAAATTATTTTAGGTTCATGTCTTAAGTGATGTTATTTAATTTAACTTAATTTAATTTGATTTAATTTAATTCAATTTAATTCAATTTGATTTGATTTAATTTAATTCAATTTAGCTTGATTTGATTTAATTTTTAATTTAATTTAATTTAATTTAATTTAATTTAATTTAATTTAATTTAATCTAATTTAATTTAATTAATTTAATTTAATTTAATTTAATTTGTTTAATTTAATTTAATTCTATTTATTTAATTTAATTTATTTAATTCAACTTTTAATCTTAATTTAATTTAATTTAATTTTAATTTAATTTACTTAATTTAATTTAATTTTTAATTTAATTTAATTTAATTTTAATTGAAATTTTTGAAAGAGTTTAATGATTTAATTTTAGTTTAATGATTAAGTCTCTTAATATTTTAAGTTTGAGTTATCATTTTAATTAAGAGTTGAATATTAATGAGATGATTAATTTAGGGATTTTTAAATTAAAGAATAAATCTCTTCCTAATAATATCCCTATTTTAATAATTCCAATTTTATTATTCTTCCAAATTTAATCAATTATTTAATTAAAGTTTAATCATTTTAAATTGCTTAATGGGTTTCTACCCTTTAATTATTTAAATTTCAATCATCCAAATCAGGTTAGAATCAAATATTTTACTTGTTAATCTTTTATTAAACCTAAAGTTTTAATTAAGGGTTAGAATTTTAATTACCATTTTGCCCTTTAAGCTTAATAATTTTATAACTCACTAAATTGAACTCAAATGAACTTGAAATTTTTATGTGACTTCACTCATATGTCAATAAAGACATGAGAGGAGAAAATGTGATTTTTCTGTATTTAATTTATTTATATAATTATTTTTAGTAGAAAATAGAGATTTTCAAGGAAAATTTGATAACATGACCAAGGGAAAGCTTCTGTCCTTAAGAAAATTAGGGGACATTCCTAATGACAAGAGGACCACTTGGACCAAAATTTGTGATTTTTTGAATTATATTTTATTTATTAGAATTATTTTAAGTTCTGGAGTATTAATTAATTTAAAAATAGAATACAAGTTGAAAAATGAATTTTATAATTTTTAAAATTCTCTCTGACATCAAGGATTCCAGAGAACCAAACTTTACAATTTTCTGATTTTTCTATGATTTATTACAATTATTTTAGTGAAAATGCTAGAAAATACATTTTTTAATTTTAAAATTACCCTAGAGCTTTAAAATTTAATATCTCACTAAATAGACCTAGGAAAAATATGGGGTTTGTTCCTAAGTGATTAAAATTCAAAATGTGACATTTTGGTGAATTTTATTATTTTTGTGATTTTTATTATTTTTTAATTATTAAAAATATTAAAATAATATTAAAAATCAACTTTTTTAGAAAATTGAAATTTTAATTTTCTTAAATTCCCCTGATATCAGAGAGACTCCAAAACCAATTTGGTGAATTTTTGAAAGATATTTTGAAAGTTATGAATTTTTAAAGTTTAAAATGACTAAGTGGCTTAATCAACCCAATTAGTGGGGCTAACCAAGTCCAATTGACTTCAAACTTTTATGGTGGGTTCCTCTGATCCTAAAGGTCAGTGGAGAATTGATTTCAAGTCAATTTGACCTATGGTTAACTCTAATTAATTAGAGACCTATTTTGGGTGTTTAAGCAGATTAGGGTTAATTTGAGTGAATTAACTAAAATCCTATTTTTCCTAGGGTTCTGCTGGTCATAAGGAACATCACCAAATTTTCCTAGAATTTATTTCACAACATGCTAATTTTTGAAATTAAAATATTTAAAACGACAACATGCATTTGAAAAATCAATAACTTTTCACGAGAGATGGCCTACGACCTTGGAAAATTCGGGGAATGTCCTAAGTTCGGAGGCTTCAAAAGCCACTATAGTCTCATGCCATGGTGAATTGTGTGAATGCATGGAGAATTGAAACAATGCGGGGAGTAAATAATTAATTAAAAATAAAATGCTTGGACAAAATTAATTAATTTCTTTTCCACATTATTCTACTCCGTTCACTGAGCAAGAGGGTATTTTTATTTTATTTTTAGGATTTTTCTACACAAAGATATGAATTTTCAAAGTTCGGGGAATTAAATAAATTAAGAAAATCCCTAATTTTCTACTTATCCGAAGTCGGCGCCGCGTCGACCTTAGCCTCTCCGAAGCGGTACGTGTCGCGCGTCGTGATTGGGCGCCGCCATCCGAGTCGGCCGTCCCGGGACCCGCGGTTCATGTAACATTCTGCGGTCGGCGCGATCGATCCGTCCAGCTCGATACACGCGCGATCCAACGGCTCTGGTCATCGTCTACGGCGGGTGTGCACCGTGACCGTCGACCTTCTAACCACTAATTTCTCGCTCGATTCTCGATGGATTTTCGTGTTCTTATGCTCTATGGATTCGTCTTGAAGAGACGAACACATCCATACGGTAAACATGCATTGAAATTTACTCGAATGAAATGGAGAATCTCTGTAAGCTCGGGAAGAAGAATGAGTTCATACCTTTGCTCGGAGAAGTGAAGCTTCGATCGAGAGTTGTTGCACCTTCGATTGGATCTGTGAGCTCCGGATGAAGTCTCACGGTGCAGTGAATTGTGCAGGTTGGACTTCGACCACGGCCGATCACAAAGCTTGGAGTACGGAGCAAGCTGGGTGGCACTGGAGATGGGGCTTTTCTGGTGGACACCTTCCCTGGTGCAGTGAAGGTGTAGGACCAATCGATTTGGGGATTGGTTTCTTGTGGAGAAGTGTCACTGGTTTTGGGTGGAATTTCGACTACGAAATTGAGCTCGCGGAGAAGAAATGGCGGGGGGATCTCACTTGGGGATCAAGTGCTCTGTGTATGGGGAGGAGTACGGAACAATTTTGGCGAGTTTTGGCAAGGTTTGTGCAACTCTTCTCTTATGGCCGTGAGGGGTGGTGTTTAAATAGGCATGGGTGGAGGCTCTCCCGGGGGGTTTAATGGTTGGGATCAGTTGCTTAGGTCGAGGGAAGAACGGCCATGCCATCCATTTGGGTTGGGACAAGTCGGCGATGGAGAATTTCAATGTTGGCTCACATGTGAGCTTTCGGCCATGGTGTTTTCCGGCGGCCGGGTGAGTGGTCGGCCGAGCGAGGGTCACCCTCGGGGTCGGGTGGGTCGAGGTGCGGGTGTTTGTGCAAGCGATTGGCAATGGCCGAGTGTAAAGGAGATGGCTTGGAATGGAATGGGGAAGAGGCCATTTTGGCTAGGTTTGGGTCGACCCATCCTTTTGGGCTAGGTGCACCACCCAGTGCAGTCTTGGGGTGAAAAGAGTCACTTGGGTCGTTGCCATGTGTAGTGGTGAAGTCTCCATCCATGGTGAGGTGGCTAAGCATGGTTTAGTGTGTGACATGCTTAAGGTAAAAAAGGTTTAAGAAGGATTAGGAAAGGGCCCCCTCTTCTTGCCATAAATGGACTAATGACAAGTCAAAGCCCTCATGGCTTCATGTGGCTTGAGGATGGCTTGTTCATGGCTCCATTTGGCTTGGGAAAAGGGTTGACTTGTTTCAT
This sequence comes from Papilionanthe hookeriana x Papilionanthe teres, assembly GCA_022702705.1. Classification (NCBI taxonomy): domain Eukaryota; kingdom Viridiplantae; phylum Streptophyta; class Magnoliopsida; order Asparagales; family Orchidaceae; genus Papilionanthe; species Papilionanthe hookeriana x Papilionanthe teres. Next base: position 504,661 of record CM040428.1, read on the forward strand.
GAAAAGGGTTTTAGGAATTTTTTGGTAATTTGATGGAAATTTGTATGGAACTTGATTTGGAATGATTTGATGATGGATTTAGGACTTAGGTATTGAGTTTAATTGAAAGTATGATGAGGGGAAATGTCATATGGGCTTTGGGACCAATTTTGGGCCTTTGGATGTGGTAAAGGATGGGCTTTTAAAGTGGTTTAGGAAAGTGGGCTTTTGAATTTTAAAATGGATTTTGGGATGAAATTTTGGTAAAGGCTTGGGCCAAATAATTGTTGAGTTTGGTTTAGGGATGCTTCATGAGTGGTTTGAAACAAGTTTGAGGTGATTTGGGTTTGAATTGGGTTGGATATGGGCCCTTTTGGTAAAGAGGCTAAGGTGGGCCAAAATGGGTTACCATGGGCCAAAGTTGGGCTAGAGTTGAAATTGATGTAAAATTAATGTTGGGAAATGTTTATGGGAGTGTTTCAAAGAGGTTTTGGCTTTGGTTAGGTTTTGATTTTGGGATTTGGGCTCATTTGGGCTAGGTTTAGGTTTAGGTCGAAATTGGGCTTTTTGATTTTGGGTTGAATTTGAGTGGGGTTTGGGTCTAAATTTTGGGCAAATCATGTTAGTGTTTTGTTTATGGGGATGTTAAGGAAGGTTTGGAAAAGATTTGGGGTTAATTGGAGTTGAATTGGGTGGGTTTGGGTTAGGTTTGGGTCATAGGTCCAAATTGGGCTTTAAGGCCAAAAGTGAAATTGGATCCCAATGCCACTCAAATTGGGCTTGGATTGGGTCTGGATTGGTGTTGGGGATGTTGAATTGAAGTTTAGAATTGAATTGGACCAGAATTTGGGTCAATTGGGTAGATTTGGTTTGACATTGGGTTTACTTTGGGTTAAAATGGGTCAAATTGGGGGTTTTGATAAAAGTGGGGTAAATTGAAAAAATTAGCCCATGGTGTAGTTGAACAAAATGAAATTGGGAATATTTGGGATTTTCTGGAATTTTCTGGGAATTTTCTGAATTTTTGGATTTTTGGGTCAAGAGGGGTATTTTGGGTATTTGGAGGGTATTGGGGGGTATTTTGGAATTTTTGGCATTTTTGGGTATGGATGATCAATTTAAGTGGTGTGGAGATGTTTGGGATTGATTTTGAAGAGTTTTGGGTAATTTGGAAATTTTTGAGAAATTTGGGTAGTTTCAAAGGCATTTGGTAGGTTAGGCGGGGTGTAGGGTCCGGGGGTCAAAAATTGAAAATTTGGAAAATTGAAGATTGGGTGGATGTAAGTGGAATAAAATCATTTTTGTTGAGCCATGAAGCCATATCAAGCCCACATGAGCCATGAAGGGACTCATTTGAGGCATTCAACTATGTTGTTCCTAACCCTCTTAGCCGAGGGCTTAGGGGTTAAGGACCATCCATGTGAATCACCTACATGAGTCGGGGAGGTCAAGTTGGCTAAGGGTGTGTTTTCGGGAGGTGCATGGAAGTGTAGTGTATGAGTGTAGTGTGTGTGTAAGTCGGCCCTTTCACCGGACCGGGCCGCCACGAGTCGATCTAAGACGAAAGAGTCCATAGGAACTCATCCTTTAAACTTCCACATTTGATTTCGACCCTCTAGGTGATTAGGGGTCTACGAGTCGAGTTTGTGGAGTTTGCGGGGAGTTTAGAAGTTGTTTGAAATTCTAGGTGGTGGGTCTCAATTCTAGTCCTCTAGGATAGTCAAAGGAAAAGCCTAAGGCTAGATCCTAAGTACTAAAGAGAAGAAGAGAAGACCTCATCAAAAATGAGGTCAACATCTGGTTATCTCTGCACCTACCTCAACTCCTACCAAATTGAAGGGGAAGGAAATCCAAGTTTATGATAAGCCTGCCACCGTGGAGGGTGCGATTTTCTTGCTGATACGAGTCGGTTTTCGAGATTGGGTCCAGTTCAAAGTTTACACCCCTGACTCAGACTCAGAGGAGAAATGAGAGCAGAAAGATCGCCAGGATCGAGAAGGCCAAGGCTGCTGAAGTTGCTTTTCTGGAAGAGATTCCTGAGGAGGAAGAAGAACTACCTGAGATTTCACCGCTGTTGGAAGGAAGTAGGTTTCACCCTCTCTCTGCTGCATCAGATGAAGAAGAGGCCAAGGAAGAAGAACTACCTGAGATTTCACCGCTGGAGAGGCCAAGGAAGAAAGTGCGAGCCGACAGACCATCTAGTCCCAGGCCTTCTGCTGAGAGAAGGATGGTGTGGCGACCTATTATTGCTGAAACGATAAGAGCACAGTGTTCTGGAAAGAAGAGTCTCGTCAGAAAGCCAGAATATGAAGAAAGTGCTACTGCATTAAAAGAAACTCCTGAGAAAGAAGTCCAACAGTTATCACATGGCAATCGTGAAACCGTTTGGAAGAGGCCACTAGAGGATGCCATAGGCAAGCTAAGAACCGACATCCGATGGTTGGCAAAGGAAAGAGGCAAAAAATTGGAAATTGAAATAGATTCATCAGAGTTTATGGATGAAGATTATGTTGAGATCAACATGTTTGAGACACGAGCATCGTCAGCTTCGCAAGGTGCTCCGGCAGCAGCGGAAAGAGATGAACCGGAAGTGATGAGAGCACAACTTCAAGAGAAGGATAACACAATTTCTCAAATGGCAAGGAAGATGGAAGAGATGGAGGCCGCCTTAGCCACTCTCCAGATTCAAGTGCAACCTCAGAAAGAAACACCCCTAGAGATCATCCATGTTGTGGACGGAGGAAAGGAGATCACGTCTGTCAATGGAGATGAACAACCGAAAAAGGATTCTACGCAAAGCATGATTCCCGAAAAGGATATAAAAAACATGGTAGAACAGCAGGTGCGAGAAGCCTTAGCACTGTCTAAGAGCGGAGCTTCTATTCAGATGGGTTGACCTTACCCTAAAGAATTTGACGCGGTCCAATACCTAAAAGGCTTCGTACCACCTCTGTTCAAGACTTTTGATGGAACGGGAAACCCCCGGCAGCATGTTGTACTTTTTTGTGCTAGTTGTTGCAATGCTGGTGGGAGCGATGCTTTACTCTTTCGACAGTTTGTCAGTAGCCTGTCAGGGATTGCCTTCGATTGATATGCAGAATTGCCAAATGGCTCAGTTAAGACCTTTTCAGAATTGGAAAACCTCTTCGTTAAGTGGTTTGCTGGGGCTCGTCACCACATCACTATCGTTAATTTAGTGGTGGAGCAATAAAAACCGAATGAAACTTTGGTGGATTATATACTTCGGTGGAGAAACTTAAGCATGAAGTGTGAACCACAACTTCAGGAACAACATGCGATCTGTATTTTCTTTGAAAAGTATCCATGGCCCGATAGCACTTCTCCTTAAAGGATTTATAATCAAGACTTTCGAGAAGTTTCTTAGCAAGGCCGGGAGCTTGCAGGAGGAAGCAAAACAGCTAAGTTTCGTAAACAAGACCGATAAACAGATGCCTGTAAAAGCATTTGAAAAGAAATCCAGAATCATCGCGACAGTAGACAAAGGCAAGCAGCCAGTGCAGATAAAGCCAGAGCAACCACAGCCTAGTTATCAACCACCGCAACGGACTTACCAACAACCACAACGGATTTATCGACAACCTCGGCGGGTATCAACACCTCAACCGAGCCACCAGCCATGGCAGCATAGTCAACCACTACCTCGTTCGTCACGTCCCTTGGAGGAACTTCTAAACAAGGAGTATCCATTCAAGACGGAAGCAGTAGCTAATATGTTTCGTAGTTTGATGAAGACACCTGATTTTCAATTACCAGAGCCCGAAAAGCCGGAAGAAGTCAACAAGGAAGATCATCCGAACTACGCCCTTACCACCGGATGATCGGACACAAGATTGAGGACTGCTTCACTTTTAAGAATTGGCTCGAAGGTAATATCCAAAGAGGGAACATAACGATCCCAAAGGAATACATGAAGGAACCCCGAAAAGGAGGTTCCATCAATGTCATTTCAACAGATCCTATTGTTCCGATAAACCCATACACGACTGATGATGGATGGAATACCGTCTGGACAAAGTCTTCAAAGAAAATCTTGGATCATATCCAGAACGCTTCAGTGCGCGCTTCAACTCAGAGTTTGAAACCTGTCGAACCGGCACTATCGCTTGCCATTGAAGAACTACCCCAGAAGGAGGAGAAGATCGTGGAAGAAAAGAAGATCGAGGCTCCAAAGGGTAGACTAGGGCTGCTTATCCTAGGATGGTTGTTTTTGATTCGGGGGAGAAATCCCTCGGACCTCTGACTCTGTATGATTATTTCCTTGCCCCAGCGGGATCTTATATTGATAAGAGTTTTGGTGTTGGCTACGTTTTGACTGTTTCTAACGATTACGTAAATAATGACAACCAACCTAATCTGGATCTTGATTCTGATACGATAAACGATTCTCAAATCATACTAAACCTCGATGACCACGGCGAAGGAGAAGACGCTTACAAAGATGGCTACGAAAGCTCAACGAGCAACGAATCTAATTGTGAATTTCGAGGAGCTCCAATCACTATAGAATTGGAGTTATTAGATTCCGAAGCAATTCCAGAAAAGCCAGTCGTTCCGATTCAAGAGGAGACACCGGTAGAGTCACCACCAGATTCAGAACAAGTAACTGAAGTCAACCTAAGAAGCAGAAAAGTTCTACCTCCGAGAATGGGTCAAAAGGATAAAGGAAAGCAGGTGGTTGCTCAGGAGGAGCCAACCCCACCAGAAGAATTACTCGTTCAGGAAGAAATCGAGGAACATGGTAATATGGTGGATTATAACGTGCTAGCCCATCTTAGGAAGCTACCAGCTAAGGCGAGCATCTACGACGCTTTGATCTGTCGAAGGAGATGAGGAAACTACGATCGAGGCCTTACTTGATCCGGAGATTTGTTTAGCTCGAATGGCCGGTAATTCCTTAGACGAGGTTTGCTCGTTAGAAGAATAGCGAGGTGTTACCTTCAAGGACAATGATCTACTACTTGGAACAGCTGATCACAACCGACCGCTGTACATTTCAGTCACTATTGAAAACTTTACGCTCTCCAGAGTGTTGGTTGATCCAGGAGCATCAATCAACATAATGAATCTTCAAACGTTAGCATATTTGGAAATTAATGCTCGCGAGCTTGAAGCAGATAAGATGTTATTAAGAGGGTTCAATCAGAAGGGAGAAAGAGCTCTTGGATCGATAACACTGTTAATGAAGACCGGTGATTTAGCAAAGACAACCGCAAAATTTCACATTATTGATTACGAGACATCGTTCGATGCTCTGCGGGTCGGCCATGGATCCATGAAAATCGGACGGTACCGTCGTCTCTGCACCAGTGCATAAAGTATTACGAAGGAGGAGAACAGTGTATCAAAGGTGACTTGTAACCATTCTCCGTACACGAGATTGAAATTCATGAAGATGCAGCCTATTACGCGCCTCCGAAGAAAACAATCTTCTCCAGAAATACCGTACCAAAAGAAGCAAAAGAAGTTCGGGACGACGAAGAACCTGAAATTCTAGTCCAAAAGTTACTCACCACTCCCTTACGGCGAGATGGTGAAGGTTTCTCCAGAACTCGCACCCGAGGTCGAGGCTGGGGACGAGGTCGAGGAAGAGACGTTGGAACATTTGGACAGAAGAAACCGATCATCGACATTGATTGGGAGAATAGTTCTGAAGAAGAAGAAATCAAGAAAGAAGCAGCAACAGTAAATCAAATGAAACCCCAGTTCAAGATCTCTCTCGAAGATGAAAAGAATGAAGAATACAAATCAATGTACGAGAAGATTAACCACTATGTGCATACTATGACCTTGACCCTGATCCATTCTAATAAGAGCGAGGGTATGGTGGTCAAGGAAGTGCATGGTGGTGGTGCTAAGCCGATCAAATTCTACCATGGTGCTTCTTCTTCCAAAACTAAAAATGATGTACAGTTTGAAGATGTTACTTCTTCTGAATTAATGGAACTGCCTTTTGAGTTGTATTCTCCTTCTGTTCAGAATTTAATTCAACGTGGTGTCTTACCTAAACAATGGACAAAAGGTCGATCACAACACTTTGAAAAATTATGGAATAATGCTGGTCGGCCTCCCAATTGAAAAAAAGGTCTCGGATTCGGCACAGTAGGATCAGTTGATGATACAGTATTTTGCTTGGTTGTCACTTGCAAGCCTAATAAAGATTGCTTGGAAGCTTCAGATGATGTTGAAGATCTACCAGTCGGAGACGCTCCGCCAGAATTTGAAGAAGAAATTAAATCTACAATAGACGAGTTAATGGAAGAACTTAGGTGTGAGCGAAGAGCCTAGGCCGACCTTTGTTAGCTCCTTACTCAATAAAGAAGGCTGCGAAGAAATGATCATGCTACTGATGGAATTCAAGAACTGTTTTGCTTGGAGTTACGATGAAATGCCAAGATTAGCTCCAGAGGTTACAGTTCACAAGCTAGGAGTGGATCACACTTTCGTTCCAGCCAGACAAGCTCTGAGAAGAATACGTCTAGAAATCGAACAACAGGTAATAACTAAAGTTAAGAAGCTAATAGACGCTAAATTTATCCGTGAAGAACAATATCCAACTTGGTTAGCCAACGTGGTAGCAGTCAGAAAGAAGAATGGACAGATCAGAATCTACGTGGATTTCAGAGATTTGAATAAAGCATGTCCAAAGGATGAATTCCCACTACCAATCCCAGAATTAATGATCGACATCGCCTCAACGCACGAAGTCTTCTCTTTCATGGATGGATCATCAGGATACAATCAGATAAAGATGACACCGAAAGAAGAAAAGCTCACAGCCTTCAGAACGCCAATCGGAATATACTGCTACACAGTGATGCCTTTCGGATTGAAGAACGCAAGAGCAACATACCAAAGAGCTATGACGAGAATTTTTGATGATCTCATTCACAACCAATTTGAATGCTACGTGGATGATGTAGTCATCAAAATCAAGATGAAGGAAGATCATTTGTATGATTTGAGAATTATTTTCGAGCGATTAAGACAATATAACCTTAAGATGAATCCCTTGAATGCGCCTTCGGCGTCGACTCTAGGAAATTCTTAGGATTTGTTGTCCGACATCGTGGAATTGAAATCGATCCGGAGAAGATTAAAGCTATCTTAGAAATGCCACCTCCCAAAACCTTGAAACAACTACGATCCTTTCAAGGAAAATTGGCATATCTTTGACGCATTATCTCGAATTTGTCAGGTAGGTGTCAGCCCTTCTCGGCATTAGTTAAAAAGGACGCCAAATTCGTTTGGGAAGAGAAATGCTAGCGGGCCTTCGAGGACATTATACAATATTTAATGACACCCCCTGTCTTAGCACCCCCAGTTCACAAGCCAGGAGTGGATCACACTGTCGTTCCAGTCAGGCAAGCTCTGAGAAGAATGCATCTAGAAATCGAACAACAGGTAATAGCTGAAGTTAAGAAGCTAATAGACGCTAAATTTATCCGTGAAGAACAATATCCAACTTGGTTAGCCAACGTGGTAGCAGTCAGAAAGAAGAATGGACAGATTAGAATCTGCGTGGATTTCAGAGATTTGAATAAAGCATGTCCAAAGGATGAATTCCCACTACCAATCCCAGAATTAATGATCGACATCGCCTCAACGCACGAAGTCTTCTCTTTCATGGATGGATCATCAGGATACAATCAGATAAAGATGGCACCGAAAGACGAAAAGCTCACAGCCTTCAGAACGCCAATCGGAATATACTGCTACACAGTGATGCCTTTCGGATTGAAGAACGCAGGAGCAACATACCAAAGAGCTATGACGAGAATTTTTGATGATCTCATTCAAAACCAATTTGAATGCTACGTGGATGATGTAGTCATCAAAAGCAAGATGAATGAAGATCATTTGTATGATTTGAGAATTATTTTCGAGCGATTAAGACAATATAACCTTAAGATGAATCCCTTGAATGCGCCGTCGGCGTCGACTCTAGGAAATTCTTAGGTTTTGTTGTCCGACATCGTGGAATTGAAATCGATCCGGAGAAGATTAAAGCTATCTTAGAAATGCCACCTCCCAAAACCTTGAAACAACTACGATCCTTTCAAGGAAAATTGGCATATCTTCGACGCATTATCTCGAATTTGTCAGGTAGGTGTCAGCCCTTCTCGGCATTAGTTAAAAAGGATGCCAAATTCGTTTGGGAAGAGAAATGCCAGCGGGCCTTCGAGAACATTAAACAATATTTAATGACACCCCCTGTCTTAGCACCCCCAGTTCACAAGCTAGGAGTGGATCACACTGTCGTTCCAGTCAGACAAGCTCTGAGAAGAATGCATCTAGAAATCGAACAACAGGTAATAGCTAAAGTTAAGAAGCTAATAGAAGCTAAATTTATCTGTGAAGAACAATATCCAACTTGGTTAGCCAACGTGGTAGCAGTCAGAAAGAAGAATGGACAGATCAGAATCTGCGTGGATTTCAGAGATTTGAATAAAGCATGTCCAAAGGATGAATTCCCACTACCAATCCCAGAATTAATGATCGACATCGCCTCAACGCACGAAGTCTTCTCTTTCATGGATGGATCATCAGGATACAATCAGATAAAGATGGCACTAGAAAGACAAAAAGCTCGCGGCCTTCGAACGTCGATCGGAATATCTTGCTACACGGTGATGTCTTTCGGATTGAAGAACGCGGGAGCAACATACCAAAGAGCTATGACGAGAATTTTTGATGATCTCATTCACTGACCAATTTGAATGCTTACGTGGATGATGTAGTCATCAAAAGCAAGATGAAGGAAGATCATTTGTATGATTTGAGAATTGTTTTCGAGCGATTAAGACAATATAACCTTACGATGAATCCCTTGAATGCGCCTTCGACGTCGACTCTGGGAAATTCTTAGGATTTGTTGTCCGACATCGTGGAATTGAAATCGATCCGGAGAAGATTAAAGCTATCTTAGAAATGCCACCTCCCAAAACCTTGAAACAACTACGATCCTTTCAAGGAAAATTGGCATATCTTCGACGCATTATCTCGAATTTGTTAGGTAGGTGTCAGCCCTTCTCGGCATTAGTTAAAAAGGACACCAAATTCGTTTAGGAAGAGAAATGCCAGCGGGCCTACGAGGACATTAAACAATATTTAATGACACCCCCTGTCTTAGCAGCCCCAGTCTCGGATAGACCGTTGATACTTTATACCGCAGCTTTAGACGAATCTCTCGGAGCCCTGCTAGCCCAAGTCAACGACGAGGAAAAAGAAAACGCTCTCTACTACTTAAGTCATCGTTTAATTCCGACGGAAGTAAAGCATCCTCCTATTGAAAAGCATTGTTTGGCCCTGATCTTCGCCGCTCAAAAGCTCATGCATTACATGCTTTCTCATAAGGTCAACCTTATCTCGAAAGTTAATCCATTGCAATATTTGATGACTCGCCCGATGCTTTCTGGCAGACTTGCTAGGTTGTCAATGATACTATTGCAATTCGATATAACTTTCGTTCCTCTTCATACCGTAAAGGGACAAGTCCTAGCAGACTTCCTCGCGGCACACCCTTTACGGCGGGAATCGCCTCTCAACGACTTGCCGGACGAGCGGATAATGAGCACTAGAAGACCCCGACGATCGACGTTGGGAGCGTAGCTTCGATGGAGCATCTTCGGCACGAGAGAAATAAAGAATTGCAAACGATAGTGCCCGGTAAGGCAGGAATCGTACTAATATTTATAACACTGGAGCGGGAGATGTTAAGGTACTCCTACCACCTAACAGAACCGTGTACAAACAACGAAGCAGAATACGAAGCCTTTATAACCGGATTGGAGTTAACCATTCAGATGGGGATAACAAATATCAACATCTATGGGGATTCTCAGTTGATAATTCAACAGGTCGCAGGACAATACAGAATTCTTTAGCCAAGACTCGAGCAGTACTTTCAGTATGCCATGAAATTATTGGAGCAGATTCCGAATGTAATGGTCTACAAGATTCACAGGAGAGAAAACGCTCTTGCAGATGCGTTAGCCCGCCTTGCAAAAGAATTAGCCTTCTTGCAGGATGAATCAGTTGAAGTGTCAGTTCAGGTACGTCAGGTTCTCTCACAGCTCGACATGGACACGATCCACAAGTCACGAAAAGAAGAAGAAACAATTGCGGTAGTAACAGAAAATGCAGAAGATTGGTGTCAGCCGCTAATAGGCTACTTGCAAAGAGGAAACCTACCGGACGATAAGTCATTAGCCCATCAAATCAAGAAAAGAACTCTGTCTTACGCATTGATAAACAATACATTATACATAAGGTCTTTCGATCAGATGTGGCTAAGGTGCCTGAGCGAGTCTGAGGCTCGTGAAATTGTTAAGGAAGTGCACTCAGGACTTTGTGGCGCTCATCAGTCGGGTCCGAAAATGAAGATGAAAATTAAAAGACTAGGGTACTACTGGCCCTCGATGATGACCGATTGCATGAAAGTTGCCAAGAATTGTCAACAATGCCAAGTGCGTGGAGTGGTTCTACATCAGCCTCCAAATGTGCTACATCCGACAATCGCGTCATGGCCATTTGATGTTGGGGCACAGATATTGTGGGTCCGATAGAACTGCCTTCTTCAAGAGGACATCACTTCATTCTTGCAGCTACAGATTACTTTTCCAAGTGGGCAGAAGCAGTACCGCTCAGAGAAGTGAAAGCACATCACGTGCTACAGTTCTTCAATAATCAAGTTGTCTACCGTTTCGGGGTACCGCGCAGAATTATTTCAGATAATGGGACCGCGTTCAAGAGTACGAAAGATAAACAATTTTGTCAGGAGACACGGGATCGACTGGCGCTATTCAATGATTTACTATCCAAGAGCAAACGGCTTAGCCGAAGCTTTTAATAAAATGCTCGTCCAAATATTAAAGAAAATTTTGGATGACAACAAAAGAAATTGGCACGAGAAGTTGTTAGAAGCTTTATGGCCCTACATAACAACTTTCAGAACTCCTACCCAGTCTACGCCTTACGCCTTAGTGTACGGGTCCGAGGCCGTTTTTCCCTTAGAGGTTCAGCTTCTGTCACTCAGAATTGCAGTTGCGAACAAAATCACTACAGAAGAAAATGCCAAATTACGACTAGAAGAATTGGAAAGCTTGGAAGGAAACGACTTTCAGTGCTGATAGAATTTGGAAATGTATCGAGATAAGATGATCCGGGCCCATGACAAGGCGGGTCCGCCCGAGGACATTCAAAGTCGGTGATTTGGTTCTAGTACTCAGAAGACCTATTCTTGCACACTGTAAGATATGAGGTAAATTTGAATCAACTTGGGAAGGGCCGTTCGTGGTTGAGACAGCTGCTTAGAGGGTTCCTACCAGCTTGTTAACTGTCATGGAGAATGACCTATGCTTCCAATTAATGGACGATATTTGAAGAAATATTACACAACCTGATGTTTTGAAGGATGGACTTTAAAAGTGGAGTCTCATTCCTAGAAACACGGGTAGAGTAATCCTTTGTAACTGGGTCCAAACCCAAAATATAAAAAAAAATGGATGATAAAATAAAAATCATTAACAAAAAAAATGTGTTAAAAAGAAAATATGTGAAATGATAAAATTTTGATCTTTTCCTTTAAATTAGTTCATTCCTGATCTTTCCTCATCTCTTCCTACTTCCTTTAAAATTTAAAAGAAGTAAATAAAATTTTTCATTAATTAATGTTTTCTTATTGTTCTTGTTCTTAGTACAACCTCTGATCCTTTCCTTATTTTTCGCAGAGAAATGTCGAACGGGCGGTTGGTTCTAAACTTTAAGAATGGCATGAGTCTGGCACTCGATGAAAAGAGGATGAAGGATGGAGCCGTGATTGAACTTGACACTGATTTCACACCGGTCGGGCTACAGTACGAAGAAACCGATTGGACTCTGATTGATCGGGAAGAGCTCCGCAGTCATACAGTGATGAAATTGGGTGACCCGAGTCAGCCGTCTACTAGCAAGAAAAGAAAAACAAACACCGCTCATGCAACAGGAGAGGATAAGAAAGTTAAGTCCGTGGTGGCTACAGCAGAAGGCAGACTTGTTAGTGCCATACCTATAGAAATTCAAGAAGTGAGGAGAGCCACTCTCACTCCTACTCATCGAAGAAATAAGAACCGTCGCATTCGCAAGATGCTGACCAAGCTGGCAGCAGGCCAACATGAAGAGACAGTTGCTACCGTCAGTACAAATACTTCGAAGAAATTGGTTCGTCAGGAGCCAAAAAGGAGGAAGTCAATTCCAAGAACAGCAGAAAGGATGAAAGAAATCTCGAGGAAAATAGAAACGGAGATAGTACCATGACGCCAGACAGAGCTACCAGTTTTGAAGAGTCTTGTTGCTAAAGCAACCCCGGAGGATGTCCCGATAGAGACTATCCCCGAGGAGCTGAGACATGCAGGAGAGCGTGTTGGGGTTGAGCCGTACATCCCGCAGTATGTTACCAGACCCTGAGAACTTCAGATAATCCCGGAATACGAACTGGAGAAATTACAGCAAGTTGAAAAGAAACCTTTTGAATACTTCGAGAGAATTCGAAGCAAGAGGTTCAACATCTTGGAAAGCCTTGAGCTGCGTACGGATGTGTTCTCATATTACGAACAACAGCAGATTGTGGATTGCATTATCGAGCTTCAGAAAATGGGCCGAGCTGGTCATCTGAGGGAGAAAACCTATTCAGAGCCCCGAAGATGGATGCCAGGAAAAGGAAGAGTTACTATCCAGTGCGGGTGTTGCTACAACTTCGCAGAAGACAGAAAAGAAAATCCACCAGGGATACTCCGTCACAGTGAGGTGGATCCGATGCCAAGAATTACCAAAAGAATGGTAAAAAGGATGGTGACATGGAGGGTATTGCCCGCAGACTGCATACCCAATAGCTGCATCATTAACATTTACAAGGAGGGCGACTGCATACCTCCACACATAGACCATCATAACTTTGTCAGACCTTTACGCACGGTCTCTTTTGTCGACCGAGTGTAATATCATGTTCGGATCTGACCTCCGGATAGCGAGCCCCAGAAAATTCCGAGGGCCGGTGGAAATACCACTACCGGTAGGTTCCGTCATGGTATTGAAAGGAAATGGAGCGGACATAGCAAAACATTGCATTCCAGGAGTGCCTGTTGAACGAATCTCTGTCACTTTCAGAAGGATGGATGACAGTAAGATGCCTTTTCATTTTCAGCCAGATCCAGAGTTAGAGAGTCTCCGGCCCTACGAGTTGTGAGTTACATGGGAGATAGCACACCTCCAATGCACATCCATACGACATTCCTGCCAAGGGTGGCTTGGAAGGTGATGTTATTATCCATGTATCTTACTATTCAGACATGGATTTTGACAAATGCTTTTGGAAGAATCAACAAGAATCTTACACAATCCGTTTTGGATTTATGAGGATTGTTTGAGATACTGAATTTTCGAGGAAAATGTCATCATGTTTTGGATCAAGTTGTATGATGTATTTTCAACAGATTGGAATGAGAATGATCATGTCATGTTCTGCCTTCACCTCTTTTTGTGCAACTTGACTGGGAAACGCCATTAAGCTACATGAACTTCGAACAAAGAATGAAAAGAGAAAGAAAATGAATAAGGAACTCTTTCTTTTTAAGAATTTGAATGTCAAAATAAACTGCAAATTAACACGAACTCTAAATAGACGAAAATGAAATTGAATCACTAAAACATATCTAAATCTCAGACTGATTTTCATTCTGAATCCTTCAATTCCAACCTTTCAATTCTCCTTCCTCTGTGTGTTAGAGGATCGACTAGTCTTATTGACATGGAGCCACGAACTTTGTTCGATTTGGTTCTGATGACATGGGATTGGGTCCCTCTTCATATAGATCAAATTTCCGAGGCTGGAGCCGAACTTCAAGTTCTCTTCGAGGCTAGAGCCAAACTTCTAGCTCTCTTTCAAACTTCTGAGCCTGGAGCCGAACTTCCAGTTTTCTTCGAGGCTAGAGCCGAACTTCTAGCTCTCTTTCAAATTTCTGAGGCTGGAGCCGAACTTCCAGTTCTCTTCGAGGCTAGAGCCGAACTTCTAACTCTCTTTCAAACTTCCGAGGCTAGAGCCAAAATTCCAGTTCAAATTTCCGAGGCTAGAGCTAAACTTCCAGTTCTCTTAGAGGCTAGAGCCGAAATTCTAGCTCTCTTTCAAACTTTCGAGGCCGGAGCCGAACTTCCAGTTCTCTTCGAGGCTAGAGCTGAACTTCTAGCTCTCTTTCAAACTTCTGAGGCTGGAGCCGAACTTCCAGTTCTCTTCGAGGCTAGAGCCAAACTTTTAGCTCTCTTTCAAACTTCCGAGGCTAGAGCCGAACTTCCAGTTCTCTTCGAGGCTAGAGCTGAACTTCTAGCTCTCTTTCAAATTTCTGAGGTTGGAGCCTAAATTCCAACTCTCTTCTTCGAGACTAGAGCCTAAATTCTAGCTCTCTGTCAATTTCTGAGGCTGGAGCCTAACTTCCAACTCTCTTCTTGAGACTAGAGCCTAAATTCTAATTCTTTTCAAATCCCGAGGTTGGAACCTAGGTTCCGACGCTCACCTCAAATCCCGGATTTTCACGAAATCCCTCTTGAAATAAATCTTGAATCGAACTTCAATCGGAATTGAAACTCAAACCAAAATCCAAACTCACACATTAAAACTTGAAACAGAAAATGAAACGAATCTAAAATCGAATCTCTCTAGATCATGTGATATGGAATTCACCTCCTTTTCTCTTCCCCAGCGAGAGTTCTGGAATCTTCAGTCTTGGAGATTTACCTTATACTCCCCAGAGGAAATTTTTTTTAATACTTCGTTCTGAGTGTGTCACTTAGACATCTGTATTGGTTTTGTTGATCTCTTCGGTCAACGCCAATACGCGCGGTGTGCTTGGTTAGCACACCACACCTATTGGGGTTCCATTTGTTGACCTCATTTTTGATGAGGTCTTTTCTCTTCTCTCTTCTTAGTACTTAGGATCTAGCCATAGGGCTTCTCCTTGACTATCTTAGAGGACTAGAAATGGGACCCACCACTTAGAAATTTAAACACTTCTTGGCTCCCTTCAAACCCCACAAGTTTGACTATATACCCCCAAACCACTTGGAGGGTTAAAACTAACATGTGGAGGTTTAAAGGATGAGTTCCCTATAGGACTCTTTAGCCTTAGGATTACCCTGGGTGGCCTGGTCTAGTAAGGGTAAGCTTGCACACACCACACTCTCACACACATTCCAACCCTAAAATCATTCTTACCCAACTTAATTCCCTGACTCATGTATGTAATTCATTTGGATGAACCTCAACCCCTAGGCCCCTGGCTAAGAGGGTTAGGAACAACATAGTGAATGTCTAAAATGAGTCCTCTCATGGCTCTTGTGAGCTTAAAATGGTTTCATGGCTCAACTAAAATGATTTCATTTCACTCACACTTGATCAATCTTCATTTTCCCCAAATTTCAATTTTTGACCCCCGAGACCCTAAACCCACCAAGCCTACCAAATGCCCTTGAAATTGCCCAAAATTTGCAAAATTGCTTAAATTACTCAAAATTCCTCAAAATCAATCCTAAACACTTCCCCCCACTCAAATTGATCATCCATGGCCAAATACACAAAAATTTTCCAAAATTACCCCTCCATACCCTCCAAATACCCAAAATACCCTTTTAACCAAAAAATTCCAAAAATTCTGGAAATTCCCAAAAAATTCCAGAAAATCCCAAATATTCCCAATTTCATTTTTTTCAACTACACCATAAGCCAATTTTTCTCAATTTGGCCCACGTTTACCAAAACCCCCAATTTGACCTATTTTTTTTTAACTTAAGTGAACCCAATGTCCCACTAAACCAACCCAATTGACCTCAATTTTGATCCAATTCAATTCTAAGCTTCAATTCAATATTCTCAATTTCAATTTAGACCAAATCCAAACCCAATTTTATCAACATGTGGATCCAATTTCAATTTGAAGCTTAAAGCCCAATTTTGGCCCATGACCTAAACTTAGCCCAAACCAACCCAACTTAACTCCAATTAACCCCAAATCTTTTCCTAAACCTTCCTAACATCCCCACAAACAAGACACTAACATGATTTTCCCCAAATTTAAACCCAAACTCCACCCAAACTTAACCCAAATCAAAAATCCCCAATTTGGGCCTAAACCAATCATGAACCCAAATAGGCCCAAATCCCAAAATCAAAGCCCAACCAAAGTTGAAAACTCTTTGTCACACCCCCATAAATATTTTTCAACATTAATTTTACATCAAACCCAATATTGGCCGAACCTCAACCCAAGTTGGCCCAATTTGATCCAGTTTGGCCTCATTACCAAAAAGCCTAAATTGAACCCAATTCAATTCAAAATCACCCCAAACTTGTTCCAAATTATTCATGGTACATTCCTAAACCAATCCCAACATTTATTTGACACAACCCCTCACCAATTTTCATTCATCAATTTATTTCAAAACCTAAAAGCCCACTTCCTTAAACCATTTTAAAAGTCCATTCCAAAACCATTTCAAAGGCCCAAGACTTATTCCAAAGCCCATGTGATATTGTCTCATCATGCCCACTTAATTAAAATCATCCCCTAAGTCCAAAACCCATCATTTTGATTAAAGCAAAATAGCATCATGACAAAACCAATCAAAAAATCCAATGTTTTTTAAAATAATTCCAAATAACATTTTTATGAAATTGACCAAACCTTTTCCCAAGCCAAATGAAGCCATGCATAAGCCATATGCAAGCCATGGGAGTCACTTTACACCTCACCATGTCATTTATGGCAAATGGAGGGGGCCTCTTTCTTAATCCCTCATTAAGCTTTTTAACCCCATTCATGTCACACTTTAAACCAAGCTTAGCCACATCACCTTGGATGGGGACTTCTCCACCCCTTCCTAGCTGACCCAAATGATTCTCCCTCAGCCCAAAGTTAAGCCTTGGGGAGGTGCACCTAGCCTAAACCATGACTTGACCAAATTGAGCCCAAAATGCACCCTTCCCCATTCCTTTTTAAATCAACCCCTTTACACATGGCATTAGCCAGATCGAGTTCCCAAACATTAAGCCACGACCTGCTCGACCCCGAGGGTGACCGACCACAGGCTGGACCACCACCCCATTCGCCGGAAAACACCAGGCCAAGAGGCCTAATTTGATTCAAAAATTCAAATTTCACCTGCTGAGCTACCCCATCTTAATTGGCCACTACAGCTCTTCTTCTCTTCACCAGAGCAACAAATCCCAGCCCTCAATTGCCCCTGGGAAGTCCCTAACCATGGCTATTTAAACCAACCATTCCTCTCGGCCAAAAGGTTGGCTGAAATCAACCTCCACAGAACTTCACCAAACTCCTCACGAGCTTCCCCGGCCTAGAGCAACTCATCCCCACTGTCTTCCCGCCTCAATTTCCATCGATTGAGCTCGATTTTGGAGCTCGATTCTCGAGTCAGAACATGACATCACTTGAAACTCCACCAAGTCCAAATTAAATTCTCCCACACCTTCACCAGAGGTAGAGAAGAAGTTCCCCAGCAAAAGCCCCTCCACCAGGCCAGCCATTGCTTACAGAGTCCAAGGCTTGAAATTGGCCTTGGTCACTTTTGTACTTAGGCAATTCCCCAAAGCCAGAGACTTCATCTGAAGCTTCCTTGGGTGTAATCGAAGGTGCCACAACTCTCTGATTGAAGCTTCACTTCTCAGAGCCAAGGTATGGATCACTTCTCCCTCTCGAGCTTCTGTGAATTCTCCATTTCATTTGAATCGATTTCATAGCATGTAAACAGTATGGATGTGTTCGTCTCCTCAAGACGAATCCATAGAGCATAAGAACACGAAAATCCGTTGAGAAATGAGAGAGATCTTAGGGTTTTAGTGTGGACGACTCACAGGACACACCAGTCGTAGGCGATGACCAGGCGCTGTCCGATCGCGCGTGTATCGAATGGACGACCCAGATTGCGCCGGATCGAAGGATGGAGCGAGACCGCGGGCCAGTGGTATCCGAGTCAGATGGGGGCGTCGAATGGGAGCGTACCGCGTGGGCTTTCGGATCTGCCGAGGTTGAGTCAGCGCTGCACTAGATAAGTAGATAAATAGGCTATTTTCTATTTATTTAAATACCCATAAATTGAAAAATCCATAACTTTGCATAGAAAAATCATAAAAATAAACTAAAAATACCCTCTTGCTTAGTGAATAGAGGACAATAATGTGGAAAACGAATTGACTTAATTTGATGAGTATTTTATTTTTAATTAATTATTTACTCATTTCAATGTTTTAATTCTCCATTTGCATAAACAATTCACCATGGCATGAGACCATAGGGCTTTTGTAGCCTCTAATCATGGGAACATTCCTTGAATTTTCTAAGGTTAGAGGCCACCTCTATGGCAAGTTATTGATTTTCCAAATTTTTGTGCCTGTTTTGATATTTTAATTCCAGTAATTAACATGTTACTTAGAAAATTCTAGGAAAATTTGGGGAAGTATCTTAGGACCAGAGGACCCTAGGAAAATTATGGTTTGAGTTAATTCCTTAAGAATAATCCTAATTAGCCTAAATACTCAAAACTAAATTTTAATTAATTTGGGTTAACCATACATCAAAATAACTTGAAAACAATTCTTCGCTGGTCTTTAGGATCAGGGGGACCTCACATAAAAATTTGAGATCAATTGCAGGTGATTAGCCCCACTAAATGGACTAATTAAGTTATATGACCAAAATTAAACTTTAAAAATTCATAACTCCAAAAATACATTTTAAAAATTCACCAAAATGGTTTTGGGGCTTCTCTGATGTTAGGGGAGTTTAAGAAAATTAATATTAAAATTTTCTAAAAATCTTCATTTTTAATCATATTTTAATATTTTAATAATTAAAAAATAATAAAAATTATAAAGATATTAAAAATCATAAAAATGTCATATTTTGCTTCTTAATCACTTAGCAACAAACCAAATATTTTTCCTAAGTCTATAGGTTAAGATATTGAATTTTAAAGGCTTAAAACAATTTTTAATATTAAAAAATGAATTTCCTTACATTTTCACTAAATTAATTCTAATAAATAAAAAAATTAGAAAAATATAAAATTTATTTCTCTGAACTTCTTGAGGTCAAAAAGATTTATGAAAAATATAAAATCCATTTTTGAACTTTAATTTTATTTTTTATAATTAATTAACACTCTAAAACTCAAAATAATCATAATAAATAAAATATAATTTGAAAAATCACCAAAATTGGTCCAAGTGGTCCTCTGGTCAATAGGGACATCCCATAATTTTCTTAAGGATTGAAGCCTTGCCTTGGTCATGTTGTTGAATTTCCATTGAAAATCCCTATTTTTCATTAAGATAATTATATAAATTAAATTAAATTGAGGAAAATCACATTTTCTCCTCTAATGTCTTGATTGACATGTGAGTGAAGTGACATGAAAATTTTAAATTCATTTGAGCTTAATTTAATGAGTTATGAAATAATTAGGCTTAAGAGGGCATAATAATAATTAAGAATTTTAACCCCTAATTAAAAATTTAGGTTTAATCAAAATGGAGGGTAAAATATTTGATCTTAATTTTCTCTTAGATGATTGAAATTTTGGGAAATTAAAGGGTAGGAACCCATTAATCATTTCTAATAATCAAAAAAGAAAAATGAAACCTTAATTAATTAAATAATTTAAATTTTGGAAGATTAATTGAAATTTGAATTATTAAAATGGGGAGTATAACTTAGGGAGACTATAACCCTTTAATTTAAGATCCCTAAATAAATCACTTTAATAATATTCAACTCTTAATTAAACTCAGAAAATGATAATTGAAATTAATAAATTAAATAACTAAAAGGAAAATAAACCTTAATTAAATCAAAAGCTTACAACATTAAGTGATTTGATAATCAAATTGAAATAAATTTAAAACATTAAAATTAATTTGAAATCACTTGAAAAGCAAATCTAAAACAAACTTGAAACATCAAAATCAACCTAAAAAATAATTCATAATTAAAAAATCAAACCAATTAAAAATTAACCTAAAATATTTCAATTAAATTAAAATTAAATCATTAAAATCTAAATTGAATAATCTAAACACCTCTTTCAACCCAAATTAATCTAATACAATGAGATCATTTAAAATGTAAAGATTTAATTAAATTAAAACAACTTGAACACTATTCCAAACTTAAAATTATTAAAATTGCATAATTAAATTAAACCTCTTTTAATCATCAATTCCAATTTTAAATCATTAAATTCTTTAACAAACTAATTTGCCCCTAAAAGCTTTTGTTATCATAACTCTTAAATGGAGCATTAAGTGAAATGTCACTTTACTCATAGGATAATCAAACATCCTAATTCACTGAGGAGAAAGCAAAATTTAATTGAATTCTTGGATGATTAATTCACTAGTACAATAAAATTCATTTGGACTCAAAATAATCTCAAAAGTATTGAAAAGATATTTAGGACTCATCCTAAACACTTTCTCAATATAATGAGAAGTTTTAGAAGTACAACTAAACTTAATTGTTCTTTGATGAAGAAAATCATCCTTAACAAAACACAAGAACCTGGACGTCATAAGGATTGACTAGCAATAGGATTTGGACTTTGGTAGACAACCAAAACCTTCCCTTAGCTTTACTTAGGTATTTTTCTTGCAAATTATATAAATGCCTTAACATGTGCTTTAAGTGTAGCTTGGAATGACGGGAAGACCCTCCAGGTATGCTTTTATTTCATTGCAAGTTACTTACATGTACTGCACTTTACTTTTTTTTGCATGTTAAACAAGATTGTTGCATGAAAACTGAAACCTTTAGGATAGCCACAAAACTAAAACCCAAAACTAAAATTAAAAGTCACCACAAGAAAAAATTCACCGCCACAACATTTCAAAATATAAAACAACTCAAAGTTTAATCACAAAAAGAATAACAAAACTACAACTATAACTAAATTAAAACGTCTTGTTAGATGATCGGGAATACCTCGGATGATGTAACCTACGTGTTGCTAACGGAATTTCCCACTGTCTAAATGAAAGTGTGGAATTCATTCAGTTGAGTTTAGCAAATTCATCTAGACTAAGTGAATCCGATAAAAATAACAGTGCCAGAATGATGGAACCGTAGGATCTTAACCAGTGTTGTTATAATCAACTTTAAGATTCCCCTAATTAAAACATTAAAGACACTTGGACTTTAAGATTTCTCTAAACCAAAACACTTCTCTCATCTCTTGATTATCACTTTCTAAAACTAAATCTCTGCGACAACGACAAGGAGCTTGGAGCATAGTGGGCAGCACGACCATCTTCTTCAGCAAAACTCGGGCCTACTTCAGCAAAACCATTCTTAGAATTAAATAACCAAGCCATAGGATATCGATGTAGTTTGCCTAGTGCAACATAAATCCTCAACCTTTTCGTTAGGCACTTGCATAATCATTTTGTGCAAATTAAGTCCTAACCGGTCTTAGGATTCCGAGGTAGTTGTTCGATACGACATAAACCCTCACATCTTCGAGGCTACTTGTGTGATTATATCATACAAATATAAGTCCTAATTAAATAAAATTGGCAGGATTGAAACATTAATATAATCTTAATTTGAAGCCAAACAATAGAATAGTTTGGGAAGTTGCCAAGATTCTTCTTGGATCCTCAACTTCTCCTACTTCTCTTCCTTTGGACTCCTAAAATTAATTATTCCAAATTCGAGCTAATCCCTTTTGAAATTTCCAAAATCTAATCCTTTGAAAACCTTAAACTTTGAAGTTCTTGAGAGCAAAACCACTGATCATTATCGAGAGTTTTCTTAAGTGTCTTCAGACATTTAAGATGTAATTAACTATAGGGGCTTGCCCTTATAGGGAACTTTAAGAACTCAGGTAATATAAACCTTGTTTAATTCCTTTATATTAAGCAGGGAAACTTGTCGGCTCATAAAATTGGTTCGCAGACCAAACGTATGTCACAAATCTTTTAGTTTATTTAATCGAGCCCCATCATCAAGCAGTGTGTTCATTCTTCAGGATAGATACACGGTTTGTGGTGTGGTGCTCGTTTACATAAACTATTTGGGATGTGAGATCGGTTTGATTTCATATCTTAAAATTTTCAAATTTAAAATTATTTTCAAAATCAAATGCTATGTTCTAAATTATATATATATATATATATATATATATATATATATATATATATATATATATATATATATAAATCTAAAATCTAAAATTTGCCGACAATTCCTGTAGGCGACCCCTTTTCAAAAATACAACTTAACCTAAAAATATGCCGACAGTGACATTCACTTTTGTTGTTGAACTCATAATCCTTTTTGAACATATGTTTCCCAACAAGTTTTAACAATTCAATTGGTCAGAGCAAAAAGTTAATGAAGTTCTAAGTGAAAAGGTCATCACAAATGCTTCATAATAAATCAACACATCATTTCCATTTTATAACATCAACACATCACATGAAAAGGAGAAAGACAAAGAAATCTACTCAAGACTCATGAGTAAAAGATGACAAAACATGGATTTCATATATAAAAACAACGTCATACAAACAGAGTAAAGTAAAGACTACTTATCTCAAACTCTTCCCAAGCGAATCTCAAGGAATTCCTTTGACTCCTCTTCTTTTTTCACAACAACACACAATTCTCTCTTTAGAATAGTAAGGAAGAAGAAATCTCTCACTTTCCCTCTCCTCTCACACTCCTTAGAAGAGAAAAACAAAAACCTAACTTCCTACACAAAAATGGAAAGAACTCACTCTCTAAACTCTAAACTCTTCTCTTCTTTTCTCCCCCCTTTGATATGTGGCTCCAAAAGTGTTTAAATTCGGCCAAAACTGAATTCTTAAAAGTTTCTTCAAGCATCTTTTCAAAATCTGGCCAAATACATTGAATCTATTTCAAAATCGGGATAGGGTGCTGCCCAGTGCTGGTTGGAGCGCCGTTCAGCGCATTATTCTGCCAAAACATCATAACTCTCTGGAAACTGGCGATGTCCGACACTGGTCACAGTGCCATTTGGCGCTAGTTCAATAAAATACACTTTTATCCTTTTTTTGCTCCAAATTTGCTCCTTTTCGCTTCTCTTTGCTCCAAAGGCCTAAAATCATTGTACCTACATGAAATCAACAAAAATACATTCCTTTAAAGTGCAATATCATCAAAAACAGGTATGAAATGAGTAGTAAAAAGCTATCAAATTTTTTAGTGGATCATGACCCACCTGTTTCATCATTTCCGAGACCTAGGGCTTGCTAGATGAAGGATTACAAGAAAATTCAAGGCCTAAAAAGTGTGGATCTTAGTTTCTCTTGGTAAGAGCTTCACCTTAAACTAAAAATTTTTTATTTTCACCATGGGAATTTCTCACATTGCTTAAATCAAAAAATTGAAAATTTTAATGAAGATTTGAGATTTTTCATAGTGATTTAAACTCTTAATTACTTAGATTTGCTTTAGGAGTCTCCTACAATGTGATTTTGAAATTTCTTGGATTTTCTTGCAAATTTTTAGAATTTCAAATGGCTCCGAGAACAAGCAAAGGCAAGAGAAAGTTGGATTTTGATGAAGATAAATTTCTTAATGTTAAAGAAGAGTTTCAATTCAATTCAGTCCTGCATAATAAAAATTGTATACAAGATTGGGCTTTTAAAAATTCCGACGGATCTATAGAGTAGTTGATTTCTGATAGGAACTGGGAAAGATTTTTTTATTTCACTGCTAATTCTATTATGAGTATTGTACGAGAATTTTATGCAAAATTACCTTGGACTGAAATGGAATATTTGCTTGTTCGAGGAAAAATTGTATAAGTCACCCCTCAACATATTAATGACTTTTATCAGTTACAGGGGGTGAGATTTTGTGAATACGAAAAATTGGATATGAGAAAACCTACTATGAAAGAAGTGATTGTGTTTCTTACTAACAGAAGAGAGGAATGGAAAGCAAAGCAAAAACATATGATTAATTTCCCTGCTTCCAAGTTAAATGTTACTTCTAAAGCATGACACTATTTCATTTATGCAAGACTACTACAATCTTATCATCACAGTGAAGTGACTAGAGACAAAGCAATTCTCAATTATTGTATTCAGACTATGAAAGGATTAACATTGAATCAGTTTTTTTCAAGAATATCTAGACTATTGCTATAGGAGAAACCATTGCTGGATTAGGACATCTTGCCCTGATTCATTCATTATGTGCACAGTATGGAGTCAAATTTGATAGTTCGAAAGAATTAGCCATACCACTGAGACCTATTACTCGGACTATTATTCGTACTTATGAGTCTCATGTGGCAGGGAAATGAGAAAGTAGGTGTACCAATATTCCTACTGCCAGCCAGGACATACCATCTACTTCTGAGCCACCTACATTATCCAATGTTATGGAGCAATTAAGGATTCAGAGTGCGAGTTTAGATAGACTCCATAGCAGGATGGATGACTTTGAGGCTTTAAGTGTTGTGAATGAAGATTATATGAGTAGGAGAGCTGATTATGATATAGCCTACCATGATGCTCAGGTCAGATTTATGAGGGGAGACACTGGAGTGATATTTCCTACCTGCCCTAGCTATGTTCCATACTGACCTGATCATGCAGAAGAGGCTGAAGAAGCTGGTGATGATGATTGGTAGTGTAGTGTGTTTTTATGATTTTCTATTTTTATTTTCTGTGTTGTAGTACTTTATTGTGTTGTTATTTAGTGTTATGTAATTTATGTAGTTTGTTGATGTATCTGTGTTAAAAAATGAAAATGTAATGAACACTGTGTTAGTTGTATAGTAGTTTGGATTAAGATTGTGATGTTATGTTGGATGTTTGATGTTTAAGTGTTTAATATTTCTTCATCCTAGCAAACGTTTAATATTATATATATCACTGCTTCTAACTGTTTCATGCTTGCTAGCTTAATTTATTGATTAATACCAGCATAGTTTCAGAAGATTTCAAAATCCCAGCACAAAAAAGGTTAGTTTTCTTTTACTCTCTACCTTTACAAATTTATTTGTGATGAAAAGCTTAAGTTTGGGGGAGGGTAAAAAGTTTAATGACCCGACCCGCAATAACGCAGTAATTTTTGCTTCCAAAAGATAGCCAAAAACTTGACCCAATTTATAAATAGAGGCTAGTGTATAAAATTAAAATGTTGTAAAATTTTTGAAAATATTTTACACACTAGGGGTACTATGCAAGTATACGTATCGTTTCAAGTTATATAGGGTTTTCTTTTATAACCCAGTATCGATCCTACAGAGAAGTGAGGTAAGAAATTCTTTAGGCTAATTCCAGTCTATTTCTATAAGGCCTAAATTTGGAATGTCGATTAAAATGGGGTTTCTAATAACAATCCTAAATAAAGTTCTTAAATAAAAATATAACTTATGGATAAATTGGTTTGGAGAATTTCGAGATATTAAAAACAACCTTTCTCTTACAATTACATAGATAATGTGTAATAAAGAGAAGCTTAGAATTTTATGTAGTAGTGCTAAAGAGAAGCGATCATATTCTTTACCTTCGCTCGATAGTATAAAGAACATTGGCTAATCTATAGATCGATTCAGGATGTATTATTAGTAGAATGGGTTAATCTAGGCTCACACTTCTAGATGCCAAAGGGTGGCTATGGTCGGCCCTACTAGTGATCTGTTCCCTTTCTATAAACTAAATTATTAGAATTTAGTCTGTCACTCTAAAAACTAATCAATTCTACGCCCAATAAACAATATCTCCCTATTTATTTGCACTTCACTTTGAATAACCAGCTCAAGACCTTCAATTACCCAAAGATCCATGTGATATCTACTAGTTAAGAACTCATCTCTGGCTAGGTCTCAGAATTCTTCAATAGATTTTAACAATACAAGTGATCAATTTGTAAAGTAAATGAAGATCCAGTATGAATATCATCAACATAATTTGATAAGAGAATATATAAGCAAATCTTAATTCCTAAACATGCATCTATTTCATTACAAAACAAAAGTAAATGAAAGTAATGACATAAGAAGTAAAAGAATTGATAGAATTATGTAATAATTAAGTGTCAACAAGGAACTTATTTCATTAGTATTCTTTTATATTTATGCAACTATCTGTCACCTAGAAGCATCTAATAGATAATTTTATCATAAAAATAATTTTCCTACAGATGCTACTACTTCATATTAAAAGAAAGAGTAAAGAAAATCACTTACGAAGCATGGATAAATCACGACTGAATACTTGGTTTAAAACAAAGAAAATCCACTAGAAAGTATTTACAACAATTACAAGAGAATGAAGAACACAATACTTAGTTTTTTCCCTCTGAAGGAAAGAAGATCTCTCCACCAAAGTCTCCAATCGATCCATGCGCCGCTTATACATCCCTTACATAAATATCTCAAAATCGCTCACCAATCTCTCCATAAGATGTAGAAATTTACATCTTCATGACTCTAAAATGACTCTAAAATGACTAAAGGATAAGAAAGAGAGAGAGAGAGAGAGAGAGCGCCCCCCTTACTGTAGAATTGGTCCCTATTTATAGAACTTCGAAAATGACAAAGGGTTGCTTAATGCACCTCTTTAAAATTCGTCCACATTCATTGAATCTTCTAGAAACTAACTGTGGATCCTAGGCGCTAGGATCTGGCGCCTATGCGCTGGACTCCGTGACCAGATCTTCACACCCCTTCACTTTGGATCGCACCTCTTTGCGATTAAAACCGTTTTCCTGTGTCCAAATGCATTGTATCATATGTCCTATGTATCAGGAGTAACTTCCAGTCTTCTACAAAGTCTGATAACAGCTTAACACCGTCAAAATAACAACCCAAAATTGATAAAAAACTTAACTGCTTCAGTATCGAATTGGCGCCTAGGCGCTAGTCCCAATGAACACACCCCTTCATTCAAATGACACTTCTCTTCATTTAATAACCACTCCAAGTTTCTATATTCATTGTATAACTGATTTGGGGCGTGCATATTGTCAAGAAACTTCTAAAACACCCTATAATGGCCAAAATTTGTCAATAATCCGTCCAATAACTGTTTTTGGACAATTCTGGCGCCTAGGTGCCGAGATCTAGCGCCTAGGCACCACCCTCTGCGCAGCTTCACCGTTTTGCTCCGTTTGGCTCTGTTTCAACTTCGTTTCGCCTCATTTCAGTTGCGTCGCATTCCTAACATCTTCACCTACAAGATAGACATAAATATAGCCTTTCTCAAAAGTATAATTTTATTCAAAAATATGTGAGAAATGTAAAATAGATAAAGCATAGAAAAATATTTTGATATGTACTAGGTCAAAATTTTCTTCTTTGCTCATTTTGGCTCCAAATTGCATTGTTTTGCCTCATTTCTATAAAATCATATATTTTTATATTTGAAGATAAAAATATGCAAAATACATTCCTTTAAAGTGTATATCATAAAAAATGTTCATTAAGTGAGCATAAAATCTACACTAAAAAATAGGTAATTTTTTGTTGGATCAATTCCCCCAAACGTAAACGTTACTTTTCCTCAAGTAACACTATAACTTTAAAAACTAAATATGTTGACTTGTGGTTGTGGGTTTCAATAGAGTTTCCTATAATTTCATCTCAGGAATGTTATAGTATACATAGGAGAAATTCTAGCAAATCAACCTAGGACTAGAGTGTAAGAATATCTCATATTCAACTTAGGAATCCTGATTTTATATTTACTTCAAAAGTTATTGAAAATTGTCAAACTAGAGATTCATAGAAAGTATAAAAATGGAATTTAAGCACCTTATTTATACCAATTTAACCAATACTTTTTGAAATAAGAATAAGCTTAGGATTGTTTTTAAGTCTTTTCATTTAAAAAGATTCAAGTGAAACCAATTTTTGATTAGGTTTCTCCTCAAGATTCTCCTCACTTGTTTTCTTTTCTTTTTTTTTTCTTTCGGGATCATTTTCAATCCCCTTTTTTTTTACTTTTTTTTTCGGGATCATTTTTAATCCCCTTTTATTTCACTCTCATTTTTTTATGTGAGGATTACTATATCTAGATAAGCCTTTAATAATTTTGAATTTCACTATCCTCTCTCTAAAATCCCAAACTCAAAACTTTCCCTCACTTTTTATAAGTGTAAGTATTAATTTGAAAAAGGTTTTTCAATAAAGGTTCAATTCTCATTAAGTATAAATCTAAGAATTTTAGCTTTTCAAATTTTCAAATCCTTTCTACCATAAATAGAAAATTCATTTTTCCAATGTTTCCTACAAAATATCTTAATTCTAGAACAGTTTCTTCACTAAGGATTTCAACTAAGTTATTTGTCTAACATTCCTAAAATCAAAATTATAGTAACCTAAAGGTAACACCACATACCACAAGTCGTTTTAAAAATGATATCAAATTAGATACATGCTACTGAGGACAAATAAAGTTACATTTTAAAAATTTTTCATCCCCCCAAACTTATATTTTAAAATATTTTGCTATTAATTCCATAAAATGTTGCAGGAAGAAAAAGTAAAGGTTGAATCTACTTACTACTACAACATCCTATCAAATGCATAATTAGGATAGAATGACTGCAGGAGAAAGTAAATCTAACCTAAAACATGCTTGTAATAAAATTACACTAAAATGAAGTATTTTCACATTAAAATTTTATTTTTCTTCCTACCCTCAAACTTAATTTTTAACATATATAACATACAATACAAAAAATACAAGTAGGAAGAAAAACAATTTAGAAATTCTATCTACCATAAATGTCTATTAAAACTATTTACAAGTATTCATTAGGGCAGAACAATATGCAGCAAAAAGTAAATCTAAACTAATCATGCCAGAATGAAATTTATTAAATAAAAGTTAAACTAGCAAAGCTTGTATCAGCAAGGGAATATAATAAATGTTCTTCAAGTTTTATATCAAATTGTAACGCTAGCACAAACACACAATTCAAATACAAACACACATGATAAATGACATCAATTCATCCTTTAACTCATCGCATCTCACTAATTTACCTCCAATTTCTAACGGGATCACTACACTAGTAAATTAGGTACTTTCAAATGATTTTATAGATTATAATCCCAAAGATAAGATTACCTTTGATATATTGGTTTCCGGACACCAATCTCTTGCATCATCTAATTCTTATAATTAAGCACCTCTAACAATTATAAAGATAGTGTAAGATCATCTACATGGTATTCATCAAATAGGTTTGCGACTCCTACCTAATGAAAATAAAGTTGCAGAAATGAAGTAACAAATTAAGATGGAACTATCAATGTTCAAAATTCATGATTTCTCTTGTAAAACTCAAGTCTGGGTGAGACCCAAGTCATAGTGGACTGTTGACCTCATTTTTGATGAGGTCTTCTCTTCTTCTCTTTAGTACTTAGGATCTAGCCTTAGGCTTTTCCTTTGACTATCTTAGAGGACTAGAATTGGGACCCACCTTTTAGAAATTCAAACCACTTCTTAACTCCTGCAAACTCCACAAACTTGACTATAGACCCCTAATCACCTAGAGGGTTGAAATCGAAATGTGGAAGTTTAAAGGATGAGTTCTATGGGACTCTTTGGCCTTAGGGACCTGCACAGGTGGCTCAGTGCAGTGAAGGGTTGACTTGCACACACACTACACTTTCACACACCTCCTAAACCACACCTATACCTAACTTGACTTCCTGACTCATGTAGGTGATTCACATGGATGGTCCTTAACCCCTAAGCCCTGGCTAAGAGGGTTAGGAACAACATGGTGAATGCCTCGAATGAGTCCCTTCATGGCTCATGTGGGCTTGATATGGCTTCATGGCTCAACAAAAATGATTTCATTTCACTTACATCCACCCAATCTTCAATTTTCCAAATTTTCGATTTTTGACCCGGGACCCGACACCGTCAAGCCTACCTAAAGCACGAATAGCCCAAATTTCTCGAAAATTTCCAAATTACCCAAATTTCTCCAAAATCAATCCCAAACATTTCCACATCACTCAAATTGGTCATCCATGCCCAAAAATGCCAAAAATTCCAAAAATACCCCCAATACCTTCCAAATACCCAAAATACCCCTTTTGACCCAAAAATCCAAAAATTCAGAAAATTCCCAGAAAATTCCAGAAAATCCCAAATATTCCCAATTTCATTTTGTTCAACTACACCATGGGCCAATTTTGTCAATTTACCCCACTTTTATCAAAACCCCCAATTTGACCCATTTTAACCCAAAGTAAACCCAATGTCGAACCAAATCTACCCAATTGACCCCAATTTTGGTCCAATTCAATTCTAAACTTCAATTCAACATCCCCAACACCAATCTAGACCAAATACAAGCCCAATTTGATTGGCATTGGGATCGATTTCACTTTTGGCCTTAAAGCCCAATTTGGACCTATGACCCAAACCTAACCCAAACTCACCCAATTCAACTCCAATTAACCCCAAATCTTTTCTAAACCTTCCTTGACATCCCCATAAACAAAACACTAACATGATTTTCCCAAAACTTTGATCCAAACCCCACTCAAATTCAACCCAAAGCAAAAAGGCCCATTTTTGACCTAAACCCAAACCTAGCCCAAATGAGCCCAAATCCCAAAATCAAAACCTAACCAAAGCCAAAACCTCTTTGAAACACTCCCATAAATATTTCTCAACATTTATTTTAGATCAATTTCAACCCTAGCCCAACATTGGCCCAAGTTAGCCCAATTTGACCTACATAGGCTCACTTACCAATTAAACCCAAATTCAAACCAATTCAAACCCAAATCACCTCAAACTTGTTTCAAACCACTCATGAAGCATCCCTAAACCAAACTCAACAATTATTTGGCCCAAGCCTTTACCAAAATCTCATCCCAAAATCCATTTTAAATTTAAAAGCCCACTTCCCTAAACCTCCACTAAAAGCCATTTCCACCGAAACATAAAAGCCCAAATTTGGCCCTAAAGCCCACATGACATTTCCATTTGTCATCCATTTAATCAAAGCCATTCCCTAAGTTATAATTCCATCATCAAACAATTCCAAATCAAGCCCCATACAAATTCACACCAAAATATCCAAAATTCTTAAAACCCGTTTTTATGAAATTGACCGACCTTTTCCCGAAGCCGAATGGAGCCATAAACAAGCCATTCTCGAAGCCACATGAAGCCATGAGGGCTTTGACTTGTCATTAGTCCATTTATGGCAAGAAGAGGGGGTTCTTTCTTAAACCTCCTTTAACCTTTTTTTACCTTAAGCATGTCGCACACTAAACCATGCTTAGCCGCCTCACCATGGATGGAGACTTCACCACTCCATGGCGAGTGACTAGCCGATCCTCTCGGCCCAAAATCGAGGCCATGGGGAGGTGCACCCAACCCAAACCAATGGGTTGACCAAATTGAAGCCAAAATGACCCCTTCCCCATTCCATTTTGATTCAACCACTTTACACATAGCGGCCACAGTGCCTTCACGAACATCGAGCCACGACCCACTGACCACGAGGGTGACCCATGCTGCTCGGCCGGCCACCCCGATCGCAGGAAAACACCATGGCCGAAAGCTCGCATATGAGCCGACATTGGAATTCTCCATTGCTGACTTGTCCCGACCCGAATGGATAGCATGGCTGTTCTTCCCTTGACTAGCGGTGATCCCGACCATTAAACCCCACGGGAGAGCCTCCGACCATGCCTATTTAAACACCACCCCCTCGCGGCCATGAGAGGAGAGTTGCAAAAACCTTGCCAAAACTGCGCCAAAATTGTTCCGGACCCCTCCTCATACACGGAGCACTTGATCCCAGGTGAGATCCCCCTGCCATTTCTTCTCTGTGAGCTCGATTTCGAGTTGAAATCCGAGCCCAAAACCGGGACACTCCTCCACGGTGAGCCGATCCCCAAATTGATTGTCTCTACACCTTCACCGGACCAAGGGAAGGTGTCCGCCGATAAAAGCCCCATCTCCGGGTCACCCGGTTGCTCCGGCCTCCAAGCTTCGTGATCGGGCGTGGTCGAAGTCCAACCTAGACGATTCACGGGACCGGGAGACTTCATGCGGAGCTTGCTTAGGACCCGATCGAAGGTGCGGCAACTCTCGGATCGAAGCCACACTTCTCGAGCAAAGGTATGAGCTAATTCTTCATCCCGAAGCTACGGAGATTCTCCATTTCAAATGCCTTAATTTCGATGCATGTTTACCGTATGGATGTGTTCGTCTCTTCGAGACGAATCCATAGAAGCATAAGAACACGAAAATCCATTGAGAATCGAGTGAGTTCTTAGGGTTAGAGTGTGGACGGTCACGGGATCACACCGGTCATGGACGATGAACGGATGCGCGTCCATTTAATACACGCGCGCACGGACGGCGGGGATCGCGCCGGATGAGAAGACGGAGCGATACGGCGGGTCCGGGAGGCGGCGCGCGGATGGCGGCGTCGAATGGAATCGTGACGCGTGTGCCTTCGGAGACGTTAAGGTTGACGCGGCGCCGCGTCACTTAAGTAGATAAATAGGGGTATTTTCTATTTATTTAATTCCCGAACTTTAAAAATTCATAACTTTGTGTAGAAAAATCACAAAAATAAAATAAAAATACCCTCTTGCTCGGTGAACAGAGGAGAATAATGTGGAAAAGAAATTAATTAATTTTGTCCAGTATTTTATTTTTAATTAATTATTTACTCCCTGCATTGTTTTAATTCTCCATGTATGTATACAATTCACCATGGCATGAGACTATAGGGCTTTTGAAGCCTCTGAACTTAGGGACATTCCCTGAATTTTCTAAGGTCAGAGGCCATCTCTGTGAAAAGTTATTGATTTTTCAAATGCATGTTGCTGCTTTAAGTATTTTAATTTCAAAAATTAGCATGTTGTGAAATAAATTCTAGGAAAATTTGGTGATGTTCCTTATGACTAGAGAACCCTAGGAAAAATAGGATTTGAGTTAATTCACTTAGATTAACCCTAATTGGCTTAAACACCCAAAATAGGTTTCTAATTAATTAGAGTTAACCATAGATCAAATTGACTTGAAATCAATTCTCCACTGACCTTTAGGATCAGAGGAACCCATCATAAAAATTTGAGGTCAATTGGACTTGGTTAGCCCCACTAATTGGGTTAATTAAGCCGCTTAGTCATTTTAAACTTTAAAAATTCATAACTTTCAAAATATCTTTCAAAAATTCACCAAATTGGTTTTGGAGTCTCTCTGATATCAGGGGAGTTTAAGAAAATTAAAATTTCAATTTTCTAAAAAAGTTGATTTTTAATATTATTTTAATATTTTTAATAATTAAAAAATAATAAAAATCACAAAAATAATAAAATTCACCAAAATGTCATATTTTGAATTTCAATCACTTAGGAACAAGTCCCATATTTTTCCTAGGTCTATTTAGTGAGATATTAATTTTTAAAGCTCTAAGGTAATTTTAAAATTAAAAAATGTATTTTCTAGCATTTTCACCAAAATAATTATAATAAATCAAAGAAAAATCAGAAAATTGTAAAGTTTGGTTCTCTGGAATCCTTGATATCAGAGAGAATTTTAAAAATTATAAAATTTATTTTTCAACATTTATTTTATTTTTAAATTAATTAATACTCCAGAACTTAGAATAATTCTAATAAATAAAATATAATTCAAAAAATTACAAAATTTGGTCCAAGTGGTCCTCTGGTCATTAGGAATGTCCCCTAATTTTCTTAAGGACAGAAACTTTCCCTTGGTCATATTATTGAATTTTCCTTGGAAATTTCTATTTTCTACAAAAAATAATTATATAAATAAATTAAATGCAAAAAAAAAATCACATTTTCTCCTCTCATGTCTTTATTGACACATAAGTGAAGTCACATAAAAATTTCAAGTTCATTTGAGTTCAATTTAGTGAGTTATGAAATTATTAGGCTTAAAGGGCAAAATGGTAATTAAAATTTTAACCCTTAATTAAAACTTTAGGTTTAATAAAATTTTTAACAAGTAAAATATCTGATCCTAATCTGATTTGGATGATTGAAATTTAAATAACTAAAGGGTAGAAACTTACTAAACAATTTAAAAATAATTAAAATAAACCTTAATTAAATAATTAATTGAATTTGGAAGAATAATAAAATTGGAATTATTAAAATAGGGATATTATTAGGAAGAGATTTATTCTTTAATTTAAAAATCCCTAAATTAGTCATCTCATTAATATTCAACCCTTAATTAAAATGATAACTCAAATTTAAAATATTAAAAGACTTAATCATTAAACTAAAATTAAATCATTAAACTCTTTCAAAAAAAAAAAAAAAAAAAAATTAAATTAAATTAAAATTAAAATTAAATTAAATAAACAAATTAAATTAAATTAAATGAATTAAATACATTAAATTAAATAAATAAAATTAAATTAAATTAAATTAAATAAAATTAAATAAGTAAATTAAATTAAATTAAATTAAATTAAATTAAATTAAATTAAATTAAAATTAAATTAAATTAAATTAAGAAATTAAATCAAATAAATTAAATTGAATTAAATTAAATCAAATCAAATTAAATTAAATAAATTAAATTAAAATAAATTAAATTAAATTAAATTAAGTTAAATTAAATAACCTTACTTAAGACATGAAGAGATAAATCTAAAATAACTTGAACACTATTCGAAACTTAAATCATTAATTTGAACTTAAATTTGAATCACAAATCATTAAATATCATTTTGCCCTTAGGAGCTTTAGTTATCATAACTCCTAAATAGAACATTAAAATGAAATGTTACTTCACTTATAGGACATTCAAATGTCACAGTTCATTGAGCAAGTTAACAAAACTTGAAAACCTCGGACGATCGATTCATTTACATAATTAAATTCATTTGGACTTAAAACAATCCTAGAAATATTGAAAAGATGTTTAAGATTCTTCTTAAGCACTTCCTCGATATGATAGGATATTCATGAAACAATTGAACTTAATTGTTCTTTGATGAAGAAAATCGTCTTCAAACCAAAAACACAAAGAACCTAGACGTCATAGGAAATGACTAGGTATAGGATTAGGAATTTGGTAGAAAACCATAAACCTTTCCCTTAGCTTTACCTAGGAACTTGCTTAAATATTCTAACTGTATTTTAAGTGCGGCTTGGAATGACGGGAAGACCCTCCGGGTACGCTTTTATTTTATTGCGGTTTATTTTATTGCAAATGCACTTTATTTTTCTTGCATGATAAACAACGATTGCATGAAAACCTACACCTTTAGGACGGAAACCAAAGCTGAAACCCAAAACTAAAATAAAAGACACTACAAGATAAAATTCACCTCCACGACATTTCAAAATATAAGACAACTCAAAATTTAATCACAAACGGAACACAAAACTACAATTACAACTAAATTAAAACGTCTGTTGGATGATCGGGAATACCTCGGATGATGTAACCTACGTGTTGCTAACGGGATTTCCAGCGGTGCTAAATGAAAGTGTGGAACTCGTTCGGTTGAGTTTAGCAAATTCATACGGACTAAGTGAATCCGATAAAAATAATGATGCCGGAAGGATGGAACCGTGGGATCTTAACCGGTGTCGTTATAATCAACTTTAAGATTTGTTTTAATTAAAACACAAAAAAAAACATTTGGAAATTAAGACTTCTCTAAACCAGAACACTTCTCTCATCTCTTGATTTATGATTTCTATAACTAAACCTCTGCAACAACAAGGAGCTCGGAGCATGGTGGGCAGCACGGCCATCGTCGTCAGCAAAACTTGAACCTACATCAACAAAACTTTCCTAGAATTAAATAACAAAGCCATAGGACTTCGAGGTAGTTTGCCTAGTGCAACATAAATCCTCAACCCTTCGTTAGGTATCTGCATTGCAAATTAAGCCCTAACCGGTCTTAGGATTCCGAGGTAGTCGTCCGATACGACATAAACCCTCATATCTTCTAGGCAATTTTGTATGATTTTATCATATAAATATAAGCCCTAATTAACTAAAATTGGCGAGATTAAAACATTAAATAAACACTTAGGATTTTCCTAAATCCAAGCCAAACAATAGGGTAGTCGGGAAATTATCGAAGTCCGCTTCAGATCAGTAATTTCTCCTACTTTTCTTCCTTTGAATTTCCAAAATAAAATGTTCCAAATTTGAGCTAATCCCTTTTGAAATTCCAAAAATTCAATCCTTTGAAAACTTAAACTTTGAAATTCTTGAGAGCGAATTATTGATTATTATCGAGAGTTTTCTTAGGTGATTCCAGTCACTTAAGATGTAATTAACTATAGGGGCTTGCCCTTATAGAGAACTTTAAGAACCCGGGTAATATAAACCCTGTTTAATGTTTTCATATTAAACGGGGAATTTGTCGGCTTATAAAATTGGTTCGCGGACCAAACGGATGTCACGAAACCTTTCTAGTTTATTTAATCGAGCCTCATCATCGAGCGGTGTGTCTATTCTTCGGGATAGATACACGGTTTGTGGTGCGGTGCTCGTTTATATAAACTATTTGGGATGTGAGATCGGTTTGATCTCATATCTTAAAACCTTCAAATTTAAAATTATTTTCAAAATCAAATATTACTTTCTAAATTATATTTATGTTTAAATTTAAAATTCGCCGACAACTTCTGTTAGGCGACCCCTTTTCAAAATAAAACACATAACCTAAAAATAAGCCGCACATGGACTCGTTAATTCAACTACTACAAGAGAACATTCAAGTCTAACTATAATAAGAAGTTAAGGAATCACATCCCTTATGACACACAAAAATCAAGCTACTAACAATCCAAAAACCAACCAAGAACAATTAAACTTATCAATCCATAATGACACATAAAGATCATGTCAATCCACTTTAAAGTAAACACTATACAAGACTAATAATCATGACTCTCAAGCATCACTAAATCAAAGCACATTGATAACTATGGGTTGCCTCCCATAAAACGCTTGGTTTTAACGTCACAGGCCCAACAAATGATTCCTCATAGATCAAAATTCCAATTAAGTAATCCTCAATTAATCGCCCAATCATTTTCAGGTCCAGGGATTCCTATATAATCCTCAAATTTTAATTTTTTATTCAGCTCTACATTTTCAGTTTGATTTATATCATTGCTCCTCATATTTCTTTCTAGATCCAATATTCTTCTATTTATTTTCTGAATTTGCATATTAATATCATCCTTGTAATTTATAAGAAATGGATCTTTATAAGATACTTCACTATCTCTCAAATTTTGGATTGGATTATTTTTAGATAATTCAGATTCTGGATCAATATCTTCTATGTTACTCTTCTGTATCAAATTATCTTCTAATTCTTCCCCTTTATGATTATTAAATGATGGAGGATCTATCTTAGTTGAGGAAATAGGTTTTTCTAATTCCTTAGGAATTTCTTCCAATGGTCTTCCAATATCCTTATCCTCTTTTTTTAACTCAAAGTTCTTTTGAAATATATCCTTAAATTCTCTTCCAAGTCCTAGTTTAATAACTTTATCATGTTCATCATTCAATTTAGGTTTTTCTTGTGATTGAGTCACATCTAAAGATATAAAGACTGGTTGTGTTGATGAATTCCCTAAATAGGTAGGCTTTAAAATTATATGGGGTACATCTATCTTAAGTTCATGAGATTTTTCAACAAATGAAATTAACAATTTACTATTTTTGGTAGTGTCCAACATTTCACACCTCTCCTGAACATACATACAGTCTTCTTTAAATAATGATTTTGAATCACCAGGAAAATCTATTTCAATCTCGTCTGTTAACTTACTCTCAAAACTTTCTTGGAAATGGTCTTTACTTAGATAATCAATTTCATATATCGAAAAACAATCATCATTTTTTCTCTCAGCTGTATATTTCATAGTCTTTAATACATCAAAAGTGACTTTTTGGTCATTAATATTCATAATCAACTCTCCTTTTTGCACATCTATCATAGCTTGTCCAGTAACAAGGAAAGGTCTCCCTAAAATAATTGAAATTTCTTTATCTTCCTCCATATCTAATACAATAAAGTCCAAGGGAAAGATAAATTTATCCACTTTAACAAGCACATCTTCTATAACTCCTTTTGAATAAATGATAGATCGATCAGCTAACATAAGGGTTACAGTAGTGGGAGAAATATCAACTAAACCTAACGATCTAAATATAGATAGAGGCATCACATTAATGCTCACTTCTAAATCACATAAAGCTTTTCCACATAATCTTTCTCCAATTGCACAAGGAATTTTAAAGCTATAAGGATCTTTAAATTTCAGAGAAAAATTTTTCTGAAGTATAGCACTGCACTCCTCACTTAGTGCAACTGTCTCGTAATCCCCAAATTTCCTTTTCTTGTTTAATATCTCCTTCATAAACTTTGCATAACTTGAAATCTATTCCAAAGCTTCAGTGAAAGGAATATTTACCGTTAACTTTATAAGTACTTTCATGAACTTTGTAAATGTCTTATCCAACTCATGCTGTCCAAGTCTTTGAGGAAATAGAGGTGGTGGTTTTTCCAAACTGATTTTAGTTAGAGAAATTAATTTTTCCAAATCCTTAGAAACATGTTTTTCAAGTCTTTTAGTTTCCTTTGTTTCTCTCACAACATCTTTCTCTTTTCTAACCACATCCTCTATCTCTCTTCCACTTTTTAATTAGACAGCTTCTACTTGTTCATTAGTGTTCTCTTTAGGGTTGATCTCAATGTTGCTAGGAAGTGTTCCTTGGGGTCTATTGCTAAGTGAATTAGTAATTTGTCCCAGTTGATTCTCTATATTTTTAATTGCAGCATTTTGACTTTTGCAACTGGTTTCCCATTTGCAATACCACTTCTTCCATAAACATCTTCTTATCCTCAAATTGTTGATCATTGTTAGAGTCTGGTAAATATAAAGGTCTATAGTTTGTGTTCCCCTGATTATTCCAACTTCCATTAGGATTCACATGATTATTTTCCCATTTTTGGTTTCCACCATCAGTAGTATGATTCTAGTTAAATTTAGGATGGTTCTCCCAACACGGGTTGTAAAAGTTAGAATATGGGTTGTTTATGATATTTAAAGCGTCATATGATAAGTTAGAATCAATTATATGCCCTAATGAACTTTCCTCACTTACAGAAGTAAATTGAGGCTGGTTCATTCCAAATTGGTCCAACTTCCTTGATATTGCGGCAACCTGAGATGCAAGAATTGTAATCACTTCTGTATCATGAACACTAGCTACATTTTTATGATTTACCCTTGCAAAGGGCCATTCAAATTCATTTGTAGCCATTTTTCAATTAATGCATACGCTTCATTAAATGATTTTGACATTAATGAACCATCAGCAGTAGCATCAATTATAGACCTAAGGGAACCTACTAACCCATTATAAAAAGTTTGAATGATTAACCAATCGGGTAGACCATGATGTGGACACTTTCTTAGTAGTTCCTTAAATCTTTTCCAGGCTTCGTATATTGATTCTCCTTCATATTGACAAAATGAGATAATATTGCTTCTAAGTTTAGTAGTCCTTGAAGGTGGAAAATACTTAGCTAGGAATTTCTGAGTTAACTCCTTCCAATTTTTAATAGAGCCAGGTGCTAATGAGTATAACCATATTTTAGCCTTATCCCTTAGTGAGAAAGGAAAAAGCCTTAGCCTAACAGCATCGTCTGACATGCCATTATAAAGAAATGTAGCACAAAGTTCTCAAAAACTAGATAAGTGTAAATAGGAATCCTCCAAAGGAGTTCCCCTAAACTGATTGTTCTGCACTAGTTGGATAATCTCAGGATTTATTTCAAATGAGTTAGTTTCTATGACAGGTTTTGTATACTTAAGTGAATTTCATCTATCGTAGGATTTACGTAATCCCTCAATGAAGTATGATGATTTTCCAAGTTATTATCTTGAAAGTTTTCCATTTCTATTTCTAGTATTTCGAGTCCTTTCTGTATTTTTATTTTTTATTTTTTTTCAAACTCAGGATAATAAGGCACAAGTCTTGCAGATCCTTTGTTTTGCATATGTAACACAACAAACAATACATTAACAATAAGGCAAATAAAAAGAAAAATATATTCAACACAACAAAACATTTTCACGAACATTTTATTTTTCATATAAAAAAATTCTTTTCACACAAAAAAAGTTTTTACGACACTATAGTTTTCCAACTCTAAACCTAATTATTTGAACTGAAATTCTACTAAAGTTCTTACCGAAGCTTCCCCGGCAACGGCGCCAAAAACTTGACCCGACCCGCAATAACGCAATAATTTTTGCTTCCAAAAGATGGCAAAAAACTTGACCTAATTTATAAATAGTGGCTAGTGTATAAAATTAAAATGTTTTAAAATTTTTGAAAATATTTTACACACTAGGGGTACTACGCAAGTATACGTATCATTTCAAGTAATATAGGGTTTTCTTTTATAACCCCAGTATCGATCCCACAGAGAAGCGAGGTAAGAAATTCTTTAGGCTAATTCCAGTCTATTTTTATAAGGCCTAAATTTAGAATGTCGATTAAAATGGGTTTTCTAATAAGTAATCCTAAAAAAAGTTCTTAAATAAAAAAGATAACTTATGGATAAATTAGTTTGGAGAATTTTGAGATATTAAAAACTACATTTCTCTTGCAATTACATAGATAATGTGTAGGAAAGAGATGCTTAGAATTTTATGTAGTAGTGCCTAATAAAAGCAATCCTATTCTTTACCTTCGCTCGATAGTATAAAGAACATTGGCTAATCTATAGATCGGTTCAGGGTGTATTATTAGTAGAATGGGTTAATGTAGGCTCACACTTCTAGATGCCCAAGGGTGGCTATGGTCGGCCCTACTAGTGACTCGTTCCTTTTTATAAACCAAATTATTAGAATTTAGTCTGTCACTCTAAAAACTAATCAATTCTATTCCCAATAAACAATATCTCCCTATTTATTTGCACTTCACTTTGAATAACCCGCTCAAGGCCTTCGATTACCCAAAGATCCATGTGATATCTACTAGTTAAGAACTCATCTTCGGTTAGGTCTCAGAATTCTTCAACAGATTTTAACAATACAAGTGATCAATTTGTAAAGTAAATGAAGATCCGGTATGAATATCATCACCATAATTTAATAAGAGAATATCTAAGCAAATCTTAATTCCTAAACATGCATCTATTTCATTACAAAACAAAAGTAAATGAAAATAATGACATAAGAAGTAAAGAATTGATAGAAATATATAATAAATTATGTGTGAACAAGGAACTTATTTCATTAGTATTCTATTATATTTATGCAACTATCTATCACCTAGAAGCATCTAATAGATAATTTTATCATAAAAATAATTTTCTTACACATACCACTACTTCATATCAAAAGAAAGAGTAAAGAAAATCACTTACGAAGCATGGATAAATCACGACAGAAAACTCAGTTTAAAACAAAGAAAATCCACTAGAAAGTGTTTACAACAATTACAAGAGAATGAAGAACACAATACTTAGCTTTTTCACTCCAAGGAAAGAAGAAGATCTCTCCACCAAAGTCTCCCATCGATCCATGCGCCGCTCGTACTTTCCTTACATAAATATCTCAAAATCCCTCACCAATCTCTCCATAAGATGTAAAAATCTACATCTTCATGACTCTAAAATGACTCTAAAATGACTAAAGGAGAAGAAAGAGAGAGAGAGAGAGAGAGAGAGAATAGAACTTCGAAAATGACCAGGGGTTGCTTAGGACACCTCTTCAAAATTCGTCCACATTCATTGAATCTTCTCGAAACTAACTGTGGTGCCTATGCACCAAGATCGGGCACAAAGGTGCCGGACTCAGTGACCAGATCTTTGCACCCCTTCTCTTTGGATCACACTTCTTCAAGATTAAAAAAATTTTTCTATGTCCAGATGCATTGCATCACATGTCCTATATATCAGGAGTAACTTCCAGTCTTCTAGAAAGTCTGATAACCACTTAACACCGTCAAAATAACTGCCCAAAGTTGATCAAAAACTTAACTACTTCAGTATCAAATTGGCGCCTAGGCGTCGGAGTCTGGTGCCTAGGCGCCAGTCCCAATGAACACAACCCTTCATTCAAATGACACATCTCTTCGTTTAATAACCACTCCAAGTGTCTATATTCATTGTATAACTGATTTGGGGTGTGCATATTGTCAAGAAACTTCTAGAACACCCTAGAATGGCCAAAAGTTTTCAATAATCTGTCCAATAACCGTTTTTGGACTATTCTGGCACTTAGGTGCCGAGTTCTGGCGCCTAGGCGCCACCCTCTGAGCAACTCCACCGTTTTGCTCCGTTTGAGTCTGTTTCAACTCCGTTTCGCCCCATTTCAGTTGAGTTGCGTTCCTAACATCTTCACCTACAAGATAGACGTAAAACAGCCTCTCTCAAAAGTATAATTTCATTCAAAAACATGTGAGAAATGTAAAATAGATTAAGCATAGAAAAATATATTGATATGTACTAGGTTAGAATTTTCTTCTTTGCTCATTTTGGCTCCAAATTGCATTATTTTTGCCTCATTTCTCTAAAATCATATATTTTTATATTTGAAGACAAAAATATGCAAAATACATTCCTTTAAAGTGTATATCATAAAAAAATGTGCATAAAGTGAGCATGAAATCTACACTAAAAAGTAGGTAATTTTTAGTTGGATCAATTAACTCATATTTGTTCTCAATTAATATAATTTCAAAAAAATTACTAGCATGACTTTTAGTAGTTGAACCTAACTTGAGATAACTAATTTTTTGATTTCATCTAAGTGTTATGGTAGTTT
Organism: Papilionanthe hookeriana x Papilionanthe teres; assembly: GCA_022702705.1. NCBI lineage: Eukaryota > Viridiplantae > Streptophyta > Magnoliopsida > Asparagales > Orchidaceae > Papilionanthe > Papilionanthe hookeriana x Papilionanthe teres. The sequence goes on from CM040428.1 coordinate 547,531, forward strand.
TGAATGAAAGTGTATAGTAATGAAGGTGAATTTTATAAGGTTGAGATATTTAGTATAAGAGAATTGGACTATAGTTTACTATTTAAAGTAAAGAAAACTGTATTTTTGAAATGTTAAGGGACTTAAAGAACTATGTGTAAAGAAAGTATTTTGGCTTTATAATGAATTATAGAGCTAATATATGTTTATAAAGTAAGGAGGTGTTTCAGGTTTCAACTTGAGAAAGAGGAGAGTGAAGTTCAAAATTATTAAAGACTATCCAGATATAGTAATCTTCACAAAAAAAAGAGAAAAAAAAGAAGAGAAAAAAGGATTTAAATAACAATCCCAAATGAGTAAGGTGTTATTTGTGTCATGATGAGTCTAATGGGTCATGGGTGACCCATGCGTGACTCTCCATAAATGAATTTGATTTTAAAAATCAATTATGGATTTTTGATGTCATGGGTGATGTCAAAATTTCAAATTCAATTTAGGGTTATTTGATCATAATTCCATTTTTACTAAATTTCTTAATTAATTAAAAATGTAGAAAATTATAATATTAACCCATAAATTAATCAAAATGATTTTAAAGGTCAATCATTTGCTTAATTTTATTAATTTGGTTCAAAATTGAATATTTTGCCTAAATTTAACTAAAGTTGACCATAGTTAACCAGGGTTGACCATGGTTGACTAGTCAAAGTCTAAGGTTGACCCAAGTGATTTAATTAACCTTGTCATGGTTAATTTAAGCATGGGATCATTAATTTTGGTAATGGGACCTAGATTTAACTAGTGTGATCAAATGATCATGTTTGATCATTTTAATGTCTCCAATTGATTAAATAAGTGAGGTTTGACCAATTAATGTGTCTAGGTTGACTTAGTGGTTAATGGGGTTGGGATTGGGTCAATATGGTGGTCATTGAGTCAAGGATTTATCATTTTGACCTAGTTTGACCATTTGGGTAAAAATTTGACCAGTTTGGTCAATGTGGCGGTTATTGGGTCAAGGATTGACCATTTTGACCTAGTTTGACCATTTGGGTCAAAGGTTGACCAATTTGGTCAATGGGGTGGTCATTGGCCATGGATTGACCATTTTGACCTAGTTTGACCATTTGGGTCAAAGGTTGAGCAGTTTGGTTAATGGTGAGGTCTTTGGGACATGGATTGAACATTTTAACCTAGTTTGACCATTTAGGTCAAAGGTTGACCTGTTTGGTCAATGATTGATCATATCAGAGTTTGTCATTGCTGATTTGATCATTTCAGGATGCCATTAAGATTTGGGTTAAAAAGACTTCATTATGGTTTTATCCTAGACATTAGGGTTTAGTGACCATCAGTGAGATTTAGGGAGTCAATATTGGTAGAGTTCCCGTCTCAAGATGATTTAGAAATGATCCTCACAAATGTGAGGTCAACACCTAATTCACAAACAAACCATTAAGCTTTCACGGGTAGGTTTATAATTTTAAGAATATTATGTGAGGTGAATATGTTTCATATTAAATGACTGTATTATCATTCAACCATTGACTAGGGGTTTTGAATTACTGAATTATAATATTCTTATATCAAATCCCTTAGTCCAAGATCATTTAATTTTAATTAACTTCAAAGTCGTGATAAATTAGGAAACTATAATTTTACCTTGTTATGGAAAAGTGATGAGTTGGTTTCTACCTCTTAATCCCTTATATTTCAATCATCAAAGATAGCTAATTTAGATCAACATTACCCATTTAACCTTTTAGTTTGACATAAACATTGATTAAAGGTTTAAACTTCATAGTTACCGTTTTGCTCTTAATGAGTTTTTCACCTCGTAATTCCTTAAATTTAAATCAAATGACTTTAAAATTTTTATGTTACCCTACTCATGGGTTAAATAAGATATCAAAGAAGAAATTATATTTTTATGAACTTTAATTTATTTATAATAATTATTTTAATCAAAAAGGGAATTTCCAAATTAATTCATTTAGTCAACCAAAACAAAGTTTTTTTCATTAAAAAAATTTTTGGAGGTTCACCAGTGTCAGAGGGCCTCTCGGAATAAATTTTATAATTTTTTGAATTAAATTTTAATTTTATAATTATTTATTGATTTTATGATTTAATTAAGTGAAAAATATATTTTCATTTTAAAAATTAATTTTTATATTTTTCATTAGTCCCTGTGAGTTCAGAGAACTCAATGAAATAAACTTTATATATATATATATTATTTTATTTTTTATAATTTTTTAATGCAAAAATAGTGAAAAATACATTTTAAGGGATTTAAAAATACATGACTATATTTAAAAATTAAGAAAAAATATTTTAAGTGTTCTCAAGTGGCCAAGAAACAATTTATGACAATTTGGCGTGTTTTTATATTTTTATGATTTTTTGACATTTTTAATTATTTAAAAAATTAGAAAATAGCTCAAAATAATTATTTATTTAGAATATGATTTTTTTTTTCTTGAATGGCCCTATTCACAAGGACTACTCCAAACAACTTTTCATATTTTTCTGATTTTTCTTTTAATTTATGTAATTATTTTTAGCAAAAATTCGCATTTACTTAGAAAATTCATTTTTTATATCAAAAATATTTTTAATAGCCTTGAGATTTTTACATAAGCCTTATGAAGTGATGAGCTTCAATTTAGCCCAATTGATAACTATTTGAATTATTTTATATTTTCTCATTTTTTGGAATTTTCATAATTTTAAATTGAAAAAATAGATTTTGTACTTTAAAATTTTGATTTTTTATTTTTCTATGTTCCTCTGACCATATTCAACCTACCAAATCCATTTTCATAATTTTCTAACCTCTCTTTATAATTTTTATAATTTCTTAAAGTGCAATTATGCCAAATACTTTAAAAATTAGGGCATTTGACCAAAGAGATGTCATCTGACCTTGGAAAAATCAGAGAACATCCCTAATCTCAATAGAAACAAGCCCTCCAAATTTTACATTTTTCTAATTAATATTTAATTATTTATAATTAAAATAAAGTTGTGAGTATTTATTTAATTAAAAAATTAAATACATAAAAGAAAATTTTTATTTTTAATCCATAATTTTTCTCTTTTTTCACTAAGCACAAGGGTATTTTTATTTTGTTTTTATGAATTTTCTAAAGCAAGTTATGAATCTTCCAAGTTTCCGAATTAATTTAAATAAAAAGGCTATTTTTCTAATTAAACCATTCAGCGCCACACAATCATACGACGGCTCTGAACTTTCTATGTGGCGCATTCCCATTTGATGCTACCATCCACGTAGTAGCTGACTCAGCCCGTGGTTCACGCTCCATTCCATCGTCTAGCTTGATTCTGAGCGTTCATCTGATACACGCGCGATCAGATAACCCTCCGTCTTCGTCCCCAACTGACCTAAGCTGTAAACCGTCCACCTTGTAGACCTAAGATCTCACCCTATACTTAACCAAATTGCATGGGGATTGTTCCTACACCTTCATCTAGTCCAGGAGAACACAACTATATAGTTAATCATGCATGGAATGTAATCTTTCTTCACAAAGGCTCAAATTGAGCTCGATTTGAGGGAGAGAGTTCTACATCGGAGTCCAAGAGGTGTTCCCTCAATTGGATGCTTGCAGAAGCTTCAATGGAGTATGGAGAACCACCTCCAAGTGCCAATTTGAGCAGGGGTTGAAGCTGTGTTAGACTTCCTCCTACAGGTAGTGCGGCCTTGATCAAAGTTTGGTGTAGAGAGCTTGGGAGATGGGGGATTCAATGGGGATCTTTTTCGTTTGGTTTGGAGAAGGTTAGGAGTAGATTAATTTAGAGATTTGAGGATTTTGGTGGAGTGACAGATAATGTCCTGTTTCTGGTCTATTTTAGGTGGAGAAATTGAGCTTGGGCAGTGTGGAGGTGGCTCAAAAATAGTGGGGTGGAACTTATGAAGGCCTAGAAATGCTTTGGAAGAATTTTGGCAGAGTCTCCCCAAGGAATTGGATCATCTCCCATCTTAGCCTCAAGGGGGTGTTGTTTAAATAACAGGGGAAAGGGTGGCCAATTAGGCTGGCCAGTGAGTGCAAAGGGTTACTTAGGTGAAGGGTTGAATAATGTAAGTGACCAATGGAAGAGAGCCACATTGGATGGGTGTAATTGGGTTTAAACCATGGGGAAGGCTCTCGATTTGGGCTTTTCAGGCGACTAGGCCGGCTGGCCAGGGCAGGGCTGGTGGCTAGCTGGGTCATGGGAGCCAAAGAAGTTTATTGGTGACGGGCTTGGGGCTTGGGAAAGCTGGTGGCAAAGATCCTTTTGGTTTAACCATTTTTGGGAGGAAATTCCCTAAATTTGGGGACCCTTGTTCCATGGCTCACCTAGGGTGGGCTAGGTGGATTTAGACTAGTTCTTAGGGTCCAAATGGCTGCTGTGGTGGTCAGGGTTGGGCTGGACCAAGTGGTTTGAGGTGAGTTTGTGGTTTGGGTTCAAAACTTGAGATTTGGCATGGACTTAGGTTTGGATTTAGGTCAATTAATTGTTCAAATTGGTGTACAGTATTGTCATGAGACATTTGGGTATCAATTGATTGGAAATCTAAGAGGTTAAAGAGTTCAATTTGGTTTGAATTTTGAAGTAAAATTGGGTACTTTAATTTGAGTTGGATTTTAACTAAGCTTAAGTTTGCTTCTAGGCTAATTGAGGGTTCAAATTGATCTAGGAGAATGTTATGAAGAGTTTAGGACTCAAATTTGGAGGAATTGAATTGATTATGGAGTTCAATTTGATGAAATTTTGGGATGGTCAAATTGGGAATTTTAAATTAGGCTTAGAATTTTGGTTTAAAATCCGATTTTGCCGCCGTCGTCGCACCTACTTTCCTTTATGCCAAAGGGAAAGAGATTCTACATGAAGAGGATTCCGACAATGCCTTTCTTACCCCACCGCGCTGAGATTGGTTCTAGTTCCACGGTTCCCACTCCAACCCGTATCTCAAAGAAGTAACCACAATCGAAGAAGTTTCCAAGCCGCCCCGCACAAGTTATAAGTCACTCAGTTGATTGATGAGATTCCTCACCAGAGGAACTGCCTACCGGAAACCTCTCCTCTCCTTCGAGGGAGTAGGTTCCACGCCGTCTAGCTAAATTTTTTGGTTTCTTACTTTAAAAATTTGTTTTTGTGGATGTTACTTTTTAAAAGGGTTTTGATTTTATAAAATAGAAATTTGATTTAATTATATATATATATATATATATATATATATATATAGATTTTTGAAATTAATATTTTGAAAATTAAACCGATCTCATACAAATAATAGCTTAAATAATCAAACATTTCATCGCTGTACATGTATTTATCCCGAAGAATAAGTACATGGCTTCAGGTGAAGCTTCGATTAAAATAAAGAATTTATGACATCTCGTTTGATTTGCGAACCATTTTTTATCGACAATTTCCCTATCTAACATGAAGGAATTAGATAAATGGCTTTATATATTAATTTGGTGTCTTTAGAGCTTCATAAGGGCAAGCCCCTATAGTTAATTACATCCTAGATAACCGAAGTTACCTAAGAAAACTTGATATAGATCATGAAACATTTATATTCATGACTTCCAAAGGTAAGGTTTCCAAAGAAAATTCATGGCCGAAATTCAATAAAGTGACGGCTCGAATTTTGGAACATTTATTTATCGAATCCAAAGGAGAGAAGGCCAGGAAAAACATAGATCTCAAGGGGAAACTCGATGTCCTCTCAAACTATCCTATAGTTGGGATTTAAATCTGGAATGAATTTATTTAAATTTCAATCATGCCAATTAAATTACGTGGGATTACATCGCATAATATCTCGATTATGCAAACAACCCGGAAAATGAGAGGAATTATGTCATACCTGATGACAACCTCAGAATCCTAAAGCAAATTAGAGTTATACGTACGCAGGGCCGTGCAAAGGCCTAAAAAATATGCGAGAATTTATGCTACACTAGAAAAGCTATCATCTCGGTCCTACGACTGCTGTATTAATTTCTAAGGAATGGTTTGTCGATGTAGATAAGTTTTGTTTTTTAAGATGGTCTTGTCGCCCACTATGCGTGCTCCAAGCTCCGTTGTAGCAGTTTAGTTTAAAGAAGTGTTAATCGAGGAGAAAAGAGAAGTGTCATGTTTTAGAAATACTGACTCCGAGGTGTCCTAATATTTTATTAAAGGGAACATTAAAGTTGACATAGTAACACCTAAGTAAGATCCCACGGTTCCATCATCCCGACATCGCTATTTTCATCCGATTCCACTTAGTCTAACGAATTTAATAAACTCAACTTAATGAGTTCCATACTTTCATTTAGACCGCGAAAATCCTCAACAACACGCGGTTACCTCCTCCAAGGGAATTCCGATTATCCAACGATTTTAATTTAGTTACAATTGTAGTTTTTATTTTATTTGTGATTAAATTTTCGAGTTGTTTTATATTTTTTAATGTCAGGGTGAATTTTATCTTGTTTTGTTTTAATTTAGTTTTGGTTATGGTTTTGTGGCTAATTTGGGGTTTCGCTTTGTGGGTGGCAATGTAGTTTCTCATCCAAATTGCAAGAAAGTAAAGTAAGGTAAAGAAAACACGGAAAATAAAGCTCCTCAAAACTTATAAAAGTGTACTCGCGAGCTTTCTCATTCCTCCACCTTAAACTTTAAAGATTTTGCAATAAACATTTATATAAAAGTAGGAAGTAACACCTTATGGATATGTTCGTCACAGGCCTACTGGGCCCTACGTCATAACCCGGTGGGTCCTATTCGTTCATTTGAGAGATATTTTCATTTAATAAATATGATCGATACAAGGCCCCGCAAGGTGTCCAAAAGACTTAAGAGCCTCTAGATACCTAGTTGTTTCACAACTCTTTTGAGCTTCCTTGAGATCATTTTGAACCCATCATAATTATTAAATAATCTATCTATTTTATAACCTTATGTTCAACAGTTGGTGCTTTTAATTAATCCGAGCATGCGGTAATTCTCATTCGTTATTTTACTTAAAATTATAAAATTTATAACCTAGCAAAATTAATTTATTTGGGAAATTAATTATTAATCCCGTAGTGTTTTTTAGGTATTTGTAATTTGACTTATGTTTGTTTTTCTAAACTTTTTAGCAAGATCGATTAAGCCTACCACTACTAAGCCCTTTAAAAATTTGGTGGTGTATTTTTATGTCTTCTAAAAGAACATTTTATGACTTTCATTACTATAATTCTTATCAAAATATTGATTTATCATTTGAACATCAAACTATGAACTAAATTGTCAATATTAACTTCCAAAATCAACACCTAACTTTAAGGTTCCCCGTAATTTAATTTTTTCTTCCAAATTATAATAATTAAGGAAATTTAAATATTTAATTTTTATGTGACAAAATTACAGTGAATTTCTACCATTTATCCCTTTAATATTTTAACCATTCAAATGCACTTACTAAAATAAAAAAATTTACCTATTTTTCCCTTCGAATTTAAGCTCGAATATTAATTAAGGCTAATTATCCAAAATTACCATTTTGCCCTAAAGGTCCCATCACCTCATAATTCATCAAATTTAATTCAAATGACTTGGAACTTTTATGTTACCTTGCTAATGAGCTAATTAAAACATCAGAGGAGAAAACATGATTTTTCAAATTTTAATTTAATTTATATATTTATTTAATGCAAAAAAAAGGTTTTTAGTGAAAATTCAATAACTTAATTAAAAAAATATATTTTACTTTGAAATTTTTTCTAGAGGTAAACCTAGACTAGAGGACCATCAATTCAAATTTCATCATTTTTTTAGGTTCGTTTTTAATTATTAGAATTATTTTAGTTTCTCGAGTTTTAATTAATTATAAAATATTTTAAAAGTTTTTGATGCGGCAGAGAGAGGGTGAAACCTGCTCCCTTCCAACAGAGGTATATACTCAGGCAGTTCTTCTCTTTCCTCAGGAATTTCTTCTAGAAAAGCAACATCAGCAGCTCTGGCTTTCTCGATCTTGGCGATCTTTCTGTTTCTATTTCTTCTTTGAGTTCGAGTTAGGGGTGCAACTCTTGAACTGGACCCAATCTAAAAAACAGATGGTATTGTTGCAATATTTGTACCTTCCATGGTGACAGGCTCATCACAGACTTGGATTTCCTTCCCCTTTAGTTTGGCAAAAGTCGGGATAGGTGCAGAGATGACTAGACCGGTGGGGGTAGAGACAATAGTCCTTCTACGAACAGTAGTACTTCTTTCAGCTGGAACCCTTTGCAGGGGAGGGAATTCTTGAGTCGATTTCAGGTTGAACTCAATCACGGGCTCTTCAGTTTCTGACACTTTGTCCATTAGTGTGAAGAGAGTGACATCAGCGAACTTGACATCTGTGTTGCCGAATCCTTGTCCGAAACGGATGATTCCATTGTCGGGCAGCTCATCCTTGTAAACGGCGAAGTCCATTCCATTGGTGAAGGAGAAGATTAACTTTGGGGCAGTCATTTTCTGCAGGGCAGATTTCGAATGTCAGTCCCGAATTATGCTTCTTTTCTTCGTAAAGTTTAGGATGAAAAAGAAGAATGATTCCGATCACATTTTTGTTTATATTAGTGTATTTGTGATTTTTAAAAGAAATTGTTTATTAGGAGGTTCATTTGTTAGAAACAAAACGATTGAAGGAAAAAGGTTATAGAAAAGGTAAAGGGCCCGATTTAGAATTGGAAAGAAAGAGAAAGTCTTATGCAAGACTTCTCGACTCGAAGGACCGCTCCTAAACTAACACCTATTGGGGTTCCACCCCACCTCAAAAAAGAGGTAAAAAGATCTCAGAACCTCTCCGTTTAGGGGTGTCTAAACCGTGGCTCCTAAATCCGAGAGGAGTTGACTATACTCGTTCAAGACAGAAATGAACGGGGTATTCCAACGGAAGAATGGTAGTTTTGGTCCACAAGGGATATGGACTCACTATCGATTTATGAAAGCAAAACCATCTAATAAAAAATGGAGAGAGGAACTACTTCGGCAGGAGTCGCCGAAATTGTCGGCATATTTTTAGGTTGTGTGTTTTGAAAAGGGGGTCGCCTATAGAAATTGTCGGCGAATTTTAGATTTTAAATTTAATATATATATATATATATATATATATATATATATATATATATATATATATATATATATATAATTTAGAAAGTAGCATTTTATTTTGAAAATAATTTTAAGTTTGAAAATTTTAAGATATGAAATCAAACCGATCTCACATTCCAAATAGTTTATGTAAACGAGCACCGCATCATAAACTGTATATCTATCCCGAAGAATAGACACACTGCTTAATGATAGGGCTCGGTTAAATAAACTAGAAGATTTGTGACATCCGTTTGGTCTGCGAACCAATTTTATAAGCCGACAAGTTCCCCTGCTTAATATAAATGAATTAAGCAGGGTTTATATTACCTGGGTTCTTAAAGTTCCCTATAAGGGCAAGCCCCTATAGTTAATTTCATCTTAAATGACTGGAATCATTTAATAAAACTCTCGATGATTATCAGTGGTTTTTCTCTCAAGAATTTCAAAGTTTAAGGTTTTGAAATGATTAAGTTTTGGAAATTTCAATAGGGATTAGATCAAATTTGGAACAGTTATTTTCAGGAGTCCAAAGGAAGAGAAGTAGGAGAAGCTGAGGATCCAAGAAGAAATCTTGGCAACTTCCCAAACTATCCTATTGTTTGGCTTCAATTTGGGAGTTTATTTAATGTTGCAATCCTGCCAATTTTAATTAATTAGGACTTATGTTTGTATGACATAATCACACAAATAGCCTCGAAGATGTGAGGGTTTATGTCGTATCAAACGATTACCTCGGAGTCCTAAGACCGGTTAGAGCTTAATTTGTATAACATGATTATGCAAATGCCTAACGAAAAGTTGAGGATTTATGTTGCACTAGGCAAACTACCTCGATGTCCTATGGCTTGGTTATTTAATTCTATGAAAGTTTTGCTGAAGTAGATCTGAGTTTTGCTGATGAAGATGGCCGAGCTACCCACCATGCTCCGAGCTCCTTGTTGTTGCAGAAGTTTAGTTTTAGATGTCATAAATCAGGAGATGAGAGAAGTGTTTTGGTTTAGAGAAAATCTTAAAATCCAAGTGTGTTTTTAATATTTTAATTAAAACAAATCTTAAAGTTATTTAAATAGAACCGATTAAGATCCCACGGTTCCGTCATCCCAGCACCGTTATTTTCATCGAATTCACTTAGTCCAAATGAATTTGCTAAACTCAACTGAATGAGTTCCACACTTTCATTTAGACCGTGGGAAATCCTGTTAGCAGCACATGGGTTACATCATCCGAGGTATTCCCGATCATTCAATGAGACATTTTAATTTAGTTGCAATTGTAGTTTTGTTGTTCTGTTTGTGATTAAATTTTGAGTTGTTTTATATTTTGGAATGTTGTGGCGGTGAGTTTTATCTTGCACTGACTTTTAATTTAGTTTTGGTTTCAGTTCAGGGATTATCCTAAAGGTTTTGGTTTTCATGCAACAGTCTTATTTAACATGCAAGAAAAGTAAAGTACAGTGCATGTAAGTAAATTGCAATAAAATAAAAGCGTACATGGAGGGTCTTCCCGTCATCCTAAGCTGTACTTCAAGCACATATTAGAGCATTTAAACATATTTTGCAAGAAATATCTAGGTAAAGCTAAGGGAAAGGGTTTTGGTTGTCTACCAAATCCTTAATCCTATAACTAGTCATTTCCTATGACGTCTAGGTTTTTGGTTTGGTTTAAGGATGATTTTCCTCATCAAAGAACAATTAGATTCAATTGTTCTTCTAAAACATCCTGTCATATTGAGGAAGTGTTTAGGATGAGTCCTAAACATTTTTTCAATACTTCTGGGATTATTTTGAGTCCAAGTAAATTTAGTTGCACATATGAATTAATCATCTAGGAGTTTAGTTAAACTTTGCCTCTTGCTCAGTGAACTTGGGTATTTGATTACTTGATGAATGAAGTGACATTTCACTTAATACTCTATTTAAGAGTTATAATAATTAAAGCCTTTAAGGGCAAGTTGGTTTATCGAGAATTTTAATCATTCTTAATTTAAAGTTTGAGTTAATGATTTAAAGTGTTTTAATTTAATTATGAGGTTTTAATTAATAAATTTTCTAAGTTTGGAATAGTGTTCAAATTATTTTAGATTTAATTTAAATCTTTACATTTTCAATTATCTTAGTATTATCATATTTTAAATTTACTTAGGTAGAAAGTGGTATTTAAATTTACGATTTATTTTGATTTAACTCTTACTGATTTCATTCAGGTTTGTTGTTAAGTGATTTTAATTTAATTAAATTTAATTTAATTTTATTTTAATTTAAATTAAATTTATTTAAATTAAATTAAATTTAATTTAATTTTAATTTTAGTTTAACTTTAATTTTAATTTAATTTTAATTTAATTTAATTTAATTTTAGTTTTAATTTTAGTTTCAATATTTTAAATTTAATTTTAATTTTAATTGTTAATTTGGATTATTATTTTAATTTTTAATTAAGAACTAAGTATTGTTAAAGTGACTTATTTAGGGATTTTTAAATTAAAGAATAAATATCCTCTTAATAATATCCCTATTTTAATAATCCAAATTTTAAATATATTCTTCCAAAATTTAAATTATTTAATTATTTAAAGTTTCATTTTGATATTTTCAAAGCGTTTAATAGGTTTTGAACACAGAAAAATATATAAAGAAATTTATATCTATTTTTGATGAAAATGCACTTTAAGGAGAGGTATTTTCTTTATTTTATTGCAGGAATGAAGATTTATTAGTGATAAAAGCAAAAAGCATGAAATGGAGCAAATTTGGATCAAAAATGAGAAAATTCATGCAAATCTAACTACTTCGCCGACGGCGAGATCGAGGCCACCGACGGCGAGATCGTGAGGAAAAATTTCTGAAAGAATTATAACTGCCTCGCCGACAGCGAGCCCGACGACAGCGAGATCGCGCGGTTTAAAGACCTTCTAGAAGCCCCGCTGATGGCGAGGTCGTTTCCCGCCGACGGCGAGCTAGTTCAAAATGCATATACATTGAACTTGGACACTTTTTGAATAGGTGTTTAAGCACCCCTTGGACCTTTGCCTACCTCTATAAATAGAGGCCGAATTCTAGAGTGTGAGTGTGTCTTTTGAGTCTTCTGTGAGTCTATTTCTAGTGTAATTTGTGTGAGTTTAATTAGTTTGAGTGTATTTAGTGAGTTCATTGAGTGCTATTTAGTTGCTGTACTAGAAGGAAAAGTCAAAGGAACATCAAGGGTCCGTCAGGAAGGAAATTAAGATAAGTATCTTTGTTTATTGTTGTTAACTTTAAATGAAATCCATGCTTTGTTTTATTCCTATGCATTCTGAGTAGTTTTCTTAGTCTTTCTCCTTGTTTATGAAAATTATGCGAATTAATATAATTAAATAAAAGCACTTAATATAATATAAATAAATTGTGATAATTTTTACTTAAAACTTAATTTACTTTCAATCTGGCCAATTGAGTAGTTAAAATATGTTGAATTACCAACTATAGTAAAAATTACATCCAATATTCAGGGAAGTCAAAAGCCTTGGAAGGAGGGTGCAAATAAATAGGGAAATATTAATTATCGGGTGTAGAATTGGATATTTTAGTGTGACAGACTAAAATACTCAATTCGATCCTACTGTTTGAGAGCTGAAGTGTAGATGTTAGCCCTCAGGTGAGGGGAACGTGGGAGCTCTGAAGTGGCAGCCAGTATCCTCCCAGCCTAGCCGCAGATTCAGTAATCAAACATAGGATTAGCCAAAGATCTTTGCACCTGGACCAAAGGGTAAAGAACAGGAATGCTTCTATTTGTCACAATACAATTTAAAAATTCTATTTAAATTCATCATTTCACTTAATTTTCTAAAAACAAGGAGAATGATACTTTTTCTGAATTAATTAAATAAACTTATTTCAAGCATTAGTTTACTTTAGTTTATTATAGTTACTTTGAATATCTGTTTACTTTATTAGTAAGTAATTCCTTTAAATTTAGCTGATAACAATTCTGTTATAAACTTCCCTATGGGATCGATAACCAGGACTCCACTAGAGCCCTGTATTACTTGATATGATACGTATACTTGCGTAGAATCCACATTATACATTAAATCATATACCTATATTTCAAGCGGGATCTAGTTTTTGGTTCCGTTACTATAAACATAAATTGCATACATACAAAAGGTGGGTCAAGTTTTTGGCGCCGTTGCAGGGGAAGTAATGAAATTATTTACTAAAGTAACGGACTATTTTTTTAAAATTGTATGCTAAAATTTGAAACGAAAAATTAATACCTTACGATTCAGAATTAGAGCGTACAATTAAAAGAATTAGAAAACAAAAAAGAGAAATTATAAATTTAACACAAATGGCAAATATACCTGAAAATGAAAATATCAATCAACCAAGACCATTACGAGATTATGCCAACCCTACATTAGATGAAATTCATTTAACTATTCAAAACCTTGATGTAAGCTGCTAATTCATTCGAACTTAAACTCGCAATTATCCAAATGGTACAAAACAATCAATTTAGTGGTTCACCTACTGAAGATCCTAATTTACATCTTGCTAGTTTTTTAGAACTATGTGCTACTTTCAAATATGAAGGAGTATCTAACGATGCTATCAGACTTAGACTTTTTCCTTTTTCTTTAAGGGATAAGGCTAAAATGTGGTTAAATTCGTTAGCACCTGGATCTATTAAAACTTGGGGAGAATTATCACAAAAATTTCTATCCAAATATTTTCCACCATCTAAGACTGCTAAGCTTAGAAATGATATAACTTCTTTTAGTCAGTTTGATGGAGAGTCAATATATGAATCTTGGGAGAGATTTAAAGAACTTCTTAGGAAATGCCCACATCAAGCGTTACCAGATTGGTTAATTATCCAAACTTTTTATAATGGATTAGTAGGATCTTTAAGATCAATCATCGATGCTGCTGCTGGAGGATCATTAATGTCAAAACCATTTGATGAAGCCTATGCACTAATCGAAGAAATGGAAACAAAGAATTTTCAATGGCCTGCTGATAGAATGAATCCGAAAAAAATAGCTAGTATTCATGAAAATGATGCAATATCTATGTTAGCTTCACAAATTGTTGCTATATCTAAAAAATTAGATCATTTTGGAATGAATTACTCTCCAACTATAACAGAAGAAAATTCATCTGGACAACTTATAGAATCTCAATCTCAATATGAAACAATTAATGCAATTAACAACAGACCCAATAATCCTTTTGCAAACTATTATAATCCTGGAAGGAAAAATCATCCTAATTTTAATTGGAATAATAATACAACTAATCAACCATGGATGAATAATATGACACAACAATTAGGAAATCCATCTAATCAAGGAAATCCTAATTATAAACCTAATTATCCAATTGGATTTAGAAATAATAACCCTCAATTTAAAGATAAGAAATTATCTATAGAAGAATTAATATTAAATATGGGTCAACATTTACAAAATCAAGGAAATCAATTACAAATACAAGGAAATCAATTGCAAAATCAAGGAACAGCTATCAAAAATATTGAAACTCAACTTGGACATATCGCTACTGCACTTAATAATAGAATACCTGGAACATTTCCTAGTAGTGTGGAAATAAATCCTAAAGACAAGGGAAATGAACAAATTAAAGCGATACAACTACGAAGTGGAAAAGAATTAGAACCTCGAATTCAGAAAGAACTTGAAAGTCCAAAAGAGGAAGTGGAAATTGAAAAGGAAAAGAATCAACAAGATCAAAACTTAGAAAATACTTTAATACCAATGAAAATTTCTATTGAAAAACCTCCACCACCATTTCCTCAACGACTAATTCAACATAAAAAAGACAAACAATTTACTAAATTCCTTGAAATTTTGAAGAAATTAACGATAAATATTCCTTTCGTAGAAGCTTTAGAACAGATGACAAACTATGTAAAATTCATGAAAGATATTCTAAATAAAAAAAAGAAAATTTACTGATAATGAAATGGTTGCACTTAGTGAAGAGTGTAGTGCTATTATTCAGAAAAAACTTCCCGAAAAATTAAAAGATCCTGGTAGTTTCACTATACCTCGCGCTATCGGAGAAAAATTCTATGGAAAAGCTTTGTGTGACTTAGGAGCAAGCATCAATCTAATGCCTCTATCAATTTTTAAGAGATTAGGATTGAGAGAAATTTCACCTACTTCGATAACTCTTCGGTTAGTCGACCGTTACATTACATATCCTAAGGGAGTTATTGAAGATGTATTAGTAAAAGTGGATAAATTTATCTTCCCTGTAGATTTTATTGTTCTAGATATGGAAGAAGATAAAGAAATTACTATCATTTTAGGAAGACCATTTTTAGCCACTGGAAAAGCTATGTTTGATGTTCAGAAAGGAGAATTGACTATGAGAGTAAATGACCAAAAAGTAACTTTTAATTTTGCTAAATTAATGAAATATCCTACGCTAGAAAAAGATGATGAGTGTTTTCGAATGGAAGTACTCGATCATTTACAAAAAGAAAATTTTAAAGAATATTATGAAGAAAAATTAGAAAAATAAAATATTGAATTAATTGAAAAATCTGAGAGAAATGAAGAATTAGATTATATTCAAGAGAAATTTGAATTTTTGGATAACACTGAAAATATCGAAAAAAATATAGTTCCATCAATTATTAAACCTCCCGAACTTAAGTTAAAAATGTTACCTAATCATTTAAAATATGCTTACTTAGGGAATTCTTCAACTCTACCAGTTATTATTTCATCTGAATTAAATGAATCTCAAGAACAAAAACTTTTAGATACGTTAAAAAAATATAAGAAAATTTTTTGTTGGACTTTAGCAGATATTAAAGGAATTAGTCCTTTAATCTGTATGCACAGAATAATTTTAGACAATGAACATAAACCTAAAGCAGATCCACAAAGGAGATTAAATCCGATAATGAAAGAAGTAGTCAAGAAAGAAATTTTAAAATGGTTAGATAATGGTATTATATATCCTATTTTTGACAGTGCTTGGGTAAGCCCAATTCACTGTGTACCTAAAAAAGGAGGGGTGACTGTCAAAGCTAATGAAAATAATGATCTTATCCCTATAAGATAAGTTACTGGATGACGAATATGTATTGATTATAGAAAATCAAACACGACCACTAGAAAAGATCACTTCCCTTTACCATTTCTAGACTCAGATGTTAGATAGATTAGCCGGACATAAGTATTTTTGTTTCTTAGATGGATATACCGGTTATCATCAAATACAAATTGCTCCTGAGGATCAAGATAAAACTACATTTACTAGTCCTTATGGAACTTTCACTTTTCGAAGAATACCTTTTGGATTATGTAATGCACCTGCAACATTCCAAAGATGTATGATGTCTATATTTAGTAAATTAATTGATAATGGAATATATGTATTTATGGATGATTTCTCTCGTATTTGGAACAACATTTGACACATGCTTAAATCATCTTGAAAAAGTATTTGAAGTATGTGAGAAAACTAATTTAGTTCTTAATTGGGAGAAATGTCAATTTATGGTTACGAGCGGCATTGTATTAGGGCATAAAATTTCAGAAAAAGGCATGGAAGTAGACCCCGCAAAAATTCAAGTAATAGCTAAATTACCACCTCCAACTACGGTAAAAGGGGTAAGAAGTTTTCTTGGACATGCTGGATTTTACAGGCATTATATTAAAGATTTTACAAAAATTACTAAACCTCTATGCCAACTTCTTGAAAAGGACAAGAAATTTGAATTTACAACTGAATGCCTAAATGCTTCCAAATTAATAAAAGATAAATTAATTACAGCACCTATAATAGTTTCACCTAATTAGGAGAAACCATTTGAGCTTATGTGTGATGCTAGTGATTATGCTATGGGAGCAGTTCTTGGGCAAAGATATGATAAGATTTTCAAAGTTATATATTATGCTAGTAAAACTCTAAATGATGCTGAAATATATTATACAGTTACAGAAAGAGATTTATTAGCAGTTGTATATGCTTTTAATAAATTTCGGCATTATATAATAGGAACGAAATGCATTGTGCATACTGATCATTCTGCTCTAAAATATTTAATGCAAAAGAAAGATTCTAAACCAAGATTAATCAGATGGATATTATTAATGCAAGAATTTGATTTTGATTTAGTTAATAAAAAGGGAACTGATAATCAAATTTCTAATCATTTATCAATATTAGAAAATCATGAATTATCTAATATTGATAATGAAATTTTTGACAGTTTTCCTGATGAACAACTTTATAATATTAATGAGTTGAAAATACCTTGGTATGCTGATATAATAAATTATATTGTAAGTAACATTTTACCACCTATGTTAACTTTGCAACAAAAAAATTCATTCACGATACTAAATCATATTTTTGGGATGAACCATACTTATATAAGCAATGTAAGGATCTAATTATTAGAAGATGCGTGCCTTATGAAGAAATTGAACCAATTATTCAAAAATGTCATGATTCTGATTTTGGAGGACATTTTGGGACAGATAATACTGCTTATAGAATTCTACATACTGGATTATACTGGCCTACTCTATTTAGTGATGTATATAAATATATTAAAACCTGCGATAAATGCCAAAGAGTAGGAAACATATCAAGAAAAAATGAAATGTCTCTGAATTTTATATTATAAGTTGAAATTTTTGATGTTTGGGGATTAGATTTCATGGGACCTTTTATTCCGTCATTTGGAAACTCATATATATTAGTAGTTGTTGATTATGTTTCCAAATGGATTGAAGCACAAGCTTTATCTAGATGTGATGCTAAAAGTGTTTCAAAATTCTTAATGAAAAATATTTTACTAGATTTGGAATGCCGAGAGTGATTATCATTGATGGATGAACTCATTTTAGAAACAAATATATTCACAAACTAGTAAAAAAGTATAATATTATGCATAAGATATCGTCGCTTATCATCCACAAACTAGTGGATGAAGTTTGAAGTTTCTAATCGAGAGATTAAGCATATATTAGAAAAGTCTGTAAATCCTAATAGATCAGACTGGTCTATAAGACTAGACACTGCATTATGGGCATACAGGACTGCTTATAAAACTCCTATTGGAATGACTCCTTATAGGCTTATATATGGAAAAACTTGCCACTTACCAGTTGAATTAGAACATAAAGCATATTGGGCGATTAAAGAATTTAATTATAATATGAAAGAAGTCTGGTGAGAAGAGGTTGTTGCAATTAAATGAATTGGAAGAATTAAGGAATGAATCATATGATAATGATAGGATTTATAAAGAAAGAATGAAATTATGGCATGATCGGAAGATTAATCGGAGAAATTTTGAACCAGGACAAGAAGTTTTGCTTTATAATACTAGATTGAAATTATTTCCTGGGAAATTGAAATCTCGATGGCTAGGACCTTTCACCATAAATCAAATATTTTCATATGGAACTATAGAAATTGACGATCCAAAAACAGGACATAGATTTAAAGTAAATGGACATAGATTAAAACCATATTTCGAAAATAGACGACCAAATTTTAATGAGGTTTTAATGCTTAGTCAACCTGAACACTAACTGAATTAGGTCGGGCTTACGACGTTAAACCAAGCGCTTTATGGGAGGCAACCTATAGTAGTCTTTTATTTTTTGAAAAAAAAATGTACATCTTAGTGAGTCTATTTTATTAAAATAAATCTTACTACTCAAATTTTTATTAGAATCATCACAAAAATTGAACTTATTAGATGAGATCAGAAAATATTCGGACCAGATCGAAAACGGTCGATTTTTACGAAGCTCGCCGACAGCGAGCCCGAGCCCACTGACAGCGAGATCATGGACCATTACTCATTCAGTTTTATAACTAAGTCGCGGACGGCGAGGAACTTCCATTCGACGGCGAGGCAGTTAAAAATTTGGTTTCTTAAAGATTTTTCGTGCGGTTTTGGAAGGATCTAAGCCATTCCTTCATAAGAAATTATTCCAAATCCGATTTTACACCATTTTCTTCCTTAGGAACGACTAGAGACCAATCTATTCCATCCAAAATGAACTTCAAATTCATAGAAACCACAAAAACTGAAGTTTTCAACTGGAGAAAATTCGTCAGTTCGGAGGCTCAGCGAATCTTCAACAAATGCTTGATGAAGAAAAGACTTATCAAAGAAAGAGGATTCGTCAATAGAGGGTAGAGAATGCTACTACAAAAATCGATGAAATGATCGTACAACGGCATTGGGAGGTATTTTGTTATACAACTTCCGCTGTAGTTATACCAGTAGTTAAAGAGTTTTACTCTAATTTACATGCGATCAACAATGGAAATGTGTACGTCGGAGGAAGATGGGTAACATTTACTCTTGCAAGGGTAAATGAATTGTTTTCTATAGAAAATACCTACGTACGTCATTATTCCAACTTTGTTCCTTCAAGATACAATATGAACGAAATCTATAGATACCTGACCGATGAACCGGATGATTGGGAGTTACGAGAAGACGGGTATGTCAGTTTTTCTGCATCACTTCTAAACCCTGTCTCGAAGCACTGGAATTTCTTTATATCATCAAAACTATTACCTACCATGAGAGTAAATAAAGTTTCAAAGGAATGCGCTATTTTAAACTATTGTATTCAAATTGGATTACCTATCGATGTTGGATCAATAATAGTAAAGTACGCATTGGGATTAATTGTGCATGGGTCGGTTCATGGACTTGGACACCCATCTACTATATTTGCTTTATGCGATCGGTACCAAGTTTCTTATGAGGCTTGCGAAAAAGTACTTTTACCATGGAAACCACTGGATCCTACCGATATGTTTCCCACTTTGGATAACAATGATAAGGTCACCGTTATTTCTGACAGAGCATCACAGAACAATCCTTTGGCAAGGCCCTTTACTGATAAGACTAATTTCATTCTGAAGAAGATTAAAGGATTGGAGAAAGAATTGCAAAATGTGATGAATTCTATTAACAATATCTCTGATATGTTTGATCATATTGATTGGAGAATGAAGGAGCACTTTGATCATACTGGACATCTGGAGGCCAGTTTTATTCATCTACTAAGACAGAAAGGATGGATTAATGAAGACTCTACTGCAGAATTCCCTTTCAGGCCTTTCTACAATTTATTTGTGCACCTGCGTTGCATCGGAAATATCAGAGAAGATGTCAGTTCAGACACTGAAGAGTATGAAAGATTTCTATGTTTATGTTATATTTGTATATGTGTGTGTTTAATTTGGAGTTAAGTTTTATTATGAGTCGAACTTTGATTTGATCATCTCAGATTTGATGAGATTTTATGTAAATGGTTAGGTCTAAGCATTTAGAGTGTTGTGGTTTGGATTGCGATACTGAGTATTATGGATTTGAACAATTAAGTTAAGTATGTGTGAAATTGTTAGTGTGAAATTTGTAAGTTTCATGGATTTCATTTATGAAGTTATATTGTTTGTTTTGTGTGACTTTTTGTGAGTATAAGTACCTAATCTTCGTATTATTTTTAAATTAAGTGATCGGAAGATTGATTAAGGGCAATTCGAGGTTGAAAATGATTGACAAATTTCAAAAATTTAAAATTTTTGAGAACTCGCCGACGGCGAGAATTATCTTGCCGACAGCTAGAAAACCCGCTGACAGCGAGACCGAGCTCGCCGACGACGGATTTTTCCCGAAACTTTTACCTTATGGAATTAATTAGCTCGCCGACGGCGAGAAAAACCTTGCAGACAGCGAGAACGCGAAAAGACCTATATTTGACCGGTCAACCGACACTATTCATCATCCCTTTCCTCAAATTTTCAAAAAAACCGACCTAGGGCTTGAGAGATCTCGGATTTGAAGAGATTTCAACACTTTTTGACACCGGATTTTATCTTCCCTTGGTAAGAGCTTCACTCCTATGCAAAAATTTTTTATTTTCACCACGAATTTCTTCTGCATTGGGATATTTTGAAAAATTTTGAAATGTGAAGAAAATACTTGGAAGAATTTCATAGAAATTGATTTAAATGGATTTTAGTTGTTGTAGGAAGCCTTCTTAGGAATATTTTGGAGTTTAGTTAAAATTTTTATAAATTTCACAGATCAAGAAATGGCTTCACGACAAAAGTGACGATTAGATTTTGACGAAACTCGATTCATTAATGCGAGAGCACAAACTCGATATTTTCAAAACATTCAAGCAAGAAAGTGCATACAAGATCGAGTTTTCAAGAATCCAGGAGGAGAAGTAGAGCGAGTTATAAAGGAACGAGGATGGGAAAACTTCTTTTCGTTACCAACGGAGCGACGGTAGAAGTTGTGAAGGAATTTTATACAAACTTAACACAGGCTGAAGATGCACCGGTTAGGGTTAGAGGATTTTTTGTAGATTTTAGCGCTGCTAGAATAAATGCTTATTATGAAGTTCGAGACACCTTGAGCGATTACGAAACTTTTGGAACTATGGAAGGACCATTGGAAGAGGTGATCGACTTTCTCACTGATGGGAAAGGAGTCTGGAAGATAAAGCAGCGGGAACGGGTAAACTTCCCTCTTTCTATGCTAAATGCAACATCAAAAGCCTGACATTATTTTATTGTTCTACTTTGTTACCTACCTACCACCATAGTGAGGTAACAAGAGATAGAGGAGTTCTGAATTTTTGTATTCAGAACCAGAAGAGTATTAATGTGGGAAATATTATATATTAAAACATATTAGCCAGTCGCTAGAAATGAAAGTGGAGGAGGACTAGGACATCTCGGTCTTATCTATGCACTTTGCCAATTATACGGGGTAGAGGCAAGAGATGATGAGGAATGGATAGAACCTATGAAACCCCTTACTCGAGCTAATATAAAGAAATATGAATCCCACGAAGGATGGAGATCCGGGACAAGGGATTATGTACCTTCTTCAAGTAGAGATATACCCTCTACTAGTTATGAACCACCCCCTCAGTACACCACTCCTACCCTTCAATATCTGATGAATGAATTAACCCTGAGTAGAAAGAGTTTTGAGTCATTTAGAGAAAATATGGAAAGAAGATTTGAGCATATAGATCAAAGATTCAGAGGCTTGGAGAGAAGACATGATTATGATAGCGAATATCTCCAGTGACATTCAGAGTACGAGATTGCATACTATGAAGCTGAGCGTCGTTATAGGAGTGGTGATTTAGATGTTGTCTTTCCTGAGTGCCCCTCTTATACACGAGTACCAGGCTGCTCGGCCTTCTCAGCCTGGAGATCAGGGAGATGACATAGCTTGGGACTTTGATGCAGAGGATTAGAATCTTTGTTTAGTTTGTTTGGTTTGTTTAGATTTGTTGTTTTGCAAACTTTATTATATCTGTGTGTAATATTTTAGTACTTTCTGTGGACTTTGGACTTGATATGTTATTTGTTTGTTTGAACAGTGATGTTAAATTTCTTATGTGTGTTAAATTAGTTGCAAATTTTTATATATATAGGATGTTAGTCTTTCTTTAATATATTGTTTAAATTGTAAATGTATGTGTAGTAACAAATTATGTTTTCTTTGTTACGTTTGATACTTATTTTAAAAATTTCCATCCCTGCACTTTCTTTTTAAATATTATATATGGAAGAATACTAACAGTATAGGTTCTGTAAGTAATGAAAAAGCCTGCAAAAATTTCAAAGAAAAGAAATACCTAAAGCTCAAAGGTATGATGAATTTTATTTATATACTTTCCCTTTTCACTATGTAGTATAGATAGAAAAATTTAAGTTTGGGGGAAGGTAAAAATACAAATTTAATTATTAAAATTGTTCTCAAATTCTATTTTCAAAAGTTATTATTAAATGATTTTCTATAGTAATTTTCAATTTAATAAATATGAGTTGCTTTGTTTAATTATTATATAAAGTTAAAGAAAATATTTCTAGTAATTCAATTAATCAATTGAATAAGATATTTGGTTAAAAGGAATAAGAATATAGTAAACTATTTAAAGTAAGGGAAACTATATTCTATAAATTGGAAATTCTTAAGGATATAGATGAAAAAGAAATGATAGAAACTCAATGAAGTAAAAGTTATGAAATATATATAAGCAAAGAAATATTTTAAGTTTCAAATTTAGGAAGAGAAATTGAAGTTCAAAATTATTAACAGGCTATCCAGATACAGTAATCCTCACTTGAAAAAGAAGAAAAAAAAAAGAAAAAGAAAGAGAAAAGAAAAGAAAAATATAAGTGAGGAGAAGCTTGAGGAGATGCCTTATCAAAAATTGTCTTCAATGGATTCAACCTAAAGGGTAAAACTTAACTATATTTCTAAACTTATATTTGTGGATTAGTATTTTACTAAATAGAGTTTTCTTGAATTTCTTATCATCTAAATATCTTAAGTAATTTATAAATTGTTAATATAGTCATTCCTGAATTAAATAGAAAGCTAGAAATCTTAGACCTAATAACTAAATAATCTTATCTCTATAAAATTAATTTAAATTACTTAGAAATATTTCTATTTAACTTTATTATAATGTTATTTAAAATTAATTCATAGAATTATTTGAGTTGAAAAATTCTATTATAGAAATCATTACTTTTATGTAGTATTAAAATTACTTGAGGACAACTAATAATTAAGTTTGGGGGATTTTGATCACAGAAAAATATATAAAGAAATTTATATCTATTTTTGATGAAAATGCACTTTAAAGAGAAGTATTTTCTTTATTTTATTGCAGGAATGAAGATTTATTAGTGATAAAAGCAAAAAGCATGAAATGAAGCAAATTTGGATCAAAAAGGAGAAAATTCATGCAAATGTAACAACTTCGCCGACGGCGAGATCGAGGCCACTGACGGCGAGATCGTGAGGAGAAATTTCTGAAGGAATTATAACCGCCTCGCCGACAGCGAGCCCGAGCCAGCCGATAGCGAGATCGCGCAGTTTGAAGACCTTCTAGAAGCCCCGCCGACGGCGAGGTCATTTCCCGCCGACGGCGAGCTAGTTTAAAATGCATATACATTGAACCTGGACACTTTTTGAAGAGGTGTTTAAGCACCCCTTGGACCTTTGCCTACCTCTATAAATAGGGGCCGAATTCTAGAGTGTGAGTGTGTCTTTTGGGTCTTCTGTGAGTCAATTTCTAGTGTAATTTGTGTGAGTTTAATTAGTTTGAGTGTATTTAGTGAGTTCATGGAGAGCTATTTAGTTGTTGTACTAGAAGGAAAAGTCAAAGGAACTTCAAGGAGTCTTCTTGAGAAGGAAATTAAGATAAGTATATTTGTTTATTGTTGTTAACTTTAAATGAGATTCATGTTTTGTTTTATTCCTATGCATTCTGAGTAGTTTTCTTAGTCTTTCTCCTTGTTTATGAAAATTATGCGAATTGATGAAATTAAATAAAAGCACTTAATATAATATAAATAAATTGTGACAATTTTTACTTAAAACTTAATTTACTTTCAGTCTGGCCAATTGAGTAGTTAAAATATGTTGAATTATCAACTATAGTAAAAATTACATCCAATATTCAGGGAAGTCAAAATCCTTGGAAGGAGGGTGCAAATAAATAGGGAAATATTAATTATCGGGCGTAGAATTGGATATTTTAGTGTGACGGACTAAAATACTCTATTCGATCCTACTTGCTTCGAGAGCCGAAGTGTAGATGTTAGCCCTCGAGTGAGGGGAACGTGGGAGCTACGAAGTGGCAGCCGGTATCCTCCCGACTTAGCCGCGGATTCGGTAGTCAAACATAGGATTAGTCAAAGTTCTTCGCACTGGACCAAAGGGTAAAGAACGAGAATGCTCCTATTTTTCACAATACAATTTAAAAATTCTATTTAAATTTTTCATTTCACTTAATTTTCTAAAAACAAGAAGAAGGATACTTTTTCTGAATTAATTAAATCAACATATTTCAAGCATTAGTTTACTTTAGTTTATTATAGTTACTTTGAATATCTGTTCACTTTATTAGTAAGTAATTCCTTTAAATTTAGCTGATAACAATTCTGTTAAAAACTTCCCTGTGGGATCGATAACCAGGACTCCACTAGAGCCATGTATTACTTGATATGATACGTATACTTGCGTAGAATCCACATTATACATTAAATCATATACCTATATTTAAAGCGGGATCTAGTTTTTGGTTCCGTTACTATAAACTTAAATTGCATACATACAAAAGGTGGGTCAGGTTTCTACCCTTTTAATTTCCCTAAGTTTTAATCATCCTAGAGAAAGTTAAAATCAACTATTTTACCCTCCATTTTGATTAAACCTAAAGTTTTAATTAAGGGTTAAAATTTTTAATTACCTTTATGCCCTTTTAGGCTTATTTATTTCATAGCTCACTAAATTGAGCTGAAATGAATTTGAAATTTTTATGTCACCTCACTCACATGTCAATTAAGACATTAGAGGAGAAAATGTGATTTTTCTGAATTTAATTTATTTATATAATTATTTTTAGTAGAAAATAAGGGTTTTCAAAGAAAATTCAATAACATGACCAAGAAAAGGTTTATGTCCTTAAGAAAATTATGGGATATTCCTAATGACCAGAGGACCACTTGGACCAAATTTTGTGATTTTTTGAATTATATTTCATTTATTATAATTATTTTAAATTTTAGAGTATTAATTAATTTTAAAATAAAATAATAGTTGAAAAATAGATTTTATATTTTTCTTAAATTTCTCTGACCTCAAGGAGTCCAGACAAACAAATTTTATAATTTTATAATTTTTCTTTGATTTATTAGAATTGTTTTAGTGAAAAAGGTTGAAAATTCATTTTTTAATATTAAAAATTACATTAAGCCTTTAAAATTCAATATCTTACCCTAGGGACTTAGGGAAAATATTTGGTTTATTCCTAAATGATTAGGAGTCAAAATGTGATATTTTTATGATTTTTAATATTTTTATGATTTTTATTATTTTTTAATTATTAAAATATTAAAATATTGTGAAAAATCAACTTTTTTAGAGAATTCCAATTTTAATTTTCCCGAACTTCCCTGATATCAGAGAAGCTCTAAAACCATTTTTGTGAATTTTTGAAAAGTATTTTTGGAGTTATGAATTTTTAAAGTTCCATTTTGCTTATGAGTGTTAATCAATCCATTTGGTGGGGTTAATAAAGTCCAATTGATTTCAAAATTTTATGTAAGGTTCCTCTGACCCTAAAGAGTAATGGAGAATTTTTTTCAAGTAATTTGATCTGTGGTTAACCCTAATTAATTCAAATTCAATTTTAGGGGTTTAGGCCAATTAAGTATATTATGATTGAATTAACTTAAGATATATTTTTCATAGGGTCCCCTGGTCCTAAGAAACGTCACCAAATTTTCCTAGGATTTATTTTACAACATGCTAATTATTGAAATTAAAATACCTAAAATAGTGACATGAACTTGAAAAATCAATAAATTTTCACAGAGATGGCCCCTGACCTTGAAAAAGTCTGGGAATGTTCCCAAGATCAGAGGCTTCAAAAGCCCTATGGTCTCATTCCATGGTGAATTATCTATGCAAATGGAGAATCAAAACATTGGAAATAGTAAATAAATTATTAAAAATAAAATACTTATCCAATTAATTTGATTTCTTTTCCACATTATTCTCCTCTGTTCAATGAGTAAGAGGGTATTTTTATTTTATTTTTATGATTTTTCTATGCAAAGATATGAATCTTTGAAGTTCTGGTATTTAAATAATTCAAAAATACCCTAATTTTCTACTTATCCGACTCGGCGCCACGTCATCCTACAGCGGATGGAAAGCCCACGCGTCGCTCCATGATTTGCCACCACCATCTGACTCAGCACTCTAGGGGCCCGCGGTTCACGTTCCATTCCTCTGTCCGGCTTGATCTCGACCGTCCGCTCGATACACGCGCGATCCAACGGCTCCTGGTCATCGTCTATGACTGGTGTGTACCCGTGACCGTCCACACTCAAACCCTAATATCTCTCTCGATTCTCAATGGATATTCGAGTTCTTATACTCTATCAATTCGTCTTGAAGAGACGAACACATCCAAACGGTTTATAAGCTATGAAATCAACCCAAACAAAATGAAGAATTGCTGGAAGCTCGGGAGGAAGAATGAGTTCATACCTTTGCTCAGAGAAGTGAAGCTTCGATCTGAGGGTTGTTTCACCTTTGGTTGAGTCCAGAAAAGCTCCAGATGAAGTCTCTGGCTCTGGGGAATTGTCTAAGTATGAAAGTGACCAAGGCCAATCACAAAGCTTGGAGGCTGGAAGCAATGGCTGGCCTGGTGAGGGGCCTTTTGTTGGGTAACTTCTCCTCTTAGTCTGGTGAAGGTGTAGGGTCAATCAATTTAAAGATTGACTCACTATGGTGAAGTGTCCTATTTTTTAGGTGGATTTGCAACTCAGAAATTGAGCTCACAGAGAGGGTTTTAGGGCTGGATTTCAGTGGGGATCAAGTTATCTATGTCTGGAGAGGGATCTGGAGTGATTTTGGCAGAGTTTTGGTTCAACCTCTCTTTTGGCCGAGAGGTGGTGGTGTTTAAATAGAGGTGGCTGGAGGGCTTCCCAGGGGCAATTGGAGGCTGGGATCAGCTGCTCAGGGAAAGGGAAGAACAGCCATGGAGTTCAATTTAGTTGGGACACCTCAACAAGTAGGAATTTGAAATTTGAATCAAATAGGTGCTCACGGGTATGGTGTTTTCCTACGGCCCAGGTGGTGGTCCGGCCAGGGTCAGGTCGCCATCTGACTCAGTGGGGTCAGGGGTTGAGTTTGGTGCAAGCAATGGGTATTGGCCATGTGTAAAGAGGTTTGATTTAAATGGTATGGGGGAGAGGTCATTTTAGATTGAATTTGGTCTAGTCATGGTTTAGGCTAGGTGCACCTCCCCAAGGCTGGTTTGGGCTGAAGAGAAAGTCACTTGGGTCAGCTTGATTAGTGGGGTCAAGTCACAATCCATGTACAATTAGGCTTAAGCAAGATTAGGGGATACATAGGAGTGTTTAATCACTCCTAAGGGAATCATTAAAGGGTTTCCTCTTTTTCCATTTAGGGAGTGGTGATAAGTCAAAGCTCTCATGGCTTTCATGTGGCTTGTGCATGGCTTCAAGGACTCCATTTGGCTTAGGGATGGCTTAGCTCATTTACATGAAAAAGGGTTTTGAAATTTTAGACATTTTGATGGAAAATTTACATGGGGCCACATTTAGTTTGTTTAAATGATGAAATAAAACTTAGGGGGGTGATTTTATCAATTGGATGACCAATGAGGATGTCATATGGGTTTTGAAATAAGTTTTGGGCCTTTTGAATTTTGGTGAAAATGGGCTTTTAAAGGCTTTATGGAAGTGGGTTTTTTTTAGATTTTAAAATGGGCTTTTGGATGAAAGTTTTGTGAGGGACCATGCCAAATAAATGTTGGGTTTAGTTTAGGGATGTGTCATGTGTGATTTGGAACAAATTTGAAGTGATTTTGAATTGAATTGGGTTTATTGTGGGTCTTTTAGTAAAGATGCCAAAGTGGGTCAAATTGGGCTAACTTGGTTTAAGGTTGGGCTCAAGTTGGATTTGATGTAAAATTAGTGTTGATAAATGTTTATGGGAGTGTCACAAAGAGTTCTCAACTTTGGTTGGGCTTTGATTTTGGGATTAGGCCCATTTGGGTTAGGTTTGGGCTTTGGTCAATTTAAGGGATTTTGGTTTTAGGTTAGGTTTGGGTGGAGTTTAGGTTCAAATTTTGGACAAATCAAGTTAGTGTTTTGTTTATGGGGATGTTAGGAAGGCCTTAGAAAAGATTTGGGGCCAATTCGAGTTGAATTGGGTTTAGGTCATGGGCCAAAATTGGGCCTTAGGCTTCAAATTGAAATTGGGCCCAGATGTCAATAAAATTGGAGTTGGATTTGGTCTAAATTGATATTGGGGATATTGAATTGAAGTTTAGAATTGAATTGGACCAGAATTGAGGTCAATTGGGGTGGTTTGGTTTGACATTGGGTTCACTTGGGTTAAAAATGGGTCAAATTGGGGGTTTTGGTAAAAGTGGAGTAAATTGGCAAAATTGGCCCATGGTGTAGTTGAAAAAAATGAAATTGGGAATATTTGAGATTTTTTGGAATTTTTTGGGAATTTTCTGAATTTTTGGATTTTTGGGGTAAAAGGGTATTTTGGTAATTTGGGGGGGGGGGGGGCTAAGGGGTATTTTGGAAATTTTGGTATTTTTGGCCAAAGATGGTCAATTTGAATGGTGGGAAGTGTTTAGGATTGATTTTGAGGGATCTTAGGTAATTTAGGCAATTTTGCAAATTTTGGGTCATTTCAAGGGTATTTGGTAGGTTTGGTGGGTCCAGGACCCTGGGGCTCAAAAATTGAAATTTTGAAAAAAGGAAGATTGATCAAATGTGAGTGAAAAGGGATCACTTTGGTTAAGCCATGAAGCCATATCAAGCCCATATGAGCCATGAGAGGACTCATTTGGGGCATTCACTATGTTGTTCCTAACCCTCTTAGCCAGGGGCTTAGGGGTTAAGGACCATCCATATGAATTACCTACATGAGTCAGAAAGTCAAGTTGGGTGAGAGTGTAGTTTTGGGACTTGGAATGTGTGTGAGAGTGTAGTGTATGTGCAAGTCAACCCTCACCAGACCAGGCCATCCGGGGTATTCCTAAGGCCAAAAAGTCCTATAGGGAACTCATCCTTTAAACCTCCACATTTGATTTCAACCCTCTAGGTGATTAGGGGTCTACAATCAAGCTTTTGGGGTTTGCAGGGAGTTAAGAAGTAGTTTGAATTTCTAAATGGTGGGTTCCATTTCTAGTCCTGAAAGATTAGTCAAAGGAAAAGCCTAAG
The DNA here is from genome assembly GCA_022702705.1 of Papilionanthe hookeriana x Papilionanthe teres. NCBI lineage: Eukaryota > Viridiplantae > Streptophyta > Magnoliopsida > Asparagales > Orchidaceae > Papilionanthe > Papilionanthe hookeriana x Papilionanthe teres. Next base: position 577,458 of record CM040428.1, read on the forward strand.
GCTAGATCCTTAGTACTAAAGAGAGAAGCAAAAGACCTCACCAAAATTGAGGTCAACAAACTCTCAGTTTATGTTCTTCATTGAATAAAATTCTATGCATAAAAATCAAAGGACTAACTCCTTTAATAACTGCTAAAGTCCAACCAAAAGCTTTTTGTATCTTTTTAAAGTTTCCAACAACTTCTGTTCTTGGTATTCGTTTAATTCCGAAGATACAATAACTGGCAAGGTAGATGATTCTCCTAGAAACATATACTTTAAATGATTAGGGAGAATTTTTAGTTCAAGTTCAGGTGGTTTAATTATAGATGGATTTAAGATTTTATTTCCACCTTCCATAGTGTCTAATATTTCAAATCTCTCTTAAACATACTCAAAATCTTCATTCTTCTTACTATCTGAATTTTCTTCATCTTCACTTTCTTCTTCAAACATATTTTTATATTCTTCTCCTTTTTCAAATATACTTTCAACATGATCATTTCTCAAATAATCACAGACGTCCATCCTAACACATTCATTACGTTTTTCCATTGAGGGATATTTCATTGATTTTAAAATATTAAAGGTTAACTCTTGATCATTAACTCTCAGAGTTAATTCTCCTTATTGAACATCAATCACCGCTCTTCTAGTAGCAAGGAATGGTCTTCCTAAAATGATTGGAATTTCTTTATCTTCCTCCATATCAAGTACAACAAAATCCACAGGAAAAATAAATTTATCCACTTTCACTAACACATCTTCCACCACTCCTTTAGGGTAAGTAATGGAACGATCGGCCAACTGAAGAGTCACAGATGTAAGAGAAATTTCTCTTGTTCCTAACCTTTTGAAAGTTGATAAAGGCATAAGGTTAATACTCTCTTACAGATCACATAAAGCCTTTCCGAAAAATTTTTCACCTATAGCAAACAAAATAGTGAAACTACCAGGATCTTTAAGTTTTTCTGAAAGATTTTTTTGAATTATTGAACTACACTCTCTGTTAAGTGCAACAGTTTCATGATCTGTAAACTTTCTTTTCTTTCTCAGAATATCCTTCATAAACTTTGCATAGTCAGGCATCTGTTCCAATGCTTCAACAAAAGGAATATTTATAGTTAATTTCTTAAGGATCTCCAAAAATTTTAAAATCTTTTATCTCTATTTTGTTTCTTCAATCTTTAAGGAAATGAAGGTGGTGTCCTTTCGACAGTTATCTTCATTGGTTCAAGAGGATAATCCAAGTCTGGATAAATCTTGTTTGAACCTTTTCAATTTCCACCTTCTCCTTTTTTATTTCAACTTCTTTTTGCACTCTAGTTTCCAATTCTTTTCCACTCCTTAATTGAATAGCCTTAAGTTGTTCCTTGTTTTGATCTTTTGGATTGATCTCAACATTACTTGGAAGTGTTCCAGAAGGTCTATTATTAAGTGCAGTGAAAATATGTCCTAATTGATTTTCAATATTCTTCATAGCAACACCTTGAGCTTGTACTTGATTTCCCATATTCAAAATCATTTCTTTAGTAGACAACTTCTTATCCTTAATTTGTGGGTTACTATTGAATCAAGGGGGATAAGATATTCTAAAATTAGAATTTCCTTGATTATTCGAATTTCCAGTTGGATTCATAGAATTGTTAGCCCAGTGTGGTTTAACATTAGCATTTCTATTATTCCAATTGAAGTTTAGACGATTCTTCCAACCAGGATTATAATAATTAGAATAAGTATTGTTAGGTCTATCAATAGCATTTAAGGTCTCATAAGGTGTTTAAGATTCAATTGTCTGTCCAAATGAATTTTCCTCTAACACTTGAGGTGATTGAGAATAATTCATTCCATATTGATCTATTTTCTTTGAAAGGGCTGCAAGTTGAGAAACTACCATAGTCATCATATCAGAATCATGAACACTAGCTACTCTCTTAAGATTTACTCATTCAGAGGGCCATAGAAAATTATTAGTAGCCATTTCTTCAATTAATGCGTATGCTTCATCAAAAGATTTTGACATTAATGATCCATGAGCATCAGCATCTATAATAGATCTCAATGATCCCACTAATCCATTATAAAATGTTTGAATTATTAACCGATCTAGTAAATCATGATGTGGGCACTTCCTAAAAAGATCTTTAAATCTCTCCCAAGCTTCATATATTAACTCTCCTTCAAACTGACAAAAAGATGTAATATCATTTCTTAGCTTAGCAGTCTTTGATGGAGGGAAATATTTTGATAGAAACTTTTGAGATAATTCTCCCCAAGTTCTAATAGATCTAGGTGCTAACGAATTTAACTATGCCTTAGCCTTATTCCTTAATGAAAAAGGAAAAAGTCTAAGTCTGACAGCGTCATTAAACACTCCGTAATATTTAAAAGTAGCACACAGTTCTAAAAAACTAGTGAGATGTAAATTTGGGTCTTCATTAGGTGTTTCAGCAAATTGATTATTTTGAACCATTTGGACAATAGCAGGTTTAAGTTCAAATGAATTAGCAGCAACATCAAGATTTTGAATAGTTATGTGAATTTCGTCTGCTGTTGGGTTAGAATAATCTCTTAAAGGTCTTGGCAAATTTCCAATTTCATTTCTCTGATTATCTTGAATATTAGTCATTTTTCAATGATTTTCATTTTGTTTTTGTTGTTTTCTAATTTTTCTGACAGTACGCTCTAACTTCGAATCGTAAGGCACTAAACCTATAGATCGCTACTACGCATATACAAACACAAATACTTTAATAAACAAACACACAATTACACTCTACGAAATAAAGGTTTTCTTTTTTTTTATATTATATAATTAATAAATACCTTCCTACTTACTTCTTAGTTAGTTACTTTTCTTTCTGAACTCCGTTACCTTCCCCGGCAATGGCGCCAAAAACTGAATGCACGGGACTTATATCACATGAATTTATGAACTCAAATTTATATATATTTTTAATGATTTTGATAAGTCCAAGCATTCCAAGCAAGTATACGTATCGTATCAACTAATACAGGGCTCTAATGGAGTCCTGGTTATCGATCCCACAGGGAAGTTTGAAGTTTTAAGAAAGTGATCCCAAGATAAGTAAGATGGCACTAAGATCCTTTATTTAAATAGCACTTAAAGTTTAACACAAACTCCTACTAACACTAAGTAGAAAAAAATAACAGTTAAATTAACTACAATTACTTCTAACAATTTTAAAGACAAAATTAAATAACAGACTCACTAAATTAAGTTTTTTAAAGGTTTTTTTGATATATAGGAAAAGTATCTTTCCTCTTGCAAGGAGAATATGATGTGTGGATTGATATGGAACAAATATTTATATTATTGTTCCAAATAGGAGCATAGATGATTCTTTATGCTTAAAAGAGTACCCCCTTTTCTAAGTAGAAAAGAAAATTGAAATATTCTAAGTTTCTTCACTAACTCTAAGGTTATGCTGGGAGGATACCGGCTCTCACTTCGGAGCTCCCACTCACCCTTCACCCGAAGGCTAATCTTTGATATTTAGTTACTAAGCATAAAACCAATTTTGGGATTTCAGCCTGTCACCCTGAAATCTCCACATTGAAGTCCATCAAAAAACATTTCCCTATTTATTTGCACTCAATTCCCATGAACTACGCAATTCATCCATGGAAAGTGAATGGATCTTTCATTATTGTTGTAGGACATTAAATCTTTTCAAACTTAATGTTCCACAACATATTTTAACATTTCAATTGGCCAAATCGAAAGTAAATTAAGTTCTACATGAAAAACCATCACAATTTCTTCATCACATTAAAAGCACATCAAATCCACATCAATTCATCATCACATCTCTTATGCAAGAATAAAGACAAGGAGACTGCTCAGGTTTCATGGAGAAGATATGATAAAACATGGATTTTATATATAAAAGAAAAGTGATACAAACCACAAAAGAAAATACAACTTATCACTTTCTCTTCCCCTATGTAATTCCTTTGAAGTTCCTTTGAATCCTCTTCTCTTCTTCTTTACAAAACTTGATTCTCTCTTTAGAATGGATATGAAGAAGCAATCTCTCACTTTACCTCATCTCCTCCCCTCCTTAGAGAAGAATCCCTCTCAAATCCTCACTCTACACTCTCTACTCCTAAACCCTAATACTTCACTCTCTCTAAAACTACTCTAGAACAACTGAAAAAGCACACTATTTTCATCCAAAAATAGTTACTTATAAGATTTGGATGAATTCCTAAGAGATTGTCGGCATATGTTTAGGTTATGTGTTTTATTTTGAAAAGGGGGGTCACCTACAGAAATTGTCGGCGAATTTTTTAATATTTTAAATTTAATTTAAATATATAGTTTAAAAGATAACATTTGATTTTGAAAGCAATTTTAAGTTTAAAAGTTTTAAGATATGAAATCAAACCGATCTCACATCCCAAATAGTTTATATAAACGAGCACCGCACCACAAACCGTATATCTATCCCGAAGAATAGACACACTGCTTGATGATGGGGCTCGATTAAATAAACTTATGAGATTTGTGACATCCGTTTGGTCTGCGAACCAATTTTATAAGCCGACAAGTTCCCCTGCTTAATATAAATGAATTAAGCAGGATTTATATTACATGGGTTCTTAAAGTTCCCTATAAGGGCAAGCCCCTATAGTTAATTACATCTTAAGTGACGGGAATCACCTAAGAAAACTCTCGATAATAATCAGTAGTTCTGCTCTCAAGAATTTCAAAGTTTAAGTCTTCAAGGGATTGAATTTTGGAAATTTCAATAGGGAATGGATCAAATTTAGAACATTTTTATTTTGGGAATTCAAAGGAAGAAAAGTAGGAGAGTTCACGGATTCGAAGCGAACTTCGATAATTTCCCGACTATCCTATTGTTTGGCTTGAATTTAGGAAAGTCCTAATGTTATCTAATGTTTTAATCTTGCCAATTTTAATTAGTTAGGACTTATGTTTGTATGATAAAATCATACATATAGCCTCGAAGATGTGAGGGTTTATGTCGTATCGGACGACTACCTCGGAGTCCTAAGACCGGTTAGGGCTTAATTTACATGATATGATCATGCAAATGCCTAACGAAGAGTTGAGGATTTATGTTGCACTAGGCAAACTACCTCGAAGTCCTACGGCTTTGTTGTTTAATTCTAGGAATGTTTTGCTGAAGTAGACTCAGTTTTTGCTGATGACGATGGCCGTGCTGCCCACCATGCTCCGAGCTCCTTGTTGTTGCAGAGGTTTAGTTTTAGAAGTCATAAATCAGGAGATGAGAGAAGTGTTTTGGTCTAGGGAAAGTCTTAATTTCCATGTGTCTTTAATATTTTGATTAAAACAGGTCTTAAAGTTGATTAAACGAACCGATTAAGATCCCACGGTTCCGTCATCCCGGCGCCGTTATTTTCATCGAATTCACTTAGTCCGGATGAATTTGCTAAACTCAACTAAATGAGTTCCGCACTTTCATTTAGACCGTGGGAAATCCCGTTAGCAACACGTGGGTTACGTCATCCGACGTATTCCCGATCATTCGACGAGACGTTTTAATTTAGTTGTAGTTGTAGTTTTGTTGTTCTGTTTGTGATTAAATTTTGAGTTGTTTTATATTTTGAATGTTGTGGTGGTGAATTTTAACTTGTAGTGTCTTTTAATTCAGTTATGGGTTTCAGTTTTGGTTTTGTCCTAAAAGTGTAGGTTTTCATGCAACTGTTGTTTATCATGCAAGAAAGGTAAAGTGCAACACGAATAAATGAATTGCAGTAAGATAAATTGCAATAAAATAAAAGCGTACCTGGAGGGTCTTCCCGTCATCCCAAGTTGCACTTAAAATACAATTTAGAGCATTTAAGAATTTATAGCAATTTCCTAGGTAAAGCTAAGGGAAGGGTTATGGTTTTCTACCAAAATCCTAATCCTATAGCTAGTCATTCCTATGACGTCTAGGTCTTCAATTTTAGTTTTAAGGATGATTTTCTTCACCAAAGAACAACTAAGCTCAATTTGTTCTTAAGGGCATTCCATCATATTGAGGAATTATTTAAGACGAATCTTAAACATCTTTTCAATATTTCGGGAATTGTCCTAAGTCCGAATGAATTCTATTGTGCAGGTGAATTAATCATCCAGGGTGTTTAAGTTAATTTTTAATTCTTGCTCAGTGAATTAAAATGTTTGAATATCCTTATGAGTGAAGTGACATTTCATATGATACTCCATTTAGGAGTTATAATAGTAAAAGCTCCTAAGGGAAAAACGATATTTAATGATTTGTGATTCAAATTTAAGTTCAAATTAATGATTTAAGTTTGGAATAGTGTTCAAGTTATTTTAGATTTATTTTGAATTCTTCATGTCTTAGGTGATGTTATATTTTAATTTAATTTAATTTAACTTAACTTAAATTAATGTGGTTTAGTTTAATTTAATTTAATTTAAGTTAATTTAATATGATATGCCTTAGCTTAATCTAATTCAATTTGATTTAATTTAATTTGATTTAGTTTTAATTTAATTTAATTTAATTTTATTTAATTTAGTTTAATTTAATTTGATTTAATTTAATTTAATATTTTTTAATTTAATATGATTTAATTTAATTTTAATTTAATTTAATTTTAATTTAATTTAATTTGAATTTAATTTAATTTGTTTAAATTTAATTTAATTTAATTTAATTTAATTTAATATTTTTATTTTAAAGGGATTTACTTTAAATAATTTTAACTTTAATTTAATTTAATGATTAAATCTTTTAGCACTTTAAATTTTAAGACCGGATTATCATTTTAATTAAGGATTAAATATTATTAAGACAATTAATTTAGGGATTCTTAAATTAAAGAACAAACTTCTTCCTAATAGCATCCCTATTTTGATAATTCCAATTTTATTATTCTTCCAAATTTAATTAATTATTTTAATTAAAATTCATTTCAATTATTGTTGAATTGTTTAATAGGTTTCTACCCTTTACTTATTTAAATTTCAATCATCCAAATCAGATTAGGATCAAATATTTTACCCTTTAATTTTATTAAGCCTAAAGTTTTAATTAAGGGTTAAAATTCTAATTACCATTTTGCCCTTCAAGATTAATAATTTTATAACTCAATAAATTGAGCTCAAATGAATTTGAAATTTTTATGTGACCTCACTCATATGTCAATAAAGACATTAGAGGAGAAAATGTGATTTTTCTGTATTTAATTTATTTATGTAATTATTTTTGATGGAAAATAAGGATTTCCAATGAAAATTTAATAATATGACCAAGGGAAAGTTTCTGTTCTTAAGAAAATTATGGGACATTCCTAATGACCAGAGGACCACTTGGACCAATTTTTGTGATTTTTTGAATTATATTTTATTTATTAAAATTATTTTAAGTTATGGAGTATTAATTAATTTAAAAATAGAATATAAGTTGAAAAATGAATTTTATAATTTTTAAAATTTTTTCTAATATCAAGGATTCCAGAGAAATAAATTTTACAATTTTATGATTTTTCCTTAATTTATTGGAATTATTTTAGTGGAAATGCTAGAAAATGTATTTTTAAATTTTAAAAATTACCCCAAGGCTTTAAAATTTAATATCTCAACCTAGAGACATAAGAAGAATATGGGGTTTGTTCCTAAGTGGTTAGAATTCAAAATATAACATTTTGGTGAATTTTATTATTTTTGTAATTTTTATTATTTTTTAATTATTAAAATATTAAAATAATGATAAAAAATCAACTTTTTTAGAAAATTGCAATTTTAATTTTCTTAAATTTCTCTAATATCAGAGAGGCTCCAAAACCAATTTGGTGAATTTTTGAAAAGTATTTTGAAAGTTATGAATTTTTTAAAGTTCAAATTGGCTAAGTGGCTTAATCAACCCATTTGATGGGGCTAACCAAGTCCAATTGACTTGAAATTTTTATAGTGGATTCCTATGATCCTAAAGGTCAGTAGAGAATTGATTTCAAGTCAATTTGATCTATGGTTAACTCTAATTAATTAAAGTTCAATTTTAGGTATTTAGGCCAATTAGGGTTAATCTGAGTGAATTAACTCAAGTCCTATTTTTCCTAGGGTTTTCTAGTCATAAGGAACATCACCAAATTTTCCTAGAATTTATTTCACAACATGCTAGTTTTTGCAATTAAAATACTCAAAACAGCAACATGCATTTGAAAAATCAATAACTTTTCACAGAGATGGCCTCTGACCTTGGAAAATTCAGGGAATGTTCCCAAGTTCAGAAGCTTCAAAAGCCCTATGGTCTCATGCCATGGTGAATTGTATGAATGCATGGATAATTAAAACAATGTAGGGAGTAAATAATTAATTAAAAATAAAGTACTGGACAAAATTAATTAATTTCTTTTCCACATTATTCTCCTCTGTTCACTGAGCAAGAGGGTATTTTTATTTTATTTTTGTGATTTTTCTACACAAAGATATGGATTTTTGAAGTTCTGGGATTTAAATAAATCAGAAAATACCCTATTTATCTACTTATCCACGCGGCGCTGACTCAACCTCGGCGGCTCCAAATTAACACGCGTCGTTCCCAGGTTCGGCGCCGCCATCTGACTCGGCTGTCCGGGGCCCCGCGGTTCACGTACCATCTGCCGGTCCGACGCAATCCAAGCCGTCCACCCAATACACGCGCGATCCGACGGTTCCTGGTCATCGTCTACGACTGGTGCAATCCCGTGACCGTCCACACTCTAACCCTAAGAACTCTCTCGATTCTCAACGGATTTTTGTGTTCTTATGCTCTATGGATTCGTCTTGAAGAGACGAACACATCCATACGGTGAACATGCATTTAAATTGACTCAAATTAAAATAAGAATCTCTGGAAGCTCGGGAAGAAGAGGGAGTCCATACCTTTGCTCAGAGAAGTGAAGCTTCGATCTGAGAGTTGTGTCATCTTCGACTGGGTCTAAGTAAGCTCCAGATGAAGTCCCTTGGCCTGGTGAATTGTCTAGCTATGAAAGTCACCACAGCCGATCACAAAGCTTGGAGGCTGGAGCAACTGGGTGGCCTGGAGATGGGGCTTTCAATGGGAAACTTCTCCTCTTAGTCCAGTGAAGGTGTAGGAACAAGCAATTTCGGGATTGGCTCACTGTGAAGAAGTGTCCTGGTTTTTGGGCTAAAGTTTGAGCTCAAAATTGAGCTCAGCTGGAGGGAATTGGGGCTGGAATTCAGTGGGGATCAAGTGCTCTATGTGTGGAGAGTGATCTGGAATGATTTTGGCAGAGTTTCCTTAAGGTTTGGTTCAGCACCTCCTTTTACCATTATTGGCATGGTCACATGCCAAACTTTCATGGCTTCCTATGGCTTGTGAATGGCTCATGCATGGCTCCATGTGGCTTAGGGAAAAGTTTAGTCAATTTCATGAAAATGGGTTTTGTGACTTTTGGCATTTTGGTGAGAGTTGTCATGAGGTTTAATTTTGGAATAATCCAATGATGAATTTAGGATTTAGGTATTGAGTTTAATTGAAAGTATGATGAGGGGAAATGTCATATGGGCTTTGGGACCAATTTTGGGCCTTTGGATGTGGTAAAAGATGGGCTTTTAAAATGATTTAAGGAATGGGCCTTTTAGTTTAAAAATGAATTTATGGATGGGAGTTTTGTAAAGAGGTTGGGCCAAATAATTGTTGATTTTGGTTTAGGGATATGTCATGAATGATTTGAAATAAATTTGAGGTGGTTTGGGCTTGAATTGGGTTGAATTTGAGTTCATTTGGTAAAGAGGCTAAGGTGGGCCAAAATGGGCTACCATGGGCCAATGTTGGGCTAGGGTTGAAATTGATGTAAAATAAATGTTGGGAAATGTTTATGGGAGTGTTTCAAAGAGGTTTTGGCTTTGGTTGGGTTTTGATTTTGGGGTTTGGGTCTATTTGGGCTAGGTTTAGGTTTAGGTTTAGGTCAAAATTGGGCCTTTTGATTTTGGGTTGAATTTGAGTGGGGTTTGGGTCTAAATTTTGGGAAAATCATGTTAGTGTTTTGTTTATAGGAATGTTAAGGAAGGTTTAGAAAAGATTTTGGGTTAATTGGAGTTGAATTGGGTGAGTTTGGGCTAAGTTTGGGTCATGGGTTCAAATTGGGCTTTAAGGCCCAAAGTGAAATTGGATTCAAATGTCAATCAAATTGGACTTGGATTTGGTCTAGATTGGTGTTGGGGATGTTGATTTGAAGTTTAGAATTGAATTGGACCAGAATTTGGGTCAATTGGGTAGGTTTGGTTTGACATTGGATTCACTTTGGGTTAAAATGGGTCAAATTGGTGATTTTGATAAATGTGGGGTAAATTGACAAAATTGGCCCATGATGTAGTTGAACAAAATGAAATTGGGAATATTTGGGATTTTCTGGAATTTTCTGGGAATTTTCTGAATTTTTGGATTTTTTGGCTAAGAGGGGTATTTTAGGTATTTGGAGGGTATTGGGAGGTATTTTTGGAATTTTTGGTATTTTTGGCTATGGATGATCAATTTGATTGGTGAGGAAATGTTTAGGAATGATTTTGGAGAATTTTGGGTGATTTGGAAATTTTGGAAGATTTGGATAATTTCAAGGGTTTTGGGTAGGTTAGGCGGGTGTAGGGTCCCGGGGGTCAAAAATTGGAAAATTGGAAATTTGGAAAATTGGAAATTTGGAAAATTGGAGCTTGGGTGAATGTAAGTGGAAAGAAATCATTTTGGTTGAGCTATGAAGCCATATCAAGCCCACATGAGCCATGAAAGGGACTCATTTGAGGTATCCACTATGTTGTTCCTAACCCTCTTAGCCAAGGGCTTAGGGGTTAAGGACCATCCATGTGAATCACCTTCATGAGTCAGGAGGTCAAGTTGGGTATGGGTGTGGTTTTAAGAGGTGTGTGAAAGTGTAGTGCATAGGTGTAGTGTGTGTGTAAGTCAACCTTTCACCAGACCAGGCCACCCAGGGCAGTCCTAAGGCCAAAGAGTCCTATAGGAACTCATCCTTTAAACTTCCATATTTGATTTCAACCCTCTAGGAGATTAGGGGTCTACAATCAAGTTTGTGGAGTTTGCAGGGAGTTAAGAAGTGGTTTGAATTTCTAAGTGGTGGGTCCCAATTCTAATCCTCTAAGATAGTCAAAGGAAAAGCCTAAGGCTAGATCCTAAGTACTAAAGAGAGAAGAGAAGACCTCATCAAAAATGAGGTCAACAGAGATTACATAGGCATCCCTTTAAAAAGTCGTTAACACTCTTCAAATTTGATTTGCACCGACTTTGGGCACCGGAAGCGCCAGATAGGGCACCAACAGTGCTCTATTGTGCCATTTAATTTTGTGCTCTATGGATTTGGGCGTCGGCAGCGCTAGAATACTTTTTCCACCATTTTGCTCCTTTTACTCTGGATTCACTCCATTTTGCATCTTTTTACTCCAATCACCTAAAATCATCATACCTGCAACAAATCATGAAAAATATCTTTCTTTAAATTGCAATATCACAAAAAATGGTTAAAATTAGATAGCAAAAACCGTATATTTTTTGGTGCATCACATACAAATGTTTTATTCCTAATGTTTATCTCATTTTATCATGAGATATTATGTCATGTGGTATCTCTGTAGATATTATTTTTTTTATGATTCTTATGTTGTCATGTCAAATGTCATATCAATGTCAATGTTTTTGTTTTGTCATTGTTTAATGTCATTTTATTATTTCTTCTTTAAGTTTGGTGAATATCCTAATAGTTCTAGTTTTATTTTATTGATAGCTAACCTTATAGTCCAGTTTTGTTGTTTTTGTTGTCATATTATTTTTGTTGTTTATTTTAGGTTTCGTGGCAAACCTAAAAGTTTCAGTTTTATCATTTATTATTATTTTTTATCTTTTTATTGTTGATTTTTTATTATATTTTATTTTCATCGATCGTCCTGCAAAATAGAGTTAACACACCCTATAACATGCAAAGAAAATTTAAATAAAATTTGACTTCATCCTACAAAGAAAATATCGTCAGAAATAAAAAAAAATATTTAGATTACCTAGTAAAAATGTCCATTGTTTCAAAGTTGTCGGATATCCAATTTTAGTTGACATTTTGATTTAATATCGAAAATTGAATTTTTGATTTGAATTTGATAAGAATTTAGTTTTAAGAATTAGACTTTTAAATTTAGTTGTCATATGAAATTAATAAGTCTAATTAAATTTTAGACTTAATATCATTTAATTTTAAGGTTTTGCAATTAATCTATATTATCATTTGAATAATATTTTTAGACTCGATGTCATTTGAGCCTAAAGGTTTGGATTTTAGATTTTTAGATTCAATTGTCACTTGAATCTAAATAAAATTTTTAGACTCGATGTCATTTAGAGTCTAAAGGTTTGGAGTTGAGTCTAATAGAAATTAGACTTTAAAAGTTTTGATACATTTTTATTTTTATCTAGAATTTATATGTTTTATGTTGAGTTATGTTTTACTTGTAAGTTTTAAGTTTGATTTAAGTTTAATCTGTTAATTTATGTCAAGTCGATTGATTTATGTCAAATTATGTCAAGGAAAATTATGTTATTTTATGTTGATTTATATTGTTTTAGATTCCAATTTGAATATAACTTTCGTTTTATGTTTAGAAATGTCTAGTTAAATTTAATTTAAAATTTATGTTGAACTAAGTTTGAATTTTTGTCATGTTAAGTTAATCTAAATTTAGGTTTAACTCAAATATAAGATTTAAATTAAGTTTGACTTGGGTATAAATTAAACCTAAAACTTTAGATTTTACTAAAATTTAATACAATGTGAATTTTGAGTTGGGTTTGGATTAAATTAGGTTTAAGTTGAGCCTAGGCTTATGGTTGACTCAAGTTCATATGAGTTGATTTCAAGTTAGATTTATGTTAAATTGGATTTATTGTCATGTTGAGCCTAAGTTTAGTTTTGACTTAAGTCTGATGTGATTTGGACTTATGTAAGGTTTGATTTAATTTTTATGGTTGAGTTAAGTTAGGTTCTAGTTACGTTGAACCGACTTAAGATTGACTCAAGTTGAACTCAAGTTTAGTTTAACTTGGGTTCCAGTTACGTTGAACCTAAGTTATAAGTTTTTTGTTTTGTAAGGATTTGTTGTTAATTGAACCTGATTAGGTTTATGTTTAATTAGTTCAATGTTAATTAAATCTAATTTAGGTAAGTTTTAATTGATTAGTTAAGCTTAATTTGGGTTAAGCCAAATTAGTTTAAGTTTAATTAAAATTAATTTAGGTAAGTTTTAAATGATTATTTAGGCTTAATTTGGGTTAAGCCTAATTTGTTTAAGTTTAATTAAACCTAATTTGGGTAAAGTTTAATTGAGTAATTAGGCTTAATTAGGGTTAAGCCTAATAAGATTTATTAGATCTAATTTGGGTAAGGTTTAATTGATTAATTATGCTAAATTAGGGTTAAGCCTAATTGGTTTAAGTTTAATAAAACCTAATTTAATTAAGACTTAATGGATTAATTAGGTCTAATGGGTTAGACCTAATTTAGTTTGAGTTTTATTTGAGTTCATTTGATGTTTGAACTCAAATTTGACCTAACTTATGGTGGATGAGTTAAGTGAAGTGGATTTTTTTTTAAGTTTAAAGTTTTTTTAGGATTTTTAATATTAAAATTTTAAATCCTAACGAAAGAAATGTTATTTAAGTTTTTGACAAGTTAGAATCTGCTATTTTAGGGTTTTAATTTGTTTCCCTAGATTCCTAGTCAATTTTCTATTTAATTTTTCTAATTTCTATTTTTTAGAATTATTTTTAAAAATAATTACTAAATCTCATGAAATTTAAGAAATGTTATTCTAAATAATTTTTCTGTCTTTGGGAAAATCAGAGATTGTTCCTAACATGCTAGGAATTATTCCCTCAAATTTTCATATTTTTCTAACTTAAAAATAATTTTTAATTATTAAAATACTCCAGAAGTGCTCATTGTAGTGCTCATTGTTCAGAATTCAGAAGTATTTTTAAATTATTTTTGTGATTTTTCTATGCAAAGTTATGTATTTTTGAAGTTTTTAAGGTTTATCTGAATTATATTAAATCCAAATAAAAAATTAAAAATTCCAGTTCCACATTGTAGTGCTCATTGTTCTGAATTCAGAAGTATTTTTAATTTATTTTTGTGATTTTTATATGCAAATTTATGTATTTTTGAAGTTCTTGAGGTTTATTTGAATTATATTAAATCCAAATAAACCTTAGAGCGTCGCGTGTCATCGGACACGTCGAAATGCGGCTGATCCACTGCGGGGACCTGAACAGCGGAGTGGCTATCGTTCAATCTAAACCGTATGTCTTTTAAACAGAAGATCGGATGACTCTCTGTCATCGTCTTCCTTCCTTCTCAACCCGAACACCGTCCGTGTTCTAGGCTTAATATCTCGGCCAAATCTTTATGAAACTTCATGAAATTTGTTTCAGAAGCTTCATCATGAGGAACCAAACACATCCATACAGATTTATACATGTTTTGAGTTACTTTGTTTCACAATGTGTCAAACCTGAATGAAATTAGGGTTGAATAATCCATATGTTGGCCACAGTGTGTCTAGCTCTAAATTGATTAGTCTAGAAGTGTCATGTGGTCTAGAGAGGACTTCCCCGCTGTCGAATTTGAGCTCAAATCAAGTCTCTATATGACTTTGATCAAAGGGAGGCTTGGCTTGAGGTAGTTGATCAAAATCTAGTTTAGAGGCTATGGAGATAGTAATTTTTTATTTGTCCTCACACAATCCCTAGATGGGTTTAGGATGGCTAATTTGAAGGTTTGAAGAGTTTGGTTTCAAGCTTCCATTTTGTCCTGGTTTTAGGCTTCTTGGGTTGACTTAATTAAGCTAACTTAGTGGGTTTGGTGGCTTGGTTTCATATGGGATCTATTTCTTAGTTCATAAACTGAGTTTTTGATGTTGAGAGTTAAGGGAATAGAGCAGAGTATAAGTTTTTCTGATTTCCTCCTCTCCTCTTCCATGTGTTCATGTCTAACCCTATTTATAGCCATGGTGATGGCTAGGGCTGAGCTTAGCTTGGCTAGGAGTCATCTAGGGAAGTTCTTAACTACCTCATAAATGCCTTGGATAGAGTGGTGGCTGTCAATTAAATTGATTTTGGGCTTTTAAAAATGATTAACACATGTAGGGTTTTCACATGGTTACATTTAAGGTAAAATTAAATTCTTCTTATTTGATCTTTTGGGAGGTTGATATGGCATGTTAACTTACCATCGTATAGCCTTCCCTTCATGTTTTAATAATTTGTTAATGGTGTTAAGGAGAGAAAGCCACCTTAACCCCCTTACTCATGTCATGCATAAATAAATTATCGTGGTATTTAACCATGGTAAAAAGTCTATCCTAGGCTATGGTTCTTTTTTATTGGATGATGAAGGAGGTGGCTAAGATAACCTTAGTCATGGCTAGCCACATCACCTTGGAGAGGAAGATGATTCATACCTTGAAATGGTAAGGTTTTGCCACTTCATTTTTCATGTCATCATGTCTTTTAACCATAGTTTGAAATATTATATTATAAATTATTAATGGGTCAATTAATTTTTGATGGTCATATAGATTGTGTCTAACTTATATGAGTTCATCCATGATGTCATTAATGAGCTTAAAATTTTAAAAACCATTTATTGACATGGGTTAAAATTTCATTTCATGGCTCTTTTGCAATTCCATTCTTAATTAATTATTTCCTTAATTAAAATGTTGGAAATTATATTATTGACCAATAAATTAATCAAAATAATTTTCAAATTTATTTGATTAATTTATATTATTTTAGTTTAAAATTTGGCATGGTCTTATTATATTTCCCCTTTTAAACTAATTATGTCAATAATTAAAAATATTGTAAAATATATTTTGGTTAATAAATTAATCAAAAATAATTTTGGATGTAATTATTTGATTAATTTTTATCATTTTTGTTCAAAATTGGATATTTTGACCAAATTTGATACATGTTGCCTAGAATGGGCCAATTTTAGGATTTAAGTCATTCAAAGACCAATGTAGTGACATTTAGCTTAAATTTTAGTCATTTTGATTAATGTCATGCCAATGTTTGTATTTGAAGTTAATTTTGGGGTCAAAGGGGCATGGGTTAGCCATTATGATCAATTTTAACCCTTTTTAGTCAAGAATTGACCAATGCGGTTAACTTAGCTGTCTTTATATTATGTGTGGATTGTTTTGACTAAATATTTTGATTACTTAGTCAAAAAGGTTGACTAATGAAGTCAATATAATATTTTGGGGTCATGGTTTTATAATTTTAACTTAATTTGTTATTTTAGGCTATGAGATCAGTATAGTGGTGTTTAGGTCATAAGTTGACAAATTTTGTCTTGTTTATGTCAAAGATTGATCATTATTGATCTGAGTTGATCATAATTGATCAATTTAGATCCAAGATTGACCTAAATGATTTATTTAACCTTATCATAGTTAATTTATTCACATGGTTATTAATTTTAGCAACCATTCCTACATTTGACTAAGGTTGGTAATGTTGGGTCAATTTAGTGTTTTCGATTGATTAATGATTTATATTTAATCAATTTGTTACCTGAGATGTCTTACTGGTCAATGTGGTAAATACCAAGTCAATAAGGAGTTCATTAAGTCATGAATTGACCTTTTGACCAAATTTTAATCATTTAAATAAAAGATTTACAAATTTGATCAATTTTATTTAAATTAATCATTTCATTTTTTTTAATCATTGATTTGATTAATTTAGTATGTCATTTTGAAGTCAAAAGGCCTTTGCATGGGTTTTACTGACCCAAGAGAAAAAGGTCAAGATTTTCATGCTTGTTTTACACTGATTTTGATGATATTGCACTTTAAAGAAAAATATTTTTTGTGTTTTTCTGCAGGTATGAAGAATTAAGGACAAAGGAACAAAAATATGCAAAAATGAGTGGATTTGGAGCAAAAAGGATTAAATTAGGTAAATTTAACCTAGGCCGCCTACGCCGAGGTCGAGTCTGTCAACGGCGTGATTTTCTCGAGAGTTTATAATTAATTACAAGGGAGGCCACCGACGGTGGGGATGGTTTAATTGCATGGTTTCTAGAAGGCCATTGATGGCGCCTCGAGGCTGCCGACGGCGGGGTCGACGGTTCTTTCCAGAAATACGTCGAATGTGGACGATTTCTGAAGGGGTGCCTTCACAACCCTTAGAAACTCTTATACAACTTTAAAAAGGAACGAAGTTAGGCCGAAAAATGGCTCTTCTTCTGGTCTCTAAAGTAATTGTTAGTGAGTCCATAGTGTAAAAGAGAGTCTATTAGTGAGTTTAATTTAGTGAGTAGGGAGTTCAAATAGAGAATTTGTAAGGAATTCTTCAAAGGATTGCAAGAGTGGAAGGGAAGTGAGAGAGCTCTTCTACATTGACGTTTCAAAGGAGAATTCCAAGAAAAAGATCCAGAGAAACATCGAGGAGTTTTCTTGGGGAGGAATTTGAGATAGGTAGTATTTAATAGTTTTTAGTGTGTAGAACTTTACTTTATTATATGAAATCTAAGTTTTATTTCATCATCTTCATGAATTCTGAGTAATTGTTCTATCTTTCTCCTGGTTTTGATGTTTTTGTGAAATGATTATATAATTAGTCTATTAAATAAATTATAAAAGAAATTGTGATGGTACTATACCTAAACTTATTTTACTATATCAATTGGCTAGTTGTATTGTTAAAATCCGTGAAGAATTCTTAAGACCTGACAGTGGGCAAAGGATTCTTAACTTGTATGTATTAGATTTCTCTTCGCAAGGTAGACGGGTAAATCCATGAAGGGAGAAGTTCAAATAAATAGGGAAATAATAATAATCGGGCATAGAATTGAAGATTTTAGAGCGACAAGCTAAAATCCTCAATTTGGTTCTATCGTTTGGGTACTGATGTCTAGATTGTTAGCCCTTAGGTGAGGGGAACGTGGGAGCTCCGAAGTGAGAGCCGGTATCCTCCCAGACTAGCCGCAGAATCAGTATCCAAGCATAAGATTAGTCAATGTTTTTTATGCCTGGACCAAAGAGTAAAGAATAGGTATGCTCCTATTTGGCACACACATTAAAACTGATTATTAATGGGTAATCAATTACAAAGTCAAGGAGCTGCTATTGAAAACATAGAAAACCAATTAGGCAAATTGCTACTGCACTGAGCTATAGACTTGTTGGAACTTTACCTAGCAAAGTTGAAGTAAATCCTAACGATTAATGAAAAGAACAGATTAAGGTTATTCAATTAAGAAGTGGAAAAGAGTTGGAAATAAGAGTTCAAAAAGAAACTGTAGTTGAAAAGAAAAAAGAAGAAACTGAGGGAGAAAACAAAAGTTTAGATCATGATTTTCCTCTGGAACCTATGGAAATTACTGTTGAAAAACCACCTCCACCATTTCTTCAAAGACTAAAGCAAAAAGATAATAGAAAAAGATTTTCTAAATTTTTAGAAATTTTGCAAAAATTGTCAATAAATATTCCTTTTGTTGAAGCTTTAGAACAAATGCCTGATTATGTTAAATTTATGAAGGATATACTCAATAAAATGAGGATTTTATTAGATCATTAGACTGTTGCACTCAGTGAAGAGTGTAGTTCTATAATTCAAAGAAAACTTCCTTAAAAACTTAAAGATTCTGGTAGTTTCACTATTCTGTGTGCTATTGGTGAAAAATTTTATAGGCGAGCATTATGTGATTTGGGAGCTAACATAAATTAGATGCCTCTATCAACTTTTAAAAGGTTAAAAATTGGAGATATTGCACCAACTTCTGTAACTTTATAGTTAGCTGATTGATCTATTACACATCCTAAGGGAATTGTAGAAGATGTTTTGGTCAAGGTTGATAAGTTTATTTTTCCTATGGACTTTATCATTCTAGATATGGAAGAAGATAAAGAAATTCCAATCATTTTAGGAAGACCATTCCTAGCTACAGGAAGAGCTATGATAGACGTTCAAAAAGGAAAATTGATTATGAGAGTAAATGACCAAGAAGTAAACTTTAACATCTCAAAGTCCATGAAATATCCATCAATAGAAAAAGATGATGAATGTTTCAGAATGGATATATATGATAATTTGAAATGAGAATCTTTCCAAGAAAATTATGAAGAAAAAGAAGATATAGAAAAAGATAATTAAAAAGAAATAGAAACTGAAGAAGTTGATTGTATTCATGAAAAATATGAAAAGCTTGATTTAACATCACCAGAAAATCAAACATTAATTCCATTTGTCCCTGAACTTCAATTAAAGAATCTTCCAAATCATTTAAAGTATATATTTTTAGGAGAGTTTTCAACATTACTAGTAATTGTATCATCAGACTTAAATGAAATTCAAGAACAAAAATTAATGGATACATTAAGAAAATACAAAAGAACTTTTGGTTGGACTTTATCTAATATTAAAGAAATTAGTCTTTCGATTTGTATTCACAGAATTTTATTAAATGAAGAACATAAACCAAGAATTGACCCTCAAAGGAGATTAAACCCTATAATGAAAGAAATAGTTTAAAAAGAAATTTTAAAATGGTTAGATGTTGGAATTATATATCCTATTTCGGATAGTGCTTGAGTAAGTCCAATTTATTGTGTTCCCAAGAAAGGAAGAATAACTGTTGAAGAAAATGAAAATAAATAATTAATTCATATCAGACAAATTTCTGGATGGCGTATTTGTATAGATTATCAAAAATTAAACGAAGCCACCCGAAAAGATCATTTTCCTCTTCCTTTTTTAGACCAAATGTTAGATAGGCTTGATGGACATAAGTACAATTGCTTTCTGGATGGATATACTGGTTGCCATTAGATACCTATTGCTCCCGAGGATCAAGAGAAAACAACTTTTACTAGTCCTTACAGAACTTTTTCTTTCATAAAGATGCCTTTTGGACTATGTAATGCACCTGCAACATTCCAGAGATGTATGATGTCGATTTTTAGTAAATTAATAGATAATGGAATTGAAGTATTTATGAATGATTTCTCTGTGTTTGGAACATCATTTGACACATGCTTAAATCATCTTGAAAAAGTTTTGGAGCTATGCGAAAAAACTAACTTAGTTCTAAATTGGGAGAAATGTCAATTTATGGTTGCAGAAGAAATTGTATTAGGACACAAAATTTCAGAAAAAGGCATAGAAGTAGACGTCGCAAAAATTCAAGTAATAGCTAAATTATCACCTCCTACTACTGTAAGCGGGGTAAGAAGTTTTCTTAGACATGCTGGTTTCTACAGGCGTTATATTAAGGGTTTTTCAAAAATTACAAAGCCTCTATGCCAACTTTGAGAAGAAGACAAGAAATTTGAATTTACTAAAGACTGCTTAAATGCCTTTGAATTATTAAAGGAAAAACTAATCACAACACCTGTAATAGTTTCACCTAACTGGGAGAAACCGTTCGAACTAATGTGTGATGCTAGTGATTATGCTATTGGAGTTGTTCTTGGTCAAAGATATGACAAAATTTTTAAGGTTATATACTACGGTAGTAGAACTCTTAGTGATGCTCAAATTAGCTATACGGTTACTGAAAAAGAGTTATTGGCTATTGTATAATCTTTTGATAAATTTGGATCATATTTAATTGGAAAAAAATGTATTGTGCATACTGATCATTCTACTGTTAAATATTTGATGCAAAAGAAGGATACTAAACTAAGATTAATTAGATGGGTACTTTTAATGCAATAATTTGATTTTGTGGTGATTGATAGAAAAGGAACTGAAAATTAAATTGTTGATCATTTGTCGAGATTATAATATAATGTATTATCTGACACCGATAAAGAAATAATAGACAGTTTCCCCGATGAAAAACTTTATAATATTAATGAGTGGAAAATACCTTGGTTTGCAGATATAGTAAATTATTTAGTAAGCGATATTATGCCACCTATGCTAGCATTGCAGCAACAGAAAAAATTTGTTCATGAATCAAAATCATATTTTTGGGACGAACCATATTTATATAAGCAATGTAATGATCTTATTATTAGGAGATGTGTGCCTTATGAAGAAACTGAACAGATCATTCAGAAATGTCATGTTTCTAAAATTGGAGGACATTTTTGAATTGATAAAACTGCATATAAAATCTTACAAGCTGGATTTTATTGGCCTACACTTTTTAGAGATGTTTACAGTTATATCAAAAACTTTGATAGATGCCAACGAGTAGGTAATATATCTAGAAGAAATGAAATGCCTCTAAATTTCATATTAGAAGTTGAGATTTTTGATGTTTGAGATTAGATTTCATGGGACCATTTATTCTTTCATTTATGAACTTATATATTTTAATTGTTGTTGGTTATGTATCAAAGTGGATAGAAGCACAAGCTTTACCTCGGTGTGATGCTAAAAGTGTTTCAAGATCATAATGAAAAAAATTTTCACAAGATAAAACTGCATATAAAATCTTACAAGCTGGATTTTATTGGCCTACTCTTTTTAGAGATGTTTACAGATATATCAAAACCTGTGATAGATGCCAACGAGTAGGTAATATATTTAGAAGAAAGAAATGCCTCTAAATTTCATATTAGAAGTTGAGATTTTTGATGTTTGAGATTAGATTTCATGGGACCATTTATTCCTTCATTTGGGAACTTATATATTTTAATTGATGTTGATTATGTATCAAAGTGGATAGAAGCACAAGCTTTACCTCTGTGTGATGCTAAAAGTGTTTCAAGATTCTTAATGAAAAATTTTTCACAAGATATGGTATGCCGAGAATGATTATCACTGACGGAGGATCCCATTTTAGGAATAAATACATTCAAAGATTGGCAGGAAAGTTTAATATTGTTCATTAATTCTCTACTACCTGTCATCCTCAAACTAGTGGTTTAGCTTAAGTTTCTAATAGAGAGATCAAACAAATTTTAGAAAAGACTGTAAACCCTAATAGTGTAGATTGGTCTGCAAGACTGGATACTGCAATATGGGCATACAAGACTGCTTATAAGACTCTTATTGGTATGACTCCTTACAGGCTTATATATGAAAAAACTTGTCACTTACCAGTAGAATTGGAGCATAAAGCATTTTGGGCGATTAAAGAATTCAATTACAATTTGAAAAATGCTGGTGAGAAGAGAAAGCTGCAATTAAATAAATTAGAAGAATTAAGAAATTAATCTTACCATAACAATAGAATTTATAAGAAAAAAACTAAATTTAAGACATGATCGGAAGATTAACCGAAAGAACTTTGAACCAGGATAAGAAGTTTTGCTTTACAATACACGACAATAATTATTGCTTGGGAAATTGAAGTCTCGTTGGTTAGGACCCTTTACTGTAAATCAGGTTTTTACTTATGGAGTTATTGAAAATGAACATCCAAAAACTAGGAGTAGATTTAAAGTAAATGACATGGATTAAAACCATATTTTGAGGGTAAAAGACCAAAATTTAAAGAGGTTTTAATGCTCAGTCAACCTGAATAACATCTGAATAGGTCGTGCTGACGACGTTAAACCAAGCGCTTTATGGAAGGCAACCCATAGTTACTTTTAATAGTTGTGTGTTTATTTTAAATTATTATTATTTAGTAGTAAAATTATGTCCTACTACTTAAATTTACCCTTTGATTATCATAGAATTTGAATCCATAAAGAAAATTTGGAACATATTGGACTACAACATTTTTATGCAAAATTTTGCCTAGGGCGCCGACGGCGCGCTAGACGCCACTGACAGCAGGTTTTTCCCGAGAGCTTTGGAATTTAAGTGCATAAGGCTCGCCGACGTTGCCTTCAAGGCCGCTGACAGCAGGATCGGTAATTGGGTAGTATTTCATGTTCAAAGCAACAGTTTTTGGCGGTTTTTAGCGAATTTTTCCTTTATAAACTCTTATGGACGGTTCCTAAACATTCCTAACTCCCCAAAACGTATAGATTCTCTTTTCAATTCTTCCCAAATGGCTTTCAATTCGATTGACAACCCAATATTTCAAGTTTACAATAGGAGAAAGTTCGTCAGTGTGGAGGCGCAGTGACTCTTCAACATGGTAATCTCGAAGAAAATGTTGATTAAAGAAAGAGGATTTGTCAATAGAGGACAAAGTGATTCTTTGTCACCAATTGAAGAAATGATTATGCGAAGAAGATGGGAAGTGTTCTGCTACACTACTGCCGTAGTAGTCATTCTAGTGGTTAAAGCATTCTACGCAAATTTACATGGAATAAACCAAGGAAGTGTTTATGTGCAAGGTAGGTGGATTGCATTTAATTCTGGGAGAATTAATGAGTTATATATGCTTGAGAATGTTCCAGTCTGTTACTTTTCAAATTTTGTGCCGACAAAAGAAAAGATGAATGATATATATCAATTTTTGATGGACGAAACCCATGAATGGGAAGTTAGAGAGAACAGGTATGTTAGTTTCTCTGCTACTCTCTTAAATCCTGTTTCGAAACATTGACACTTTTTCATCTCTACCAAGTTGTTGCCGACGATGAAAATAGGCAAGGTTACGAAAGAAAGTGCAATTTTAAACTATTGCATTATGAGGGGATGGCCATTGATATTGGATCGATTATTATGAAATCTGTTTATGGCTTGATCGTTCAAGGATCATCCCAAAGGCTTGGACATCCTTTCACAATTTTCTCGATTTGCAGTTTGTTTCAAGTTTTGTACGAGGTTTGGGAGAAGATATTGCTACCTTGGAAACCCTTAGATCCAACTCAAATGTTCCCAACCATTGATGGAGAGAGTGATGTAGGTTTGATCCTGGATCAAGCTTTGCATAATTTTGTTCCAGTTCAACCTTTAATAGTAGACAGACAAGACACCAATACTCATGCATAAAATCAAAAGTCTGGAGAATCAGGTACAGAACTTAACAAGCACAGTTAACAATATGTTTGATTTCTTTGATCACATCGATTGGAGAATGAAAGAGCATTTTGACCATACTGGACAATTTGAAGCAAGTTTTGTGCGATTGATGAAAAAGGATGGGATTGATCGATGAAGATTCCACTGAAGAATTCCCATTTCGACCTTTTTACAACTTGTTTGTCCATGTTCAAATGATGGGAGATATCAAAAGAGAGACCAGTACTAGTTCAGAAGAGTAGTAGACTTAATTAATTTATTTCAGTATATTGTGTTTGATTTAAACAATGTTTGTTTGTGTGTTTGATTAGTTTGTCTTTAATCTCAGTAAAGATGAGATTAGGTTTGAAATGTTTGTTTTCAGCGTTCTGAGTGTTGTAGCTTGGATTGCGACGCTGATTGATGGATTTAGGTTGAAAGAATGCCTACTTATGTGTGTTATGTGTTGTGTATTAAAAAAAACTTGGATTTAATATACAAAAATGTGAATTTTGTTGTGTGTACGTTTATTTGTGTTAATACATCACCAAATTAATTAAAATATATAATAAAAAGGATCGAACGGATGACGACAAGGCTTAAAATTGAGAAAAATTGCAAAATGTTCAATTTTAGAGAATCTCACCGACGGCGTCCTCAAGGCCGCCGACGGCGCAATTTTCCCAAAAAGAACATAATATTAACTCCATAGAGCCCGCCGACGACGCGAATGAGGCCGCTGGCAGCACGGTCGCGAAAAATACTTATTTATCGCGATTTTGACCGGTCAAATGCCACTATTCATCTTCTTCTCCTCCTTTTACCTAAAAAACTGACCTAGGGCTTGAGAGATCTTGGATTTGGAGCGATTTCAACCAATTCTAACACCGGATTTCATCTTCCCTTGGTAGAGCTTCACTCCTATGTAAAAATTTTTTTTTTTCACCATGAATTTCTTCCACATTGAGAAATTTTAGGAAATTTGATAATGTGGAGAAAAGACTTGGAAGGAATTCATGGAAGTTGATTTAGATTGTTTTAAACCCAATTTAGAAACCATTGTGGTATTATTTTAGAGATTAGTTGGAATTTTTTTATGATTTGATAGATCGAGCGATGGCTTCAAGACAAAAGAGAAGACTTGAATTTGATGAAACTCGATTCGTTATTGTAAAATCCTAATAGAGGTACACTTCACTTTTCCAAAGTAAGAAGTGTATTCAAGATAGAGTTTTTGAGAATCCTGGAGGAGAGGTGGAACGAGTTATTAAGGAGAGAGGATGGGAGAATTTTTGCTATACAACAAACAAAGATGCTGTCGAAGTTGTTAGAAAATTTTACTCGAATCTGACTCAAATTGAGGACGAGCCTGTCCATGTAAGGGGTTTCTCTATCGAATTTAGTGCTAATAGAATTAACTCTTTTTATGAGATTCAAGACTATTATAGTAGCGAGTTTGAAACTTTTGGAGCAATGGAAGGTCCGTTGGATGATCTTATCGACTTTCTGACTGATAGGAAAGGAGTTTGAAAAATTAAAAATCGTGAACGGATTAACTTTCCACTGTCCATGATGAATGCCACTGCTAAGGCATGACATTATTTCATCTATTAACTATGCTACCTACATACCTTCATAGTGAAGTCTCGAGAGAGAGAGAGCTGTTCTGATTTTCTGTATTCAGAAGAATGGAAGAATTAATGAGGGGAAGATAATCTATAAGAATATTATGGCTACTCTGAGGAGTGAGACAAGTGGATCTTTAGGGCATCCTGGCATCATTTATGCACTTTGTCAACTGTCTGGAGTTGAAGCTAGAGATGATGAGGAATGGGTTTATCCTATGAAACCCATTACTAAAAGAAATATAAAGACTTATACATCCCATGAGGAATGGAGATTAGGGAGTAGGAGCAAAGAACCATCTACTAGTAGAGATATCCCTTCTACTAGCTATGACCCTCTTGCCTCCAGTTCCCCTACCTTGTATGATCTGATGAATGCCATGACCCTGCAGAGGAAAAGTTTTGAGAAATTAGATCAAAGATTAGAAAAGATTGATAATAGGTTTAAAGGGCTAGAAAGAAGACACGATCATGATAATGAGTATCTTCAGAGGCATTCAGATTTTGAGATGGCTTATTACGATGCTCAGGCTAGTTATTACTGAGGAGAGCCAGATGTGACTTTTCCAGAGTGCCCCATATATTCTCAGTATCAGCCCAATCCTTCTACTGAGCAGGGTGATGACAACAATGTATGGAATTTTGATGCTTGAATCATTTGAATGTGATGTATTGTTTGTACTTGTGTTTGTTTTTGTTTAAGTTGTTGAACTTTTATTCTTATGGATTGTATTGTGGACTATGCATTATTTACTGTGATATGTGTTTAGTGTGGTAGTTTACATTTTCATTTCTAAATTCTTGTGATATCTGTAATAGTAAGTGTAATTGTGAACTGTTTAGTTTAAATTAGTAAACAATATGTTTTGTGTTGTGAAATGCATATGTCTTGTGTAGTGTAGTTAGTTGGTTTTGTTTTATGTTTAGTTCTATATACTTGTTTTAAAATTTCATTACCCCAGCAAATTTTCTAAATTGTATGTGTGTAGAAAGTATTTTAATATTACAGGACAGTTTAAGTTAGAGATTTTGAAACGAACATGCAAATATCAAAAAGACAAAAATGCTTAAAGCGCAAAGGTATGAATTTTATATTTAGAATTTTTTTTCACCCATGTACTATTTCTATTTATAGAAAAATTTAAGTTTGGGGGAGGGAAGAAAAATCTTAACTATTATATGTTCTCAAATAACATATTTTAAAAAATTATTAATATTATTTATGAGATAAAATTTAACTCTAAATACAATATTTAGATTTTTTCTAAATATTGTAAAAATTCAAAGAAATATTTTTGATAATGAGAATTAATTTTTTAGATTAAGATATTTAGTATAAGATGATAAGACTATATTTAACTATTTAAAGTAAGGAAAACTATATATTGAAATATTGAGAATCTTAGGAATTTAGTTTAGAAAGAAAAGATTGGGATTCAATAAAGTAAAAATTATGAAGTACATATAATGTAAAGAATGTTTGAAAGTTTCAAACTTAGGAAAAGAAGAGTGAAGTTCAAAATTATTAACAGGCTATCTAGATGTAGTAATCCTCACTTGAAAAAGAAAAGAAAAAAAAAAGAAAAAGGATTGAAAAAATAATCCCTGAAAAGAAAAGAAAAGAAAAGAAAAGAAAATAAGTGAGGAGAAGCTTGAGGATATGCCTTATCAAAAATTGGCTTCACTTGAATTAACCTAAAAGGAAAACTGAAAACATTTCTGAACTTATATTTATGATTAGTTTCTTACTTATAATTCTTTCATGAATTTTCTATCTTCTGAATACTCTAAGTAAATTAATATTGCAACATATAGTCATTCTTGAAATGAATAAAAAACTAGTACTCTTAATGCTGATGACTAGATAGCCTTATATTGCAAAATTAATCTAATTATTTAAAAATCTTTCTGAGAATTCTAATTATAATATTTATTTAAATCAAAATTATAGTATTTCTAAATTAAAACTGTACCACAATAAATCATAATTTTTATGTTGTATTAAGGATTACTTGAGGGCAAGTAATAGTTAAGTTTGAGGGATTTTGACCCAAGAGAAAAGGATCAATATTTTCATGCTTATTTTACACTGATTTTGATAATATTGCACTTTAAAGAAAGGCATTATTGGTGTTTTTATACAGGTATGAAGATTTAAGGACAATGGAACGAAAATATGCAAAAAAAGTGGATTTGGAGCAGAAAGGACTAAATTATGCAAATTTGACCTAGGCCGCCGACGCCGAGGTCGAGGCCACCGACTGCGTGATTTTCCCGAGAGTTCAGAATTAATTATACGGAAGACCACCGACGGCGAGGATCGTGGCCGCCGACGACGGGGACGGTTTAATTGCATGACTTCTAGAAGGCCGCCGACGACGCATCGAGGCTGCCGGTGGCGGGGTCGACGGATCTTTCCAGAAATACGTCGAATGTGGATGATTTTCTAAGGGGTGCCTTCACAACCCTTAGAGTCTCTTCTACATCTTTAAAAGGAATGAATTTAGGCCAAAAAATGGCTCTTCTTCTGGTCTCTAAAGTGATTGTTAGTGTGTCCATAGTTTAAAAGAGAGTCTATTAGTGAGTTTAATTTAGTGAGTAGTGAGTTCAAATAGAGAATTTGTAAATAATTCTTAGAGGGATTGCAAGTGTGGAAGGGAAGTGAGAGAACTCCTCCACATTAACGTTGCAAAAGAGAATTTCAAGGAAAGATCCAGAGGAACTTCGAGGAGTTTGCTTGGGGAGGAATTTGAGATAAGTAGTGTTTATTTGTTTTTAGTGTGTAGAACTTTACTTTATTATATGAAATCTAAGTTTTATTGCATCCTCTTCATAAATTTTGAGTAGTTGTTCTATCTTTCTCCTGGTTTTGATGTTTTTATGCAATGATTATATAATTAGTTCATTAAATAAATTATAAAAGAAATTGTGATGGTACTATACCTAAACTTACTTTACTATACGAATTGGCCATTTCTATTGTTAAAATCCGTGAAGAATTATTAAGACCTGACCATGGGCTAAGGATTCTTAACTTATATGTATCACATTTCTCTTTGCAAGGTAGACGGGTAAATCCTTGAAGGGAGAAGTGCAAGTAAATAGGGAAATAATATTAATCAGGCGTAGAATTTGAGATTTTAAAGTGCCAGGATAAAATCCTCAATTTGGTCCTATCGTTTAGGTGTTGATGTGTAGATTGTTAGCCCTCAGGTGAGGGGAACGCGAGAGCTCTGAAGTGAGAGCCAGTATCCTCCCAGCCTAGCCGCAGAATCAGTAACCAAGCATAGGATTAGTCAATGTTCTTTATGCCTGGACCAAAGGGTAAAGAATAGGTATGCTCTTATTTGGCACAACACATTAAAACTAATTATAATCATTTCACTTAAATATCTTAACTAAGGAGAAAGATTCTTGCTATTATCTATAATTGAACTTAACTCTAGTAGTATTAGTAAATTGTTAGTAAAACTAGTTTTTAATATAAGTTTCATATTATTATCCATTGCATATTAGTGACAGATAGACATTTCAATTTATTTACAATTCTGAATTGACTTTTGTAATCCTAGTCCGTAGGCTTTAATACTCTTTCTGTGGGATCGATATCCAGGACTTCATTAGAGTCATGTATTACTTGAATCATACGTATTCTTGCGTTTGAAAGTAACTTTGCGATTAAAGGATTAAAATATTTAATTGTTACTAAATTACATTCAAATTAGAAAAAAGTACAAGGTGGGTTCATTTACCCAAGATCTTTATGGTTTGTTATCCCTTATTATATTTTTAGGAGGTCAATATGGAAAACATTTCTTTCTTAATATATTTGGTGAATGATCCTCACAAAAGTGAGGTCAATAGTATTTTGAATATATAATGATATAGCATTGATTCTAAGACCTTAATTGATGACTTAGACGAGATAGAGTGCATATTTGGATGCTAAGCAGAGCTGTGCTAAATTATGCACCAGTGCTTAAGCGCAGTAGTTTAGAAACTATTTTTTAGAAGGATTTAATGTGGTTTAGTTGCCTTAACCATGATTTAGTGATTTATAAACGTGAATAGTGGGTCAAGGCTTAATCTAAAGCCTATAAATTGTATGGTAATGAAGAGAATGTTTTCCCCACTTCAAAATTTCATCCTATATTCTAATTAAAGAGAAAAGGGTGAGAAAAATTGCAAAAAATGTCTTCTTCGGAGAGTGAAAAGAAGAATAAAGAAGAAGCCATAAAGAATAAGTTAATAAGTCAACGTGCACAAGTGTTATACAATGGATTCCTAGCCATTAGCTTAGAAGGAATATGGAAAAGATCGCAAAGAATGAGGCTGACATCGCTTCAATTGAAGCAAAAGTGAATGAGACTAACACACACTTGGAGCATATCAGATGGCAACTAGAATGTCAGTAATACAAATTATATAGAAGAAGCGGGCAAGGTGATGTATTTGAAAAATAAGTGGATTGAAGAAGACTCAATGAGAGTTCTTCACCGCGTCCATTCTATCAAATATATATGCCGTATGGACTAGGAGAAATAAGTGAAAGACCAGGATATGGTCCTCTAAAAGGAGAATAAAATTAATTTCGTGAGTGTAGTTTGTGTTTGCTTGATTTATGTGTTTGACGTTAAGTGTGTTTCATATTAAAATTTATGTGTTTTATGTGTTTTAATGTTAAGTTTGATTTGAATTGAATCATCCTAGGACATTTAGTTTTGAGAAAATATGTTTAAATTTTTTGTATTTGTTTTAAAAAATTATTGCAAGTGTTTGCTTTTGTGAAAAATTATATGTTATTTAAGATTGAATCGATTTTGTGAAATATTGTAAATTTTGACAAGGAGGACAATAGAAAGAAAAGAAAATAGTTATTAAGATTTATAAAACCATTTAGGGGTGGATGACTTAGGCTAGATGTGCATTTAACTTTAAAACTAAAATTATTAAAATTTGTGCACTGGCACCTAAGCGCTTAAACCCCGCACTAAAGTGCAGGGTATTTGAAAGGTAGGCACATAAGCGTTAAACAAGTAGCACTTAAACGCTGGTTCATGAAAACCAATTTGTGAATGGTTTAAGGTGAAAAATAAACCCAAAACCCCCACTTTCACCCCCAACAGTCGCTTTCTTTTTCAGTTATTCGCGATTTTGGACTTAGGGCTCCTCCAAACAAGAAGATTTCTTGGTGGAATTATGTCAAATTCATTAAATGGCTTCTTATCAAAGTGAGAGCTTTACATCTATACAACAACAACAACAACAAAGCCTTAATCCCACTAAGTTTGGTCGGCTACATGAATCCTTTTTCTCCATTGCATCCTATTTAGTGTCAAATTTTCGTTTAATTCTAATAAATTAAGATCATTTTTTTATGCGATAAGCCCAAGTTTTCCAAAGTCTGCATCTGCCTTTCTTAACATAAGTTGTATTTAAAACATCTACTCTCCTAATCGGATCATCAGGTGGTCGACGTTTAATGTGACCAAACCATCTAAGGCGACTCTCTCTAATTTTATCTGTCACTGGTGTAACTCCAACCCTATTACAGACGTATTCATTTCGCATTTTGTCTCTAAGTGTAAAGCCACTCATCCACCTGATCATTCTCATCTCGGCAACACTTAACTTAACATTATGCTTCTCTTTTAAAGACCAACATTCAGCACCATAGAGCATTGAAGGTCTCACCACCATCTTATAAAATTTTCCTTTCAGTCTAAGCGGTACTTTTCTATCACACAATAGGCCGGACACATTTCTCCACTTCAACCAACCAACCTGAATTCTACTATTAACATCCACATCTATATCACCATCGCTTTGAACAATGGACCCGAGATATCTAAATCGTTCATACCTTTTAATAATTTGATCACCCAAAGTTACACTTCTCTCACTAGACCTATTATTACAAAAATTACATTCCATGTATTCAGTTTTAGTTCTACTCAAACGAAGACTTTTAGACTCCAATGTAGACCTCCATAATTCAAGTTTTTCTTGGACTTTTTCTCTTGTCTTATCCACAAGGAGGATATCATCAGCAGAAAGCATACACCAAGGTACATCCTCTTGTAAATGCCCAGTAAGACCATCCATAAATAAAGCAAAAAGATATGGGCTTAAAGCCGATCCTTGATGTAAACCAACAGAAATAGTAAAATACTTGGTCAATCCTTCTTCAGTTCGAACACATGTAACAGCTCTAGCATACATATCTTTAATGATTTGAATATAAGTCATATCAACACCTTTCTTCTCAAGGACTCTCCAAAGAACATCTCTAGGAACTTTATCGTAAGCTTTTTCTAAATCAATAAAAATCAAATGTAGATCCTCCTTATTGTAAGCTTTACATCTATGTAGGAATTTTTTATTTTAGCCATATAATTTGACACATTGTGGAATATCTGAAAACCACTATTGATGGTGAAATTTTGAGAAAATATATAGAAAATACATGGAAATGATAGTTTAACATTTTATATGTAAAGTTTA
The DNA here is from genome assembly GCA_022702705.1 of Papilionanthe hookeriana x Papilionanthe teres. Taxonomy (NCBI): domain Eukaryota; kingdom Viridiplantae; phylum Streptophyta; class Magnoliopsida; order Asparagales; family Orchidaceae; genus Papilionanthe; species Papilionanthe hookeriana x Papilionanthe teres. The sequence goes on from CM040428.1 coordinate 609,460, forward strand.
GTGATTTAGACTTGAGTTTAAGATTTATTGTGATTTTTATGTGATTTTTAGAAAATGGCACGAAAAATGAAAAGAAGCAAGCGGAAGATCACGTTCGATTCAAGAAAGTTCGTCAATTATAAAGCTAAGGATAGATATGCACAAGCGATGTAGTAAAAAAATTGATTTCTAAGTGGTATTTAAAAATTTTGGGTTGAGCTGCGGAATAGTAGATAGTTCACCGACAGTGGGAAAATTTCTATTATTTTATTTTGTAGCGGTCATTTTTGTAGTTTAATAGTTTTATGCTAATCTCCATGAGGTGGACGAAGATCAGGTTATTGTGAGAGGGAAATCAGTACCTTTTTCCCCGGAGGTAATCTATTCGTTTTACCAGCTTCCCTTGAGTTTTATTTGTTTTTATTTAATTTATAATCCTACTGAAGAAGAGTTAAATGAGATTATTTCTTCTTTTAATGTGGGAAGAGGATTTTAGAAAATAACAAATGAAAGGAGAGTAAATTTTCCTGGGTCAAAGCTTGATGCCACAGTGAAAGCGTGGCATTATTTTACTTTTGCTCGTCTACTCCCTGCGAATCATCTAACTGAAGTAACAAGAGAGAGAGCCACTCTGAACTATTGCATTTAAGATTTAAAGCCAATATATATTGGATCCTTAATCTATGAGATGGTCATTAGTTCTGCCAGAGCTGCCACTAGTGTAGGATTAGAATTAACATCCTTAAATTTTTCTTTATGTGAGCACGTTGGTGTGAGATTTGATAGTTGGGAAGAGATTCTGTGGCCATTAAAGCCCAGAACTTTCTATTTGTTGGAGATGAAACTTTACTAAAAGATAAGGTGCTTCTACTTCTCATGCTACTACTTTACGAGAAACTTCATAACAAGGTCAGCTAGTATTAATTCACAGTCAAAGTTAATGCAGAGGATACCTTATGCTTTAAGAAAAGAAGGGTGGAATTCAAAATTATTAAATGTCTATCCAGATATAGTAATCCTTGCCTAAAAAAAAGAAAAGAAAAAAAAGAAAAGAAAAGAAAAGAAAAAAATGAAGAAAAGAAAAGTGAAAATAATATATGAAAAAAGAAGGAGAAGCTTGAGGATTAAAGGGCCTAATCAAAAATTGGTTCCACATCTGATCTTTTTAGAGTATAAAATTTTAGAAAATCTTGAAGCTTATGAGTATAATATTGTTATAATCATTACTTTTAGTAAAGATGTTTAAGTAAATAAAATAAAATGCCTAAGCCCAATACTTTGAAAAATCCACAAGTATTTCAGAATAAGATAGGAACCCATATTTTTCATAAACCTTTACCTAAGAGATTTCTTAACATTAAATTGATCTCATTTACTAAAGTTTTTTTGAAATTGGACTACTACATTTCTATAACAAAATTTCTCCTAAAGAAACTCATTCACATAATTTTCTTGTTTGATTTTATGTGATTATAGTGTCACTTAAGGACAAGTTACATTTCAAGTTTGAGGGATTTTGATACACCTAAAATAAATAGTATTTTTATACTCATTTTTAAACCTATTATTGATGATATTGCACTTTAATGGAAGGTATTTTATCTATTTTTATTGCAAGTATGATTAAATAGATGATAGTAATGAAAGGAGTGAAAAAGGATGAAACTTGGAGCAAAATGAAGAAAGGTGCAAAATTGTTTTGTGGAGACTAAGTACCTATACCTGACACTTACATGCTAGAGTCTTGCCTATACCTGACACTTACATGCTAGAGCCTTGCAGTTAAGTGCTGAGACCCTGACCTTAAGCACGATACTTAATTTAGAAAATTTATTTAATTTTTGGTGCCATTTTGAAGGGGTATTTGAGGCATTCCTTGGGACAAACGGGGGTAACTTCTTATTGGAGCCAAAGTTAATTTATATTACTCTTGAGAGGATGCATCTCTTGGAGTATTCATTGAATCTGTACATAATTTGAAGGGAAGCTAAAGCACATATTGGAAAATTATATAAAGAAGACTTGAAGACCAGAAATTGGTTGTTGTTGGAGAGCGTGTGGTTTTTGTTTGTGTGTAGGATAGTTCTTCATGTATCATGCCACTCCACTTCACCATTTCTACTTAGTTTAGTATAGTTTGTATTAGAATTAGTAGAAAGATATGGAGTCCTTAGAGTTGGACGCCACTCTCTAAGGAAGATTGTATGGAAAAAAAGAAGTTTTCAATGGAACTTCAAGAGTTTGGTGGAGAGAATTTTCAGATAATTCTTTATCTTTGTTATTATATTTGATTTTTAATTAAGAATTCTTTGTTTTCACTATGATTTCTAGTTTTAAACCAAGATGTGATTGTATTTTCTCCATGAATTATGAGAAGTCTTTTTCTTTTTTTCTTTAAAATGATGAAGTAATTATGTTATGGGTGGAAATTGTGTGAAGTATAGGAAATAAATGTTGAAAGAAGTTGTGATGATTCAAAACCTTGCACTTCATTTTTTTCTTAATTTGGACAATTAAGATGTTAAAATATGTTGTGAGAACATGCAAGATCCGATATGACATTGTTTGAGTTAACAATTGGTAAAAATCGCACGAGATTATATGTGGTGAAAATGTAGTCCATATGATTGAGTACAAATAAATAGGGTGATATACTATGATGGGTATATAATTAGAGGACATTAGAGTGACAGGTTAAAGCCCTCAATTCTATTTTATGTTTTATGTCATGATATGTGATGTTAGCCCGCAGGTGGAGGGAGAAGAGGAAACTCTAGAGTGAGAGCTAGTATCTTTCTTACCTTGCCCGTCCTCAAGATTACTAAAGCATTAGATTAACCTATGTTCTTTATAGCATCTCCAGTAAGGGTAAATAATATTATTGCTATTATTTGGCACAACACATTTTAGATAGTTCCACAACATAATTAAATGACTTGTTACTGATTCTTAATAAGGAAAAAGATATTTTATTTGCTTTTGTTTTCCTCTTAACAAAATCTAGTTAACCTTAGTTGTTTTCTTTCATTTAAAATTATGAAAATTACCATAAAGAATCAAAATTTCTTTCCTAAAATATTATCTTTAGTTTGAGTAAGATATTTCTTAAAACGTAAAAAGTCATTTTTCTATTTTCTTTATTAATAATATTTAACATTTTTCCCAGTGGGTTCAATATCTTGAGGCATAATAAAAAAATCCTATATTACTTAATAATGATACATATACTTGCTTTGATTCCCATTTTATAATAATAATAGATAAACTCTCATTTGCATCGGCATCAAGTTGCTGGTTTCATTGTAAGGAAAGAGATATAATTTAATGTAAGTACAAAGTATAAACACATATATAAAATGTAAGCATAATATCAGGGATCATGTGCATCTGTCATTTCTTGGTTTTTGGGTTACTAGGATGGTCGATCAGGCCAGGGGTGGTGGCTAGCATTGTTAGGGAGGTCAGGAGACTTAATGGTCATAAGCTTGGGGCTAGGGGATGCTGGTTGCATGGGTTAGTGAGTTAACCAAATTTAGGTGGAAAGGTTCCATTACTTGGGGTACCCTTAGTCCATGGCTTAATTAGGGTGGGCTAGGTGATTTTATTATCATCCAAGGGTACTTAAACCTTGCATAAGTGATTATGCATGAGCTTAATTCAAAAGGTTGGAGTATGGTTTGAGATTAAGCTCAAAATTAGGTTTTGGGCTTGAGAGGGGATTTCACTAAGTTTGGGTCTGGATCCAAATCATTTATTAGATCAAATTGGTTAAGTTAAATGTCATGTAAAATTTAGAATGTGGATTATGTGAAATTGAATTGATCACATGGCTCAATTTAAATGGAATTTGAAATTGTCAATTTCAGGATATTTGACTTGGGCTTGAGTTTTTGTTAAGTTTTGGGTTTATGCTCGGATCATTTAAAGATTCAATTTGGTTTTGAAGATTTCATGAGGATTCTATAAAATTAAATTGAGGAAATTGGCTTGTTCACGAAGCATAATGTGGTAAATTTTGAATTTTGAGTTAATTTAGGGGTTATGTGTTTGAGCTTGAAATTAGGGTTTGAAATTGGATTCAATTGGGCTCTAAATTGGTGTAGATTGGGATTGGATAAGTTAAAATTTAATCTCAATTTGAAATTGAGAGAGATTGAATTGGCTTCGGTGGAAATTGGGGGTGATTTAAGGAATTTGTGCATTTAGGGGCAATTTGGGGATTTTTGTCAAAACAGGTCAATTTGGTAAGATTTTGTAAAGTTTGGGCAATACAACAGGTTAAATTTGATTTAGGTGAGGTTTGAAGTGAATTTCAAGATTTTGACAAATTTTGGGCCGTGAGGGGCATTTTGGTAATTTGGCAAATTTGGGGGTATTTTGGGATTTTTGAAGGAAAAATGAGGTAACCTGGTCAATTTGATTTATTTGGAATGCTTGGATATGATTTTTGGGGAGAATTTGAGGATTTGGGCCATTTTAGGAAAATTAGGTTTTAGGGGCATTTTGGTAATTTTGGGAAAATTTTGGGGTAAAACGCCATGGTTCGAGTTTTGGTGAATTTGGCAGTTATTGAAGATGCTAATTATGAGATTACCATTTTTGAGCCTTGAGACCAAGGTGAGAGCCCATTTTGGATCCTCCGTGTGTTGGTCCTAACCACCCTAGCCATGTGCTAAGGGCTTAGGGACCACACACATGAGTTTCTAAAAGAGTGGAGCAAGATTAGGTGAAAATGATTTTAGGTTTTTAGGATTGGATGAATGAGTTCAAGTGTTTGTTTGTGCAGGACTGACCAAGACCACACTACCCAGGTGTAACCCAATGGCCAGAAAGTCCTATGTGAACTCATCTCTAAATCCTCACATGTTGGTCCTAACCTTCCAAGTTCTAGAGGTTTATGATCATGCATATAGGGTTTAAAAAAAAAGTGTTCGCAGATGGTTTGAATTTATATGTGGTGGGTTCCAGCTCTAGTCTTCTAGGATATTCAAGGGGAAGCTTTATGGCTAAATCCTAAGTACTAAAAGGGAGAAAAGGCCTCACAAAAAAAGAGGTCAATAAATGGACCCTTAATAGGTGTGGTGTGCCAACCAAGCACACTAGGCGTATTGGCATTGACCTAAACAATCGAACATACTCGATTCAAAGTTGGTTGAATTTTAATAAAATTAGAACTCTCAGTGAGGATTAGCAAGTGTATTTTCAAATTTTCAAAATTGAATTGCGGATTTTAGGTTTGTGTCGAGATCTTGTGTTCGTTAACTCCTATGATGGGTGTTTTATGAATATTAAAATGACAACAATCAAAGTAATTGATGATCATGGTGGATTTGATTTGCTTTGTTTCCTATTTCAAATTTTTAATTTTGGTTCGGATTTCAGATTTCAAAAATTGGATTTTAGATTTTGATTTTGGATTTTATGGAAACTTTGAATTTAGATAAGTCTGAAGACCAGGTCAAGAAAGAAAGCACGAGGACTCACATTTGACTCAAGAGCTGATCGAAGAAGAGAGAATGCTACATCAGAGAAAAAAGCACAAGGGACGGTGTCGAGATATGAACTAGGATGCCTTACTCCTTTTATGGTGGTCTCATACCAGTCTCAAAGTGCTGGGATGAGAATTTGATGCCTTACTCCATTTAAGGTGGCCACAAACTGATCTCGAAGAGAATGGAATAAGAATTTGGATACTGACCCCAGAATGAGAATCAGATGCTTTACTCCATTTTGAGGTGGCCTAACACTAATCTTGAAGATGAGAATATGATGCCTTACTCCATATAAGGTGCTCTCATACCTCACTCAAAAAGAAGGGAAGTAGAATTTGGGTACTAAACCGAGAATGAGAATCAGAAGCTTTAATCCATTTAAGTTGGTCTCACACCAATCTCGAAGATGAGAATAGTATGACTTACTCCTTTTAAGGTGGTCTCATACTTACATTAAAGGGATGGGAATCATAATTCAGGTACTAACCTGAGAATGAGAATCTGAAGCCTTACTCCATTTATGGTGGCCTCACATTGATCTCGAAGATGAGAATAGGATGCCTAACTCCATTTAAGCTGATCTTATACCTATCTCAAAAAGAAGGGAATAAGAATTTGGGGACTAACCCAGAAAGAGAATTGGAAGCCTTACTTCATTTAAAGTGGCATCAAACCATTCTCAAAGGTAAGAATAGGATGCCATACTCCATTTAAGGTGGTCTCATACCTATATCGAAGGGAAAGAGAATCAGAGTTTGGGCAGTAACTCTAGAACAAGAATCAGAAGTATTACTCAATTTATGGTGGCCTCACACTAATCTTGAAAATGAGAATAGGATGCCTTACTCTATTTTAGATGGTCCCATACCTATCTCAAAGAGAAGGGAATCAAAATTTTGATACTGACCCTAGAATGATAATTAGAAGTTTTACTCCAAATAAGGTGGCCTCACACCAATTTTAAAGATGAGAATAGGATGCCTTACTCCATTTTAGGGGCTCTCATAGATATCTCGAAGAGAAGAGAATCATTATTTGGGTACTAACTCTGGAATGAGAATCAGAAGCCATACTCCATTTTGGTGGCCTCACACCGATCTCAAAGATTAGAATAAGATGTTATTCTCCATTTAGGGTGGTCTCATACCTATCCCAAAAATAAGGGAATCATAATTTGGGTATTGACCCCAGAATGAGAATCAGAAGCCTTACTCCATTTACAGTAGCCTCACTCCGATCTCAAGATGAGAATATGATGCCTTACTCCATTTAAGGTGGTCTCACACCTATCTCAAAGAGAAGGGAAACATAATTTTGGTTCTTAACCCAGATATGAGGGAATCAGAATTTTGGTACTGATTCCGAGAGGTAGGAATGTGTGTGAGGAAGAGAAAAAATTTGTGGAAATTTATGAAGAAATCATGAAGGCTCGGTGTCCAAAATTTAGGGAATGTCCTGAAAGTTGTTGGTGGGAAGAATTAAACTGAGGGGAGTATGAGAGTTTCTTGCATCCGACTCGAAGAACTGATTTAATAGGTGTTTGTGTGAGAAGGGATGTGATTCCATGCCAACAAAACTGTCGAAGTCTCGTGGCTGCATGTCAATAGGACCAGCCGATCCTCTCACACATTACAAAGAAAATTGAAAGAAATTTGACTATCGCAACGGGCTAAAGAAGCTTTACCCGGTAACAGGTAAGGATAATGATTTAGATCTTAAATTTGTTTGTTGATTTCTTTGTTTTAAATATTTTTTTATTATGATTTCGACTTTGCATTAATTTAGATTCTATTTTGATTTAGATTTCTCTTTGATTCAAATTTTTGGTTTAAATTTCTTTATATTATCTTCACTAAACTTTTTTTGTTTTAGATTTGACGGGTTCTTCTTTTTGTAGTAATGTATTTTTCATTTTGTTCAAATTATTCTTTGTTTGACTTTGTCCTTGAATTAAACCAAGCCCAATTTAGTGGTTTTCATAGTCAATTGCACATAAATTGAAGGTAAATGATACATAGTTATTTTAATTTAATTGCCAAAAAGGTAGATCACATGATTTCGCATAAAGGAGTACACCAAAAAACCTCTTAATGATATTTTATTATTTTGAAAAACAAACATTTCTACATAGTCCATGTATATCCATATGTAGACACTATCCTGGATCTCCATATCGCTTGTCAAAATTGCCTGAGGTATTCATCCATGTCTGAATAGTAAGATATATAGGTAATAACTTTACTTTCTAAGGCACCATTAGGAGGAAGTAGAGGTGTGCTGTCCCTATGTAGCTCAAAGTTCGAGGGGTTACAAGCCCTCAAATTCTGGATCTGGTTTGAAATGGAATGGTATATTGTCTTCACTCATTATTCTGAGATTGATGGATATTCATTGTTAAGGAACTGCTGCTATGCAATGCTTTGCTATATCTGTAAAGTTTCTCTTCAGTGTCAAAACTGAACCTACTTGTAGAGGTATTTCCCTTGGCCCCTTAGAAATCTTTGGGGCAGGCTATCTGGAGGTTTATCTCGAACTATATGTTGCATTTTTTGACAAATTACATGGTGCAAAAGGGTCGTACGAAGTCATGCTGGTCTATGTGAGGCAGAATGCAGTCTCCTTTCTCATATATGTTGATGATGCAGCTATTTGCAATGCAATCAGTGGGCAACATCTGCTAGGCCACCATTCTCTTATTTGACTTCATCATGACAAAATCTTTGTCAAATTTTCCTCACTGTTTTCAAAAAAATTATATTAGCATCCGTCATGTATTGTTATCCTTCCATTGCCTCGCATCCACTTTTCAGGCTCTGAATATGTCTTCCTCCTCAAACGGCCTACACGACCCAAGTACCTAAGGTGGAATACAAAGTCCACTATCTTCACCTGCTCGTATTTGAAGAACACATTCGTATATAGCTCAAAGCCTTCTATGATATTGACGTAGCTATTTTGTATCCTCTGAAAATACTCAAAATCTTGCTTCTGCACCTTTCGAATTCTTTTTTAATTTTTGCTCCAGGATGATTTGGAGCCGTCTGGGTCTAGTAACGAACTGTGGAATGTATGGCTCCACCTCAGCATGTTGCCCCACATTCTTCGCTGCTTATAGAATAATCTAACCATGACATATTTTGCAACTATTGCCTTCGCGACAGTCATACCAACTGCAGGAGCCATTTCCTTGCTATGATCTGCTACTAGATTTCTCAACATCCTTTGAATGTGATGGTTTTAGTTTTTCCTTTGATTCAGAGTGAGAGTAGACCTCCTTTCAACTCAGACATCTACATCAACGACACTGAAGAGCTTTACTTCCATCATCATAACCATTGATAGTACTTTGCCATATTCGATATTCTAATCGTTGTTTCCTCTACTACATTAATCTTTCCCAATTTTCTTTTCTTTGCACTGACGTGCTGAATTTTGTTACTAAATTTCATCATTGTATTGCCGTCATTGGATGTTCCTTGGTCAATAGTAGTCCAGAGAGCTTCCTCGTAATCCAGTTCCGCTTGTGCAAAATCCAATTCGAGCTCAATCACAGTGTCAGCTTTTATCTTCTCTTTATGTATTACAAGGCTCATGTCATCTTTAAAAGCAAGGATCAACTACTCATTTGACATCTTCCTGTGAGAATAAGGAACGAATCAGGGTGCCGAATTCAGTGGAACTAGAATAATTAGAATTTGTTCAAATTTTTTTCTTTTGCTTACTATTTTTATGCACATATATTTATCTCAATTCGAGATTTCTTAAAAGTGGAAAAAATTATTTGAAATTATGAAACACATTATGAGTTAAAAGCTTGAATTTTGTTGTTCAAAAACCATCTTTTTTATTTTATAAGTTTTTTTAATAATGTTTGGTTCAGACCTAGCTGCATACAATTATTACACCGGTGCTTCTAGGAACAAGTCTTTATTTCTAAGGTTTGCTTTTCAAAACATCACGCCACGTAATACCTTTTCAAATATCTTCACTTTATAAGAAGCATAGGTCGTTCTCCATGGAAATCCATGAGTTTGTAAGAATGCCCATAATAGTCCTTCTCGAACACAAACAGTCCTTCCCAAGTTGGTTCAAATTTACCTCCTATCTTGCAGTGTGTTGGGTCACACTGCAAGATCACAAATGGTCCTTCCCAACATCCTGTCATCTGAGAATAAACACCGAATCACGAACTTTAATAGTTCTTGGGCGGACCAATTTATTGTGGGTCTAAATCAACATGACCTAATATAGTTCCAAGTTTGGTTGTGCTGATAGTCATTTTTCTTCCAAGTTTTCCAATTTTTCCAATCATAATTTTGCATTTTCTTTAAAAGTAATATTGTTGGAACCAACAAGTATGGGAGACGGAAGCTGAACCTCTAAAGGGAGTACAACGTTGGACCTGTACACAATGGCGTATTTTGTAGACAGAGTGGGAGTTCTAAACGTTGTTTTGTAAGCCCATAGGGCTTCTAATAACTGCTCGTGCCAATTTCTTTTTTCATGTAAAGTTTACTTTAGGTATTGGATGAGAGATTTATCAAAAAACCACTGCCAATTCGTTCGCTCTTTGGTAGTAAATTGATGAGTAGTGCTAGTCTATCCCTTGTCTTCTAACAGTAAAGAACTTCATTTTTGAAAAACTGTAGATTGAGGTGTGCCTTCACTTCTCTGAGTGGTGCTTTCTCAGCCCGCTTCGAAAAGTAATCGATAGCTGTGAGGATGGATCGATGTACTTTAGAAGATGGGCGCTCTATCCAGCCCACGATATTTGTGCCCCAACACTCAAATGGCCACGACACGACCGTAGAATGTAGCACATTTGGAAGTTGAGGCTGAACCACCCTGTGCACTTAGAATTGGTGATAGCTTTTGGTAATCTTCATGTAGTCGGTCATCATTGTGGGCTAGTAGTACCCTAACCACTTAATTTTCATCTTTATCTTTGGACCTGACTGATTAGTGCCACAAGATCCAGTGTGCACCTCTTTAACAATTTCACGAGCTTAAGACCCACTCAGACACCTCAGTTACATCTAAACAAAAGACCATCTGTACAAGACATTATCTACTAAGCGTATCAGAGAGTTATTTTCAAGATCTAATGTGTCATTGAATTATCATCCATTTGCTTTCATGTTTCCAAATATTCTATTAGGGCCTGACATAAATATTTTATTATTATTTCCATTGCTAAAACTGCTCTTTCATTCCTCAGTTTATACATTCTAACTATGTCAATTTGTGATAGAACCTGACGTCTCTGGACTGTTGTTTAAATTCAATCTTCCTGTAGACATGTAAATTATATTGCGAGTCATGCCAAAACGTTTGTAAGGGCATCCTCTCTTATGGGAATCTTGTATAAGGTAACATTGCGAATACTGAAAATACTGCTCGAGTATGGGTTTTAGAATTCTATATTGCCCGGTGACCTGCTATATAATAAATTGTGAGTCATTGTAGATATTCATGTCAGTTATGCTGATTAAGATGGTTAAAACCAATCCAGTTATGAGGGTTCATTATTTATATGAGGTTCATTATTTATTTCTATTCTGCTTCATTATTTATATGAGGTTCTGTTAGGTGGTAGGAGTATCTTAATATTCTCTACTATGGTGTAATGAAGATTAATCTAATCCCTTCTTTGTCACGTACTATTGTTTGCAATTCAATGTCTCTCAGTGCCAGTGAAGTTCCGTCGTAGTACAAGTCCCGGCGTTGATCGTTGTGGTCTTCTATGTTTATAATCTGCTCGTCTGGAAAATCATCATTTAGGGGATAATTTGTCGGTAAAACGTGCATTGTAATGAAATCTTTTAAAATATGTCCTTTTAAAGCCAAAAGAGGAACTAAAATTATATCAAACTGGAATAATATCATATAGCACCTAGCTAACCAACCAGGAAGCATTGGACGGGTCATCAAGTATTGTACTGTAATAAACTTTGAAATAAGGTTGACCTTGTGAGAAAGCATGTAGTGCCAGCGCTTCTAGGCGGAGAAGATCAACTCCAAAAAATGCTTCTCAATAGAAGGATAGTTCACCTCTGTCAGAAATAGAAGACGACATAAGTAGTACAAAGCATTTTCTTTATCCTCATCATTGACATGAGCAAGATGTGCTCCGAGGGGATCGTCTAAAGCCACGCTATAAAGTATCAACAGTCTACCCGAGATTGAGGCTGCTAAGACAGGAGGTGTCATCAAGTTTTGCTTGATGTCTTCGAAGGCACGTTGACATTTTTTGTCCGACACAAACTTGGCATCCTTCTTGACCAGCGTAGAAAAAGGCTAGCACCTTCTTGACAAAATAGAAATAAATTGACTAGGAATGCAACTACGATCATTCACTTGGAATGATCATAGTTGCATTAAGCTTTTAGGGGGTGGCATTTCTAAGATATCTTTTTTGTTCTCTGGATCAATTTCAGTTCCGTGGTGCCAGACGAAAAATTCTAAGAATTTCCCAAAGGCAACGCTAAAGGCTCATTTTAAGGGATTCATCAAAGATTCAATAGTCTTAAGAGAATAATGTGGAGATGGTTTTTTTGTTTATTTGATGAAAATTTAATTTTTAATTAATTAAATACTATAAATCATATTTGGAGCTTAATTAGCTATAGAAAACTCATCATGGCATGAACTTTAGGTGTCTTGTTCTCTTTGTCATGAGGCACCTTCCCTGATTTTTCCAGGGTCTAGAGAGATCTTCCTGTGGAGAAGCCTAATTTTCATGTCAAATTTCCCTATTTTGATTTAAAGTTTATAATAATTAAAATATTAATTATAAAAATACAAAATAAATTTTGGTAGGTTCAATGTGACTAATGGACGAGAGGAAAAAAATAAATTTAATCTAACTCATTCAAAATCTCATTGATAGTAATTAAACCTCTAAAATAATAAAAAAATTTGGTGAAATATAAATGTAAATAACATAATTTTGGTCCCCACTGTGGATTAAGGTCAGCGGAGCTCCCATAAAGATTGCAATTCATTTGGAGTTAATTTGATCATTTAATTTGATTTTCTAAGTAAATAATATTTTTGGCATTAAAATAATTATAATAATTAAAATATAAGTTGATAAATTTTAAAATTGGTTTTGTGAGTTCCTTATGACCAGAAAAATGAAATAAAAATAAAATGATAAATAAATCAAACACTTTAATTTAAAGCCTATTTTGAATTTTTAAAAATTATTAAAAATCATTAAAAGTAATAAAAAATCATAAAAATCAAAAAATATTAACATCATTCCAAATGTCACATTTCATCTTTTGATCATTTGGGAACCATTAAAATAATTTTCCTAACTCCTTAAGTGTAGATATTAATTTTAAAATGGTTAATAATAATATTTTAAGCTTAAACATGGATTTTTCCTAATTTCACACTAAAATAATTCAACTAATTAAATTATAAATTACAAAAAGATAAAATTTATTTATTTGGGTTTCCTAACCTCAAAGAGATTTATGAAAAATATAAAAATTAATTTTCAACATGAATAATATTTTATATTTAATTAATACTCTAGAAATTAAAATAATTATAATAATTAAATTAAAATTCAAAAAATCATGAAAATCGATCCAAGTGGTCCACTGGTCTAGATGAACTTTAGTAATTTTTTAAAGAATAGACAATGAGTTTTGATTATTATTAAATTATCTTTGAAAATCGCTATTTTGTATGTGCTTTGGTTCTCTTTTGGACTTGTTCTTTGAGTTTGAGCTTGGCGGTTTTGCCCTGTTGCTCCCAGCCCTATTTCTGAACTTGTTCTAGTGGTTTTGTCTCTGTTTTGAGATTGAGCCTGGTGTTTGGGCTGGAATTGGCTATAGTTTCTTAGGCTTACGTTAATCGCAAATTTATATTAGGATGGATATTTCGTAGCCCCATTTTGAGGCATGGCTGGATGTTTTGTTTGTCTTGTCGTTTGGGCTTGTATTGATCAAGGCTTTTGGCTTTAATGTGCTGCAGATTTTTACATTTAATCAACTCAATTTTAGGCTTAAATAAGCTGGAGTTTGGTATTTCGTTGGACAATCCCATTGACCTTGTTTGGAGAGTTTTGGCCTAATATGCATGCTTCACAAGTAGTCTTGTTCTTTTGCAAAATTTGGAAATGTGTAGGGCTCATTTGTGAATGTCTGGAGCTCCGCATGGTCTTCTTTTTTGAATGTTTGAGAAGGGTTAGGTGGTTCATTTGAAAAAATATGAGAAATTAAGGAAGGCACAGTAGTTTAACAAAATTTTATGTTAGTGTGAAATCTTGGGAAATTGAGGTCACTTCAAAACATAATGAGTTTAATGTATAGAATTAAAGTGGTGATAGCATGGAGGACTTAGAGCTCATGAGGGAGTTGCACAAATTAAAAATATGTTTTCTTTTGGAAAGTGAGAAATATGATAGGAAGGCTTGCAATACAAAATTATTTGAGAAGCGGAAAACTTATAGATTTATTTCTTTTGAATTGGGGCAATCACATACATACCATTCGATTCTTATATTAATTTAAATGTAGAACACCTAAACTTTAAGATTTACATACATATCACCCAAGTCTAATGCATTTACATATCCACCACCCAATTCATGTGTATTTTCACCTTTTGAATATATCTCTTCGTACTTACATATATGACAGATTTTGAGCCTTTAGACACCATTTTGGGCTACACTTATACCCATGTTTTGGACCAGTTTTCGGAGCTTCAATTTTGAAGGATTTTGGTGTCTTGTTTGTTGCAATTTTGAAGCTTACAAATGTCATTCTTGAGCCTTTTTAAATTTTGATTATAGGGGCCTCACCAGCAGCTTTGTTTTACGTCTTTTCCTCTATGCCTTACTTGAATGTTATAGGGAAGGGTTCTGCACCACCCTAGGGGTCCAGGTCACTCCATGAGTGCAGTGACACTTTTAGGTCATTTCTTTAGGACGAGTAGGGGTGTCAAGAATCCAGGATGATTGACTTGAGTTGATTGATTTTGAGAACCAATTCACCTCGTTTTACGATTCTGTGTTATGTTGATTGCTTTCTCCTCCATCATTTCGTTGATCCCTCGTCCCTTGATTTTCTCCTTACTTCTTGGTTCAATGTCTGCACCTACAGGGGACGTGTAGGTCTGCACATATAGTCCCTTTAGGCTATACGTGGGGCGATCAAGCAAGGCTGTAAGTAGGGTGGTTAGGGTTGAGGATGGTGATGACAGTGCTTATGTGTGCTTAAAACAGAGGGACTATTAGAATAGTATCCCCTTGCCATTGAGTAGAAATCTCCACTGGAGTCGAGGCTATGGATCAACGATGCTATTCGCCTATTCTTGGTGAGACTGTTGCCACCAATACCCTTAAGTAGTTAGTAGTGCTAGTTCAATTAGGGTGGTTGGCCTGTGGACTGTACTACTTTACAAAAATAAATATTTTTGAAGCAAGATTTCCACTACAACAAAATTACTTCTTACCCATAAATTTTATATGCATGCAAACTAAAATGAAAGAAAATTGGTAAAGGTCCACGGCTAATTACTCGAGTTGAGGTTAGGAATATCCTCTGTAGGGTGTCAGTCTGGTAGCTCTTATTCAAGATTGGGATGCACACAGCCCAGCTCTGAATCCCCCCCGCCATCAGGCTTACGGTCTTTTTCTGATGTCTCATGGCTTTCTTACGGTTCTTTGTGAGTTTAAGTAGAAGTCTCTGAGCTTTTTAGTATTTTTTTAGATTTTACTACGATTTTTGTGTTTTTTTGTGATTTTCTTTGAGGTTTTCCATGAGATTTCTTTGCTTTCTTTCTTGATTTTATTTCGTCTTTCTTTTGGGGTTTTCTTGTTTTTGATTTTCTTTTGGTTTTACGACTAGATTCCATGCTTCACCTTTCCTACATGCTCCACCTTTCCTGCACACACAGTAGCACCCTTACTTAGGTTTTCCTTACTACGTCTACTCTGGCTCTTTTTGTGCTAATCCCTTTCTTGCAGGAAATAAAAATGATAATAATAACAGGTAGCGGCGCACTACAGGTAATCGTCCTTCACAGTACTTTCGTAGTACCACTACTTTCTTTCCTTTTACCGCACTACTTGCTCATTTTACTTTCTGTGGTATATATTCCTGCTTAATATAACATGTTTTTATTTTAGCATTCCTGTTTAGTATAGCATGCTTTACTTCCTGCAGCATATACTCCTGCTTAGCGTAACATGTTTACCGTAGCACACTTGTTTATCATAGCATGCTTGTGGTGTTAGTTTACTGCTTAGTGTAGCATATTCTGTTTTCCTGCTATTACTGTTTTACTGTCACTGTAGTATACACTCACATTTGCAATAAAACAATAATAAAAAGGAAAACAATAAAATGAAATAAAACACAGATTCAACAATTTCATGCTAATTTAAACTTCGAATATGCAATTCAACACTGCTACGATGTGGAGTCTGGAGCACGGAGCAAAATCTCGAGGTCTGCCCGATGAGGATGCAGCAGACGGAGGATGACAATCTGCAGCAAAAAAATGAGTCTACATCAGCAAACCCCGCCTTAGGTTTAAGTAATAATCCCATAATATTTCGAGGTAGTTCTTCTAGTACGACGTAAATCCTCACTCAGTCTTTTAAGCTTTTGCACAGTTCTGTTGTGCAATATAAGTCCTAACACTTTAGGATTCTGAGGTTGCCGCATGGTACGGTGTAAGTCCTCCTATCTTCCTAGGCTATTCGTATGATCGGGTATTGTGCAAATATAAGCCCTAAATAATAAAAGAGGCAGGATGAAACCTTAAATAACATCTTCTTAAAATTAAAGCCAAACAATAAGATAGTTGGGAAGTCACAGAGGATCTCTCGGATCCGTGACATCTCGTACTTTTTCATTCCTTTGGACTCCTAAAATAACTGTTCCTAATTTGATCCATTTCCTTTAGAATTTTCAATGTCCAAACTTGAAAATATTAAACTTTTAAATTCTTGAAAGCAGAACCACTGATCTTAATCGAGATTTTTCTTAAGTGATTCCGGTCACTTAAGATGTAATTAACTATAGGGGCTTGCCGTATAAGGAACTTTAGAACCCAAGTAATATAAACTCAATTTAATCATTTATATTAAATAGGGAAACTTGTCAGCTTATAAAACTGGTTTCGCGAACTAAGTGGATACCGTAGATTCTTTAGTTCCTTTAGTTGAGTGTCACTATTCAAGTGATGTGTTTACCCTTTGGGAAAAATGCATTACTTGTAGTCTTACACTCGACTAATCTAAACTATTGAATGTACGGTATCCCGTTTCATTTTTCAAAACTATACCCTATTATTCTAAATTAAATTATTATTAAATCTAAACTATATTTTAAAATCACTCCTTCATAATGTTAGCGGCCGACAATAGGAAGTTTAATTTTTACAATGAATTCTTAAAAGCTTTCGATCTATTAAAGGAAAAATTAATCGCCACACCTATAATTTTTTCACCTGACTGGGAGAGACAATTTGAATTAATGTGCGATGCTAGCGATTATGCTCTTGGAGTTGTTTTAGGGCAAAGACATGACAAAATATTTAAAGTTATATACTACGCTAGTAGGACTCTTACTGATGCTTAAATTAATTATACTACTACTGAAAGAGAATTATTAGCGATCACTGATGCCTTGAAAAATTTAAATCTTACTCAGTTGGAGCTAAATGTATACTGCATACTGATCATTCAGCTATTAAATATTTAATGTAAAAGAAGGATGCAAAACCAAGACTGATTCGATGGATGCTTTAATGCAAGAATTTGATTTTGAGATCGTTAATAGAAAAGGGGTCGATAATCAGATAGCTGATCATTTATATAGACTTGAACAACCTAATTTGGATGACTTTAAAAAGGAAATCACTGAAACTTTTCCAGATGAGCAATTATATAATATTATTGAAGGAAATTTATTGTGGTGTGATGATATTGTAAACGCCATCGTTAGTAGTATTTTACCACCTGACTTAACAATGCAACAGTAGAAAATATTTAAGCGTGATGCTAAACTTTATTTCTGGTTCGATCCATATCTATACAAGTAATGTAAAGATCTTATTATTAAGAGATGTGCGCCTTATGAAGAAACTGAAAGAATTATTCGAGAATGTCATGATTCTGAATTTGGAGGACATTTCAGAATTGATAGAACTACACATAAGATTTTGCAATCTAGATTTTATTGGCATAAACCTTTCAGAGATGTTTATAGATTTATCAAAACTTGTGATCGATGTCAGAGAATATGTGATATATCTAGAAGAAATGAAGTGCCTCTTAATTTCACTTTGAAAGTTGAAATTTATTATGCTTGGGGAATATATTTTATGGAACCATTTATACCTTCATTTGGAAATATATATATACTGATTGATGTTGATTATGTATCAAAATGGATTGAGGCAATAGCTTTGCCTAGGTGTGATGCTAGAAGTGTTTCTAGTTTTTTAATGAAAAATATTTTCATAAGATATGGAATGCCTAAAGTAATCATTACTGATGGAGGATCTCATTTTAAGAATAATCTTATTCAGAGATTGGTGGAAAAATAGAATAGTATGCATAGAATCTCTACAGCTTATCATCCTCAAACTAATAGTTTAGCAGAGCTATATAATCGTGAAATTAAACGAATTTAGGAGAAAGTCATTAATCCTAAGAAAATGGATTGGTCTGCTACATTAGATACTGCTTTTTGTGCATACAGAACTGCTTATAAAACTTCTATAGGAATGTCTCTTTACAGATTAATCCTTGGAAAAACCCATCACTTTCCAGTTAAATTATAATATAAAGAATATTGGGCGATAAAGAAATTGAATTTTAATTTGAAAGATGCTGGAGAGAAGAGACTGTTGCAATTGAATGAATTGGAAGAAATAAAAAATGAATGATATGATAATGACAGAATATATAAGGAAAGAAGAAAAATTTGGCATGATCGGAAGATTAAAATTATTTCCTGAGAAACATAAATCTAAATAGACAGGACCTTTCATTTTCGTAAAAGCATATCAGCTTGGAGTTGTGATTATCGAAGACCCTAAATCTGAAAGAATATTAAAAGTTAATGGCCAAAGGTTAAAACCATATTTTAAAGGCAATAGACCTAATTTTAAAAAGGTTTTAATGTTGGATCAAGCTGAATAACTGGAAGTTATGTCGGCTGACGATGTTAAACCAAGCGATTTGTGGGAAGCAACCAACAGTTATTGACTGATTGCTTTGTTTGATGTGTTATTTGTCTTTCCTTGTTACTTAATTAAATCTTATTCTTCCTTAATTATCATTAAGAACATTTAAAAATGAATCAAACCAAATTTTGGAAAGAATTAGGACAAAGTGAAGTTTGGCAAAATTTGAACTAGCGACAAACGACACTGTTATCAGTGCCAGACAACGCCACAATTTAAAAAACAGTTTCTCATCTTTAAATTTGAGTTTTGGCAGTTCTAGGCGATAAATCTTCCATTAGAACTCCCAAAAACCACCTCTAGATGCAGGAACTACCCAAGGAACAAAGAGGAAGATCCCAAATATTGTCCAAATGGATTTCGACTCCATGGAAACTTCAAGATTTCAAGTTTTAAACCATAGAAAGTTCGTCAGTTTCGAGGCACAGCGTCTATTCAACATAAATATCTTGAAAATGAGATTAATTAAGGAATGAGGCTTTGTAAATTGAGATACAAATTCTCTTACCACTAGAATTAATGAAATTATTGTTCAGAGACATTTGGCAGTATTGTGTTATACTACTACCACTGTAGTTGTCCTGGTTGTGAAGGAGTTCTATGCAAATCTTCATGGAATCAACCAAGGATCAATCTATGTGCGCGGTAGGTTTGTCACATTTACTCCTGCAAAGAGTAATGATTTATGCATGATTGAGAATGTGTCAATCTGCCACTATTCGAATTTTGCCCCGACAAAGGACAATATGAATGATATATACAGAGATCTGACGGATGAAAGTGATGAATGGGAGATAAGAGATATCATGTATGTAAGTTTATCGACCACACTGCTAAATCCTACGTCAAAACAATTGCATTATTTCATGTGCAAAATTGTTCCCAACTATGAAAATCAGTAAAGTAACTAAAGAGTGTGCTATTCTGAACTATTGTATTCAAATGGGGATGCCTATTGATGTTGGTTCAATAATTATTAAATATGTTTTGGGATTGATCGTTCATGGATCTAAGTATGGGCTTCGACATCCTTCAACCATATTTCTCCTCAGCAGTCAATCACCATTTCCATATAAGAACTAGGAAAGAGTACTTCTACCTTAGAAGCCAATAGCCCAGCATATGCATATAGTAACCAGGCAGTTGGTGATATGAATGACATGAGCATTATTGAAGATCAACCATCTCAGAGGTCAACACCTATTCCTCCTTACTTTCTTGAAAGTTCACAGATTATCTTGAAGAAAATTAAGAAATTAGAGAAGGAAGTACAACAACTGATGAATGCAATCAACAATCTATCTGATTTCTTTGATCATCTGGATTGGAGAATGAATGAGCACTTTGATCATTCTGGATATCTTGAAGGAAGTTTTATGCGATTGATGAAAAGGAAAGGTTGGATTGAAGAGGATTCTACTGAAGAATTTCTGTTTCTTCCATTCTACAATCTATTTTTTCATGCTCAATCATTTGGAGATCTTAGAGTTGATGATAGTTCTGAGAAAGAATGAAAACTTGATTATTGTATTTTTCTGTTTCTGTATTTGATTGCTTTTTTTGGATATTATATTTCGACTTGCTTTCTTGTTCAGTTTTCGGCTTTATTGTGTTGTGGTTGTGATTGATGCTGAATTTTAGAATTATATGACTTGATGATGTGTAATGTTTAATGTTATATGTATGTGTCTGACACTTAGATTTTATATATGAAATTAATATTTTGTGTTTTTTTGTTAAAAAAATATCATTTGCCATGGCTTTATAATGTTATTAAATGCCTAATTAGACTAACTAGACGTTATCAAAAAGCCCGACATTATTTAATCCTATATCAAAAGCCCGGCATTATTTAATTTCTGCAAGAATTTTACCTACTAACCATCACAGCAAGGTTATTGTTGATAGAGCTGTTCTGAATTACTATATTCAGAACATGAAGAATATAAATATTGGGGCTATTATTCATAAAAGTATTTTAACAATTTCAAAAGGAGAGACTACAGGTAGACTAGGATACCCCGGCCTGATTCATGCCTTGTGCATTCTGTTGGGTGTAGAAGTTGAAGATAATGATGAGGTAGTCTATCCTCTGAAGCCCATTACTAAACTAAATTTGAAAACCTATAAAGCCCATGTAGGATGGAAGTGGAGCAAGAAAATTGATGAGCCTTCTTCTAGTCATGAGAGACCATCTACATCTATAGAGCCTACTCTGCATGATGTTATGGATCAGTTGGAAAGGTTGAACAAAAGAGTAGAGGGACTAGAAGTAAAAAGTAAAATAAATGATGATTATCATGTGCGGTGCACAAAATATGAGATAGCTTATCAAGACACACAGATGAGATTATTCATGGGAGACACTAGTGTTGTATTTCCTACTTGCCCCGAGTATACTCCATACCAACCTGAAGAACCTGATGATGGTGGAGCTCCTGCAGATGAAGATTGGTAGTTTTTATAGTTTTATTTTCATTTTATTTTGTATTTGTGTTTTATATATGTGATGTAACTGAGACTCTTTCTGATTAGTATCTGTGATGTAATGTGTATTTGGTTGGACTTGTAGCAGACTTTATGTTGATTTGTGATATATCTAATGTTATAGTAGAGCTTTCATGTGTTCGCTTTGTTAGTCTAATCTGTGATAGTAATAGTTGGATGTTAATGTTGCGTTCATAGTTTATTTTTCATGTTTTTAAACTTCTTTTCTTATAAATTTCTAACCTATATTTGTGTATAGAAATGCTCTTAATTCTTTCAGGCCTATTGTTATACTTTATGAAGAAAAATCTGCTTAAACTCAAGTATGAAAAGCCCAACATATTGAGGTTTGAATCATTTCTTTCTTCTGATGTTAATTGTATTGATATTCAAAAATCTTGGTTTGGGGGAGGGAAAAAATTAACTATTAATTGTTTTCATTTAAAAGAATTTTCAAAATTATTAACAGGATTTTATGTAATAGAACTCAATTTCAGGTAACTGTATTTTGATTTTATTTAAGTATTTTGTAAAGTTGAATGAAAGTATTTGGTAATGAAAAGTAATTTTAAAGGCTAAGATATTTGGTATAAGAGAATAGGACAATAGTCAACTATTAAAACTAAAAAAAGACTGTATGTTTGAAATATTAAGAATCTTAAAACTTTATGCGATATAAAAAGATTGAGACTCTATGATGAATCATTAATAAGCTAAAGAAATGCCTATAAGGTAAAGGAATGTGGTAAGTTTCAAATTTAGGGTATGAAGGGTGAAGTTCAAAACTATTAAAGGCTATCCAGATACGGTAATCCTCACTTAAAAGAAAAGAAAAGAAAAGAAAAGAAAAGAAGAAAAAGAAAAGCCAAAGAAAATGAAAGAAAGAAAAGTGAGGAGATGCTTGAGGAGATGCCTAATCAAAAATTGGCTTCACTTTGACCTACATAAAGGGAAAAAAACTTAATTAATTTTTTGAAGTTATATGTGTGGATTAGCATCGTTACTAGTAGTGTTCTCATAAACTTCTTTTCATATAATTCTTTTAAGTGCCTTAGTAGGACAATCTATAGTCATTTTTGAAATGAATAGAAGGCTAGAACTCTTAGACTTGACTACTAGATAGTCTTACACCTGTAGAATTAACTTGAATTATTTAAAGATCTTTCTGAAAATCTTACTAATGTACTTATCTAAATCAAACTTATAGAATTTAGAAAGAAAGTTCATTGCAGTGGATCATTAATTTATGTATTAACTAAAATTACTTAAAGACAAGTAATAGTTAAGTTTGGGGATCTTGATCCACTGAAAATTTAATAGCTTTTTTACTATTCATTTCATACCAGTTTTTGATGATATTGCACTTTAAAGAAAGGTATTTTTAATGATTTCATACATGTACAATGATTTTAGGCCTTTGGAGCAAAAGGAAGCGAAAAGGAGCAAATTTGGAGCGAAAAGGGTTAAAAGTATATTTTACTGAACTAGCGTTGAACGACGCTGTCACCAGTGTCGGACCGCACTATTTTATAGATAGTTGCTACTGTATTGGCTGAATAGTGCACCGAAGGGCGCCCTATCCAGCGCCGGACCTCGCCCTATCCCGATTTTAAACTAGATTCAATATATTTGGCCAGATTTTGGAGGGTTGCTTGAGAAAACTCTTGAGAATTCAGTTTTGGCCAAATTTAAACTCTTTTTGATCTAAGTTTAGGGAAGGGGAGAAGAAGATAGAAGAGTTTAGAGTGTAAAGAGAGTTTAGAGAGAGTGACTTCTCTTTTAGTTTAGGAAATCTAGGTTTTGTGTTTTCTCTTTTAAGGCGTGTGAAAGGAGAGGGAAAGTGAGTGATTTCTTCTTCCTTACTTATCTAAAGAGAGAATTATGTGTTGTTGTGAAGAAAGAAGAGGAGTCAAAGGAATTCCTTGAGATTCACTTGGGGAAGAGGTTGAGATAAGTTGTCCTTAATTTACTCTATTTGTATGACGTTGTTTTTATATATAAAATCCATGTTTTATCATCTTTTTTTCTTGAGTCCTGAGTAGATTTCTTTGTCTTTCTCCTTCTCATGTGATGTGTTGATGTTGTGATATGGAAATGATGTGTCAATTTATTATGGAGAATTTGTGATGGCCTTTTCACTTCTGACTTCATTTACATTTTGATCTGGCTAATTGAATTGTTAAAAGTTGTTGGGAAACTTATTTTCTGAAAGAATTATGAGTTCCATAACAAAAGTGAAGGTCACATTCAATGTCCGTAAATGAGAGACGTAGTTCATGGTGATTGATTGCAAATAAATAGGGAAATATACTTTGATGGGTGTAGAACTTAAGATTTCAGAGTTACAGGCTGAAATCCTTAGTTTGGTCCTAATGGTTGGAAACTGAAGTGAGAGTTAGCCTTCAGGCAAAGGGAAGTGGGAGCTCTGGAGTGAGAGCCAGTATCCTCCCAGCCTAGCCACAGATTTGGGGACTAAACTTAGGATTAGCCAATGTTCTTTATACGCTGAAATATGGGTAAATAATAGGAATGCTCCTATTTATGAAAACACATTTGCATCACTGATCTATGTCACAATAATCATCAAATTATGATTGGAAAGGAGGAAGACACTTTCTTGCAACTGAACTTTATTATAAATTTAGTCCTGTGTTAGTTGAACTTACTTTTGTAGAAATAGTAATTAAAACTGTTTGTCTCTATTTTAAGAATTAAACTTACTTCTAATTGTGTTGTAATTCGATAAGTGATTTCTGTGCTACACCATAAAATTAAAGCCTCCCTGTGGGATCGATATCTAGGACTCCACTAGAGCCCTGTATTACTTGAGCGATATGTATACTTGTGTTTAATTGTGTGACTCATTATAAAACTAAATCAATATATATATATATATATATATATATATATATATATATAAATCTTAGTTCATAAATTTTGGCAAATTAAAAAAGTCGCACCAGGAGACTCCACTGGAGAGGAGTTTCTCTCTTCATTATGATCTGGAAGTGTTATATTCATACATTGGTAATGAGCTCATATCCCTCATGAACCAGAATGTCATTCCTTCGTTGACATACTTGACCCATTTCTTTCTTTGGAAAGTACGATCAACTTTCCTCGATTTTAAGGCGGTCCGTTTAACCATCCTTAAGCAGAGGGGTTTAGGAATCTTTAGGTTCCTTCTTGATTTTGGGGGGTCGGACCACCAGTTGGCGTGTTGGTGAACAAGTTTTGCCAGAATAGTGTATGTTGTGTGTCAAACCTCGGATAGGATCCCATACATCACTTTCTCTTTGTGCCTCCATGGTTCGATCTCACTATCGATAGATCAAATCATTCTTTCTTAAATCATAAAACATCTTTAAATGAATATATGAAAACTAAATACATGATAAAATACTAAAATTCAAAATAAAATAAGGTTGTTCTCAATTTATAATAATAACTTTTTTGTAATGTTTACACTATGATTATAAGGGTTTAGGTTTTCACTAATTGTTGGAATGTTACTTTTGCCAGTAACAAAGTCATACCCTATGCTTACCGTCTCCTACAACTTGCCCACTTCTTGTGAGGCCCATCTAGCTGCACCAATGATTCAATTCGAGTCGCTTCAGTGAGTTTAAAGTCATGCTTTGAAAAGCCCCGTTCATCGTCGTGAAAGTTGCTACCCTAGAAATTCAAGAACTGTTTACTGAAATTGATCTGAACTCCGACGATGATTTCCCTTCTGCTAAGAAGGTGAAGGTCGTTGTTGCCCCTGTAAAGTCTGTTGTCTCCGTACTTAGGAGATTCGTTACCCCTACTGTTGCTAGTATTACCGTCACCGCACCTATCTTCCTGTCAACCAAGGGGAAATAAATTCTTCATAAAGAAGACTCTGATAATACTTTCTTTGCCCAACCATCAGTTTTTTATTCTGGTTCCTACTCTAGAGTTCTCCCACTGACTTGTTCTCATAGTAGGAACCACAGTCATAAGATTCTTAAGGCCTTCAAGACATAAGATACAAGTATGCCAGTGATTGATGATTATCCTCAACAGGAGGAACTTGGTTTACCGAAGACCTCTCCTCTCCTTCGAGAGAGTAGGTTCCACCCATTGGTTGATACTATTGGAGATGAGAGCCTCCACAGGATTGGTACTACTCTACCATCACCACATGGTCATGATGAGGTGAGGGAGAGGCCACAGCCGTCATCCGAGTCCACACAATTTTCTAGAGATTGGCTGAGAAAGTGGGATGTTCCATTTCCAAGCTCCTCAAGAGAATGGGATGTGCAATATCCGTCGAAATGAAGAGTGAGATTCTAAGGAAATAAATACCCATCCGAGTTTTCATTAAACACCATTTTTTGAGGCGTGTTGATGCCACTTCTACAGATGTTATTACAGTCACTCTAACTCTCGTAGTGTGCAGATTGGTTAAGTCTTAGTTGGGATTGCGAGAACCATCTGCCGACAATCATAAGGAATTTCAGAAGAAAAAAAGTAAGAAATGATTGTTTGCCTATGTACTGGGATGAGCACACTTCTCCTCACCACTAAAATGTCCCAAGGCCCCAAATTTAAAAAGGAAATTTTGGTTACTGAAGGTTGTTTTACCAGTACGTTCCAAGAAGTTTGTGGATCAAACGATGAATCATGAGTCAGATGTTCCCATTTCCACTACCGTCGTTGCTTCTGAGTTAGTTGGACAGAGAAGTGACCGTTGAGGGAAGTCTGCAGATCTGAGGTTGAATAGAGAGAAAGAAGCCGACGATAAAGTTTGAAAGCTTCGAGTTGAGATTTCAGAATTAGCAAAATAATGAGGACTAGATGTCGACAGTGAAGATTATATCCTGTCAAATTATATGGAGGAAGAGCTCATCAAAATTAATGTCATTGAATCCAGGTCTATGTCATCTGCGCGAGATGCTCCTAGTGAGGAAAACACTGTGTATGAGCTTCAAAGGGCCATATTGATAAGAGATGAACATATTGTACGGCTTATTTTTAGGTTGAGTGTTGTATTTTGAAAAGGTGTCGCCTACAGAAGTTGTTGGCGAGTTTTATATTTTAAATTTAATTTAAATATATATATATATATATATATATATATATGTATATATATATATATATATATATATATATATATATATATATATATATATATATATATATATATATATATATATATATATGTATATATATATATATATATATATATATATATATATACTGTATATATATATATGTATATATATATGTATATATGTATATATATATGTATATATGTATATATATATATATTTTTTTTTGAAAGAAAGGAGCTACATTAGGCTCCCTACATGTTGATTCAAGAGAGTGGAGTTACAAAATATCCCAAATGGGAACAAACATGACTCGATACAACTCCATACCAAAAGAGAAAGTAGCTAAACTAAGTGTAAAGTAAGCCTATCCAAAAGAAAAAATATGTGCCCAATAAACACATAATCCAAAGAAAAGAAAAAGAGATGTCACCAACATCGCCAACTTGTAAGACACTCCCTAGCGGTAGGGGAGGAGATGCGAAGTTGCCAACCATGTAGGAAGCTGCTCTGGGAGGATAAGCCGAAGGTCAAGCCGCCAACCATGCCGAAGTTAATTCCTTCCCGGTCTAAGGTGGGGGAGACTCGGCTTGTCCCAAGCAATGATCAAGTTTAACTCATAAGTGGGGGTGGTGGATACCCTCACCTGCCGGGAAGAAGCACCCTTACATGCCGGCCGAGTGGGAAGCTTTATTTCCTTCCCTAAAAATAGAAGTGAATGTAGTACGAGAGGATGAGAGTCGTTGAATCTGGTGGATCCGGTGGTTGTGCCTCCAAGAGGAGCCACACTCCAGATGTAAGCTGTTAACAAGAGCAGTGGAGTCAACTTCAATCCAGAGGTTAGACCAGTGAACAGACTGTGCAAGCTGCAAGGCATAAAGGACTGCAATGTATTCAGCTTCTAGAGCATCCAGAGCTAGAACAGGAGCATAGAAATAAAGAAGACAGTGACCATGGTGGTTTCTGAAAATGCCCCCAACCCCAGCTCTCCCATTTGAGAAGCTGCCATCAGTGTTAATTTTAATTGTAGGTCTAATGGGGGGAAACCATCTTACCAATAAGACCTTAGGGGCAGGAGTAGAGGTAGTAGGTAAATCAATGTTTAGCAGGTTGGTGAAACCTTTGTGACTAATGATTTTGTGTAAATAGACTTTGCAATTTTTAGCCACTTTGGTAGAAGAGGCAACAATACCATTAAACTTGGCATTGTTCCTGGCCATCCACAGAAACCAGATGACAATGAGATGGATGGTTTGGATTTGCTGGCTGTTCCCCTCTAACCATTGATTACTAAAATCTTCCCAGCAACAATTCTTAATTTGCCTGCTGTCAGATAACTGCTGCCAAACAGAACTGGAGAAAGAGCAGTTGAAGTACAGGTGGGGGATGGATTCCTCCTGAGAATAGCATAAAACACACTTGGAAGGGCCTCTAAGCCCTTTTAGCTTCAGTATGTCATCAGTGGGAATTAATCTGTGGAGGGTTCTCCAACAAAGGAAGGCCATAGAAGGGGACAAAAATTGATTCCATACAGCAAGATGCCAAGGCACAGGAGTCCACTGGTATAGGGTGTTATAGAAGACTTTAGAGATGCTCTGATGTTGAAGATTAGGCCTGCAGATGGAGTCTGGAACTGTTCTAGTAAATTTGATAGTGGAGATCAGTGAGGCTGACTGGTCTTGAAGAATGGCTTTGAGGTGGGGGAGAGACCAGTTGTGCCCATCCCAGAAATCAGAGACTTTAGAAGAATGTTCAAGGTGAGGACTTCTAGCAACCAACCAATCTTTGGGACACCAATTATCAAGCCAGAAGTTAATTTCTCCCCTTCCCAAATTCCAGATATATAATTCCTCAGCTGTCTTTCTAACACTAAGAAGTTTGACCCAGGTTCTGGAATCCCCCAATTTTCTATCCACCTGGGAAGGGTGTGAAGACCTGCAGTATTTCCCCATCATAAACCTTGCCCATAAAGATGTTTGGGCCCTGAAATGTACCCAGAGTTTACAGAAATTAACTTGTTGGATGTGTGGGAGACCTTTCAGTCCCAGGCCACCTGCAGCAGTTGGTTTAGCAACAGTTTGCCAGGAGGTCCAGTGTGGTTGCTTAGTCTGGCCAGACCAAAGAAACCTGTTAAATGCCCTCTCCATCTGTAATTGTGTACTTTTCTTCATAGTGATCATTTGGAGAAGGTATGAAGGGAAAGTGGTCAGGATGCTCTTGAGGAGAGTGATCCTCCCTCCATTAGATAAAAAGGAGATGGTCCAGCTGCTAAGTTGTGAGTTAATCTTGGCTATGATATCATCAAATTGTATCTGTTTGGTTCTGCCCATGGTGAGGAAAGCCCCAAGATATTTCAGAGGAGGAGAGGCACATTTGAAGCCAGTGTAGTTCAAGATCCAGTGCTTGATTGGACTAGTTGTCAAGTTTGAGAAAATCAACTGACATTTATCAGTATTGAACACCATGCCTGATTGTTGTTGAAATGAATCCAAACATATTTTAACCTTCTTAACAGCTGATTTGTGAGCACTGGAAAACAGCATTATATCATCAGCATACATCAGGTGGGTAATGGAGATGTTGGATCTGTGGTGGAACCTTGCATAAGGTTTGTTCAGCAACTCATGATCAACCATCTTGGAGAAATAGTCCACTGCAAGGATGAAGATGGTGGGAGATAATGGGTCTCCTTGCTGTAGACCTCTAGTTGCTTTGAACTTGCCTCTAGCGAGAACCATTAATTAATATGGAATGTTCATTGGAGTGGAGCCACCTTGAGATAAAGTTACAGAAATGTTGATTAAATCCTCTAGCAGTCAATACTTCTATGATAAAATCCCAATTTATGGTATCATATGCTTTTTGTATATCAAGTTTGTAAATCAGGTTGCCCCCCCTATGGGTTTTGTTTAAATCCAATAGGAGTTCTTGTGCCAGCAAAACATTATCAGTAATTAATCTGCCTTTGACAAAGGCTGATTGATTCAAACTGATAATGTTATCTAAGTGAGGTTGGAGTCTTCCCACCATGACTTTGCTGATTATTTTGCTAATCACAGATGTAAGGCTAATGGGTCTAAAATGTTCCCATCTTTGTAAGGTAGGGCTTTTTGGAATCAGTACCATGCTGGAAGCACAGAAATAGCTAGGCAGGGATTGACCTTGGAAGAAGCTTTGGACAGCAGCAATAACATCATCCCCCACCAGATTCCACTCCTTCCTGTAGAAATCAGCAGTGTAACCATCTGGGCCTGCAGTTTTAGAAGGGTCAATTGAGTTTAAAGCCATCCAGATCTCCTGAGCAGAAGGTATGTCAGTGAGATGTAGATTGCTGGTATATTGGTAATTTTCCTGGAACAAAGAGCCATCAATGGGTTTCCTGCACAAGGGGTTGTGATTGAGGAGCTTTTCAAAGTAAGAGACAGCATCCAGACCAATCTCATTATCATCAGTGAGCTTTCTTCCATCAGAGGATAAAATGGAGTGAATATTATTGCATTTTCTTCTATATTTGATGCAGGCATGATAGAATTGAGTATTTCTGTCCCCATGAAGTAAGTGATTAAATGCAGCTTTCTGTTTAAGGTACTGATCCAGCTTTTCAGTAGCAGTAAGGAGATTCAGTTGAGCAGGATAGAACAGATCTTCAGGTTCAAGTCCAGCTTCAATAGCAGCTTCCACTCTAGTCAAATTTCTCTCAGCTTCTTTAACAGCAGCAGAAAAGTCCCCAATAGATGTCCAGCTCCATTTTCTAAGGGCTTTGCTTAAATTTTTCTGCAGTATACTTAGCTTAGTAAAGGGATCAGACTGGTCCTCACAGAGCCAATGATCCTTCACCACATTATGAAACCCCTCATAGGTGGACCAAACATTTAGGTATCTGAATGGAGGGGGAGTATTGGAGCAGCTGGGGGAAGTTATGGAGATGAGAAGGGGCCTGTGATCAGATCCAGAGAAATTAAGATGAGTAACATAGGTTTGGAGCCAATTTGCAAGCCAATCATTATTCACCAGGACCCTGTCAAGTCTCTCCCAGATGTTACCCCTCTTCCAAGTGAACTCAGAACCTCTAAAACCAATGTCAAAGAGATTGGCAGCAGTGATACTATCATTAAACATGGTCATTTCAGAGAGCTTGGGAGGTCTGCCTCCTTTCTTTTCACATGTGGACCCAATGCTGTTGAAATCACCTCCAACTAACCAAGGTGAATGCAAATGGATACTAATCTCATGGAGCTGGTCCCATAACAGTTTTTTATCAGCTCTATTGCATCCACCATAGACAAAGGTAGCAGTGCCTTGTCTCCCATTAATCTGAAAAGAAGAGTGGATAAATTGTCTGTTGTCTATAAGAACAGTCCAGGAAACCTCTTTTCTGCAGAAAACCCAAATTTTGTTATTGCAATTAGCAAAGTGAGAGAAGCCATGTAATTTGTTGATAATCTTCTGTGGACACTTGTGGACCAGGGGTTCCAAAATGGAAATGCACCAAAATTTATATTTTTTATTAAGATACAAAAGCCTTTTGAAAGTTAGGGGATTGGCAATACCCCTAATGTTCCAAATTAGGAAACTAATCATAGATTAGGTAAAGAGGTGAGGGAAGACTGAGATCTAGATCTAGATCTACCCCTAGTTAAAGAGTTGCCAGCCAGTTCCCCCACAGAGAGAGGAGTACCCAGCTTCTGAACTTCAG
This sequence comes from Papilionanthe hookeriana x Papilionanthe teres, assembly GCA_022702705.1. Classification (NCBI taxonomy): domain Eukaryota; kingdom Viridiplantae; phylum Streptophyta; class Magnoliopsida; order Asparagales; family Orchidaceae; genus Papilionanthe; species Papilionanthe hookeriana x Papilionanthe teres. The sequence goes on from CM040428.1 coordinate 640,410, forward strand.
AAAGAGCCTTTTTTTCTGTTTTTTGGAAATCTGTGTGAGCCATTTGCCTTCCAATTCAGAATGCATTTGGTTGACTTCAACTTGAGTGGGGACCTGTGGGTCAGATAGCTGCTCAAATGATGGAGTAGGTGTGATCATTCTGACTTCCAGTTCCTCCTTCCTACACCAGTCAGTGGGGCTGGTAGCAGTAGGGGAAACTGAGTCAATACCTGGTAAGGAGGGGGAGGTTGATCTAATATTGCCAACCCCAGTATTAGGAGTAGCAAGGAGAGTTGGAGCCTGTGGGGGAGAGACTGGTCCCCCAGCAGCTGGAAGACATTCAGCAGACCTGGAGACCCCCAGATCCTGATGAGCAACAGCAGCTTCTTGTGAGATAGTTTCAACTGTGGATTTGCCAGAATTCTGTACTTTCCTGCTTGGAGGATGGAGTCTAAAACATTTCTCATTTGTATGTCCAAACATTTTACAATGGGTGCAGAAATAAGGCTTTTGTTGCATAATGACTTCTTTCCATTGTCCCTCATTGGCTGAGCCAATCCAGATCTTGTGAATCACAGGCAAGGTAATGTCTCTTTCAACTTGGATTCTAGCTGCTTCAGGTTTAGCCTTATTTAGAGTTTCAGCATCCAGTCTTAGGGGTGTGCCAAGTGATCTGCCAATTTGGAAAAGTGCTGTTTGGTTAAAATATCTATAGGGAAGATTTGGTAATTTGAACCAAATTGGAACAATAGGTGGGTCTTTGCTGGGATCAAAGTTGGGGGTCCACTTGATGATTTTCATTTCCACCCCAGCTATATAAACCACTTGTTTAGCAAACAGAAGTGCATAATCCTCTTCATTAGAGAAATTGATTAGCAGATGTCTCCCATCTAAAAGTCCAATTTTCCAATTGCCCTTGAAGTTAAGGGATGCAAAGAAATTTCTGACAGTTTCCATCTTGGGGTGTCCCAGCATGAATTTGCCTATCAAAGTAAGTTTCACCTCATCATCCCAAGCTGACGGTTCTTCATCGGTAAAAATAACGACGGGGCATCCATCTTTTACTTCAATTGGGTGAATGAAAGGGCAGGATATCTTCCTCGCAGCGAGCCTCATGGAGATTTTGGGGGAAAATGAGTTTAGAGGGGTCGGAGGTAGAAGGGGCATTGCCAACCACTCCAGGCATAAGTGGCTTTAGCCCAATTTAAGCTGGTTTCCGGATCTATTGGACAGAGCCATAGGCCCGATCGGAAAACCCCGTCGGCAGAAGACGGAAGGTGAATCCGGAGAGACAAACCGAACGATGAAAAGGGATAACCACGAGAACAAAGAGAGCCTTGCGGATAGGAACGGCGGGAAGTGGAGCTCAGCAAGCGAGCAATGTAACGATGAGAATTTGAAAAAGGAAAAACCGGGAAGACTCGAAAAGCCGGAGAGGAGACCAAGGCTCAGAACTACACTTCACGGGAGGCCAAGAGGGAGGTAGCAAGACCGAGAACCCACCCGAGGACTCACCCGAGACTTAGCCGCCGGCGAGGTCATGGCCGAAACCCTACAGAGAGAGCATTTCTTACCAGGCCGCCATTATATATATGTATATATGTATATATATATATATGTATATATGTATATATATATATGTATATATGTATATATATATGTATATATGTATATATATATATATATATATATCTATATATATATAATATATATATATATATATATATATATATATATATATATATATATATGTATATATAATTTAGAAAGTAGCATTTGATTTTAAAAATAATTTTAAGTTTGAAAATTTTAAGATATGAAATCAAATCGATCTCACATCCCAAATAGTTTATATAAACGAGCATCACATCACAAATCGTGTATCTATCTTGAAGGACAAACACACTGTTTGACGATGGGCCTCGATTAAATAAACTAGAAGATTTGTGACATCCGTTTGGTCTGCGAACCAATTTTATAAGCCGACAAGTTCCTGTGCTTAATATAAAGGAATTAAGCAGGGTTTATATTACCTGAGTTCTTAAAGTTCCCTATTAAGGCAAGCCCCTATAGTTAATTACATCCGAAGTGACGGGAATCAATTAAGAAAACTCTCGATAATGATCAGTGGTTTTGCTCTCAAGAATTTCAAAGTTTAAGGTTTTCAAAGGATTGGATTTTGGAAATTTCAAAAGGGATTAACTCAAATTTGGAACAGTTTATTTTAAGGAGTCGAAAGGAAGAGAAGTGGGAGAAGCTGAGGATCCAAGAAGAATCTTGACAACTACCCAAACTGTTCTATTATTTGGCTTTAATTTAGGAGTTTATTTAGTGTCTCAATCTTGCCAATTTTAATTAATTAGGACTTATATTTGTATGACATGATCATACAAATAGCCTCGAAGATGTGAGGGTTTATATCGTACCAAACAACTACGTCGGGATCCTAAGACCGGTTAGGACTTAATTTGCATAACATGATTATGCAAGCACCTAACGAAAAGGTTGAGGATTTATGTTGCACTAGGCAAACTACCTCGAAATCCTATGGCTTGTTAGTTAATTCTAAGAATTGTTTTGCTGATGACGATGGCCGTGCAGCCCACTATGCTCCAAGCTCCTGGTTGTTGCAGATGTTTAGTTTTAGAAGGTGAAAATCAGGAAGATTAGAAAAGTGTTTTGGTTTAGAAGAGTTTTAAAGTCCAAATGTCTTTAGTGTTTTATTAGGGGAATCTTAGAGTTGATTATAACAACACCGGTTAAGATCCCACGGTTCCATCATTCTGGAACCGTTATTTTTATCGAATTCACTTAGTCCAGATGAATTTGCTAAACTCAACAGAATGAGTTCCACACATTCATTTAGACCGTGGAAAATCCCGTTAGCAACACGGAGGTTACATCATCCGAGGTATTCCCGATGATCCAACGAGACGTTTTAATTTAGTTACAATTGTAGTTTTGTTGTTCTGTTTGTGATTAAATCTTGAGTTGTTTATATTTTGAAATGTTGTGGTGGTGAATTTTATCTTGTTGTGACTTTTAATTTAGTTTTGTGTTTCAGTTTTTTGGTATCCTAAAGGTTTCAGTTTTCATGCAACAATCTTGTTTAACATGCAAGAAAAGTAAAGCGCAGTACATGTAAGTAACTTGCAATAAAATAAAAGGTACCTGGAGGGTCTTTCCGTCATTCCAAGATATATTTAAAACACATGTTAAGGCATTTATATAATTTGTAAGAAAAATACCTAATTAAAGCTAAGGGAAGGTTCTGGTTGTCTACCAAAGTCCTAATCCTATGGCTAGTCAATTCCTATGACGTCTAGGTTCTTTTGTTTTGTTAAGGATGATTTTCTTCATCAAAGAACAATTAAGTTCATTTGTTCTTCTAGAACACCTCATCGTACTGAGAAAGTGTTTAGGACAAGTCCTAAACATCATTTCAATACTTCTGAGATTATTTTGAGTCCAAATGAATTTTATTGTATTGGTGAATTAATCATCCAAGAATTTAGTTAAGTTTTGATTCTTGCTCAGTGAATTAGGATGTTTGATTATCCTATGAGTAAAGTGACACTCCACTTAATGCCCCATTTAAGAGTTATAATAACAAAAGCTTTAAGGGCAAATCAGTTTATTAAAGATTTTAATGACTTAAAATTGGCATTGATGATTTAAAATGGTTTAATTTAGTTATAATATTTTAATAATTTTATGTTTGGAATAGTGTTCAAGTTGTTTTAATTTAATTAAATCTTTACATTTTAAATGATCTCAATGTATTAGATTAATTTGGGTTGAAGGAGGTGTTTAGATTATTCAATTTAAAATTTATTTATTTAATTTTAATTTAATTGAAATATTTTATGTTAATTTTTAATTGGTTTGATTTTTTATGTTTTTAATTAATTATGAATTAATTTTGAGGTTGATTTTGATGTTTCAAGTTTGTTTTAGATTTTCTTTTCAAGTGATCTTTGAGATTAACTTTTAATGTTTTAAATTTATTTCAATTTGATTATCAAGTTATTCAATGTTTTATGTTTTTAATTTAGTTAAGGTTTATTTTCCTTTTAATTATTTAATTATTAATTTCAATTATAATTTTTGAGTTTGATTAAGAGTTGAATATTATTAAAGTGATTCATTTAGGGATTTTAAATTAAAGAATTGATATCTTCTTAAATCATATCCATAATCTTAATAATCCAAAATTTAACTTATTCTTCCAAAATTCAAATTGTTTAATTAATTAAAATTTACTTTAATTATTTTCATGATGATTAATGGGTTTCTACCCCTTAATTCCCTAGGTTTCAATCATCTAATGAAAATTAAGATCAAATATGTTACGCTCCATTTTGATTAAACCTAAAGTTTTAATTAAGGGTTAAAATTCTTAATTACTATTATGCCCTTTTATGCCTGATTATTTCATAACTCATCAAATTGAGCTCAAATGAGTTTGAAATTTTTATGTCACTTCACTCATATGTCAATTAAGATATTAGAGGAGAAAATGTGATTTTCCTGAATTTAATTAAATTTATATATTTATTTTTACGAAAAATATGAATTTTCAACGAAAATTCAACAACATGACCAAGGTAAGTTTTATATTCCTAGAAAAATTTTGGGATGTCCCTATTAACCAGAGGACCATTTGGACCAATTTTGGTGATTTTTTAAATTATATTTTATTTATTATAATTATTTCGAGTTTTGGAGTGTAAATTAATTCTAAAATAAAATTAAAGTTAAAAAATGGATTTTGTATTTTTTATAAATTTCCCTGACCTCAAAGAGTTCAGAGAAATAAATTTTATATTTTTTTTATTTTTCTTTGATTTATTAGAATTAATTTAGTGAAAATGTAAGGAAATTCATTTTTTAATATTAAAAATTGTTTTAAGTCTTTAAAATTCAATATCTTAACCTAGAGACTTAGGAAAAATATTTGGTTTGTTCCTAAGTGATTAGGAGTCAAAATGTGACATTTTTATGACTTTTAATATTTTTGTGATTTTTATTATTATTTTTTAATTATTAAAATATTAAAATATGATTAAAAATGAAAATTTTTAGAAAATTTTAAATTTAATTTTCCTAAACTCCCCTGACACCAGAGAAGCCCCAAAACCATTTTCGTGAATTTTTGAAATGTATTTTTAGAGTTATAAATTTTGAAAGTTTTATTTTAGTCATATAACTTAATTACTCCATTTAGTGGGGTTATTCACCTCCAATTGCTTTCAAATTTATAAACTCCAGTGATCCTAAAAATCAGTGAAGAATTATTTTCAAGTGATTTTGATGTGTGGTTAATCTTAATTAATTAAAATTCAATTTTGAGTATTTAGGCCAATTAGGGTTATTCTTAATGAATTAACTCAAACCATAATTTTCCTAGGGTCCTCTGGTCCTAAGATACTTCCCCAAATTTTCCCAGAATTTTCTAAGTAACATGCTAATTACTGGAATTAAAATATCAAAACAGGCACAAAAATTTGAAAAATCAATAACTTACCATAGAGATGGCCTATGACTTTGGAAAATTCAAAGAAAGAACAGAGGCTGCAAAAGCCCTATAGTCTCATGGCATGGTGAATTGCTTATGCAAATTGAGACTTAAAACATTGAAATGAGTAAATAATTAATTAAAAATAAAATACTCATCAAATTAACTCAATTATTTTTCCACATTATTCTCCTCTATTCACTGAGCAAAAGGATGTTTTTAGTATATTTTTATGATTTTTCTATGCAAAGTTATGGATTTTTCAATTTCTGGGAATTTAAATAAATAGAAAATAGCCTATTTATCTATTTATCCATGCGGCGCCGACTCTTCCTTGGCAGCTCCGAAAGCCCACGCGTCGCCTCCCTATTCGACGCCGCCATCGGACTCAGTGCTCCGGGGGTCCGTTGTTCATGTCCCGTTCACTCGTCCGACGCGATCTGCACTGTCCATTTGATACACACTCGATCCAATGGCGGCCGATCATCGTCTCCGCCTGGTGTGTCCCGAGAGCCGCCCACACTCAAACCCTAAGATCTCTCTCATTTACCAATGGATTTTCATGTTCTTATGCTCTACGGATTCGTCTTGAGGAGATGAACACATCCATACGGTTTATATGCTATGAAATTAAGCCAAGCAAAATAGAGAATCGCTGGAAGCTCGAGAGGAAGAAGGGGTCCATACCTTGGCTCTGAGAAGTGAAGCTTCAATCAGAGAGTTGTGGCACCTTCGATTGCACCCCAGGAAGCTCCAGATGAAGTCTCAGCTGCGGGAATTGCCTAGGTATGAAAGCGACCAAGACCGATTTCAAAGCTTGGACGATAGAGAGGATGGCTGGACTGTTGAGGGGGTTTTCACTGGGGAACTCCTTCTCTAGGTCTTGTGCAGGTGTGGGTGAGTTTAATTTGATTTTTGTGGAGGTTTCAGAGTTATCCTGGTTTTTGGGTGGATTTTTGACTGAGAAATTGAGCTCCGTTAATGGGGATTAGGGCAAAGGGACACTGGGAATCAATTGCTCTGGGTTAGGAGAAGGTCCTGGAGCAATTTTGGCAGAGTTTTGTTAAGCTCTGGTTCTTCACGTTGTTTGGCTGAGAAGGTGGTGAGTTTAAATATGCATGGTTGGAGGGCCTCCCAGGGGGGTTTGAAGGCTTCGATTTGCTGCTCTATGCAAGGGAAGAACAGCCATGGAGTCAAACTGAGTTGGGACAACTCAGACAGGTGAATTTGAATTTTTGAATCCAAATAAAGCTCTCGGCCATGGTGTTTTCCGGTGACCCAGGTGGCTGGCCGGCAGGGTCATGTCACCATCTTGACTCAGTGAGTCCAGGGGTTGAGTTTTGTGCAAACAGTGGGGGTTAGCCATGTGTAAAGAGCTTGATTCCAAATGTAATGGGGAAGGGACTCTTTTGGACTTGGTTTGGTCAACCCATGGAAATGCGCTTGGTGCACCCACCAAGGTCTGATTTGGGCTGAAGGGAATCAGGTAACTCAGCTAGCTTAGTGGGGAGAAGTCACCATCTAAGCATATTTAAGTTTAAGCATGGTTTAGGGGAAGCATGAAAAGGTTTAATCACTCATAAGGGAATCATTAAAGGACTCCCTCCTTTTGCCCAATATGGTATGGTCACATGAACACCACTGACATGGCTTGCATGGGGCTTAAGGATGGCTTCATGGCTAGCCTATGGCTTGCCCATGGCTTGGCTCAATTTCATGAAAATGGATTTTAGGATTTTTGATGGATTTAGGGGAAATTGGCATGAGGCTTTATTTGGAATTATTTGATTATTGATTTAGGGCTTAGGGATCATTTCAATGATGGGAATTTCACATGGGCTTTAGAATAAGTTTTGGGCCTTTTAAATTTAATGAAAATGGGCTTTTAAAGTCCTTAGGAAAGTGGGCTTTTAGATTTAAAAAAAATATGGGCTTTTGGATGAATGGTTTGTGAAGGACCATGCTAAATAAATGTTGGGTTTAGTTTAGGGATGTATCATGAGTGATTTCAAAAAGGTTTGGTGTCATTTGGAGTTGAAATGGGTTCAATTTGGGCCTTTTTGATAATGGGTTCAAAATGAATCAAATTGGGCCAACATGGGTTAAAGTTGGGTTAATGTTGGGTTTGATGTAAAATTAATGTTGAAAAATGTTTATGGGGGTGTGTAAAAGAGTTTTCAACTTTGTTTGGGCTTTGGTTTTGGGATTTGGCCTATTTGGATTCATGGTTGGCTTTAGGCCAAATTGTGGATTTTTGATTTGGGTAAAATTTGAGTGGATTTTAGGTTCAAATTTGGGGAAAATAAAGTTAGTGTTTTGTTTGTGGGGATGTTATGAATGTTTTAGAAAAGATTTGGGGTTAATTGGGGTTGAGTTGGGTTGGTTTGGGCTAGGTTTAGGTCATGGGCCAAAATTGGGCCTTAGGCTTCAAATTGAAATTGGTTCCAAATGTTGATAAAATTGGGTTTGGATTTGGTCTAAAGTTATATTGGGGATATTGAATTGAAGTTTAGAATTGAATTGGATCAAAATTGAGGTCAATTGGGTTGGTTTGGTGGGACATTGGGTCCACTTAGGTTAAAAATAGATAAAATTGGTGGTTTTGGTAAACGTGGGTTAAATTAAAAAAAATTAACTTATGGTGTAGTTGAACAAAATGAAATTGGGAATATTTGAGATTTTCTGGAATTTTCTGGGAATTTGCTGAATTTTTGGAATTTTTGGGTTAAAAGTGTATTTTGGGTATTTGAAGGGTATTGGGGGGTATTTTTGGAAATTTTGGTATATTTGGTCATGGATGATCAATTTGAGTGGGAGGAAGTGTTTAGGATTGATTTTGAGAAATTTTAGGTAATTTAGGCAGTTTTGCAAATTTTGGGCAATTTCAAGAGCATTTGGTAGGTTTGGTGGCTTTAGGGCCCTGGGGGTCAAAATTTGAAATTTTGGGAAAATGAAGATTGATTAAGTGTGAGTGAAATGAAATCATTTTGGTTAAGCCATGAAGCCATATTAAGCCCACAAAAGCCATGAGATGACTCATTTTAGGCACTCAAAATGTTGTTCATAACCCTCTTAGCCAAGGGCCTAGGGGTCAAGGTCCATCCATATGAGTTACCTACATGAGTCAGGGAGTCAAATTGGTTAAAGATAGTTTCAAGGTATGGAATGTGTGTGTGGGAGTGTGGTGTCTGCAAGCTTACCCTCACCAGACCAGACCACCCAGGGTAATCCTAAGGCCAAAGAGTCCTATAGAAAACTCATCCTTTAAACCTTCACATTTGATTTTAACTTGACCCCCCAAGTGGCTTAGGGGTTTACAATCAAACTTGTGGGGTTTGAAGGGAGTCAAGAAGTGTTTTGAATTTCTATGTGGTGTGTTCCATCTCTAGTCCTCTAGGTTAGTCAAAGGGAAAGCCTAAGGCTAGATCTTAAGTAATAAGGAGAGAGATCAGACCTCATAAAAAATGAGGTCAACAAATGGACCCCCAATAGGTGTGGTGTGCTAACTAAGCACACCGCGCGTATTGGCGTTGACCGAAAAGATCAATAGAACCAACACAGATGTCTAAGTGACACAGTAAGAACGAAGTATAGAAAATTTTCTCTGGGGAGTATCAGGTAAATCTCCAAGACTGAAGATTCCAGAACTCTCGCTGGGGAAGAGAAAAGGAAGTGAATTCTAGATCACAAGATCTAGAGAGATTCGATTTTAGATTCGTTTCATTTTCTGTTTCAATTTTTAATGTGTGAGTTTGGATTTTGGTTTGTGTTTCAATTCCGATTAAAGTTTGATTCAAGATTTATTTCAAGAGGGATTTCGTGGAAATCCGGGATTTGAGGTGAGCATCGAAACCTAGGTTCCATCCTCGGGATTTGAAGAGAATTAGAATTTAGGCTCTAGCCTCAAGAAGAGAGTTGGAATTTGAATAGAACTGGAAGTTCGGCTCCAGCCTCGAAAATTTGAAAGAGAGCTAGAAGTTCGACTCGGGCCTCGAAGAGAACTGGAAGTTCGGCTCCAGCCTCGAATGTTTGAAAGAGAGCTAGAAGTTCGGCTCTAGCCTCGAAGAGAACAGGAAGTTCGGCTCCAGTCTCGGAAGTTTGAAAGAGAGCTAGAAGTTCAGCTCTAGCCTCAAAGAGAACTAGATGTTCGGCTCTAGCCTCAGAAGTTTGAAAGAGAGCTAGAAGTTCGGCTCTAGCCTTAAAGAGAACTGGATGTTCGGCTCCAGCCTCGAAAGTTTGAAAGAGAGCTAGAAGTTCGACTTTAGCCTCGAAGAGAACTGGAAGTTTGGCTCTAGCTCAAAAATTTGAAAGAGAGCTAGAAGTTCCGCTCTAGCCTCAAAGAGAACTGGAAGTTCGGCTGCAGTCTCAGATGTTTGAAAGAGAGCTAGAAGTTTGGCTCTAGCCTCGAAGAGAACAGGAAGTTTGGCTCCAGCCTCGGAAGTATGAAAGAGAGATAGAAGTTCGGCTCTAGCCTCGAAGAGAACTAGAAGTTCGGCTCTAGCCTCAAAAATTTGAAAGAGAGCTAGAAGTTTGGCTCTAGCCTCGAAGAGAGCTGGAAGTTCGGCTCCAGCCTCGAAAGTTTGAAAGAGAGCTAGAAGTTCGGCTCTAGCCTCGAAGAGAACTGGAAATTCGGCTCCATCCTCGAAAGTTTGAGAGAGAGCTAGAAGTTCGGCTCTAGCCTGGAAGAGAACTGGAAGTTTAGCTCCAGCCTCGGAAGGTTGAAAGAGAGCTAGAAGTTTGGCTCTAGCCTCGAAGAGAAATGAAAGTTCTGCTCCAGCTTCGGAAGTTTGAAAAAGAGCTAGAAGTTCTGCTCCAGCCTCAGAAATTTGAAAGAGAGTTAGAAGTTCGGCTCTAGCCTCGAAGTGAACTGGAAGTTCGGCTCCAGCCTCAGAAATTTGAAAGAGACCTAGAAGTTCGGCTCTAGCCTCGAAGAGAACTGGATGTTCGGCTCCAACCTTGGAAGTTTGAAAGAGAGCTAGAAGTTTGGCTCTAGCCTCGAAGAGAACTGAAAGTTGGGCTCCAGCCTCGTAATCTTGATCTGTATGAAGAGGGACCCAATCCCATGCCATCAGAACCAAATCGAGCAAAGTTCATGGCTCTGTTTAATAGGACTAGTCGATCCTCTAACACATAGAGGAAGGAGAATTGAAAGGTTGGAATTGAAGGATTTAGAATGAAAATCAGTCTAAGATTTAGATTTATTTTAGTGATTCGATTTCATTTTTGTTTATTTAGAGTTCGTGTTTATTTGCAGTTTATTTTGACATTCAAATTCTTAAAAAGAAGGAGTTCCTTATTCATTTTCTTTCTCTTTTCGTTCTTTGTTCGAAGTTCATTTAGCTTAAAGGCGTTTCCCAGTCAATTTGCACAAAAAGAGGTGAAGGCAGAACATGATATGATCATTCTCATTCCAATCTGTTGAAAATACATCATACAACTTAATCCAAAAAATGATGATATTTTCCTCTAAAATTCAGTATCTCATACAACCCTCATAAATCCAAAATGGATTGTGTAAGACTCTTGTTGATTCTTTCAAAAGCATTTGTCAAAATCCATGTTTGAATAGTAAGATACATGGACAATAACATCACCTTCCAAGCCACCCTTGGCAGGAATGCCGTATGGATGTGCATTGGAGGTGTGCTATCTCTCATGTAACTCATAGCTCGTAGGGCCGGAGACTTTCTAACTCTGGATCTGGCTGAAAAATAAAAAGAAATCTTTCTGTCATCCATCCTTCTGAAAGTGATAGATATTCGTTCAACTGGCACTCCTGGAATGCAATGTTTTGCTATGTCCGCTCCATTTCCTTTTAATACCATGACAGAACCTACCGGTAGTGGTTTTTCCGCCGGCCCTCAGAATTTTCCACTGCCTGCTATCCGGAGGTCAGATCTGAACATGATATTACACTGGTTGACAAAAGAGACTGTGCAGAAAGGTCCGACAAAGTCATGATGGTCTATGTGTGGAGGTATGCAGTCGCCCTCCTTGTAAATGTTAATGATGCAGCTATTGGGTATGCAATCTGCAGGCAATAACCTCCATGTTACCATCCTCTTTACCATTCTTTTGATAATTCTTGGCATCGGATCCACCTCACTGTGACGGAGTATCCCTGGTGGATTTCCTTTTTTGTCTTCTGCGAAGTTGTAACAACACCCGCACTGAATAGTAACTCTTCCTTTTCTTGGCATCCATCATCGGGGTTCTGAATAGGTTTTCTCCCTCGGACGACCAGCGAGGCCCATTTTCTGAAGCTCCATAATGCAGTCCACAATCTGTTGTTGTTCGTAGTCTGAGAACACATCCGTATGCAGCTCAAGGCCTTCTGAGATGTTGACCCTCCTGCCTCAAATTCTCTCGAAGTATTCGAAAGTTTTCTTTTCAACTTGCTGTAATTTCTCCAGCTCGTATTCTGGGATTATCTGAAGTCCTCAGGGGTCTGGTAACATACTGCGGGATGTACGGCTCAACCCCAACACACTCTCCTGCATGTCTTGGCTCCTCGGGGATAGTTTTTGTCGGGACATCCTCCGGGGTTACTTTCACAACAAGACTCTTCAAAACTGGTAGCTCTGTCTGGCGTCGTGGTACTGATTCTATTTCTGCTCTTCTTGAGATTTCTTTTTATCTTTGATGTTGTTCTTGGAGTTGGTCTCCTCTTTTCGCTCCTGATGAACCGATTTCTTCGAAATATTTGTATTGATGGTAGCAACTGCCTCTTCTTGTTGATTTCCTGCCAGCTTAGTTAGCATCTTGCGAATGCGACGATTCTTGTTTATTCTTTGAGTAGAAGTGAGAGTGGCTCTCCTCGCCCCTTGAATTTCTGTGGGCATGGTACTGACAAGCCTGCCCTCTGTTGTAGCAACCATGGATTTAACTTTCTTGTCTTCTACCATTGCATGAGCGGCGTTTGCTTTTCTTTACTTGCTGGTGGAATGTTGACTTTGGCCACCCAATTTCATTACTGTCTGACTGTGGAACTCTTCCCGATCAATCGGAGTCCAATCAGTTTCTTCATATTGTATCCTGACCGGTGTGTAATCAGAGTCAATTTCAATCACGGCTCCATTTTTCATCCTTACTTCATCGAGTGCCAGACTCACACCATTCATAAAGTTCAGAACCAACCGCCCGTTCAACATTACCCTGCGAAAAACAAGGAATGGATTAGGGGCTATACTAAGAACAAGAAAAATAAGAAAACATTTATTAATGAAAAATTTTATTTACATCTTTTAAATTTTAAAGGAAGTAGGAGGAGATGAGGAAAAACCAGGAATGAATTGATTTAAAGGAAAAGATCAAAATTTTATCATTTCACATATTTTCTTTTTAACAAATTTTTTTTGTTAATGATTTTTATTTTATCATCTATTTTTTTATATTTTGGGTTCGGACCCAGTTACGAATGATTACTCCACCCGTGTTTCTAGGAATGAGAATTCATTCATCGAAACATCAGGTCGCGTAACACTTCTCTAGGCATCGTCCATTAATTGGAAGTAGAGGTTGTTCTCCACGACAGTTAACACGCTGGTAGGAACCCCTTGAGTAGACTGTCTCGACCACGAACGACCCTTCCCAAGTTGATTCAAATTTTCCTCCTATCTTGCGGTGTGCATGAATAGGTCTTCTGAGTACTAGGACCAAATCACTAATTTTGAATGTCCTTGAGCAGACCAGTTTATCGTGGGCCTGGATCATCTTGGTTTGATACAATTCCAAATTTTGCTGCACTGAAAGTCATTTCCCTTCTAAGCTTTCCAATTCTTCTAGTCGTAATTTGGCATTTCCTTATGTAGTGATCTTGTTCGTAACTGCAATTCTGAGTGACGGAAGCTGAACCTTTAAGGGTAAAACGGCCTCGGACCCGTACACTAAGGTGTAAGGCGTAAACTAGGTAGGAGTTCTGAAAGTTGTTCTGTAGGCCCATAAAGCTTCTAGCAGCTTCTCGTGCCAATTTCTTTTGTTGTCATCCAAAATTTTCTTTAATATTTGGACGAGAGTTTTATTAAAAGCTTTGCCAAGCCGTTTACTCTTGGGAAGTAGATCGTCGAATAACGCCAGTCGATCCCGTGTCTCCTGACAAAATTATTGATCTTCGTACTCTTAAACGCGGACCCATTATCTGAAATGATTCTGCGCGGTACCCCGAAATGGTAGACAACTTGATTCTTGAAGAAATGTAGCACGTGATGTGCTTTTACTTCTCTGAGTGATACTGCTTCTGCCCACTTGGAAAAGTAATCTGTTGCTACAAGAATGAAGCGATGTCCTCTTCAAGAAGGAAGTTCTATCAGACCCACAATATATGTGCCCCAACACTCAAATGGCCATGACGCAATTGTCGAATGTAGAACATTTGCAGGTTGATGTAGAACCACTCCATGCACTTGGCATTGGTGACAACTCTTGGCGATCTTCATGCAATCGGTCATCATTGAGGTCCAGTAGTACCCTAATCTTTTAATCTTCATCTTCATCTTCGGGCTTGACTGATGAGTACCACAAAGTCGTGAGTGCACTTCCTTAATAATTTCACGAGCCTCGGACTCGCTCAGGCACCTTAGCCACATCTGATCGAAAGATCTTCTGTATAATGTATTGCTTATTAATGTGTAAGACAGAGTTCTTTCCTTAATCTGATGAGCTAATGACTTAACGTCCGGTAGGTTTCCTGTTTGCAGGTAGTCTATTAGCGGCTGAAGCCAATCTTCTGCATTTTCTGATACTACAGCAATTGTTTCTTCTTCTTTTCCTGACTTGTGTATCTTGTCCATGTCGAGCTGTGAGAGAACCTGACGTCCCTGAACTGACACTTCAACTGATTCATCCTGCAAGTAGGCAAATTCTTTTGCAAGGCGGGCTAACGCATCTGTAAGAGCATTTTCTCCCCTGGAAATCTTGTAGATTGTTACATTCAGAATCTGCTCCAAACAATTTCATCATACTGAATGTACTGCTCGAGTCTTGGCTTTAGAATTCTTTATTGTCCTGCGACCTGTTGAATTATCAACTGAGAATCTCGATAGATGTTGATATCCGTTATCCCCATCTGAATGGTTAATTACAATCTGGTTATAAGGGCTTCGTATTCTGCTTCATTGTTTGTACACGATTCGGTTAAGTGTTAGGAGTACCTTAACATTCCCCACACTGGTGTTATAAATTTTAGTCTGATTCCTGCCTTACCAGGCACTATCGTTTGCAATTCTTTATTCCTCTGTGCTGAAGATGCTCCGTTAAAGTACAGTTCCCAACATCGATCGTCGGGGTCTTCTAGGCTCATTGTCTGCTCGTCAGGAAAATCGTCGTTGAGAGGCGATCTTGCCGATAAAGGGTGTGCTGCGAGGAAGTCTGCTAGGATTTGTCCCTTTGTGGCGCAAAGAGGAACGAAAGTTATATCGAATTGCAATAGTATCATCGACCACCTGGAAAGTCTGCCGGAAAGCGTTGGTCGGGTCATCAAATATTGCAATGGATTAAACTTTAAAATAAGGTTGACCTTTTGAGAAAGCATGTAATGCCTGAGCTTTTGAGCGGCGAAGATCAAGGCCAAAAAATGCTTCTCAATTGGGGGATACTTTACTTCCGTCGGAATTAGACGACGACTTAAGTAGTAGAGGGTGTTTTCTTTCCCCTCGTCATTGACCTGGGCTAGCAGGGCTCCAAGGGAGTCATCTAAAGCTGCGGTATAAAGTATCAACGGTCTACCCAAGACTGGGGCTGCTAAGAAAGGAGGTGTCATTAAATATTGTTTGATGTCATCGAAGGCATGTTGACATTTAGTGTCCCAAGTAAACTTGGCATCCTTCTTAACCAAAGCAGAAAAAGGCTGACACCTTCCTGACAAATTCGAAATAAAGCGTCGAAGATATGCCAATTTCTCTTGAAAGGATAACAATTGTTTCAAGGTTTTGGGAGGTGGCATTTCTAAGATATCTTTAATCTTTGCCGGATCGATTTTAGTTCCACGATGTCGGACAACAAATCCTAAGAATTTCCCAGAGGTGACGCCGAAGGCGCTTTTCAAGGGATTCATCATAAGGTTATATTGTCTTAATCGCTTGAAAATAATTCTCAAATCATATAAATGATCTTCCTTCAGCTTGCTTTTGATGACTACATCATCCACGTAGCATTCAACTTGGTTGTGAATAAGATCATCAAAAATTCTTGCAATAGCTCTTTGGTATGTTGCTCCTGCATTCTTCAATCCGAAAGGCATTATTGTGTAGCAGTATATTCCGATTGGCGTTCTGAAGGGTGTGAGCTTTTCGTCTTCTGGTACCATCTTTATCTGGTTGTATCCTGATGATCCATCCATGAAAGAGAAGACTTCGTGCGTTGAGGCGATGTCGATCATTAATTCTGGGATTGGTAGTGGGAATTCATCCTTTGGACACGCTTTGTTCAAATCTGCGAAATCCACGCAGTTCGATCACGTCCATTCTTCTTCCTGACTGGTACCACGTTGGCTAACCAAGTTGGATATTGTTCTTCGTGGAAAAATTTAGCGTCTATTAGTTTCTTAACTTCAGCTATAACTTGTTGTTCGATTTCTAGATGCATCCTTCTTGGAGCTTGTCTGACAGGCACGGAAGTGGGATCCCTTCCTAGCCTGTGAACTGTGACTTCTGGAGCTAATCCAGGCATTTCGTCGTAACTCCAAGAAAAACAGTCCTCAAATTCCATCAGTAACTTGATCATTTCTTTGGAGTCTTCTTTATTGAGTAAGGAGCTAACAAAGGTCGGCCTAGGCTCTTCGCTAGTACCTAAGTTAACTTCCATTAACTCATATATTGTAGATTTAATTTCTTCTTCAAACTCCGGTGGAGCATCTCCGATTTGCAGATCTTCGAGATCATCTGAGGTTTCTAAGCTGTCTTCATTAGGCTCGCAAGTGACAACCAAGCAGAACTCTGAGTCCTTAACTGATCCTACTGTGCCGAATCCGAGACCATGTTTTGAACTGGTATGCCGACCGGCATTATTCCATAATTTTTCAAATTGTTGTGATCGACCTTTTGTCCATTGTTTAGGTAAGACACCATGTTGAATTAAATTCTGAACACAGGGAGAGTACCACTTATAAGGCAGTTCATTAATTCAAAAGAAGTAACATCTTCAAATTGTACATCATTTTCAGTTTTGGAAGAAGAAGCACCACGGTAGAATTTAATCGGCTTAGCACCACCACGATGCACTTCCTTGACCACCATACCCTCGATCTTATTAGAATGGATCGAGGTCATGGCCACAGTATGCACATAGTGGTTAATTTTCTCGTACATTGATTTGTATTCTTCATTCTTTCATCTTTGAGAGAGATCTTGAACTGGGGTTCCTTTTGATTTACTGTTGCTGCTTCTTTCTTGATTTTTTCTTCTTCGGAACTGTTCTCCCAATCAACGTCGATGACCAGTTTCTTCTGTCCAACTGTTCCAACATCTCTTCCTCGACCTCGTCCCCGGCCTCGACCTCGAATGCGAGTTCTGGAGAAACCTTCACCATCTCGCCGTAAGGGAGTGGTGAGTAACTATTGGACTATAATTTCAGGTTCTTCGTCGTCCCGAACTTCTTTCGCTTCATTTGGTACGGTATTTTTGGAGAAGATTGTTTTCTTCGGAGGCGCGTAATAGGCTGCATCTTCATGAATTCCAATCTCGTGTACGAAGAATGGTTACAAGTCACCTTTGATACACTGTTCTCCTCCTTCATAATACTTTATGCACTAGTGCAGAGACGACGGTACCATCCGATTTTCATGGATCCACGGGCGACCTAGTAGAGCATTGAATGATGTCTCAGAATCAATTATATAGAATTTTGCGGTTGTCTTTGCCAAATCACCGGTCTTCATTAATAATGTTATCGATCCAAGGGCTCTTTCACCTTTCTGATTAACATCTTATCTGCTTCGAGGTCGCGAGCATCAATTTCCAAATATGCCAACGTCTGATGATTCATTATGTTGATTGATGCTCCTGGATCAACCAACACTCTGGAGAGCGTAAACTTTCCAATAGTGATGCGAAATGTACAACGGTCGGTTGTGATCGAGTATTCCAAAGCGGCATATCATTGTCCGTGAAGGTAACACATCACTGTTCTTTTAACGAGCAAACCTCGTCTAAGGAATTACCGACCATTTGAGCTAAACAAATCTCTAGATCAAGTAAGGCCTTGATCAGAGTTTCCCTCATCTCCTTTGACAGGATCAGAGCATCGTAGATGCTCAATTTAGCTGGTAGCTTCCTAAGATGGGCTAGCACGTTATAATCCACTTTATTACCATGTTCCTTGATTTCTTCCTGAACAGGAAATTCTTCTGCTGGGGTTGGCTCCTCCTGAGCAACCACCCTTTCCTTTATCCTTTGGACCGATTCTCGGAGGTAGAACTTTTTCGCTTCTTAGATTGACTTCTGTTATTTCTTCTACATCTGGTGCTGGATCTGCCGGTGCCTGCTCTTGAATCGGAAAGACTGGCTTTTCCGAAATTACTTCGGAATCTGATAACTCCAGTTCTATCGTAATTGGAGTTCCTCAGAATTCATAAATAGATTCGTTGCTTGTTGAGCTTTCGTAGCCATCTTTGTGAGCGTCTTCTTCTTCGTTGTGGTCATCGAGGTTTAGTATGATTTGAGAATCTTTTATCGTATCGGAATCGAGATCCGGATTAGGTTGGTTGTCGTTAGTTACGTAATCGTTAGAAATAGTCAATACGTAGCCAACACCAAAACACTTATCATTATAAGATCCCGCCGGGGCGAGCAAATAATCATACAGAGTCAGAGGTCCGAGGGATTTCTCCCCCGAATCGGAAACAACCATCCTAGGAAAAGCAGCCCCTAGTCTAGCCTTTGGAGCCTAAGTCTTCTTCTCTTCTAAGATCTTCTCCTTCTTCTGGGGCGGTTCTTCAATCGCAAGTGATAGTGCCGGCTCGGCGGGTTTCAGACTTTGAGTTGACGTACGCATCGAAGCGTTATGGATATGATCCAAGATTTTCTTTAAAGACTTTTTCCAGACGATATTCCATCCATCATCGGTCGTCTATGGGTTTATCGGAACAGTAGGATCCGTTGAAATGACAGTGATGGAACCTCCTTTTTGGGGTTCCTTCATGTATTCCTTCGGGATCGTTATGTTCCCTCTTCGGAGATTACCTTCGAGCCAATTCTTAAAAGTGAAGCCGGTCTTCAATCTTGTGTCCGACCATGCGGTGGTAAGGGCGGTGGATTCGGATGATCTTTCTTGTTGACTTCTTCTGGCTTTTTGGGCTTTGGTAATTGAAAATCAGGTGTCTTCATCAAACTGCGAAACATTTTAGCTACTACTTCCTTCTTGAGTGGATATTCCTTGTTCAGAAGTTCCTCCAGGGGACGTGACGAATGAGGTAGTGGTTGACTATCTTTGCCATGGCTGGTGGCTCGGTCGAAGCTGTTGATAGCCTGCTGAGGTTGCTGATAAATCTGTTGTGGTTGTTGTTAAGTCCGTTGCGGTGGTTGATAACTGGGCTGTGGTTGCTCTGGCTGTATCTGCACTGGCTGCTTGCCTTTGTCTACTGCCGCGACTATTCCGAATTTCTTCTCAAATGATTTTACAGGCTTCTGCTTATCGGTCTTGTCTAAGAAACTTAGCTGTTTTGCTTCCTCCTGCAAGCTCCCGGCCTTGCTAAGCAACTTCTCGAAAGTCTTGATTGTAAATCCTTTAAGGAGAAGTGTTATCGGGCAATGGATACTTTTCAGCAAAATACCGATCACATGCTGTTCCTGAAGTTGTGGTTTGCACTTCATGCTTAAGTTTCTCCATCGAAGTATGTAATCCACCAAAGTTTTGTTCGGTTTCTGTTGCTCCACCACTAAATCACCGATAGTGATGTGGTGCCGAGCTCCGGCAAACCGCTTAAAGAAGAGGTTTTCTAATTCTGAAAAGGTCTTAACTGAGCCATTTGGTAATTCTGCATACCAATCAAAGGCAATCCCTGACAGGCTGCTGACAAACTGTCGAAAGGGTAAAGCATCGCTCCCACCGGCATTGCAGCAACTAGCACGAAAATGTGCTACAACTTGCTGGGGGTTTCCTGTTCCATCAAAAGTCTTGAACAGAGGTGGTACGAAGCCTTTTGGGTATTAGACCGCATCAAATTTTTCAGGGTAGGGTCTACCCGTCTGAATAGAAGTTCCGCTCTTAGACTGTGCTAAGGCTTCTCGTACCTACTGTTCTACCATGTTTTTGATATCCTTTTCGGGAATCATGCTTTGTACAGAATACTTTTTCGGTTGTTCATCTCCGTTAACAGATGTGATCTCATTTCTTCCGTCCGAGATGTGAATAATTAATGGGGGTATTTCTTTCTGAGGTTGCACCTGACTCTGGAGCGTGGCTAAAGTGGTAGCCATCTCTTCCATCTTCATTGCCATTTGAGAAATTGTGTTATCCGTCTCTTGAAGTTGTGCTCTCATCACTTCTGGTTCATCTATATCCGTTCCTGCCGGAGCACCTTGCGAAGCTGACGATGCTCGTGTCTCAACCATGTTGATCTCAGCATAATTTTATCCATTTTTGCTTAAGAGGCTTAATCAACCCATTTCGTGGGGTTAATCAAGTTTAATTGGTTTCAAATTTTTACGTGAGACTCTCCTGACCCTAAAGGACAATAAATACTTTTTAAATTTTCACAAAAATGGTTTTGGAGCTTCTCTGATATCAGAGGAACTTAGGAAAATTAAAATTGTAATTTTCTAAAAAAGTTGATTTTTATCAATATTTTAATATTTTTAATAATTAAAAAATAATAAAAATCATAAAATATTAAAAATTACCAAAATCTCACATTTTGAATTCTAATTACTTAGGAACAAACCAAATATTTTTCTTAAGTCCCTAGGATAAGATATTAAATTTTAAAGGCTTAATGTAATTTTTAATATTAAAAAATGTATTTTTCAATCTTTTCACTAAAATAATTCTAATAAATCAAAGAAAAATCAGATAAAAGTAAAATTTGTTTCTATGAACTCATTGAGGTCAGAGAGATTTAAGAAAAATATAAAATCCATTTTTCAAATTTAATTTTATTTTAAGATTAATTAATACTCCAAAAATCAAAATAATTCTTGTAAATAAAATATAATTCAAAAAATCACCAAAATTGGTCCAAATGGTCCTCTGGTCATTAGAAATGTCCCATAATTTTCTTAAAGATGGAAACATTTCCTTGGTCATGTTATTGAATTTTCCTTGAAAACCCCTAAATTCCATTAAAAATAATTACATAAATAAATTAAAAACAGAAAAATCACATTTTCTCCTCTGAAGTCTTAATTGACATGTAAGTGAGGTTACATAAAAGTTTCAAGTTCATTTGAGCTTAATTTAGTGAGTTATAGGATTATTAAGCTTGAAGGGCAAAATGGTAATTAAAAATTTCAACCATTAATTAAAATTTTAGGATTAATCAAAAGGGGAGTGTAAAATATTTGATTCTAAACTAATTTTGGATGATTGCACTTAAATGATTGAGGGTACAAACCTACTAACCATTTCAAAAATAATTAAAATAAAACTTTAATTAATTAATTAATTAATATTTTAGGAGAATAATAGAAATTGGAATTATTAAAGTAGGGATATTATTAAGAGGATATTTATTCTTTAATTTAAAAATCCCTAAATAAACCACTTCAATAATACTTAATTCTTAATTAAAAAAAAAATTAAATAATAATTAAGATTAAAATTAAACTAAAATTAAATTAAATTTAAAATTAAAATTAAATTAAAACTAAATTAAATTAAAATTAAAATTAAATTAAAACTAAATTAAATTAAAATTAAATTGAAATTAAATTAAAATTAAATTAAATTAAATTAAAATTAAATTAAGTTAAATTAAATTAAATTAAAATTAAAATTAAATCAAATCAAATTAAATTAAAATTAAATTAAATTGAGTTAAAATTAAATTGAATTAGATTAAATTAAAATCATTTAACAACAAACCTAAATGAAATCATTAAGAATTAAATCTAAAATAACTTGAACACTATTCCAAACTTAAACTAATTTTTTATAATTAAGTCAAAATTAAATTAAATCATTAAGTTTAAATCATTAAAACACTTAATAAGTTGATTTACCCTTTTAAAGCTCTTATTATTATAACTCTTAAATGAGGTATCAAGTGAAGTGTTACTTCACTTATAGGATATTCAAATATCCTAGTTCACTAAGCAAGAGAACAAAACTTAAACTCCTGGATGATTAATTCATTTGTATAATTAAATTCTCTTGGACTTAAAACAATCCTAGAGGTATTAAAAAGATGTTTAAGACTCGTCTTAAGCACTTCCTCAATATGATAGGATGTTTATAAGAACAACTGAATTTAATTGTTCTTGGGTGAAGAAAGTCATCCTTAAACCAAAACACAAGAACCTACAGACGTCATAGGAGATGATTAGAGTATAGGATTAGGACTTTGGTAGACAACGAAAACCTTTCCCTTAGCTTTACCTAGGTACTTGTTGAAATATTTAAATGCCTTAACATATGTTTTAAGTGCAGCTTGGGATGACGGGAAGACCCCCCAGGTACGCTTTTATTTTATTCCAATTTACTTTATTGCAATGCACTTTCCTTTTCTTGCATGTTAAATAAAACTGTTGCATGAAAACCAAAACCTTTAGGATAGTCCCTGAACTGAAACCAAAACTAAATTAAAAGTCATTACAAGATAAAAATCACCGCCACAACATTTCAAAATATAAAACAACTCAAAATTTAATCACAAACAAAACAACAAAACTACAATTGCAACTAAATTAAAACGTCTCGTTGAATGATCGGGAATACCTTTGATGATGTAACCCACATGTTGCTAACGGGATTTCCCATGGTCTAAATGAAAGTGTGGAACTCATTCAGTTGAGTTTAGCAAATTCATCTGGACTAAGTGAATTCGATGAAAATAACGGTGCGGGATGACGGAACCGTGGGATCTTAATCGGTTCTGTTTAACCAACTTTAAGATTTGTTTTAATTAAAACATTAAAAACACTTGAATTTTAAGATTTTTGTTGGCATATTTTTAGGTTATGTGTTGTATTTTGAAAAGGGGTCGCCTACAGAAGTTGTCGGCGAATTTTTAATTTAATTTAAATAAATAATTTGAAAAGTAGTATTTTATTTTGAAAATAATTTTGAATTTGAAAATTTTAAGATATGAAATCAAGCTGATCTCACATCCCGAATAGTTTATATAAACGAGCACCGCATCACAAGCCGTGTATCTATCCCGAAGAATAGACACGCTTGCTTGATGATGGGGCTCGATTAAATAAACTAGAAAGGTTTGTGACATCCGTTTGGTCCGCGAACCAATTTTATAAGCCGACAAATTCCACAGCTTAATATGAAAACATTAAACGGGGTTTATATTACTCGAGTTCTTTAAAATTCCTATAAGGGCAAGCCCTATAGTTAATTACATCTTAAGTGACGGGAATCACCTAAGAAAACTCTCGATAATAATCGATAATTCTGCTCTCAAGAATTTCAAAGTTTAAGTTTTCAAAGAATTGAATTTTTGAATCTCAATAGGGAATGGATCAAGTTTGGAACATTTTATTTTGGGAATTCAAAGGAAGAAAAGTAGGAGAAATTACGGATTCAAAGCGAACTTCGGTAATCTCCCGACTATCCTATTGTTTGGCTTGGATTTAGGAAAGTCCTAAAGTTTATTTAATGTTTTAATCTTGCCAATTTTAATTAATTAGGGCTTATATTTATATGATAGAATCATACAAATTGCACAGAAGATATGAGGGTTTATGTCGTATCGGACGACTACCTCGGAATCCTAAGACCAGGTTAGGGCTTAATTTGCAATACAAATGCCTAACGAAGAGTTGAGGATTTATGTTGCACTAGGCAAACTACCTCGAAGTCCTATGGCTTTGTTGTTTAATTCTAGGAAAGTTTTGCTGAAGTGGGTTCAAGTTTTCTTGACGACGATGACCGTCTTGCTCACCATGCTCCGAGCTCCTTGTTGTTGCGGAGGTTTAGTTTTAGAAGTCATAAATCGGGAGATGAGAGAAGTGTTTGGTTTAAAGAAAGTCTTAATTTCCAAGTGTTCTTTGTGTTTTAATTAAAACAAATCTTAAAGTTGATTAAACGGAACCGATTAAGATCCCGCGGTTCCGTCATCCCGCACAGATTATTTTCATCGAATTCACTTAGTCCGGATGAATTTGCTAAACTCAACTAAATGAGTTCCGCACTTTCATTTAGACCGTGGGAAATCCCGTTAGCAACACGTGGGTTACATCATCCGAGGTATTCCCGATCATTCGATGAGACGTTTTAATTTAGTTGTAGTTGTAGTTTTGTTGTTACGTTTGTGATTAAATTTTGAGTTGTCTTATATTTTGAAATGTTGTGGAGGTGAATTTTATCTTGTAGTGTCTTTTAATTTAGTTATGGGTTTCGAGTTTTGGTTTACTGTCCTAAAGGTGTAGGTTTTCATGCAAGCTGTTGTTTATCATGCAAGAAAAGTAAGTGCGATGCGATTAAATAATTGCCGTAAAGTAAATCGCAATAAAATAAAAGCGTACACGGAGGGTCTTCCTGTCATCCCAGTTGCACTTAAAACACAGTTAGAATATTTAAGCAAGTTCCTAGGTAAAGCTAAGGTAAGGGTTAGGGTTTTCTACCAAATTCCTAATCCTATGGCTAGTCATTTCCTATGACGTCTAGGTTCCTTGTGTTTTTAGTTTGAAGACGATTTTCTTCATCAAAGAACAATTAAGTTCGATTGTTCTTATAAACATCCTATCATATTGAGGAAGTGCTTAAGAAGAATCTTAAACATCTTTTCAATATTTCTAGGATTGTTTTAAGTCCGGGAGAATTTAATTATGTAAATGAATCGATCGTCCGAGGTTTTCAAGTTTTGTTAACTTGCTCGATGAACTAAGACATTTGAATGACCTATAAGTGAAGTAACATTTCATTTAATATTACATTTTAGGAGATATGATAACTAAAGCTTTTGAGGGTAAATTGGTGTTCAAATGGTTTGTGATTCAAATCTAAGTTCAAATTGATGATTTAAGTTTGGAATAGTGTTCAAGTTATTTTAGATTTATTTTTGAGTTCTTTATGTCTTTATATTTAATTTAATTTAATTTAATTTAACTTAATTTAATGTAATGTGGTTTAATTTAATTTAATTTAACTTAAGTTAATTTAATGTAATATGATTTAGTTTAATTTAATTTAATTTAATTTAATTTAATTTAATTTAATTTTTAATTTAATTTAATTTAATTTAATTCTTAATTTAATTTAATTTTTTAATTTAATTTTTTAATTTGATTTAATTTTTAATTTAATTTTTAATTTGATTTAATTTAATTTAATTTAATTTTTAATTTAATTTAATTTAATTTTATTCATTTTAATTTTAATTAATGAGTTCGATTATTTAATTTTAGTTTAATGATTAAGTCTTTCAATGTTTTAAATTTGAATTATCATTTTAATTAAGAATTAAACATTAATGAAATGATTAATTTAGGGATTTTTTAAATTAAAGAATAAATCTCTTCCTAATAATATCCCTATTTTAATAATTCCAATTCTATTATTCTTCCAAATTTAATCAATTATTTAATTAAAGTTTAATCATTTTAAATTGCTTAATGGGTTTCTACCCTTTAATTATTTAAATTTCAATCATCCAAATCAGATTAGGATCAGATATTTTACTTGTTAATTTTTTATTAAACCTAAAGTTTTAAATTAAGGATTAAAAAAAAATTTAATTACCACTTTACCCTTTAAGCTTAACAATTCCATAACTCACTAAATTGAACTCAAATGAACTTGAAATTTTTATGTGACTTCACTCATATGTCACTAAAGACATGAGAGGAGAAAATGTGATTTTTCTGTATTTAATTTATTTATATAATTATTTTTGGTAGAAAATAGAGATTTCCAAGGAAAATTTAATAACATGACCAAGGAAAAGTTTCTGTCCTTAAGAAAATTATGGGACATTCCTAATGACCAGAGGACCACTTGGACCAAATTTTGTGATTTTTTGAATTATATTTTATTTATAAGAATTATTTTAAATTCTGGAGTATTAATTAATTTAAAAATAAAATAAATGTTGAAAAATGAATTTTATGTTTTTCAAAAATCTCTCTGATATCAAGAAAACCAGAGAAGCATATTTTGTAATTCTCTGATTTTTCTATGATTTATTATAATTATTTTAGTGAAAATGCTAGAAAATACATTTTTTTTTAATTTTAAAATTACCCTAGAACTTTAAAAATTAATATCTCACCAAATAGGCCTAAGAAAAATATGGGGTTTGTTCCTAAGTGATTAAAATTCAAAATGTGACATTTTGGTGAATTTTATTATTTTTGTGATTTTTATTATTTTTAATTATTAAAAATATTAAAATAATATAAAAAATCAACTTTTTTAGAAAATTGAAATTTTAATTTTCATAAATTCCCCTGATATCAGAGAGGCTCTAAAACCAATTTGGTGAATTTTTGAAAGGTATTTTGAAAGTTATGAATTTTTAAAGTTTAAAATGAGTAAATGGCTTAATCGACCCAATTAATAGGGCTAACTGAGTCCGATTGACTTCAAACTTTTATGGTGGGTTCCTCTGATCCTAAAGGTCAGTGGAGAATTGATTTCAAGTCAATTTGATCTATGGTTAACTCTAATTAATTAGAGACCTATTTTGAGTGTTTAAGCCGATTAGGGTTGTCTAAAATGAACTAACTCAAAACCTATTTTTCCTAGGGTTCTCTGGTCATAAGGAACATCACCAAATTTTCCTAGAATTTATTTCACAACATGCTATTTATTGGAATTAAAATACTCAAAACGGTGACATGAATTTGAAAAATCAATAACTCTTCATAGGGATGGCCTCGACTTTGGAAAATTCGGGGAATGTTCCCGAATTCGGAGGCTTCAAAAGCTCTATGGTCTCATGCCATGGTGAATTGTATACATGCATGGAGAATTAAATGTATGCAGAGAGTAAATAAATTATAAAAAATAAAATACTTGATGAAATTAAATGATTTCTTTTCCACATTATTCTCCTACTGTTCACTGAGCAAGAGGGTATTTTTATTTTATTTTTATGATTTTCCTACACAAAGTTATGAATTTTTGAAGTTCAGGGAATTAAATAAATAGAAAAATACCCCTAATTTTCTACTTATCCACGCGGCGCCGCGTCATCCTTAACATCTCCGAAGGCACACGCGTCACGATCCCATTCGACGCCGCCATCCGCGTCAGGCTCCCGGGACCCGCTGTATCGCTCCGTCTTCTGATCCGACGCGATCCTGGCCGTCCATCCGCGCGTGTATTAAATGGACGGCATCCGTTCATCGTCCCAAGTGTCCTCACCCGAGAGCCGTCCACACTAAATCCCTAATATCTCACTCGATACTCAATGGATTTTCATGTTCTTATACTCTATGGATTCGTCTTGAAGAGACGAACACATCTATATGGCTAATGTTTATTGAAATTGACTCATTTGAAATGGAGAATGTTTAGAAGCTCGGGATGAAGAATTGATCCATACCTTAGCTACGAGAGGTGAAGCCTCGATCGGAGATGCTCGGCACGTTCGTTGGAGCTGCGGGAGGCTAGGGATGAAGAATGGGGATGTGGTGAATTGCCTAGGTGTGATTTCCACCAAGGCTGATCACAACCTTTGGAGTCTGGAACAACTGGGTGGCCTGGAGATGGGGCTTTTGCTGGTGGACACCTTCTCTTGGTCTGGTGAAGGTGTAGGACCAATCAATTTGAGGATTGATCCACTGTGGAGAAGTGTCCTGGTTTTGGGCTTGGATTTCAACTCTGAAATTGAGCTCACGAGAGAAGAAATGGCGGGGGGATTTCGGTGGGGATCAAGTGCTCTGTGTATGAGGAGTAGTACGGAACAATTTTGGCGAGTTTCCTTAAGGTTTGTTTCAGCACCTCCTCATGGCCGAGAGGTGGGGAGTTTAAATAGGCGAGGGCTGGAGGGCCTCCGGGGGAGTTGAGGGCTGGGATCGGCTGCTCATGGCAAGTGAAGAACAGTTGCAATGGCCAGCTGGGCATGGGGCGGCTCGGCGGGTGAGAATCCCGAGCTTGGATTGACTTGGACCTCTCGGCCATGGAGTTTTCCGGCGGCCGGGTGGGCGGCCGGCGAGCGAGGGTCACCCTCGGGGTCGGGTGGGTCGAGGGCGGGTGTTTGTGCAAGCGGTGGCAAATGCCAAGTGTAAAGGCTTTGATCCAAAGTAGAATGGGGCATGGCTAGTTTTGGGTCTAAATGGGTCAACTCACCCATTTGGGCTTGGTGCACCCTTCGAGGTGGCTTTGGGTGCTGTGGGGGATCAAAGGGATCAGTTGGTTTGGCATGGAGAAGTCTCCATCCAAATATATTTGGATTAAATTTAGGTTTAGGTGAATCATGATTAAGAGCTAATGAGCTTTAGGGATTAAGGAAAGGGGCCCTCCTTCCTACCGAATATGGTATGGTGACATGTAAAGAGGCTCTCATGGCTTCCATGTGGCTCATGCATGGCTTCATGGCTCACCTTTGGCTTGGGAAAAGTCGAGTCAATTTCATGTAAATGGATTTAAGAAAAATTTTGATATTTTGATGTGAATTTGTATGGGGGTTGATTTGGAATTGTTTGATGATGGAATTATAACTTAGGGAATGGCTTTGATTAAATGGATGGCAAATGGAAATGTCATGTGGGCTTTAGGGCCAAATTTGGGCTTTTGTATTTGGTGGAAATGGGCTTTTAGGAAGGTTTAGGGAAGTGGGCTTTTAGGTTTGAAAATGAATTTATGGATAGAAATTTTGTAAAGAGGTTGGGCCAAATAATTGTTGAGTTTGGTTTAGGGATGTGTCATGAGTGGTTTGGAGTCAATTTGGTGTGATTTGGACTTGAATTGGTTTGAATTTGGGTTTAATTGGTAAGTGGGCCTATGTAGGTCGAATTGGGCTAACTTGGGCCAATGTTGGGCTAGAGTTGAAATTGATGTAAAATTAATGTTGGGAAATATTTATGGGAGTGTTTCAAAGAGGTTTTGGCTTTGATGGGTTTTGATTTTGGGATTTGGGCTCATTTGGGCTAGGTTTAGGTTTAGGTCAAAATTGGGCTTTTTGATTTTGGGTTGAATTTGAGTGGGGTTTGGGTCTAAATTTTGGGCAAATCATGTTAGTGTTTTGTTTATGGGGATGTTAAGGAAGGTTTAGAAAAGATTTGGGGTTAATTGGAGTTGAATTGGGTGAGTTTGGGCTAAGTTTGGGTCATGGGTCCAAATTGGGCTTTAAGGCAAAAGTGAAATTGGATCCAAATTTCAATCAAATTGGGCTTGGATTTGGTCTAAATTGGTGTTGGGGATGTTGAATTGAAGTTTAGAATTGAATTGGACCAGAATTTGGGTCGATTGGGTAGGTTAGGTTTTGACATTGGGTTCACTTAGGGTTAAAATGTGTCAAATTGGGGGTTTTGACAAAAGTAGGGTAAATTGACAAAATTGGCCCATGGTGTAGTTGAACAAAATGAAATTGGGAACATTTGGGATTTTCTGGAATTTTCTAAATTTTTGGATTTTTGGCTAGGAGGGGTATTTTGGGTATTTGGAGGGTATTGGGAGGTATTTTTGGAATTTTTGATATTTTTGGGTATGGATGATCAATTTGAGTGATGTGGAAATGTTTGGGAATGATTTTGGAGAATTTTGGGTGATTTGGAAATTTTTTGAGAAATTTGGGCTATTCAGGGCTTTGGGTAGGTTAGCGGGTGTAGAGTCCGGGGGTCGAAAATTGAAAATTTGGAAAATTGAAGATTGGGTGGATGTAAGTGGAATGAAATCATTTTTGTTGAGCCATGAAGCCGTATCAAGCCCACATGAGCCATGAAGGGACTCATTTGAGGCATTCATCTATGTTGTTCCTAACCCTCTTAGCGAGGGCTTAGGGGTTAAGGACCATCCATGTGAATCACCTACATGAGTCGAGGAGGTCGAAGTCGGGTATGGGTGTGTTTTTAGGAAGTGTGTGAAAGTGTAGTGTGTAGGTGTAGTGTGTGTGCAAGTCGACCCTTCACCGGACCAGGCCACCCGGGGCGGTCCTAAGGCCGAAGAGTCTATAGGAACTCATCCTTTAAACTTCCACATTTGATTTCGACCCTCTAGGTGATTAGGGGTCTACGGTCGAGTTTGTGGAGTTTGTAGGGAGTTAAGAAGTGGTTTGAAATTCTTGGTGGTGGGTCCCAATTCTAGTCCTCTAAGATAGTCGAAGGAAAAGCCTAAGGCTAGATCCTAAGTACTAAAGAGCGAGAAGAGAAGACCTCATCGAAAATGAGGTCGACAAATGGACCCCGATAGGTACGGTGAGTGATGGAGCACACCGCACGTATTGGTGTTGACCGAAGAGATCAACAAAACCAGCACGGATGTCCAAGTAACAAACTTAGGACGAAGTAGAAGAGCTTCGAGTGGGGAGTGTCAAGTATATCTCTGGAACTGGAGATTCTTGAACTCTCGCTGGGGAAAGGAAAAGGAGGTGAATCCCAAATCACATGATTTGGGAGAATTTCGATTTAGATTTTATTTTGTTTCATGTTTAAGTCATGATGTGTGAGTTTAGATTTTAATTTGGAGTTTTAATTTAGATTGAAGTTTGTCAAGATTAATTTGAAGGGATTTGATTTGAAATGAAAATTGGAATTTTGAAGTTTTAGATGTAACATCTTGACCCCAAAAGAAGATCGAATCGATTGGATTGGATCATTACAATGAGGAAAGATCTCGGAGTAATGCGGTATTGGATGTAAAATCCTTAACCTCGAAGTTTGATTTTGATGTATTTCGGTGCGATAGGGAAAGAATCCTAAAGCGGTGCGGTCTTGGATGTAAAATCCTCGACCCAAAAGTTTGAATTTGATGTATTTCGGTGCAATAGGAAAGAATCCTAAAGCGGTGCGGTCTTGGATGTAAAATCCTCGACCCAAGAGTTTGAATTTGATGTATTTCGGTGCGATAGGGAAAGAATCCTAAAGCGGTGCGGTCTTGGATGTAAAATCCTCGACCCAAAAGTTTGAATTTGATGTATTTCGGTGCGATAGGGAAAGAATCCTAAAGCGGTGCGGTCTTGGATGTAAAATCCTCGACCCAAAAGTTTGGATTTGATGTATTTCGGTGCAATAGGGAAAGAATCCTAAAACGGTGCGGTCTTGGATGTAAAATCCTCGACCCAAAAGTTTGAATTTGATGTATTTCGGTGCGATAGGGAAAGAATCCTAAAGCGAGTGCACTCTTGGATGTAAAATCCTCGACCCAAGAGTTTGAATTTGATGTATTTCGGTGCGATAGGGAAAGAATCCTAAAGTAGTGCGGTCTTGGATGTAAAATCCTCGACCCGAGAGTTTGAATTTGATGTATTTCGGTGCGATAGGGAAAGAATCCTAAAGCGGTGCGGTATCGGATGTAAAATCCTCGACCTCGAAAAGTTGATTTTGATGTATTTCGGTGCGATAGGGAAAAGAATCCTAAAGCGGTGCGGTATCGGATGTAAAATCCTCGACCTCGAAAAGTTGATTTTGATGTATTTCGGAAAAGTTGATTTTGATGTATTTCGGTGCGATAGGGAAAGAATCCTAAAGCGAGTGCGGTATCGGATGTAAAATCCTCGACCTCGAAAAGTTGATTTTGATGTATTTCGGTGCAATAGGGAAAGAATCCTAAAGCGGTGCGGTATCGGATGTAAAATCCTCGACCTCAAAAAGTTGATTTTGATTGAGGTTTGATGTGAGATCTGGAAAGATCGAATTTGAGATTTGAAATTTGACTGAGATTTGATTTAAGATCTGGAAGATCGAATTTGAGATTTGATAGAGATTTGGAATCTGGAAAGATTGAATTTGAAATTTGAAATTTGACTGAGATTTGATTTAAGATCTGGAAGATCGAATTTGAGATTTGATAGAGATTTGGAATCTGGAAAGATTGAATTTGAAATTTGAAATTTGACTGAGATTTGATTTAAGATCTGGAAGATCGAATTTGAGATTTGATAGAGATTTGGAATCTGGAAAGATTGAATTTGAAATTTGAAATTTGACTGAGATTTGATTTAAGATCTGGAAGATCGAATTTGAAATTTGATTGAGAATTTGATTTAACATTTATGTTGATTTTGTTTATCTTTTAATGATTCAAATTTTATTTTATCGTTTATTTAATGTTCACGTGAATTTGGTGTTTGTCATTTTTTTTTAGATTTTTTTTTTTGGAAAGTTTTCTTTTATTCTCTTCTTTTTTTTATTCCTTTTCTGTTCTTTGTTCGAAGTTCATTTAACTTTAACGGCGTTTCCCAATCAATTTGCACTAAAAGAGGTGAAGGCCAAAAATGTGACATGGTCACTTTCATTCCAATCATGTAGAAGATACATCATACATCTTGATACGGAATATATTTCATACAATCCATGTAAACTCAAAACGGATTGTGTATGATCTTTGTTGATCTATCCAAAGAAGCATCCGTCAAAAATCCATGTACGAATAGTGGGGTACATGGTCGATAACATCACCTTCCAAGCCATCCTTGGCAAGGATGCCGTATGGATGTACATTGGAGGTGTGATATTTTCCATGTAACTCACGGCTCGTAAGGCCGGAGGCTCTCTAGCTCCGGTGCACGTTGGAAATGGTAAGGTGTCTTCCTGTCGTCCATCCTTCGAAAGTAAGCGAGATCCGCTTCATTGGTACTCCTGGTATGCAATGCTTAGCGATATCTGCTCCGTTGCCCTTCGATATCATGACGGAACCTACCGGTAAAGGTATCTTTGCTGGCCCTCGGAACTCACTCGGACTCGTTATCCGGAGGTCGGATCCGAACATGATGTTACACTCGCTCGGGAAAGAGGCGTGCAGAAGGTCGACAAAGTCGTGGTGATGCTATGTGTGGGGGTATGCGGTCACCTTGTTTGTAGATGTTGATAATGCGAGCTATTGGGTATGCAATCTGCTGGCGGTACCCTCCATGTTATCAATCTCTTTACCATTCTCTTGATGACTAATGGCATCGGATCCACTTGCCCATGACGGAGTATTCCGGTGGGTTTCCCTTCTGTCCTCCGCAAAGTTGTAACGACATCCACATTGTATTGTGATTCTTCCCTTCCACGGCATCCATCTCCGGGGTTACGAGTATGTGTTTTCCCTTAGGCGGCCCGCTCGGCCCATTCTTTTCAAATCCGGATGCAATCCACGATTTCTTGCTTGTTCATACTACGAGAATACGTACGTATGTAGCTCGAGGCCTTCTAGTATATTGATTCGTACGCCTTTAATTCTCTCGAAGTATTCGAAGGTTTTCTTTTCAACATTCTGCATTCTCTCCGGCTCGTATTCCGGAATGATCTGCGGATGGCGAGGCACAGTGACATATTGTGGAATATACGGTTCAATCCCTTCACGTTCTCACTGCATACCTTGGCTCCTCGGGGATGATGCACGTCGGGACATCCCCGGGGTTGCTTACGCAACAAGGTCATGCGTTGCTGGTGGTTTTATCCGGTGGCGTGGTAGCCTTCTTTCTTCGATCTTACGGAGATTTCCACAGTTCTTTACGTCATCCTAGGAGGCTGGCCTCCTTTCTTCAGGTTCTGGTGAACCGGTGTCCTTGAAGTGTATGCACTGACATTAGCAACTGTCTCGTCGCGCTGGTCCGCAGCTAGTTTTGTTAACATCTTACGGATACGGCGATTCTTATTTCTTCGTTGCGTTGCTGTGAGAGTAGCTCTTCGAACTTCTTGAATCTCCGTAGGCGCGGCGGCGACAAGCCGCCGCTCTGTTGTAGTGACTACGGACTTCATTTTCTTATCTTCTTCGATGTTTGTCTTTCTTTTCTTGTTCGTTGGATTGGTGGCTTGGGCCACCTACTTTCATCACTTGTACTGTCCGAGCGAGTTCTTCTCGGTCAGCCGGGACCCGGTCACTTTCCTCGTCTTGTAGGCCTGTCGGTGCGAAATCCGAGTCGATCTCGATTATCGCTCCATCCTTCACCCTCTTTTCATCGAGTGCGAGGCTTACGCCATTCTTAAAGTTCGGGACCAACCACCCGCTCGACATTTCCTGCGAAAGGACAAGGAAAAGGATCGAGGGCTGTACTTAAGAACAAGAACATTAAGAAAATGTTTATTAAAGACATTTTTTTTATTATTCTTATATTTTTAAACTTAACAGGAATGAAGTGGGATAAGATCAGGAAAGAGATTTTGATTTGGAAAAGAAAACAAGGAAAAATTTATTATCAGGATTTTATTTATTTTAGCACATTTTTGTCATTTTTTGGGTTCGGACCCAGTCATAAGTAATCACTACACCCGTGCTTCTAGGGATGGAAAGTTCATTCCTTCGAAACATCAGGTAGCGTAGTACTTTTTTAAGTATCGTCCATTGATCGGAAGCATATGTCGTTCTCCCTGGCAATTCACTAGCTGGTAGGAACCTCCACGAGTATCTTGCTTGACCACGAAACGGTCCTTCCCGAGTGGGTTCAAATTTTCCTCCTATCTTGCGGTGTGCGAGAATAGGTCTTTTGAGAATGAGAACTAAATCACCAACTTTGAAGGTTCTTGGGCGGACCGGTTTGTCATGGGCTTGAACCATCTTAGCTTGGTATAGCTCTAAGTTACTGCTGCGCATTGCAAGTCTCTTCCCTTCCGGGCTTTCTAATTCTTCGAGTCGTAATTTGGCGTTTTCTTCTGTTGTGATTTTATTTGCAAGCTGCAATTACGAGTGAAGGAAGGCTGGACCTCTAAGGGTAACACTTGCCTCGGACCCATACACCGGAGCGTAAGGTGTAGCTTGAGTAGGAGTTACGAAAGTTGTCCAGTGAGGCCCATAAGGCTTCTAACAACTTCTCGTGCCAATTTCTCTTATTATCGTCCAAGGTTTTCTTTAAGATTTGAACGAGAGTTTTATTAAAAGCCTCGGCGAGGCCGTTTGCTCTTGGGTAGTAAATTGTTGAATATCGCCGGTCGATTCCGTGTCTCTGACAAAATTGTTGATTTGCGTGCTTCGAATGCTGACCCATTATACGAGATGATTCGCGCGGCACTCCGAAACGGTAAACAACTTGGTTCTTAAAAAATTGTAGCACATGGTGTGCTTTCACTTCTCTAAGTGGAGCTGTCTCGCCCACTTGGAAAAGTAATCCGCAGCCGCAAGAATGAAGCGATGTCCTTTTGAAGATGGTGGTTCTATTGGACCCACTATATACGTGCCCCAACATTCGAATGGCCACGACGCAATTGTCGGATGTAGCACATTTGGAGGTTGGTGTAGAACCACTCCGTGCACTTGGCATTGGTGACGGCTCTTGGCGATTTTCATGCGATCGGTCATCATCGAGGGCCGGTAGTACCCTAGTCTTTTAATTTTCATTTTCATTTTCGGGCCCGTCGATGAGCGCCACGAGTCCTGAATGTACCTCTTTAACAATTTCACGGGTCTCGGACCCGCCTAGGCACCTTAGCCACATTTGATCAAAAGACCTTCGTATAACGTATTCTTTACTAATGCGTAGGACGAGTTCTTTTCTTGATGCGATGGGCCGGCGACCTATCGTCCGGTAGCTTTCTGTTTGCGGGTAGTCTCATCAATGGTTGTCGCCGATCTTCCGTGTTTTTACGTCCTTCGTTGCAAGCTGATCCTTTTCCTTTTCGATTTGTGTATCGTGTACTATGTCGAAGCTGTGATAGGACTCGGCGTCCGTGAGCGACACTTCTGCTGATTCATCTTGCAAACGAGGCAAATTCTTTTGCGAGACGGGCTAGCGCATCTGCTAAAGCGTTTTCTTTTACGGGAATTTTGTAGATTGTCACATTCGGAATTTGTTCCAATAAGCTTGTATGGCATCTTGGAAGTATTGTTCGAGTCTTGGCTTTAAAATTACGTCTTGTCAGCGATCCGTTGAATGATTAATCGTGAATCCCCGTAGATGTTGATGTACGTTATCCCCAGTTTGAATGGTTAATTCCGGTCCCGTTATGAGGGCTTCGTATTCCGCTTCGTTGTTTGTACACGGCTACGTCAAGTGGTAGGAGTATCTTAACATCCCCCGCTCCGGTGTTATAAAGATTAGCCCGATTCCTGCCTTACCGGGCACTATCACTTGCGATTCTTCGTCTTTATGTCTTGAAGATGCTCCGTCGAAATATAATTCCCAACGTCGATCATCAAGGTCTTCTAGGTTCATTATTTGTTCATCGGCAAATCGTCATTGAGAGGAGATTCTGCCGGCAAAGGGTGTCTTGCGAGAAGTACGCCAGGACTTGTCCTTTTATGGCACGGAGAGGCACGAAAGTTATATCGAATTGCGATAATATCATTGACCATCGCGGCAGTCTGCGGGAAGCGTTGGACGAGTCATCGAAGTATTGCAATGGATTAAACTTCGAGATTAGGTTGACCTTATGAGAAAGCATGTAATGCACGAGCTTTTGAGCGGCGAAGATCGGGGCCAAACAATGCTTTTCAATTGCGGGATACCTTATTTCCGTCGGCGATAAACGACGGCTTAGGTAATAAAGAGCATTTTCTTTACCCTCATCATTGACACAGGCTAATAGGGCTCCGAGAGAGTCGTCTAAAGCCGCGGTATAAAGTATTAGCGGTCTACACGAGGCTGAGGCTGCTAAGACAGGAGGTGTCATTAAATATCGTTTAATGTCCTCGAAGGCCCTACGGCATTTCTCTTCCCAAATAAATTTGGCGTCCTTTTTAACTAGTGCCGAGAAAGGTCGACACCTACGACGGGTTTGAGATAAAGCGTCGAAGATATGCCGGCTTCCCTTGAAAAGATCGTAGTTGTTTTAAGGTTTTGGGAGGCGGCATTTCTAAGATAGCTTTAATCTTTTCGGGTCGATTTCGATTCCACGATGTCGGACAACGAATCCTAAGAATTTCCGGAGGTGACGCCGAAGAGCGCATTTTAAGGGATTCATCTTAAGGTTAAATTGTCTTAATCGTTCGAAAACAATTCTCGAAATCATACAAGTGGTTGTCCTTTACTTTGCTTTTGATGACCACATCGTCCACGTAGCATTCGACTTGATTATGGATGAGATCATCAAAAATTCTTGTCATTGCTCTTTGGTAGGTTGCTCTGCGTTCTTCGATCCGAATGGCATCAACTGTGTAGCAAAATACTCCGATCGGCGTTCGAATGCTTGTAAGCTTTTCATCTTCTGTAGCCATTTTTATCCGGTTGTATCACGAAGATCCATCCATGAATGAGAATATTTCATGTGTTGAAGCAATGTCGATCATTAATTCGGGATCGGTAGAGGGAATTCATCTTTCGGACATGCCTTGTTTAAATCTACGAAATCCACACAAATTCGATCGACCATTCTTCTTCTCGGCTGGTACCACGTTGGCTAACCAAGTCGGGTATTGTTCTTCACGGACAAATTTAGCGTCTATTAGCTTTTTAACTTCGGCTATGACTTGTTGTTCGATTTCTAGACGCAATCTTACGGGACCTTGTACGGCCGGGACGGAAGTAGGATCCACTCTAGCTTATGGATTGCGACCTGCGGAGCTAATCACGGCATCTCATCGTAGCTCCAAGCAAAACGGTCTTTAAATTCCATTAATAACTTGATTATTTCTTCGAGTCTTCTTTATTGAGTAAAGAGCTAATAAAGGTAGGTCTAGGCTCTTCGCTAGTACCTAAGTTAACTTCAGTTAATTCATCTATCGTAGATTTGATTTCTTCTTCGAATTCGGTGGAGCGTCTCCAATTTGTAAATCTTCGAGTTCGTCCGTAGTTTCCATGCGGTTTTCATTAGATTCGCAAGTGACAACCAAGCAAAATTCGGTATCATCGGCCGATCCTGCGTGCCGAATCCGAGACCATGCTTTGAGTTGGGTGGACGACCGAAGTTATTTCATAAATTTTCAAAACGTTGTGATTGACCTTTTGTCCATTGTCTAGGTAAGAAACCACGGCTGAATTAAATTTTGAACACGGGGAGAGTACCACTCGAAAGGCAATTCCATTAATTCTGATGAAGTAGCATCTTCAAGTTGTACATTATTTTCAGTTTTGGAGGAAGAAGCACCACGGTAGAATTTGATTGGTTTTGCACCACCGCTACGTACCTCTTTGACCTCCATACCCTCGATCTTATTAGAATGGATCGGGGTCAGGGTCATAGTATGTACGTAGTGGTTAATCTTCTCGTACATCGATTTATATTCTTCGTTTCTTTCATCTTCGATAGGGATTCGAATTGCGGCTTCTTCCGACTTATTGTCGCTTGCTTCTTGTTTGATTTCTTTTTCTTCTTCGAACTATCTTCCCAATCGACATTAATGGTTGGTTTCTTACGTCCAATTGTCCTAACGTCTCTACCACGACCTCGTCCCCGGCCTCGACCTCGGATGCGAGTTGTGGAGAAACCTTCACCATCTCGCCGTAAGGGAGTGGTGAGTGGCTTGTTGGACTAGAACTTCGGGTTCTTCGTTGTCCTGAACTTTCTTTGCTTCATTTGTTATGGTATCTGCGGAGAAGATCGTTTTCTTCGGTGGTGCATAATAAGCTGCATCCTCGTGGATTCCAATTTCATGTACGGAGAATGGTTGTAAGTCACCTTTGATGCACTATTCCCCTCCATCGTAGTATTTGATGCACTGATGTAGAGATGATGGTACCATCCTGTTTTCATGTATCCATGGTCGGCCCAGTAGAGCGTTGAATGAAGTTTCTGAATCAATTATGTGAAATTTCGCGGTTGTCTTTGCTAAGTCACCGGTCTTCATCAGTAGCGTTATTGATCCGAGGGCTCTTTCTCCTTTCTGGTTGAATCCTCTTAATAACATTTTGTTCGCTTCGAGCTCGCGGGCATCAATTTCCAAGTATGCTAGCGTTCGAAGATTCATTATATTAATTGATGCTCCTGGATCCACCAATACTCTGGAGAGTGTAAATTTTCCGATTGTAACTGAAATGTACAATGGTCGGTTGTGATCTGTTCGTTCCAAGTAGTAGGTCATCGTCGCGTGAAGGTAACACCTCGTTGTTCCTTTAACGAGCAAACCTCATCTAAGGAATCTCCGGCCATTTGAGCTAAGCAAATTTCTGGATCAAGTAAGGCCTTGATCAGAGCTTCTCTCATCTCCTTTGATAAGATGAGAGCATCGTAGATGCTCAGTTTGGCTAGTAGTTTCCTAAGATGGGCTAGCACGTTGTAATCCACTTTGTTTTCATGTGTCTCTGCTTCTTCTCGAATGGGTATTTCTTCTGCCGGGGTTGGTTCTTCTTGAACAACCACCTGCTTTCCTTTGTCCTTTGGACCCATTCTCGGAGGTAGAACTTTTCCACTTCTTAAGTTGACTTCTGTAATTTCTTCTGAATCTATTGTTGAGCTTGCCGACGTCTCTTCTTGAATCGGAATGACAGGCTCTTCCGGATTAGCTTCGAGTGCGAAGGCTCTAACTCTATCGTATTTGGAGCTCCTCGAAACTCGCAAATAGATTCGTTGCTTGTTGAACTCTCATAGCCTCCTTGATGGATGTCTTCTTCATTATTTTGCTTGTCGAGATCGTGTATGATTTGAGAATTGTCGTTGGTATTGAAATCGATACCCGGATTATCGTTAGTTACGTAATCGTTAGAAACAGTCGAAACGTAGCCAACGCCATCACCCTTATCATTATATGATCCCACCGAAGTGAGCGGATAATCATACGGAGTCGGAGGTTCGAGGGATTTCTCCCCGAATCGGAAACAACTATCCTAGGATAAGCGGCCCCTAGTCTAGCCTTAGGTGCCTCGGTCTTCTCTTCTTCGTCGATTTTCTTCTTTTCTTCGATCGTCTCTGTTGAGGTGGTTCTTCATCGCAAGTGATAGTACCGAAGCTTAACGGGTTTCAAACTACGAATTGAAGCTCGCACCAAAGCGGTTTGGATGCTTGTCTAAAATCTTTTTCGAAGACCTCGTCCAAGCGGTAGTCCACCCATCGTCAGTCGTATAGGGATCTATCGGAATGATGGGATCAGTCGAGACAACATTGACGGAACCTCCTTTCTAGGGTTCCTTCATGTATTCCTTCGGGATCGTTATATTCCCTTTCCGCAGGTTGTCATTGAGCCAACTTTTGAAGGTAATGCAATCTTCTATTTTGTGCCCAAGCATCCGGTGGTTAGGGCAAAAGTTGGGATCACCTTTCTTGTCGACTTCTTCTGGTCTCTTAGGTTCTGGTAGTTGGAAATCTGGGGTCTTCATCAAACTGCGGAACATTTTCGGCACTGCTTCATTCTTGAACGGATATTCTCTGCTCAAAAGCTCCCTTAATGTACGTTGCGGACGAGGTGGTTGTTCATACTGTAGCGATGACTGATAGCTGGGCCGGGGTTGCTGGGTGATCTGTTGTAGTTCTTCGCGGCCGTTACGGTGGTATTTGCATCGGTTGCTTGCCTTTGTCAACTGTCTGCAACGATCCGAATTTCTTTTCAAAAGTCTTTACGAGGCTTTTGTTTATACATTTTATCGGTGAAACTTAATTGCTTTGCCTCCTCTTGCAAGCTTCCGGCCTTGCTTAACAACTTCTCAAAAGTCTTAATAGTAAATCCCTTGAGGAGAAGTGCTTATCGGGCCATGGATGCTTTTTAGTAAAATGCCGATCGCATGCTTGTTCTTGCGGTTGTGGTTCACACTTCATGCTTAAGTTCCTCCATCGAAGTATGTAATCCACCAAAGTTTCATTCGGCTTTTGTTTCTCTACCACTAAATCACCTATAGTGATGTGGTGCGAAGCTCCGGCGAATCGCTTGATGAAGAGGTTCTCTAGCTCTGAGAACGTCTTCACCGAACCATTTGGCAATTCTGCATACCAGTCGAAGGCGATTCCTGACAGACTGCTGACGAACTGTCGGAAGAGTAACGCATCGCTCCCGCCAGCATTGCAACAAGCGGCACGAAAGTGTGCCACATGCTTGTCGGGGGTTCCCGATTCCGTCGAAGGTCTTGAACGGAGGTGGTACGAAGCCTTTCGGGTATTGGACGGCGTCGAATTCTTCGGGTAAGGTCTACCCGTCCGAATGGATGTCCCGCTCTTCGATTGTGCTAAGGCTTCTCGCACCTGCTTGTTCCACAAGTTCTTGATATCCTTTTCGGGAATCATACTTTGTGTTGTATCCTTTTTAGTGATCATCCCCATTGACGGACGTAATCTCCTTTCCTCCGTCTACAATGTGAATGACCTCTGGGGGTGTCTCTCTATGTGGTTGTACTTGACTCTGGAGAGTGGCCAGAGCCACGGCCATTTCTTCCATCCTCTTCGCCATTTGAGCGATCGTGTCGTCTTTTTCCTGAAGCTGCCTTCTCATCAGTTCTGGTTCCTCTCTTCTGCGGCTGCAGGAGCACCTTGCGAAGCCGATGAAGCTCGTGTCTCGACCATGTTGATTTCTGCGTATTCGTCGTCCATGAATTCCGATGAATCGATCTCGTCTCCGAACTTTTCTTCTCTTTCTTTTGCCGATCGTCGGATATCGGTTCTCAACTTTTCCATGGCATCTTCTAGCGGGGCTTCTCGTGTGTCTTCGTGGTTGTCGTGCGATAGGCTGCCGGGTCCCCTTCTCACAAGTCCCCTTCATCGCGGTAGCACTTTCTTCGATTCGAGTCTCTGGCGAGACTTTCTTTCTCGGAGTCTGTTGTTTCGATCTCGATTGCCCGGTAGTGGGACGCCATACCATCCTTCGGCGGCGAAGGTCTAGGACCGGATGGTCCGTCGGCCAAATGCTTTGGAAGGTGGTATCCTCCCTAATCTGTAATCTCGAGACGACAACGGGTGGACTAGCCTTCATTCTTTTACTTGGCTTTTACGTCATGATGGCGGGTTCTACTCGGGGCCCGAGACGGGATTTGGCGGCACCCACCCTATCCTTCGTAGAATTTACGATACGGGGCGGTTTTCCTTCTTTGCTAACTTTTCTACCAAAGTTTGTAGTCGAGCAAACGGCGTAGTTCTAGTTCTTTTCTTGCGGCTATCGTTGTAATATGCGGGGCTGTGGTAATGTGGCGAGCAATCTTGCGAATATTTTCTTCATCTTCTGCGGCGGAGAGGGGATGAAACCTGCTTCCTCCCAAGAGTGGTATGTATTCGAGCGGCGGTGTATATTCGGCGGTTACGGAATTTCCTCTAGGAAAGCAATTTCAGCGGCTACGGCTTCTCTAGCGATCCTTCTACTTCGTTTCTTCTTTGGGTCCTTGTCGGTGACGGAATCTTTGAAGCTCGGACCCGATTTCGAAAACGAAGGTCTTACGAGAAGATGCTGTACCCTCCACGGTAACGGGTCCATCATAATTACGGATTTCTTTTCCCTTTGATTTGGCAAAAGTCGGGGTAGGTGCAGAAACAACTAGACCAGTGGGGGTAGAGATAACGATCCTTCTATGGACATCGGTACTCCTCTTAGTCGGGATCCTTTGCAGAGGAGGGAATTCTTGGGTCGACCTAAGGTTGAATTGTCTGATTAGAATGGAGAGAGGAATTTTCCCCAGCGGAGTCGCCAGAAGTTGTCGGCATATTTTTAGGTTATGTGTTGTATTTTGAAAAGGGGTCGCCTACAGAAGTTGTCGGCGAATTTTTAATTTAATTTAAATAAATAATTTGAAAAGTAGTATTTTATTTTGAAAATAATTTTGAATTTGAAAATTTTAAGATATGAAATCAAACTGATCTCACATCCCGAATAGTTTATATAAACGAGCACCGCATCACAAACCGTGTATCTATCCCGAAGAATAGACACACTGCTTGATGATGGGGCTCGATTAAATAAACTAGAAAGGTTTGTGACATCCGTTTGGTCTGCGAACCAATTTTATAAGCCGACAAATTCCCCTGCTTAATATGAAAACATTAAACAGGGTTTATATTACCTGGGTTCTTTAAAATTCCCTATAAGGGCAAGCCCCTATAGTTAATTACATCTTAAGTGACGGGAATCACCTAAGAAAACTCTCGATAATAATCAATAATTCTGCTCTCGAGAATTTCAAAGTTTAAGTTTTCAAAGAATTGAACTTTTGAATCTCGATAGGGAATGGATCAAGTTTGGAACATTTTATTTTGGGAATTCAAAGGAAGAAAAGTAGGAGAAATTACGGATTCGAAGCGAACTTCGGTAATCTCCCGA
Organism: Papilionanthe hookeriana x Papilionanthe teres; assembly: GCA_022702705.1. NCBI lineage: Eukaryota > Viridiplantae > Streptophyta > Magnoliopsida > Asparagales > Orchidaceae > Papilionanthe > Papilionanthe hookeriana x Papilionanthe teres. Next base: position 683,194 of record CM040428.1, read on the forward strand.
CTATCCTATTGTTTGGCTTGGATTTAGGAAAGTCCTAAAGTTTATTTAATGTTTTAATCTTGCCAATTTTAATTAATTAGGGCTTATATTTATATGATAGAATCATACAAATTGCCTGGAAGATATGAGGGTTTATGTCGTATCGGACGACTACCTCGGAATCCTAAGACCGAGTTAGGGCTTAATTTGCAATGCAAATGCCTAACGAAGAGTTGAGGATTTATGTTGCACTAGGCAAACTACCTCGAAGTCCTATGGCTTTGTTGTTTAATTCTAGGAAAGTTTCTGTTGAAGTGGGTTCGAAGTTTTGCTTGACGACGATGGCCGTGCTGCTCACCATGCTCCGAGCTCCTTGTTGTTGCAGAGGTTTAGTTTTAGAAGTCATAAATCAGGAGATGAGAGAAGTGTTTGGTTTAAAGAAAGTCTTAATTTTCAAGTGTTCTTTGTGTTTTAATTAAAACAAATCTTAAAGTTGATTAAACAGAACCGATTAAGATCCCACGGTTCCGTCATCCCGGCACCGTTATTTTCATCGAATTCACTTAGTCCGGATGAATTTGCTAAACTCGACTAAATGAGTTCCGCACTTTCATTTAGACCGTGGGAAATCCCGTTAGCAACACGTGGGTTACATCATCCGAGGTATTCCCGATCATTCGATGAGACGTTTTAATTTAGTTGTAGTTGTAGTTTTGTTGTTACATTTGTGATTAAATTTTGAGTTGTCTTATATTTTGAAATGTTGTGGAGGTGAATTTTATCTTGTAGTGTCTTTTAATTTAGTTATGGGTTTCGGTTTTGGTTTACGTCCTAAAGGTGTAGGTTTTCATGCAAGCTGTTGTTTATCATGCAAGAAAAGTAAGTGCGATGCGATTAAATAATTGCCGTAAAGTAAATCGCAATAAAATAAAAGCGTACACTGGAGGGTCTTCCCGTCATCCCAAGCTGCACTTAAAACACGGTTAGAATATTTAAGCAAGTTCCTAGGTAAAGCTAAGGTAAGGGTTAGGGTTTTCTACCAAATTCCTAATCCTATAGTTAGTCATTTCCTATGACGTCTAGGTTCCTTGTGTTTTTAGTTTGAAGACGATTTTCTTCATCAAAGAACAATTAAGTTCGATTGTTCTTATAAATATCCTATCATATTGAGGAAGTGCTTAAGAAGAATCTTAAACATCTTTTCAATATTTCTAGGATTGTTTTAAGTCCAAGAGAATTTAATTATGTAAATGAATCGATCGTCCGAGGTTTTCAAGTTTTGTTAACTTGCTCGGTGAACTAAGACATTTGAATGTCCTATAAGTGAAGTAACATTTCATTTAATATTACGTTTAGGAGTTATGATAACTAAAGCTTTTGAGGGTAAATTGGTGTTCAAATGGTTTGTGATTCAAATTTAAGTTCAAATTGATGATTTAAGTTTGGAATAGTGTTCAAGTTATTTTAGATTTATTTTTGAGTTCTTTATGTCTTTATATTTAATTTAATTTAATTTAATTTAACTTAATTTAATGTAATGTGGTTTAATTTAATTTAATTTAACTTAAGTTAATTTAATGTAATATGATTTAGTTTAATTTAATTTAATTTAATTTAATTTAATTTAATTTAATTTTTAATTTAATTTAATTTAATTTAATTCTTAATTTAATTTAATTTTTTAATTTAATTTTTTAATTTGATTTAATTTTTAATTTAATTTTTAATTTGATTTAATTTAATTTAATTTAATTTTTAATTTAATTTAATTTAATTTTATTCATTTTAATTTTAATTAAAGAGTTCAATTATTTAATTTTAGTTTAATGATTAAGTCTTTCAATGTTTTAAATTTGAATTATCATTTTAATTAAGAATTAAACATTAATGAAATGATTAATTTAGGGATTTTTTAAATTAAAGAATAAATCTCTTCCTAATAATATCCTCTATTTTAATAATTCCAATTCTATTATTCTTCCAAATTTAATCAATTATTTAATTAAAGTTTAATCATTTTAAATTGCTTAATGGGTTTCTACCCTTCAATTATTTAAATTTCAATCATCCAAATCAGATTAGGATCAGATATTTTACTTGTTAATTTTTTATTAAACCTAAAGTTTTAAATTAAGGATTAAAAAAAAATTTAATTACCACTTTACCCTTTAAGCTTAACAATTCCATAACTCACTAAATTGAACTCAAATGAACTTGAAATTTTTATGTGACTTCACTCATATGTCACTAAAGACATGAGAGGAGAAAATGTGATTTTTCTGTATTTAATTTATTTATATAATTATTTTTGGTAGAAAATAGAGATTTCCAAGGAAAATTTAATAACATGACCAAGGAAAAGTTTCTGTCCTTAAGAAAATTATGGGACATTCCTAATGACCAGAGGACCACTTGGACCAAATTTTGTGATTTTTTGAATTATATTTTATTTATTAGAATTATTTTAAATTCTGGAGTATTAATTAATTTAAAAATAAAATAAATGTTGAAAATTAAATTTTATGTTTTTCAAAAATCTCTCTGATATCAAGGAAACCAGAGAAGCAAATTTTGTAATTCTCTAATTTTTCTATGATTTATTATAATTATTTTAGTGAAAATGCTAGAAAATACATTTTTTTTTTAATTTTAAAATTACCCTAGAACTTTAAAAATTAATATCTCACCAAATAGGCCTAAGAAAAATATGGGGTTTGTTCCTAAGTGATTAAAATTCAAAATGTGACATTTTGGTGAATTTTATTATTTTTGTGATTTTTATTATTTTTAATTATTAAAAATATTAAAATAATATTAAAAATCAACTTTTTTAGAAAATTGAAATTTTAATTTTCTTAAATTCCCTGATATCAGAGAGGCTCTAAAACCAATTTGGTGAATTTTTGAAAGGTATTTTGAAAGTTATGAATTTTTAAAGTTTAAAATGACTAAATGGCTTAATCAACCCAATTAATAGGGCTAACCAAGTCCAATTGACTTCAAACTTTTATGGTGGGTTCCTCTGATCCTAAAGGTCGAGTGGAGAATTGATTTCAAGTCAATTTGATCTATGGTTAACTCTAATTAATTAGAGACCTATTTTGAGTGTTTAAGCCGATTAGGGTTGTCTAAAATGAACTAACTCAAAACCTATTTTTCCTAGGGTTCTCTGGTCATAAGGAACATCACCAAATTTTCCTAGAATTTATTTCACAACATGCTATTTATTGGAATTAAAATACTCAAAACAGTGACATGAATTTGAAAAATCAATAACTCTTCATAGGGATGGCCTCGACTTTGGAAAATTCGGGAATGTTCCCAAATTCAGAGGCTTCAAAAGCCCTATGGTCTCATGCCATGGTGAATTGTATACATGCATGGAGAATTAAATGTATGCAGAGAGTAAATAAATTATAAAAAATAAAATACTTGATGAAATTAAATGATTTCTTTTCCACATTATTCTCCTCTGTTCACTGAGCAAGAGGGTATTTTTATTTTATTTTTATGATTTTCCTACACAAAGTTATGAATTTTTGAAGTTCAGGGAATTAAATAAATAGAAAAATACCCCTAATTTTCTACTTATCCACGCGGCGCCGCGTCATCCTTAACATCTCCGAAGGCACACGCGTCACGATCCCATTCGACGCCGCCATCCGCGTCAGCGCTCCCGGGACCCGCTGTATCGCTCCGTCTTCTGATCCGACGCGATCCCGGCCGTCCGTCCGCGCGTGTATTAAATGGACGGCATCCGTTCATCGTCCCCAAGTGTCCTCGCACGAGAGCCGTCCACACTAAATCCCTAATATCTCACTCGATACTCAATGGATTTTCATGTTCTTATACTCTATGGATTCGTCTTGAAGAGACGAACACATCTATACGGCTAATGTTTATTGAAATTGACTCATTTGAAATGGAGAATGTTTAGAAGCTCGGGATGAAGAATTGATCCATACCTTAGCTACGAGAGGTGAAGCCTCGATCAGAGATGCTCGGCACGTTCGTTGGAGCTGCAGGAGGCTAGGGATGAAGCCTGGGGATGTGGTGAATTGCCTAGGTGTGATTTCCACCAAGGCTGATCACAACCTTTGGAGTCTGGAACAACTGGGTGGTCTGGAGATGGGGCTTTTGCTGGTGGACACCTTCTCTTGGTCTGGTGAAGGTGTAGGACCAATCAATTTGAGGATTGATCCACTTGTGGAGAAGTGTCCTGGTTTTGGGCTTGGATTTCGACTACGAAATTGAGCTCGCGAGAGAAGAAATGGCAGGGGGATTTCGAGTGGGGATCAAGTGCTCTGTGTATGAGGAGTAGTCTGGAATAATTTTGGCAGAGTTTCCTTAAGGTTTGTTTCAGCACCTCCTCATGGCCGAGAGGTGGGGAGTTTAAATAGGCAGGGCTGGAGGGCCTCCCAGGGGGAGTTGAGGGCTGGGATCAGCTGCTCATGGCAAGTGAAGAACAGACTGCAATGGCCACTGGGCATGGGGCGGCTCGGCAGGTGAGAATCCCAAGCTTGGATTGACTTGGACCTCTCGGCCATGGAGTTTTCCGGTGGTCGGGGTGGGCTGGCCGGCAGGCAAGGGTCACCCTCGGGGTCGGGTGGGTCGGGGCCAGGTGTTTGTGCAAGCAATTGGCAAATGCCGAGTGTAAAGGCTTTGATCCAAAGTAGAATGGGGCATGGCTAGTTTTTGGGTCTAAATGGGTCAACTCACCCATTTGGGCTTGGTGCACCCTTCAAGGTGGCTTTGGGTGCTTGTGGGGGATCAAAGGGATCAGTTGGTTTGGCATGGAGAAGTCTCCATCCAAATATATTTGGATTAAATTTAGGTTTAGGTGAATCATGATTAAGGCTAATGAGCTTTAGGGATTAAGGAAAGGGGCCCTCCTTCCTACCGAATATGGTATGGTGACATGTAAAGAGGCTCTCATGGCTTCCATGTGGCTCATGCATGGCTTCATGGCTCACCTTTGGCTTGGGAAAAGTCAAGTCAATTTCATGTAAATGGATTTAAGAAAAATTTTGATATTTTGATGTGAATTTGTATGGGGCTTGATTTGGAATTGTTTGATGATGGAATTATAACTTAGGGAATGGCTTTGATTAAATGGATGGCAAATGGAAATGTCATGTGGGCTTTAGGGCCAAATTTGGGCTTTTGTATTTGGTGGAAATGGGCTTTTAGGAAGGTTTAGGGAAGTGGGCTTTTAGGTTTGAAAATGAATTTATGGATAGAAATTTTGTAAAGAGGTTGGACCAAATAATTGTTGAGTTTGGTTTAGGGATGTGTCATGAGTGGTTTGGAGTCAATTTGGTGTGATTTGGACTTGAATTGGTTTGAATTTGGGTTTAATTGGTAAGTGGGCCTATGTAGGTCAAATTGGGCTAACTTGGGCCAATGTTGGGCTAGAGTTGAAATTAATGTAAAATTAATGTTGGGAAATATTTATGGGAGTGTTTCAAAGAGGTTTTGGCTTTGATGGGTTTTGATTTTGGGATTTGGGCTCATTTGGGCTAGGTTTAGGTTTAGGTCAAAATTGGGCTTTTTGATTTTGGGTTGAATTTGAGTGGGGTTTGGGTCTAAATTTTGGGCAAATCATGTTATTTTTTTGTTTATGGGGATGTTAAGGAAGGTTTAGAAAAGATTTGGGGTTAATTGGAGTTGAATTGGGTGAGTTTGGGCTAAGTTTGGGTCATGGGTCCAAATTGGGCTTTAAGGCCAAAAGTGAAATTGGATCCAAATTTCAATCAAATTGGGCTTGGATTTGGTCTAAATTGGTGTTGGGGATGTTGAATTGAAGTTTAGAATTGAATTTGACCAGAATTTGGGTCAATTGGGTAGGTTAGGTTTTGACATTGGGTTCACTTAGGGTTAAAATGTGTCGAATTGGGGGTTTTGACAAAAGTAGGGTAAATTGACAAAATTGGCCCATGGTGTAGTTGAACAAAATGAAATTGGGAACATTTGGGATTTTTGGAATTTTCTGGGAATTTTCTGAATTTTTGGATTTTTTGGCTAGGAGGGGTATTTTGGGTATTTGGAGGGTATTGGGAGGTATTTTTGGAATTTTTGATATTTTTGGGTATGGATGATCAATTTGAGTGATGTGGAAATGTTTGGGAATGATTTTGGAGAATTTTGGGTGATATGGAAATTTTTTTGAGAAATTTGGGCTATTCAGGGCTTTGGGTAGGTTAGCGGGTGTAGGGTCCCGGGGGTCAAAAATTGAAAATTTGGAAAATTGAAGATTGGGTGGATGTAAGTGGAATGAAATCATTTTTGTTTAGCCATGAAGCCGTATCAAGCCCACATGAGCCATGAAGGGACTCATTTGAGGCATTCACTATGTTGTTCCTAACCCTCTTAGCCAAGGGCTTAGGGGTTAAGGACCATCCATGTGAATCACCTACATGAGTCGGGAGGTCAAGTCGGGTATGGGTGTGTTTTTAGGAAGTGTGTGAAAGTGTAGTGTGTAGGTGTAGTGTGTGTGCAAGTCAACCCTTCACCAGACCGAGCCACCCAGGGCAGTCCTAAGGCCAAAGAGTCCTATAGGAACTCATCCTTTAAACTTCCACATTTGATTTCAACCCTCTAGGTGATTAGGGGTCTACAGTCAAGTTTGTGGAGTTTGCAGGGAGTTAAGAAGTGGTTTGAAATTATAGGTGGTGGGTCCCAATTCTAGTCCTCTAAGATAGTCAAAGGAAAAGCCTAAGGCTAGATCCTAAGTACTAAAGAGAAGAAGAGAAGACCTCATCAAAAATGAGGTCAACAATTCTCTCTAAACCAAAACACTTCTCTCATCTCCTAATTTATGACTTCTAAAACTAAACCTCTGCAACAACAAGGAGCTCGGAGTATGGTGGGCAGCACGGCCATCGTCATCAGCAAAACCTGAGTCTACTTCAGCAAAACCTTTCCTAGTTTTAAACAACCAAGCTATAGGATTTCGATGTAGTTTGCCTAGTGCAACATAAATCCTCAACCCTTTTGTTAGGCATTTGCATAATCATATTATGTAAATTAAGCCCTGACCGGTCTTAGGATTCCGAGGTAGTTGTTTGGTACGACATAAACCCTTACATCTTCGAGGCTATTTCTGTGATCATGTCATACGAATATAAGTCCTAATTAATTAAAATTAGCAAAATTGAAATATCAAATAATATTAGGATTTTCTTAAATACAAGCCAAACAATAGGATAGTCTGGGAAGTTGCCAAGATTCCTCTTGAATCCTCAGCTTCTCCTACTTTTCATTCCATTGGATTCTCAAAACAACTGTTCCAAATTTGAGCTAATCCCTTTTAAAATTCCAAAATTCAAATCCTTTGAAAACCTTAAACTTTATAATTCTTGAGAGAAAAATCACTGATCATTATCGAGAGTTTTCTTAAATGATTCCCGTCATTTAAGATGTAATTAACTATAGGGGCTTGCCCTTATAGGGAACTTTAAGAACTCAGGTAATATAAACCCTGCTTAATTCCTTTATATTAAGCGGGGAATTTGTCGGCTTATAAAATTGGTTCGCAAACCAAACGGATGTCACGAGATCTTCTAGTTTATTTAATCGAGCCCCATCATCAAGCAGTGTGTCTATTCTCCGGGATAGATATACAGTTTGTGGTACGGTGCTCGTTTATATAAACTATTCGGGATGTGAGATCAGTTTGATTTCATATCTTAAAATTTTGAAACTCAAAATTATTTTCAAAATTAAATACTAATTTCTAAACTATATATATATATAAATTAAATTTGAAATATGAAAATACGCCGACAATTTCTGTAGGCAACCCCCTTTGCAAAACACACAACCTAAAAATATGCTGACGCTGACATAAGAGGAATAAGCCCGTCCATTTGTAAGCATAGAATTTTAATGGAAGAAAATTTTAAACCTACTACTAAACCGCAAATAAGATTAAATCCTATCATGAAAGAGGTTGTTAAAAAGAAATTGTTAAATGGTTAGATGCTGATATTATTTATCCTATTTCGGATAGCCAATGGGTAAGTCCTATTCATTGTGTTCCAAAGAAAGGAGGAGTAACTGTCATTGTCAAAGATAAAAATGAACTAATTCTTGCAAGAAATGTTACAGGATGGCGAATTTGCATTGATTATAGGAAATTAAATGACGCCACTAGAAAGGATCATTGTCCTTCACCTTTCTTGGATCAAATGCTTGATAAATTAGCTGGACACTCATATTTCCGTTTTCTGGATGGATATTTTGGTTATCATCAATTACTTGTCGCTCTCAAGAGAAAACAACATTTACAAGTCTTTATGGAACATTTGCCTTTAGAAGAATGTCTTTTGGTTTATGTAATGCACCTGCAACTTTTTAAAGATGTATGATGTCAATATTTTGTGATTTGATTTACAAAGGAATTGAATTATTCATGGACGATTTTTCAGTTTTTGGAACTTCTTATGAATCTTGTTTGGAAAATATTTCCAAAATTATGAAAAGATGTGAAGAAACAAACTTAGTTCTTAACTGGGAAAAATGTCAATTCATGGTCACAGAAGTTATTGTATATGGTGAAAAGATTTCACAAAAAGGGATGGAAGTAGATCAAGCAAAAGTGAAAATTAATGCTGAATTACAACCACCTACTACTGTTACTGATGTGAGAAGTTTTTTAGGTCATGCTGGATTTTATAGAAGATATATAAATGATTTTTCTAAAATTGCTAAACCTAAGATGCTAAATTTGAATTTAACAAAGACTGTGTTAATGCTTTTAATATTTTTTAAAAAAAACTAATAACTACACCTATCATTGTTGCACCTAATTGGAATAAATCTTTTGAATTAATGTGCGATGCAAGTGATTTTACAATTGGAGCTGTATTGGGACAAAAATATGAGAAAATTTTCAAAGTTATATATTATGCTAGTAAAACTCTCACTGGAACACAAAGAAATTACACTACTACTGAGAAAGAGCTTCTAGCTATAGTATATGCCTTTGATAAATTTAGACCTTATCTTCTTAGTACTAAATACATAGTTCATACTGATCATTCCACTATTAAATATCTAATGTCAAAAAAGGATGCTACACCTAGACTAATAAGATGGGTTTTACTTCTACAAGAATTTTATTTTCAAATAGTGGATAGAAAAGGAACTGACAACCAAATTACTGATCATTTGTCTAGAACTAAGAATGATGTTATTACTGAAGAAAACATAAATGAGAAATTTCCTGATGAACATTTATATGTTATTCAAGGATGCCAAACACCTTGGTATGCGGATATAGTTAACTATTTAGTTAGCAATATTCTACCTTATGGATTGGATGAAAAATTTGTTAAGAAATTTAAAAATGATGCTAAATATTATATTTGGGAAGATCCTCATTTATTTAAATTAGGAAGAGATTCGATAATTCGAAGATGCGTACCTTATGAAGAAACTTTTTCTATTATTAAAAAATGTCATGATTCTGATTTTGGAGGACACTTTGGAGTAGATAAAACTGCATTTAAAATTTTAAATTCAGGATTTTATTGGCCTACCTTATTCAGAGATGTGAGACATTATGTTAAAACATGTGATCGATGTCAAAGGATGGGAAATATATCCAAGAAAGATGAAATGCCATTAAACTATATATTGGAAGTTCTAATTTTTGATATATGGGGTTTAGACTTAATGGGACCATTTGTACCATCATCTGGAAAAATTTATATTTTATTAGCAGTTGATTATATTTCAATGTGGATTGAAGCTGTAGCTTTACCTAACTATGACTCCAAAAGTGTATCTAAATTTTTAAAGAAGATGATTTTTTCAAGATTTAGAATGCCTAAGGTAACTATCACAGATGGTGGAAGTCATTTTAAAAATATAAGAATTCAATCATTACTGCAAAAATTTAGAATCAAACATAAAATTGCAACTGGTTATCACCCACAAAAAAGTGGAATGGCTGAAGTATCAAACATATAAATTAAAAGAATTTTAGAGAAGACTGTTAATCCTAAAAGAACTGATTGAGTTGATAGACTTGATTCTGCATTATGGGCTTATAGAACAGCTTATAAGACACCAATCGGAATGTAACATTACCGGTTAGTTTTTGGTAAACACTGTCACTTACCTGTTGAACTTGAACATAAAGCTTATTGGGCGATAAAGGAGTTTAATTTTGATTTGAATACTGCAGGAGAAAAACGATTATTGCATTTAAATGAGATGGATGAAATAAGAAATGAATCATATGATAATGCAAAAATTTATAAAGAGAAAATGAAGGTATTACATGATAAAAAGATTTCAGGAAAAATATTTGAGCCTGGATAAGAAGTATTACTATTTAATACTCGTTTAAGACTTTTTCCTGGAAAATTGAGATCAAAATGGATGGGACCATATATAATTGAAAAAATATACCAAGATGGAGCTGTGGATATTAAAGACCCCAAAACGGGAAAAAATTTTAAAGTTAATGGATTAAGATTGAAGCCTTATTTGGGAGACATTAAAAAGATTTATAAAGAGGCTTATGAATTGAGTCAACCTGATTAAAGAATTACTTAGGTCCAGCTGATGACGTTAAACAAAGCGCTTTATAGGAGGCAACCCATAGATTTTATTTTTAGTTATTTTTTACATTTTTAATGTAAGGTTATGCCTCGGTCTTGACTAATTTTATATAACTTCAAAAAATTAAAAATTATCTTGAAGTATATAAAGTTTGGACTTTGGATCACTCCATTTCATATGTGATTAAAAAGGAGATCAATTTAACCTTCATTGAGATTAACTCTAATTGTGTTTCTGAGTCTATATTGATCTTACCATTATAATTTACCTATTTTTGGAGAACAAAACTTTGAAATTTGACGTTAGGCAAAACGGAGTCGAACATGGTTCTGGCGCCTAGGCGCCAGAATTCGGTGCCTAAGCACCAGAATAAGCTGTGTGTCGATGGGTCCGGTGCCTAGGCGCCAGATTTGGCGCCTAAGCGCCACGGTTACTGGATCGTGTAAAAACAAAAAATTTTCAGTTTTTCACATGATTTTCACCTTTAAATTAACCCATCTTCATCCCCAATCCCTAAGCAATCAATATTTCGACCCTTACACTTCATTCTTGAGAGATTAGAGAGGATTTTTGAAGAAATGGAGAGGAGAAATCTTGGAGAAGAGGCTAAAGACGAAGGTCCAAAAGATCCTCTACCCTACTTCAATGGTTTCATCGTTGTAAGTTTGGAGAAAATTTCTAGTCGTCTTGATAAATTTGAAGCGGATTTCAAGTGTATTGGAGATCGCCTTCATGAGATGTATCGTCAGATTGAACATCTGGAATGGTAAGTGAAACTCCAATTTGATCATCTAGCGACTAATCAAGATGCTCAAGTTGAAATGCATGTGAAGAACAAATGGGTTGATGAGAAGACGGCTATAGATTTTCTGAGAGCATTAGTGTTCTTCCTAAGTGGGCTGAATAGTTTTCCTTCCAAGATAATGGAAATTAGATAGTGATTTGGTGAGATCGTGATTTATCTAGTGAGTCGTTGTATCGATTTAGCGAATCGATTGTGTTTGTTTGTGTATTTGCTTTCATGTTCAATGTGTGTTGTATTTGTTTTCAAATTGTGTTGTTTTTATTGTGTGTTAGGACTTGAATCATTATATTATACTTATTTGAAGTGTATTGAGCCTATATTGAAGATTATAAATAGAAATCAGAGGAGTTTGATTTAAACCTTGTGTTTGATTGGTGGATTTAGTATTTAATTTTTAAATTTTTAGAAAATTTTTTGGAAGTTAGAAACTGAAGCCCTACTCTAATATGAGTAATTGGAAGTTGAATTTATGAATTTTGGTGGAAAATAAAATTTTTAGAGTGATTTTTGTAAAAGGCGAGTCTGACGCCTAGGCGCCAGAATTCGACGCCTAAGCGCCGGTTCGGCCTGCTTAAACAAAAATTAACATATAAACCCCATTAGCCATGGATGACGCCTAAGCTTCATTTCCTTCCCCATTTTCGCGAAAATACACCTCTTAGATCCATTTTGAGGTCAAAACATCAAGTATTTGGGTGCAAAATCACTTGATTTCTTGGTCTCGAGGTCAGATCTACACTCTAATCCATTTATTTTCGATTTTTTTATGTTTTGCTAAAAACAGAAATTTTGAGAAAAATTTTGATTTTTAGGTATTCTATTTGGATTTTTAAACTTATTTTAAGTTTCTTAAACTTAAAAAGAGTTTAAATATTTAATTCCTAAATTTGTTCTTGTTTTCTTTCACGTTTAGATGGCACCGAAATCTAAGCGAGGGAAGGGACGAGAAAATTTTGACAGTAGCAAGTTCACGACTGCGGCAGCGCATTTTTGATATCACAAATTTGCGACGTCGAGAAAGTTTATCTCAGAGCGAAGTTTTTACAATCCGGGTGAAACGATGGAGAAAACAATCGTTGCACACAACTGGTAACGATTCTGTTATTTCACTGCTGTTGTTGTTATTCCAGTTGTTCGCGAATTTTATGCTAACTTTTTAGATGCGGAAGACTACGAAGTCTTCGTTAGAGGTATCGGATTTGGATTTACTCCAGAGAGGATCAATGTTTTTAATGGACTGTCACCTACCATTGAGTGCCACTATTCTGAATTATCTCCATTTGAGGGAGATCTTAAGATGATCATTGCTTATTTGACTGACGACACTGGAGTCTGGAAGATCCGAGAAGACAAACGGGTAAATTTTAAATCTTTTAAGTTAAATGGTATTTCCAAGACATGGCATTACTTTATTTATGTTAGACTTCTACCATCCCACCACCTTAGCGAAGTCACTAGAGATCGTGCTATCTTAAACTATTGCATTCAGGAGAGGAAGCTGATAGATGTTGGCAGTATCATTTATGATTCTGTGGAGTCTACAGCTAGATCCAGCACTTCTGTGGGACTGGGATTCCATCTTTGATCTATTCTTTATGTGTTAGGAGTGGAGTTACTATTGATATTTCTGAGGAGAAGCTGAAAACTACCAAACCAATTGGGCAGGAGAGCGTTAGCATATATGATCATCTTCGAGGGAAGAGATCGACCACTCCTACTTCTGCACCCACTTCAGGTAGACCTTCTACTTCTCGACCTTAATCTTCTACTGCTGAGCCACCATCTAGTTTTTGGGAATCGATGCATGATCATTTTATAGAGCAACAACAAGAGTTATTTCAAACTCACTGCAGAGTTGATTTTATTAATAAGAAAATTGATCATTTATCTGAGTATACCCAGAGGCAGAGTAGTTACGATGCTGAGTATGATAAAGCTCTCGTTAGATTCCTGAAGGGAGAGCATGATGTTCAGTTTCCTACCTTTCCTAGATTCTCACCATATGTTGATCCTAAGTGATGATGACGATGATGAGGCTACAGATAGTGATTGGTAGCCTGATTTACCTCTGAGATGTGCTAAGTTTGTTGTTAGTTTAGTTTGTTTGCTAGTACATTGTTGTTTGTTGTTTGCTAGTTTAGATTTGTTTATGTTCTTTGTGTCGATTGTCTAGTGTTGAGACTGTTGTTAGAGTATTTTTAATGTATTGTGTTTAAGATTCAAATTTGGATGAATTTATGTTCATTTCTGTTTCAACCTACTGTTTAGTAGTTAGTATTGTTGTTCTATTTCTGTTATTATAAGTAGTATAGTCATTTAATTTAATTACTAATGAGCCTGCTTACTTTTATACCTACTTCATTATTTTAGTATTATTCATAAAAGCATGTGTAGAAGTAAATTTTTCTTTCTAGAATTTTTTTTACATACTTGTAAAAATTCCTTTTTAAAATTATGTTTTTCTTTCTCTCATACTTTAAAAACAAATTTCATGATAGACCAAAACTTAAGTTTGGGGGAAAGGGAAAATACATTCAAATTTGTCCTTAAAGAACTAATATTTTCTTAAAATAAAAATTTTAACATAACATGAGGAATGAAGAATCTATTTAAGATCACATAAATTTTTGAAATTATAAATAATTTAGTGGACTTAACCAAAAACTTTAATAACTTTGATTGATTTTAAGAATAGAATTATTCAACTTAAAGAAGAATAAGATTAAGAAAATTTTCTATTCATAGTAGAGATAATTGAATTTTAGAAGTATTAAGAAATCAAAAATTATAACTTGAAAAAGAATAGATTGAAATTCTTTTTGAAATCTATTTATGTTATAAAAATTAAGTGAAAATGTATAAGTTTGAAAATATAAGTTAAGTTTAGTGAAGTTCAAAACCATTAACAGACTATCCAGATACAGTAATCCTCTCTCTTTAAAAAAAAAAGAAAAGATAGAAAAGAGAAAAAGAGAGGAGAAGCTCGAGGAAATGCCTAATCAAAAATTGGCTTCACTTGAATTAACTTATAAAAAGAAAACTGATTTCATATATTACTTAATTTTTATGCATGTATTTTTATTAGAAAAGAATTTCATGAAGATCTTTTTCTTGTGAATAATTTATGTGATCTTAATATAATAAACTACAATTATTATATTAAGTGAATGAAAAATTTTTGATGTCTTATGATTTTGTAGTTAGAATATTCTTTAAATTCTTAAAATTAAACTTAGTTAGTGAAATTTGGTTAATGATTTACTAAAGCCTTTATAAAATAAAAAATCATAAGGAATCTTAAATATTTACCTTTTATTCCAAATGTTATACATTTTATATAGTAAAAAGGGTTACTTGAGGACAAGTAACGTTTATGTTTGGGGGATTTTGATCCAAGAAAAAAATACCTATTTTTATGCCTTGATTTTTATTAAATTTTAAGGATATTATGCTTTAATGAAAGGTATTTTTCTGTTTTTGGATGTAGGTGATGCAAAAAAAGTTCAAGAAGGAGAAAAATATGAAAAAAGAGCAAAAAAGGAGCAAAAAGGAGCAAAAATAGAGCCAAAATGCAAAATTGTTGAAATTACTGGCCTGGCGCCTAGGCGCCAGAGTCCAGTGCCTAAGCGCCAGCTCGATACAGAAAATTGTTAAGTTTTTAACGATTTTTTGCTGTTATTTTGATGGTGTGAGAGGTTATTGGACCTTCTAGAAGACTGGCAATTGTTCATGGTTTATATGACATGTGATACAATATATTTGGACGCTTCAAAACGGTTTTAATCGCAAAGATGTGCGATCAAAGTGAAGTGGTGCGAAGAATTGGACACGGTGTCCGGCTCCTAGGCGCCAGATTCTGGCGCCTAGGCGCCAAACACACCTTCTAGAAGATTCATTGAATTTGGACACATTTTGAAGAGGTGCCTTCAGGCAACCCTTGAAAACTATAAATAAGAGGGTACTCCTTCAGAGAAAAACGCCCAACCTAGAGAGAGAATTAGAGAGATAATATTAGGGCCACCTTTTTACTTTCTTTCATAAATTAGTGAGTTTATTTTAGAGTTTGTATTTAGAGTTTGAAAGAGTTGGTGGATCTAGAGTTCATTACACTGTGGAGTTAGTAGGAATCAGAAGTTCAGTAGGAGAAACATCTAAGATAAGTATTTTTATTTTGATTCAAAGTTTATTTATTATGTTTTGTTATTTAATTTCAATGCGTTCTGAGTAGTTACTTTACTTTCTCCTTTTAATTATGAAAAGATAAATAAGATAATACAAAATTCGTCGGAGAATTAAAAATCATATATTTTCAAAACATTGTGATGATATTAATACCGGTTCTTAATTTACTATTTAAATTGGTCATTTAAATTGTTAAAACCTGTTGAAGAGTTTTGAGACCTAGAAGGAGATGAATTCTTAACTTGTAGATGTCACATGAATTTTTGGGTAGTCGAAGGCCTTGTGCGGGTTATTCAAAGTGAAGTGCAAATAAATAGGAAGATATTATATATTGGGCGTAGAATTGATAAGTTTTTAGACTGACAGACTAAATTCTTATGATTTGGTTTATAGAAAAGGAAAGGGTCACTAGTAGGGCCGACTATAGCTACCCTTGGACATCTAGTAGTGTGAGCCTAGATTAACCCATTCTACTAACAATACATCCGGACCTGATCTATAGGATAACCATTGTTCTTTATACTATCGAGAGAAGATAAAGGATAGGAATGCTTCTATTTGGCACAATACCATAAATTTATATTCTCCACGAATATTATTATTATCTTAGAAAATCTTGGATTAATTGAAAGAGAGAAAGTTGCTTTCTTATTGCTATTTACATCAATCATTTTTATTTCTGCTTTATTATTGCATATAGTAAATTAAAGATATTCTATTTTTGACTATAAATTAAATACTTTAAAATAAAAATATTTAAAGATCTATAACTCTCTCCTCATGGGAACGATACTGTGGTCTTTGTTTCAAAGCCCTATATTACTTGATACGACACGTATACTTGCGTAGTACCCCTAGTGTGTAAAATATTTTCCATAAAATTATATTTATATACACTAGCCGCTATTATTATTTATAACATATATTTTTGAAAGAATTAATTAGTACGTTGATCTTCAGAGGACTTCAGGTCAATTTTTTGGCGCCGTTGCCGGGGAAGAAGATTTTAGTACGCATATATTTATATCGAGTTAGTTGTCACCAATCATACATATTTAGGAGCAATGTTATTGACCCTAAAGCTCATTCTTTTTGTTGGTTAAATGCTCTTAACATTATTGTATCTCTTGATTTTTGGGATGCATCAATATCCAAATACATGAGAGTTCTTAATTTTGTTATGATAAAAGAGGCACCTCGATCAATAAGCAGCCTTGAAAGTGTCGTGTCGTTTATGTTTACTGTGATGTATTGTGGATGATTGTGTTCGGTCATTCCAAGTAACAAGTCATTGTAAGAAAAAATAATCTTTGTATATTCTTCTAATTAGCAGGCTTCACTCTAGGTGATACTAGCAAGTTGAGCTAAGCAAATGTCTATTTCTAAAAGGGATTTTATTAATGACTCCATCATTTCTTTGGAATGCATAAGGGCGTCATAATTGCTTACTTTACTGGAAATTTTCTCAGATGAGCTAATACAATAAAATCCACTCTGTTGTGAGGACTTTCTTTATTTCTTTTAGATAACTATGGGTGTATTGGAGGAATGATCTTTTGTGTTGTAACTATTTGTTTTTCCTTCTCTCGAGGAGCCATTATGGGAGGCAGAACTTTTTCACTTCGCAAATTAATTTCAACTATTTCTTATAGTTTACTGTCTAACTCATTTGTCTCTAAGTCTGAAGGTTCCAATTCTATGGAGATTTGTGTTCCTTTTAGTCGGAGTGTGATAGTGTTATTTTTATCTTTGTCATTATCGGAATTGTCACTAATGTTTTTGTCGTTAGACTGGTCGAGATTGTGTAGGATTTTAGTATTGTCTACAGGATTAAAATTAGAACAATCAATTTTAGAAGTATCATCCAAAATAGATAGAATGTAAGCAGAGCTAGATGTATTATTATTCACACTAGTGATAAAAATGAATTCATACAAATTTATCAGTTCAAGGGGTATCCTTCCTTTATCAGAGACAACTATTCTAGTGGAAGGTAAAGGAACATGAGAACTAGAATGTACAAAAGGAACAGTAATCCCTATGTCTAGAAGACCTCTAACCCTTTTCGGTTCACCATTATTCTTTTACTTTTCTTTCCTGGATGATTTTATAATTTGTAACTCCGTAAGGACATCCTCAGAAGATTTACCTTGAGCAGTTTCGTCTTTGTCTTTATCATTTGGATAAGGCAAAGTTTATCAACTGAAATCAAATTGACTGAACCTTTTTCAGTTTCTTTCAAATACTCTTTTGGGATTACTATATTCCCTCTTTAAATTTACGCTATAACCAATCTTTGAAGAAAAAACATTCTTCAATTTTATGTCAAAGCATCCAGTGATAAGGACAACAATTGGGATTGTCTTCCATTTCAACCTCCCCTTGCCTTTTAGCCTCAGGTAGGTTGAACTTTTGTATCTTCAGCTGACTACAGACTATTTTGACAACAGCCTATTTCTTGACTAGGTATTCCTTATTCATTCTTTCAATCATCGTTCTTTTGTCCATCGATACTGGAATCGGTTGTTGAAATTGTAATTGAGAAGATGTCTATTGTGGCGGTTGGTTCTGTTGCTGTTTCACTTGTTTGGGTTGAGCTTGCATAACTTGTTTACCATTTTCTGCAATGTTTCTTGGATTCTTCTCAAATGTTTTGAGAGAATGTATTTTCTATAATTTTCATTACACTCATCTGTTTAGCTTCTTCATGAAGTTTGGCAGCTTTACTGAGCAGTTTTTCAAATGTCTTTATTGTGATTCCTTTAAGCATGAATGCTATAGGACCTTGGATATTCTTAAGTAGGATTTTGAAAGCAAGTTGTTCCTTGAGTTGTGGTTCACATTTCATGCTAAGATTTTTCTAGCGCAAAATGTAATCCACCAGACTCTCTCTTGGTTATTGTTTTTCTACCAACAGACCACCCATTGTTGTATGGTGTTGTGCTCCGGTGAACCATTTAATGAAGAGGCTGTCAAGCTCTACAAAATTTTAACGGACCCATTAGGGAGTTCTACATACTAGTCAATAGCAACTCCTGTGAGACTGTTAACAAATTGATGAAATAAAAAACCATCACTTTCTGATGAGTTGTAGCATCTCGCTCTGAAGTGTACATGATGCTGAAGAGGATTACAAGTCCTGTAAAACATTTTGAAAAGAGGAGGAACAAAATCTTTGGGGTATTGGACAAAATCAAGTTCCTCTGGATAAGACCTTTTAGATTTATGATCCAACATTTACCTGAGTCATTGTTTCTTTTTTCTTTTGTTCCACCAATTGTGTGATTTCTTTTTTTGGTATTCCACTTTGGGGGAATCCTTTTTCTTTTGAGTGCTTTTTTCAATTTCATTTGCCTTTCTTTTGTCCTCTAGAATGTATATTGCCTCTGGCCTAACAATTTCAACGACAGGCAATGGATTTGTTGGTGGATTTTGTAAGGCTGCAACCAATTCTTCCATTTTTTGTTCGAGGTGATTGATTTATTCATCCCATTGTCGAATAACCGCTCGTAATTCATTTGTCGTATCTTCTACAATTAACTATTGTGCTAAGGAGGTAGATCATGTTTCTACCATTATTATTCTAGCGACCTCCTCATTTGAACTATTTGAAGAATCTTTCCTTCTCCATATTGAGAATTGTTTATTATCATTTTTTCAACTTTCTCAATCTATCCTCGAATGAGTTTACATGATATTTTTCATTATTTCTTTCTTGAGAATTGTTTGTATGAGTATTCATAATGTTTGAGATTCCTCCTAATGATTCTCATTTTCATACATTATTTTTAAGTATAGGACGAGATATCCTAGAAAGTATATCATCGTGTTGTGAGTAAGAACGATCTCTGCTTTGTAACATTTGGACCAGAGCTATCATTTTAGCAGATGTGTCTTCTGCTTCTGATATTAATTTTTTATGTTTGGTCCTATCTTTTGTGACGATTACATCTTTCACTCTTCGTCCCAGACAAAATTTCACTGGTACTCGAGTACACTAACTGTCTAATGGGAATTGATGATCTGTTTCTTGATAGGTAAAATCTTCAATTACAATAATTATTCTTTTCATTGTCGTAGAGACTACAAATCCCATTTTATCTAACAGTCGTGAAATTGAACATTTATCTTTTCGTGCTAATCTTTTAAACACTGATTATATGGTGTGAATTGTTGGAAAATTTCCGAGTTGGAAAGTATTATCTTCGTATTCGATAGGTATTAGAAAATAATGATTTTTATTTGAAAATAAGGGTTCCGGAAAAACCTTTGTTCAAATTCGGATGTCTCAAAATTATCTTATTCTTCCATTTCTTCTTTCTCTTAAGAGAACAAGTTTTATTTCTACATTGAGAACGAGTTTTTGGAACATCTTTGGAAGAATTTCCAACTTCATATATGGATGGTGACAGAAGATCTCTTACTTGTTCAATACAAATTTTTATTCCTTTTCTGTCAATTTGTTCTTTCATTTCCTCAAGATTAGTATATTGTTCTACGGTAATGTCTTGAGGTAAGTCTTCTGCAAAGTGAAGAAAATTCTCACAAGGTTCTAGGTTGAATTCCTCAAGGGATTGTATATCAATTTATTATGGATCATTTAGTGCAAGTTCAATTTCGTCAAATTATCCAAAGTCATTTTGATAAAAGTAAGCGTCTTCATCAATTGATGTATTGTGATCTTGAAAGTAAGAAAAGACTGAATCCAGAAATTCCATTACAAATTTTCTGAGAATTTATGAAAAATAAATTGTCGTAAACTTATTTATAAACATGGAATTTATTTTTATTTTGTCTTATCTTGTTGTTATGAAATGTCAAGAATAATTCTTCAAAGAGTTAGATGTGGTCCTATCTATCAAAAGAAAAAATAGATTTTGAAAAAAAGTGAACTAACAAAAGCTGAGAAGAAAGAAAATACCCCAGCAGAGTCGCCAAGTAATATCTCCTAGAGGTGTCCAGATTTGTGGAATCCAGGCTCGTCGTCCGCCCGTCGCCACTGAGATTCTCTCGTGCCGATGTGAGGTTTGTAATGCTAATGTTTTTGTTTGAGGGAGTTGCCACTCTGTTAATTTATCATATCGTCCTAGTCTTCAAGAAATCTTATTTCTTTAGATCATGTAAAAGATCCTTGGTTGTTTTGAAATTTGAAGAAAATAAAGGCAGATAAAATTGAAAACAGTAGAATAAGAAATTCCACTGATAATCCTTACAAAAGGGAATTCTAGGATGTCTTATTTTAGAAATTTTTAGATAAGGAGGCTCACATGAGATTTCTTGGTGTGATACATATTCTGAGTTCTTAAATCTCCTATAGGAGTAAGCTCCTATAGTTAATTGCATCTTAGACAATTAGGATTGCTTAATGAAACTTCTGATTAATGTTAACACTTGTTTTCTAAGTAATTTTAAGAGCAAGGAAAGAAACATCAAGTTTCAATCCTAGGGGTAATACGTTTATAAGTGTTACATATTACTTTAAAGATTTGATTTTGTAATGTCATTTGTTATGTCAGTTTCATTTTTGTTTTATTGTTTGTCATTTTTTTTTTCATTTTATCTTGTAGTTTGTTATTTGTTTGGTGGTTATCCTAAAAGTTTAGGTTTTGTTTCATTGTTTGTCTTAATTATTTCATTTTAATTTGTTTTTAATGTCATTATGTCATTTTTATGTTGTTTTGTTGTTTGTCTTGTCTTCAGAATGTCGCTCTGCAAAAAAGAGTTAGCTCATCCTAATAACATGTAAAATAAATCTAAACATACCTTTTCATCAACCTACAAGAATAACAGTGTCAAATTAATGTCAATTGTATTTTTTCAATTATTTTAATTTTTAATTAGACAACCCGGTCAAGATGTCCATGGCATCGTCATCCCAAGGTCATCGGTTAGCTTGATCTACTTAATCCAAAAGATATGTAAACTAGGACGGGAAGACTCCAATTAATAATCAAGATTGCATTGTCCATGAAATCTTGGTAGATTAAGAACACTATGGTTCAATTTGCATTTAGTGATCTTTTTTCATTAATGTTTTATTAAAGTTTTAATGTCTTTTCATATTTTAGGATTTAAAAATATAGGTTATTTACGATTTATTAACCAATTTAAATTGATGTGTCATTTTAACAAATTTTCTTATATGTCAGTTTTCATTTGTTTATTTAAGTCTATAGTAATTTAGACTTAAAGAAAGGAGTCATGTTTATTTACATCTAATGTTTGTAAGATTTAATTAAACTTAAGAATTTTAGATTTAGTGTCATTCGAATCTAATGATATCGAGTTAAATCTAATATGAATTAGATATAGAATTTTAGATTCAATATCTTTTGAAAACTTTAAAATTTTAGATTCAATGTCATTTGAATCTAAAGATGTTAAGTTTAATGTAAATTAGACTTAAAGTAAAATCTAACATAAGTTTGACTTTAAAATTTTAGATTCAATGTTATTTAAATCAAAAGGTTTTATGTCTAATGTAGATTAAACTTAAAGTAAATTCTCAAAAAAGTTAGAGTTTAAAATTTTAGATTTAATGTCATTTTAATCTAAAGATGTCAGGCCTAATGTAAATTAGACTTAAATTGAGTAAAATCTAAAATAAGTTAGACTTTATAATTTTAGATTCAATGTCATTTGAATCTAAAGAGTTTCAATTAAGTCTAATCTAAATTAGACTTGGGAATTTAGATTCACTGTCGTTTGAATCTAACTTTTCCAAGTTAAATCTAATATGAATTAGATTTAGGAATTTAGATTTAATGTTTTTTGAATCTAATGGTTTTGAATTAAGTCTAACGTAAATTTGACTTGGGTTTTTAGATTAGTGTCATTTGAATCTAATCTGTTCGAGTTAAATCTAATAAGAATTAGATTTAGGAAATTAGATTTAATGTCTTTTGAATCTAAATGTTTTAAAAAATATGACAAAGTCTAAATGTAAATTAGTCCTAATATTTATATAATGATGTTGGTTAGAACTAATGAAATTTGGTTAAGTCTAATATAGGTTAGACTAAAGGTTTTAGGTGTTGATGTCAGTTGGTTCTATAGATTTTGTTGGATTTGATTTAATTTAGATTAAATATTTTGTTTTTGTTTAATGTAGGTTGAACTGAATGTTGATGTTTAACTTAAGTTTAACTTTAGGTCGATCTTTAGTTAAAGCTTTGTTTTTAAGTTGAATGTGAATTGAATCCAATGTTAAGGGTTTTAACTTAAGTTTAACTTTGGATTGATCTTAAGTTAAGTTTAGGTTCAATATGGATTGAATCCTATGTTAAGGGTTCTAACTTAAGTTCAACTTTAGGTTGATCTTAAGTTAAAGGTTTGGTTTAGGTTCAATGTGGTTTGAACCCAAAGTTAAGGGTTTTGACTTAAGTTCAACTTTGGGTTGATCTTAAGTTAAAGGTTTGGTTTAGGTTCAATGTGATTTGAACCCTAAGTTAAGGGTTTAAAATTAAATTCAACATTGGATTGATTTTAAGTTAAAGGTTTGGTTTTGGTTCAATGTGGTTTGAACCTAAGTTATGTTTGGGATAAGTTCATGTTGTGTTAAACTTAATTTTGGCTTGAGTTAGGTTCAATGTGGACTGAACCTAAGTTAAATTTGAGTTTGGTCCAATGTAGGTTGAACCTGTTTAAGTTAGGTTCGAATTAGGTGGTACCTAAGTAATGTTTGGATTAGGCTCAAGTTAGGTTTAAGCTAATTTTAGTTTGAGATAGCTTCAATGTTGATTGAACCTAAGTTTAGATTAGGTTCATTTTAGGTTGAAGCTAAAAGATTTAAGTTCAACTTAAGTTTAAATTAGGTTGTATGATGAACCTACTTAGGTTCAAGTTGGTTTAACCATATGTATAGGTGTATGTTGAACCTAAAAGGTTTATGTTTGACTTAGGTTCAAGTTGGGTTGAACTTAAGTATAGGTTAAGATTAGCTTCAATGAATGTTGAACCTAAAATGTTTAAGTTTGACTTAGATTAAAGATGGATTAAACCCAAGTATAGGTTAAGGTTAATTAAACCTAATTTTGGTAAGGTTTAATTGATTAATTGGACTTAATTTTAGTTAAGTCCAACTAGGTTAAAGTTAATTAAACCTAATTTATGTAAGGTTTAATTGATTAATTGGATGTAATTATGGTTAAGTCCAATTAGGTTAAGGTTAGTTAAACTTAATTTAGGTAAGGTTTAATTGATTAACTAGACTTGATTGTGGTTAAGTCTAATTAGGTTATGGTTAATTAAACCTAAATTTGGTAAGGTTTAATTGATTAATTAAGGTTAATGAAACCTATTTGGGTAAGATTTAACTGATTAATTAGACTTAATTGTGGTTAAGTCTAATTTGGTTATTAAACCTAATTTGGGTAAGGTTTAATTTGATTAATTTGATGTAATTGTTGTTAATTCCAATTAGGTTAAGGTAAATTAAACCTAATTTAAGTAAGATTTAATTGATTTATTAGGCCTATTTAGGTTTAGGTCTAGTTAGAGTTTATGGTTAATTAAACCAAATTTCGGTAAGGTTTAATTGGAATAATTAGACTTAATTAGTGTTAGATTTAATTAGAATTTGTGGTTAACTAAACCTTAGTTAGGTAAAGTTTAATTAAATTAATTAGACCTAATTAGGGTTAGTTCTAATAAAAGTTTATGGTTAATTAAACTTAATTTTTGTAAGCTTTTATTAAGTTAATTAGACCCAATTAGGGTTAGTTCTAATTAGGGTTTAGTTTTCTTAAACCTAATGTAATTGATTTGTATTAAGCCTAACGTAATTAAGGTTTAATAGGATTAATAAGTTAATTGATGTCTTAGACCTAATTAGGGTTTATAGCGGTAAACCTAATGTGATTAAAGTTTAATGGGGTTTATTAGGTCTATTTAGTGTCTTAGACCTAATTAGGGTTTATTAAGTCAACCCTAATGTGATTAAAGCTTAACTTGATTTAATTAAGTCTAATTGGTGTCTTAGACCTAATTAGGGTTTATTGCGTTAAACCTATTGTGAATAAGGATTAACTTGATTTAATAGGTCTAATTGGTGTCTTAGACCTAATTAGGTTGATTATGTTAAACATAATGTAATTAAGGCTTAACTTGACTTAATTAGATCTAATTGGTGTCTTACACATAATTAGGGTTTGATTTGTATTAAACCTAATTTGATTAAGGTTTAATAAGGTTTAATTACTTCTAATAGTGGATTAGACCTAATTTTAATTTGAGCCTATTTGACATTAGACTCATAATTAGCTTTGTCCAATGTGGAATAAACAAAGTATGGTGAAAATTTAAGACTAAAAAGATTTTTAAGAGTTTAAATATTAATTCATAATAAATAAGTTTAACCCTAAAAAATGTAATATTAAATTTTCAAAAGGCTAAGTTTTGTCATTTTAGCGTTTTAATCTATCACCCTAAAATTCTTAACCAATTTTCAATTTAATTTCTTAATTTCTGATTTTTTTATAATTTTTGTTAAAAACAATTACAAACTTTTAATAAAAATTAAGAAATATTATCATAGAGAATTTTCCTAGAAAAATCATGGGAGGAGGGTCATAATGACTTAAAGGATGATCCATAAACTTTTCATATTTTTCTAATTTAAAAATAATTTTTAATAATTTAATTACTCAAGAGAGTAATTAGTTAATAAAATATTAAGCATAACTTCTTAATTCATGATTTCATTTCCACATTATTCCTCTCATTATTCTGAGTTTAGGGATATTATATTCTATTTCTGTAATTTTTAATTATCAAAATATGGATTTTTGATTAGTTTATGGTTAATCTGGACTTAATTAAATCTTTATCACCCAAAAATAACTAAACAGTGACCCATGTCCTCTAATGCGTTGAAACACGGCTGACTCGCTACAGAGCTTAAAACACGAAAGCGATTGAGATTAAATCAAAGCCTTCCATTTCCAAAATACGGAAATGGATGACATCCGTTCATTTCCTTCCTCAGGTCTAAATCCTCAAGTCGTTCTTAGTTTAGGAACAAAATCTCACTCTATTCTTGATGGATTCGAGTGATTTTATTCTAACAGCTTCATTTGATGAGGGCTACCCATCCATACGGTGATATTAGAGCTATGAAATGGTTTTTTTCATTAAGTATCAAACCTAAGCTTGGTTTGAGTCCAAAGAACCATATACCTTAGCCTGTGTTGATGAAACTTCAATTGAATTGGTTCTAATGTTTTACCTTGACCTCAGAGAGCTTGTCTGATCTTCAATTTGAGGTTAAATTAGGAACATATACAAGTTTGATCAGGGTAAGTCACAGTTTGGAAAATGAAAGTGGAACAATGGGTTAAAGCCTATGGGAATGGTCAATTTCGATTGAGTTTGTCTTCGTAGGACTCAAGGAAGCTTTTAGAGGACTTAATTTGATGTTTTGAGGAACTTCATTTCAAACCCGAAAATTATCCTACTTTTGGGTAAAGAAATTGGAGGAGGGTGATAGATTTCAGAGCTTGATTCTATGGGGAATCAATTCCTCAAGGTATAGGCAACAATTTTGGTCTTGAGTGTTTCAGAGTTTGGGGATTGTATGTGTGTCTCACCTTTTCCTTGAACCTCTCTGATTAGGCTTATTTATTTACATGGATGGACTATAGAAGGGCTTGGATATTGATTAGTTTACTGGGGGAGAAGGTTATCCATTCCATGATTGTACGATGATAAATTCTAAGCTTGAGGATAGCCATGGATGGATTTCTCAAGCATTCCATGATGAGCTTCCATTGAGGTTCCATTTGGACTATCATTTTATCTTCCCACCATTGGATATGTTTTAAATCAACCTCCCCCATTTGATTCATCAAACATTTAATGAATTAAAGGAGGAGAGGACACATATACCTCCACTTCCTCATTTCTTTATGACTTGATCATGATGGCTATATTCATGTATAGGGTAGAATCTAGAGGAGTTATTTTTTCATTGGAGAAGAATGGAGGTGAGTGATGATCTCTCCTCATCCTTATTTTAAAAAATCATGAGGGAATGACACCTTATTATTCGTTTCATGATGACTCCATAATGGGTTTTTAACCTTTGGTTAAGAATAGGTTGGTTATTGTGTTGACCATGCTATGATGAGTTCCATTGGTCATAGGTGACCCATGGGTGACCCACCATATGCTGAATTTAATTTTAAAAATCAATTATGGATTGTTGATGTCATGGGTGACGTCATAATTTTTAATTTAATTTAGGGTTATTTAATCATAATTCCATTCTTAATTAATTATGTAACTGATTAAAAGTGTTGAAAATTATAATATTAACCCATAAATTTATCGAAATAATTTTAAAGGTTAATTATTTGATTAATTTTTGTTAATTTGTTTGAAAATTTAGTATTTTTACCAAACATTACAAAAGTTAACCATGGTTGACCACGGTTGACCAAAGTTGTTCAAAGTTGACTTATGTTGATCAAAGTTGACCTAAGTTGATTAGGGTTGACGTAAGTTGATTAGGGTTGACCTATTTGATTAATAGGGTCTTCTTTGGGTCATGGATTGACCAATTTAACCATGTTTAACTATTTATGTCAAGGGTTTACCAGTTTGGTAAATGTGGTGGTCATTGTGTCTTGGATTGAACATTTTGACCTAATTTATCCATTTAGGTCAACCTTGTGGCGGTCGTTGACCCATGAATTGATCATTTTAATCTAACTTGACTATTTGGGTCACAGTTGACCAATTTGGTTAATGTGGTGGTCATTATGTCATCGATTGACCATTTTGAACTAATTTGACCAGTTAGGTCAAGGGTTGATCAGATCAGGGTTTGTCATTACTGATTCAATCATTTTAGGATGTCATTAAAATTTGGGTTAAAAAAGCTTTATTAGGGTTTTGACCCTTTACATTAGGGTTTAGTGATCATTAGTAGGATCTAGGAAGTCAATATTAGTAGACTTCCATTATCAAAATGATTTATAAATGATCCTCACAAAAGTGAGGTCAACAAAGGTGCCTACACTTATCAAAATTACTTCGAAAATATGCCAAATTCATTTGGAGAGAGCCATGCTAACCGGCTTTCGAATATATTAAATGATATATAAAGACACCTCCTGTTTTACGAACCCTTGTCCCGGGTAGTTATTGATACTTTATATTGTGGGTTTAGACGAGTCTCTCAGAGCCTTACTTGCTCATGCCAATGATGAAGGAAAGGAGAACATACTCTATTCCTTGAGTCTACGTCTAATACCGACAGAGGTAAAGTGTCCTCCTATTGAGAAATATTGTCTAGCTTTGGTTTTCACTGCTCAAAATCTTAGACATTACATGTTATCTAATAACATCAGCATGATTTTGAAATTTAATCCTTTACAATATCTAATGACCAAACCAAAACTTTTCAAATGTTTAACAAGGTGATCAATGATTTATTTCAATTTGACATAACTTTTGTGCTCCTTTGCGCTATCAAAGGGCAATATCTTGCAAACATTCTTGCAGCGCACCCACTATCATCTGAGTCCTCTTTCAACGATGAACTACCAGAAGAGCAGATACTGCAGATGGAGTAGTTACCTACCATACGCTGGCAAATGTACATCGATGGAGCTTCATCAGCTCGAAAAGATGAAAGATAGCAAAAAGTTATACAAGGCAAAGCAGGAATTGATCTGATCTTTATGACACCGACTCAGGGAGTGCTAAGGTTCTCCTACCACTTGACAGAGTCATGCACTAACAACGAAGCAAAATCTGAAGAGTTAATAATAGGATTGGAATTGGCAATATTAATGGAAATAACAAACATTGCCATTTATAGCAACTCGCAACTCATCATCCAGCCAGTGATAGGACAGTATAAGATTCTAAAGCTGAGATTAAAAGAGTAACACAAGTATACGATGAAATTTGTAGAGCAGATTCTCAGTGTCACGTTTTATAGGATTCCTTAAGCAGACAATGTCCATGCGGACGCTTTATCTAAGCTTGCTAAAGAATTTCCTTGTTACCTGATGGTTTGATTGACATTACAGTACAAGGACGTCAAGTTTTATCACAGAACAACCTCAACAGTTTGTACAAGCTCAGAAAGAAAAGATAGCTGTTACAGTGGCAGATGATACAAAAGATTGGTGTCAACCGTTGATAGAATATTTCTAAATCTGAAGATTGCCATAAGACAAGTTAGCAACTTATCAAATTCAGAAGAGGGCATTTTCATATGCCTTAATCGATAAGGTTCTCGGCAGAAGATCTTTCGATCAAATGTGGCTAAGATACCTGAGCAAAGCATAAGCATATAAAATCGTCAAAGAAGTGCTCAACGAATTGTGTGGAGTACACCAGTCAGTGCGAAGTTGAAGATGAAAATCATGCGACTTAGATACTATTGGCTGGTACTGATGACAAATTGTTGGAAATAACTAGGAAATGTCATCAGTGCCAAGTGTAGGTGATGTTATTGCACCAACTTCTGAATGTTCTACACCCCACCCATAGATCGTCCATCTTCAAAAAGGCATAGTTTCATACTTGTAGCTATGATTTAATTCTCCAAATGGGTAGAGGCAGTTCCGTTAGATAAAGTTACAGTGTAGTAGGTGCTACAGTTCTTTAGGAATCAGATCATCTACAGCTTCGGTGTACTGCATAGAATTATTTTAGATAATGGATTATCCTTGAAGAGCCCCAAAATCAATAATTTTGTCAGAAGGCAGAAAATATATTGGCGGTACTCGACCATCTACTAACCCAAAGCAAAAGGCTTGAGAAAAGCCTTCAACAAGACACTTATGTACATTTTGAAAAAGACGCTCGATGACAATAGAGATGGCATGAGAAGTTACTAGAAGCCTTATGGCCATACATGACAACAGTCAGAACAACAACACAGTCTACACCTTACGCACTTCTATACTGGTCCTATGCAGTGCTTCCATTAGAGGTACAGCTACCATCGCTTAGAATTGTTGTCCCCAATCAGATAACAACAGATAACAATGCTAAACTTCAACATGCAGATCTAGAAAATCTTGAAGGGAAAATATTGCTCACGCATCAAAACTAAAACACTATCAAGCTAAGATGATTCAATTGAACAATAAATTGGTCCGCCCGAGGTCGTTCAAAGTTGGTGACCTTTTCCTCATTCTAAGAAGTCCTATTCTTGCACATCATAAGATAGGTGAAAAATATGAACCAAACTGGGAGGGATTGTTCAAGGTAGAAAAGGTTTACTCTGGTGGTTCATACCAGTTAGTGAATTCTCAAGGAGATAGTCCCATGTTGTCGATAAATGGACGATACCTAAAGAAGTACTACGCAACGTGACAAATCTGAAGAAGGATTACTATTCTAATATAGCCGTGTAGCCAGTGTCTGGGATTGGGTCCTAAATTAAATAAATTCTGTAATAAAAATCAAAGGGAATAAAATAAGTTTTAATGAAATAAAACGCTCTCATAATTGAAATCTTTTAATTTTAAATCTTGTAAAGTTATGTTAAATAAGGTAATGACATCTAATAAAAGTTAAAAAATCCATTAAATTATAATAATTTTTTGTTATTGTTCTTATTCGTACAAAGTACCGCCATACTGACATTTCCCCCTACTTTATTTATGTAGGAAAAGATCGGAAAGAAAGTTGGGTTTTCCATTTAAAGACAGCTTACATCTAATGCTTGAAATAGAGAAGGCACTTGAGGGAGGTTTAATAAATTTTGACATGGATTTCTCCCAAGTCAATGTGGACTATGAGGGCCCCCTCATGGAGTTGGTTCCATGACCAATCTACTAAGAAAGTCACCAGGAGAGTCCTATGGCTAGACCTTAGGCTATTCTAAAGATAGACTACACCTCAACCAAAAGTGAGGTTGGCAAATGGACCCCCAATAGGTGTGGTGTGTTGGGTAAGCACACTACACGGATTGGTGTTGACCGACGAGATTAACAAAACCAACACAACTATATGATTCAAAACTCAAGACAAATACGGAATTTAGCGAAGAAGTTTCCACTGGGGATTACTCGGTTGAAATTTTCAAGTCCCAGGAACTCTCGCTGAGGAAGGAAATTGAAATACCTTTATGAGAGAAGCTATGAATTTCAAGCTTTCAAACTCTGAAGGGGTCCGATCCGAATTGATTTGAAGTTGGAATTTGGATTTATAATTTGGGATTTGATTTTAATTTAAATTTTGAGTTTGAAATTTAATTTCATTTGAGTTTGTTTTTCTAATTTTAATTTTAATTTTCAATTTTAATTTTAAGTTTTATGGAACTTAAAAAAATTTCAGAATTTGCGGAACTTTAAATTTGAAGATTTGAATTTTGTGGGAAATTTTGAGTGAGTGCGAAGGGGGAAATCAGAATTTTAGTACCGATCTCAGAGAGTGAGAGTTAGAATTTAAGTACTGATCCCGCATTGTGAGAACTGGATTTATGGTACCGGTCTCAAGATGAGAATCAGAATTTTGATACCGACCTAGAGATTTCATGAGTGTGGGAAAATTTCAAGAAAGGGTGATGGAAAATTAGAAAATTTTGGGAGAATCGAATGACTAATCTCCGTTCCCGAAATTTCATAGAGGGCAGAAAAATTTCTCCTAAGGGAGATAGAAAGTTAGAGAATTTTTTAGGAATTAGACAGCTAAGCTCCGTTCCCAGAATTTCATAGAGGGCAGAAAAATTTCTCGGAAGGAAGATGAAAAATTAGGGACTTTTTGGGGAATCGGACGACTAGGCTCCGTTTCCAGAATATCGTGGAGGGTGGAAAATTTTCTCCGAAGAGAGATGGAAGATTAGGGAATTTTTGGGGAATTGGACGACAAAGCTGCGGTCTTGGAATTTCATGGAGCGTGGAAAAATTTTTCAAAAGGGAGATGGAAAGTTAGGGAATTTTGGGAGGAATCGGACGACTAAACTCCATTCCCGAAATTTCATGGAAGGCTGAAAAATTTCTCAGAAGGGAGATGGAAAATTAGGGTGTTTTGAGAATTTTGGGGAGAAAAACTCAAGGACTAACATCCGGCCTAAGGGGTAACATGAGGGATTCAAAATGCAAATATTGATCCCAGAATTTCATTTGAGGAGAACTTGGTAAAACATGGTATGGACTTTCAAAGAATGCAATTTGGTGCAATTTAGCCAAGATTGGTAGCCATTGCAAGATTTGCAGAATTTCATGATGAGTGACTAACATTGCAAAACTTCATATTGTCAGCAAAAGCGAAGGATTTGAGAATCAGTGCAAGAACTCAAAATTTTGAGAGGGAAAATATTATCATTTGTTTATTTTTAATTAATCATTTCCTTTCAATTTGTTTTGTTTTATTATGTTTCATTTAATTTAAATTTCGATTTTAAATTTTAGGTTTGATGTCTATTTCAATTTCATTTTCATTTGACTTAAGTTTTGGGTTCATTTCAATTTTAATTTTATTTGGTTATCATTTTATCCTTTTCTTTTGCATTATTCTTTTGTCCTTTTCATTTTGGAACCAACACATAGTTCAACGGCTTTCAACTGTCCCGATAAAAAAAAAAACATTTCTGAAAATATAAATCTTCATTAATTTTGCTGAAAGTAGTACAACTTATCACATGTTGACAGGCATCCAAAAGTAGATCTTGTGTACAACACTGAACAAAACTAACATGTCATATCATCTGGCTGCTGCAAAAGTGGTGACAATAATTATCATGACCCGTTGAAAGGGGTAGTAGATTTCTGTTGCTTGAGACTGCTGCGGAGACGGGCCAACCTGCCATGGTTACGCTTCGGAACAAAAGTCCCCTAGCGAACACCCAGAGGTATTGCCTTCACAATGGCAAAGGACGAAGCTTCTCATATACTTGGATACGACTCATATTAAAATAGTGCTTTATCTTCATCCATCAATACGAAGATGATCGACACCCTTTTTCTTGTTACTCCTGGGATGCAGTGTTTTGCTAAATCTGCTCCATTTCCTTTTAACACCGCATACTGATCCGAATGGTAGGGGGATTTCAACAGAACCTTGAAATTCTCCCAGTCTGATAATCTGTATTTTTCATCCAAACAAGATAATACTTTCACTTATAAAGGAGACCGTACAGAAGGGTCTCATGAAGTTATGGTGGTCGATATGAGCCGAGATACAGTCCCTATCCTCATAAATATTTATGATGCAGCTGTTAGGAATATAGTCTGCAGGAAGCATGTGCCACTCGACCATCCCCTTTATCATCTTCTTGATTAGCGACAGCATCAGATCCACCTCATCGGGCTGTAAAATCCCCAAGGGATTGCCTTGCCTATCTACAGCGAAGTTATAACAACAACCACACTGAATAGTGACTCTGCCCTTTCCTCGTTTCCATTTTGACGACTCTGTATATGTTCTCGGCCTCAAGCGACCTGCTTTGCCCAATGTCTGAAGATTGTCGATGCAGTACAGAATTTCTTCTTCATCCTTTCTGGAGAATACATTAGTGTATAGCTCAAGTCCTTCCATGATATTGACAAACTTTCCTTGTATGTCTTCATAGTGTTGAAATTCTTGCTTTCTGATTCTTCTAATCTTTGCCATGACATACTCTAGAATTCCTCGTGGCGGTTACGGCGGTAGGACAAATTGTGGTACGTATGGCTCCACATCAGGATATTATTGGCTCATGAGTAACACTGACACAGATGCATATGCCTCAAATGTGCCATACTCCTTCAGCTGTAAAATGTGACATTCTGGGCACTCTGAAAATGCCCCTGTCACTGTAGGCAGTCTGGGTAAACATGAGTTGCAAGTCGGACACCCAGTCAAAATTTCTTCCATCGGATCTAATGTATGTGCGAGATCCTCTGTAGTCTCTGGCTCGATATCAGTGTGCGTTGTGATGTCATCTGTTTCTTTCATTTCAGGATTGTAAGAATCTTCTGGAATGGGTGATAACATGGCGGCTAGCTCCCTAGTTTGTCTCCTCTCCATCCTGTCTAAGAGGTGACGCTTGTGGTGATTTGCATTTCTTATTTTCGTACGAGCCAATGACACATCTAGAATTCTATCGGCTGAAGCAGCAACAAGATCACCTTCTGGAGTAGCAATCATAGATGGTACGTGACCGTGTCTGGCGGTGAGGAGGTGTAAGTCTAGGAACCCTCCAGTTCCTCCATATCCATAAGTGTGTCGGGTCTCTCTACGACCGCTCTTCTTCATCGATCTCATGTCTGTAGTCTCCTTTTTTGTATTTCTTTTTCAAGACACAAAGTCCAAGCCGTTTATGGAAGCAAACACCAACTCGCAACCCAACACCTCCTGCACAAGTAAACAGGGGAAATGTTAGTGGTGTTGTTGTGCATGAACAAGAACAAAGACAAAAAATTAATCTTTTATTTTAATAATTTTTATAATTTTTTTGATGCCATTATCTTATTTAATATTGTTTTATAGGATTTAGATTTAAGAACTTCAATAAGTGTATTTCATTTTGTGAGAAAATTTACTTTATTTCATTATTATAAGATTTAGACCTAGTCACAAACACTGGCCCTATTCTACAACGGAATAAAGTCTTTCTTCAGATTCCTCATGTCACATAGTACTTCTTGAGATATCATCCATTGATTAGCAACATAAGTCTATCCCCTTGAAAGTCTACTAGTTGGTACGACCCTCCAGAGTAAACCTTTTCCACCACGAATGGTCTTTCCCAGGTTAGTTCAAATTTTCCACCTATTTGCGGTGTGCAAAAATAGGCCTTCTAAGAATGAGCACGAGGTCACCAATTTTGAAGGACCTCGGGTAGACCAACTTATCGTGGGCTTGAATCATTCTTGCTTGGTATAGTTCCAAATTCTGTTGTGCTAGAAGTCTTTTTCCTTCATGATTTTCCAGTTATGTTAGTCATAATTTGGCATTCTCTTCTGTTGTAATTTCATTGGAGACGGCGATCCGGAGTGCTGGTAGATAAACTTCTAGCAGAAGGACTACTTCAGACCCGTACATAAGGGCATATGTTGTAGACTGCATCGGCATTCTGACTGTTGTCCTGTAAGCCTACAATGCTTCTAGCAATTTTTCATGCCATCCTTTTTTATTATCGTTGAACGTCTTCTTTAGAATTTAAACGAGCGTCTTGTTGAAGGCTTCTGCCAAGCCATCTACTTTGGGATAGTAGATTGTAGAATATCTCCAATCTATACCGTGTCATCTGACAATGTTTTTGATTTTCATGCTTTTGAAGGCATACCATTGTCAAAAATGATCTTTTACAGCACATCGAAGCGGTAGACAACCTGATTCTTGAAGAACTATAAAACTTGTTGTGTTGTAACTTCCCATAGCGGAATTGCCTCTGCCACTTGGAGAAGTAGTCTGTTGCTGCGAGTATGAATATGTGTCCTTTTGAAGAAGGAGGGTCTATCCGACCCACTATATCCGTGCCCTAACACTCGAATGGCCACGAGGCAATCGTGCGGTGTAGAACATTTGGTGGTTGGTGCAAGACCACTCCGTGCACTTGGCATTGATTACACTTCTTTGCTGTGCCCATGCAGTCTGTCATCATTGTCGGCCAGTAGTATCAGAGTCTTTTGATTTTCATCTTCATTTTCAGTCCTGACTGGTGAGCTCCACATAATCCAACATGTATTTCTTTGATGATTTTAGTGCTTTTGCTTTGCTGAGGCATCTGAGCCACATCTGATCGAAGAATCTTTTGTATAGAATATTGTCAACTAAGGCATATGAGAGAGCTCTCTTCTAAATTTGATGCGTTGTTGACTTGACTTCTGTTATTCTTTAGGTTTGCAAATATTCTATCAGTGGCTGATGCCAATCTTCTGTATCATCTGACACTGTAGCTACTTACTCTTCCTTTCCAAGCATGTGTAGACTGTCGAGGTCGATCTGTGACGAAACATGGCATCCCTGTACCGTAATATCTATCGAATCTTTAGGTGAACAAGCCAATTATTTAGCAAGTTTAGCTAAAGCATCCACGTTGGCATTCTCTGCTCAAGGAATCCTATAGAATATCACACTTAGAATTTACTCGAGTAATTTCATTGTGTACCGATGGTTGTCTTCTAATCAGTGGATGCGCTGCAACAAAATCTGCGAGAATTTGCCCTTTAATAGCACGAAGGGGCACAAAAGTTATATCAAATTGTAATAATATTATTGAAAAACTTGCTAAACATCCGGAAATGGTTGGTCGGGTCATCAAATATTGCAATAGATTAACTTTTGAAATTAGGTTGACCTTATGAGATAACATGTAATGTTTGAGCTTTTGAGCGGCGAAAACCAAAGCTAGACAATGTTTCTCAATAGAAGGATACTTTATTTATGCTCGTATTAGATGTCGACTCAGGTAGTAGAGCACGTTTTATTTACCCTCATCATTGACTTGGGCGAGTAGTGCCCGGACAGATACGTCTGAAGCTGCAGTATAAATTATCAACGGTCTACCCGGGATAGAGGCTGCTAAAGCAAGAGGTGTCATCAAGTACTGCTTAATATCTTCGAAAGCCTATTGGCACGGTTTTCCCCAATCAAATTTGACATCCTTTCGAAGTAAATTCGAGAAGGGTAGACACCTTCCTAACAGATTAGATATAAAGCGTCTTAGGTATGTCAATTTTCCTTGAAAAGACTGTAATTCTTTCAAGGTTCTGGGTGGAGGAATTTCTAATATCGCTTTAATCTTTTTTGGGTCAATTTCGATTCCCCGATGACGGACAATGAATCCAAGAAATTTCCCGAAGGTTACACCGAAAGGACACTTTAAGGGATTCATCTTTAGATTGTGTTGCCATAATTGTTCAAATACGATCATCAAATTATTTAGGTAGTTTTCCTTTAATTTGCCCTTAATGACAAAGTCATCCACATAGCATTCCACTTTATTATGAATGAGTTCATTGAAGATTTTTGTCATTTTTCTTTGACATTTTGCTCCTGCATTCTTCAATCAAAAAGACATCACGGTGTAGCAGTAAATCCCGATTGGAGTTTTAAATGCTGTAAGCATTGCATCTTCTGGAGCCATCTTGATTAGATTGTAACCTGAAGATCCATCCATGAAGGAGAAAGTTTTGTGTGGCGATGCAATGTCCACCATCAGTTCTAGTATTAGATACGAGAACTCATCTTTCCGTCATGCCTTATTTAAATCCCAGAAGTCGACACACACTAGAATTTGTCCATTTTTCTTCTTTACTGGCACAACGTTGGCTAACCATGTCTGATATTTTTCTTCTCAGATAAAGTTAGCATCTATTAATTTCTTTTTCTCTTCCGTAACTTACTGTTCTATTTTAAGGTGAATTCTTCTTGAAGCTTGTTTTACTGGTATTGTACTTGGATCCACTCTTAGTCGGTGAACTGCAACCTCTAAAGATAGTCCAGGCATTTCATCATAGCTCTAAGTGAAGCAATCTTTGAATTCTGACAGTAATCTGAACAAGTCTATAACCTCTTCTTTATTGAGCAACGAACTTATGAAAGTAGGTGGGGGTTGCTCCTCAGTCCCGAGATTGATTTCTTTTAATTCGTACACAGTTTATTTGATTTATTCTTTGAACTCCCATAGAGCCTCTTCTATTGGTTGATCTCCGTATTCATCTTGGATGTCCAGGGAATCTTCTTCTGACTGATTAGTAACAACCATGCAAAATGTCAAGTCATCGACATGTCCAATCGCATCGAACCCAAGACCTTCTTTCAAGTTACGTTTATTTCCTTTTGTATTCCATAATTTTTTGAACAATTGTAACTCATCTTTTGGCATTTGCTTTGGTACATATCCTTGGTGAATTAATTTTTCTACACATGGAAAAAAGTAACAAAAAGGTAATTCAATTAATTCACTAAAATCATTTTCTTCAAGAATTGTACAAGGTTCAGAAGTAGAAGGAGAAGCTTTATAAAACATGATCGGGTTTTAACCATCAATATGGACTTCCTTGACTTCCATACTCTCGATCTTTTATAGATGGATCGGAGTTAAAGTCATGGTGGCTCAGCAGTAAAAGTAGAAGGTCTAGAAGTAGAAGCTCTACCAGAAGCATGTAATGAACTAGCAGGTGCAGTAGAACTCTCACCTCGATGTCGATCATAGATACTAACGCTTTCTCTTCATATGGGCTTTGTAGACTTAAGCTTTTCCTCAGAAAGCTCAGCAACTACTCCAGCACTTTCATAGAGAGAATATATTAAAGATGGAAATCTAAGTCCAATAGAAGTGCTAGAACGAGCAGCAGCCTCTACAGAATCATAAATGATACTTAAAAAATTGATGGTCAAGCTTCTGCTATTTTAGTCTTTGAGGAATAGGTGGTGGTGGTCTTTCAACTTCCACTTCAATAGGAATTACAATCTGATCATTACTTGGAGAAAGAATATCTTTAGGTTTTTCAATTTCTTCTACCTCTCTCTCTTTTTCA
Organism: Papilionanthe hookeriana x Papilionanthe teres; assembly: GCA_022702705.1. NCBI lineage: Eukaryota > Viridiplantae > Streptophyta > Magnoliopsida > Asparagales > Orchidaceae > Papilionanthe > Papilionanthe hookeriana x Papilionanthe teres. The sequence goes on from CM040428.1 coordinate 721,165, forward strand.
ATTTCATTCTGAATTTTCTCTTTTAATTCCTTTCCACTTCTAAGTTGTACAGCTTTTACTTATTCATGTTCTTTCCCAGTTTCTTTAGGATTAATGTCGACATTGCTACGTGGTGTTCCTTGAGGTCTGTAATTAATAAAATTAGCAATTTGAACCATCTGATTCTCAATATTACGAATAACAGTTTTTTAACTTTGTAGCTGATTACCTAGTTACAAGATCAATTCTTCTATAGATAACTTTTTCTGCTGATTATTAAAACCAGGAGGGTAAGTTGGTCTAAAGTTTGAATTTCCTTGATTTTTCTAATTTGGATTAACTTGATTATTACTCCATTGTTGATGTCCATTATTCTAATTAAAATTAGGATGATTTTCCAACCAGGATTATTATAATTAGAATAAGGGTTATTAGTTTTACTAGCAATAGCTTGCAAAGTTTCCATTGTTTGAGAATCATTAGTATTTGTAGAATTATCATTACTTACATGGAATATATTAATAGCAAAATTATCTAATTTCATAGATATCGCAGCCACTTGTGAAGTTAAAATAGAAAGGCTTCATTATCTTGAGTAATTGCCATTCAATTAGGATTAACCCTTTCAGAAGGCCATTGAAAATTATTATTAGCCAATTTCTCAATTAAATTATAGGATTCTTCAAATGTCTTAGCCATTAAAGAACCACGAGCAGCAGCATCTATAATAGATCTAAGTGATTCAATAAGTCTATTATAAAATGTTTGAATAATTAACCAATCTGGCAAAGCATAATGAGGATATTTTCTTACTAGTTTTTAAATCTTTCCCAAGCATCATAAATTGTTTCTCCATCAAATTGTATAAATGAAGTTATATCATTTCTTAATTTAGCAGTTTTAGAAGGAGGAATATATTTAGCAAGGAATCTTTGTGCCATATCTGCTCAAGTTTTAATATAACAAGTTGCTAATGAATTAAGCCACATCTTTACTTTATCTTTCAATGAAAAGGAAAGATTCTAAGCCTAATAGCATCATTAGAAACATTATTATATTTAAAGGTAGCATAAAGTTCAAAGAAACTAGCAAGGTGTAAATTTGAATCCTCATTTGGTGTTCCTCCAAAATGATTATTTTGAACCATTTGAATAATAAAAGGTTTAAGCTCAAAAGAATTAGCATCTACGGCTGGCATTTGAATACTTATATGAATTTCATCAGCTGTAGGGTTTGCATAATACCTTAATGGTTTATAAACATTTTGTTCGTTGATTTCTATTGGATTTTAATTATTGTTATGTAAATTAGCCATTTCATAATACTTTTGAATTTATTTCCCTTTTTAATTCTTTTAGCTGTTCTATCTAATTCAGAATCAAAAGGTAATAATCCTTCGGATCCAGAACTACGCATAAAAATAAATTAAAATCTTTTTGGTATTTTTATTTTTATATATTTTTTATGTTTTATATATTATATTATATATATGTATATATATATATATATATATATATATATATATATATATATATTAAAAGAAATAAAAGTGTATAAATTATTTTTAATTTGAAAAAAAATGTAAAAATTATCTTTTTAAATTTCTTACTTATTCTCCTTATCTTCCCCGACAACGACGCCAAAAACTTGATATCGCTTGTTTAACGGGGCTTTATATATATTTTTAAATGAAAGAATAAGATATCACTGATAAAAGATTTAATCCCCGGCAACGGTATCAAAAACTTGATATCACCCGACTTTTACTTATGCAAGAATTTATGAATTTATATTTAGATTTTTATAATAATTATTGTAAAAGTCACAATTTCAAACGTAAGTATACGTATCGTATCAAGTAATACAGGGCTCTAGTGGAGTTCTAGTTATCGATCCCACAGGGAAGATTTTTAGAATATTAAGAAATATTTTTAGATTTTTCAAATTAAAAGTAATTATTATTTTTATTTCTTTTCAAAGTTTAGATTTTAGATTTAATAAAATTTATACTAAATGTAAGTAAGCAATAATAAAATAAAGATTAATGCAGGTATAAATAAAACAACTTTCTCCATTTCAACTAATCCAAGATTTTTAGAATAATTATCATTTGTGGAGAACTTAGATTATGATATTGTGCCAAATAGAAGCATTCCTATTCTTTACCCTTTGGTCTAGGCATAAAGAACATTAACTAATCTATAGATCGGTTCAGGATGTTTATTAGTAGAATGGGTTGATCTAGGGTCACATTATTAGATGCCCAAGGGAGGCTATGGTCGGCTCTACCAGTGACCCATTCCCTTTCTATAAAATAAATTATTAGAATTTAGTCTGTCACTCTAAAAACTAATTAATTCTGTGCCAAATAAATCATATCTTCCTATTTATTTTTACTTCTCCTTGAATAACCCGCATAAAGCCTTCGATTACCTAAGGATTCATGTGATATCTACTAGTTAAAAAATCATCTCCGGACAGGTCTCAAAATCTTTCAACAGGTTTTTAACAATTTAAATGGCCAGTTTGAAAAGTAAACTAAGATCAGGTATTAATATCATTACAATTTTTATAAATATTTTAAGTTAAATTCTCTAAAAAAATTTAATTATCTTATTATCTTTTCATAGTTGAAAGGAGAAAGAAAACTAATTATCAAAACACATTGAATTCACACAAAAAAACATATTTATAAAACTTTGAACAAGTTACAAATACTTATCTGGAATGTTCCTTCAAATGATCCGTTGACTCCTACTGACTCCAATGCAATGATGAAAGACTTCAACAGCAGCAACACTAATAATCTCACACTTAACACTCAAAAGAAACTAAAAATAAACTCACTAAATACTACAGAAGGTGGCTCCCTAAAATAATTAGATGTTAGAGGGTTGGTATAATGGCTAAATAGTTTTTGGGGACTATAAGGTGCTAAAAGGGGTCATTTTCTCTGTAGAATGGGCTCCTATTTATAGAGCTCTGAATTTGACCAGGGGTTGCTTAAGGCACCTCTTCAAAGTTCGTCTAAATACAATGTATCTTCAAGAAGGTAATTGTCGCGCCTAGGCGCCGTACTTCTTGACCAGGTCTTCGCACCTCTTCACTTTGGATCACACCACTTGGTGATTAAAACCGTTTCCCTGTGTCCAAATGCATTGTATCACATGTCCTATATATTAGGAGTAACTTTCAGTCTTCTAGAAGCTCTAATAACTGATTAACACCATCAAAATAACTACCCAAAGTCGCCAAAAATCTTGTCTACGTTTATATCGAACTGGCGCTTAGGCTTTGGATTCTCGCGCCTAGGCACCAAGCCTACAATTTCAACAACTTTGCTTTTTAAGCTCTATTTTTGCTCCTTTTTCCTTCTTGAACTCTTTTTTTATCACCTACATCCAAAAACATAAAAATACCTTTCATTAAAGCATAATATCCTTAAGAATTGAATCATAAATAAGGCATAAAAATGGGTATTTTTTAAGTGGATCAGGAAGTTGTCAGTCAACATAACGGTTCGCAGACCAATTGGATGACACAAATCTTTAGTTTATTTAATTGAGCCTCATTAGTAAGCAAAGTGTGTACTCTTCGGGGTAGATGCATGACCTGCAACATAGTGCTCGTTAATTTAAACTGTTATTTATATAAGATCAGTTTCATTCTATATTTTTAAAAATTAAATGATATTTTCCAAATTTTATATACTTCTTAAATTAAATACTGTTTAAAATCCAGTGTCGAGATATCCATTCCGGTGACAGACAACCTCCAAAATTTTAATTGCCGACAACTGGGCTAAGGCCTTTTTACCTGCTACTCTACAATGTTTTTAATGTCCTTTTCTGGTGCTAGATATGGATCAAAATCCTTCTTCGATTGCTTATTCCTATTAATGGTGGTGAATTATTTCCTTCCATCCACGATCTAAAGAACTTCTACTAGTTGTTCCTTCAGAGTTTGGGGCTGGCTTTTGATTGTGGCTATGGAAGCCATCATTTCTTCCATCCCCATTTTTCATAATCAATAATTTTGTCCCTTTACTGAAGAAGTGTTTTCATTGCCTCTAGATCAACACTTTCTGCGGGTGTCGGGGTCTCTAGCAAAGATGACGACGCTCGATTTTCAAGTAGGTTTATATCAACAAAGTCCTCTTTCATATATTCTGAAAAATCTTTATCGCCTTCAAGTTCATCTCTTCTTCTTTAAACAACTTCCAAATGGCAGTTCTCAAATTTTACATAGAAGCTTCAAGTTATTTGCATTTGATAGTTTTAAGGTTAAAGGGCGACGGTTGATGAGTTTCATCTTCTAGAGTGGCCTCTGGGGTGCATCACTCTCCTTGAATTTTGGACCCTCATCAGATTCCTCTCTCTCTGGCCTTCCTTCCATTATTGATCCAAAAATTTTAGGTTTCCACACCATCTTTCTTGATGTTGATAGCCTAGAATGCGATGGTCTGTCGGTGGAATGTTGGTAAGTGGTGTGTTCCCAAATATGCAGACTAGATAGCATAGCGGGTAATCCTTTATTACCATTGACACTCCTCTTCTAGGCAGGGTTTCCTCTTGTACAATAGGGAGAGTTACTCTTGGTCTAAGGCTCGACATAACCGGTACTCGCCCCATTCTTATCAAAATATAAAAAATGTAGTAGATTTCCTTCTTTGCCAGTTTCTCAATTATTGTTGGTAATTGGGTCAGTGGTGTACACTTCATTTTTTTCCCTCTGATCATTGTAGTGGAAGGGTTGGGGCAGCGTAGTAGCAATCTTCTCAATCTCTTCTTCGTTGAAAGCAGCGGAGAGTGGGTGAAACCTACTTCCTCAAATAGAGGTAAGGTTAACCTTCTAGATCTAGTTCATCCTCTTTCTTGGGAATATTCATAGGAGAACCAACTTCAGAATCTTAACCTTCTAGATCTTGGCAATCTTCTGATTCTTGTTTCTCCTTTGAGCGCTTGTAAAGGTGAAAATCTCAAAAAATACCCTACTTCAAACACAGAAGGTTCCACAGTGAAAGACGAGCCCTTCACAGTGATAGGCTCATCACTCATCTGGACTTCCTTTCCTTTAACTTGGTGGGAATAGAAGTGGGTGTAGCGGAGGCTAGACCGGTGGGGGTAGCCAAACGAATCTTGGGGTAGTACCAATGGCTCTAATGGCATGCCTCTTGGTAGTAGTAGAATTCTCCCTAGATGGGACCCTTTTCAGGGGAGGGAACTTTTGAGTTGACCTCATGTTGAAATCAACTACGAGCTCGATAGATTCAGGCATCCTGAACCTCAGAATAGCGATAGTAGTGCTTCAAAACTTGATATCAGTACTGTAAAATCCTTGTCCAAAGCGAATGACCGGTCCGTCGGGTAGCTCATTCATTTTAATTTCTTTCCATCCCGATGGTGAAGGAAAAGATCAATTTCGGCAATCTTCTGTAAAGAGGATTCAGAGTGTTATTCTCGTCCTATGATTCCTTCGATTTTAACCATTTTAAGATGAAAAATGAAGTTTCAAAATGTTGTCTGAACACATCTTTATTTATTTCAATTTAGACTTTATTTATGTTGTAAAGTTTCCAACTTTTATCGAGCTTTATTTTTTATGTAACTTTTTAAATGAATTGTATTTAAAGTAGAAAATGGACACATTTCATTAAGAAAAAATTAGCCATAGAAGAGAAAAAAGGAAAAATAAAGGACCCAATCCAGAATTAGAAAGGAAGGGAGAACCTCATAACGATCTCGCATCGATGGACCACTTATTATCTAACACCTATTTAGGGTTCAGCTCGTATCTTAAGGAGGTGGGAAGGTCCTAGAACCTTTTTATTTAAGCATGTTTAAATAGTGGCTCCAGAATTAAATAATAAGTTGACTATACTCGCTCAAGGTAGAAATAGGTGAGGTACGCCAATGAAGAAATGGTAGTTTAGCCCACAAGGGACATGGATGTACTACTTATTTATGAAAGCAAAACTATCTGATCTAAAATGGAGAGAAGAACTATTTCTTCAATGGAGTCACCAGAAGTTGTCGGTCATCAAAATTCTCTTGGAAAGATATATAAATGTGCTATTGATTTAATTTAATATATATAAATTGATTCTTGAAAATGATATTTAATTTTGGAAAAATGAGAATGAATGGATCTCATTCATTTAATAGTTTAAGTAAATGGGCACAATATCGCAAGTAGTGCAACTATCCAGCATAATAGATACATTACTTGATGATATGGCTCGATTAAATAAACTACAAAATTTGTGGAATCTCTTCTAGTCTGTGAACAATTTATTTTAATTTACAAATTCCCCTATATAACATAATAGATTATATAAGGTTTATATTACCTGATTTCTAAAGTTTTCATAAGGGCAAGCCCTATAGTTAATTACATCCTAAATGACCAATGTCCCTTAAAAAAACTCTCGATAAAGATCAGTAGTTTTTCTCTTAAAAATTTTAAATTCAAAGTTTTTGAGGTTTGTCTTATAAATATCAAATAGGATAGGATCAAATTGAAATGGTTACTTTAGAACCTAAAAGAAGAAAAGGTAGGGGACTAATACAACAAAATAATATTCAATTTTACATATACATTTTATGATTAAATTTGGTGATATTGCACTTTAAAGAAAGAAATTTTTATGTTTTATTGTAGGTATTTTATGTATTGGCATTGGAACAAAAAGGAGAAAAAAAGAGGAAATGTGGAGTCAAATGATGCAATTTTCACAGTTGCACTGGTGTCAATGGCGCATTTTATTGAGAGCAAAAATTGCACTGGCGCTAATGGTACAAGATTTTTGTGCCAATGGCGCTAGAGGTGGTTACTCTCCAAAAATCATTTAATTTGGATGGATTTTTATGTGGTGCTTGAGAAAACGCTTGGGAACTTTCTCCTTACATTATAAAAGAGTTTTTTATGGTAGAAGAAGTGCTCCTGGTAAGTCTTTCATGAGTGTCTTCTCTTTTAGTCTTTGTGGTATGAGTCATGTGTTATTTATGAGAGAGTTTAGAGAAGATTTTCTTTATGATTTGTAAGAGGAGAGGGAAAGTGAGAGATTTCTTATTCATTACACTTCTCAGGGAAAGTGTGTTATAGTGTTAAAAAACTTTTTTAGCGCACTTCAAAATTCTGCATCAAATTTTTGGCGTCATTGCCAGGGAGGTAGCAGTAAATTATTTTATAACTTTGAAAACCTTTATTGAACCATAAAACTTTTATTAGGAAATATTGTAGTATAATATTTTCACATTGTTATTTGATTGCTTATTTTAAATTGTTGAATCGTGTTTGTGTATGCGTAGTTTACGATCCGCGGGTTTCGTAGATTACGATTCAAAATTAGAAAGAACTACAAGAAAAATTCAAAAACATAAAAAAGAACTTGAGAATTAGAAAAAAATGGTTAACAACTTAAATAATCAAAGAATTGAAATCTAACATCTCATAGACCTTTAAGAGATTATTCTAATTCTAAAGTATATGAAATTCACTTGAGTATACATACTGCTGCTATAGCTGCTAATTCATTTAAGTTTAAACCTGTTATTATTCAAATAGTACAATTTAATCAGTTTTGAGTAACACTGACTGAAGACCTAACTTATATCTTTCTAGTTTTCTAGAATTTTGTTCTTGTCGGCGTTATTTTGGGTTTGGAGTTGCCCGTTGGAAGCTGTCGGTCGCGAGAATCAAAATACCGTCGCCCTCTTCAGAAGGACATTTTAATTTCCATATACATAGAAGTTTAGAAAAATATGAAATCAACTGACCCCATGTTTTTCATAGTTTAAATGATAGAGCTTTACACCTCAAGACCTGTATTTATCCTGGAATATAAACACAAGACTTGAGGGTGAGGCTCGATCAAATAAACTAAGAAATATATGACGTTTGTTTGGTCTGCAAAACCATTTTATTTGTCAACAAATTCCCCTATTTAATATGAAGAATTAAATAGGGTTTATATTAAGCTGAGTTCGGAAAAGCTTTCTATAAGGGAAAGCCCCTATAGTTAATTACATCTTAAATAACTGAAGTCACTTAAGAAAACTCTCGATAAAAATCAGGGAATATTATCTTCAAAGAGTTCAAAAGGATAGGACTTTTCAACGAAATCAGACAAAGTGGTGTGAATGGGGATTGGCTCAAATTTGGAATATTTATTCTAGAATCCAAAGGAGGAAGAACTTGTGGGTGTCATAGATCCCGAGGAGAACCTCGGTGACTTCCCAAGCTATCCTATTATTTAGCTTCCATTTAGGAGAGAAACTACTTAAGGATTTCATCCTACCAATTTTATTTAATTAGGGCTTACATTTGTGTGAAACGATCACACGAATGGCCTGGAAGATGTGAGGATTTAGGTTGTAACGAACGACAACCTCGGAATCCTAAAATGAGTTGGGGCATATATGTACAGCAAAGCTATAGGAAAGGCCTAAAGGGGAGTTGAAAGTTTATGTCACACTAGGTTAACAACCTCAAAATCCTACGGATTGTTTTATTACTAAGGAGTGGTTTAGTTGGTGAATATACGTTTTGCTGTTGAAGATGGTCGTGTTGCCCACCGCGCTAGATCCAAGCTCTTTGTCATAGCAGGTTTAGTTTAAAGAAATGTCAATTGAAGAGAAAGAGAAGTGTCATCTTTTGTAAATGTTTAAATTTAGATGTTTTAATATTTTATTTAGGGGAATATTAAAGTTAATTATAATAACACCGGTTAAGATCCCACGGTTCCATCATCCCGACACCGTTATTTTCATCGGATATACTTAGTCAAATGAAATTACTAAACTCAACTTAATGAGTTCCATACTTTCATTCAGACCATGGGAAAACTCTATTAGCAACACATGGGTTACATCCTCCAAGGAATTCTCGATCATCCAACGAGACATTTTAATTTTGTTGCAATTGTAGTTTTTGTTTTATTTGTGATTAAATTTTATGTTGTTTTATATTTTGAATGTTGTGGCAGTGGATTTTATCTTATTTTGTTTTAATTTAGTTTTGGTTTAGTTTCATGGCTATCCTAAAGGTTTTAACATGCAAGTTTTAAACATTTAAATAAGGTAGTATAAATTGCCATAATTGTAAATGCATACCTGGCAGTCTTCGTGTGTACCTATTGAAGTTTATTGTCATTTTTGCAATTGTTTTAACTTGATTCTTGCAATTATCATCATGATTTACCTCGCAAAGATGCACCAAAAAATTGGTATGAGAATTAATAAATTTGGTTTGAATATCTGAAATGTATGGCAGAAATGCATCGTATAAGAGAAAGTAAAGAAGTCATGTGGTAAACCTCAAAGAAAATCACGAACAAACACAAAAATCATAGGAAAAACCAAAAAACACTAAAGAGCTCACAGATGTCCCACTAAACTCACAGAAAATCGTAAGAAAGTCATGAGACATATGAAAAGAGCATAAGCATGATGGCGGGAAGGACTCAGAGCTGTGCTGTATACCCCGACCTCAAGTATTAACTACCAAACCATCATCCTACAGAGGGCAGTTCTAACTCAATCGAGATAGTCAACCGTGGACCTTTGTAAAATTTTCATTCATTTCATTTGGATTGCATGCAAGTAAAAACAAAGGTATATGGGTAAAGAGGTTATTTTGTAGTAGGGGTAGTTTTGTATTTTAAAATGTATATTTATATTTTATAAAACGACACGATACACAGGTTAACCATCCTAATCGACTTAGGACTGCTAGCAACCTAAGAATGACAACGGCAGACACCCGCAGGTGGGAGAATAGTGTCGTGAATTTCTTTCTCTGCCCTCTGCAGGGTCTCTGAGTCGGGAGGCACTATTCTAGGATTCTCTCGTAACCTTCCTTACTAGAATATCATCACTATCCCCTCTCAACCATCTCATTTACAGCCTTGCTTGATGGCTCCACATATAGCAGAAAGCTATACATGCACACTTATGTGTCCTACATAAACATTTGAATTGAGCTAAGAAACAAGGTAAAAAATAAAGGACTAGAGGTCATGGAAAAGAAAGAGGAGAAAACAATCCACCTAACACGATGTCATAAAAGAGATGGGTTGTTTCTTAAAATCAAAGCAAACCAAAAACGAGTTAAAAAAGCTAAACCTCTCCTAACATGGTGCAGAGAGGTGACGGTGAGACATGTGAAGAAAATAAGCAAAACCCCTCCAACGTGGTGCAAGGGGTAGCTGCAAAGAGTCAAACCTCTCCAACATGGTGCAAGAGGTTTTCATGTAAAGCATGTAGAGTAAAAGGGTCAAACCCCTGCAACATGGTGGTAAGGGTTATCATGTAGTGGGTGTGAAGAAGAAAAGTAAAGTAGTGAAGTAATGTGAGAAAATGTAAAGGGTGTTGTGGTGTGGCAAGGTAGTGTAACATGTGAGGTAGTGTGACATGTGTAGGGTAATGTAGTGATGTAATATAGTTGTGTGACATGTGAGGTAGTGTGGCATATGAGGTAGTGTGACATGTGAGGTAGTGTGACATGTAAGGTAGGAAGTATTGTAGTATGTATGGTGGGAGGTAATGCAGTATGTAAGGTAATGTAGTGTGTAAGGCGTGGGGTAATGTAGTGTGTAAAGTGATTATGTAGGACATGTGGTGATGTAGTGTGTAAGGCGATGTAATGTGTAAGATGTGCGGTGATGTGGTGTGTAATGTGATAATGTAGGATAGCTGGTGATGTGAGGAAGTAAGGTAATGTGACATATAAGGTGATTTAGTGAGTGAAGTGGAGTAGGAAATGTAGGAAGTGAAAACAAATCTCCCCATCATGGTGCGGGGGATAACTATAAAATATGTGGAGCAAAAAGTTTGAGATATGTGAAATCAAAACCAAAAGCTAGGAAATCAAGCGGGCAACATGCCCAAAAATGAATAGAAAAATCAAACTTGAACAAGAAGAATTTGACAGCATAACGACATAAAAATTCAATTTTCCACACCTGTAATTTGCAATCCAAGAAGTACACAAGCTTATTTATGTAGCAACATCCAACACTTTCTTCAATTCCGACTTTCCCATAATCAAAACAACTTGATACTAGAGCAACATAAACATGTGGCAGCATTCCAAGCATTTTAAGCAAGTGAAAGTATAAGTAGAAGTGTGTAAAGAGAGAGGCATCCCTCTTTAACATGTAAGACTTAAGAGCATCTAAGCATATTAAGCAAGTAGAGGAGTGTAAAGAGAAAGTCTTCTCTCATTAGCATGTAATATTTAAAGCCTACCATGCTTGAATAGCACATCAGAACTCTTTCATTGAAGTGGTAAGTGTGCCACTTCTTCTCACTTGGAAAACAAGCCAAATGATGCTAAATAATGTAAACTTTAAGTGAGGGCAGCAAAAAAGTATTTAAATTAAATATGCAAGGCAGCTATCTATGCAATTCTCACCATAGGAGGAACAAAAGAACACTTAGAACCAACCTACAGCAAGCCAAATCATGCAAATTTTGTATGGGGGAACCAAGAATGTGACCTCAGGTATCCCACAACATACACGAGTGCTGATTTTGCATTTAAACTAGTGTAGGTGTGATGATAATCAACTCCACAAAGTGGTATAAGTGCAAATTTTGCACCTAAGCAAGTGTAGGAGTGATGGGAATCAACTCCACAAAATGGTATAAGTGTAGATTTTGCACCTAAGTGTAGGAGTGAAGTTTAGGGATGATGTGCAAAATCTTGGAGAGTGGGTGTGAGAGTGAAGTTTTTCATGTAGGAAATATGTAGATTTGTTGAAATTTGGTAAAGTGACGGTGAATGTGAAGTTTTTCACGTAAGAAATATGTAGGTTAAGGGATATTTGGTAAGGAGAGGGTGAATGTGAAGGTGGATTTTTTGATATAGGGAATGTGTAGCATATTTGAAAGGTTGTGGAATGTAATGTAAAAGTTAGCGAAGTGAACACATGTGTGGAGTTTTGTAAATGTAACCTGTAGGAACTCTTGGAGTTTTATGGAATGAGGTTTCATGAATGTAACATGTAGGAGAACAAAAGAGCTTTGGATTCCTACATGAAAACATCATTTTTATGCATGAAATAGAGTAAGACGTGTGAAATTATGGGCATAATGTTATATAGGTGAATACATGTTGAAATGGATGAAAAACAAGTGCTATTGACTTTAAATTTGGGTGTTTTATGTGTGAACATGTCCACATACGAAAATTGGAAAATATTTCACCCATTAGTTTCAATGTGTGTTCCAATTAATGCAAATCTTCACTCAGTGACAACATAGAATTGGCCTAAACCAATTCCAAACAAGTGTATGGGTGCTGATTTTCAGTTTTGCAAAGCATATGAGTGGTCTAGATCAACTCCAAGACATTGTGTAAATGCAAATTTTTGAGTTAAAGAAGTATAGGAATGATGTAAACTCACTCCACACAATTACACAAGTGCAGAATTTGCACTTTGGGATGCGTATACTTGATGTACATCCATCCCAAAGCAATGTATAGGTGCAGATTTTTGTATCAGACATGCTCAAGAACAACCCAAGCTAACTTTCCTTGCTCACAACAATATAAACCTTCACTTTGGGGAAATAGGGGACCAATAAAACACATCTTTTATGCATGGAATGTGGTGGAGAATGCATAAAAACAAAGCCTATATGTTATGTATATGAAAGACTAGTGAAACATGTAAGAAGCAAACATATACAACCTCATCCAGGAGTGTTTCAAGCATGGTTATTTTCAAATACGAAAATTGCATTTAACTTGCCAAAATTATCTCCATATTGGCTAGCCAACATCAAGCCACAATAAAGCAAGGAATGAGGTAAGTAATGTGTGAAATTAAAGCTAAAGTATTATGTGCATGAATATGTAGTGAAATATGTGAAAAATGAGCATGTATGACTTCATTTGCAAGTGTTCAAATAGGGGCACTTTCTAATACGAAAATTGCACATAAGAGATGTATCTTTTCATGCCTAAAAATGTAAAGCCCCAAATAAACTCAAAGCTTTAGCACACAAAACATGTCTCAAAAGCTAAAAGTTTATCCCATATTTTGCCTTGAATGGAGGGCTTCAAAAGCCATAACCTAAACTTTAACATATGAGATAGTATTTCAAATGCCTCATGTAAAAAAATGCATGTTCCACCTTCCAAGTACATCTCCTTGAGCATAAAGATATACGAACCTAACTAAGGCATGCTATGTAGGGCCACCAATTCAAAACTTATTGTAAAAAGAATAGAGCATGTCTTCATCTTAAGATTCCACCATAAGCTTTAAAAGATAACTTACCTCATGAAGACTACTCCAAAACCTCACATAAGCTTCAATGCATGTGAAAATTTCTAAACCTTTGCATGTAAAGAAAGGACCCCCATGTATGTGAAAAATTCCTAAACCTTTACATGTAAAGAAAAGGCTCCAAATGTATGTAAATTGCTAAGCCTTTACAAAAGTGAAATTCTCATGCTTTAAAAAAAATTAATGCAAGCTAACCATAATAAAGAGGTATGTAAACCCCAAATTTTGGCAGGTAGAAAGTAGCCTAAAGCCATAAAATCAAAGCCCTTCACAAGTAGGAAAAAATAAGAACTTTGCTATGTGAGAAATCCATAAAATTCAAGCATGAAATCTAAATTCTGACCATGAAATCCACCATCATAAAGCAATTAAAATTGAAATCTTGGGAGGGGAAACCTCTCCCAAATGCTTAAAAAAAAAACCAAACTTTAGCGAAATTAAAGAGGAAGAAGATACATAGCCCTAAAATGTGAAATCCATACCTAGGCTTTAGATTAGAGTAAAGAATGGTAGCACCTCCCTTGTTCTTGTGATTTTCAGCCCACCCCCAAGAAGGGAAAATAGTGGTTAATTTATAACCTAAGGAGGAAGAAGAAGGTGCACAAATCTTACCAATGGGCAAGGACCATTGGTCCAAGGAAGAAGAAGCCCTAAAACCAGTCTTGTAGCAATTGAAATCATCACCATGGCAGAAAGAAGTGACAAAGCACAAGGAAAGAAAACTAGACTGCCATGGATGGGATTTGAGGCCAGAGATGCTCTCATGGAAGCCTTTGCAAGGAGGAGAAGAATCCACACCTTACCTAGGCGCAAGGAGGAGGTTTGGCCACGGATGACGAGGAGAAGCGCACATGGAGGAGGAGAGGCGCACGGCTAGGGCTCAGCCAAGGAGGATTCACGAACTGGGGGGTTTCAACCTCCTCTGTTTTACAAAAATAAGATGCGGGGTTGGGCTAGGATCCGATCGAATCCCCTTAGGTGTGCGTTAGTTTGGTTGGGTCGAGCCATGGCACGATTTCAAGTGTCGTTTCTGCAAAATAAAATTAAATCTCACCAAATATCGATCCATTTTGATGTTCACGAAATTACAATAAATTATATGTCAATTTATAGTAATTTCGACGTTCTGAGCACGTTGGCATAGTCCGTTTTGCGATCCAGGGTCATTCGAGCAAGTTTTGTCATTGAGTAGGTCAAAAAGGTGTCGAATTTGTCCTTCTCAAAATTTTGGATCGTTGCCACCGATTCTAAAATTTAAATGTCAACATCATGGAAATGGATGTGAAATTTCATGACATTTAGTAAAATTTTGAGAATTTTTGGGTCCAATGTGGTATTTTGGTCATTTGGGAGAAATTTTGGTAAAATGTCCAAAATGCCAAATTAACGGCACAGGGTAGTGTAAAATAAAATTTGGAATTGAATGTCGTTCAAGTACTGACTATTTAAGCCACGAGGGGTCCGCTGGTAGCTCAAAAGTATGGCATGTTTATAGTCAAACTTCTCAGTTCGATGGGAGGGATGCTTTAGAAAAATTTCAGGGAACCTCGGGTGACTTTGTCTAATTTTAGGTTTTAGGCTTCCTTTAAGGGGCAATTTCGTAATTTCCGGGTAAAAATTAAAATTTTGGGAAAAGTGAGGTATTGTCAGACCATGAAAGTTGGAATCATCCTTGATGGGTTACAAACTAAGGAAAGCCTCCTTTGGTCCTCTATGTGGTGATGTTAGCTCTTTTGGCCATAGGCTTAAGGCTAGTGGGACCACTCACATGAGTTTGCAAAGAGTCCGAAGATCGAAGTGAAATGTATTTGATTTAGGATGTGAGTGTAGAATGTAATGTGTAAAAGTGAATGTGAGTGTGTGACACAGGCTCCCAGAGTAATAATCCTAAGGCTTAGTCTCAGACTTTCATAGCTCGGTCTCTTCCACCCAAAAGTTGGAGGTTAGGTCTTAACATATGAAAGTTTAAGTTGAAATAATCAAGCATGTGGATTTTCTATGTGACGGGCTCTGTTGCTAGTCTTCTAAGAAAAGTTACTAGGAGATCTTATAGCTAGACCATAGGAAATCAATAGAGAAACTAGATCTCAACCAAAAGTGAGGTCAATAGTTCTACATTTAAATATGACAGAGTGTCAGATGATGCTGTCAGACTTAGAGATTTTTCTTTTTCATTAAGGGATAAAGCTAAGAAGTGGTTAATATCTTTAACACTTGGGTCTACGAGAACTTTGGGGGACTTATCATTGATGTTTTTAACCATATTTTCCCACCATAAAAAAATGCGAATGTTAGAAATGATATCATATTTTTTTATCAGTTTGAAGGTGAATCAACATATAAAACTTGGGAACGAATAAAAGATCTCCTTAGAAACTGTCCATACCCTGCCTTACTAGATTTATTAATAATTCAAACTATTTATAATGGATTAGTGGGATCACTTATATCTTTTAGATATGCTGCTGCTGTTGGATTGTTAATGTCAAAGCATTCAATGAAGCATATTCTTTAATTCAAGAGATGGCTACTAATAACTTTCATTGGCCCTCACAAAGCTTAAATCAAAAAAGAGTAGCCAGTATTAATGATTATGATTCGATATCTATCTTGGCTTTGAATGCAAAAAATAGATTTAGAATGAATTTACCTCAAACACAACTTTTGGTTAAGAAAATTCATTGGGATGAATAATAGATTCTCAATCATCATATGAGACTTTGAATGCAAAAAATAACCTATCTAATAATCCCTATTCCAATTATTGTAATCTTGGTTGGAAAAATCACCCCAATTTTAGTTGGAATAAAAATAACTCTAATGATGTAAATTTGCAATGGGGGACAATCCAGTGAACCCATTGGGAAATTCAAACAAGCATGAAAATATTAACTATAGATTTTATTATCCTCTAGTTTTAATAGCAACTCACAATTATAAGAGAAAAATTGTGTATAGAAGAATTGGTATTACAAATGGGTAATCAATTACAAAGTAAACAAGCACAATTACAGAGTCGGGGAGCTACAATTCAAAACATTGAAAATCACATGGGACATATTGCTAATACACTTAGCAATATACTTTCAGTAACTCTGCCTAGTAATTTTAAAATTAATCCTAAATATTAGAATAAAGAACATATTAAGTATTCAGCTGAGGAGTAGAAGAGAATTGGAAATTAAATTTCAAAAAGAAATTAAATTTGAGAAAGAAGGGGAAGGAATTGAAAAGCCTTATGAAGATATTCATTACGATTCATAATATCCTTTTAAAAAAATGAAAATTATTGTAGAAAAACCACCAACTCCATTTCCATAAGGACTGAGATAAAAAAAGAGATAAAAAATTTTGAAATTCATCAAAATATTGAGGAAATAAACTGTAAATGTTTCAATTGTTGAAACCCTGAAACAAATGTCAGGCTATGTTAAGTTTATGAAAGATATACTTAATAAAAAAATAATTTTAAAGATAATGAGACTGTTGCATATAGTGTGGAGTGTAGCACAATTATTCATAAAAATCTTCCAGAAAAATATAGAGACCCTGGTAGTTTTATTATTCCTTGTGTTATTGGCAAATGATTTTTTTGTAAAAGCTTTTTGTGATTTGGGATCCATTATCAATCCATGCCTCTATCGATTTTTAAAAGGTTGGGTTTAGGAGAGATTTCCCTTACTTCTATAAACCTTCGGTTAGCTGATCGTTCGATCAGCTATCCTAAAGTAGTTATAGAAGATGTTTGGTATAAGTTGATGAATTTATCTTTCCTATGGATTTTATTGTGTTAGATATGGAGGAAGAAAATGAAATACCAATCATGTTAAGGAGACCTTTTCTTTCTACTGGAATAGCTTTGATAGATACAAACGGGAGAGTTAACCATTGAGGTCAATGATTAGAAAATTACAATTAATATATCAAAATTAATGAGATTGCCAAGAAAAGGAAGAGATGACGAATGCTTTAGAATGGAAATTAGTGATCGTTTAAGCAATGAATATTTCACAGATAATCTTGAAAAGAAATTTGGAGCATGACGATGAGGGTAAAATGCAAGATAAATCCATTGAGTTAAAAAATGAAGACTTGGATTATGTTTAGAAACGATTTGAGGTTTTGGATACTATGGAAAATAATAAAAATCCTCTTTTTTAGTAGTAAAATCTCTTGATCTAGAAATAAAAAAACCTCCTACAAATTTAAAATATGTCTATCTAGGAGATTTATCCACACTACTTATTATAATATGCTCAGAATTAACTGAAATATAAGAACAAAAGTTATTCAAAACTTTAAGAAAAAATAAAAAAGAATTTGGATGGATATTAGCTAATATGAAAGGAATCAATGCTTCAATTTGTATGCATAGAATTTTTTTGGAGAAACAATACAAACCTAAGGATGAACCTCAAAGAAGATTAAACCCTATGATGAAAGAATTTTTTAAGAAAGAGATTTTAAAATGGTTAGATGTTGGAATAATATATCCTATTTTGGACAGTTCCTGGGTGAGTCTAAAGTGGGTGTTAATATAGTTGTAAAGGAGAAAAAATGTACTAACACGACAAGTCAGTGGTTGGTGAGTCTGTATTGATTATAGAAAATTAAATTTTGCCACTAGGAAAGATCACTTTCCTTTACCTTTACTGGACTAAGTGTTGGATAAGCATGTTGAGCATAAATATTTTTGCTTTTTGAAAGGAACTATAATCAAATTCTATTGCTTCTAAGGATAAAAAAAGACAATATTTACAAGTCCTTATGACACTTTTGTTTTTAGATGAATGTCTTTTGATTTATGTTATGCGCCTGTAAAATTTCAAAGATGTATAATGTTTATTTTTGTTATTTAATGAAAAAGGGATAGAGTTTTTATGATTGATTTTTCCTTTTTCAGAACTTAATTTGAAACATATTTAAATAATTTAATGAAATTTTTAGAATGATGTGAAAAAAGACTAATTTAGTATCAAATCGGGAGAAATGTTAGTTTATGTTTGTAGGAGGAACTGTACTTTGACATAACATTTTTTAAAATAGTATGAAAGTAGATCCAGCGAAAATTCAAGTCATAGCTAAACTAGCTCTTACTAGTATTGTGAGAGGTGCTAGATGTTTTTTAGGATATGCTTATTTCTACAGGTAATACATTAAATATTTTTTAAAAACCACTAAGCCTTTGTGCTAACTTCTAGAAAAAGATGCAAAATTTAATTTTAACCAGAAATGTCATAATGCCTCTGAATTAGTAAAGGAAAAATTAATCACTGCTTATATAATGGTTTTACCCGAGTGAGAAACCATTTGAGCTAACGTACGATGCCAGTAATTACGCAATTGGAGCCGTGTTAGGGCAAAGATATGAAAAATTGTTTAAGGTTATATATTATACTAGTAAAACTCTTAATGAGGCTCAAATTAATTATACCACTACTGAAAAATATTTATTAGCAATTTTTTATGCTTTTCATAAGTTTAGGTCATATCAAATTATAGCTAAATGTATTATGCATATAGACTACTCTGCTATAAAATATTTGATGTGAAAGAAGGATGCTAAATCAAGTTTAATTAGATGGATATTTCTGATGCAATGATTTGACTTTGTGGTTGAAGAGTGGAAAGGATCTGAAATTCAAATAGCAGATCACTTATCTTGGCTGGAACAAGAAGAATCATTTTATTTTGAAAGTGAAACTAATGAAATTTTTCTTGATGAGAAAATTTATTGTATTAATGAATGGCACTTACCGTGGTATGTTGACATTGTGAATTTTATTATGAGTGATATTTTACCAGATGGATTGACAACGGAACAATAGAAGAAATTCATTCGTGTAGAACCCTACTTTTTGGATGACTCTTATATTTATAATCAATGTAAAGATTTACTTATTTGGAGGTGTGTACCTTATGAAGAAACTAAACAAGTTATTCAAAATCGTCATGATTCTGTATTTGGGAGTCATTTTGTAATTCATAGAATTGCACATAAAATTTTACAATCTAAATTTTATTGGTCTACTCTTTTTAGAGATGTTAATACGTACATCAAAACATTTGATCATTTTCAACGATTAGGAAATATTTCAAAAGGAAATGAAATGCCCCTAAATTTTAAATTGAAAGTTGATATTCATGATGTTTGGTGATTGGATTTTATGGGACCATTTATACCTTCATTCCAGAATTTATATATATTAATTCCAATAGACTATGTATCAAAATAGATTAAAGTTTTGGTTTCACATCAATGAGATGTTCGAAGTGTATCAAATTTTTAATGAAAAATATTTTATAAGATATGGAATGCCAAAGTAATCATGACTGATGAGGGATCTCATTTTAGGAATCAAAAGGATTGAAAGATTGATTTAAAAAATATAATATTGAGCTTAGGATCCCCACTCCTCATCGTCCCCATACTATTGGTCTAACAAAAGTATCTAACAGTAAAATTAAATAAATTTTGGAAGACTTAAATCCTAACAAAATGAATTAGTCTACTTGACTAGATACTGCATTATGAGCCTATAGGAATGCTTATAAAACATTTATAGGAATGTCCCTGTAAAGCCAAAGTTTTGGGAAGACTTGTCATTTACCAGTATAATTGGAGCATAAAGAATTTTGGGCTATTAATAATTTTAATTTTAATTTTAAAGATGACAGTGAGAAAATATTGTTACAGCTGAATGAGCATGAAGAAATCTAGAATGACTCTTAAAATAATGCTCAGATTTATAAAGAAAAAAAATGAAATATTAGCATGATTTGAAGATAATAAAAAAAGAATTCAAACTTGGACAAATGTTTTATTGTATAATACAATATTGAAATTATTTTTTGGGAAACATAAATCCAAGTGGTTAGCGCCATTCACTGTTGTAAAAGTTTTCCCATTGGGAGCTGTGATACTGAAGATCCGAAAACAAAAAATATATATATAAAGTTAAGGGCATAGGTTGAAACCTTATATTGATGGGTACAGGCCAATTTTAAAAAAGTTTTAATGTTAGGTCAACCAAAGTAAAAAATGGGAATGCCGGACTGACGACATTAAACCAAGCACTTGGTGGAAAGTAACCCTTTGTTATCATTGTATTTTAATTAAATCTTTTTTATATATATAATAAAAATATAAAATAATGCTCTTTTTTTGAATTTTTTTATGAAATCATTGTACTTTGGAGACCTACTTGTTATGAAAATATATGAAACTTTCTAATTAGTGAAATACATGGAAGATTTAAGAGTTATTTTGACCATAGAAAAAACGGTGTAAAATTGTGCTCTGGCGCCAACGACATTAGTTTTTAGAGATGTAGCACCAATGGTGTCCGTTTTTGGCGCCAATGGCACCTCAGTTAAAAATGGCATGAGAAGCTTCTTTTAGAAATTTTTAGGTGGTTTTTAGTTGTTAGTAACAGTTTTGGAAGGATTTTTCTCTTTAAAATTTCCAAAACCTGTCATTAGGAGTTATTTTAATTGGTAGAGAGGGATAAGATCCATTATTCTTGATTATATGGCCTCAAACTCTAAAGGAACTTCAAAATATGGAATTTTCTAAGGAAGTTCATTAGTTTCGATGTGCAAAAGTTGCACAATAGGATTCTTGCAAGGATGAGATTGATCAAGGAAATTTGTTTTGCAAATCGAAGATTCAATACTCCTGAAACTATTTTGGAAGATATCATTGTGCAAACGAGATGGGAAGTATTGTGATACATAATTGCGGTAGTAGTCATCCTATGCTGAAGGAATTTTATGCAAATCTTCATGGGATTAATTAAGGAGTTGTCTATGTTCGAGGCAGGTGGGTACCTTTTAGTCCTTCATGAAACAATGAATTGTGCTTGATTGAGAATGTCCTGATTTCCATTACGCCAACTTTGCCCATACATGAGACAATGAAGTCATTAGAATCTTAACGGATGGACATGCAACATGGGAGATTAGAGATGATAGTCATGTAAGTTTTCCATCTTTATTATTATATTCTGTATCGAAGTCATGGCATTTATTTATTTCAGTGAAATTGCTCCTTACTAAAAAAATTAGTAAAGTGACAAAGGAAAGTGCTATTTTGAGTTACCGTATTAGAATGAGAAGACCTATTCATGTGGGTATTTTAATTATTAAATCCACTCTTGAGCTGATTTTAAACGGATCTACTTATGGACTTAGACATCCATCCATAATATTCTTGCTATGTAGTCAAGCGCAAGTTCTTTATGAAAGCTGGGAAAAAGTGCTTCTCTTTTGGATGTAGATGGACCCAATGTTGAATTGTGACTACATAAAGAATGGGGAAGTGAATGATATAAATATTCCAATGGATCAATCATCTCAAAATTCATCACCTATACAACCCCGCTTTCCTGATAGTTGACATGTTATTCTGAAGAGTATTATGAAGTTGAACAAAAAGATATGTAATATGAATGCATGTTGACCTCACGTTTGTGAGGACAGTTATAAATCATCTAGAGAAAGGAAGCCTACCAACATTGACCTCCTAAATCTTACCAATGATCACTAAACCTTAATGTCTAGAGTAAAACCTTTATGAAGTTTTTGTTAACCAAATCTTAATGACATCCTAAAATGATCAAATCAGTAATGATAAAACCTTATCTGATCAACCCTTGCCCAAATGGTCAAATTAGGTCAAATTGGTCAATCCGTGACCCAATGACCACCACATTGACCAAACTGGTCAACCCTTGACCCAAATGGTCAGGTTTGGTCAGAATGGTCAATCCATGACCCAATGACCACCATATTAATCAAACTAGTCAACCTTTGACCCAAATGGTCAACTTTGGTCAAAATGGTCGATCCATGACCCAATGACCACCACATTGACTAAACTGGTCAACCTTGATCCAAATGGTCAACTCTGGTCAAAATGGTCAATCCATGACCCAAAGACTAGGACATTGACCAAATTGGTCAACCCTTGACCAAATGGTGAACTTTGGTCAAAATGGTCAACTTTGGTTAAAATGGTCAATCCATGACCCAATGACCACCATATTGACCAAATTGGTCAACCCTTGACCAAAATGGTCAATATGGGTCAAGATGGTCAATCCATGACCCAATGAGCACCACATTGACCAAACTTATTAACCCTTAACCAAAATAGGTAAATTAGTTCAAAATGGTTAATCCATGACCTAATGAGCACCACTTTAACCCAATAAGAACCCCATTGACCACCAAGTTAACCTAGACACAAAATTGGTCAAATTTGACTCTTTTGATCAATTCAAGACATTATAATGATAAAACATAACCATTTGGTAAACTTTTGATAAAACCTAGGTGATGCGCGGGACTTATATTTTGCAAGAATTTATGAACTCAGATTTATATATTTATAATGATTTTATTAAATCCATGCATTCAACGAAAATATACGTATCGTATCAAGTAATACAAGGCTCTAATGGAGTCCTGGTTATCGATCTGATAGGGAAGTTCAAAGTATAAGAAAGCATTTCAAAATATATATATTATAGCACTGAAATTCGATATTTAAATAGCACTTAAGGTTTAACACTTACTCCTACTAACAATAGGCAGAAAATAGTAAAAATTAACTAAACTACAATTACTTCTAACGACTTTAAAAATAGAATTAACTAACAGACACATTAAACTAAGTATTTGAAAGGTTTTCGATATATGAGAAAATATCTTTCCTCTCGCAATGAGAATATGATGTGTGGATTGATATGGAACAATTATCTATGTTATTATGCCAAATAAGAGCATAGATGATTCTTTACCCTTAAAAGAGTACCCCCTCTTCTAAGCAAGAAAAGAACATTGACATATCCTAAGCTTAGTCACTAAATCTAAGGCAAGGCTGGGAGGATACCGGCTCTCACTTTGGAGGTTCCACTCACCCTTCACCTGAAGACTAACCATTGATATTAGTTACTAATCTTAGAACCAATTTGGGGATTTCAGCCTGTCACCCCGAAATCTCCACATTGAAGACTATCAAAACATATTTCCCTATTTATTTGCACTCAAATACCATGAACTATGCAGTTCATCCATAGAAATTGAATGGATCGTTTATTATTGTTGTAGGACATTAAATCCTTTCAAACTTAATGTTCAACAACACATTTTAATATTTCAATTGGCTAAATCAAAAAGTAAATTAAGTTCGAAATGAAAAACCATCACAATTTCTTCAGTACATTAAAAGCACATCATATCCACATCAATCCATCATCACATCTCTATGCAATAAGAAAGACAAGTGAGACTACTCAGAATTCATGGAGAAAATACAATAAAACATGGATTTTATATATAAAAGAAATGTCATACAAACAACAAAAGAAAATACAACTTATCTCTTTCTCTTCCCTAATGCAATTCCCTTGAAGTTCCTTTGAATCCTCTTATCTCTTCTTTACAACACTTAATTCTCTCTTTAGAATGGAAAGGAAGCAGCAATCTCTCACTTTACCTCTTCTCCTTCACTGCTTAGAGAAGAATTTCTCTCAAATCCTCACTCTACACACTCTTCTCCTAAACCCTAACATAAAATTACACTAGAAGCACTCTAAACCAACTCACACTCACTAGTTTTCATCCAAAAATAGTTACTTATAAGTTAGGAACGAAATCCCAAGAGTTTCCATAGGCATCTCTTCAAAAAGTCACCAAATCTCTTCAAATTTGAACTCTACCGGCTTCGAGCGCTGGCGACGCTCTATCGTCCAAGTATTTTTAAAGTCTCTGGATTTGGGCGCCGGTGGTGCCCATTCTGGCACCGGCTGTGCCCATTCTGGCGCCGACGGCTCCAGAACACTTTTTCCATCATTTTGCTCCTTTATGCTCCTTTGTGCTCCGAATTCGTTCCTTTTTTGCTTCTTTTCACTCCAATCACCTAAAATCATCATACCTGCAACAAATCATGAAAAAATACCTTTCTTTAAAGTGTAATATCACAAAAAATGGATAAAATTATATAGCAAAAAACCGTATATATTTTTGGTGCATCAGAATCCC
This sequence comes from Papilionanthe hookeriana x Papilionanthe teres, assembly GCA_022702705.1. NCBI lineage: Eukaryota > Viridiplantae > Streptophyta > Magnoliopsida > Asparagales > Orchidaceae > Papilionanthe > Papilionanthe hookeriana x Papilionanthe teres. The sequence continues at coordinate 745,487 of CM040428.1, forward strand.
CCAAACATTAACTATTACTTGTCCTCAAGTAATCTTTTTACTACATAAAATTATAACTCTAGGCAATGTACTTTTCAACTGTAGGACACTAAAATTTTTCATTCAAAAGAATATATTGGTTAGATTTTCAGAAATAAATTTAGTAACTCAGGTCAACACTACAAGTATAAGAATATTCAGTAATCAAGGCTAAGAGTTCTAGTCTTCTATTTGTCACAGTACTACACAGTCCAGCTAACAATTTCAATGTTCAGTACAACATAACAGTACACCAATAGGATTACACATCACATGAAAAGTAAATAACTACTACATCACAACAGTACAACAAAACACAACAAGATCAACAGAAATAGAAATAAACAATCTACCAATCTCCAACACCAGGATCAACGGGGTCATCTGCAGGGTCGTCAGCAGGGTCAGGTCTATATGGTGTATAGTTGGGGCAAGTAGGAAATATCACATTGGACTCCCCCTCATAAATCTGACTTGAGCATCATAATAGGCAATTTCAAACTCAACTCTCCTCTGCAGATAATCTTCATTCACATCACTCCTCGCCTCAAATACATCCATCCGACCATGGAGTCTATCCACACTAGCACTCTGTAATCTTAGCTGCTCCATAATATAAGATAAGGTAGGCGGCTCAGAAGTAGATGGAACATCATAAGTCGTAGTAGGAATATCAGTACCCCTACGCTCAACTCGGGCTCCCACATGAGACTCATAAGTACGGATAATATTCTTTGTGATTGGTCTCAATGGTATAGCCACTTCTTCAGAACTATTAAACTCAACTCCAGACTGAACACATAAGGAATGAACTAAAGCAAGATGTCCTAAAACACTAGTGGTCTAACCTCTAGAAATATTCTAAATGTTCTTATGGATAATAGACCTAATATCAATCTTTTTCATCTTCTGTATACAATAGTTTAGAATCGCTCTATCCCTTGTAACTTCGCTATGGGGATAAGATGGTAATAGTCTCGCAGAAATGAAATAATACCAAACTTTTGAAGCAACATTCAATGTGGAGACGGGGAAGTTAATCAACTGTTTTTGACTTACTTTCCATTCTCCTCGGCCATCACTAAGAAAAGCAATCACTTCTCTCATATTCTCCCTTCAAGTGTCAAAATTTTTTGTATTCACAAACAAATGGTTCCCAAATATGATAGAAAGCATTGATATGCCGAGGAGTAGCTCAACCATTTTTCCTCAAACTAGCACATACTCTATCTCAGTCCAGGGTACATTCAAATAAAGCTCTCTAAATACTGCCATAACATCATTCGCAGTGAAATAACAAAACCTTTCCCAGTTCCTTTCTGTAATTAACTGTTCTACAGATCCTCCAGGACTATCAAAAGCTTGATCCTGGATACACTTCTTATTATAAAGGTAAGAGTTAAAGAGAAATTGGGCTTTAATATTGATGAACTTCTCCTCATCAAAGTCCAATTTCCTCTTCTCTTTACTCAACCTTGGAGCCATGTGAATTTCTAAAATTTGCAAGAAAATTCTAATAAATCCCAAATTCACAATGTAACAAACTCCAAATACTATTCTAATCAAGCAAGAGCAAATTTCATCATGGAAATCTCAAAATCTCTTTAAAACTCCAAAAATTCCAACCTAAGCAATGTGAGATATTTCCATGGTGAAAATAAAAAATTTCTAACTTAAAGTGAAGCTCTTACCAAGAGAAGTGTAGTTCTAGTGTTGAAAAGCTTTGGAATCAAGTAAAATTTGAGATCTAGCAAGCCCTAGATCTTCAAAATCGTGAAAATAGAGGAGGAAGATGAAGGAAATAGAAGAATTTGCGGGTCCCAGGGTAAAAATCGTGAAAATAAGGGTTTTTGGCCTTTTACTGGGTTCGGGCGCCGGCGGCGCTCTATTTAAATTAAATGCCAAACTCTTTGGATTTGGGCATCGGCGGCGCCAGTCCAAAATATTTTCTGGGTCCAAAATTTTTTTTGTAATTTTGATCGTTTTGACTTCCACAATGATGTTTAACACTTCAATAGGCATTTACATCACCCCATAAGAAATAATTAACACAATTTTTCACACAAACAATACACAACAATCTTATATATATAAAATCCAAGTTACATCATAGACACCAAATATGTTCATTCAAACCAACTACTCTTGGATATTTAGTGCAGCAAGTACTCTACTATAGGCAAACACTAATATCTAAGCACACAATGAAAGTAAGCACATCCAAATCCAAGTTTAAATTACAAAGAAAATACTACATAAACCAAACATAACTAAGCAAAGCAAATTAAACACATAACAAACATAAGTAGAATCCATTTATTACTCCACATCAGTTTTAGAACTATCCTCTCCTCTAATATCTCCAATCAATTGCTGATGCACGAACAAATTATAGAATGGAAGAAATGGAAATTAGTCAGATGATTCCTCAACAATCACTCTGTTCTTCTTCATCAGATTGATCAAGCCCATCTCAATTCGACCAGTGTGATTGAATTTCTCTTTCATTCTCCAATCTATATGATCAAATAAATCAGAAATGTTATTGATTGCATTCATAACGTTCCATACCTCTTTCTCCAACTATTTGATCCTCTTCAATATCATTCTGGAACCTTTAGAAAAATAGGGTTGAATTGTTTGTGAAATCTGTGTTGGTTGATCAGCAAGCAAATTCATTTCATCTTCATCTCCAACTGTCTGGTAGTCATATGTATTAGTTAGATCAATCGGCCTCCATGGAAGAAGAACATTTTCCCATCTTTCATAAGGAACCTATGACTGACTACATAACAGAAATATGGTGGACGGGTGTCCAAGACCATATTTAGATCCATGCACAATTAATCCCAGAACTGATTTCACAATAATATTATCAATGTCAACCGACCTCCCAGTTTGAATACAGAAATTCAAAATGGCACTTTTCTTAGTTACCTTGCTAATCTTCATTGTTGGAAATAACTTTGCCGAAATAAAGTAGTGCCACTGCTTTGATACTAGATTGAGAGATGCAGATGGGAAACTAATGTATCCATTCTCTCTAATTTCCCATTCCTCATTCTCATCCGTCAAATATCGATACACATCATTCATATTATCCTTCGTGACATTGAAATTATAATAATAGCAAATAGGTACATTCTCGATCATAAAGAGATCTTTAATTCGTGTACGAGTGAGTTGCACAAATCTACCATGCACAAATATAAAAACTTGGTTGATCCTGTGAAGATTTGCATAAAACTCTTTCACAACAGGAACAACAACGACAACGGTAGTGTAGCAAAGCACTTCCCAACGTCTCTCCTTAATAATTTCTTCAATTTTAGTTGTAGGATTATCCATACCTCGCTTTATGAAGCCGCTTTCTTTGATAATCCTTCTTTTCATCATCACTTTGCTGAACAAACACCGCGCCTCAAAAACTATGAACTTCTTTCGGTTGAAGACATGAAATCGAGGGGTTTCAATGGGATAGGAATCCACAGGATACGATTTGGGATTGGTTTTTTTTTGTTTTCTAGAGTAACAAAGTCAAAAATGGAATTTAGGGAGTTATAAGGACGAAGGTCCCGCCAAAAACCGCCAAAACTCATATTTTAAAACTTAAAAATCGTCAACATGTTTTGGGTGCCGGCGGCGCTCAAACAGGTAAGTTCAGTAATCTATATGTGATAGGTCGCCGGCGGCGCCAGTGGTAAAAAATTCTCACCAAACTTCGTTTGACCCAAAATATTCCATTATCTCGATTCGATCCATCATTTATCAAATTTTAAAGTATTTAGGAGTAATTAGGATTCAAAAACAACTATCTAAAAAGTACAAATACACCTAACAAGCAAACACACCACAAAGATGCATATAGGTTGCCTTCCATAAAGCACTTGGTTTAATGTCGTCAGCCCGACAAACCATTCAGTTAATCGAGATGACTCAGCATTAAAACCTCTTTGAAGTCGAATTGAAACTCGTCAAAGTAAGGTTTTAATCAATGCCCACTAACCTTGAAAATCTTTCCAGTATCAGGATCTTTAATATCAACAGTTCCAAAAGAATGAACTTTTACAACTGTAAAAGGTCCTAAGCATCTAGACTTTAGCTTTCCATGAAATAACTTCAATCTTGTGTTGTATAAGAAAACTTTTTGTCCATATTCTAAGTTCTATTTTAATATCTTCCGATCATTCCATAATTTCCTTTTCTCTTTATAGATCATATCATTGTGATAAGATGCATTTCTAATCTCTTCCAATTCATTCAATTGAATAAATCTTTTCTCTCCAGCATTTTTCAAATTAAAATTTAACTCTTTTATCGCCCAATATGCTTTATGCTCCAATTCAACTGGTAAATGGCAATTCTTACCAAACACTAGTCTATAAGGAGACATTCCAATAAGGGTTTTAAATGCAGTCCTATAAACCCATAAAGCAGTATCTAATCGAGTAGACCAATCTAATTTATGATTATCCACAGTTTTCTCCAAAATTCTTTTTATTTCACGATTAGACACTTCTGCTAAACCACTGTTCTCGGGATCATAAGCAGTAGAGATTCTATGAATAATATTATATTTCTCAATTAATCTCTTAATTCAATTATTCCTGAAATGGGATCCACCATCAGTTATGATCACTCTCGGCATTCCATTTCTTGTAAATATATTTTTCATTAAAAATTTTGAAACTCTCCGAGCATCACATCTAGGTAAAGCATTAGCTTCAATCCATTTGGAGACATAATCAATGGCAACCAATATATATAAATTTCGAAATGAAGGAGTAAATGGTCCCATAAAATCTAATCCTCATCAAAAATTTCAACTTCCAAATTGTAATTTTGAGGCATTTCTTTTCTTCTAGAGATATTACCTACTCTCTGACATCGATCACATGATTTAATATATCTGTAAAGATGTCTAAAAAGAGTAGGCCAATAAAATCCAGATTGTAAAGTCTTAAAAGCAATTTTATCAACACTAAAATGACCTCCAAATTAAAAATCATGACATCGTTGAATAATCAAATTTATTTCTTCTTGTGGCACACATTTCCTAATAATCAAATCCTTACACTGTTTATATAAATAGGGCTCATCCCAAAAATAAAATTTTGCATCATATTTGAACTTCTTTTGTTGTTGCCTTGTTAAATCTGGTGGTACAATATCACTTACAATATTGTTCACAATATCAGCATACCAAGGCAAATTGCCTCCATTATAGTATAGAGTTTCTCATCAGGGAAAATTTCAGTAATTTCCTTTTCAAATTCAGATAATTTATCATATTCTATTTTTGAAAGATGATCAGCTATTTGATTATCAGCTCCTTTCCTATCAACTATCATAAAATCAAATTCTTGTAGAAGAAGTATCCATCTAATGATTCTAGGTTTCTCATCCTTCTGTTGCATTAAGTATTTGATAGTCAAATGGTCGTATGCACAATACTTTTAGCTCTAAGTAAATAAGGTCTAAATTTTTCAAAAGCAAATACTATAACTAATAAATCTCTTTCAGTTGTAGTATAATTAATTTGAGCCTCATTAAGAGTTTTACTAGCATAGTAAATGACTTTGAAAACTTCATCTTGCCTTTGCCCCAATGCTACTCTGATCGCATAATTACTAGCATCACACATAAGTTCAAATGGTTTCTCCCAATCGGGTGAAAGAATTATAGGTGCAGTGATTAATTTTCTTTCAATAATTCGAACCTCTCAAGCATTCATCATTAAAATAAAATTTTCTATCATTTTCTAAAAGTCAGAACAGAGGTTTAATAATTTTAGAAAAATCTTGAATATATCGCCTGTAAAATCCAGCGTGTCCTAAGAAACTCCTCACCTCTCTCATAGTAGTAAGTGGTGGTAATCTCTCAATCACTCTAATTTTAGCAGGGTAGAACTCCATAGCATGTTCAAAAATTTTATGACCAAGCACAATTCCTCCTACAACCATAAATTGATATTTTTCCCAATTCAGAACTAGATTTGTTCTCTCACAGAGCTCCAAAACTTTTGCTACGTTTTCCAGGAAAATTTTATATGAAGTCTCTAACACAGAGAAATCATCCATAAAAACTTCTATTCCATGATCTATCATACTACTGAAGATAGACATTATACAACTCTGAAATGTCGCAGGTGTGTTACACAGTCCAAAATGCATTCTTTGAAAAGCAAAGGTTCCATAAGGGCTAGTAAATGTTGTCTTTTCTTGATCCTCAGGAGCAATAGGTATTTGATGGTAACTAGTATATCCATCCAGAAAACAGTAGTACTTGTGTCCAGCAAGTCTATCTAGCATTTGATCGAGAAAAGGAAGAGAAAAGTGATTTTTTTTGTGGCGGCATTTAATTTCCAATAGTCAATACAAATTCGCCATCCATTAATTTGTCTTGTAGGTATAATTTCATTACATTCATTCACTTCAACAGTCACTCCTTCTTTTTTCGGTATACAATGTATTGGACTTACCCAAGCACTATCCGAAATAGGATAAATAATTCCAGCATCCAGCCATTTTAAAATCTCTTTCTTAACTACTTCTTTCATTATAGGATTCAATCTCTTTTACAGATCAACTCTCAGTTTATGTTCTTCATCTAATAAAATTCTGTGCATACAAATCGAAGGACTAATTCCTTTAGTATCTGCCAAAGTCCATCCAAAAGCTTTTTTGTATCTTTTTAAAGTGTCCAACAACTTCTGTTCTTGATAATTGTTTAACTCCGAAGATACAATAATTGACAAGGTAGATGATTCTCCTAAAAAGATATACTTTAAATGATTAGGGAGAATTTTCATCTCAAGTTTAGGAGGTTTTATTATAGATGGAATTAAGCTTTTATTTCCACCTTCCATAGTGTCTAATACTTCAAATCTCTCCAGAACATACTCCAAATCTTCACTCTTCTTACTATCTAAATTTTCTTCATCTTCAATTTCTTCTTCAAACATATTTTTATATTCTTCTTATTTTTCAAATATATTTTCAAAATGATCGTTTCTCAAGTAATCACAGACCTCCATACTAAAACATTCATTACCTTTTTCCATTCAGGGATACTTCATAGATTTTAAAATATTAAAGGTCACCTCTTGATCATTAACTCTCATAGTTATTTCTCCTTTTTGAACATCAATCACCGCTCTTCCAGTAGCAAGGAATGGTCTTCCCAAAATGATTAGAATTTCTTTATCTTCCTCCATATCAAGTACACTAAAATCTACAGGAAAGATAAATTTATCCACTTTCACTAACACATCTTCAACCACTCCTTCAAGGTAAGTAATGGAACGATCGACCAACTAAAGAGTCACAGATGTATGAGAAATTTTTCCTATTCCCAACCTTTGCAAAGTTGATAAAGGCATAAGATTAATACTCGCTCCCAGATCACATAAAGTTTTTCTGAAAAAATTTTCACCTATAGCACATGGAATAGTGAAACTACTAGGATCTTTAAGTTTCTTCATAAGCTTCTTCTGAATAATTGCACTACACTCTCAGCTAAGTGCAACAGTTTCATGATCTCTAAACTTTCTTTTCTTTTTCAGGATATCCTTCATAAACTTGGTGTAGTCAGGCATCTGTTCTAATGCTTCAACAAAAGAAATATTTATCATTAATTTCTTAAGGATCTCCAAAAAGTTTTTAAATCTGTTATCCCAGTTTTGTTTCTTCAATCTTTGATGAAATGGAGGTGGTGGTTTTTCAACAGTTATTTTCATTGGCTCAAGAGGATAATCAAAATCTGGATAAATCTTATTTGAACCTTATTCAATTTCCACCTTCTCCTTTTTTATTTCAACTTATTTTTGCACTCTAGATTCCAATTATTTTTTAATCCTTAATTGAATAGCCTTATGTTTTTCCTTGTTTTGATCTTTTGGATCGATCTCCACATTACTTGGAAGTGTTCCAGAAGGTCTATTTTTAAGTGCAGTGAAACTATGTCCTAATTGATTTTCAATATTTTTCATAGCAACACCTTGAGCTTGTAATTGATTTCTCATATTCAGAATCATTTCTTCAGTAGATAACTTCTTATCCTTAAATTGTGAGTTACTATTAAATCTATGAGGATAAGATGGTCTAAAATTAGTATTTCCATGATTGTTTGAATTTCCAATTGGATTTATAAAATAGTTAGCCCAGTGCGGGTTAACATTAGCATTGTTATTATTCCAATTGAAGTTTAGGTGATTCTTCCAACCAGGATTATACTAATTTGAATAAGGATTCTTAGGTTTATTAAAAGCATTTAAAGTCTCATAAGTTGTTTGAGATTTTGTTATCAGTCCAAATGAATTTTCCTCCAACACTTGAGGTGGTTGAGAATAATTCATTTCATATTAATCTATTTTCTTAGAAAGGGCTGTAATTTGAGAAACTACCATTGTCATCATATCTGAATCATGAACACTAGCTTCTCTCTTAGGATTTACCCGTTCAGAGGGCAATTGAAAATTATTAGTAGCCATTTCTTCAATTAATGTGTATGCTTCATCAAAATGTTTTTACATTAATGATCCACCACCACCAGCAACTATAGTAGATCTCAATGATCTTAAAGGTCTTAACAATTTTTTAATATCATTTCTCTGATTATCTTGATTATTCACCATTCTGCAAGGATTTTCAATTTGTTTTTGTCATTTTCTAATTTTTCTGTCGTACGCTCGAATCGTAAGACACTAAACCTATAGATCCACTACTACGCATATACAATAACACAAATAATTTTATAAAGGTAAGCAAACACACAAATACATACTACAAAATAAAGGTTTTCTGTTACTATAATATTAATAAATACCGTTTACACTTTCTTACTTACTACTTCGTTACCTTCCCCGACAACGACGCCAAAAACTTGATGCACGGGACTTATATTTTGCAAGAATTTATGAACTCAAATTTATATATTTGTAATGATTTTGTTAAGTCCAAGCATTCAACGCAAGTATATGTATCGTATCAAGTAATACAGGGCTCTAACGGTGTCCTGGTTATCGATCCCATAGGGAAGTTCAAAGTATAAGAAAGCGTTTCACAATATATATATATATATATATATATATATATATATATATATATATATATATATATATATATATATATATATATATATATATATTATAGAACCGAAATCCGATATTTAAATGGCACTTAAGGTTTAACACTTACTCCTACTAACACTATGCAGAAAACAGTAACAATTAACTAAACTACAATTACTTCTAACAACTTTAAAACAGGGTTAACTAACAGACACACTAAACTAAGTATTTGAAGGGTTTTCGATATATGAGAAAAGTATCTTTCCTCTTGTAATGAGAATATGATGTGTGGATTGATTTGGAAAAATTATCTATGTTAATATGCCAAATAGGAGCATAGATGATTCTTTACCCTTAAAAGAGTAGCACCTCTTCTAAGTAAGGAAAAAACATTGACATATCCTAAGTTTTGTCACTAAATCTAAGGCTAGGCTGGGAGGATACCGACTCTCACTTCGGAGATCCCACTTACCCTTCAGCTGAAGGCTATCCCTTGATATTAGTTACTAATCTTAGAACCAATTTGGGAATTTAAGATTGTCACCCAGAAATCTCCACATTGAAGTTCATCAAAAGATATTTCCCTATTTATTTGTAATTAATTCCCATGAACTACGCAATTCATCCATATAAATTAAATGGATCTTTCATTATTGTTGTAGGAAATTAAATCAATTCAAGCTTAATGTTCAACAACATATTTTAACATTTCAATTAGCCAAATCGAAAAGTAAATTAAGTTTGAAATGAAAAACCATCACAATTTCTTCATTACATTAAAAGCACATCAAATCCACATCAATCCATCATCACATCTCTATGCAAGAAGAAAGACAAGGGAGACTACTCAGAATTTTGGAGAAGATACAATAAAACATGGATTTTATATATAAATGAAATTTTATACAAACCACAATAGAAAATACAACTTATCTCTTTCTCTTCCCCAATGCAATTCCCTTGAAGTTCCTTTGAATCCTCTTATCTCTTCTTTACAACACTTGATTCTCTCTTTAGAATGGAAAGGAAGAAGCAATCTCTCACTTTACCTCTTATCCTTCACTCCTTAGAGAAGAATTCTTCTCAAATCCTCACTCAACACACTCTTCTCCTAAACCCTAACACTTAACACTCACTAATACTACACTAGAAGCACTCTAAACTCTCTCGCACACACTACTTTTCATCCAAAAATAGTTACCTATAAGTTAGGAACGAAATCCCAAGAATTTTCATAGGCATCCCTTCAAAAGGTCGCCAAATCTCTTCAATTTTGAACTCCACCGACTTCGGGCATCGGCGGCATTCTATCATCCCATTATTTCTGAAGTCTCTGGATTTAGGCGCCGGCGGCGCCAGAACAATTTTTGCACCATTTTTCTCCTTTTTGCTCCTTTTTGCTCTAAATTTGTTCCTTTTCGCTTCTTTTCACTCCAATCACCTAAAAGCATTATAACTGCAACAAATCATGAAAAAATACCTTTCTTTAAAGTGTAATATCACAAAAAATAGGTAAAATTATATAACAAAAATTGTATATATTTTTGGTGCATCACCAGTTTATACCACCTAAAACCAATCACCCCATGACTAATCCAACCATCAAATGATCAAATTAATCATTGTAGACACCCGTGGACCTAGAATAGTCAACAATTGTCAAACAATGGTCCACCAAGTCAACTTTAGTCAAATTTGGTCAAATTTATCATTTTAATCAAAACTTGATATTTTCATTAAAATACTCTATTTTCTCAATTAATTAATCATTTATTTTATTAAATAAGAGTAAAATTAAAGACCATAGGACCTAGGATTTAAATTTAAAAAAAAAAATGATTTAAGATCATGGTAAGACAAATCCACGTAAATAATAAAATCATATTTTGAGTTTAAATCCTAAAGTCAATACGTGAGAGATCACTAATGGGTCACCCATGACACATAGGACCTCTCATAACATGCCACAACCCATAAGAAAAACCCATGAGAAAGAGTGGTTAAGCTAGGTTAAAGCTCATCATGAATCCATCATGAAAGAGTAAAAGAGGTGTCACCCCTTCAGAATTGCTTAAGGGATGGCATGGCTGAGTCATCACTCACCTTACAAGCCATCCAATGGAAAGGAAAATTAGGTTAAGTCATCCCCACATCAAGGAATGAACGCATTATTACCAAATTTTGAATATAATAAGAAAGGAAAACAATATGTCTTTATTTTATAAAACCATAGATGACTTGTTAAGATAGGTATATGAAGATCAATTAGCTCGCTTTGGAGTTATTATGCACCTCATCTCTTACCCAATAAAGTAGAGCCAAAGTATAGCTAAATCTATGTTATTAAATGGAGTCCTCATCATGCCTATCCATGGAAACAAAACAAGGATAAGCTTAGGTGTCATTCTCCCTTTACCCTATTGAATGAATTTGTAAACTTACAAGGGGAGGTTAATCCAGCAGGTTATAACCAGCCATAGCAATCTCATAGGATAGCCAATAGAGGAAAGCCGATAAAATGAATAAAGCTTTCACCAAAGTTGAGTGTAACATGGAATAGCCTTAGGTAACTCAGCCATGATCATCTCCTGACTGAAATCTTATCCCCAACCCATCTTGACACATTTACCTCCATTCTCAAGCAAGCCCGAGCTCAGCCATCATCATTCATTGCTATAAAATGGGCTAACCCGAGAGCCCTAGAAGAGAGGAGGGACAAACATACAATCCCCAAACTTTGAACACTCAAGGGTAAAATTGTTTCCCATACCCTAAGCAATTGATTCCACATAGAATCAAGCCTTTATACCAACTTTCCTCTTCCAATTTAACTACCCTGAAACACCACAAAACAGGACACATATTGGGTTCTACATAAACTTAATCCAATCCTTAAATTAATAGTTCCAACACCTTCCCTGAGGTGTATGATGAAGTTCCCAATCAAAATTGGGTCTTCCCGTGAGCCCTAACCCAGTTTAAGACCAAGTCGTGAGCCCATTTCTGTGAAGTCTTACCTCTACCCAATTTCATCTCAAATTGAGCACAGGGAAAGCTTTCCAAGGACCTAGAGACTGTGTTTTTCATGTCTGATTGAAGCTTCACTTTGTCAAGATAAGGTATGGCCCTTTTAACTTAAATTCTGCTCAAGTTTTAACCTTTGTGTAAAAGACTATTTTAAAACACCCATGTATCCGTATGGATGTGTTCGTTATGACACAATTAAGCTTTTGGAAAGATTTCCACAATGTTTATTTAAGATCTGAGCGAGACCTGGTGTCTTGAAAGTGGACAGTCTGAGGGTTATAACAGCTTGAGGAAGACGACAGGATGTCGTTCATTTTATGTATTATAAAATGGATGGTCATGATCTCATCGAATCATAGTTTCATCCATACATATTAGATGAAACTACAAACCATGTGGCCACCCTCGTGGACATCCTCAGTCTATCAGACGATGCAGCGTATGTGCTCTACGAGTCCTAAGATTACGCTGGCGCCTGCAAGGAATTTTAGTTAAGTATTAAATAAATCAAGTAAATTCTATTTAATTTTAAATTTCATATCCTTATAATGAAAAATCACAAAATTCCAATAAAAATATCATGAACTCAGGACAGTGAGCAGAATGATGTGGAAATAAAATTACGAATTAATGAATTATATTTAATTTTTAATTAATTAATTACTCTCTAGGGTAATTTAATTATTAAAAATTATTTATAAATTAGAAAAATATGAAAGTTTTAGGGATTAACCTTTAAGTCCATAAGAACATCCCCTGATTTTTCTAAGGCTAGGAAAATTCCCTAGGACAGGATTTACTAATTTATAGTAAAATTTTATAATTATTTTTAACAATAATTATAAAAAAGCAGAAATTAAGAAATTGAACTGTAAAAACCTTATGGTGGTAGACTTAAACCCTAAAATGACAAATCTTAGCCTTTTCAAAGATTAAAATGACATTTTTATGTTAGGGTTAAAATTATTAATTATGAATTAATATTTAAAACTTAAAAATATTTTAAGTCTGAAAATTTCACCATACTTAGCCCATTCCACGTTGAACTAAGTCAATTATGAGTCTAACACCAAATACATTAAAATAAAATCCTAATTAAGTCTAATCCACCATTAGACCTAATTAAACCTCATTATACCTTAATCAAATTAGGTTTAATAAAAAAACAAATTCTAATTAGCTTTAAGACACCAATTAGACTTAATTAAATCAATTTAAGCCTTAATTACATTAGGTTTAACTTAATAAACCCTAATCAGGTCTAAGACATTAATTAGACTTAATTAAATCGCGTTAAGCCTTAATCACTTTAGGTTTAACTTAACAAACCCCAATTAGGTCTACGACATTAATTAGGCTTAATTAAATCGATTTGAGCCTTAATCACATTAGGTTTAACTTAATAAACCCTAATTAGGTCTAAGACATTAAATATACTTAATTAAATTAAGTTAAGTCTTAATCAGATTAGATTTATCTCAATATATCCTACTTAGGTCTAACCCATCATTAGACCTATTTAAATTTATAAAACAATAATCAAATTAGGCTTAATTAACTTTAACATAGTTAGAATTAACCACAATTAATTCTAATTATTCAATTAAACCCATATTAGGTTTAATTAAAACATGACCACAATTAAGTATACTTAATTAATTAAATCTTACCCAAATCTAGTTTAATTAACCTTAACCTAATTAGACCTAACCATAATAAACTCTAATTAATCAATTAAACCTTACATAAATTAGGTTTAATTAATTATAACCTAATTAGACTAAACCACAATTAAGTCTAATTAATCTTTTAAACCTTATCAAAATTAGGTTTAATTAACCATAACCTAATAAGACATAACTACAACTAAGTCTGATTCATTAATTAAACCTTATGCAAATTAGGTTTAATTAAACTTAACCTAGTTAGTCTTAACCACAATTAAGTTTAATTAATCAATTAAACCTTACAAAAATTAGTTTTAATCAACCTTAACCTAATTAGACTTAACCACAATTAAACCTCACACAAATTAGGTTTAATTAACATTAACTAAATTAGACTTAACCATAATTAAGTTTAATTAATCAATTAAGCCGCACCCAAATTATGTTTAATTAACATTAAACTTATTAGACTTAACCACATTTATGTCTAATTAATCAACTTAACGTTACCCAAATTTGGTTTAATTAACTTTAACCTATACTTAGGTTCATCCTAACTTGAACCTAAGTCAAGATTAAACCTTTTAGGTTCAACATACATTGAACCTAACTTAAACCTATACCTAGGTTCAACCTAACTTGAACCTATGTCAAACTTAAACCTTTTAGGTTAAACATACATTGAACCTAACTTTAACCTATACTTAGGTTCAATCCAAATTGAACCTAAATCAAACATAAACCTTTTAAGTTAAACATACATTGAACCTAACTTTAACCTATATTTAGGTTCAACCTAACTTGAACCTTGGTCAAACTTAAACCATTTAAATTCAACATACATGAATCCTAACTATAACCTATACTTATGTTTAACCCAACTTGAACCTATGTCAAACATAAAACTTTTAGGTTCAACATACATTAAAGTAATCTTTAACCTATACTTAGGATCAACCTAACTTGGACTTAGGTCAAACTTAAACCTTTTAGGATCATCATACATGGAACCTAACTTTAACTTATACTTAGGTTCAATCCATATTGAACTGAAGTGAAAACTCCTAACTTAGGTTCGACTTAACTTGAACCCAAGTTAACTTGATCTTTAAATCAAACCCAAATTTTGGTTAAATCTAAATTGAACCAAGCCTTACACAATCTTTAGGTTCAATCCTTAATCCTAACCCAACCAAACCTTTAAGTTCAACCTAAATTGAACCTAAATCAAACCCAAATTTAGGTTCATTATAAATTGAACCTATCCTAACTCAACCTTTAGGTTCAATCCATATCGAACCTAACCAAACCAAACCTTTAAGATTAACATAGATTTATTCTAACTCAACAAAAAAGGTTAAGTTCAATAAGTTTTGAATAATTTCTACCCTTAGGTTCAATTTATATTAAACCTAAACTAACTTTATATCATACTAACATTGGATATAAATTAAATTTGTCCTATTAAAATTGGACTTAGGACCATTTTAAGTTCTTTAGTTCAATCCATATTGAACGTAAATCAAGTCTAGGTTCTACCTAAATTTGACTTAAAACAATCCTTATCATTAGGTTCTACTCATATTGAATCTGAAAGTTTAGGTTCTATCAGCATAGAACTTAAATCACCTCAAAACTTGAGTCCTACCTAAATTGGACTTAGAATCAACTTTGATTTCTATCCAATTTGAACTTAAAAGGACATCAATCTTATGTTTTATCTAAGTTGAGTCTAAACAAATTTTAGGTTATAGTTTAATTGAACCTAAATAAACAACTAGGTTTTACCAACCTTAAACCTAAATAAAAAATCAAATCCAAAAAAAGAACATCATCAACATATGAAATAAAATAAATCACCGACATAAACATAAAATTCACTGTAAAAGACATTAAAACTTAATTTTGAACCTAACATATCTTCCAACCAAATTGAAATGGTCTAAAATAATGAACAAAGAAAAAATCAATACAAAATAAAATCAGTTAATAAATCGTAAACAGCCTAATATTTTCTAACTCCTAAAATGTGACAAAATGATATTAAAACTTCAATGAAATCCTAGTGAAACAAAAATCACCAAATGTAACCTGAACCTTAATGTTCTTGATCAATGAAGATTTTTTGAACGATGTAATCCTGGTTATTGATAGGAATCTTCTTATCTTGGTTTAAGAACCTTTCGGACTAAGTAGATCAAGGCATCCGACGACCCTGCGACGACGGAGCCATGGACATCTTGACCGGGTTGTCTAAGAAACTAACAATAATTAAGAAATAAAACTAACATTGCTTCATTTATAAATATGATACTATTTTCCTTGCAGGTGGAAAACAAGTTCCATTTTAGTTTTACTTTACAAGTTATTCGGGTGTTCTAACTCTAATTTGTAGGATGACATTCTGAAGATGGGACAAATGACAACAAGAAAAACAAAAACAAAACAACATCAGAAAACGACATTGATAAAACAAAATAAAACAACATTAACAAAACAAGATTGACAAAATAAAATAAAAATGGCAAACAACGAACAAAACCTAAACTTTTAGGATAATCACAAAACCTAAAATTTTAGGAGAGCCACTAAAAAAATAACAAACTATAAGACAAAACAACAATAAAATCACAAACAAAAAAAATAAAACTAACATAATAAATGACATTGACAAAATCAAACCTTTAGAGTAGTACGTAATACTTAGAAATGTATTACCTCTAGGATTTAACATTGATGTTTCTTTCCTTGTTCATGAAATTTCTTAGAAATAAAGTGTTAACATTAATCAAGAGTTTTCTTAAACAATCCTAATTATCTAAGATGTAATTAACTATAGAAGCTTGCTTTTATTGTAAATTTAAGAACTTATGATAGGTATCACACCTAGAAATATATATTTATTAAAATTTTACATGTGATCCTCCTTATATAAAATTTTCTAGAAAAAGGCATTCTAGCATGCCCTTTTGTAAGGGTTATGACTGAAATTTCTTATTCTATTGTTTTCTATTCTATCAGCTCATATTTTCTTCAAATTTGTTAACATTCGAGGATCCTTTGCATGATCCGAAGAAATAAGATCTCTTAAAGACTAGGGTGATATGATAGATCAATAGAGTGGTGACTCCCTTAAAAAATGACATCGAAATTTCACACCTCACATCGACATGAGAGAATCTCGACAACGACGGACTGGCAACGAGTCAGGATCCCACAACATCGGATGTTACCAAGAGAATTGATTGGCCACTCCGCCAGGGATCATCATTCTTCTCATCTCTTGTTAAATCACTTGTTTTGAAAAGATGTTTTGTCCTTTGATAGATAAGACTACATCTTTCAAAATCTAACTCTTTGAAGAGTTATTCTCGACATTTCATAACGACAAGATAGAACAAAATAAAAGAATAAATTCCCCGTTTATAAATACTTCTAGGACATTTATTCTCCTTGAATAATCAGGAAAGTTGCAAAGGAATCCCTAGATTTCATCTTTTCTTACTTTCAAGATCTCAATAAACCAATTGATGAAAACGCTTACTTTTATCAGAATGACTTTGGATTATTTGACGAAACTGAATTTGCATTAAATAATTAATATCAAACTGATCTACAATCCTTTGAGGAATTCAATCTGGAACCTTATGAAGATTTACTTCACTTTATAGAAGACTTACTTCAAGTGATTCCTATAGAACTATATACTTTTTAGGAAATGGGAAAACAAATTGATAGAAAAGGAAAAAAAAAATTTGCATTGAATAAGAAAGAGATATTATGTTACCATCCATATATGAAGTTGGATTTTGTTTTTAGGAAAGAACTTGTGAAGAACATCCTATAAAGTCATTCGAGGAAAGGTTGAAAAAGTAGAATAATGATATTAAACATATCTCAATGTGGAGAAGGAAAGATTCTTCAAATAGTTCAAATGAGGAGGTTGCTGAAATAAAAATGGTAGAAACATGATCTACCTCCTTAGCACAAGAACTAAATGAAGAAGACACGACAGAAGAATTACAAACAGTTATGTGACAACGGGATAAACAAATCAATCATCTCGAACAAAAAAATGGAAGAATTTGTGGTAGATTTACAAAATACACCAACCAATCCATTTCTTGCTGTTGAAATTATTAGGCCAGAAGAAATACACATTCTAGAGGTCCGAAGAGGGCCAATAGAAATTGAAGAAAGCACTCAATAGAAAAAGGATCCCAAAGGGGAATTTTAGGAAAATAAATCACACAACTGGTGCAATAAAAGATAAAAGAAACAATGACTCAGGTAAAGGCTGGATCATTAATTCTAAAGGCTAGACCACATCCAAAGAAATTTGATTATGTCCAGTACCCTAAATGTTTTGTTCCTCTTATCTTCAAAATGGTTGACTTGACTGATAATCCTTGTTAACATCTTGCACACTTGAGAGAAAGTTGCTGCAACGCTGGAGGAAGCGATGCTCTTTTATTCCGTCAATTTGTTAATATTCTCACAGGAGTTGCGTTTGACTGGTATGTGGAACTTCCTAACGGGTCCGTTAAAACTTTTGTAGAGCTTGAAATCCTCTTCATTCAACAGTTTACTGGAGCACAACACCATACAACAGTTGGTGATTTGTTGGTAGAAAAACGAAATCCAGGAGAGAGTCTGGTGGATTACATTTTATGCTGGAGAAATTTCAACATGAAATGTGAACCACAATTCTTAGAACAACATGCTATTAAATCCTGCTTAAGAATATCTAAGATCCTATCGAATTCATGCTTAAAGGTTTCACAATAAAGGCATTTGAATAACTGCTCAGTAAAGCTACCAATATTTAAGAAGAAGCTAAGCAGATGAGTGTAGTTGAAAAGACAAAAAAGACAAAGTCTGTCAAAATATTTGAGAAGAAACCAGGAAATATTGCAAAAAAGGGTAAACAAGTAATGCAAGTTTAACCTAAACAAAGGAAACAACGACATAACCAACCTCCATAATAGACATCTTCTCAATTACAATTTCAACAACCAATTCTAGTACCGGCTGATAAGAGAACAATGATTCAGAGAATGAATAAGGAATACCTGTTAAAGATAAAGGCAATTGGTGAAATATTTCGTAGCTTGCTGATACCATAATTCATGCTTCCTTAGGCTAAAAGGCTAAAAGAGGTTGACATGAAGGACAATCCCAATTATTGTATTTATCATTGGATGCTTGGGCATAAAATTGATGAATGCTTTTTCTTTAAAGATTGGTTAGAGCGCAAATTTAAAGAAGGGAATATAGAAATCCTGAAAGAGTATCTGAAAGAACCTAAAAAAAGGTTCAGTTAATATGATTCGGTTGAAAAACTTATTCCAAATCCTTATGACAAAAACAAAGATTACACTTCTCTTCTGAGGAAATCCTTACGGATATTCAAATTAAAAAATCTTCCAAAAAAGAAAAGAAAATTAAAAATAGAGAACGAAAAAGGGATATTGGTCTTCTAGACATAGGGACTACTATTCCTTTAGTATCTTCTATTTTTCATGTTTCTTTACCTTCCACTAGGATAGTTGTCTTAAATAAAGGGAGGAAATCTCTTGAACCGTTAACATTGTATGACTTCCTTTTTACCACTACTGTGAATAATAATACTTCCAGTTCTGCTTACATTTTCTCTATTTTGTATTATTATTCAGAAAATGATCATTCTAATTTCGATCTTATGGACAGTACTCAAATCATACACAATCTTGACCAGTCTAACGATAATCAAAATGACAATAACATTAGTGACAATTCTGATAACTACAAAAATGAAAACGACATTGTTACACTCCAACTATAAGGAACACCAATTTCCATAAAACTGGAACTTTCAGACTCTGACAAAAAAGAGTTGGACTGTAAACTAGAAGAAATAATTGAAATTAATTTGCGAGGTGAAAAATTTCTGCCTCCCAGAATGGCTCTCCAAAAGAAAGAAAAACAAATAGTCACATCGAAAAAGATCATTCCTCCAATACACCTACAATTATCTAAAAGAAATGAAGATAGTCCTCATAAAAAAATGGATTATAACGTATTAGGGTTTAACCAACAAACAGGACGAACTTTTGGATCAATAACATTGCTCTTGAGAATGGATGACTTGGTGATAATAGCAAAATTCTATATCATTAATTCTGATACCTCTTTGAATGCTTCACTTGGTAGACCATGGCTTCATGAGCACAATATGGTTCCTTCATCAGTGCATCAATGCATAAAATATTTAGAAAAAAGGACAAGAATGTAGTATCATAGGAGATCTACAACCATTTTCAGTCCATGAAATTGAAGTACATGAAGACACTGCATATTATGCTCTAATTAAACAAATAGTATTCTCCTGAGAGGCTGTGATGAATACAAAAAAAAAGACAAAGAAAAAAAAATAAATGAAAACACTATTCTTCTTAAATATAGACAAACGGTGATAATTCTCATCAGACTCTCACCTTAGGTCGAGGCCGGGGACGAGTACGAGGGAAAGAAAACCTAATTGTTAAAATGAAGAAATCATTGAAGTTCAAAATTCACCTAGACTCTGAAGAAGATACGAAAGAAGAAACAACATCGGTGGTTCTAACAGAACCTCAGTTCAAGTATCTCTTGATGAAGAAGATAAAGAAAAATAATTTAAGTCTATGTATAAGAAAATTAATCATTATATACACATTATGACACTAACTCCAATCTCTACTTCCAAGATCGAATATTTAGTCATCAAAGAAGTATATGGTGATGATAAAAATCCAATTAAGTTTAGACTTGGCTCTACTTCTTCTAGTACTGAAACCAATGTGAAATTAGAAGATGAAAATCTTGCAAAATCTATGAAAATCTATATTGAGTTGCTTTCTCATTGCACAAAAAAAATTGATTAAAAATAGTTTAATGCAAAAAAAATAGTCTTTAAAATAACCACACTTTATTGAACAAATGTGGGAAAAAAATAAACAGAACCCTAACTCTAAAGAGGGTATTGAATTTTTCACTCTAGAACCCCTAGATGATATGAAATTTTTCTTAATCATCACGGAAGTACTTAATTCTGAACATGCATCTGATTTTCCAATCAAAGATGCTCCTTCTAGAATTGAAAGAAGAGATTAAATCGACAGTTGATGGATTAAAAGAAATAAATTTAGGTACTAATGAAAACCCAAAACCCACTTTCATTAGTTCATTCCGTAACAACATGGAAGCAGAAAAAATAATTCAACTGTTAAAGGAATACAAAGACTGCTTTGCCTGAACTTATGATGAAATGCATGGGCTAGCTTCAGAATTCACAGTCCACAAACTTGGGATAAATTCAATTGCAATCCCTATTAAAAAAGCTCCAAGAAGGATGCGTGTTGAAATAGAACAACAAGTCATTATCGAAGTTAATAAATTAATTGAGGCTGATTATATACAAGAAGAAAATTATCTGACATGGTTAGCTAATGTAGTGCGGGTTAACAAGAAAAATAGCCAAATTAGGGTCTGTGTAGACCTCAGAGATTTAAATAAAGCTTTTCTGAATGATAAATTTCCTTTACCAATCTCAGAATTGATGGTGGACATAGCTCTATTCCTGCAATATTTTCCTTTATGGATGGATCATCAAAATACAATCAAATAAAGATGTTTCCAGAAGATGAATCAAATATAGCCTTTAGAACAACCGTAGGGATATACTGTTACAACCATATGCAATTTAGATTGAAGAATGCTGGTGCAACCTACCAAAGAGCCATGACACGAATTTTTGATGAACTCATACACAATCAAGTAAAATGTTTGTGGATGATTTAGTTGTCAACTGTAGACAAAAAGATGATTATGTGTACGATTTAAGAATCGTCTTCGAACGATTACGTCAATACAATCTCAAAATGAATCTCTTAAAATGCACTTTCGGTGTCACTTCAGAGAAATTTTTAATATTTGTTATTTGACATCGTGGGATCGAAATTGATTCCCTCAAAATCGAAGCCATCCTAAATATGCCTCCACCTAAAAATCTAACTTAATTGTGATCCTTTCAAGGAAAACTAGCATATGTACGATGTTTTATTTCCAATTTGTCAATTAGGTGTCAACTACTCACTGCCCTAACTAGAAAAGATACCAAAATCATGTGGGATGAAAAATGCCAACATGCATTTGAAAACATCAAACAATATTTAACAACACCTCCTGTCTTAGAATGCCATGTGTGAGGAAGACCTCTAATCCTTTAGAATGAGGCATTGGGAAATTTTCTT
Source organism: Papilionanthe hookeriana x Papilionanthe teres (assembly GCA_022702705.1). Lineage (NCBI taxonomy): Eukaryota > Viridiplantae > Streptophyta > Magnoliopsida > Asparagales > Orchidaceae > Papilionanthe > Papilionanthe hookeriana x Papilionanthe teres. Next base: position 767,542 of record CM040428.1, read on the forward strand.
GGACCATTACTTGCCCAAGTAAACGACGAGGAAAAAGAAAATGCATTATATTATTTAAGCCGCTGTTTGGTTCTGACTGAAATAAAATATCCAACAATTGAAAAACATTGCTTAGCTTTGATTTTTGCCTTTCAGAAACTAAGGCACTATATGCTTTCTCATAAAGTAACTCTTAGTTTAAGAGTTAGCCCATTACAAAACTTGATGACATGACTGACACTTTCTAGAAGATTAGCAAGATGCGCAATGTACTGCTCCAATTGAACATAACATTTGTGTCATTACTTGTTGTTAAAGGATAAATCTTGACAGATTTCTTAACAGCACACCAAATTCCAACTTGATCACCTCTTAATGTTGATTTACTTGATGAATAGATATTAGAAAGAAAAAATTCAAACATACAGAAATAAAAATTATACTTTGATGGAGTGTCATCTCCTCGGAAAGACAAAAACAAGTAGACAATCATACTAGATAAAGTTGGGGCAGGATTAATTTTCATTACTCTAGACAGAGCAATGATGTAGTTTTCTTATCATCTGACTAATCTGTGCACGAATAATGAAGCTGAATATGAAGAGATCATAACCGGTCTAGAATTGACAATACAAATGGAAATAAAAAATATCATCATCTATGGAGACTCTCAATTAATCATTGATCAAATTGCGAGCAAATATAAGACTTTGAAACCTTAACTCGAACAATATTTCTGCTACAATCTAAAATTGTTTTAGTAAATTCTAGATGTAGCTATTTTCTTCATTCCAAATTGATACAATTCCTTAGCAGATGCCTCAGCAACACTTTCAAAGGAATTCGCTTATCCAAAAGAAGACGACATTCTATTTTCTAAAAAAGGATGACAATTTCTTTCCCAAAATGCATGGAAAATCTATACAAAATTGATCAAAACACGATAATGAAAATAATTGACAAAGAAAATGATGATTGGCGACAACCAATTATTTATTTTTTTAAATAATGGAAGGTTACCCGAAAACAACTCTATCGCAAATCAAATCAGACAAAGAGCATTTTCCTATGATCTAGTGAACGATATTCTTTACAAATGATCTTTTGACTAAATGTGGTTAAGATGTCTAAGCCAATATGAAGCTCAAGAGATTGTTAAAGAAGTTCATTCAGTTCTATTTGGTGCACACTAATCTGGACTTATAATGAAGATAAAAATAAAAAAGCGGGATATTATTGGACAACAAAAATGACCGATTATCTTGAAATCGCTAAGAAATGTCATCAATGTCAAATACTTGCAGTGGTCTTAGATCAGCAAACTTGGCCATTTAAACGTTGCAGCACGGACATAGTAGGTCTTATAGACCCTTAATCATCTAAAGGCCATCAATTCATTCTAGCAGCCACTGGTTACCTCTCTAAATGGGCAAAAGCAATACCACTCAGTGAAGTTAAGGCAAAAAAAGTTCTCCATTTTTTCAAGACTCATATTTTCTATAGATTTGGAATTCCTCGAAGAGTCAGATCAGACAATGGATCAGCTTCTAAAAATACGAAGATGAACAGCTTTATTCAGAGACATGGGATAGATTAGAGATATTCCACAATCTACTATCCTAAAGATAATGGTTTAGCTGAAGCCTTCAACAAATTGTTGGTACAAATTTTGAAAAAGACATTAATTAACAATCCAAGACAGTGGCATGAGCAATTGATAGAAGCTTTATGGGCCTATAGGCCTACATACCGAACACCAACACGGTCAACACCGTTTCCTTTGGTATATGGTCCCAAGGCCATCTTAACACTTGAAGTGCAAATTCCTTATCTCAATGTTGCGTTTGCAAGAAAAATAAGTGAAGATGAAAATGCTAAATTTTAACTTGAAGAGCTTGAGAGTTTAGAAGGCAAGCATCTGCAAGCTCAATAAATTCTTGAATGATATCAAGAAAACATGATACGGGCACATGACAATTTGGTTCGCCCGGGAATGTTTCTAATTGGTGAATTAGTTTTAGTTCTCTGAAGATCTATCCTCGCTCATTGAAGAATAGGTGGAAAGTTTGAACAATTTTGGGAGGGCCCGTGTGTAGTTGAAAAGACATAGTCTGAAGGATCTTACCAATTGGTAGACTGTTAAGGAGAAAGAGTCTTACACCCAATCAATAAACGTTTATTAAAAAATTATTAACTAACATGAAAATAATGATTTGTTTATAATTTAGGAAAACAAAGAATAAAATAACAAATGGAGTTTCTGACAATCAAAGTCTTTCTTTGAACGTTTCCTTCTATTCACATAACATGTGTTGTGAGCATGATTTCTTGATAATAATGAATTTCATATTAACAAATTAAATCAAAAATTGCTCTAATATGTTTCCATTAACATGTTGTTTGCAAGAAAATATCGAACAACATACTCTTATTCCCTTTTCAAAGTGGTTTGTGTTTGGCATTGGACCGCCGATGCATCGAGAAAAAATCAAAGATCAGCTTTGACTTTGACACAACACATATTGAACTGTTATATAATGGGCCATTGTTGTATATTTCTGAGAAAGGGGAAGCTATAAGGGAATTTCTTGTGCTGGAGTTCGGGACCTGAAAACCAGACATCACTAAAGAAAAGTGAAACTAAAGGGTCAGAAAAGAAAACTTAACTCTATGAGATTAAAATCAGTGGTAGATGCTGCAACTCTGGGGATCATAGATGCATTTGTTGCGGGAGTCAATAAATTGGCAGTAGTATTGAGTTGGGCCCAGTTACGAAATAGAAATAAAGGACTAAATTAGATTGAAGAAAAAGTATAAAGTAATGTGAACCTTATGGAGGAAGACACCTCTGGATTCAAATTTCTGGTCCTTGAAGATATTCCTAGAGAGGTATATCCTGTTATAGGAGTAGAGATACTAGATCCTGAAGAAGTGGAAGCAATAAACAAGATAGTTTTTGCACCGACTCCATATGTATCTTTACTTGACCTCACAGCACCCAAGAAATCTACTAACAGATAGATTATTTCAAAGAAGAATTGAGACGCATTCAATGTCCCAAATTACATAATTTCGAACAATTTAAACATATCGATGGCCGGACTATCGACATATTGGAAGGTATTAAGTTAGTTACAAGAATCTTCAATGAAGATGAGCAAGCTGCCATTGTTGAACATATAATGGAAGACCGAGATCTTAGACGAACTGGAAGCTTGAAGAAGAGGACATTTTCTGGCCCAATAAGTGGATACAGTGAAAAGAGCGGGTAACTATCCAATATGGATGTTGTTACAACTATGCTAAAGATAAAGATGGGAATCACCCCAAGATTCTGCAACATGAACAAGTAGACCCGATGCCTACAGTTATTGTTCAAATCATCAGACAACTGGTAGCTTGGGATATAATACCGCATTGTTGCATTCCAGACAGCTACATTGTCAACATTTATGAAGAAGGGGATTGCTTCCTGCCACATATTGAGAGTCATGATTTCGAGAAACATTTTTGTACGTTGTCACTCTTGAATATATGCTCTATCATGTTTTGGAGAGAGATAAGGACTATGGGACCAGATGAATTTCACTGGTCTTACCAGATTCCCCTTCCACATGGATCATTCCTGATCTTAAAATGGACTGGAGCCGATGTTGCTAAACATTTCATACCCAATGGGAGCCAACAAAGGATTTTGATTACAATACAAAGAATGCGTCCTAACAGATGGCCCGTCGGTTATAAACCTGTAATGGAGCTCGAGGGATTAAATCCTTTGGAGCTACCATGACCCTATGAATATCCAAACACTTGAGACATATTTGTCAGACAGTGTCTTTGTGTGTTAGATATTTGTAGTAGGTCTAGCAGTATCCAGGATTACAAGGATGACAAAAGGACAATCTGACAACTTTTGATGTGATGTTATATTGACAGTTTGTAATTTGTATTGTGTGATATATGATGTATTGTTGACTTTTATCCTCAATGTACATTATCTTTGGTAGTGGAATAAAATTTTGTAACATATTCCCCAGCTGTCAATAATATATCGGCAGGTACAAAAATGCCAAAATGAACACTTTAAATTAAAAATGACATAACAAATAATTTGTGAAAATTAACATGAGATTTATCCTTCGACCTATAAAGGTCGAACCACCAGCTGATACGTTCTTCTTCATGTATTTTTGGACACATAACTCCTGCTATTGGATATAAGACCCTTCCTGACATGGAAATATTACAATCCTCTAGCTCTCTCTTGAGAAAGGATATAAGTCGCATAACATTCCTTCTCAAAAATGATAATACCAACATTTGACATCTACGATAAATAGTGTAAGGCCTCTTTAAATGGAATACAACATCTACTCTCTCTCTCTTGATAAAAGGATATAAGTAACATAACATTCATTCTCAAAACTGAAAAAACTGACATTCAACATCTCGGAGAAATAGTGTAAGACCTCCTTAAATGAAATACGATGTCTACTTTGTTTCTTTAAAAAAGGATATAAGTCGCATAGTAGTCCTTCTCAACATATATCTGACATTTCCGATAGATGGTATGGCATCCACTCTCTTTCCAGCTACTAGATAAAAGACCCTTCCTAACATAGAAATAAGGCATTCCTTTATCTCTCTTTCTTTAGAGAAAGGATATAAGTCGCATAGAATACCTTCTCAATATCGATATATTGACATTTGACATTTTCGAGAGGTGGTACGGTACCTACTCTCTCCCCTATTGTTCGATGTTAGGCCTTCCTGACGTGGAATTACAGTATTCCTTTAAGTCTCTAAGCATTCTTATTAAAAATAAACAATATTGACATTTGAAATCTTGAAGAAAAGTGTAAGACCTCCTTTAATTGAATATGGCATCCATATTCTCTTCAAATATTGAAAATAAGATTTTTTTGACATTAAGATTACTCTTAAACTGACAACTCTGATAGGTTATCCAGATCGTTTTGGTCAATGCCAATATGTCCGACATACTTATGCAATATTCTTCATATATTGGGGGCCCATTTGTTGACCTTAATTTTGTGATGATCATTTATAAATCATATTGAGAAAAGAAGTCTATCAATATTGACCTCCTAAAACTTACCAATGATCAATAAACCTTAATGTATAAGGCAAAACGCTAATGAAGTTTTTTTATCCAAATCATAATGATATCCTAAAATGATCAAATCATTAATGAAAAACACTGATCTCATTAACCCTTGACCCAAATTGTCAAATTAGGTCAAAAGGGTCAATCCATGATCCAATGACCACCACAATTATTAAAATGGTCAACCCTTCATCCAATGGTCAACTTTAGTCAAAATGGTCAATCCATGACCCAATGACCACCACATTGACCAAATTGGTCAACCCTACACCCAAATGGTAAAATTAAGTCAAAATGGTCAATCCATGACTTAATCATCACCACATTAACTAAACTGGTCTACGTTTGACACAAATGGTCAACTTTGGTCAAAATGCCCAATCCATGACCAATGACCACCACATTGACCAAACTGGTCAACGCTTCACCCAAATGGTCAACTTTGGTCAAAATGGTCAATACATGACCCAACGACCACCACATTGACCAAACTGGTCAACCCTTGATCCAAATGGTCAAATTAGGTCAAAATGGTTAATCCATGACCTAATGGCCACCACACTAACCAAACTGGTCAACCCTTAACCCAAATGGTCCAATTAGGTCAAAATGGTCAATCCATGACCTAATGACCACCACATTAACCCAGTAACTACCCCATTAACCACCAGGTTAACTTAGACTCCGAATTGGTCAAATTTGACTCCTTTGATCAATTCAAGACATTAAAAAGTAAAAAAATAACCATTTGGTCAACTTTGATCAAACCCAGGTTAAAACACCTAAAACCAATCACCCCATGACTAATTCATACATCAAATGGTCAAATTAATCATTATAGACATACTTGGACCTACAATGGTCAACATTGCTGTAACAAGGTCCACTAAGTCAACCTTGGTCAAATTTAGACAAATTTATCATTTTAATCAAAACTTCATATTTTTTTCAAAATATTTTAGTCTCTTAATTAATTAATCATTCAATTAATTAATAAAGAGTAAAATTAAAGACCATAAGTCCTAGTATTTATATTTTAAAAAATATTTGATTTAAGCTCATGGCAAGTCAAATCCATTAAAATACTATAATCATATTTTAAGTTTAATTCCTAAATTCAATTCACGAGAGATCACTAATGGGTTAACCATGACCCATAGGACCTCTCATAACTTGCCACAATCCATATGAAAAACCCATGAGCTACCATGGTTAACCTAGGTTAAAGCTCATCATGACACCATCATGAAGAAGTAAAAGAGGTGTTATCCCTTTATGAATTGCTTAAGGGATGAAATGGTTAAGTCATCACTCACCTTACAAGTCATCCAATGGAAAGGAAACTTGGGTTAAGTCATCCCTAGATCATGGAATGAACTCATTATTACAAAAATTTGAAAGTAATGGAAATGGAAATTATGTGTCATTCTTTTATAAAACCATGGATGACATGTTAACTTAGGTGGATTAAGATCAATTAGCTCATTCTGGAGTCACCATGAACCTCATCTCCCAGCCAATAAACATGAACCAAAGCATAGCCAAATCTATGTCATTAAATTTAGTCCTCATCATGGCTAGCAATGGAAACAAAAAAAGGATAAGCTTAGATGTCATTCTCCCTTTACCCTATTGAATGAACTTGTATACTTACAAGGAATGGGGCTAATCCAATAGGTTATAACCAGCCATAGCCACCTAATAGGATAGGGAATGGAGGAAAGCCAAAAAAAAAAACGAATCAAGATTTCACCCCAGTTGTGTGTAACTTAGATTAGCTTTAGGGAACTCGGCCATGATCATATCTTGGCTAAAATCTTATCTTAAGACATCATGACACAGTTACCTCCATTCCCATGCAAGCCCAAGATCATCCCTCACCATTCATGGCTATAAAAGGAGCTAACCCGAGAGCACTAGAAGAGAGGAGAGACACACATACAATCCCCAAACCCTGAAACACTCAAGACCAAAATTGATCCCCATAACCTAAGTAATTGATTCAACATACATCAAGCCTTTAAACACACTATCTACTCCCAATTTAACAAGCCCGAAACACCCTAATATAGGACACCTTTAGGTTCCAACATATTCCTAACACAATCCTTAGGTTAACAGTTCTTACACCTTCCCTGAGGTGTACGAAGAAGTTCCTAATAAAAATTGTGTCTTCCTGTGAGCCCTAACTCATTTCAAGACCAAGTCGTGAGCCCATTTCTGTGAAGCCTTAACTATACCCAATTTCATCTCAATTTGAGCATAGGAAAAGCTTTGCAAGGATTTGGAGATCGTGTCTATCAAGCTTGTTTGAAGCTTCACTTCGTCGATACATTGTATGGCCCTATTAACCTAAATTCTGCTCGGGTTTGAATCATTGTGAAGAAGACTAGTTTAAAACACCCACTTATCCGCATGGACGTGTTCGTTATGACTCGATGAAGATTTTGGAATGATTTTCATGAAGTTTCATTAAGACCCGTGTGAGATTTCATGTCTTGAAAGCAGATGGTCTGTAGGTTATAACAAGTTAAGAAAGATGATGGGATGCCATCCATTTTATGTATTATAAAATGGAAGCTCATGTTCTCACTGGACAGCGATTTAATCCATACGAAACAGATGAAACCGCAGGCCCCATGGCCGTCTGTGTGGACATCCCCAGCCTATCAGACAATGCCGCATATGTGTTCGACGAGTCCTAGGATTGTGCTGGCGCCTGCGTGGAATTTAAGTTAAGTAAGAATCAAATAAATCCATGAAATTTTGTTTAACTTTAAAAATTCATCATTATACCCTAATTAATTAAAAACGTTAAGCCTTAATCAGATTAGGTTTAGCTTAATAAACCTTAATTAGGTCTAAGACATTAATTAGACTTTATTAAATCAAATTAAGCCTTAATCACAATAGGTTTAACTTAACAAACCCTAGTTAGGCATAAGACATTAATTATATTTAATTAAATCAAGTTAAGCCTTAGTCACATTACATTTAACTTACAAACCCTAATTGGGTCTAATCCACCATTAGACCTAATTAAACCTCATTAAACCTTAATCAAATTAGCTTTAATATAAATCAAACCCTAATTAGGTCTAAAACATTAATTAGACTTAATTAAATCAAGTAAAGCATTAATCACATTAGGTTTAACTTAACAAACCCTAATTAGATCAAAGACATTAATTAGACTTGATTAAATCAAGTTAAGCCTTAATCACACTAAATTTAACTTAATAAACCATAATTTGGCCAAAGACATTAATTAGACTTCATTAAATTAAGTTAGGCCTTAATCACGGTAGGCTTAACTTAACAAACCATAATTAAGTCTAAGACATTAATTAGACTTAATTAAATCAAGTTAATCCTTAATCACATTAGGTTTAACTTAACAAGCCCTAATGAGATCTAAGACAATAATTAAACTTAATTAATTCAAGTTAAGCCTTAATCACATTAGTTTTAACTTAATAAATCCTAATTAGGTCTAAGACAATAATTAGACTTAAATTAATCAAGTTAAGCCTTAATCACAATAGGTTTAACTTAATAAACCCTAATTAGCTTTAACCCATCATTAGACCTAAGTAAACCTATTAAAAATAATGAAATTATGCTTAATTAACTGTAACCTAATTAGAATTAACCACAATTAAGTCTAACTAACTAGTAATACTTACCCAAATTAAGTTTAATTAACGTTAACCTTATTAGACTTAACCATAATTAAGTCTAGTTAATCAAATAAACCTTACCCAAATTAGGTTTTATTAACCTTAACTTAATTAGACTTAACCACAATTATATCTACCTAATCAATTAAGCCATACCCAAATAAGGTTTAATTAACCTTAACCTAATTAGACTTAACAAAAATTAAGTCTAAATAATCGATTAAACCTTATCCAATTAATTTTAATTAACCTTAACCTAATTAGACTTAACCACAATTATGTCTATTTAATCAATTAAATCATACCCAAAATTAAGTTTAATTAACCTTAGCCTAATTAGACTTAAACATAATTAAGGTTCCGTTTGAGGCAGCTTATTGCACTGCGGTGGCGTTTTCAAAACGCCACCGCACTGTTTGAAAAAATGGTGGGACAGATTATTCGTTCTGCTCCGAGAAGATGATAGGAAATTTATTAATAGTTTACGTAGTGGAAGAGGGGTGTGTCCTGCGTCTGCATAGCGCATTAGGTGAATATTTTCTGTTGCGCCCTTCTGCTTCCCTCGCTCTCGCCTTCCCGATCTTCCTTTCTTCCTCAACCTCGCTGAATTTGACACCAAGGTAGCCGTAAGTTGCTGCTCACGTTGACTTCCTAAACTCCCTCTCATCTTAGATTTTTTATTGCATCAAACCTTGACGCCATTATCCCAATGCTAAGAGCTTTCAAAACAATGGGTGAATCTACGTCTTAAATGGCTTCCTTCTCTTTCGCATGGCCTCTCCCTTTCCTCATGTTCTTCACACTCTCATCTCTAGATATTCTACATCATCTACCTCACCCAAGTCACAATGAAGTTGGAATTAACTATATTTGATTCTGAATCTGTTAATTTTATCGAATATTGCATTTCTACTTTTTCCTAGAACTTAAGGCTTTTTTGGGGCTAGGGAATTGATAGGAATTGTTTAAAAAGTTGAAAAGTTCAATTAATTGTTGGAGACGAATAACAAACCTATAAAATCTTGGAAGTTTACATCATTTCATTCTCTTTTGTTCAATCCAAGTGATTTTTGAGGCTGTACTTAGTTTTTTAGAGTTGGTGGAAAGAAAATTTTTTCCTTTTAATCTCATTTTCACTATTTGGATTGAGTGTAATTCATAAGAAATTGATTTTTCATAGGAAATTAATGAATATTTATATTTTCCATTCATTGCTCTACTTATACCCACCAGACGAAAAGTTGTAAGTTAAACTGCAGTTTGAATTAGGAACCTGCAGGAAGAGAATCAGAGTGGAAGCTGAATGCATAGAGGAGAATTTAGAGCATGGATAACAACTATTTCCTGAAGAACATCTGTAATTCATTTTCAAAGCCATACAGTTGTACAATAATTTGTATATATAATGATGAAGAGAAACTATTGGAGCACCTGATGTGGTCTCAGATAGCTCAGAAGGGAGATGAAAATTCTTGCAGTGCTTAGGTTTCTGTTATAGCTATAGGGTCGATTGTTACCTTGCCTCAAGATCACAATCTAGTGAAGGGATTGTGAGCTTGGTATGTAGTTGGTGAACTGGTTTTGTGGCAAAAATGTAACGAGGATATATGATGTTTGATCTTTTGAGGCAATATGATGTAGTTGAATAGCTCTTGAGGATACATGATATCACAAACAGAATGGTGTTCAATCTCTATATGCTTAGTGCGAGCATGGAAGATGGGTTTGAGGGTGATTGCAATAGCTAATGTTTTGTCACATGTGTTGTCGCAGCTTTGGGCATGTGAAACTCTTCGAGAAGTCGCCCGAGCCAAATTATATGTTCAGGTGCAACAATTGTTTAACAGTCCTTTGCTTATGAACAATCTAGGAGATGAGGTTGTTGCCTAAGAAGGAGAAACATCCTGTCGTTGATCTACGATCATCAAAGTTTTCAACCCAACCCAAATCCAGATAGCTTCTATGTTAAAGATCTCCTTCTGTAAGTTGTAGAACACGATGAATTGTACCTTTTAGATAGTTCTCGGGGGATGTGTAAGATTAATAAAACATTTGAGTGCAAACTTGTCCTGTTAATAAGGTACTTTTAAGTTGTTGAAAAGCTTCTGAGTTCAGGAAAGATGAGTATTTGTTGTAAATTTTTTTTACATGAGAATTTTTAAAATGAATAAGGGTGGGTGTTAGTTATTGTAAATATTTAAGTAGTTTTGCTACTAAAGCTTTATAGTTATTTTCAAAATTTATCCTATTTGTCAGCCTTTTAGATGTTGTTCGATATGTAAACTTATTTTATAAGGCCTAAATTATTATGTGATGATTTGAGGCTCCTACATTATCTACTTCTGTGATAATTTAAGTTAAGTTGCAAATAGTTTCATCAAACAGGGGCATAAATGTCATTTATCCGACAACAACTATCCAAAAGCTATTTTGAATATGGTCCCCCAAAAAACAAGCTAGCTTCTTTTGATAATCTGCAAATTTTCAGATTATCAAAAGAATCTGCTTATCAGCAGATTATAAATAATCAACAACTACCGCAAACATACCCTAAGTCTAATTAATAAATCAAACCTTACCCAAATTAGGTTTAATTAACCTTAACCTAATTAGACGTAACCACACTTAAACCTCAGCCAAATTAGGTTTATCTAACATTAACCTAAAATGATTTAACTACAATTAAGTCTAATTAGTCAATTAAACCTCATCCAAATAAGGTTTAATTAACATTAACCTAATTAGACTTAACCACTATTAAGTCTCATTAATCAACTAATCCTTAACCAAATTAGGTTTATTTAACTATAATCTATACTTAGGTTCAACCCAATTGAACCTAAGTCAAACTTAAAACTTTTAGGTTCAACATACATTGAACCAATCATTAATCTATACTTAGGTTCAACCCAACATGAACCTAAGTCAAACTTAAACCTCTTAGGTTCAACATACATTGAACCTAACTTTAACCTATACTTAGGTTCAAACCAACTTGAACCTAAGTCAAACCTAAAACTTTTAGGTTAAACATGCATTGAACCTAACTTTAACATATACTTAGGTTCAACGCAACTTGAACCTAACTCAAACTTAAACATTTTAGGTTCAATAATTATTGAACTTAACTTTAACCTGTACTTAGGTTTAACCCAACTTGGACCTAAATCAAACTTAAATTTTCTAGGATCAACATACATTAAACCTAACTTTAACTTATACTTATATTTAGCCATATTAAACATAAGTAAAAAATCCTTACTTAGGTTCACTTGAACCTAAGTTAACTCAAATGTTAAAAACAAACCCAAATTTAGGTTCGATCCATATTGAACCTAATGTAACTCAAACTTTAGATTCAATCCAAATTGAAACTAACCCAACTAAACCTTTAAGTTCAACCTACATTCAACATAAATCAAACCCAAAAGCTTTCTTGGACCTAGACGAACAATTCAAAGCCATCAATTCGAAGCTTGAACCATTGTGGCCAAGGTATGGTTTTCCCCAATTATTGGCGTTCGGGTTTCAACCTTTGTGAAGAAGAGTTTTATAAAATTATGACAAATCAATGTGGATTTGATCTCCTACCACTAATGATCCTATAGGGATAAATTTCACTCAAATCTATTTAGATTTGAGTGAGATCTTAACCCTAGAAAATGGAGGGTGCTCGGGCCTGCCTGAAGGAAGGAGATGAACCACAGTCATTTGATCCCGTGTTTTTGAGATCAACGGTTGAGATTATAATTTGGCCACTCCACTGTTCTGTACCCTATAGCTGATCAATCGTGTTTGACAGATCCGAGGGCACATGCCCTCACCTGGGGTTTTAAAGATCAAACTGAATTTAAAATTCAGTTTAACCCTAAAAACTTCAAAATTCCATATCTTTTTAAATATAAATCACAAAAATAAAATAAAAATACCCATGGAAAGAGGAGAAGAAGAAGAATAAAGTGGAATCAATAATTTTAATTTTTGATTTCTATTTTGTTTTTAATTAATTAATTACTGACTTGAGTAATTTAATTATTAAAAATTAATTATAATTTAAAAAATTATGAAATTTTCACAAAATCATCCTCTTATCATAACACATATTCCTTGATTTTTCTAAGAACAGAAAAATTCTCTAGTGTGACATTTAATAATTTCTAAGCTACTTTATAATTATTTCTAAAAATAATTACATTAGAAATTAAGAAAAATAAAATTAGAAAATGGCTAGAAATTTTAGGGTTGCAGAGAATAACCCTAAGAAAATGATTTTTAAGTCATTAAACAATTTTAAGTGATATTTCAAAATTTAGGATTTAAAATCCATTATTAATTAATCAATTTAAATCCTAAAAATTACCTTTTTATTACTTAGGCTACTTTTCGTAAAAGAACTAAGTTCAAAACGAGTCTAACTCACAATAGACTCATAACAAAATCTAGTTAAGTCTAAGATGACAAATTAAGCTTAATCATCATCTTAATCAAACCCTTAATCAAGCTTAAAGGTAAATTAAGCTTAATTAAATCAAACTTAAAAAGAAATGAACAATTCTTAAATACTACGAGTTTAAATAAATTTAAAAACATATTAAACTTAATTAACCCACTAAATCTTTTGACAATAGGTTTAATGACAAACATCAAACTTTAAATAAGTTTAAAGGATATAATAAACTTAATTAGTTCCTTTTAAACCCTATAACATTAGGTTTACTCTAAAAATTAAATTTTAATTAAGTTTAAAGAAAAATTGAATTTAATTAGTTAAACTTTAACCTTAAAAGTCATTTAGGGCTAACCAAATCCAAAAGCCTCAAGGCTAGTTGAACTTAAGATAGAGTTAAACTCTAATGGACATAGGGTTAATTTATTTTCTGAAATTCTAAAGGGTTTAAACCATATAAACCTAAAGTCAAGACCCAAGGATTAAGTTCAAATTTAAATCAGAACGTAAAGTCTAACATAAATAGAATTAAGTCAAAATTTTGAATCCAATTCCAATAGGATCCAAACCAATATGAAATTAAACCCTAATTAGGTCTAACACACCATTTAGACCTAATTAAAAAAAGTTAGATCTTAATCACATTAGGTATAACTTAATAAACCTTAATTGGGTGTAACCCATTATAACCAATTAAATTACTAAACCTTAATTACATTCGGCTTAATCAAACCCTAAACCTTAATTAGGACTTAACATTTGGACCTAATTAATTATTAAGCTTCATCAACATTAAGCTTATTCAATCAAATCAAACCTTAAAAAAATTGGATTTAACTCTAATTAAGTTTAATTAACCAATTAAACCTTACACAAATTAGGTTTAATTAACTTTTAATTAGCTAAACTTAACCCTAATTAAGTTTGGTTAAATAATTAAACCTTTAGCAAATTAGGTTTAATTAACCCTTAATCAACTAAACTTAACCGTATTTAAGTTCAGTTAACTAAGTAAACCTTAATCAAATTAGGTTTAATTAACCCTTAATCAACTAAACTTAACCCTAATTAAGTTCAATTAACATATTAACCTTTAATCAAATTAGATTTAATTAACCCTTAATCAACTAAACTTAACCTTAATTAAGTTCAGTTAACCAATTAAACCTTAATTAAACTAGGCTTAATTAACCTTTAACCAATTGGATTTAACCTTAATTAAATTCAGTTAATTTAATTAAAAATTACTTACATTAGGCTTAATTAATCCTAAACCTTAATTAAGTCTAACCTATATTAGACATAATTAAAACATTAAGCCTTAATTACGTTTGGTTTAACAAACTTAAAGTAAATCTTAAATTAAACTTAAGTTAAACTTAAATCAAACTTAAGTTAAATCAAACCTAACTTCAATCAAACTTAAAATAAATTAAAATTAAAATTTATGTTAAAATTAAACAAAACATGAGTTAAGTTTAAATCAAAGTTAAACTAAACTTAAGTCAAACTTATATCAAATTTAAATCAAAATTTAGTTAAACTTAAAGTAAATGAAATTTAAGTTAAACTTAAACCAAACATAAAATAAACTTAAATCAAACGTAAATCAAACCTAAGTAAAATTCAAGTAAAACCTAATGTCAAACTGAATAAAACATGAATTTAAGATAAACCCAAACCTAACATAAATTCAATTCACATTGAATTTAAGTTAAATAAATCTTAACTTAAAAGCAAGACTGTATTCAAATCAACCTTACATGAATATAAATCAATAATAATTTAAGTAAAAAAACTTTAGGTTCAACATATATTGAACCTAAATAAACCCAAATCTTAAGTTCAATTCAATTTGAACTCAAGTCAAACTTAATTCAATATATATCTAAGTCAAATTTAAAATAAATGTTAAATTCAACTAAAAATCTAAGTCCGATCCACATCAAACTTAACTCAACATATCTAAACATAAAACCTATGTTTGACCTAAATTAAACTTAACTCAACACAATCCTAAGATCAATTCAAATTAAAATTTAAAACAATATAAACCAATATAAAATAAAATAATTTATTATAAATTGACATAAATCAACCCGACTTAACACAAATTAATAAAATTAAATTTAAATATACATTGAAAAATCAAACATAAAAATTGGAAGTTTTAAATTCTTAAATTTTAGAATGCTTAGGCTCAAATAACATCGAGTCTAAAATCTTATTTAGATTCAAGTGATAATTGAATCTAAAAATCTAAAATCCAAACCTTTAGGCTCAAATAAAATTGAGTCTAAAATCTTATTTAGATTCAAGTGACAATTGAATCTTAAAATCTAAAATCCAAATCTTAAGGCTCAAATAAAATCGAGTCTAAAATCTTATTTAGATTCAAGTGACAATTGAATATAAAAACCTAAAATCCAAATCTTTGGGCTCAAATAACATCGAGTCTAAAATCTTATTTTGATTCAAGTGGCAATTGAATGTAAAAATCTAAAATCCAAATATTTAGGCTTAAATTACATCGAGTCTAAAAATCTTATGACAATTTAAAAATAAAAAACAAACAAATTCTACTCCAAAAATCTAAAATTTCTCTAAACTTAGTAAGTTCAGGTGACAACTGAATTTAAAAGTCTAGCTCTAAAATTCATTAAATTTAAAACAAACCCAAATCAATATAAATTGAAATTAAAAATCAAATTGATATTTCAACCAAAATTGAATATCCGACAAACTCTGAAACAATTGGCATTTTACCAAGTAATTTAAGTACTATTTCTAACAATATTTTCTTTGCAGGATGAAGACATGTTTCGTTTAGATTTTCTTCGCATGTTATAGGATGTGCTAACTCTAGTTGCAGGACAATTGATGATATTAAAATATCAAAAAGATAAAACAATAAAAATGACAAAACTAAAACTTTTAGGTTAGTTACAAAACTTAACAAACAACAAAAATGACAAGACAATAAAGACAACAAAACTGGAACTATTAGGATAGTCGACAACATAAACAACAAAATCAGAGCTATTACGATGGCCACTAAACCTAAAGAAGAAGAAATAAAACAAATGAAATAACAAAATAACAATAAAACAATGACAAAACAAAAACACCAATATTAACTTTAACATAACAAAATAAAATCATAAATAAATAACAAAAAACTATATCTATAAAAGATACCTCTTTACATAAATGACTAATATAATATCTCATGATGAAATGGGATAAACATTAGGAATAAAACATTTGTATGTTCATTTTCCTAAAAAATATTCAGAAAAAGTAGTTTTTAACATTAATCAAGAGTTTTCTTAGACAAAAGTAGAATTGACTAGGATGTAATTAACTATGGAAGCTTGCTTCTATATGAGAAGTAAAAAAGAACCCAGAATAGGTTAAAAACTTGAAAATATCTGGTTACCAGTCTCGTGATTCTCCTAAGAAATAATAACATTCTAGAGTTCTTCCTATAAAGATGTCACACTACCTTTCCATTGATTGTCAATTTTTTTCCCTTCCTCTCACTCTTTTTCAAAAGAAGATTAAAGATTAGGGGTAGTATAAATAGACTGTTGACTCCTTTGACATTGACATGATATGAGAATTGACGACGACGACATGCGACAATTCGTCGCCATCACTTTCTTTTCCCTTAATTTCATGGCTTGGTTATGGTGAACGTAACCATATTGAAGATAATGGTGGTAATCTCTATCTCCTATTGGGTGGGAGATGAGGTAAATGGTAACTTAAAAGTGAACTTGTTAGTCTTCATCCACCTAGGTTAACATGTCACCAATGATTTTATAAAATAATGCCACATACACTCCCTGTCACTTACTCCGATAGCTTGGTCATGATGACCCTTACTTAGGTGTTGAATAAGGGTTTAAGTGAGTCATTTTCTCATTGGAAGAAGATGGTGATGAGTGATGATCTCATCACATCTTCATTTCATAATTCGTGAAGAAATGACACATAAGTTCTTCCTTTCATGTTGATTCCATAATGATTTTTGTCATTTGTTAAGGATGATGTGTCATGGGTCATAATATGTTTTATGGGTCATGGTTAAAATATAAATAACCCTACATGCGTTCAATTTAATTTTGGATACTATTTATG
This sequence comes from Papilionanthe hookeriana x Papilionanthe teres, assembly GCA_022702705.1. Lineage (NCBI taxonomy): Eukaryota > Viridiplantae > Streptophyta > Magnoliopsida > Asparagales > Orchidaceae > Papilionanthe > Papilionanthe hookeriana x Papilionanthe teres. The sequence goes on from CM040428.1 coordinate 784,919, forward strand.
AATTTTAGATGCCATGTGTGATGACAAGAATTTAAATTTAATTTAAGGTTATTTAATTATAATTTCATTTCAAATAAATTATATAATTAATTAAAAATATATGAAATTATATTATTAGCCCATAATTTGGTCAAAATGATTTTAAGTGTTGACCATTTGACTAATTTTATTAATTTGGTTCAAAATTGATTATTTTGACCAATGTTGACCAATAATGACCAGAGTTGATCAGTGTGGTTAATGTGATGGTCATTTGGTCAAGAATTGATCATTTTGACCATGTTTGACTATTTTAGGTCAAGGGCTGACCTTTGTGGTCAATGTGATGGACATTAGATCATAGATTGACCATTTTGACCAATTTTGACCATTTAGAACATTGGGTTGACTTTGGTGTTTATGTGCTGGTCATTATGTCAAGAGTTGACCATTTTAACCAAGATTGAGCATTTAGGTCATTGGTTGACCTCAGTGATCAATGTGATGGTCATTGGGTCATGGATTGACCATTTTGAACAAGTTTGACCATTTAGGTCATTGGGCTAACCTTTGGGTCAATGTGGTGGTCATTGGGTCAATAACTGGCCATTTTGACCAAGTTTAACCATCTAGGTCATGGTTTGACCTTTTTGGTCAATGTGATGGTCATTAGGTCATGGATTGACCATTTTTTCCATGTTTTACCCTTTAGGTTATTGGGTTGACCTTCAGGTCAATGTGGTGGTCGTTGGGTCAATAACTAGCCATTTTGACCAAGTTTGACCATTTTGGTCATTGGGTTGCCCTTTGGGTCATTGTGGTCGTCATTGTGTCAAGAACTAACCATTTTGATCAACTTTGATCATTTAGGTCATTAGGTTGTCCTTTGAGTCAATGTGGTGGTCATTGAGTCAAGAACTGACCATTTTGACCATGTTTAACCATTTAGGTCATTGAGTTGACCTATTGTTCAATGGGGTGTTTACTGCCATTTTGACTAAGTTTGACCAGTTAGGTCAAGGATTGATATTTTAGTCAATGGGGGGGTCAATAGGTCCATTTTAACCAAGTTTGACCATTTAGGTCAAGGGTTGACCTTTGTGGTCAATGCGACAGTCATGAGGTAAGAGTTTGGAGCAAAATTTGAGGAATGAAAAATTTGACCTGTGGAGGCTAAGCACACTTGCGCATAGGCACTGCAGTTAAAAAATACGAATTAAATTAAATTTGGCGCCAATTCAAAGGGTGTTTGAAGCAACTTTTGATGTTAACTTTCTTAAATTCTTTTGGGCGGTAGATTTGAATGAAGAGATGCATTCTTTGGTGAATACATCGAATCTGGACATGATTTAAAGAGACACCAAGGCACCTTTTGGAAAATTTTAAAAGGAAGACTTGAAGATCAGAAAAATGGATGTTGTTGGAGGGTGTGATTAGTGTTAAGAGTAAATTTTATGTTTAAGAGTTATTGATAGCACACCTTTCCACTTCACCACTTTTATTATCAATAGTACCTTGTTTTTATTAAGACTAGAATAGAGATTCAGAGTCAACGGAGTTGGGAGCCAAGCTCTATTGTATCTTGTAAAGGGCAAGCAAAGTTTCAAAGGAACTTCAAGAGTCTTGTGGAGAGGATTTTAAGATAAGTGTTTATCTTTGTTTCACATTTGGTTTTAAAGTAAGACGTGTTGTGTTTTCACTATGATTTCTATTTTTAAATCAAGTTGTGATTGTGTTTTATTCATGAATTCTGAGTATTTTACTTTATCTTTTTCCTTTTAAATGATGAAGTAATTAAATTATGGAAGGAAGTTGTGTGAAGCATAGGATTTGAATGTTAGAAGAAGTTGTGATGATTCACTACCTTGCACTTCATTTACCTCTTGATTTGGCCAATTAAGATGTTAAAATTAGTTGTGAGAATATGTAAGAACCAATGCAGTATTGTCTCAATCAACAATTGGAAAGAATCACATGTAATTGTATGGATGAGAATTGTAATCCATATGGTTAAGTCCAAATAAATAGGATGCTATGTTTTTAATGGGGAGTAAAATTTCAGGACTTTAGAGTGACGGGCTAAAACACCCTAATTTGGTTTGATGTTTTAAATTTTGTTATGTGATGTTAGCCTCCAAGTGGAGGGACTAGATGGAACTTTAGAGTGAGAGCTATTATCTTCTCTGCCTAACCCATCTACATAATTTTAAAACTTTAAATTAACCAATGTTGTTTATAGAACCAAGTAAGTGCAAAGAATATAATTGCTTCTATTTGGCACAACACACTTAGAATACTTCCACAACGAAATTCCATAATTACTATTGATTCATTAAAAGAGGGAAAAAGATATTTTATTCTCATTTGCTTTCGTACTATTTTAAAGTTGTGTTAACTTTAGTTGTTTGCTTTACTTATTATTCAGAAAATATCAAAAAAATTTTTTGAAAAACTTTATTTCTTAAAACATACTTTACAAAATCATTTTAAAAAGTAAAAAGTTATTTTTCTATTTCTTTAAATTTTTAGACAGTTTCATGTGGGTTCAATATCTCAGGGCTTAATCAAAAGTCCTATATTACTAGATAAATGATACATCTACTTGTGTAGTATCCCATATTATATATAAGTAAAATATAATTTCATATCTAAATCGTAAGCATAAATATTCAGGGATCATAAGGTTAAGAACACTGTGTTGAAAGACAATGATGAGTCCCCATAAGGTGAGCAGGCCTTAGGACTGACCCTGGGTTATCTGGTGATGGTTAGCCTACACATGCTGCACTTCTACACACATTCCAAATCCCAAACCACTTCTACCCAATCTTGGCTCCTGACTCATTAGAAGATTCATATGGATGGACCCAAACCCCTAGCCCCTGGCTAAGAGGGTTGGGAACAACATGTTGAATGTCCAAAATGAGTCCTTTTATGGCTCGTATGGGCATAAAATGGCTTCATGGCTCCACCAAAATAGTTTCAGTCTTCTCACCTCAAGCTAATCTCAATTTTCCTAAAATTTCAATTTTTGACACCCTGCCCCTAAACTGTCCAATTACCCTTGAAAAGCACAAAATTCCAGGATTGCCTAGAATTGCCCAAACTCTCCAAAAGTAATTCAAAAATATTTCCCATGTCACGTGGAGAATTTTGACTGTAAACTTGTCATACTTTCGAGCAACCTTTTGGCACCTCGATACCAAAATGATTGATACTTAAAAAACATTTTGGGGTTCATAAAACATTCCGCATTGATAAAAAATGATCCCGAACACTTTTGTTTGACTCCAAATTTCTTTCTAAAACACCTCGAGCATTTAAATCAGACTTTTGACCACTTACCCCAGAACCCTCAAAATTACAAAAATGCCCTTCCTAGGCCAACATTTCAAAAATTCCAAAAAAAATCCCAAAAAAATTCAAAATCTTCCAAATATTTCCAATTGCATTTTCTTCAACTGCCACATGACCTAATTTTGCTAATTTCACCCAATTTAATTAAAAACCCAAATTTGCATCTGTGAGCTCAATTTCATCAAACCCAAGCCTAATGTCAAACCAATTGACCCCAATCTCCTTCAATTTCAATTCTAAACTCAAATTCATCATACCCAACCCTGATTGGACCAAATTTCAAACTTAAATTGACCCACATTTGAACCTGATTTAAAACAAATTCTAAAATCCCCAATTTTGACTAATTAACCCAAATCCACCCAATTAAGCCCAATGTCAACTAATTTTTCTCAAATTGAATTCTTAACTTCTCATAACATTCTCATAAAGCCAATACAACATTCAATTTCCACCAATTTCAACTCAAGCTCCATCCAATCCCAACCAAACCCAAAAGCCCCAATTTTGGCCGAAATGTGGCACATGCCGAAATTTCACTAAATTGACCATTCAATTCAATTCAAATATGTTCTAAACTTATTATAACATGTTCCTACAGCAAATGCAACATTTTATTGATCCATGTTTTGACCCAAATCTAACCCAACTCAAGCCCAAATCCACTTCAATTTAAAAGCCCTCATTCAAGCTCATTGTCCTAAATCACTTCAATTAGCACAAACCCATTAAAAAGCCCACATGACAATCATTCTTTCATCATCCATTCAATTAAATCATCCCATAAGTTTCAATTTTGTGATCAAATTAAACTAGATTTGGCTTCATGACAAGGTTTACAAAAATACCACTTAAATCAAAATTACCCTTTTATGAAATTTGTCCAAGCCATCCCCAAGCCATAGATGAGCCATGAAGCCATGGATGAGCCATATGAAAGCCATGAGAGCCCTGGACTTGTCATCACTCCATAAATTGAAAAAGAAAGAAAGCCTTAATCCCCCTTAAAAATTTATTAACCTTACTCATGCTCCACCCAAACCCAAAATTAATCCAAATAACCTTGATGAAGACTTCACCACACCATTTGAGCTGAAGCCATTTCCTCTTCTCAGCCCAAAAATCAGACCTTGGTGGGTGTACCCAACCCCAAACCATGCATTGATCCAAATGAGCCCAAAATCCATCTTTTCTAATTCCTTTTTATTTCACCTCCTTTACAAATGGCAAGATTAAATTGATTGCATTATAACCAAGTCCTGATCCCCCTGACCCGATGGTGACCCATGATATGGCTAGCCGGCCACCACCTTGCCGGAAAATACCATGGTTGAAAAATTCACCAAGGGAAAAACTCAAAATTGAGCCCATCCAATGTGGCAAAACCTGATTGGATGCTTGGGCACTTCTTCCCTCCACCTAAGCAAGTGAGCACACCCATTGCTGAGCTCCACCATGGCCTCCTCTATGTAAACTCCACCTCCATGGCCACAAGGGGGATGCAAAAATTTATATTGGGAGACACTACCAAATTATTCCTAGAGCTTCTCCTAGCATTTCCAAGCTTAGCCCAACCATTTCCTAGCCTTCTCATCCACTACCCAAACCTAAGTTTGAGGCTCAAAATTAGAGTCAAAATAGGACACATCTCAAACCTCCACCAAATTCAAATTAAACTTACCCACACTCATTGAACATAAGAGAATTATATGGAATAAAAACTAAAGTGTTTTTTTCTAATATTTTATTTTTATTTTATTAAAAATTATTTTAAAACTTTTAAGTCTTCATCCATGTAGACATTTCACCATGACTTGAGATTTTAATATGTTGTTCTCTCTATTATTAGTGATCTTTCCTGATTTTTCTAAAGTTAGAAGAGATCCCTATAAAGAGATCTCTATTTTTGAAGTTTACCTTTATTTTATTGATAAATTAATCATAATAATTAGCATGTTGCTTAGAAAGATCGACAAAAAATTTGGGTGTGTTTCTTAGGGCCAGAGAACCCTAGGAAAATTATAACTTCGTTTAAATCATTAAAAATAACTCTAATTGGACCAAAAATCTAAAAATGAAATAATTTGCACAAAATACACATTAAAATGACATGAAAATAACTCTCCACTGTAATTTAATGACAAGAGAATAACACATAAAAATTTCAAACCAATTGGAATTGATTTGACCAACTAAATAAATTAATTATGTGAAAATAACATTTTTTATATTAAAAAATTCATAAAAATTAAAATAAATCTAAAAAAATCACCAAATTGACTTTGGGAGATCTCTATGGTCAGCGGAGTCTAAAAAAAATAAAATTAGATTTTTCATAAAAATTTATTTTTAATCATTTTTTGATAATATTAATTATTAAAAAATTAAAAAATCAAAAAAATATTAAAATTCATGAAGAATCATCGAAATATTTTTCCTAAGTCTCTAAGTGAAGATATTAATTTTCAAAGTCTTATGGTAATTTTGGAATTAAAAAAATTAATTTTTCGAGCTTTCTACTAAAAATAATTCTAATAATTCAAAGAAAAATTAGAAAAAAAAAAATAAAATGTGTTTCTCTAGATTCCCTGATCTCAGAGAGATTTAATAAAAATATAAAACCTAATTTCACACTTAAATTTATTTTATATTTAATTAATACTCCAAAAATTAAAATAATTCTAATAATTAAATTAGATTTCAAAAAATCACCAAAATTTTTCAAAGTGGTCTTTTGGTCAATAAGAACCTTTAGATAATTTCTTAAGGACAAAATCTTCACTTTTTTCATGTCATTGAATTTTCATTGAAAGTCTCTATTTTCCATTAAAATAATTACATAAATTAAATTAAATCAGAAAAATGACATTTTCTCCTCTGATGTCTTAATTGACATATGAGTGAGGTGACATAAAAAATTTAAAGACATTTGTGTTTGATTTAATAAGTTATGGGGTGAACAAGCTTAAGAGAGCATAAGGGTAATTAAGGAACTCTAGCCTTAATTAATATTTAGGCTTACCTAAGGGTAAATGGGAAACATATAATCTTAATTGTCTCTTGGATGATTGAAACATAGGGTTAAAACTAGAAACCCACTAATGACCATTAACCTTAAAAAGGGAAATTTTAATTATTTAAATCTTTAAATTTTGGAAGATAACTAAAAAAATTAAAGGTGTTAGGGTTAAGGGACATAACATAGGAAGACTTTGATTCCTTAATTTAAGCCCCTAATCAATGAATTAATCAAATAATCCCCATTACTTAAACTCAAAAAAGAAATAAAATTAATTGAAACAATTTAAAATATTATAATTAATTTGAAATGTTTTAAAATATTATAATTAATTTGAAATGTTTTTAAGATATCATAATTAATTTGAAAAGTTTAAAATATCATAATTAATTTGAAAAATTTTAAATATTATGATAATTTCAAAATTTTGAAACATTATAGTTAAGTTGAAAAATTTTATAATTAATTTGAAAAATCTTAAAATGTTATAATTAATTTTTAAAACCAAATTGAATCATTTTAAAAAATTATTAATTCAACTTCAATTACATTAGCTATGTTCTTTAAAGTACTAATTTGCCCCTAAATGCTTTCATGCTTATAACTCTTAAATGAAATGTCAAATGACATGTCACCCCTCTCAAAGGATATTTGATCCCCGCCGGATAAATATATGTGCACCAAAGAAAACTTCTTGGCCCCGCACCGATATATATATGTGCTGATTATTTAGATATGAAAATTATGATTTTATAATATAGGATACTACGCAAGTATATGTATCGTTTATCCAGTAATATAGGACTTTCTGATTAAGCCCCGAGATATCGAACCCACAGGGAAAATACAAAAATCTTTAAAGGAATCATAAAATGATCTTTTTTTCTTTTTTTAATGGCTTTTGAAAGTATGTCTAGATTTTCAAAAGTTTCGAAAGTTGATTTGTCTTTCTAATTTTCCTTAATAAAATGTTAAGCAAGAAATTAAATTTATAATAACTAATAACACTGTATGTAAAACACTATTAACTAGAATATCTTTTTCTTTCCTTTTATGAAGTATTAATAATTATTAAAGTATTGTTGTGGAAGTATTTAATTTTTTTGTGACAGATTAGAAGCAAATGTGTTCTTTACCCTGTTGACCTCATTTTTGATGAGGTCTTTTCTCTTCTCTCTCCTTAGTACTTAGGATCTAGCCATAGGGCTTCTCCTTGACTATCATAGAGGACTAGAAATGGGACCCATCACTTAGAAATTTAAACATTTTTTGGCTCCCTTTAAACTCCACAAGTTTGATTGTAAACTCCTAAGCCACTTGGAGGGTTGAAATCAAATGTGGAGGTTTAAAGGATGAGTTTCCTATAGGACTCTTTGGCCTTAGGATTACCCTGGGTGGCCTGGTCTGGTGAGGGTAAGCTTGCGCACACCACACTCCCACAAACACATTCCAAACCCTAAAACTACCTTTAACCAACTTGACTCCCTGACTCATGTAGGTAACTCATATGGATGGACCTTGACCCCTAGGCCCCTAGCTAAGAGGGTTAGGAACAACATGTTGAGTGCCTAAAATGAGTCCTCTCATGGCTTTTGTGGGCTTAATATGGCTTCATGGCTCAACCAAGATGATTTAATTTCACTCACAATTGATCAATCTTCAATTTCCCAAAATTTCAATTTTTGACCCAGGGGACCCTAAACCCACCAAACCTACTAATGCCCTCGAAGTAACCCAAAATTTGAAAAATTGCCTAAATTACCCAGAATTTCTCAAAACCAATCCTAAAAATTTCCCCCCACTCAAATTGACCATCCATGGCTAAATATACCAAAAATTCAAAAAACACCCCAATACCCTCCAAATACCCAAAATACCCTTTTAACCCAAAAATTCCAAAAATTCAGAAAATTCCCAGAAAATTCCAAAAAATTCCAAATATTCCCAATTGCTTTTTGTTCAACTACACCATAAGCCAATTTTGTCAAATTAACCCACTTTTACCAAAACCCCCAATTTGATCTATTTTTAACCTAAATGAACTCAATGTCCAACCAAACCACTCCAATTGACCTCAATTTTGATTCAATTCAATTCTAAACTTCAATTTAATATCCCCAATACCAATTTAGACCAAATCCAAGCCCAATTTGTTGAACATGTGGATCCAATTTCAATTTCAAGCTTAAAGCCCAATTTTGGCCCATGACCTAAACTTAGCCCAAACTAACCCAACTTAACTCCAATTAGCCCCAAATATTTTCCTAAGACTTCCTAACATCCCCACAAACAAAACACTAACTTGATTTGCCCCAAATTTGAAACTAAACTCCACCCAAACTTAACCCAAAACCAAACTACCCTAAATTCGCTTAAACCCAAACCTAACCCTAATAGGCCTAAATCCCTAAATGAAAACCCAACCAAAATTGAAAACTCTTTGTAACACTCCCATAAAAATTTTCCAACATTAATTTTACATTAAAACAAACATTAGCCCAAACTTAGCCCAAGATAGACCAAGTTAGTCCTTTTTGGCCCATTTTGAACCCATTATCAAAAAGGCCCAAATTGAACCCATTTCAACTCCAAATGACACCAAACCTTTTCCAAATCACTCATGACACATCCCTAACCTTAACCCAACATTTATTTGGCATGGTCCTTCACAAAACTTTCATCCAAAAGCCCTTTTTTTTAAATGTAAAAGCCCACTTTCCTAAAGACTTTAAAAGCCCATTTTTGTCAAATTTAAAAGGCCCAAAACTTATTCTAACGCCCATGTGAAATTCCCATCGTTGAAATCATCCCTAAGTCCTAAATTAATAATCATATGATTCCAAATCAAGCCTCAAGCCAATTTCCCCTAAATCCATAAAAAATCCCAAAATCTATTTTCATGAAATTGAGCCAAGCCATGGGCAAGTCATAGGCTAGCCATGAAGCCATCCTTAAGCCACATGCAAGCCATGTGAATGGTGTTCATGTGACCATACTATATTGGGAAAAAGGAGGGGGGCCTTTAATGATTCCCTTAAGAGTGATTAAACCTTTTCATGCTTCCCCTAAACCATGCTTAAGCTTAAATATGCCTAGATGGTGACTTCTCCCCACTAAGCTAGCTGACTTACCTGATTCCCTTCAGCCCAAATCAGACCTTGGCGGGTGCACCAAGCCCATTTCTATGGGTTGACCAAACCAAGTCCAAAAGAGCCCCTTCCCCATTCCAATTTGAATCAAGCTCTTTACACATGGCTAACCCCCACTGATTGCACAAAACTCAATCCCTGGACTCACTGAGTCAAGATGGTGACTTGACCCTGCTGGCCAGCTGCCTGGATCGCCAGAAAACACCATGGCTGAGAGCTTTATTTGGATTAAAAAATTCAAATTCACCTGGCTGAGCTGTCCCAACTCAATTGGACTCCATGGCTGCTCTTCCCTTGCATATAGCAACTAATCTCAAGCCCTAACTCCCCCTGGGAAGCCCTACAACCAAGCCTATTTAAACCCACCACCATCTCAGCCAAACAAGGTGATGAACCAGAGCTTAACAAAACTCTGCCAAAATTGCTCCAAGACCTTCTCCTAACCCAGAGCAATTGATCCCCAGTGTCCCTTTGCCCTAATCCCCATTAACAGAGCTCAATTTCTCGACCAAAACATCCACCCAAAAATCAGGACAACTCTGAAACCTCCACCAAAATCAAATTAAACTCACCCACACCTGCACAAGACCTAGAGAGGGAGTTCCCCAGTGAAAGCACCCTCACCAGGCCAGCCATCCTCTCTATCGGCCAAGCTTTGAATTCAGCCTTGGTCACGTTCATACTAAGCAATTCCCCAGAGCTAGAGACTTCATCTGGAGCTTCCTTGGGTGCAATCGAAGGTGCCACAACTCTCTGATTGAAGCTTCACTTCTCTGAGCCAAGTTATGGATCCCTTCTTCCTCCCGAGCTTCTAGCGATTCTCTATTTTGTTGGACTTAATTTCATAACCTATAAACTGTATGGATGTGTTCGTCTCCTCAAGACGAATACATAGAGCATAAGAACATGAAAATCCATTGAGAAATGAGAGAGATCTTAGGGTTTGAGTGTGGACGGCCCTCGGGACACACCAGGCGGAGACGATGATCGGCCGCCGTTGGATCGAGCGTGTATCGAATGGACGGTGTAGATCGCATCGGACGAGTGAACTGGACATGAACCGCGGGCCCCCGGAGTGCTGAGTCAGATGGCGGCGTCGAATAGGGAGTTGACGTGTGGGCTTTCGGAGCTGCCGAGGATGAGTCGGTGCCGCGTGGATAAGTAGATAAATAGGGTTTTTTTTATTTATTTAATTACCCAGAACTTCAAAAATCCATAACTTTGCATAAAAAAATCATAAAAATAAACTAAAAATACCCACTTGCGTAGTGAACAGAGGAGAATAAGGTGGAAAAAGAATTGAGTTAATTTGATAAATATTTTATTTTTATTTAATTATTTACTAATTTTAATGTTTTAATTCTCCATTTGGATAGACAATTCACCATAGCATGAGACCATAGGTCTTTTGTAGCCTCTAATCTTGGGAACATTCCCTAAATTTTCCAAGGTCAGAGGCCACTCTATGGCATGTTATTGATTTTCCAAATTTTTCTGCCTATTTTGGTATTTTAATTCTAGTAACTAGCATATTAGTTAGAAAATTCTAGGAAAATCTAGGGAGGTATCTTAGGACTAGAGGACCCTAGGAAAATTATGGTTTAAGATGATTCATTAAGAATAACCCTAATTGGCTTAAATACTCAAGATTGAATTTTAATTAATTAGGATTAACCCCACATCAAAATCACTTGAAAACAATTCTCCACTGGTCTTTAGGATCAAGGGGACCTCACATAAAAATTTGAAATCAATTGGAGGTGATTAGCCCCACTAAATGGACTAATTAAGTTACTTGTCCAAAATTAAACTTTAAAAATTCATAACTCCAAAAATACATGTCAAAAATTCACCAATATGGTTTTAGGGCTTCCTTAATGTTAGGAGAGTCTAGGAAAATTAAAATTAAAATTTTCTAAAAATCTTCATTTTTAATCATATTTTAATATTTTAATAATTAAAAAATAATAAAAATCATAAAAATATTAAAAACCATAAAAATGTCATATTTTGATTCCTAATCACTAAGGAGCAAACCAAATATTTTTCCTAAGTTTCTAGGTTAAGATATTAAATTTTAAAGGCTTAAAACAATTTTTAATATTAAAAAATGAATTTCCTTACATTTTCACTAAATTAATTCTAATAAATCAAAGAAAAATCAGAAAAATATAAAATTTATTTCTCTGAACTCTTTGAGGTCATTGAGATTTATGAAAAATATAAAATCCATTTTTCAACTTTAATTTTATTTTATAATTAATTAACATTCCAAAATTCAAAATAATTATAATAAATAAAATACAATTTAAAAAATTACAAAAATTGGTCCAAGTGGTTCTCTTGTCAGTAGGCAAATCCCATAATTTTATTAAGGATAGAAACCTTTCCTTGGTCATGATGTTGAATTTCCATTGAAAATCCCTATTTTTCATTAAGATAATTATATAAATTAAATTAAATTCAGAAAAATCACATTTTCTCCTCTAATATCTTAATTGACATGTGAGTGAAGTGACATAAAAATTTTAAGCTCATTTGAGCTCAATTTGATGAGTTATGAAATAATTAGGCTTAAAAGGACATAAAGGTAATTAAAGAGTTTTAACCCTAATTAATATTTAGGTTTAATCAAGGGGAGGGTAAAATAACTGATTTTAAAATTTTCATTAGATGATTGAAACCTAGGGAATTATGGTGTAAAAATCCATTAATCATCTTGAAAATATTTAATGTAAATTTTTATTAATTAAACAATTTGAATTTTGGAAGAATAAGTTAAAATTTAGATTATTAAGATTAGGGATATGATTTAAAAAGATATCAATTCTTTAATTTAAAATCCCTAAATGAATCACTTTAATAATATACAACTCATAGTCAAACTCAAAAATGATAATTGAAATTAATAATTAAATAATTAAAAGGAAAATAAACCTTAATTAAATTAAAAGCTTAAAATATTAAGTGATTTGATAATTAAATCGAAATAAATTTAAAACATTAAAATTAATTTGAAATCACTTAAAAAAAGCAAAATCTAAAACAAACTTGAAGCATCAAAATCAACCTAAAAAATAATCCATAATTAAAGAAAATCAAACCAATTAAAAAAAATTAACTTAAAATATTTCAATTAAATTAAAATTAAATCATTAAAATCTAAATTGAATAGTCTAAACACCTCTTTCAATCCAAATTAATCTAATACATTGAGATCATTTAAAATATAAAGAATTAATTAAATTAAAATAACTTGAACACTATTCCAAACATAAAATTATTAAAATTTCATAACTAAATTAAGCCATTTTAAATCATCAATTCCAATTTTAAATCACTAAAATCTTTAATAAATTAATTTGCCCTTAAAGGCTTTCGTTATTATAACTCTTAAATGGAGCATTAAGTGAAATGTCACTTTACTCATAGGATAATCAAACATCCTAATTCAGTGAGGAAGAAGCAAAATTCAACTAAATTCTTGGATGATTAATTCACCAGTACAATAAAATTCATTTGGACTCAAAATAATCTCAGAAGTATTGAAAAGATTTTTAGGACTCGTCCTAAACACTTTCTCAATACGATGAGGTGTTTTAGAAGAACAACTGAACTTAATTGTTCTTTGATGAAGAAAATCATCCTTAACAAGACAAAAGAACCTAGACGTCAAAGGAATTGACTAGCTTCAGGATTAGGACTTTGGTAAACAACAAAAACCTTCCCTTAGCTTTACTTAGGTATTTTTCTTGCAAATTATATAAATGTCTTAACATGTGCTTTAAGTGTTGCTTGGAATGACGGGAAGACCCTCCAGGTATGCTTTTATTTTATTACAAGTTATTTACATGTACTGCGTTTTACTTTTCTTGCATGTTAAACAAGATTGTTGCATGAAAACTGAAACCTTTAGGATAGACACAAAACTGAAACCCAAAACTAAATTAAAAGTCACAACAAGATAAAATCTACCACCACAATATTTCAAAATATAAAACAACTCAAAATTTAATAACAAATATAACACAAAACTACAACTATAACTAAATTAAAACGTCTTGTTGGATGATCGGGAATACATCGGATGTTGTAACCTACGTGTTGCTAACGGGATTTCCCACGGTCTAAATGAAAGTGTGGAACTCATTCAGTTGAGTTTAGCAAATTCATTTGGACTAAGTGAATCAGATAAAAATAATGGTGCCTGAATGATGGAACCGTGGGATCTTAACCGGTGTTGTTATAAACAATTTTAAGATTCCCCTAATAAAACATAAAAGACATTTGAACTTTAAGATTTCTCTAAACCAAAACACTTCTCTCATCTCATGATTTTCACTATCTAAAACTAGACCTCTGCAACGTGGGCAGCACGTCCATCATCGTCAGTAAAACTTGAATCTACAGCAGTAAAACCTTTCCTAGTTTTAAATAACCAAGCCATAGGATTTCAAGGTAGTTTGACAAGTGCAACATAAATCCTCAAATTTGTGTTAGGTATTTGCATAATCATGTTATGTAAATCAAGCCCTAACCGGTCTTAGGACTCCGAGGTAGTCGTTTAGTACGACCTAAGCCCTCACATCTTTGAGGCTATTTGTATGATTGTGTCTTACGAATATCAGTCCTAATTAATTAAAATTGGCAGGATTGAAACATTAAACATACTCTTAAATTGAAGCCAAATGATAGGATAGTTTTGAAAGTTTCCAAGATTCTTCTTGGATCCTCAGCTTCTCCTACTTCTCTTCCTTTGGACTCCTAAAATTAATTGTTCCAAATTTGAGCTAATCCCTCTTGAAATTTCAAAATTCAATCCTTTGAAAATCCTAAACTTTGAAATTCTTGAGAGAAAAACCACTGATCATTATCGAGAGTTTTCTTAAATGATTCCCATCATTTAAGATGTAATTAACTATAGGGCCTTGCCCTTATAGGGAACATTAAGAACCCATGTAATATAAACCTTGTTTAATTCATTTATATTAAGCAGGGGAACTTCTCGGCTTATAAAATTGGTTCGCAGACCAAACGGATGTCACAAATCGTCTAGTTTATTTAATCGAGCCCCATCATCAAGCAGTGTGTCTATTCTTTGGGATAGATACATGGTTTGTGATGTGGTGCTCGTTTACATAAACTGTTTGGGATGTGAGATTGGTTTGATTTCATATCTTAAAATTTTTAAACTTAAAATTATTTTAAAAATCAAATACTACTTTCTAAATTATATATATATATTTAAATAAAATTTAAAATCTAAAATTCACCAACAATTTCTGTAGGCGACCCCCTTTTTCAAAACACATAACCTAAAAATATGCCGACAACTTCTGGTGACTCCGCTAGGGACTAGTTCCTCTCTCCATTTTGATCAGATGGTTTTGCTTTCATAAATCGGTAGTGAGTCCATACCCCTTTTGGACAAAACTACCATTTTCCCGTTGGCATACCACGTTCATTTCTATCTTGAACGGGTATAGTCAACTCCTTTTGGATTTTGGAGCCACTGTTTAGACACTCCTAAACAGTGAGGTTCTGAAATCCTTTTGCCTCTTTCTGAGGTGGGGTGGACCCCCAATAGGTGTTAGCTTAGGAGTGGTCCGTCGGGTTGAGAAATCTTACGAGTCTTTCTCTTCCTTTCCAATTCTGAATCAAATCCTTTACCTTTCCTTTAACCTTCTTCCTTTAATCGTTTTGTGCCTAACAAACAAATTCTCTAATAAACAACCTTTTAATAAATGAACTTTTTTAAGTCACAAATACATTAAGATAAACAAATTGTGTTCGGACTATTTATTTTTCGTCTTAAGTTTTGCAACAAAAGGAAGCATAACTCGGGACTGACGTTCAAAATTTACCCTGCAGAAAATGAGTGCACCAAAGTTAATTTTCTCCTTCACCAATGGAATGGACTTCACCGTCTATAAGGACGAACTGCCTGACAATGGAATCATCCATTTTGGACAAGGATTCGACAATACAGATATCAAGTTCACTGACGTCACCCTCTTCACACTAATGGATAAAGTGTCAGAAACTGAGGAACCCGTGATTGAGTTCAATCTGAAGCTAACTCAAGAGTTCCCTCCTCTACGAAAAGTCTCAGCTGAAAGAGACACCACTATTCGTAGGAGGACTGTGATCTCTACCCCCACCAGTCTGGTTATCTCTACACCTGCCTCGGCTCCCGCCAAACTAAAAGGGAAGGGAGTCCAAGTTTATGATAAGCCTGCCACCGTAGAGAGTGCAAATTTCGCTGCAATACCGTCTGTTTTCGAGATTGGGTCCAGTTCAAAGTTTACACCCCTGACTCGGACTCGGAGAAGAAATAGGAGCAGAAAGATTACAAGATCGAGAAGGCTAAGGCTGCTGAAGTTGCTTTTCTGGAAGGGATTCCTGAGGAAGAAGAAGAACTACCTCAAATTTCACCCTTGTTGGAAGGAAGTAGGTTTCACCCTCTCTCTGCTGCATCGGATGAGGAAGATGTCTGGAGGATCATCGCTGCATTACACCGACCTGCATACTATAATGACTGTAAGAGAAATAGGGCCAAGACTACGCCGTTTATCCGACTGCAAGCCGTGGTAGAGAAGATAGCAAAGAAAGAAAGATGCCCCGTATCAGAGATCTTAAGAAGGATGGGGTGAGTGCCAGTCAAATCCCGTCTCGGACCTTAAGTGAACCCTGTCACAGTCCCGGAGAGGCCAAGGAAGAAAGTGCGAGCTAGTTTTCCTATTGTCATATCGGGACACCATATTAGGGAGGACACTACCTACCGACGCACAGCCGACAGACCATCTAGTCCTAGGCCTTTTACTGCGAGAAGGATGGTGTGGCGACCTATTATTGCTGAACTGATACAAGCACAGTGTTCTGGAAAGAAGAGTCTCGTCAGGAAGCTAGAATCTGAAGAAAGTGCTACTGCATTAAAGGAAACTTCTGAGAAAGAAGTCCAACAGTCGTCACACGACAACCGTGAAACTGTTTGGAAGAGGCTACTAGAGGATGCCATAGGCAAGCTAAGAACGGACATCCGACGGTTGGCAAAGAAAAGAGGAGAAATATTGGAAACTGAAGTAGATTCATCAGAGTTTATGGATGAAGATTATGCTGAGATCAACATGGTTGAGACACGAGCATCGTCAGCTTCGCAAGGTGCTCCTCCAGCAGCGGAAAGAGATGAACCGGAAGTGATGAGAGCACAACTTCAAGAGAAGGATAACACAATTTCTCAAATGGCAAGGAAGATGGAAGAGATGGTTGCAGCTTTAGCCACTCTCCATAGTCAGGTGCAACCTCAAAAAGAAATACCCCCAGAAATTATTCACATCGCAGACGGAGGAAAGGAGATCACATCTGTTAACGGAGATGAACAACCGAAGAAAGATTCTACGCAAAGCATGATTCCCGAAAAGGATATCAAAAATATGGTAGAACAACAGGGGCGAGAAGCCTTAGCACAGTCTAAGAGAGGAGCATCTATTCAGACGGGTAGACCTTACCTTGAGGAATTTGATGTGGTCCAATACCCAAAAGGCTTCGTGCCACCTCTGTTCAAGACTTTTGATGGAACGGGAAACCCTCGACAGCATGTTGCACATTTTTGTGCTAGTTGCTGCAATGCCGGTGGGAGCGACGCTTTACTCTTTCGACAGTTTGTCAGTAGCCTATCAGGGATTGCCTTCGATTGGTATGCAGAATTGCCAAATGGCTCAGTTAAGACCTTTTCAGAGTTAGAAAACATCTTTGTTAAGTGGTTTGCCGGAGCTCGGCACCACATCACTATCGGTGATTTAGTGGTGGAGCAACAGAAACCAAATGAAACTTTAGTGGATTAAATACTTCGATGGAGAAACTTAAGCATGAAGTGTAGACCACAACTTCAGGAACAGCATGCGATCGGTATTTTATTGAGAAGTATCCATGGCCCGATAGCACTTCTCCTTAAAGGATTTACAATTAAGACTTTCGAGAAGTTTCTTAGCAAGGCCGGGAGCTTGCTGGAGGAAGCAAAACAGTTAAGTTTCGTAGACAAGACTGACAAGCAGAAGCCTGTAAAGGCATTTGAAAAGAAATCTGGATTATCGCGGCAGTAGATAAGGCAAGCAGCTAGTGCAGATACAGCCTGAGCAACCGCAGCCTAGTTATCAACCACCGCAACAGACTTACCAACAACCGCAATAGATTTATCAGCAACCTCAGCAGGGCTATCAACAGCCTCGACCGAGCCACCAGCCATGGCAGCATAGTCAACCACTACTTCGTTCGTCACGTCCCCTGGAGGAACTTCTGAACAAGGAGTATCCATTCAAGACGGAAGCAATAGCCAAAATGTTTCGCAGCTTAATGAAGACACCTGATTTCCAATTACCAGAGCCCAAAAAGCCAGAAGAAGTCAACAAGAAAGATCATCCGAAGTACTGCCCTTACCACCGGATGATCGGACACAAGATTAAAGACTGCTTCACTTTTAAGAATTAGCTCGAAGGTAATCTCCGAAGAGGGAACATAAAGATCCTGAAGGAATACATGAAGGAACCCCAAAAAGGAGGTTCCATCAATGTCATTTCAATGGATCCCATTGTTCTGATAAACCCATACAAGGTCGATGATGGATGGAGTACTGTCTGGACAAAATCTTCAAAGAAAATCTTAGATGATACCCAGAACACTTCGGTGCGCGCTTCAACTCAAAGTTTGAAACCTATCGAGCTGGTACTATCGCTTGCTATTGAAGAACCGCCCTAGAAGGAGGATAAGATCATGGAAGAAAAGAAGGCCAAGGCTCCAAAGGGTAGACTAGGGGCTGCTTTTCCTAGGATGGTTGTTTCCGATTCGGGGGAGAGATCGCTCGAACCTCTGACTCTATATGATTATTTGCTTGCCCTGGCGGGATCTTATAATGATAAGAGTTTTGGTCTTGGCTATGTTTTGACTGTTTCTAACGATTACGTAACTAACGACAACCAACCTAATCCGGATCTCGATTCTGATACGATAAATGATTCTCAAATCATACTAAAACTCGATGACCACGGCGAAGGAGAAGACGCTCACAAAGATGGCTACGAAAGCTCAACAAGCAACGAATCTATTTGTGAATTCCGATGAGCTCCAATCATGATAGAATTAGAGTTATCAGATTCTGAAGCAATTCCAGAAAAGCCAGTCGTTCCGATTCAAGAGGAGATACTGGTAGAGTCACCACCAGATTCAGAACAAGTAACTGAAGTCAACCTAAGAAGCGGAAAAGTTCTACCTCCAAGAATGGGTCCAAAGGATAAAGTAAAGCAGGTGGTTGCTCAAGAGGAGTCAACCCCAGCAGAAGAATTGCCCATTCGGGAAGAAATTGAGGAACATGGTAACGAAGTAGAGTATAACGTGATAGCCCATCTTAGGAAGCTACCAGCCAAACTGAGCATCTACGACGCTCTGATCCTGTCAAAGGAGATGAGGGAAGCTCTGATCAAGGCCTTACTTGATCCAGAGATTTGTTTAGCTCAAATGGCCGGTAATTCCTTAGACGAGGTTTGCTCGTTAAAAAAACAGCGAGGTGTTACCTTCACGGACAATGATCTGCTACTTGGAATAGCTGATCACAACCGACCGTTGTACATCTCAGTCACTATTGGAAAGTTTATGCTCTCTAGAGTATTGGTTGATCTAGGAGCATCAATCAACATAATGAATCTTTGAACTCTAGCATATTTGGAAATTGATGCTCGCGAGCTTGAAGCAGATAAGATGTTATTAAGAGGAATAAGAAGGGAGAAAGAGCTCTTGGATCGTTAATACTACTAATGAAGACCGGTGATTTAGCAAAGACAACCACAAAATTCGACATAATTGATTCTGACACATCATTCAACACTCTACTGGGTCGGCCATGGATTCATGAAAACCAGATGGTACCGTCGTCTCTGCACTAGTGCATAAAGTATTATGAAGGATGAGAACAGTGTATTAAGGGTAACTTGCAACCATTCTCGGTACACGAGATTGGAATTCACGAAGATGCAACCTATTAAGCACCTCCGGAGAGATCCATCTTCTCAAGAAACACCGTACGAAATGAAGCAAAAGAAGTTCGGGACGATGAAGAACCTGAAATTCTAGTCCAACAGTTACTCACCACTCCCGTACGGTGAGATGGTGAAGGTTTCTCCAGAACTCGCACCCAAGGTCGAGGCCGAATACGAGGTCGAGGAAGAGATGTTGGAACAGTTGGACAGAAGAAACCGGTCATCAACGTTGATTGGGAGAACAGTTTCGAAGAAGAAGAAATCAAGAAAGAAGCAGCAGCAATAAGTCAAAAGAAACCACAGTTCAAGATCTCTCTCGAAGATGTAAAGAATGAAGCATACAAATCAATGTACAAGAAGATTAACCATTATGTACGTACTATGACCCTGACCCGGATCCATTCTAATAAAGTCGAGGGTATGGTGGTCAAGGAAGTACATGGCGGCGGTACTAAACCAATCAAATTCTACCGTGGTGCTTCTTCTTCCAAAACTAAAAATGATGTACAATTTGAAGATGTTGCTTCTTCTGAATTAATGGAATTGCCTTTTAAGTGGTATTCTCCCTGTGTTCAGAATTTAAACAATGGACAAAAGGTCAATCAAAACACTTTGAAAATTTATGGAATAATGCCAGTCAGCCTCCCAATTCAAAACATGGTCTTGGATTCGGCACTGTAGGATCAGTTGATGATACTGGGTTTTGCTTGGTTGTCACTTGCGAGCATGATTAAGATTGCCTAGAAGCTTCAGGTGAGCTTGAAGATCTACAAATTGGAGATGCTCCACCAGAGTTTCAAGAAGAAATTAAATCTACAATAGACGAGTTAATGGAAGTTAACTTAGGTACTAGCGAAGAGCCTAAGCTGACCTTTGTTAGCTCATTTCTCAATAAAGAAGACTCCGAAGAAGTGGTCAAGCTACTAATAGAATTTAAAGACTGCTTTGCTTGAAATTATGATGAAATGCCAGGATTAGCTTCAGAGGTGGCAGTTCACAAACTAGGAGTGGACCCCACTTCCGTGCCAGTCAGACAAGCTCCAAGAAGGATGCGTCTAGAAATTGAGCAACAAGTTATAGCTGAAGTTAAGAAACTAATAGACGCTAAATTTGTCCGTAAAGAACAATATCCAACTTATTTAGCCAACGTGGTACCAGTCAGAAAGAAGAATGGACAAATCAGAATCTGCGTAGATTTCAGAGATTTGAACAAAGCTTGTCTAAAGGATGAATTCCCACTACCAATCCCAGAATTAATGATCGACATTGCCTCAACGCACGAAGTCTTCTCTTTCATGGATTGATCTTCAGGATACAACCAGATAAAGATGGCGTCGGAAGACGAAAAGCTCACAGCCTTCAGAATACCAATCGGAATATACTGCTACATAGTGATGCCTTTGGATTGAAGAATGCAGGAGCAACATACCAAAGAGCTATAACGAGAATTTTTTATGATCTCATTCACAACCAAGTTGAATGCTACTTGGATGATGTAGTCATCAAAAGCAAACTGAAGGAAGATCATTTGTATGATTTGATAATTGTTTTTGAGCGATTAAGACAATATAACCTTAAGATGAATCCCTTGAAATGCGCCTTCGGCGTCACCTCTAGAAATTCTTAGGATTTGTTGTCCGACATCGTGGAATTGAAATTGATCCGGAGATGATTAAAACTATTTTAGAAATGCCACCTCCCAAAGCCTTGAAACAATTACGATCCTTTCAAGGGAAATTGGCATATCTTTGACGTTTTATTTCAAATTTGTTAGGAAGGTGTCAGCCTTTTTTGGATTTGGTTAAGAAGGATGCCAAGTTTACTTGGGACTCCAAATGTCAACTTGCCTTCGATGACATCAAACAATACTTAATGACACCTCTTGTCTTAGCAGCCCCAGTCTCTGGTAGACCGTTGATACTTTATACCGCAGCGTTAGACAACTCTCTTGGAGCCCTACTAGCCCAGGTCAATGACGAGGGGAAAGAAAACACCCTCTACTACTTAAGCCGTCGTCTGATTTCGACGGAAGTAAAGTATCCCTCAATTGAGAAGCATTGTTTGGCCCTGATCTTCACCGCTCAAAAGCTCAGGCATTACATGCTTTCTCATAAGGTCAACCTTATCTCGAAAGTTAATCCATTGCAATATTTGATGACCCGACCGACGCTTTCTGGCAGACTTGCCAGGTGGTCGATGATACTACTGCAATTCGATATAACTTTCGTTCCGCTTCATGCCATAAAGGGACAAGTCTTAGCAGACTTCCTCGCAGCACACCCTTAATCGGCGGAATCGCCTCTCAACGACGACTTGCCTGACGAGCAGATAATGAGCCTGGAAGACCCCGACGATCGACGTTGGGAACTGTACTTCGACGGAGCATCTTCAGCACAGAGAAATAAAGAATTGCAAATGATAGTACCCGGTAAGGCAGGAATCGGACTAATATTTATAACACCGGAGTGGGGGATGTTAAGGTACTCCTACCACTTAACAAAATCATGTACAAACAACGAAGCAGAATACAAGGCCCTTATAACCAGATTGGAATTAAACATTCAGATGGGGATAACAGATATCAACATTTATGGAGATTCTCAGTTGATAATTCAACAGGTCGCAGGACAATACAGAATTCTAAAGCCAAGACTTGAACAGTACTTTCAGTATGCCATGAAATTGTTGGAGCAGATTCCGAATGTAACAATCTACAAGATTCCCAGGGGAGAAAACGCTCTTGCAGATGCGTTAGCCCGCCTTGCAAAGGAATTTACCTGCTTGCAGGATGAATTAGTTGAAGTGTCAGTTCAGGGACATCAGGTTCTCTCACAGCTCGACCTGGACATGATACACAAGTCAGGAAAAGAAGAAGAAAAAATTACGGTAGTAACAGAAAATGCAGAAGACTGGCGTCAGCCGCTGATAGACTACTTGCAAACAGGGAACCTACCGGACGATAAGTCATTAGCTCATCAGATTAAGAAAAGAACTCTGTCTTACGCATTAATAAACAATACAATATATAGAAGGTCTTCCGATCAGATGTGGCTAAGGAGAGCGAGCGAGTCCGAGGCTCGTGAAATTGTTAAAAAAGTGCACTCAGGACTTTGTTGCGCTCATCAGTCAGGTCCAAAAATGAAAATGAAGATTAAGAGACTAGGGTACTACTGGCCCTCGATGATGACCGATTGCATGAAAGTCGCCAAGAGTTGTCACCAATGCTAAGTGCATGGAGTGGTTCGACATCAACCTCCAAATGTGCTACATCCAATAATCGCGTCGTGGCCATTTGAGTGTTGGGGCACAGATATCGTGGGTCCGATAGATCCGCCTACATCAAGAAGACATTGCTTCATTCTTGCAGCAACAGATTACTTTTCCAAGTGGGCGATGCGCACTCGCTCGTAGAAGTGAAGGCACGCCACGTGCTGCGGTTCTTCAAGAATCAAGTTGTCTACCGTTTCGGGGTACCGCACAGAATCATTTCAGATAATGGGTCCGCGTTCAGAAGCATTAAGATCAATAATTTTGTCAGGAGACACGGGATCGCCTGGCGCAATTTGAAGATCTACTACCCAAGAGCAAATGACTTGGCCGAAGCTTTTAATAAAATGCTCGTCCAAATATTAATGAAAATTTTGGATGACAACAAAAGAAATTGGCACGAAAAGTTGTTAGAAGCTTTATGGGCTTACAGAACGACTTTCAGAACTCCTACCCAGCCTACGCCTTACGCCTTAGTGTATGGGTCTGAGGCCGTTTTACCCTTAGAGGTTCAGCTTCCGTCACTCTGAATTGTAGTTGCGAACAAGATCACTATAGAAAAAAATGCAAATTACGACTAAAAGAATTGGAAAGCTTAGAAGGGAAATGACTTTTAGCGTAGCAAAATTTGGAACTGTATCAAGCCAAGATGATCCAGGCTCACGATATACTGGTCCGCCCAAGGACATTCAAAGTCGGTAATTTGGTCCTAGTACTCAGAAGACCTACTCTTGCACACCGCAAGATAGGAGGTAAATTTGAATCAACTTAAGAAGGGTCGTTCGTGGTCGAGACAGTCTACTCAGGGGGTTCCTACCAGCTTGTTAACTGTCGTGGAGAACGACCTATGCTTCCAATTAATGGACGATATTTGAAGAAGTATTACGCGACCTGATGTTTCAAAGAATGAATTCTCATTCCTAGAAACACGGGTGGAGTAATCCTTCGTAACTGGGTCCGAACCCAAAATAAAAAATGGATGATAAAATAAAAATCATTAACAAAAAATGTGTTAAAAAAGAAAAAATGTGAAATGATAAAATTTTGATTCCTCCTTTTAAATCAATTAATTCCTGATCTATCCTCATCTCTTCCTACTTTCTTTAAAATTTAAAAGAAAATAAAATTTTTCATTAATAAATGTTTTCTTATTGTTCTTGTTCTTAGTACAGCCCCTGATCCTTTCCCTGTTTTTCGCAGGGAAATGTCGAACTGGCGGTTGGTTCTGAACTTTAAGAATGGCGTGAGTCTGGCACTCAATGAAAAGAGGATGAAGGATGGAGCCATGATTGAAATTGACTCTGATTTCACACCACCCGGGCTACAATATGAAGAAACTGATTAGACACAGATTGATCGCGAAGAGTTCCACAATGAGACAGTGATGAAATTAGGTCGCCCCAGTCAACCATCTACTAGCAAGAAAAGAAAAGCAAACACCGCTCATACAACGAGAGAAGACAAGAAAGTTAAGTCCATGGTTGCTACAACAAAGGGCAGGCTTGTCAGCGCCAAGCCTACAGGAATTCAAGGAGTAAGGAGAGCCACTCTCACTCCTACTCAATGAAGAAACAAGAACCGTCGCATTCGCAAGATGCTGACTAAGTTGGCAACAGATCAACAAGAAAACACAGTTGCTACCGTTAATACAAATACTTCAAAGAAATCGGTTCGTCAGGAGCCAGAAAAGAGGAGACCAACTCCAAGAACAACAGAAAAGATAAAAGAAATCCCAAGAAGAGCAGAAATAGAATCAGTACCACGATGCCAGACAGAGCTACCAGTTTTGAAAAGTCTTGTTGCGAAAGCAACCCTGGAGAATGTTCTGACAGAGACTATCCCCGTGGAGCCAAGACATGCAGGAGAGCGTGCTGAGGTTGAGCCGTACATCCCGCAGTATGTTACCAGAGCCCAAGGACTTCAGATAATCCTAGAATACGAGCTGGAGAAATGACAGCAAGTTGAAAATAAAACTTTTGAATATTTCAAGAGAATTCGAGGCAAGAGGGTCAACATCTTGGAAGGCCTTGAGCAGCATACGGATGTGTTCTCTGATTACGAACAACAACAGATTGTGGACTGCATTATCGAGCTTCAAAAAATGGGCCGAGCTGGTCATCTGAGGGAGAAAACCTATTCAGAGCCCCGAAGATGGATGTCAGGAAAAGGAAGAGTTACTATCCAGTGCGGGTGTTGCTACAACTTTGCAGAAGACAGAAAAGAAAATCCACCAGGGATACTCCGTCACAGTGAGCTGGATCCGATTCCAAGAATTATCAAAAGAATGGTAAAAATGATGGTGAAATGGAGGGTATTGCCTGCAGATTGCATACCCAACAGCTGCATCATTAACATTTACAAGGAGGGCGACTGCATACCTCCACACATAGACCATCATGACTTTGTCAGACCTTTCTACACAGTCTCTTTTGTCAACCAGTGTAATATCATGTTCGGATCTGACCTCCGGATAGTGGGCCCCAGAAAATTCCGAGGGCCGGTGGAAATACCACTACCGGTAGGTTCCGTCATCGTATTAAAAGGAAATGGAGCAGACATAGCAAAACACTGCATTCCATAAGTGCCTGTTGAATGAATCTCCGTCGCCTTCAGAAGGATGGAAGACAGTAAGATGCCTTTTCATTTTCAATCAGATACAGAGTTAGAGAGTCTCCGACCCTACGAGCTGTGAGTTACATGGGAGATAGCACACCTCCAATGCACATCCGTATGGCATTCCTACCAAGGGTGGCTTGGAAGGTGATGTTATTGTCCATGTATCTTACTATTCAGACATGGATTTTGACAAATTCTTTTGGAAGAATCAAAAAGAATCTTACACAATCCATTTTGGATTTACAAGGATTGTATGAGATACTGAATTTTCGAGGAAAATATCATCATATTTTGGATCAAGTTGTATGATATATTTTTAATAGAATGCAAATGAGAATGATCATGTCATGAACTACCTTCACCTCTTTTTTGTGCAAATTGACTGGGAAACGCCATTAAGCTAAATGAACTTTGAACAAAGAACAAAAAGAGAAAGAACATGAATAAGGAACTCTTTCTTTTTAAGAATTTGAATGTCAAAATAAACTGCAAATTAACACGAACTATAAATAAACAAAAATGAAATCGAATCACTAAAACAAATCTAAACCTCAGACTGATTTTCATTCTGAATCCTTCAATTCCAACCTTTCAATTCTCCTTCCTCTTTGTGTTAGAGGATCGACTAGTCCTATTGACACGGAGCCATGAACTTTGTTCTATTTGGTTCAGATGGCACGGGATTTGGTCCCTCTTCATACAGATCAATCTTTTGAGGTTGGAGCCGAACTTCCAGTTCTCTTCGAGGCTAGAGCCAAACTTCTAGCTCTCTTTCAAACTTCCGAGGCTGGAGCCGAACTTCCAGTTCTCTTTGA
Source organism: Papilionanthe hookeriana x Papilionanthe teres (assembly GCA_022702705.1). Taxonomy (NCBI): domain Eukaryota; kingdom Viridiplantae; phylum Streptophyta; class Magnoliopsida; order Asparagales; family Orchidaceae; genus Papilionanthe; species Papilionanthe hookeriana x Papilionanthe teres. The sequence continues at coordinate 811,149 of CM040428.1, forward strand.
GGCTAGAGCCGAACTTCTAGCTCTCTTTCAAACTTCCGAGGCTGGAGCCGAACTACGAGTTCTGTTCGAGGCTAGAGCCGAACTTCTAGCTCTCTTTCAAACTTCCGAGGCTGGAGCCGAACTTCCAGTTCTCTTCAAGGCTAGAGCCGAACTTCTATCTCTCTTTCAAACTTCCGAAGTTGGAGCCGAATTTCCAGTTCTATTCGAGGCTAGAGCCGAACTTCTAGCTCTCTTTCGAACTTCTGAGGCTGGAGCCGAACTTCCAGTTCTCTTCGAGGCTAGAGCTGAACTTCTAGCTCTCTTTCAAACTTCCGAGGCCGGAGCCGAACATCCAGTTCTCTTCGAGGCTAGAGTCGAACTTCTAGCTCTCTTTCAAATTTCTGAGGCTGGAGCCGAACTTCCAGTTCTCTTCGAGGCTAGAGCCGAACTTCTAGCTCTCTTTCAAACATTCGAGGCTGGAGCCGAACTTTCAGTTCTCTTCGAGGCTAGAGCCGAAATTCTAGCTCTCTTTCAAATTTCGCAAGGCTGGAGCCGAACTTCCAGTTCTCTTCGAGGCTAGAGCCGAACTTCTAGCTCTCTTTCAAATTTCCGAGGCTGGAGCCGAACTTCCAGTTCTCTTCGAGGCTAGAGCCGAACTTCTAGCTCTCTTTCAAATTTTCGAGGCTGGAGCAGAACTTCCAGTTCTCTTCGAGGCTAGAGCGGAACTTCTAGCTCTCTTTCAAATTTCAGAGGCTAGAGCCTAAATTCTAGTTCTCTTCAAATTCCAACTCTCTTCTTGAGGCTAAAGTCTAAATTCTAATTCTCTTCAAATCCTGAGGTTGGAACCTAGGTTCCGATGCTCACCTCAAATCCAGAATTTCCACGAAATCCCTCTTAAAATTAATCATGAATCAAACTTCAATCGGAATTGAAACTCAAACCAAAAATCCAAACTCACACATTAAAACTTGAAACAGAAAATGAAACGAATCTAAAATCAAATCTCTCTAGATCTTGTGATCTAGAATTCACTTCCCTTTCTCTTCCCCAGCGAGAGTTCTGGAATCTTCAGTCTTGGAGATTTACCTGATACTCCCCAGGAAAAATTTTTTGTACTTCATTCTAAGTGTGTCACTTAGACGTCTATGTTGGTTCTGTTGATCTTTTCGGTCAACACCAATACGCGCGGTGTGCTTGGTTAGCACACCACACCTATTGGGGGTCCATTTGTTGACCTCATTTTTTATGAGGTCTTTTCTCTTCTCTCTCCTTAGTGCTTAGGATCTAGCCGTAGGACTTCTCCTTGACTATCTTAGAGGACTAGAAATGGGACCCATCACTTAGAAAATCAAACACTTCTTGGCTCCCTTCAAACGCCACAAGTTTGATTTTAAACCCCTAAGCCACTTGGAGGGTTGAAATCAAATGTGGGGGTTTAAGGGATGAGTTTCCTATAGGACTCTTTGGCCTTAGGATTACCCTGGGTGGCCTGGTCTGGTGAGGGTAAGCTTGTGCACACCACACTCCCACAAACACATTCCAAACCCTAAAACTACCTTTAACCAATTTACTCCCTGACTCATGTAGGTAACTCATATGGATGGACCTTGACTTCTAGGCCACTGGCTAAGAGGGTTGGGAACAACATATTGAGTGCCTAAAATGAGTCCTCTCATGGCTTTCGTGGGCTTAATATGGCTTCATGACTCAATCAAGATGATTTCATTTCCCTCACACATGATCAATCTTCATTTTTCCAAAATTTCAATTTTTGACCCCGGGGACCCTAAACCCACCAAACCTAACAAATGCCCTTGAAGTAACCCAAAATTTGCAAAATTGCCTAAATTACCCAAACTTCCTCAAAACCAATCCTAAACATTTCCCCCCACTCAAATTGACCATCCATTGCCAAATATACCAAAAATTCCAAAAATACCCCCCAATACCCTCTAAATACCCAAAATACCTTTTTAACTCAAAATTCCAAAATTCAGAAAATTCCCAGAAAATTCCAGAAAATCCTAAATATTGCCAATTTCATTTTGTTAAACTACACCATAAGCTAATTTTGTTAATTTAACCAACTATTATCAAAACCCCCAATTTGACATATTTTTAACCTAAATGGACCCAATGTCCAACCAAACCACTCCAATTGACCTCAATTTTGATTCACTTCAATTCTAAACTTCAATTCAATATCCCCAATAACAATTTAGACTAAATCCAAGCCCAATTTGATGAACATGTGGATCCAATTTCAATTTGATGCTTAAAGCCCAATTTTGGCCCATGACCAAAACATAGCCCAAACCAACCCAACTTAACACCAATTAGCCCCAAATTTTTTCCTAAGCCTTCCTAACATCAACACAAACAAAACACTAACTTGATTTGCCCCAAATTTGAACCTAAACTCCACCCAAACTTAAACCAAAACCAAAATCTACTAAATTGGCCTAAACCCAAACCTAACCCAAATAGGCCCAAATCCCTAAAACAAAACCCAACCAAAATTGAAAACTCTTTGTAACACTCCCATAAATATTTCCCAACATTAATTTTACATTAAAACCAATATTAGCCCAACCTTAGCCCAAGATAGCCCAAGTTAGACCTTTTTGGCCCATTTTGAACCCATTATCAAAAAGGCCCAAATTGAACCCATTTCAACTCTAAATGACACCAATCCTTTTTTAAATCACTCATGATACATCCCTAAACTAAACCTACATTTATTTTGCATGGTCCTTCACAAAAATTTCATCAAAAAGCCCATTTTTTAAAATCTAAAAGTCCACTTTCCTAAAGACTTTAAAAGCCCATTTTCATCAAATTTAAAAGGCCCAGAACTTATTCTAAAGCCCATGTGAAATTCTCATCATTGAAATCATCCCTGAGTCCTAAATCAATAATCAAATGATTCCAAATCAAGCCTCATGCCAATTTCCCCTAAATCCATCAAAATAACCAAAATCCATTTTCATGAAATTGAGCCAAGCCATGGGCAAGTCATAGGCTAGGCATGAAGCCATCTTTAAGCCCCATGCAAGCCATGTGAATGGTGTTCATGTGACCATAACATATTGGGCAAAAGGAGGGGGGCCTTTAATGATTCCATTAAGAGTGATTAAACTTTTTCATGCTTCCCCTAAACCATGCTTAAGCTTAAATATGCCTAAGTGGTGACTTCTCCCCACTAAGCTAGCTGACTTACCTGATTCCCTTCAGCCCAAATCAGACCTTGGTGGGTGCACCAAGACCATTTCCATGGGTTGACCAAACCAAGTCCAAAAGAGCCCCTTGCCCATTCCATTTTGAATCAAGCTCTTTACACATGGCTAACCCCCACTGATTGCACAAAACTCAACCCCTGGACTCACTGAGTCAAGATGGTGACCTGACCCTGCCGACCAGACGCCTGGATCGCTAGAAAACACCATCGCCGAGAGCCTTATTTGGATTCAAAAGTTTAAATTGACCTAGCTGAGCTGTCCCAACACAATTGGACTCCATGGTTGTTCTTCCCTTACATAGAGCAGCTGATCCCAAGCCCTAACGCCCCCTGGGAAGCCCTACAACCATGCCTATTTAAACCCACCACCTTCTCGGCCAAACAAGGTGATGAACCAAAGCTTAAAAAAACTCTGCTAAAATTGCTCTAGGACCTTCTCCTAACCCAGAGCAATTGATCCCCAGTGTCCCTTAACCCTAATCCCCATTAACAGAGCTCAATTTCTCAGTAAAAAATCCACCCAAAAACCAGGACAACTCTAAAACCTCCACCAAAATCAAATTAAACTCACCCACACCTGCACAAGACCTAGATAAGGAGTTCCCCAGTGAAAGCCCCCTCACCAGAGCCGACCATCCTCTCTATCGGCCAAGCTTTGAAATCGGCCTTGGTCACTTTCATACCTAGGCAATTCCCCAGAGCTAGAGACTTCATCTGGACCTTCCTTGGGTGCGATCGAAGGTGCCACAACTCTCTGATTGAAGCTTCACTTCTCAAAGCCAAGGTATGGACCCCTTCTTTCTCCCGAGCTTCCAGCGATTCTCTATTTTTTTGGACTTAATTTCATAGCCTATAAACCGTATGGATGTGTTCGTCTCCTCAAGACGAATCCATAGAGCATAAGAACATGAAAATCCATTGAGAAATGAGAGAGATCTTAGGGTTTGAATGTGGACGGCTCTTGGGACACACCAGCGGAGACGATGATCGGCCACCGTTGGATCGAGCGTGTATCGACTGGATGGTGCAGATCGCGTCGGACGAGTGAACGGGACATGAACCGCGGCCCCCGGAGAGCTGAGTCAAATGGCGGCGTCGAATAGGGAGGCGACGCGTGGGCTTTCGGAGCTACCGAGGATGAGTCAGCGCCGCGTGGATAAGTAGATAAATAGGGTTTTTTTTATTTATTTAATTACCCAGAACTTCAAAAATCCATAAATTTGCATAAAAAATCATAAAAATAAACTAAAAATACCCTTTCGCTCAGTGAACAGAGGAGAATAACGTGAAAAAAGAATTGAGTTAATTTGATGAATATTTTATTTTTAATTAATTATTTACTGATTTCAATGTTTTAATTCTCCATTTGCATAGACAATCCACCATGGCATGAGACCATAGGGCTTTTGTAGCCTCTGATCTTAAGAACATTCCCTGAATTTTCCAAGGTCAAAGGCCACCTCTATGGCAAGTTATTGATATTCCAAGTTTTTGTGCCTGTTTTGGTATTTCAATTCTAGTAATTATCATGTTGCTTAGAAAATTCTAAGAAAATTTAGAGAGGTATCTTAGGACCAAAGGACCCTAGGAAAATTATGGTTTGAGTTGATTCATTAAGAATGACCCTAATTGGCTTAAATACTCAAAATTGAATTTAAATTAATTAGGATTAACCACACATCAAAATCACTTAAAAATATTTCTCCACTGGTTTTTAGGAAGAGGGACCTCACATAAAAATTTGAAATCATTTGGAGTTGATTAGCCCCACTAAATTGACTAATTAAGTTACATGACCAAAATTAAATTTTAAAAATTCATAACTCCAAAAATTACATTTAAAAAATTCACCAGAATTATTTTGGGGCTTCCTAGATGTTAGGAGAGTCTAGGAAAATTAAAATTAAAATTTTCTAAAAATTTTCATTTTTAATCATATTTTAATATTTTAATAATTAAAAAATAATAAAAATCATAAAAATATTAAAAACCATAAAAATGTCATATTTTGATTCCTAATCACTTAGGAACAAACCAAATATTTTTCCTAAGTTTCTAGTTTAAGATATTGAATTTTAAAGGCTTAAAACAATTTTTCATATTAAAAAATGAATTTCCTTACATTTTCACTAAATTAATTCTAATAAATCAAAGAAAAATCATAAAAATATAAAATGTTTTTGTCTGAACTCTTTGATATCAAAGAGATTTATGAAAAATATAAAATCCTTTTTTCAACTTTAATTTTCTTTTATAATTAATTAAATTTCCAAAATTCAAAATATTTATAATAAATAAAATATAATTTAAAAAATCAACAAAATTGGACCAAGTGGTCCTCTGATCAGAAGGAACATCCCATAATTTTCTTAAGGATAGAAACCTTGGCTTGGTCATGTTGTTAAATTTCCATTGAAAATCACTATTTTTCATTAAGATAATTATATAAATTAAATTAAATTCAAAAAAATCACATTTTCTCCTCGAAATGTTATAATTGACATGTGAGTAAAGTGACAAAAAAATTTCAAGCTCATTTGAGCTCAATTTGATGAGTTATGAAATAATTTGGCTTAAAAGGACATAAAGGTAATTAATGAATTTTATCCCTAAATAATATTTAGGTTTAATCAAGGGGAGGGTAAAATATCTGATTTTAAAATTTTCATTAGATGATTGAAACCTAGGGAATTAAGGGGTAGAAACCCATTAATCATCTTGAAAATATTTAAAGTAAATTTTAATTTATTAAACAATTTGAATTTTGGAAGAATAAGTTAAAATTTGGATTATTAATATTAGGGATATGATTTAAGAAGATATCAATTCTTTAATTTAAAATCCCTAAATGAATCACTTTAATAATATTCAACTTTTAATCAAACTCAAAAATGAGAATTGAAATTAATAATTAAATAATTAAAAGGAAAATAAACCTTAATTAAATTAAAAGCTTAAAATACTAAGTGATTTGATAATCAAATAGAAATAAATTTAAAACATTAAAATTAATTTGAAATCACTTAAAAAAAGAAAATCTAAAACAAACTTGAAACATCAAAATCAACCTAAAAAATAATCCATAATTAAAGAAAATCAAACCAATTAAAAAAATTAACTTAAAATATTTCAATTAAATTAAAATTAAATCATTAAAATCTAAATTGAATAGTCTAAACACCTCTTTCAACCCAAATTAATCTAATACATTGAGATCATTTAAAATATAAAGTTTTGATTAAATTAAAACAACTTGAACACTATTCCAAACTTAAAATTATTAAAATTTCATAACTAAATTAAACCATTTTAAATCATCAATTCCAATTTTAAATCACTAAAATCTTTAATAAATTAATTTGCCCTTAAAGGCTTTCGTTATTATAACTCTTAAACGGAGCATTAAGTTAAATGTCACTTTACTCATAGGATAATTAAACATCCTAATTCACTGAGCAAGAAGAAAAATTCAACTAAATTCTTGGGTGATTAATTCACTAGTAAAATAAAATTCATTTGGACTCAAAATAATCTCAGAAGTATTGAAAAGATGTTTAGGACTCGTCCTAAACACTTTCTCAATACGATGAGGTGTTTTAGAAGAACAACTGAACTTAATTGTTCTTTGATGAAGAAAATCATCCTTAACAAAACAAAAGAACCTAGACGTCATAGGAATTGACTAGCTTCAGGATTAGGACTTTGGTAGACAACCAAAACCTTCCCTTAGCTTTACTTAGGTTTTTTTCTTGCAAATTATATAAATGTCTTAACATGTGCTTTAAGTGTAGCTTGGAATGACGGGAAGACCCTCCAGGTATGCTTTTATTTTATTGTAAGTTACTTACATGTACTGAGCTTTACTTTTCTTGCATGTTAAACAAGATTGTTACTTGAAAATTGAAACCTTTAGGATAGCCACAAATCTGAAACCCAAAACTAAATTAAAAGTCACAACAAGATAAAATTCACCACCACAATATTTCAAAATATTAAACAACTCAAAATTTAATAACAAATATAACACAAAACTACAACTATAACCAAATTAAAACGTCTTGTTGGATGATCGGGAATACCTCGGATGATGTAACTTACGTGTTGCTAACGGGATTTCCCATGGTCTAAATGAAAGTGTGGAACTCATTAGTTGAGTTTAGCAAATTCATTTGGACTAAGTGAATCAGATAAAAATAACGGTGCCTGATTGATGGAACCGTGGGTCTTAACCGGTGTTGTTATAAACAATTTTAAGATTCCCCTAATAAAACATAAAAGACATTTGAACTTTAAGATTTCTCTAAACCAAAAAACTTCTCTCATCTCCTGAATTTCACTTTCTAAAACTAGACCTCTGCAACGACAAGGAGCTTGGAGCATAGTGGGCAGCACGGCCATCGTCGTCAGCAAAACTGGAATCTACATTAGCAAAACCTTTCGTAGTTTTAAATAACCAAGTCATAGGATTTCGAGGTAGTTCACCTAGTGCAGCATAAATCCTCAACTCTTCATTAGGCATTTGCATAATAATGTTATGTAAATGAAGCCCTAACCGGTCTTAGGACTCCGAGGTAGTCATTTGGTACGACCTAAGCCCTCACAACTTCGAGGCTATTTGTATGATTGTCATACGAATATAAGTCCTAATTAATTAAAATTGGCAGGATTGAAACATTAAACATACTCTTAAATTGAAGCCAAATAAGAGGATATTTTGGAAAGTTTCCATGATTCTTCTTGGATCCTCAGCTTCTCCTACTTCTCTTCCTTTGGACTCCTAAAATTAATTGTTCCAAATTTGAGCTAATCCCTCTTAAAATTCCAAAATTTAATCCTTTGAAAACCTTAAACTTTGAAATTCTTGAGAGGAAAACCACTGATCATTATCGAGAGTTTTCTTAAATGATTCCCGTCATTTAAGATGTAATTAACTATAGGGGCTTGCCCTTATAGGGAACTTTAAGAACCCAGGTAATATAAACCTTGCTTAATACATTTATATTAAGCAGGGGAACTTGTCGGCTTATAAAATTGGTTCGCAGACCAAACGGATGTCACAAATCTTCTAGTTTATTTAATCGATCCCCATCATCAAGCAGTATGTCTATTCTTCGGGATAGTTAAATGGTTTGTGATGTGGTGCTCGTTTGTATAAACTGTTTGGGATGTGAGATCGGTTTGATTGCACATCTTAGAATTTTCAAACTTAAAATTATTTTAAAAATCAAATGCTACTTTATAAATTATATGTATATATATATATATATATATTTAAATTAAATTTAAAATCTAAAATTCATCGACAATTTCTGTAGGCGATCCCCTTTTTCAAAACACATAACCTAAAAATATGCCGACATACCCTTACTTGGTTCTATAAAGAACATAGGTTAATTAGAAATTTTTATCATTTTGAACATGGTTTGGCAGGGAAGATACCAGTCTCTCACTCTAGATTTCTCTCGATTCACACCAACTGGTGGCTAACTTCTCATAACAAAACTCAAAACTTCAAACCAAATTAAGGGATTTTAGTCTGTCACTCTAAAATCCACTAATTTTACTCCCTTCCAAAATAATATATTCTATTATTACATTCAATTATAGGGACTACAATTCTCACCCATATAATTACATGTGATACTTACTAACTTTTATGAGACAATACTGCATTGGATCTTACATAATCTCAAGAAACTCTACAACTTAACAGGCCAAATTAAGAAGTAAACAAAGTTTTCAGAATCAATCTTCACAATTTCTTCCAACTTTAAACACTTATGATTTCCACAAAAATTCTCCATAAACTAATTACTTCTCTATTTAAGAAAGAAAAAGATAAAGTAAACTACTCGGAATGGATTGAGAAAATACAAAAATACATTGATTTGAATTTAAAAACCATAAGAAAAACAAAAAACAAAAACAAGTATTAATTAAAAAACTAAATGTAAGAACAAAAGTAAATACTTATCTGAAAATTTCCTCCACAAGACTCAGGAAGTTCCTCTGAAACTTTAACTCTTCACTAAACTACTCCTCAGAGCGGATCTCCCAACTTTGATGACTCAGAATAAACTTCAGACTTCAATAACAACTAAAATAAAAGAAAGAAAAGAAGTGGGAAGAAGAAGACTTCACTCCGACCCTTTTCTCCTTTATAATCTCTACTCCTACTCTTAATAAAAACTCTCACAAAATAAAAGTAAAATACTGTAACAACTCTCTTCAAAATGCAAGTGAAAGAGCCTCTTTCTACTCTACTCCTACTCCAAATAAAAACTCTCTTCAAAATACAAAGGAAGAGCACTTAGTCATTCCTAAGTCTCTCTTTAAAAATTAAACGAAAAGGTGACTTTGTGTATCTTCAAATGTGTCTAGATTCAACGTATCCACCAAAGAATGCACCCCTTCATTCAAACTTGTCGTCCAAAGGAAGTTATGGAAGTTACCACAAAGAGTTGCATCCCATCCCCTTTGAAATTGGGGCCAAATTTTTTTAGATTTTGATTTTTAACTGTGGCGGCTAAGCGCCGGCCCAGGGCGCTTAGCCGCGAGTGCCCAAAATTTTCATTTTTTATTTTTTTTGCTCCAAATTTGATTCAATTTTGCTCCTTTCATCATGACTATCCATTTTCATCATACCTGCACGATTAACACAAAATACCTTCTATTAAAGTGCAATATCATTAAAAATAGGTATAAAATTGTTCATAAAAATAGTATATATTTTAGGAGTAACAAAATCCCCCAAACTTAACATGTTACTTGTCCTCATGTGATAGTTAATCTCATAGAACATTTTAGCATGCAAATTATGTAATGAGTTTCTTAGGAAGATAACGAAATTTTATTCTAGAAATGGAATAATCCAATTTAGAAAAAATTTCAGTAATTAAAACCAACTTAAAGTTTAGAAAGTTCTTAAGTAAAGGAAAATGACAAATATAAGTTTCTATTTAATTCATAAATAGTTGTAGATTTTTCAAAATATAGGACTCAAACACTTATTTTTCTCACTTAAAAATCTTTATTTGAAAATAATTTTACTTACTATATTATAACTTTAAGCTTTAGACTTTTTTTTGAACTTATATCTTAAACTTTAGGTATGAAACCAATTTTTGATTAGACCCTTAAAACCTTAAGCTTCTCCTACCTTTTCATATACTATTTCTCACTTTTTCTTTTCTTTTTCTTTTTTTATCTTTTTTTTATATAAGGCAAGGATTACTATATCTGGGTAGGCCTTTAATGATTTTGAATTCCACCCTTCCATTTAAAATAAAGGTCAGATATACATCTTTCACTTAAAAATCATAATAATAATATTTGAAAATTACTCTTCAATAAAAGAAATTTAAGCTTTGAAGAATAAAAGTCAAATATTCTATTTATCCAAAAATACAAAACTTCTTACTAAAGATAGTTTAACTTTATTTAACACCTCTTCATTAAGAGAATTTTAACTTTAAGTTTTTTCATGATTACTATAAATTTTAACTAAATTCTTTTATTCATTTCTATATTCATAATTTTTGTTCCCTTAATATAACTTCATGTACATAATTGTTCTCAATCAAAAATAAGATTTATTTTAAGTATTCTTGAGAATCAAATAAAATTTTAGTTTTTTGAAAATCTTTGTTTTTAAAATCCCCCCCCCCAAAAAAAACTTTAATTTTTAGTTAAGATAAAACATTTAAGTATAAGGAATGATACATGAGTGAGAAATAAAAACTGACATATCATGCTTGCAGGAATTTTTAATATCCTAATATGCAAGTATAACAATTTAAATAACAGGAGTAAAAATGAAATCAAATTTAGTTTTTCAGAACAATTTTTATACAAAGAAAAGTAAAAAATTCAAAAAGACTTCTACAGTAGTGGAGGTTTCCAGAGCAAATACACACCAACTAAAATAACACACTGATACAAATAACAGATGATAGTGGAATTTTAAAAATTTTAAACAAGTAGTTTCCTAAGTAGAAGTTCCCAATAGTGGTTTATAATCTCCCAATAGTTTTTGAAATAAAGTACACACTACTAAAAACTCTGACATAACATACACATAAAAACATTTACTATTACACATTACTACCACAAAGCAACTTATAAAACATCATTACAACAAGAATAATACATCTGAATATGCCTAACAGAAAAAATAATACAAATCACAGTCTACATACTATCAAGGTTCACATCATAACACAATGATCAAACTAAATAATAAACAAAACACACATCAGTACATCAACAACAACACTACAACGAAAACAAATAACACAAATCTACTCATAATCCTCATCATCATCATCATCATCATCATCATCCTGCTCGTTCCAATCCCTAGATGGCACATAAGGTATGTAGAATGGATGAGGGGCATCTCAGCACTCTGATCACCTCTAATCAGTCTATCCAAATATTGCTGATAGCTTTCTTCATACTCATCATGTTTCACAATATATCTTTCCACATTATCCACTTTACCATCAATATCTCTAACATGCTCACGAGAAAAACTCACTTTCTTCAAAATCTTTCTTAACAAACTAGTCTTTGAATTTGTAGATGATGAAGCATGTGAAGTAGTAGCACGAGAAGTAGATGCAGCAGAAGCAGAAGTAGTAGAAGCCCTAGCAAATCCTCCTCTCCAACCAAACTCTGAATGTACAGTGTAAGCACCAACATTGACACTCGTAATTGGTCTCAATAGCTAAAGTACATCTTCCCAGGTTTCAAACTTCACTCCAGATCGTTCACATAATGAATGAATCAAGGAAGGAAATCTCATACCTTCAGTAGTGGTTGATCTAGCACAGTTCAAAACATAATCATAAATTATACCTCCAATGTCAATAAGCTTCCCTTACTGAATGCAATGGTTCAACACAGCTCTTTCTCTCGTTACTTCACTAGTATGACTCGAAGATAACAATTTAGATAAGATAAGATAATGCCACGCCTTTGAATTGGCATTCAATTTAGAAGCAGGAAAGCTCACTCTTCTATCATTTGTTATTTTCCATAATCCTCTTCCATCAGTCAGAAATTCCATGATGTCATCTAATTCTCCTTCCGTAGGATGATAGTTAGAATAAAAACAGAACATGTCAGGAGGTAGTCCATAAAAAGTGTTGATTGTCCCAGAAGAAAAGTTGACCTCATGCCTCCTAACCATCATATGATTCTCTTTTGCAGCAAGAAAATTTGCATAAATTTCTCTGACCACAGAAACAACAGGAACAGCGTAGAAGCAACAGTAATTCTCTCAGTTCCTTCTAGCAATCATATCTTCAATTACTTCTCCTGGCTTACTAAACACACACTCAGGAATCAACTTACGTGACTGTAGTGCGTCAACGTATCTTTCCTCAGTCCTCGTGCTCACAAATTTGTCAGAATCAAATCTGGCCTTTTCTCTCGCACGCTTTGACTTTAGAGCCATCTCTAAACATTCACGAAAAATTGACCATAAATTCCAAAATCAAACTAAACTTGCTAAATTATCTTCCAAAAGATATTTTCACTAAATCCAAGCAATTTCTCAAGTTTTTCCTCAAATTTTCACCATGAATAGTGATTTTAAGATTTTCCAAAATGTACTTAAAATACAAGGTGAAAATCAAAAAATTTTACTTAGGAGTAGTGCTCTTACCTCAAGGAATCCAAATCTAATAATTTTTTTTTGAGATCGGCTCTTAAATGATCCACAATATGATGCCCTAGGCTCCTCTTTCGCGATAAACCAAAGGTTGAAGACAATGGGGTGGTTTAAAAATGGCAATTTTTGGGTTTTTAACTGCTGGGAACTAATTTTCGCGAACTAGCGCTTAAGCGCGAACCCCTCGGCGCTTAACCGCAAAATCTGGTGCTTAGCCGCCAGTACCCAGATTTTCACAATTAAGGTATATGCACTAAATCACTTTGCTAATCACCCTTAATTACTCTAGAATAATTATTTCTCCCCACATAATTCTTCCAATATTCCCAATCAAAATATAATATCCATTGATTCCACACAAATTTCACACAAACACAAACTTATATTAAAACAAACATAACACTTAATACATCTCTAGAATTTCTATCCAAACATAAAGGATGAAATTCTCTAAATACAAGAGACTTTAATCTCAAACTGATAAGTATACATCTCTAGGATGTAACCATCACATCATCAGGCTTAGTTAATACTTAAATATAAACACTAAACACACCAAACATAACACACATGAACACTAAACATAACACATAAGAACACTAAACAGATAAGAAAAAAGCACTCTTAATTCCATTCTCCATTAGGCAGATTATATCCCGAATCATTATGATTCTCATTTGACCTTTCTGAAATATAAATCTGATAAAATGAGTGATAATTGTTCATCCTTAAATCATCTTCTTCAATCCATTTGTTCTTCAGAAACATCTCCTTATCCGCTTCTTCCACATACCTGGAATGACTGAATTGCATCTTGAGTTGCCATCCCATGTGCTCCAAATGTCAGTTACTTTCATGGTTTTTTGTTTCCATTGAAGTCACTCGGGCTTCAATTTTTGCAATTATTTCAGCAATCCCTTGAATATTAACAGTGAAAAATCCATTGAATAACTCTTTAGCACTGTCACTAACGAACTTATTCTTGTCAGAATCTTGCTTCTTCTTAATCTCATTCTCCCAGGAAGACATGATGCACTCAAAACTCTCTTCTTAAGACTCAGAAATGAAAATAGGACTTGGGGCAAGTGTTTGTCTTAAACCAGGTCCTTTTTATAGACTTGGGAAGTACTAAAACTGCCCCAAGATGTTTTAAAACTCCAAAATAACTTCCAAAACCACTCCTCCATGACTAGGCTTCTAGAACCTCATTTTTCACGTTTTTTATAACTGCGGTGCCTAAGCGCCAACCAGTCGGCGCTTAGTCGCAAGTGCTCAATTTAGCACAGGTCTGCTAAATGTCCAAATTTTCATTCTGACTTCTCTAAATCATCAATTAAGAAAAATAAACTCTATTATAGTTTAAAAACTCCAAATTATTACAACTAAAAACATAAAAAAAACCAAACCAAGCAAACAAAGCACACAAAACAAACATAAAGCAAAGCACACCGATAATTATGGGGTTCCCTCCCACAAAGCGCTTGTTTTAACGTCTTCAGTCTGACATACCCAGAACTCATTCTAAGTGACCCAACATCAAATTATTATCATATTTAGATTTATTGACTAAAAAATATGGTTTAAGTCTATGTCCGTTAACTTTAAATATTTTTCTAGTCTTAGGATCTTGAATATGTACAGCTGCATAAGAATAAACTTATATCACAATAAATGGACCCATCCACCTGGACATAAGTTTTTCAGAAAATATTCTCAATCTAGCATTATACAGAAAATCTTTTTGTCCTGGTACAATATTTGTAGTAAGAATCTTCTGATCATGCAATAACTTCATCTTTTCCTTATAAATTTAGCATTTTCATAAGATTCATTCCTTATTTCTTCAAGCTCATTCAATTGCAATAATCTCTTTCTAGCAGCATCTTTCAAATTATAATTGAACTTTTTAATAGCCCAATATGCTTTATGCTCAAGTTCAAAGGTAAATGACAAGCATTTCCAAAAATCAGCTTATTTGGGGATAATCCTATAGGTGTTCTATAAGCAGTCCTATAGGCGCACAAAGCATAATCCAGTATGATTGATCAATACTTTCTATTTGGATTAACAGTTTTTTCCAATATTCTTTTAATTTCACGATTAGATAATTCAACCAAACCACTTGTCTGCGGATGATAAGTAGTAGCAATGTGATGATTAATATGATATTTCTTTGCTAACTTCCCAATAATCGCATTTCTAAAATGACTTCCCCCATAACTTGGTATTCCAAATCTGCAAAATATATTCTTTTCTAAAAACTTTGCAACACTTTGAGCATCACATCGAGGTAAAGCAATAGCTTCAATCTATTTGGAAACATAGTCTACTGCTATCAAAATATAAACATTTCCGAAAGAGGAGTAAATGGTCCCATAAAATCTAGTCCCCAAACATCAAATATTTCAATTTCCAACATATAATTGAGGGGCATCTCATTTCTTCTAGAAATATTGCCTACACGCTGACATCTATCACAATTTTTAATATAAACATTCACATCCTTAAAAATTGTAGGCCAATAAAATCCCGATTGTAATATTCTATATGCAGTCTTATCACTTCCAAAATGTCCCCCTAATCGAATCATGACATTTTTGAATAATTTCATAAGTCTCTTCCAAAGGTACACATCTTCGAATTATAAGATCCTTTCCTTGTTTATATAAAAATGGGTCATCCCAAAAATAAGTCTTAGCATCAGACATAAATTTCTTCTTTTCGTGGTATGTCAAGCCATAGGGTGTAATATTACTAACAATAAAGTTTACTATGTCTGCATACCACCGAATACGCCTTTCTTTAACAGTGAACGTTTTTCATCAGGAAAATGTTTATTAATTTCTTCAATATCACAGAGAGATTTTTCAATTTCAAGCTTGCAGCAATTTGATTATCAGAACCCTTCTTATCTAATATGTCAAAATCAAATTCTTGCAAAAGAATAATCCATCTTATCAGACTCAGTTTTGCATCATTTTTCTTCATTAAGTATTTAATAGACCACACATTTTGTTCCAGTTAAATATGATCGAAATTTATCAAAGGCAAATACAATAGCTAATAACTCTTTCTCAGTAGTAGTATAATTAATTTGAGCTTCATTAAGAGTTTTACTAGCATAATAAATTACTTTGAAAATTTTATCAAATTTCAGACCTAAAACAGCACCAATAGCATAATTTCTAGCTTCACACATTAATTCAAAAGGTTTTTCCCAATTTGGTGAAATTATTACAGGTGCAGTGATTAATTTTTCTTTTAATGTTTCAAAGGCTTTACGACAGTCATCATCAAAATTAAAAATTGCATCCTTTTCCAGTAAACGACATAAAGGTTTTGTAATCTTTGAAAAGTCTTTGATGTAATGCCTGTAGAATCCAGCATGTCCTAAAAAACTTCTAATTCCCCTTAGGCAAGGTAAATTAGATATAACTTGAATTTTTGCAGGATCTACCTTCAAACCTTTCTCTGCAATCCGATGTCCCAAAACAATTTCTCCTGCTACCATAAATTGGCATTTTTCCCAATTAAGGACCAAATATTTTCTTCACAGTGTTTTAAAACTTTAGATAGATGTTATAAACATGATTCAAATGAAATTCTAAACACTGAAAAGTCATCCATAAAAACTTCAATCTCATTTTCAATTAAATCACAAAAAATAGCCATCATACATCTCTGGAATGTAGCAGGGGCATTACATAAACCAAAGGGCATTCTTCTAAAAGCAAACATACCATAAAGACTGGTAAACGTAGTTCTCTCTTGATCCTCCGGAGCAATTTGAATTTGGTGGTTACCAGTATATCCATCCAGAAAATAAAAGTATTTATGCCTGAACGAGTCTATCCAACATTTGATCTAGAAAAGGGAGTGGAAAATGATCTTTCCTTGTGGCAAGATTTAATTTTCTATAATCAATGCATATTCGTCGCCCTGTAACTTGTCTTGTTGGTATCATTTCATTATTTTCATTAACAGTCACAGTTACTCCTCCTTTCTTAGGAACACAGTGAATATGACTAACCCTTGCACTATTTGAAATAGGGTAGATTATTCCAACATTCAACCATTTTAAAATTTCTTTCTTAACAACGTCTTTCATGATAGGATTTAATCTCCTTTGGGGATCAGCCCGTGGTTTGCAATTATCTTCGGTAAGAATTCTGTGCATACAAATTAAAGGACTGATTCCTTTAATAACAATAATTTTCCATCCAAAGGCTTTCTTGTGCTTCTTCAAAAGTTCAAGCAAACTCTCTTCTTCTTTTATAGTTAATTGAGAGGAAATAATAATAGACAAGGTTAAGGATTCACCTAGAAAAATATACTTCAAATGATCAGGAAGCATTTTTAGCTCATGTATAGGAGGTTTTTCAATTGATGGACAATAAGATTCATCTTTTTCAGTCATATCCAACAATTCAAAACTTTCATGAACATACTTTAAATCTTCCTCTTGAAAATCTTCAGAATCAAATAACTCCTCTTCTTGCTTATATTCTCATTCTTCTCTTTCAGCTTTCACTTCATAAGTTGATTTGAAATGACATTCACTTAAATATTCAATAACATCCATCCTATAACACTCATCTTCTTTACCTCTAGCAGGATATTTCATCGATTTGAAATATTAAATGTAACAGTTTGATCATTAACCCTCATCGTTAATTCCTCTTTTTACACATCTATCATGGCTCTTCTTGTAGCTAGAAAAGGTCTCCCCAAAATTATGGGTATCTCTTTATCTTCCTCCATATCCAAAACAATTAAATTCACAGGAAAAATAAATTGATCCACTTTTACCAAAACAACTTCTATAACTCCTTTAGGATATGTGATCGAATGATCTGCTAATTGTAGAGTTACAGTAGTTGGGGTTATTTCTCCTAGTCCCAGTTTATTGAATATTGATAGAGGCATAAGGTTAATGCTTGCACCCAAATCACATAAAGCTTTTCCACATAATCTTTCTTCGATTGCACATGGAATTGTGAAACTACCAGGATCTTTAAGCTTTTCAGGAAGCTTTTTCTGAATTATCGCATTGCACTCCTCACTAAGTGCAACAGTCTCATTTTATTCAAACTTCCTCTTTTTTATTAAGAATATCCTTCATAAATTTTGCATAGCTTCGCATTTGTTCTAGGGCTTCAGCAAATGGAATATTAATGGTAAGTTTCTTTAATATCTCCAAGAATTTTGAAAATCGCTTATCCAACTTTTGTTAACAAAGTCTCTGAGGAAATGGAGGTGGTGGTGTTTCTAAATCAACCTTAGGTGGAGAAATAGGTCTTTCAAAACCTTTTAGAGCGTCCTCTTTAAGTCTTTCAATCTCTTCTTTCTCTACTTTAGTTTCTTTTTGAACTCCACCTTCTAATTCTTTTCCACTTCTCAGTTGAATTACTTTTACTTGTTCTTTATTCTTTTCTCTTGGATTCACTTCAGTATTACTTGGAAGCATTCCTTTGGATTTATTACTTAAGGCATTTGCAATTTGTCCCAATTAATTTTCCATATTTTTGATGGTTGCTCCTTGAATTTGTAATTTATTTCCCATATGTGATACTACTTCTTCCATAGACAACTTCTCCTTTAATTGTAAAGCATTGTTATAATTAGAAGGTTAAGTTAATCTATTATTATTATTACCTTGGTTTTTCCAATTCCCCACTGGGTTTACTTGGTGGTTCCCCATTGTTGATTAACACCACCCAGATTATTGTTATTCCAGTTAAAATTTGGATGATTCTTCCAACCCAGGTTATAATAATTGGAATATGGGTTGTTAGGTTTGATTATAGCATTCGCGCTTCGGTGACGAATAAGAATCAACCATTTAACCTAATGAATTTTCTTCAATCATGAGATTTGGCTGAGAAAAATTCATCCCAAATAGGTTTATCTTCCTTGATACAGCGACAACTTGATTTGCTAACATTGTAAAAGCATCATTTTCATAAACACTGGCTACCTTTTTAGTATTTAACCTTTCAGAAGGCCATTGAAAATTATTAGTAGCTGTTGACCTCATTTTTGATGAGGTCTTCTCTTCTTCTCTTTAGTACTTAGGATCTAGCCTTAGGCTTTTCCTTTGACTATCTTAGAGGATTAGAATTGGGACCCACCTTTTAGAATTTCAAACCACTTCTAAACTCCCCGCAAACTCCACAAACTCGACCGTAGACCCCTAATCACCTAGAGGGTTGAAATCAAATGTGGAAGTTTAAAGGATGAGTTCCTATGGACTCTTCGGCCTTAGATCGCCTCAGGTAGCTCGGTCCAGTGAAGGGTCGACTTGCACACACACTACACCTACACACTACACTTTCACAAACTTGCTAAAAACACACCCATACCCGACTTGACCTCCCGACTCATGTAGGTGATTCACATGGATGGTCCTTAACCCCTAAGCCCTCGCGCAAGAGGGTTAGGAACAACATAGTGAATGCCTCAAATGAGTCCCTTCATGGCTCATGTGGGCTTGATATGGCTTCATGGCTCAACAAAAATGATTTCATTCCACTTACATCCACCCAATCTTCAATTTTCCAAATTTTCAATTTTTGACCCCGGACCCTACACCCGCCAACCTACCCGAAGCCCCGAAATACCCAAATTTCTCAAAAATTTCCAAATCACCCAAAATTCTCCAAAATCATTCCCAAACATTTCCACATCACTCAAATTGATCATCCATACCCAAAAATATCAAAAATTCCAAAAATACCTCCCAATACCCTCCAAATACCCAAAATACCCCTCCTAGCCAAAAATCCAAAAATTCAGAAAATTCCCAGAAAATTCCAGAAAATCCCAAATATTCCCAATTTCATTTTGTTCAACTACACAATGGGCCAATTTTGTCAATTTACCCTACTTTTGTCAAAACCCCCAATTCGACCCATTTTAACCCTAAGTGAACCCAATGTCAAACCAAACCTACCCAATTGACCCAAATTCTGGTCCAATTCAATTCTAAACTTCAATTCAACATTCCCAACACCAATCTAGACCAAATCCAAGCTTAATTTGATTGACATTTGGATCCAATTCCACTTTTGGCCTTAAAGCCCAATTTGGACCCATGACCCAAACTTAGCCCAAACTCACCCAATTCAACTCCAATTAACCCCAAATATTTTCTAAACCTTCCTTAACATCCCCATAAACAAAACACTAACATGATTTGCCAAAAAATTAGACCCAAATCCCACTCAAATTCAACCCAAAGCTAAAAGGCCCATTTTTGACCTAAACCCAAACCTAACCCAAATGAGCCCAAACCCCAAAATCAAAACTCAACCAAAGCCAAAACCTCTTTTAAACACTCCCATAAACATTTCCCAACATTAATTTTACATCAATTTCAACCCTAGCCCAACATTGGCCCAACTTGGCCCACTTGGACCCATATAGGCCCACTTACCAAATAAACCCAAATTCAAACCAATTCAACTCCAAATCACACCAAATTGACTCCAAGCCCTTCATAGAACATCCATAAACCAATTATGACATTTATTTGACAAGGCCTTTCACAAAATCTTTACCCAAATGCCCATCCTAAAATCAAAAAGCCCATTTCCCTTAAACTTTCCTAAAAGCCCACTCCCTTCAAATTCAAAAGCCCAAATTCATCCAAAGCCCACATGACACTTCCTTTCATCATCCATTTAATCAAAATCACCCCTAAGTTTCAAAATCATCAATTAAACCATTCCAAATCAAGCTTCATGCAAATTTTCACCAAAATATCCAAAATTCTTAAAACCCATTTTTATGAAATCGACCCAACCTTTTCCCAAGCCAAATGGAGCCATGGAGCCATGCACAAGCCATATGCAAGCCATGAGAGCCTCTTTACATGTCACCATGCCATTTTGGGCAAAAGGAGGAGACTCTTTCCTTAATTCCTAAAGGTGATTAACCACTCACATGATTCCCCTTAACCATGCTTATGCCTAATTGTGCTTGGATGGTGACTCGACCCTACCGATTATGCCGAGCCAAATCACTTTTCCCTCAACCAAAACCAGGCCTTGGGTGGTGCACCTAGCCCAAATGGGGGTTGACCCATTTAGGTCCAAATTTAGCCATGCCCCCATTCCATCTAAATCAAACCCTTTACACATGGCCAATGCTAATTGATCGCACAAGCCTCCAGCCCTCGACCCACCCGGACTCGAGAGTGACCCATGCTCGCCGGCCACCGCCCGGGTCGCCGGAAAACACCATGGCCGAGAGCTCACATGTGAGCCAACATTGAAATTCTCCTCGTCGAGCCGCCCCATGCCTAGTGGTCACCATGGCCGTTCTTCTCCTCACCGTAGCAACTCGATCCCAAGCCCTAACTCCCCCGGGAGGCCCTCCACCCTCTCCTATTTAAACTCCACCCCTCTCGGCCATGAGTAGAGCTGAAAACAAAACCTTAAGGAAACTCGCCAAAATTGTTCCGTACTCCTCCCCATACACGAGAGCACTTGATCCCCAAGTGAGATCCCCCGCCATTTCTTCTCTCGCGAGCTCAATTTCGTAGTCGAAATTCCACCCAAAACCAGGACACTTCTCCACGCTGAGCCAATCCCCAAATCGATTGGTTCTACACCTTCACCGCACCAAGGGAAGGTGTCCACCAACAAAAGCCCCATCTCCAGAGCCACCCAGCTTGCTCCAGCCTCCAAGCTTTGTGGATCGGGCTTGGTCGAAATCACATCTGAGACAATTCACTGCACCGTGAGACTTCATCTCGGAGCTTGCTGGGATCCAATCGAAGGTGCAACAACTCTCAGATCGAAGCCACACTTCTCTGAGCAAAGGTATGAACTAATTCTTCATCCCGAGCTTCTGGAGATTCTCCATTTCAAATGCCTTAATTTCAATGCATGATAATCGTATAGATGTGTTCGTCTCTTCAATACGAATCCATGGAGCATAAGAACATAAAAATCCGTCGAGTATCGAGCGAGATCTTAGTGGATTTAGTGTGGACGGCTCTCGGCGAGGACGCTCGGGGATGATGAACGGATGCCGTCCATTTAATACACGCGCGGACGGACGGCTCGGATGGCGTCGGACCGAGAGACCGGTACGAGAATCGCGGGGCCCGGCCGCCGACTCGGATGGCGGCGTCGAACGGGAGCGCGACGCGCGTGAGTTCGGAGATGCCGAGGATGCGCCGGCGCCGCGTGGATAAATAGAAAAATAGTGGTATTTTTCTATTTATTTAATTCCCTAAACTTGGAAAATTCATAACTTTGTGTAGAAAAATCAAAAAATAAAAGAAAAATACCCTCTCGCTCGCTGAACGTAGGAGAAGAATGTGGAAAAGAAATCATTTAATTTCATCAAGTATCTTATTTTTTATAATTTATTTACTCTCTCGCATACATTTAATTCTCCATGCATGTATACAATTCACCATGGCATGAGACCATAGGGCTTTGAAGCCTCCGAATTCGGGAACATTCTCCCGAATTTTCCAAAGTCGAGGCCATCCCTATGAAGAGTTATTGATTTTTCAAATTCATGTCACTGTTTTCGAGTATTTTAATTCTAATAAATAAGCATGTTGTGAAATAAATTCTAGGAAAATTTGGTGATGTTCCTTATGACTCGTAGAACCCTAGGAAAAATAGTGACTTGAGTTAATCCACTCAAAACAACCCTAATCGGCTTAAACACTTAAAATAGGTCTCTAATTAATTAGAGTTAACCATAGATCAAATTGACTTGAAATCAATTCTTCACTGACCTTTAGGATCAGAGGAACCCACCATAAAAGTTTGAAGTCAATCGGACTCTGGTTAGCCCTATTAATCGGGTCGATTAAGCCATTTAGTCATTTTAAACTTTAAAAATTCATAACTTTCAAAATACCTTTCAAAAATTCACCAAATTGGTTTTGGAGCCTCTCTGATATCAGGGGAATTTAGGAAAATTAAAATTTTAATTTTCTAAAAAAGTTGATTTTTAATATTATTTTAATATTTTTAATAATTAAAAAATAATAAAAATTACAAAAATAATAAAATTCACCAAAATGTCACATTTTGAATTTTAATCACTTAGGAACAAACCCCATGTTTTTCTTAGGTATATTTGGTGAGATATTAATTTTTAAAGCTCTAGGGTAATTTTAAAATTAAAAAATGTATTTTCTAGCATTTTCACTAAAATAATTATAATAAATCATAGAAAAATCAGAAAATTGCAAAATTTGCTTCTCTGATTTCCTTGATATCAGAGAGATTTTTGAAAAACATAAAATTCATTTTTTAACATTTATTTTATTTTTAAATTAATTAATACTCCAGAACTTAAAATAATTCTAATAAATAAAATATAATTCAAAAATCACCAAAATTTGGTCCAAGTGGTCCTCTGGTCATCAGGAATGTCCCCTAATTTTCTTAAGGACAGAAACTTTCCCTTGGTCATGTTATCAAATTTTCCTTGAAAATCTCTATTTTCTACTAAAAATAATTATATAAATAAATTAAATACAGAAAAATCACATTTTCTCCTCTCATGTCTTTATTGACATATGAGTGAAGTCACATAAAAATTTCAAGTTCATTTGAGTTCAATTTAGTGAGTTATAAAATTATTAAGCTTAAAGGGTAAAATGGTAATTAAATTTTAACCCTTAATTAAAACTTTAGGTTTAATAAAAAATTAACAAGTAAAATATTTGATCCTAATCTAATTTGGATGATTGAAATTTAAATAATTAAAGGGTAGAAACCCATTGAGCAATTTAAAATGATTAAACCTTAATTAAATAATTGATTAAATTTGGAAGAATAATAAAATTGGAATTATTAAAATAGGGATATTATTAGGAAGAGATTTATTCTTTAATTTAAAAATCCCTAAATTAATCATCTCATTAATATTCAACTCTTAATTAAAATGATAACTCAAATTTAAAATATTAAAAGACTTAATCATTAAACTAAAATTAAATCATTAAACTCTTTCAAAAATTTCAATTAAAATTAAATTAAATTAAATTAAAAATTAAATTAAATTAAGTAAATTAAATTAAAATTAAATTAAATTAAATTAAGATTAAAAGTTGAATTAAATTAAATTAAATTAAATTAAATTAAATAAACAAATTAAATTAAATTAAATGAATTAAATAAATTAAATTAAATTAATAAAATTAAATTAAATTAAATTAAATTAAATTAAATAAATAAATTAAATTAAATTAAATTAATTAAATTAAATTAAATTAAATTAAATTAAATTAAAATTAAATTAAATTAAATTAAAAACTAAATCAAATCAAACTAAATTGAATTAAATTAAATTAAATCAAACTAAATTGAATTAAATTGAATTAAATTAAATTAAATTAAATTAAATTGAATTAAGTTGAATTAAATAACATCACCTAAGACATAAAGAACTCAAAAATAAATCTAAGATAACTCGAACACTATTCCAAACTTAAATCATTAATTTGAACTTAAATTTGAATCACAAATCATTAAATATCATTTTGCCCTTAAGAGCTTTAGTTATCATAACTCCTAAATAGAACATTAAAATGAAATGTTACTTCACTTATAGGACATTCAAATGTCCTAGTTCACTGAGCAAGTTAACAAAACTTGAAAACCTCGGACGATCGATTCATTTACACAATTAAATTCATTTGGACTTAAAACAATCCTAGAGATATTGAAAAGATGTTTAAGATTCTTCTTAAGCACTTCCTCAATATGATAGGATATTTACAAGAACAATTGAACTTAATTGTTCTTTGATGAAGAAAATCGTCTTCAAACCAAAAACACAAAGAACCTAGACGTCATAGGAAATGACTAGCTATAGGATTAGGAATTTGGTAGAAAACCATAACCCTGTCCCTTAGCTTTACCTAGGAACTTGCTTAAATATTCTAATTGTGTTTTAAGTGTAGCTTGGGATGACGGGAAGACCCTCCAGGTACGCTTTTATTTTATTGCGATTTACTTTACGGCAATTTATTTAATTGCATCGCACTTATTTTTCTTGCATGATAAAACAACAGTTGCATGAAAACCTACACCTTTAGGACGAAAACCAAAACTTAAACCCATAACTAAATTAAAAGACACTACAAGATAAAATTCACCTCCACAAAATTTCAAAATATAAGACAACTCAAAATTTAATCACAAATAGAACACAAAACTACAACTATAACTAAATTAAAACGTCTTGTTGGATGATCGGGAATACCTCGGATGATGTAACCTACGTGTTGCTAA
The DNA here is from genome assembly GCA_022702705.1 of Papilionanthe hookeriana x Papilionanthe teres. Classification (NCBI taxonomy): domain Eukaryota; kingdom Viridiplantae; phylum Streptophyta; class Magnoliopsida; order Asparagales; family Orchidaceae; genus Papilionanthe; species Papilionanthe hookeriana x Papilionanthe teres. The sequence goes on from CM040428.1 coordinate 836,314, forward strand.
CGGGATTTCCCACGGTCTAAATGAAAGTGTGGAACTCATTCAGTTGAGTTTAGCAAATTCATCTGGACTAAGTGAATCCGATAAAAATAATGATGCCGGAAGGATGGAACCGTGGGATCTTAACCGGTGTCGTTATAACCAACTTTAAGATTTGTTTTAATTAAAACACAAAACACTTGGAAATTAAGACTTCTCTAAACCAAAACACTTTTCTCATCCCCCGATTTATGATTTCTAAAACTAAACCTCTGCAACAACAAGGAGCTCGGAGCATGGTGGGCAAGCACGGCCATCGTCGTCGCAAAAACTTGAACCTACTTCAGCAAAACTTTCCTAGAATTAAATAACAAAGCCATAGGACTTCGAGGTAGTTTGCCTAGTGCAACATAAATCCTCAACTCTTCGTTAGGCATTTGCATTGCAAATTAAGCCCTAATCGGTTTTAGGATTCCGAGGTAGTCGTTCGATACGACATAAACCCTCACATCTTCCGAGCAATTTGTATGATTCTATCATATAAATATAAGCCCAAATTAACTAAAGTTGGCAAGATTAAAACATTAAATAAACATTAGGACTTTCCTAAATCCAAGCCAAACAATAGGATAGTCGGAAATTACCGAAGTCCGCTTCGAATCCGTAATTTCTCCTACTTTTCTTCCTTTGAATTTCCAAAACAAAATGTTCCAAACTTGATCCATTCCCTATTTAAACCCAAAATTCAATCCTTGAAAACTTAAACTTTGAAATTCTTGAGAGCGAATTATTGATTATTATCGAGAGTTTTCTTAGGTGATTCCCGTCACTTAAGATGTAATTAACTATAGGGGCTTGCCCTTATAGTGAATTTTAAAGAACCTGTGTAATATAAACCCCGTTTAATATTTTCATATTAAGCGGGAATTATGTCGCTTATAAAATTGGTTCACGGACCAAACGGATGTCACAAACCTTTCTAGTTTATTTAATCGAGCCCCATCATCAATCAAGGTGTCTATTCTTCGGGATAGATACACGGTTTGTAATGCGGTGCTCGTTTATATAAACTATTAGGGATGTGAGATCGGTTTGATTTCATATCTTAAAATTTTCAAATTTAAAATTATTTTCAAAATAAAATACTACTTTTCAAATTATTTATTTAAATTAAATTAAAAATTCGCCGACAATTTCGTAGGCGACCTCTTTTCAAAAATACAACACATAACCTAAAAATATGCCGACAGTAGCCATTTCTTCAATTAAAGCATAAGCATCAGAAAATGGTTTAGACATTAATGATCCACCAGCAGCAGCATCGATGATCGATCTAAGAGATCCAACTAATCCATTATAAAAAGTTTGAATTATTAACCAATCTGGTATCGAATGATGTGGACATTTCCTGAGGAGATCTTTAAATCTATCCCATGCTTCATAGATTGATTCCCCTTCAAACTGACAAAAAGATGTTATATCATTTCTTAACTTAGCAGTCTTAGATGGTGGAAAATATTTAGCATGGAATTTTTGTGATAGTTCACCCCAAGTTCTTATTGATCTAGGTGGTAACGAATGTAACCATATTTTAGCTTTATCCCTTAGTGAGAAAGGAAAAAGTCTAAGTCTAATAGCATCATTCGAAACATCATCACATTTTAAAGTAGCATACAATTCTAGAAAATTAGCAAGTTGCAAATTAGGATCTTCAGTTGTTTCTCCCCTAAACTGATTATTAGACAACATCTATATAATAGTAGGTTTAAGCTCCAAAGAGTTAGCAGCTACAGCAAGGTTTTGAATACTACCACGAAGTTCATCTACTTTAGGGTTAACATAATCTCTTAAAGTTCTTAATTTTTTATGGATGCCTACATTTTGATTTTAATGATTTGTAATTTCTTGAATATTTTTATCTTTTTCTGTATTTTTTATTTTTTTATTTTTCTTGATAGTTCTTTATAGTTCAGAATTGTAAGGCACAAGTCCCTCAGAACCTGAACTACACATACAAAAATAAAACAAAACAAAACACAATACACTAATAGAAACAAAGAAAATTTAAAATTTAAAATTTCTTAATTCTCTTTAAAATGCAATCTAATTATTTTTCCCCAGCAACAGCGCCAAAAACCTGATCCCCGCCAGATAAATATATGTGTGCCAAAAAAAACTTCTTGGTCCCGCACCGATATATATATGTGCTGATGATTTAGATATGAAAATTATGATTTTATAATATGGGAGACTACTCAAATATACGTATCGTTTATTAAGTAATATAACTTTTTTAATAGCTTTTGAAAGTATGTCTTGATTTTGAAAAATTTTGAAAGTTGATCTGTCTTTGAAATTTCCTTAATAAAATGTTAAGCAAAAAATTAAAATTATAATAACTAATAACACTGTATGTAAAACACTATTAACTTGAATATCTTTTTCTTTCCTTTTATAAAGTAGTAATAATTATTAAAGTATTATTGTGGAAGTATTTAAATTTGTTGTGACAGATTAGAAGCAAATGTGTTCTTCCCTTACTTGGTTCTATAAAGAACATAGATTAATTTGAAATTTTTATCATTTTGAACATGGTTAGGTAGGTAAGATATCAGTCTCTCACTCTATAGTTCCCTCAATTCCCACCAACTGGGGGCTAACTTCTTATAACAAGACTCAAAACCTCAAACCAAATTAGGGGGTTTGAGCCTGTCACTCTAAAATCCTCTAAATTTACTACATTCCATAAAAATATCTTCTAATATTACATTCAATTATATGAACTACAATTCTCACCCATATAATTGCATGCCATTCTTACTAACTATTATGAGACAATACCGCATTGGATTTTACATAATCTCAAGAAATTCTACAACTTAACAGGCTAAATTAAGAAGTAAACAAATTTTTTAGAATCAATCTTTACAACTTCTTCCAACTTTAAAAACTTATACTTTCTACAACAATTCTCCATAAACTAATTACTTCTCCATTTAAGAAAGAAAAAGATAAAGTAAACTACTCAGAATGCATTGAGAAAATACAATAACACTTTGATTTGAAATTAAAAACCATAAGAAAAACAACAAACAAAAACAAGTATTAAATAAAAAACTAAATGTAAGAACCAAAGTGAACATTTATCTGAAAATTCTCTCCACAAGACTCAGGAAGTTCCTCTGAAACTTTAACTCTTCACTAAACTACTCCTCAGAGCGGATCTCCCAACTCCGATGACTCAGAATAAACTCCAGACTTCAATAGCAACTAAACTAAAAGAACGAAAAGAAGTGGGAAGAAGAAGACTTCACTCGACCCTTTTCTCCTTTCTAGTCTCTACTCCTACTCTTAATAAAACTCTCACAAAATAAAAGTAAAATACTGTAAAAACTCCCTTCAAAATGCAAGTGGAAGAGTTTCTTTCTACTTTCTACTCCTACTCCTAATGAAAACTCTCTTCAAAATACAAAGGAAGAGCACTTAGTCATTTCTAAGACTCTCTTTAAAAATTAAACCAAAAGATGCCTTGGTGTCTCTTCAAATGTGTCCAAATTTAATGTATCCACCAAAAAATGCACCCGTTCATTCAAACTTGCCGCCCAAAGGAAGTTATGGAAGTTACCACCAAGAGTTGCATCCCATCCCCTTTGAAATTGGTGCCAAATTGCTTTCGATTTAGATTTTTAACTGTAACGGCTAAGCGCCGGCCTTAGCCGTGAGTGCCCAAATTTTCATTTTTTCATTTTTTGGCTCGAAATTTTATCCAATTTTGCTCCTTTCATCATGACCATCCATTTTCATCATACCTACAAGAAAAACACAAAATACCTTCCATTAAAGTGCAATATCATTAAAAATAGGTATAAAAATGTGCATAAAAATACTATATATTTTAGGTGTATCAATATTCAAACGTCCAAATTCACTAAGCAAGAGTCAAACACAATCAAACTTCAACCAACCTTCAGATGATTAATTTGGAAATTGCAATGAAGCCAAATGAGCTCATAAATAATCCCAAAAGCATTGAGGAAGATGTTTAGGGTCATGCCCCAAGCACTCCCTTAACCTGATGGGATATTTTTAGAAGGACAATTAGACAACAGTGTTCTTTGTCCAAGAAAATCATCCCTAACACACCTTAGGAACTCATTAGGATAGGATTAGGATTTAGTAGACAACCAGAACTTTCTCGTAGCTTTACCGAGGTGTTTTCTCTTAAAAATTTAAATGTCTTAACATGCATCTTAAGTGTAGTAGGAAATGATGGGAAGGCCCTCTAGGTACACATTTAAGTTATTGCAATTTACATTCTGTAATTTATCAAATGCTTTAATTTCCTGCATTTTATATACTTGTGAAAATGATTGAACCCAGCATATTTAACAACTCAAAATTTAATCACCAACCAAATAAGACCTGCAACTTCAACTAAAATAAAACGGCTCATTGGATGACCAGGAACCCCTCAGAGGAGGTAACCTACGTGTTGCTAACGAGATTTCCCACGGTCTGGATGGAAGTATGGAATCCATTAAGTTGGAATAAGTAAAATCATCCAGAGTAAGCAAATCCGATGAAAATGGTGATACTGGAATGAAGGAACCGTGGGATCCTAATCGGTTTCGTCATAATCAATTTAAACATTTATTTTAATTAAAACATTAAGCCACCTTAATTTTTAACCATTCTATGACATGACACTTCTCTCACCCCCTGATTTTCATTTCTTAAACCAAAACTTCTACAAGAACAAGGAGCTCAGAGCAAGCACGGTGGGCAGCACGGCCATCTTCAACAGCAAAACAATTCTACAACAACTCAACTTTCCTTAGGATTAAATAACCAAACCTAGAATTTCAAGGTGGTTTTCCTAGCGCAACATAAATCCTCAACTTATCTTTAGTAATCTGCATAATCATGTTATGCAATTTAAGCCCTAACTAGTCTTAGGACACCGAGGTGGTCGTTTGTTATGACATAAACCCTCCTAACTTCTACGCTACTTATATGGTTATATCATACAAGTGTAAGTTGTAATTAATTAAAATTGGCAGGATTGCAAAATTAAATAATTCTCTCAAGTTGGAGTTTTGGGAAGTCTCCAAAATTCTTCTTGAATCCTCGGCTTCCCCTACTCCTCTTCCTTTACATTCCCAAAAATAAACTGTTCCAAATTTGAGTCATTCACTTTTGAATTTCCAATAATCCAACTGTTTGAATCCTAAACTTCGCAATTCATGGAAGCAAAACCACTGATTTTTATCGAGAGTTTTCTTAAGTGACTTCAGTCATTTAGGATGTAATGAACTATAAGGGCTTGCCTCTATAAGGAAACCTTGCTTGATTTCCTTGTATTAGGTAGAGAAACTTATCAGCTTACAAAATTTATTCGCAGACCTAAAGAATATCATAAATTTATTAGTTTATATAATCAAGCCCCCACTATTAAGTAATATGTTTGGTTCCCGGGATAGAAGCATGACTTATGCTGATTGGCCCATTTATTTAAACAATTAAAGATATGAAATCGGTTAATGTTTCATATTTTAAAAATATATTTTAAAATGCCACTTTCAAAACTTATACATTATTTATTAAATTAAATTTGAACTACTTTCAGAAACAAGATAAGATAATTTTAACGACCGTCATGGGTAAATAGAATACCACGAGATAGCTATAACTCTTGATGGCCATGAAAAGTCAACATTAACAAGTCCCTATTGAACATTTGCATTTAGAAGAATGTAATCTGGCTTATACAATGCACATGTACCTTTTCAAAGGTGGATGATGTTCATTTTTTGTGATTTACTTGAGAATGAAAATGAAGTTTTAGTGGATGACTTTTTAGCTTTTGAAACCTCCTTCGATTCTTGTTTAGATCATTTAACGAGAGATTCAAAATTTGGTGAAGAAATAAATCAAGTTATCAATTGGGAAAAATGTCAATTTATGTAGCAGGAGAAGTTTTTTTAAAACATAAAATTTCTGAAAGTGGTATGGAAGTAGATCCAGCAAAAATAAAATTTATTGCTAAACTAACTCCTCCTACTATAGTGACAGAAGTTTAGGTGTTTTCTAGGACATGATGTTTTTTACAAGAGATATATTAAAGAATTTTCGAAAAATTTCAAGCCTTTATGTCATCTTTTGGAAAAAGATGTGGTATTTGATTTCAACCTGTATTGTCTAAATGCCTTCAATTTATTAAAGTACAAATTAATCAATGCACCTATTATTGTTTCAACCTGATTGGGGAAAGATATTGAATTAATGTATGATGAGAGAGATTATGCTATTGGGGCTATATTAGGGCAAAAATATGATAAGATATTTAAAGTTATATAAAAACTCTTAATCAAGCTAAGATAAATTATACTACTACTTAGAAAGAATTAAAGGCAAGACTATATGTTTTTGATAAAATTAGACGATATGTAATTGGAACAAAATGTATAGTTCATACTGATGATTCTATGATTAAATATCTTATGTTGAAGAATGATGCTAAACCAAGATTAATTAGGTAGGTCCCGCTGATGCAGGAATTTGATTTCGAGGTGATTCATAGAAAGGGATTTGATAATGAAATTGTTCATAATTTATGAAGGCTTCAAAAGATAAATTATGATTATTTTGATGATGAAATAAATGAAATTTTTCCTGATAAGCAATTAATTGCTATTTCTGAGTGATTTGTCCATAGTCTGTCAACATTGTGAATTATATAGTAATGATTTGTACCCATCGAATTAACAATGCCAACAATGAAAAACAATGTATGATACAAAATGTTACTTTTGGAATGACCCTTATTTAAATTAGAAATGTATGGATCAAGTTATTCAGAGATGTGTACCATTTGAACAATCCAAAGAAATTATTCAAAAATATTGTGATTCTGAGTTTGGCAAAAATTTTTGAGTCGATTGAACTAAATTTAAGATCTTACAATCCAAATTTTATTGACCTAATTTGTTTAGGATTGTTCATATTTATGTAAAAAATGTGATCGATGTTATTGAGTAGGCAATATTTCTAAATGGAATTAAATGCCACAAAATTTTATTTTCAAAGTTGAAATTTTTAACGTATGATGTTTGATTTTTATGGGACCATTTACAGCATCTGTGGGAAACATATATATTTTAATTGTAGTAGATTATGTTTTTAAATGGATAGAAGTAGTTGATTTACCATGTTGTGATGCTCACATCATTAGAAAATTATTAAAGAAAAACACTTTTGGTACATTTGGAATGCCAAAAGTAATCATTACAGATAGGGGAAGTCATTTTCAAAATAGAAGAATTAACACATTAACTGAAAATATGGAATTAAACTTAGAATTGCCACAGTGCATCATTCTCAGACCAGTGGTCTAACTAAATTTTCCAACTGTGAAGTTAAAAGTATATTAAAAAAAATGTAAATCTTAGTAAAAAGGAATAGTCTGTAAGACTTGGTAATGCATTACGAGCTTATAAGACTGTATATAAAACACTTATAGGAACGTCACCATATAGGGTCATATTTAGGAAGGTGTGCTGATATCACTTGCCTAACGGGGCTTTATATATACTTTCAAATGCAAGAATTTGATACCACTACTAGAAGATTTAATCCCCAGCAAACGGCGTCAAAAACTTGATATGGCCTGACTTTTACTTATGTAAAAATTTCTGAATTTATATTTAGATTTTTATAATAATTATTGTAAAGTCACAATTTCAAATGCAAGTATACGTATCGTATCAAGTATTACAGGGCTTTAGTGGAGTCCTGGTTATCGATCCCACAGGGAAGATTTTGAGAACATTAAGAAATATTTTTAGATTTTTAAAATTAAAAAGTAATAATTATTTTTATTTCTTTTCAAAGTTTAGATTTTAGATTTAATAAAGTTTATACTAAATGTAAGTAAGCAATAATAAAATAAAGATTAATGCAAGTATAATTAAAACGACTTTCTCCTTTTCAACTAATCCAAGATTTTTAGAATAATTATCATTTGTGAAGAATTTAGATTATGGTATTCTGCCAAATAAAAGCATTTATATTCTTTATCTTTTGGTTTAGGCATAAAAAATATTGACTAATCTATAGATCGGTTCAGGATATTTTATTAGTAGAATGGGTTAATCTAGGCTCACACTACTAGATGTACAAGGGTGACTCTGGTCGGCCCTACCAATGACCCGTTTTCTTTCTATAAACCAAATTATTAGAATTTAGTATGTCACTCTAAAAACTAATTAATTCTACACCCAATAAATTATATCTTCCTATTTATTTGCATTTCACGTTGAATGACCCGCATAAAGCCTTTGACTACCCAAAGATTCATGTGATATCTACTAGTTAAGAACTCATCTCCTGGTAGGTCTCAAAATTCTTCAACAGGTTTTAACAATTTAAATGGCCAGTTTAAAAAGTAAACTAAGATCAGATATTAATATCATCACAATTTTTATAAATATTTTAAGTTAAATTCTCCAACAAAATTTAATTATCTTATTATCTTTTCATAGTTGAAAGGAGAAAGAAAACTAACTACTCAGAACACATTGAATTCACACAACAAAGCATATTTATAAAACTTTGAACCAAGTTACAAATACTTATCTGGAATGTTCCTTCAAATGATCCGCTGACTCCTACTGACTCTCATGTATTGATGAAAAACTTCAACAACAACCCTAATAATCTCACACTTCACACTCAAAATAAACTAAAAATAAACACACTAAATACTAAAGAAAGTGGCTCCCTAAAATAATTGGATGCTAAAGGGTGTGTATTGGCTAAATGGTGCTTGGGGACTATAGGGTGATAAAAGGGGCGATTTTCTCTATAGAATGGGCTCCTATTTATAGAGCTCTGAATTTGACAAAGGGTAGCTTAAGGCACCTCTTCATAATTCGTCCAAATACTATGTATCTTCTAGAAGATAACTGTCGCGCCTAGGCACCGAGATCTGGCGCTTAGGCACCGGACTCCGTGACCAGGTCTTCGCACCTCTTCACTTTGGATCGCACCTCTTTAAGATTAAAACTGTTTTCTTGTGTCCAGATGCATTGTATCACATGTCCTATATATTTGGAGTAACTTCCAGTTTTCTAGAAGCTCTAATAACAACTTAACACCGTCAAAATAACTACCCAACTTCGTTAAAATTCTTGTCTGCGTCTGTATTGAACTGGCGTTTAGGCGCTAGATTCTGGCGCCTAGGCGCCGAATTCTACAATTTCAACAAATTTGCTCTTTAAGCTCAATTTTTGCTCCTTTTTGCTCATTTTTCCTTCTTGAACTCTTTTTTTAACTCCTACATCCAAAAACATAAACATACCTTTCATTAAAGCATAATATCCTTAAGAATTGAATCATAAATAAGGCATAAAAATGGGTATTTTTTAAGTGGATCAGATTCCCCCAAACATAAATGTTACCTGTCCTCAAGTAACCCTTTTAATTACATAAAATGTAAAACATTTGGAATGAAGTTTAAATATTTAAGATTTCTTTTAATTTTTGGTTTCATAAAAGCTTTAGCAAAACATCAACTAAATTTCACTAATTAAGGTTAATTTTAAGAATTTAAAGAATATTTAACTACCAAATCATAAGACTTCCAATTTTTCATTTATTTCAAGAATAATTATAATTTATCGTATTAAGTTCACATAGAATTTTTACAAGAAAAAGATTTTCATGAAACATTTTTCTAGTAAAAATAATTGTACATAAAAATTAAGTTAAGAATGCATTTGGTTTTCTTCCTATAAGATAATTCAAGTGAAGCCAATTTTTTATTAGGAATTTTCTTAAGCTTCTCCTCTCATTTCTTTTTTTTTTTTTTTTGCTTTTTTTATTTCTTTTTTTTTTCAATCTTCTATTTTTTTATTTTTATTTATTTGTGTGGATTACTATTTTTGGACAGTGTGTTAGTGATTTTGAACTTCAATATTCTTAACTTATATTTAAAAACTTATACATGTCTTTACTTAATAAATATGACATTATTAATAAGTATTTTTCAAAAATTATTTCAATATTTTTTTTTCAAGTAATAACCTTGATTCCTTAGTATTTCTTAAATACAATTCTCTTTACTATAAATAGAAGAAATCTTAATCTTATTCTTCTTTATGTTAAATAATTCTATTCTTAAAATCAATCAAAATTATTAAAATTTTAGTTAAGTTTACTAAATTATTTATAAATTTCATGAATTTAAGTAATCTTAAATAAATTTTTCATTCCTTATGTTATATTATATTTTTTTTAAAGAAAATATTTGTTCATTAAGGACAAATAATATTTAAATTTGAAAAATGTTTTCCCTTCCCTTAAACTTCAGCTTTAGTATATAAATGAATCATAAAAATTTCTAAAGCTTGAGAGAAAGAAATAAATAGGACTTTATCTAGGTATAGTGATAATGTAGTAAGGAAAAACTTATTTTTAATCCTACATATGCTTTAATAGGGATAGAACAGAAATAATTAAGCATATATAGAAAAGTTTGCAGAGCACGAGTTAATTTCTAAATTTTTTTTTTATATTTTAAATTTTAGAACATGCAAAATTACTAACTATTCATGAATACTAAATAGTAGGCTTAAACAAAAATAAACATTTATCATAGAAAATAAAAATTCATCCATACTTCAGTCATAAACACATAAGACATTAGATGCTCTAAAATAGTCTCAATATCAAAAGTCCACACAAAGTTACTTAAAAAATCGACACTAGCAAACAACAATACAATCACACTAATCAGTACTAACAAACAAGAAATAAACTAAAAACAGAATCACACATATAAAGAGGTAAATCTGGCTACTAATCACTGTCTGTAGCCTCGTCATCGTCAACACCAAAAGAAAATTCCATATCCTTCGGATCAACATACGGTGAAAATCTAGGACAGGTTGGAAACTAAATATCATGCTCACCCTTCAGGAAACTAACTAAAGACTCAGAATACTCAGCATCATAATCACTCTTCCTTTGGGTATACTCAGAAAGATGATCGATCTTCTTATCGATCGTGTCTACTCTACAATGAATTAGAAATAACTCATTCTGATGCTCCATAAAATGATCATGCATGGATTCCCATAAACTAGATGGTGGCTTAGTAGTTGAGGTAGAAGGTCTAGAAGTAGAAGCTCTACCAGAAGCAGGTAATGAAATAGAAGGTGCAATAGAACTCTTACCTAGAAGTCGATCATACATACTGACGCTTTCTCTTCCTATGGGCTTTGTAGACTTGAGCTTTTCCTCAGAAAGCTCAGCAACTACTCCGACACTTTCACACAGAGAATATATCAAAGATGGAAATCCAAGTCCAACAGAAGTGCTAGAACGTGCAATGGCCTCTAAAAAATTATAAATGATACTCTCTACATCAATCGACTTCCCCTCTTGTATGCAGTAGTTGAGGATAGCTTTTTCCTTGGTAACCTCACACAAATGATTGGATGGAAGGAGACAAGCAGAAAGAAAGTAGTGCCATGCCTTTGAAACACCGTTAAGCTTAGAAGATGAAAAATTTACCCTTTTTTCGTTCCAAATCATCCAAGCTCCAGTACCATCAGTCAGGTAAGCAATGATCATATTTAAATCTCCCTCAAATGGAGATAATCCGGAGTAATAACACTCAATGTTCAGCGACAGGCGGTAGAAAATGTTGATATGCTCTGGAGTGAATCCTACTCCCACTCCTCTAACGAAAATCTCATACTCTTCAGCATCCATGAAATTGGCATAAAACTCCATAACAACAGGGATAACAGCAACAGCAGTGAAATAATAGAATCGTTTCCAGTTGAGTGCAACGATTGTATCCTGGAATCTTCCTCCTAGATTGTAAAAACTTTGTTCCGAGATAAATTTCCGAGTCGTAGCAAAATCATTGTAGCGGAAATGTGCAGCAGCAGCGATAAACTTGCTACGATCAAAATTTTCTCATTCCTTTCCTTGCTTAGATTTGGGTGTCATCTAAACGTGAAATAAAAACGCAATATAAATTCATAAGATCAAAGAAAATAAATAAATTTAATCTTTTCAAACTTGAAAGAGCTTAAAAGTCCATGTATTTAACTCTAAAATCAAAAAACTTTTCTCAAAATTTTGGTTTTGTTCAATGAGAACAAAATCCATGGTGAAAATCGAAAAAAATTGGTTTAGAATGTTGATCTAACCTTGGAATGAAGAAATCGAGTGATTGCAAGCTCAAAAACTTGAAAATCTGTCCTCAAATGGGATCTCTAGAGTCTATTTTTCTGAAAACCAGAGGAAAGGGAAGCTTAGGCGTCAAAAATGGTGTGGGGGTGTTTAAAAAGATGAAGTTTTGGGTTCATCCCGAACTGGTGCCTAGGTGCTGAATTCTGGCGGCTAGACGCCAGACTCGCCACTTCAAAAATTCTATTTAAATTTTATATTTTCAACCAAAACTTATCAAATTTGACTCCTAATTACTCTTATGAGAGTATTAATCCAATTTATATCATCCAAACATTTCCACAATCAATTTGAAATGATAACTAAGATCCTCATTTCAAACACAAAATATAACCAAACTCTTCAATTCTAATTCACAATTTTCATTCCAAACTCAATAAATTCCATACAAGACTATAACAAGGTTCATCAGTCTATAAAAATCACAAACAACATAAATTCAAAGCAAATTTCCAATCCAACAACACAAATTGAACACATAAGCAAACACACAAACTAGATAATCGACACACTAGAACTTGACTCAATCACACCTATAACACGTAAGAGATCTATTCACCACCAATCTTCAATTTCCAACTCTTTCACAATGAAGTTTGCTAGGACCACCGAGATAGAAAACCAACGCTATTGGAAATTCGAAAGCTGTCTTTTCATCGATCCACTTGTTATTCGCGTACATTGCTACTTGAGTGTCTTGATAGGCCGCCATATGATCAAATTAAAGTTTCGTTTGCCATTGAATGTGCTCAATTTGATGATACATTTCATGCAAACAATTCCCAATGCTTTGAAGTTCCACTTCAATCTTTTCCAATTGACTAAACAATCTCTTCATACTAACAACAATAAAACCATTAAAATAAGGTTGAGGATCTTTGCGGGATTTGTCTCTTACCTCATTTCCATGATTTCCTCTATCCGTTGCTTCTAAACTCCTCTTAACTCCTCCAAAATAGATTGCTCTGGTCGAAATTAAGGTTTTTATGTGATTGGGATGAAGATAAGGCAATATATATGGAGATTTCGTGTGAAAAACTGAAGATTTTCAGTTTTAACATGACCTGTAACCGTGGCGCTTAGGTGCCAGAATCTGGCACCTAGGCGCCGGATCATCGATACACGCAAGCTATTCGGGCGCTTAGGTGCCAACTTTTGGCGCCTAGGCGCCCGAACCTCGATCGACTCCGATTCACTTATCATCAAATTTGCAAGGTTTCGGTCTTAAAAATAGGTCTAATAAAAGGGTGTGATCCACATACAAACACGATTAAGATAAATTGAAATCATAAACAATCAAAATAATAATAAATGGGTTACCTCCCACAAAGCGATGGGTTTAACGTCGTCAGCCTGACATAATTAATTGTATTAATCGGGTAGACTCAGTTCATAAGCCTCTTTGTAAATTGGTTTCATTTCTCCCACATAAGGCTTCTGTCTTAATCCGTTAACTTTAAATACTTTTCTAGTTTTGGGATCTTTAATGTTCACAACTCAATAAGGGTACACTTTCTCAATTATAAATGGTCCCATCCATTTAAATCTTAATTTACCAAAAAAAAGTTTTAAATGGGCATTAAATAATAACACTTTTTGTCTAGGCTCAATAATTTTCCTTGAAATCTTTTGGTCATGCAAATTCTTCATTCTTTCCTTATAAATCTTTGCATTTTCATAGGACTCATTTCTTAGCTCTTCCATTTCATTCAGTTTTAATAATCATTTCTCTCCTGCAGCATTCAAATCGTAATTGAACTCCTTTATTGCCCAAAAAGCTTTATATTCTAGTTCAACAGGTAAGTGACAATGTTTACCATAAACTAACCGATAAGGTGACATTTTGATATGTGTTTTATAAGTTGTTCTATAGGCCCATAATGCAAAATCAATTCTATCAACCCAGTCAGTTCTTTTAGGATTAACAATCTTCTCCAATATTCTTTTAATTTCTCTATTTGATACTTCAGTCATTCCACTTGTTTAAGGGTGATAAGCAGTTGCAATTCTATGTTTAATTCTGAATTTTTCCAGTAATGATTGAATTCTTATATTTCTAAAATGACTTCCCCCATCTGTGATAATTACCCTGGGCATTCCAAATCTTGTAAAAATCATCTTCTTTAAAAATTTTGAAACACATTTGGAATCACAGTTAGGTAAAGCTACAGCTTCGATCTACTTTGAAACATAATCAACTGCTAATAAAATATAAATCTTTCCTGATGATGGTACGAAAGGTCCCATAAAGTTTAAACCCCATACATCAAAAATTTCAATTTTAATATATAGTGTAGAGGCATTTCATCTTTTCTGGATATATTCCCCATTCTTTGACATCGATTACAAGTTTTCACATAATGTCCAACATCTTTAAATAATGTAGCCCAATAGAATCCCGAATTTAAAATTTTAAATGCTATTTTATCTACTCCAAAGTGTCCTCCAAATTCAAAATTGTTACATTTTTGAATAATTGCAAAAGTTTCTTCATAAGGTACACATCTTCGAATCACAGAATCTCTACCTATTTTAAATAAATGAGGATCTTCCCAAATATATGATTTACAATCATTCTTGAATTTCTTAATATATTTGTAATTCAACCCATATGGTAAAATATTGCTAACCAAATATTTAACTATATCTGCATACCAAGGCATTTGTAATCCTTGAAAAATATTAAACGGTTCATCAGAGAATTTCTCATTTATATTTTCTTCAAAAATCTTCTCACTATTATTTTTGATTCTCGATAAATGATCAGCAATTTGGTTGTCAGTTCCTTTTCTGTTCACAATTTCAAAATCAAATTCTTGTAAAAGTAAAACCCATCTGATCAATCTAGGTTTAGTATCCTTTTTAGACATTAAATACATAATAGCAGAATGATCAGTATGTACGATACATTTCGTTCCAAGAAGATATGGTCTAAATTTACTATTGCTAAAAGCTCTTTTTCAATAGTAGTGTAATTTATTTGAGTTTCATTAAGAGTTTTGCTAGCACAATATATAACTTTAAAAATTTTCTCATATTTTTTTCCCAATAGAGCTCCAATTGCATAATCACTTGCATTACACATTATTCAAAAGGTTTACTCCAATCAAGTGCAACAATAACAGGTGCAGTGATTAATTTTTCTTTTAAAATATTGAGCGCATTTAGACAATCTTCATTAAATTCGAATTTAGCTTCTTTTTCCAATAAATGGCAAAGAGGTTAAGCAATTTTAGAAAAATCCTTTATATATCTCTTATAAAATCCATCATGACCCAAAAACTTCTCACATCAGTAACGGTAGTAGGTGGTTGAAGTTCAGCAATAATTTTCACTTTTTCCTGATCAACTTCCATACCTATTTGTGAAATTTTATGTCCAAGTACAATTTCTTCTGTGACCATAAATTGACATTTTTTCTAATTTAGAACCAAATTTGTTTCTTCACATCTCTTCAAAACTTTTGTTATATTTTCCAAGTAAGACTCAAAAGAAGTTCCAATTACTGAAAAATCATCCATAAATACTTTAATTCCTTTATCAATTAAATCACAGAATATTGACATCATACATCTTTGAAAAGTTACAGGTGCATTGCATAAACCGAAAGACATTCTTCTAAAGGCAAATGTTCCATAAGGATTTGTAAATGTTGTTCTCTTTTGGTCCTCAGGAGCAACAGGTAATTGATGATAACCAGAATATCCATCCAGAAAATAGAAATATGAGTGTCCAGCTAATTTATCCAACATCTGATCCAAGAAAGGTAAAATAAAATGATCCTTTCTAGTGATGTTGTTTAATTTTGGATAGTCAATGCAAATTCTCCATCCAGTAACTTGTCTTGTAGGAATTAATTCATTTTTTTCATTAACAATAGCAGTTACACCTCCTTTCTTCAAAACACAATGAATAGGACTTACCCATTGGCTATCCGAAATAGGATAAATAATTCCAGCATCTAACCATTTCAAAATCTCTTTTTTAACAAACTCTTTCATAATTGGGTTCAAACTTCTTTGAGGTTCAATAGTGGGTTTACAATTTTCTTCCATTAAAATCCAATGCAAACAGATTGAAGGGCTTATTCCTTTTATATCTGCAATATTCCAACCAAAAGCTTTCTTATAATTCTTCAGAACTCCTATTAATTTTTCTTCTTGATCTTTACTTAATTCCGAAGATGTAATTACAGGTAAAGTTAATGAATTTCCAAGAAATACATTATTTAAATGTGCAGATAACATTTTTAATCCCACTTCAAGGACTTTTTCAATTGAGGGTAAAAGTATATCATTTTTAGTTGTATTTAAAACCTCCCAATTTTCATGAATATAATTAGTTTCTTCAGATAATTTTTCTTCATTTACTTTTTAAATTTTTTCAGTTAATGACTCATTATATATTACAGATTCATCATCTTTATCTTCATAATCGACCTTACATATTTCTAGATAATGTTTTTTAATTATATAATCAAAAATATCCATCCGATAGCATTTTTGTTTATCAGGATACTTCATTGATTTCAGAACAGTAAATGTTATCTCTTGATCATTAACTCTCATCTTTAATTCTCCTTTTTGCACGTCAATCATAGCACGTCCGGTAGCTAGAAAAGGTCTCCCAAAAATAATAGGTATTTCTTTATCTTATTCCATATCTAGCACAATGAAATCCACAGGAAAGATAAATTTATCTACCTTAACAAGAACATCCTCTATAACTCCTTTAGGATAAGTGATAGATCGATTAACTAACTGAAGGGTTACAGTGGTGGGAGAAATCTCTCCTAAATCTAACCTTTGAAAGATTGAAAATGGCATGAGATTAATTCTTACGCCTAAATCACATAAGGCTTTTCCATAAAATTTTTCTCCAATAGCACATGGTATTGTGAAACTTCCAGGATCTTTATGTTTCTAAGGTAGTTTCTTCTGAATTATTGTACTACATTCTTCACTTAAAGCAACAGTTTCATAAGCTTCAAATTTTCTTTCTTGCGTAGAATATCCTTCATAAATTTTGCATAGCTTGGCATTTGTTCCAAATCTTTAGCAAAAGGGATGTTGATGGTAAGTTTCTTAAAAATCTCAAAGAACTTAGAAAATTGATGGTTAAGCTTCTGCTATTTTAGTCTTTGAGAAAAAGGTGGTGGTAGACTTTCAACTTCCACTTCAATAGGAATTACAGTCTGATCGTTACTTGGAGAAAAAGTATTTTTATGTTTTTCAATTTCTTCTACCTCTCTCCTTTTTCAATTTCATTTCGATTTTTCGCTTTTAATTCCTTTCCACTTCTAAGTTGTACAGCTTTTGCTTGTTCATGTTCTTTCCCAGTTTCTTCAGGATTAATTTTGACATTACTAGGTAGTGTTCCTTGAGGTCTGTAATTAATAAAATCAGCAATTTGACTCATCTGATTCTCAATATTACGAATAACAGTGTTTTGACTTTGTAGCTGATTACCTAGTTGCAATATCAATTCTTCTATTGATAAATTTTTCTGCTGATTATTAAAACTAGGAGGGTAAGTTGGTCAAAAGTTTGAATTTCCTTGATTATTCCAATTGGATTAAATTTGTTATTACTCCATTGCTGATGTCCATTATTCCAATTAAAATTAGCATGATTTTTCCAACCACGATTATAATAATTAGAATAAGGGTTAGTAGTTTTACTAGCAATAACTTGCAAAGTTTCCATTGTTTGAGAATCATCAGTATTTGCAGAATTATCATTACTCGCATGCGATATATTAATAGCAAAACTATCTAATTTCTTAGATATCGCAGACACTTGTGAAGCTAAAATAGAAAAGGCTTCATTATTTTGTATACTTGCCATTATTTTAGGATTAACCCTTTCAGAAGGCCATTGAAAATTATTATTAGCATTTCTTCAATTAAAGTATAAGCTTCTTCAAATGTCTTAACCATTAAAGAACCACCAGCAGCAGCATCTATAATAGTTCTAAGTGATCCAATAAGACCATTATAAAATGTCTGAATAATTAACCAATCTAGCAAAGCATGATTAGGAAATTTTCTTAATAGTTCTTTAAATCTTTCCCAAGCTTCATAAATTGTTTCTCCATCAAATTGTGTAAATGAAGTTATATCATTTCTTAATTTAGCAGTTTTAGACGGAGGAAAATATTTAGCAAGGAATTTTAGTGCCTTATCTGCCCAAACTTTAATAGAACAAGTTACTAATGAATTAAGCCACATCTTTGCTTTATCTTTAAATGAAAAAGGAAAAAATCTAAGCCTAATACCATCATTAGAAACATTATTATATTTAAAGGTAGTACAAAGTTCTAAGAAACTAGCAAGGTGTAAATTTTGATCCTCATTAGGTGTTCCTCAAAATTGATTATTTTGAACCATTTGAATAATAGAAAGTTTAAGCTCAAAAGAATTAGCATCTACAACTGGCATTTGAATACTAATATGAAGTTCATCAACTGTAGGATTTGCATAATCCCCTATTGGTTTATAAACATTTTGTTCATTGATTTCTATTGGATTTTGATTATTGTTATGTAAGTTAGCCATTTCCTGATATTTTTGAATTTATTTTCCTTTTTTAATTCTTTTACCTGTTCTTTCTAATTCAGAATCAAAAGGTAATAATCCTTAGATCCAAAACTACGCATAAAAATAAATTAAAATCTTTTTGGTATATATATATGTATATATATACATATACATATATATATATATATATATATATATATATATATATATATATATATATATATATATATATATATAAAGATGGAGGTGGCGGCTGGTATTGCTCTGCTAGGGTTTCAATGGAGCTGGAAAACAGAGGGGGCGGCTGTGCTGTTTCAGGGTGGAGGAAGGTGGTCTGGAGGAAGAAGGAAGCTTTTTCTTCTCCTTTCATTTCAGTTTGTGTGGGGGAGAGTTTTTTCTCCCTTCCCGGGTTTTCTCTTTTTTTAATTTTGATGTGGTACTGTTACATTGAGTCATGGCCAATGATCTTACTCGAGATGATCCCCACTTTATTGGGAGGGGCACATTTGCTGAAGTGATTGTGAGAAAGGGAGGTGGCACTACTCTTGGTGACAAACTTGTTTTTCCTCAGTTGTTTCATGATGCCATGGAGGGTAAGGCTGAGTGTGAATTTATCAGAAACTGCACAAGGAAGGAAGGAAAGCATGCTCTTATTTTCACTGAGGAGGAACTTCAAAAACTATCAGAACCTTACAGATTTAAATTAGTAGGGAAATTTCAGTTTGGACACCCTACACTTGATATTTTAAGGAAATCTGTTGAAGACTTTAAGCTTGTGGGCAGTTGGAAAATAGGGGTTTTTGACAGCAGGCACATCATGTTACAGCTAACTTTGGCGGAGGATTATGCATAGATTTTTTCCAAGAAGGTAATCATGATTGATGGGAAACCCATGAAGCTGCTAAAATGGACTTTGGACTTTGATCCAACTAAAGAACCACCTATTGTTCCTGTTTGGTTCAGCCTCCCTAACTTAAAGCTTCCATTTAATAATCATAGAATCATTTATGATATTGCTGATTCTATGGGGAGACCACTCAAGCTCGACATCCCTTCTGCTAATGCTACTGAGGATTTCAAATGCTAGGTTTCTAGTAGAAAGAGACATCACTCGACCATATATTGATGGGGTTTGGTTAGGTACGCAAATAATGGGTACTGGCAACCCATTGTTATGGAGTATCGACTCCTATCTTGTAAGCACTGTCATCTCTTTGGACACACAATGGAACAATGCTTCAAACTCCATCCTGAACTAAGACCTTATAATGTGATTAATAAAGGCTTAAAGAAGAATGAGAAAGCATCTATACCTCAAGTAATTCCACTAAGTCCTGTCCCTGCTGTCATCCAGGAACTGAACACTGAACATGTAGAAGTTATGGCCCCTAATATTGCTGGGCAATATCCTGCTACCAATAATGTTGATAAGGAAGGGGAGGTAGCAAATCTTCCTGATCTATTTGATCAGGCAGGCTGTCTTGCTATTGGGCAGTATGCTGATCTCCCTATTGAGATTAGGGATCCTGCTGTTAACCCCAACAATGCTGAAATTTATTCTTCTGCTGAAGAAGTCATACCTGCTAGTTTTGACGTAGGTGCTACTTTTATTACCCCTTCAGAACCCATAACTGGGGACTCAGCCCAAATTGTTCTTGAAAACTTAGCCACTACAGCAGAAGGAGCTTGGTCACAAAAAAAAAGTAGGAGGAGGAGAAAAGACACTATGGAACTTCAAGAATTA
Source organism: Papilionanthe hookeriana x Papilionanthe teres (assembly GCA_022702705.1). Lineage (NCBI taxonomy): Eukaryota > Viridiplantae > Streptophyta > Magnoliopsida > Asparagales > Orchidaceae > Papilionanthe > Papilionanthe hookeriana x Papilionanthe teres. The sequence continues at coordinate 856,833 of CM040428.1, forward strand.
TCAAATTTCAATATAATTGGTATGGATACTTCAGCTGCCACACCCCCTAGGATTACTAGGGTCTGGTAAGGCTATACACCATGATTAATCTTCTTTGTTGGAATGTTAGGGGTGTTGCATGTCCTGGCACCCTTAATAGAATCTTACATTTAAACGGGACTCATAAACTATGGATTTTTGCCTTACTTGAACCTATGGTGCACACTAATATCTCTAAAATTACTAAAAGGTTTCCGGTGTTTCACTTTCAGTCTAACTGCAATAATAAAATCTGGGTTTTCACTAGGAAGGAGTTGAATTGCACTATTAAGATTAATAATTATCAATTCTTACATCTTCATTTTGGTCCGGATCAATTTCATGGTAGTGACACTTTCGTTTATGCTGGATGTACTCAGACGGATATGGCTTCTATTTGGAATGAGCTGTGCCAGATTAGTGTTAACAATCCTTCCAATTGGATTATGAGTGGGGATTTTAACTGCATTAGAGATCCAAGTGAGAAAAAAGGGGGCAAAACACCTGATCTCCTATCTATGTTGTAGTTCTCTCAAAATATAACTACAGCTGGGTTATTTGATATTGGCTTCATTAGTTCTCCTTTCACATGGAAGAGAGGCAAACTTTTAGAGAGAATTGATAGAGTGTTAACAAATGATTCATGGCTGAACATGTTTCCCATTACTCAAGTACAACATTTATACAGATCCACCTCTGACCATTCACCACTCTTGATCCAGATTTCATTTAGCTCTTATAAGGGGTGCTCACCTTTCAAATTTTTCAATGTGTGGTGTGATCACACTAGTTTCTTAGAAGAGGTGAAAAGTGCCTGGAATGTGGTTGATTACCCTACTTATAACCCCCTGGTTAAACTATGGAGACTGCATAAAAATGTGGCTTATAAGTTAAGATTGTGGAATAAGCACCAATTTGGTAATGTATTTCAACAGGTGAGGGATGCTGATACCAAAGTTCAATTGTTGGAAGCTAATAATGATATGGAAGGGAACCGGAATCAAGCTCTCTGGACTGCTCACACTCAATTTCTACAAGCTTTGGAAAGGGGAGAACTTTTTCTCCAACAGAAAGCTGTTGTTAATAAATATCTCTTTGGGGACAGGAATTCAAAGTACTTCCATGGTATAATTAAACATAAGAGGAAAATTAATGCCATACTAAAAATAAAGGATGCTGCTGGTAATTGGGTCACTGATCAAACAACTATTTCTCAAAGTGCTGTCCAGTATTTTTAAAATATGCTTGCTTGCTCAACCTACATCAACCAATTCCTTCTTTGCTTGAGATTTTTCGAGAAAACCATGATTATGTTAATCAGCTCAACTTGACTTTACTTCCAGATGAACAGGAAATTTTGCAAGCTTTAAAAAATATTGATGGAAATAGGACTGCTGGTCCTCTTGGCTTCACTTCAGCCTTTTATCTAAAAGCTTGGGAAATTGTGAGAACTGATCTCATTCGGGCTGTACAATCCTTTTTCCTAGGGACTGATCTTCCAAAATATTTTGCTTGCAGACTAGTATTGCTCTTATTCCTAAGGATAATCAAAAATCACATTGGGCAGATTTCAGACCTATTAGTCTCACTACTACTTTTTCTAAAACTATTAGCATGATTTTTGTGGGGAGACTACAACCACATCTCAATCACTTGATTAGCTCTAACAAATCTGCTTTTGTGCAGGGTAGAACCATTACTGATAATTGTCTGTTGGCTCAGGAATTGTTACTGGATATTGATAAAAGATGTAGGGGGCATAATTTAATTCTCAAATTGGATCTCAAAAAAGCTTATGATACCATCAGTTGGCAATTTATTGATCTTGTACTTAAGGCACAAGGTTTCCATCCCTCTTTCTATACATTAATCCAGAGGTGGCTATCTAATGCATACTATAGTGTCCTTGTCAATGGTAGCAGTTGTGGTTTCTTCAAAGCAGGCAGGGGTTTGAAACAAGGAGATCCACTCTCTCCCACCATATTCATTTTGGCATTCGACTACTTTTCCAGGATTCTGAATGTTGCTTATACTCATTACCCCTATCTCCATTCTAAACATGGTTCTTCCCAAATTATCAGTCACTTGCATATGCTGATGATGTTATCCTTTTCACTAATGGTAGCAAGCTTACTGTCAGAAAAACATTACATTACAAATAAATGATCACCTAGCCATGGTAGCAGGTCTTGAACTAAGTCAAAGGAAGTGTCAGTTTTTAGTTGGCAAAGGGTTTAAATATCAGCAGTGGGTGAATGATTTCACTGGCTTCTCTCGTCGCGAGATCTCCCTTAAAAATATTTAAGGGTGCGATTAACTAAAGGAAGGAGAAAACGAGTCCCATTATGATGAAGTAGTACGAGAAGATCACAACGAGCTTAAGCTGTTGGACAACTACCTATTTGTCTAATGGTGGTAGGTTAACTTTATCGAAGAGCATATTATCAACATTTCCTCTCTATAATTTACAAATGGTTAGAATGAAAAAGAGTACTCGAGAAAATGATTGAAACCATTTTTAATAAATTTCTATGGGAAGGCCAGGCTAAACAATATCATTGTGTAGTATGGAACAAAGTTTGTAAACCAATAAAGGCTGGGGGATTGGGCATAAGGAGCTTCCAACAGATGAGCAATCTTTTTTACTGTAAACAGTGGATCAAATTCAGAAGCTACGATACCATGTGGGCTAAATTTTTAAAAGATAAGTATTGCTTAAAGTCACACCCAAATGTTGTTTTGCCAAGGCTGGGGGATTCCAAACACTGGAAAAATTTGCTGAAGGTTAGAGAAATAGCTAACCAGTACTATAGCTGGGAAGTTGGCAAGGGGGATGTGAATTTCTATTATGATAACTGGATTGGTGATGGTACTTTAAACTTCACTGCTGAGTTTAATCATCAACTCACTGTATCTGATTTCTGGGTGGATGATCATTGGAATGCCAACATGCTTAGAGATGTTTTGAATGTGGACAGTGTACAACAGATTATCCACATTCCAATTTATTCAACTAAACCTGACAGGATTCTACTGAAACAGTCTAATAAACACTCCTTCAACAGCATGATCCACATTTCCTTACATGTACTGGCTGATACTAATTGGGAGAAAAAATGCGGACTAGGCTTATATCTCCCTCAATGTCTTTCTTCTGCTGGAGATTGTTTCATAATTATCTTCCATTAGATGATATCTTGAAGCTAAAAGGTTTAAGAACTGCATCTAGATGTTGTTTATGCCATTCTCAGGAAGAGTTGGTTTCTCATCTTTTTCTGAAATGCACAGTCACCAAACAGGTATGGAATATAGTGTTACTGCAATTCAAATTAAACCATCTCAATTACAACTGGCTTAACTTGGGGGCTTGCTGGGAGGACTGGAAAGATGAGAAAGGGTTTCACATCCCTTTAGTTATCTGCTGGTTTGTATGGATGGCCAGGAATCAGGCTAAATATGACAATAAAACATGTACTATCAATCAAATTGTGGCAAATTGCTGTAGTTTTCTATGTAAACACTCGCTGCTGGACTCCTCTCCTAGAAGAAAACCTATTTTGTTGAAATGGTCTCTACCTTCTCAACCATGGATAAAAATTAATATTGATGGCGGCTTCACTTACTTCAGCTACGGGAATTGGAGTCGTTTGTAGAAATTCCTTGGGACGATTATTGTGGTTCTTTCAAGTACCTATTATTTCTTCATCGACTCTTGAATCCGAACTTCGATGCCGCACACTGGGCACTGATTACTGCTAAAGCATTGAACTATCATTTTGTATGGATTGAATCTGACTCAGAACAATTGATTAACATACTGCAAGGTCTCTCCCCTCCTCCTTGGAACTTGGTATATCTTTTCAAAACTATTCTCTCTACCTTTGGTTCCCTCACACTTAAATGCACCCATATCTTCAGAGAGGGTAATCAACCTGCTAACTGGTTGGCCAAACATGCTACGACTACTAATACCATAGTTTTTTACGTTACACCTTTTGAGCCTTTAAGGCCTTTACTTTTTGGGGATTTGATCGATACTCCCTACATCGGATGTATGCAACTTTTGGTTGAATGAATTTTCCTTTTCTTAATATATATATATATATATATATATATATATATATATATATATATATATATATATATATATTAAGAAATAAAAGTGTATAAATTATTTTTAATATGAAAAAAATGTAAAAATTGAATTTTTAACTTACATATTTTTCTTATCTTCCCCGGCAACAGCGCCAAAAACTTAATATCACTTGTCTAACGGGGCTTTATATATACTTTCAAATGCAAGAATGTGATACCACTGCTAGAAAATTTAATCCCCGGAAAACGGCGTCAAAAACTTAATATGGCCCGACTTTTACTTATGTAAGAATTTATGAATTTATTTTTAGATTTTTAAAATAATTATTGTAAAAGTCACAATTTCAAATACAAGTATACGTATCGTATCAAGTAATACAGGGCTCCAGTGGAGTCCTAGTTATCGATCCCACAGAGAAGATTTTGAGAATATTAAGAAATATTTTTAGATTTTTCAAATTAAAAGTAATTATTATTTTTATTTCTTTTAAAAGTTTAGATTTTAGATTTAATAAAGTTTATACTAAATGTAAGTAAGCAATAATAAAATAAAGATTAATGCAGGTATAATTAAAACAACTTTCTCCTTTTTAACTAATCCAAGATTTTTAGAATAATTATCATTTGTGGAGAATTTAGATTATGGTATTGTGCCAAATAGAAGCATTCTTATTCTTTACCCATTGGTTCAGGCATAAAGAACATTGACTAATCTATGGATCGGTTCAGGATGTTTTAGAATAGGTTAATCTAGGCTCACACTACTAGATGTCCAAGGGTGGCTATGATCGACCGTACCAATGACCCATTCCCTTTCTATAAACTAAATTATTAGAATTTAGTCTGTCACTCTAAAAACTAATTAATTTTGCACCCAATAACTTATATCTTCCTATTTATTTGCACTTCACCTTGAATAACCCGCATAAATCTTTCGACTTTCTAAGGATTCATGTGATATCAATAGTTAAGAACTCATCTCCGGATAGGTCTCAAAATTCTTCAAAAGGTTTTAACAATTTAAATGGTCAGTTTAAAAAGTAAGCTAAGATCATGTATTAATATCATCACAATTTTTATTAATATTTTAAGTTAAATTATCCAACAAAATTTAATTATCTTATTATCTTTTCATAGTTGAAAGGAGAAAGAAAACTAACTACTTAGAATACATTGAATTCAAACAACAAAACATATTTATAAAACTTTGAACCAAGTTACAAATACTTATCTAGAATGTTTCTTCAAGTGATCCACTGACTCCTATTGACACCAATGTAATGATGAAAGACTTCAACTGCAAAAACACTAATAATCTCACACTTAACACTCAAAATAAACTAAAAATTAACTCACTAAATATTAAAGAAAGTGGCTCCCTAAAATAATTGGATGCTAGAGGGGGTATAATGGCTAAATGGTGCTTGGGGACTATATGGTGCTAAAAAGGGCGATTTTCTCTATAGAATAGGCTCCTATTTATAGAGCTCTGAGTTTGACTAGGGGTTGCTTAAGAAACCTCTTCAAAATTCATCCAAATATAATGTATCTTCTAGAAGGTAACTGTCGCGCCTAGGCGCCGAGATCTGGCGCCTAGGCGCCGGACTCCGTGACCAGGTCTTTGCACCTCTTCACTTTGGATCGCACCTCTTCACAATTAAAATCGTTACCCTGTATCCAGATGCATTGTATCACATGTCCTATATATTAGGAGTAACTTCCAGTCTTCTAGAAGCTCTAATAACCTCTTAACATCTTCAAAATAACTACCCAAAGCCGTCAAAATTCTTGTCTGCGTCTGTATCGAACTGGCGCTTAGGTGCCGGATTATGGCGCCTAGGCGCCAGGCCAAATATTTCGACAACTTTGCTCTTTAAGCTCCATTTTTGCTCCTTTTTGCTCCTTTTTCCTTCTTGAACTCTTTTTTATCACCTACATACAAAAACATAAAAATACCTTTCATTAAAGCATAATATCCTTAAGAATTGAATCATAAATAAGGCATAAAATGGGTATTTTTTAAGTGGATCATGTGCCATTTGCAAATAGAACTTGAGCATAAAGCATACTAGGTTGTAATGGAATTTTATTATAATTTGAAAGATGCTAGCGTGAAATGTCTATTGCAATTAAATGAGCTTATGGAAATTAGAAATGAATCTTATGAGAATGCAAAAATTCATGAGGAACAGATGAAAATTTGGCATGCTCTGAAGATTTTAAGAAAAGATCTTGAACTTAGATAAGAAGTTTTACTATATAATACAATACTGAAAATCGCTTCCGGAAAACTCAAGTCCAGGTGGCCAGGGTCATTTTATTGTAATAAAAGTCTATCCATATGGTGTTGAGGATATTAAAGATCCGAAAACTGAAAGAATATTTAAGGAAAATAGACACAGACTGAAAACTTACTTTGACGGAAATAAACCTATATTTGTTAAGTCCTAATGTTGGGTCAACCAAAGTAAACATTAGATATGTCGGTCTGATGACATTAAACCAAGCGCATCGTGAGAGACAACCCTTAGTTATCTGTATGAATTGGTTTATGTTTTTTATTGTTGTAATGTTTTATATTTGTGTGGTTATGCTAAAAGTATTAAATGTTAATGAGACCTAGATGATGAGAGGAATCTAAAAACATTAAATTTAATGATCAATATGAGGTTAGGAAGTTTTAATTCAACCTAAACAAAGCAATGCTAATTCTAGCGTTCACACCTAGATGTACGAGCACCAGAACCCTGGTGCCTAAGTTCCTTGTTACAGAAATCCTGGTGCCTAGGCAACCAGACTGGGTCCTAAGCACCAAATTTCAGGAATTTTTAAATAACCACCCTGAGTAGTTTAGAACCTACTTCTTCCCACATAAAACTGCCAAAATGTTCATAAGAGCCATCATCTTGGCATTTGGGATTATTTGGGAGGAACAAAAGGCAATAATTACCTTTCCTTAGTAAACTCTCTTTATACTATATATTCAATTTGGATATAAATAGCCTTCCATGTTTGAGATAATGCCTTTAAGTTAAGAGGGAAATGTTACGTGAAAAGGAAAACACTTGGGGAGAGTGGATTTGTTCTTCACATTGCAATTTTGTGTCAAATATCTCCTTTATTTGAGCTCATACCTTCATTTGTTGATTTTTTCTTAGATACTATGTCTTCTAAAACAAAAAAGGGGAAAGGGAAAGGAGGTCTTTGATCAACGAAAGTTTTTTTGTTCTAGAAGCTCAGAATAGATACATCAATTTACACATATCGAAGAAGTTAATAACGGAAACAAGTTTTGTTAAACCTGGAGGTGTAGTGGAAAATCTAATTGTTACATGACACTGAGAGATTTTCTGCTACTTCACTGTCGTAGCAATTATTTATATTGTTCATGATTTTTATGCAAATCTCTCAGATGCTTCAGATGATTCCTTGTTTCTTAGAGAGGGAAAGTTGTAAATCAATATGTAAAATTGGGAAATTTTTTATGACTGCAATACTTAAAACTACAACTTTTATGGTATAACATGTTTAATTCAGATTTACTTACTGCTACACCTGTCTTTACTATTTATATGTGTATACTTATAATGGATAGGAATCTTGATAGAAAATAATTTTGAAAAATTATCTTCCAACAAACATTTCTGTATTAAATGTTTTAAAGTGTTTAAAAATTTTAGTTTCCGGGGCGCGGGGGGGGGGGGGCCGAGGGGGGGGGTGGGCGGGGGGTGTGGGTAGAGGAGGAAAAACTATTGAAAATCTAAGCTTTATTTACCCTCAATAGATTATTTTTTAAATTTAGTTTGAAATAACCTATGACATGTGGTGTTATCTTTAGCGAACATTTTTTTTATTTTCTATGAATATTATAGTAGACTTAGGTTAATTGTTTTTTATTGATAAGGGGTAGTTCCAGAGTTAAGATATTTAGTATAAGAGAATAGTGATATGCTTTTACTATGTTTAATAAGAAAAATTGTTTTTTTGAAATACTAGGAAGCTGAGATTTACACTAAAAAGATTTTTAGACTCTATGAAAAATCCTTTTTGAAATAAATACATATTATCAAGTAAAGAAATGTGAGAAGCTTTTAAATTTTGGAGGTGAATAGTGAAGTTGAAAATCATTAAAGGCTATCCAGATATATCAATCTTTATATAAAAAAAGTAAGGTTTAAAAAGACTAAAAAAATAGAGACAGAAAGAGAAAAGGAAAATTTGTGGAGAGAAGCTTGAGGAAATGCCTAATTAAAAATTAGCTTCACTTGAATCATTTAATGGAAGAAATCAAATTACACTTTTGAGCGTATTATCAATTATAAATGTATTAGTTAAATCTTTACTAATAGATTTATTATACAATTCAATCTCTTAATTCTTATAGGATTACTAAGTCTGATAAATTACAATTACTTTTGAATGAATTGAAAATCAAAAGTCCTAACTTGATTACTACATATTCTTATATACGAGTTCTAGCCCGACTTATCGAAAATTTCTCTAAATTTACATTATCACATTTATGGGTTAAAACTATAGCAACTTTTAAAGAAGCCTACAACCATAAGTGGAAGCATATGGTCTATAAAATAGGAGAATTTCTTGAGGAAAATTAATAGTCAAGTTTGGGGTAATTTGACATGTCCAAAATATGTTAAATTTACTTTCAGGTTTAATACTCATTTTTTCTGATATTGCATTTTAATGGAAGGTATGTTCATGTTTTTTTATGCATGTATAACAGGCAAAGAAACGAGATTGAATCAATTCAACTGGAACAATTTGGAGTCCAATTTAGCAAAGAAGAAAATTTTGACCCGACGCTTAAGCATCAGGCGCTTCATGCATCTAAAAGGCTGATGCCTAGGTGGTAGAAACGACTTGACATTTTTTTAAGCTTTCTGGACAGATTTTCAAAGAGGGGAGTCACTTCGTGGGAGGAGGAAGCAGAGGGCATCAGGGGTGAAGATGTCTAAGGGTTTGGAGTGCAGGAGAATAAGAAAAGTTAGAGGTTTTTTTCATTTACTGCATTTCTGAGTGATTTTAAGTGAAATTGTAAGGAGAGTTTAAGAATTCCTCAAAGAAACTTTAGAATATTTGTTTGGGAGGAGTTTGAGATAAGTGTTTTGTTTTTTTTTTCTGAATTTTGTTAAATTTTATTGTGTAAACTAGTTTTTAGACATCAATCGATGTGTTGTTGAACTTTCCACGTAAAATCTGAGTAGTTCTCTTTATCCTTCCATTTGTGATGAGAAATAATCATGTGTAGGATTAGAATTTTGTTGAATTTCTTATCTTCTATAATTATGATGGTTCATTAATTCGTACTTAATTTACTTCTATAATTTGACCAATTGTTAAGTTAAAATTTGTTGTGAACCCATAATGACCCGGGAGGGCTATGGATTCCTAAAAAGAATAACATTAATCTAGTGGATGAAAAAGTTATTCCATAGGTTAGTGCAATTATATAAGGAGATAAGATTTGACGTGTGTAAATTTGAGATTCTGATGTGATAGGCTAGAACCTTATAGAATTTGATCTTTATTTTGGAACTTAAATAAAGTTTAGCCTAATTATAGGCTTACATGGGTACTCTAGGGTAATAGGCTAGAATCTAGCATAACCAAGGATTTAGAAACATAACTCTAGGTTAGGCAATGTTTTTTATGCGCTTGGAAGAGGTTAAAGCATAGGTATTCTCGTAATTGTCACAATACTACATTTAAATTTATAAATATTTGATTCCTACATTGACTATGACACTTTCATATAACTTGAACTACTCTACGTAACGCTAATTTAGAAACACTTAGAATTTTCTTGAAGCTTAGAAATAGAATTAGTAGGTATAAGTTATGCCTTTTTACACATAAAAATTTGATCAAATTTCTAGATAATTTACTTGCAATTTAAGTAGGGTTTTACTAAGTCCTTAAAAAGCATTTTCCATCCCCCGGTGGGATCGATACCTAGACTAAAAGAAATTCCTGTAACACTTGAACAATACATACACTTGTGTTTTTATCCTAGTAAGTTTTTGAAATCAATAATTAGAAAACATATTTTAAAATTATTAATACATCACTAGGAGTAGCCGCTATAAACACATAAAATTATATTATCATCATAGAATCGGTCAACAACGTATGTACGTTAAAATTGACATATTCATTCCTCATTTGATACGAGACATTTTGTTAACAAAGATTTTCCTATATATATATATATATATATATATATATATTAATAGAATCATGGTTGGAGAAATGGAGTGACAAACAAGGGGTTGATAAATCTTTCTTGGGGACCTATGCGCATCGTGAAAATATGACAACTTTTGTATGTAAATGGGTGCAGGTTTCATACGAGTTTCTGGTTCGAATGAGACAAAAAATCTTTTAATTCTAGCATTTGTGTTACATCGAACAAGAAGTCATATGTCTAAATAGACAATCATGCGATTCTGGAAGTTGTTGAACTATTTTATCCAGGCTCTGTTGTAGGAAGTGTATTCCTATTCAACTGTACTTGACTTATTCATGTTCTTGATCATGGAATTAGGGTAAACTAACAATAAAATATCATAGAAGTGAAAGTGGACAAAAGATATGTTAAATTTGATCATTTCATTCTAGCTTAACAGGAAATTCAGGTTTATTATCTTTGATATCCACATAGATCAAAAGATAACGTTGGTTACGCGGTTGCCATTTATAGTAAAACAAACACCACCACTAATAATTAGAATAAAATTGAAATTACTTATAAAGAAACTGAAATGATAGGTTTCCTTTTCAATTTTATGCAATCAAAGAAGAGCTCAATTTAGAGGTTGCTAGTGGCGTATACAAAGAAATTAATCTTCAGTAATCGATACCACTTCAACGATGCTTTTGAAGTAGAGATCATGACTACATCCTTCAATGAGTCTTCACATGATGTTGGGTAAATATGAGTAAGTTTATTGTATCTTTCATTGAACATCATACTAAAGTTTATTGCAGAGTTTTATATTTGCAGTTTTAGTAGTTGAAACTTGCAGTCTACTAAAAACTTATGTTATTTATGTTTATTACATAAGGTTTATTTTTATTTTATTACGTGGCCTTTGTTTATGTGCACTAATTAATAAAACTTATTCTCCTTATTGTAGATCTCAACTTGAGGTAGGGACTGTCTCCCTCCCTACTCGGGGGGGGGGGAGGGTTGACCGATGTGCTATCTGAGGAAGAAACATTTTTGGAGAGGCCGCCTAACTTTGACACCCATGCCCACCTCTACTCTCACACCTAACCCCACCTTAATCGTTGCCACACTTATACCCTCCACCACCTAAACCATCACCTTCGCCCTCGCCTATGCAATCATTCCCTCCCTCGCCACCGCCCCAACCCTAACACTCACGACCGCCACTACCCTGACTCCCACCTCCACAACTACTAACAGACCCTTCTCCGTCCCCACCACCACCCCCACCCCAACACTCACCCCTATTATTAACCTGACCCTCACCTCTACACCAGACTACGCATCCGCCCCTGCCACCACCGTTGCCCCCACACTCACCTCTGCCTACACCAATGCCACCACCCCCACAACCAATGTTACACCCCCCACATCCCGTGCCCTACCCCCACCCCTACCCTTACCCTTGCTTCAAGCCCAATTGCAGGAGGGTTGACTGCATCTAAGGCCCAAGCTATCTCTATCAGGCAAAAGTTTACCGACAGCAGCTACCACATTGAGCCTGTCGGCAAAAAAAGAAAAAAAGGATATTGTTTGTAATCTTTTTATTTTCAAAAGTGAATATAAAACATAAAAAAATTTTGCTATATATTTCTACCCCACGATCCAAACTATTCATGCCATTAGAGATATCATTCAAAGTAAGTTTGATTCATCATACTTATCGTGGAAGAAGATCTTAATAGCCATTCAAGAACTTTTAGTATAGTAGTTTGTGGTGTCATTCACAATTAAATTAATTTATTTTTATTTCGTTATCAATTGATCATAATCCCTGTAATATTTTTAGAAACAATACTGTTGGCCCCCTAAGCATGGGGCGCACATCCGACGCAACTTCGAACACAAGGTGGGTTATCACCTCCAGGACATATATGGTGATATTCAAAAATCACAACAGTGTCCTATGTGGCTCGAGAGGATGTTTTTGCCATGTTGCTTAGGGTCTGAGATTCTTCGAACTCATAGAAGAAGAGCGAACAAGCATAGCATAATAGTTGCTCGGACTGTGGAGGCATGGGGCCCTTCAAGCACACTAGTGGAGCTCTCCCAGATGTAATATACAATTGGAGGCTGGTAGGATTTCAATTTTTTATATAAGGTTTTCTAAAGTTAAAAATTTATTATAATAATTTCTCTTATCGACAGGCTATGGAGATAGGACGAGAGCCCTCCATCATCGATGTAAATGAGTACACCCTCAAGAGGAGGGCCAACAGTCCTAGATCAATGATAGATCCAGTGCAACCTAGATAATTGATGAGCTAAACTAGTTTGACGTTAATACATGTTACCTCTAACTGAATGTAACTACTTTAATTTGCATGAGAGATTCCAGAAGTTGAAAGCCAAACCCATGCATCATCAGGTATTACGTTCTTTGAGTGTGATCCTTCCTAGTACAATTTATGGATAGAGGGTGTTGAGGGGAAGAAGAAGGGTCGATTCTACAAGCTCGCGTTGCAGGGGTTTCCCTACGATGCACACCCCTCCACCAGTTTATTTACAGCTTCTACCTTTACCGCACATGTTGAGGAGATCTCTAGCCACATTGTGGGATTCTCTATCAACATGGAGGCTCACTTCTCTCAGATAAGGTCGGAGCCGGTGGCCAACATGGATGCCAAGGTGAAGGCTAAGTTAGATTTCATCCATCAGCAGATAAGTAAGCAAGGGAAGGGAGTGGCAATACCGGAGGAGGATGAAGTAGTGAAGGACGATGATAATAGGGTTGATGAGATAGAGCATGATGATTAGGATGGGCTTTTTTCTTTTCTTTTTATGTTTGAGAACATTTAAACATATTCTTCTTCTGTGAACAATGATGTACATATTTTAGACATATTTATGAGTAAAAGCATTTTATTTATTTCATTATTTTGTTGGATAAACTACAGTTTGAAAGCTATGTTATTTTACCAAATAATTGGAATTGAATAAAGAATTTTGTGATTATAGGAGTGGTAAAGTAAGTATAAAAGAAAAACATTATTTTTTTCCTTATGCTACAGGTTTCCAACACTTATCGTCAGTTTAGCAACGGTTCCAAACATCCGTAGGAAGAGATGATGGCTAGACGATGGACATTTTCACCGATGTCTAACCAACACATAACCATGGATTTTGGTGCATCATACAAAAAAATGGGTGTGACACTTTTCAGACAGTTAATCCATCATTATAAAAACAACACATAAATAACGCTTAACCGACAGTTTTTACCTATGTCAAAAAACTAGCTGGTGCGACACTTTTTCGACAGTAAACCCTTCGGTGATAGAAAATAATGTATAAATAATGCATATAGATAGTTTTTTTGCATCAAAAAACTAACTGGTGAGGCTATTTGTCGACATATTTGTCATCACTATTACTAATGAATGAATCGTCATTTATGTGAATCGACAATTAACGAGAACGTAAATTTTGACGAAAAAAACTACAACACTAAATTGTTAGATAACTGTCGGTAAATTCTTGTCGTATAAATATTGATCAGTTTTGGAATTACCGATAAGGTTTTCAACTACGAACAATAAATCATCAGTAACATTAAAAGTGATAATTTAATTATAATAATTGATGGATTGTGGTTGTCGGAAGAAACCTAAATTTTTGTAGTTAGGGTCCACAACTCATGTAACTCCCAACTCTAGTCTTAGTGGTCCATAGTCATTATTGCAGCTCACCACTACATTCTATTCGATAACCTACGCAATCCACAACTTATGAGGCTCCTAATTAAAACTTATATGACCTACAAACACTATTGCAACTCTCCACTACAGCATAAATGACCAAATATTACCTACATGGTATACAACTCATACAACTCTAGACTCTGACAATTGTGGCTTATGGATGCTACTGTAGCTCTCCACTATGGTCTGTGTGACAAACCATAACCTATGATGTCCACAGCTCATGCCGCGTGTATCTCTAGTCTCTATAGCCTACAAACATTATGCGACCCACAACTATGGCCTACGAGACCAACTAATTCCTACGACATTCATAGCTTATGTAGCTCTCAATTACTCTATCATTTATGACCTACAAATGTTATTGCAACTCACAACTACAACTTTTGTGAGCAACTCGTACCAATGTCGTCCATAACTCAAGTAGCTTCAAACTTCATCCTTTGTGGCCTATGAATGCTATAACTCTCTACTACGGTCTAGGTTGCCAATTATGATTAACGTGGTCCATAACTCATGCAACTCTTGATTTTAGCTTCTATGGCTTATGGACGTTACTAAGGTTCAACACTGCAGCTTATGTAACAAACTACTTTCTGCATGCTTTACAACTCCTATAGCTTTTTACTATGGCCTCCGTAAACTACTAACACTCATGAAGCAACCATCCACGACTTTATGACCAACTACTACCACTGCTTTCAACTATAGCCTCGAAAATAAGCTAAGGCTATTACAACTATCAAGTATTATTTTTTTTATAGCCCAGTCGTGACTTTTAAAGATGGACCACTATTCAACTTTTATAATTCAATCGATTTTTTCTATTTTCAAAGAAGAGTGAACCTGTGTACACACAAGTATATCATGGTTTAGTTCGACTGGATCAAGCTTCATGCCTTTTTTCCCTCTACAAAGTTTTTCATGTAAAAATCTTGGTGTCTTCTCGTGTTAATTGTCTATTATATGTGTGTTTGATCCTCGTGCAATACTAAGATGCTAATTAATTATTCTACTGTCGTGAGTATTCCAATGCAAAACATCGTGATTGAAGCTTCAACCAAAATCTTTAAAATTATCACTCAATAAAATTATAAATAAATCTTTTTTCCTTTAATGAAAGGAACATTTTTCAAAATATAGATTAATATTTGACATTAAAGTAATTCTCTTATCCATCTTTGAATCTATTTGCCTAAACATCTGGCCTTTATTGTTTTCACTATTTACTACATAGTGTTCTCTGCTTCAATGACATGAATCGTTCTAGCGTTCCATATCGTCTAATCGATCATCGCTAATAACAACTAGGAATATCTTTTACAACCGATTTTATCCAAGCTTCGAGGGTCCATACATTTTGTTTTGTCCTTGTAAAAAATTTAACCTTGAGTGGAATTATACAATGTCTGCATGCGTGCAATTTTCATAAAAAGTTCAAAGATCAAACTCATTGTATTATTACAACTATTCTAACAAGCGAAATAGTACAATGTATTCATTCTAACACTATAAAAACATGTACCGTGCGGCTATCTTCTTTTCCATAATATTTGCATAAGAAAAGAGAAGGGTGGAATGGTTAAAGATATGTAAAGGTGAAGACAAAAATTCTATAGATAGTCCTCGATAAATAATGAAACAGTTGAGAGGTCAAATCCTTGTGGGGAAGAAGAATAGGTGCGATATCTTGGCAATCTCCCGTAAATATTGATCGGAGTTGTGCTGAAGACATTGATACTGTTCAACAAAGAGTCAGGACGCAGGCAATGAAAAGACCTCACAACAAGCATTTCATGTGCATGTCGGTTACGTGAGAGTTGAGAACATAGGTACCTGCCATTTTGATTTCATATGTATTTAGGGGCCGTTATTGAGTAAATTCTTTCGTACATTTGTTTTATAAATTATTCTAGTGCAGTTTTATCAAAGATCATGATGGTGCTTTTACATATGTACCACACAATTCTTTTCCATTGACATATCTAACAACTAAACTTTCATACTTATATTTAAAATTTTAATATCTCGTCAGAAATATCATCACTAATAACATTTTAATAGTGAAATATATCTTTTTTGTATAAAAATTTATTATATTAAAGAGTTATAAATATAAATATTAAACATATTAAATATATAAATAAGTAAAAGTTATGTGGTATCAGGTAAATTTAACTTTCATAAATTCTCTTGAAATAAATAACTGATTTAATCTTAAATGAAGAAAATTATTATATCCAAACGGCTTTAATGAATTTTATTCTACCAACATAAATAAACAATTAATTTTACAAAATTGCAACTCGCCCGAAGTGATCCGGATCATGGGCTAACCATCTCAAATAAATTTCACATCATTATCAAGTTATACACACAACCATAGATAGCTACATGCATCGATCGGATGCAATAGAAAAAAATGATTCATGTAGCCGAACCCACTTACTTGGATAAAGGTTTTGTTTGTTGTTGTTATTGTAAGTATATTATTAGTTTAAATAAATACTGCCAATATTAATATATATTTTATCAAAAAAATTTTGATTGGAATCTAATTATCGAATATTATGTTATCTTAGATGAAGTTGAGAACTTGATAGGAATTGTGGATCGATAAGGCCTGATTCAACTTTCAGTCTTTGGTCTATAATTTTTATATAATATCTGTTTCAATTTTGTGACATCATGCAAGATTATGTATGATTAAACATCAACGAAAGGAGCATTTGCATAAATAGGACACAATTCTGATATATTTACACATCTAGCTCCAAAACATCCATATTTTTACATACTTGACACTCAAATCTTTAACGTCATATAAACAAAATATCTTAAGTGCTTATTGAGAAGTTGAAATGCATCTTTTCGTGCATATAGTTATGACACCAAAGTTTTAAAATATAAATATTAAATCTTAGGTCTTTGATATAAAAATAAAAAATAATTGTGTAATATAAACTTCAATTGTGCAATTGATCAAATACATTTTGAGCGAAAATTTAAGAAACAATAATTTATGGAGCCTTAAAATTACCGTGAAGTGCATGGCTCAAAGTTTAGTAGAGATATTGAATAGGTTTGATGAAAAGTATCGAAGCGAAACTTTTTTTTTCAACGTATGACTTTTCTTAATTTGGGGAAGCATAAACATTACTTTAGTTTTGATTATATGGAGTTCTACATTGCAAAAAAATAATGACTAATTTTGTTAAATACTATTGATGCTTGTCAGAAAGTTCACAACTATAGAGTAATAAATTAGCTTCATAGCATTGGACATAAACCTAGCGCACACTTCAGAAATTAAAGAAGTAAACAGGAGGAGACCTCTCGATATTTATGTGGAAAATTCTGGAAAGAGGAAAAAACTACGGAATCTAGCCCAGTTGAAACAATTTAATATGAATGGTGATTACAAATGTCCACTCATCTCCTGAATTAGGTAAGATTGATTTACAATGTCGATCATTATAAATATACAACGGTAGTTCATTAATAATAGCTTTGTCTAGCTGTAATGAACTAAATTCTTTGTGACAGTATGCTGCAAGGGTCGTAGTTGATTGCTAGGAAGGTAGTAGTCTACTGTGAATGTTCTAGAAGGTGGTCATGGCGTCAACTTATCTTATACACCATTGTTGAAAGCCATGATAGTAATTAATTGTGTTGGCCGCAGAGGGTTGCTTCAGGAGCATTTTTCGGCCACAATAGAAGTAGTATGATGCTGCATACGCTAAGCCTCTTAGGGCATAATTGGTCACATCGGCCGTGGTGGTGAGTTGCGATAACGTCTGTAGGCCGTAGAGACTTGGTATTGGGTTTTTGCGAGATGCCAACAGGGTAGTTGGTACTTGGCCATGTAGCTTTATTGGGGAACTATGATGATGTCCGTGAGCTGCAAATGTAAGAGTTGACAGCTGCAGTTTGTAGTTAGTCACGCATGCGGTAGTTTTTAGTTATGATGTTGTCCATAAGTCATGAAGATCATAGTCTGGAGCTACACCTGTTATGGACCACGTAGGATGTAGTTGGTCAAGTGGGTTGTACAGATGAGCTGTGATGACACCGGTAAAATGCGAAGGATGGAGTTAGGTGCTGCTTGAGCTATGCATGCCATAGTTGGTCACTTAGGTAAAAGTGGTGAATAGTGATGATTTTCGTAAGCCAGAGTGGCTGGAGTTGAGAGCAATATAGGTTGTGAGCTATATAGCCCATATTGATTAGTTGTGATGACGTCAATAGGCTACAAAGTCAGGAGTAGGAAGCAATACGAGCGGTGAACCACATAAGACTTAGTTGATCACATAGGTCATGGTAGTGAGCTCTGATGAAGTCCGTAGGTCAGATGATGGAGTTGAGAGTAACACAACCTATCAACCACATAGGTCGTAGTTGGTTATATAGTTCGTAGTGGTGAGCTACCACGACATTAGTGGGCTGGAGGTGCACAAGACAAGAGTTGCATGAGTTGTGCATCACGTAGGTCGTAGTTAGTTACGTAGTTTGTAGTGGTGAGCTGTGATGACATCCACCAATCGTAACGTCCGAATTTGATGCTACATCAGCAATGAACCACATATCAATTGAGTTGTTTTGGTGAGCTGTGATAACATTTGTACGCCACAGGGAGGGGAGTCAAGAGCTGAATGAGATGTGGACCACATAGACCATAGTCGGTCACGTGGATCGTAGTGATGAGTTGTGATGATGTTTGTGGGCTGAATGAGCCAAAGTGGTGAGCTACACAAGCTATGAACCATATAGACCATAGTTAGTCATGTATGCCATAATGGGGAGTTGTGATGATGTTCTTTTGCGAGGAATAGAGTCGAGAGCTGTAAAAATAGAATTGTACGAGTTTGGAGCAGTCACTGATCTTAGAGTGCATTTTTATAGCATCTTCGGAAGGATTCGTTATACCATATGCGAGCAGTTTTGTTACACCATCCTCGGGGATGGTCATTGTATATGTGGTGCATTGTTACATTGTTTATGGGGTGCTTTGCCATTTCACATTGTTCGCTAGGGTTCTATAATATTTATTGTGACTTCACAAGGGACTTCAACATTTGGAATAGTTGGAGACCAATGATGGTTGAAGTTGGCTAGTAGGTGGTGGTCAGATCTGGATGCCGGAGACAATGACTGTCAAAGATTATGATAGTTAAAGTTGGCAAGCGGTGGCTGCTGGAGTTGGCTTGTTGTGACGATTCTAAGAGGAGGCAACAAACTGGAGTTGGCCAGCTATTTTGGGGATCAACTTTGGTGGCTTATGTTGTCTGAAGTTAGCTCTGTGACTACGTAGTGAGAATAACATGCCATCTATACAGTGTAAAAGCGACACTAGATTTCATTTATGGAGTCCATGATATATATAAAAAGAGAATATGGATCACTCTTAATTGGGAGGCCCGGAGAGATCTCCTTGATCAAATATCATTTTATGGACATTTGAGTGTCTTAATGTTGTTTCATTTGAACAATATTAGACTTGTTGGATTTGTCTTGTCAACACGCTCAATTTGACTATAAATTGCCAAGGTTAGAATTCACTTGACCTTCCAATTATGCTTGGTAACCTCATAAAATTGTTTAATTGTTTTATTTGGGCATGATATGACTTGAATTAGATTGATTTTGCAACCACTATGTTCATCACAATGAGTTAGTTGGTTTGAATGTAAGTTTTCCAAAATCAGAGTTCCATATGACTTTTAATCAAAGTTTCATCATTTCCTGATAAAAAAATTATCTCGTAATTGGTGTCAGATGATGAATATGGGCTGAGACCAACATTGTTACTCGAAAATATCAAAATCTTATAAATTTTTTTTTCTCGTAATATATATATATATATATATATATATATATATATATATATATATATATATATATCAGAAAAAGGATTTGATACTCATATAAAGTAGGTTACAGTTCTAATGTAAGAGACATCTAACATGTCCTCACAAAGCAAAAAAGAAAGTGGAGGGGGGTGGATTGGTAGAGACAACAATAAAAGAAGAATACAATACCATCCTAGCTAACTAGCTTGGTGGTCTGTTCCATTCTCTAAAGATAAATTAGAACTGAGGAAAAACAGATGTTCTAAGACTATTGATCCTTTGAATCCATAGGAAGTGATGCTAGGGAAGTGGAGACTCATCCTGAAGGAGCAGGAGCAGGCTAGCTGAGTCACTTTCAATTGTAATGTAGTGTCTTTTGTTATTAGAGGCTAGTTTGAGGGCCTAAAACACTGCCAATAATTCAGTTTCTAGAGGGACTGCAACAATTACTGGGGCATGGAAGTATAACAGGCATTTGCCCTTGTGATCCCTTAAAACTCCACCCACATCAGCCCCCTGAGTGTAGTAGCTTCCATCAGTATTGACCTTCACCATATTAGGAGCAGGAGGCTTCCAAACTACCAAAGTAACCACAGAAGTGGCTTGCTCGACCAAGGGAGGAAGGGCACTGATATTGGTAAATTGCTTATACTTTATCGACTTATGCAAAAAAGTTAGACAAATTTTAGTGACCTGCTCCGTACTTGGTGGTTTTCCCTCAAAGGTGGCCCGATTTCTACACATCCAAAGAGAAAGGCCCCTCAAGCCCTCCCAACAAGTGAATATGTTATTCTAGTGGAGATTAAAAAGGTTCGGAGTAAGCATCATGGTACAGTGTTCCCGAACCTGTTGGAAGAAGGAGCACCCAAAAAACAAATGAGGAACAGTCTCCTCCTGATTCCTACACAGCCTGAAACAAGAAAGGCCCCTCAAGCCCTTCATTTTGATGATATCATCAGTGGGAAGGATCTTGTGAAAGAGCTTCCAACAAAAAATGACATAGAGAGGGAAAGATGACTCGTCCAGATAAGCTCCCCTCAAGGAGTCTTCTCCCATTGATATAATCTGGAGTAGATGGCTTTTGACAGACTTTGGTGTTTGTCGGAGGTCAAAGCAATTCTATCAGCTTTGTTAGGATTGAATGGAATGGAAGAGATGATCGTAGCAAATGGCTTTTAGAGGAGAGAACATAGAGCTGGTAAGGACCATTTGCCATCCACCAAACAATTAGCAACCTTCAAATTAAAGTTAGGGATAGCATCATTAGAAGGCTTGAGCCAGTATTCAGAACACCAGTGGTCCAACCAAAAGGAGAAATCACCTTTACCCAACTCCCAAGGAAACATCTTGTCAGCCTTCTAATGGAGTTTTAACATACTGACCCATAGTTTGGAATCCCCCAACTTCCTAGTGGTAAGGGAAGCGTGAACCTCCCTACAGTATTTTCCATTCATTAATCTAGCCCAAAGAGAATTATAGAATTTGAACTTGACCCAAAGTTTGCAAAGGTTCATTTGAGTTAAATGATTAAGGCCTTTGAAGCCTAAGCCTCCAGCCCACTTTGGTTTAGCAACCTTCTGCTAGGAAGCCCAGTGAAGTTGCTTCCTTTGACCTGACCACAGGAATCTATTAAACACTCTTTCCAACTGGAGCTAGGTACTCTGCTTCATAAAAGTCATTTGCTAAATCTATGCTGGGAAGGAAGTGAGAATGCTCTTCAGTAAGGTAATTCTACCACCACTAGATAGAAAGGAATGAGACCAGCTGGAAAGTTGGTTATGGACTTTTTTAAGGATGTCATCAACTTGAGTCTGTTTGACCCTCCCACAGATGAGAGGCACCCCAAGATATTGGAGAGGGTAGTGGGAGCAGGAAAAGCCAGTGTAGTCCTTAATCCATTTCTTATGGGTAGGGGAAGATTTCTTGTTAAAAATGAGGATGCACTTCTTAGGATTGAATAGAATACCTGAGTGGGATTGGAAGAGATTTAGGAACTTGAAAATACTTTTAACAGTTATCTTCTCAGCATTGAAGAAGAGCATAATATCATCTGCATAAATGAGATGGGAGATAGGCACATTGGATCTGTAATGATACCTTAAATGATGCCGAGAAAATGATATAGAGTTAATCATTCTAAACAAGTAATCCATGGCTAAGATAAAGAGGGTGGGGGAAATAGGATCCCCCTGCTACAACACCCTAGTAGCAGTGAATTTTCCCCATGTATATCCATTGATGAGTACTAAATGTCCATTAGATGAGAGCTATCTTTGAATCAGATTACAGAAGTCAGCAGTGAATCCCCCGGCAGAAAGTACCTCTAGTAAGAAGTCTTAGCTTATGGAATCATATGCCTTTTTTATGTCCAATTTATAAATATTGGTGCCTCCTTTGCAGGTCTTGTCCAGGTCCAAATACAGTTCCTGGGAAAGAAGCACATTGTCTATGATTGACCTGTTTTGAACAAGTGCTGATTGGTTGGGGCAGATTATTCTATTGAGGAGAGGCCGTAGCCTAAATACTAGGGTTTTGCTGAGGATTTTCCTGAGGACAGAGGTGAGCCATGTGTACCTAAAATGGTCCCAAGAAATACTTTCAGTGTTCTTAGGCACCAACACTATGTGAGAGTTGAAAAAATAACGAGGAAGGTTATTGCCTTTGAAGAAAGCTTGAATAGCCAGGGTCACTTCTTTATTCACAATACTCCAGGCCTTCTTGTAGAAGTCTGCTGAGAAGACATCAGGCCTAGCAGATTTTGGGCTGTTAATGGACTCAGTGCCTACCAAACTTCCTTCTCAGTGGGAGGGATCAGTTAGAATAAGATTATTAATAAACATAAAATCCGCCTAAAAATAGGAGGGATCAACAGGAAGTCTATCAAATGAGGAATGGGTGAGGAGGGCACTAAAATAAGAGACAACACTATAGGCAATTTCAGATGGTTCCTTGAGCCAATCTCCATTCTCATTTTTGATTGAATGGATGGTGTTGCATTTCCTCCGTTATTTTATATATGAATGGTAAAATTTTGTGTTTCTATCCCCATCAGTGAAAATATTAACTGAAGACTTCTGTTTGAGGAATTGTTCTTACACCACTGTGGCAGAAAGGAGCTGCTCCTGAGCTTCATGGAGAGAGTATTCCAATGAACTATCTCTATGAACCTCCCCCTCCTGGATAGCCACCTTCTGTTCGGCAGCTTCCACAACTGAGTAGACATTCCCAAAGGTGTCCCAGCTCCACTACCTGAGGCCTTTACTAACTTTAATATGTAATAAACAAAGATTGATCCAGGGATCAGGATGGCCAGAAACATCCCAGAGAGTGGATACAGTATGGATAAATGAGTTATCGGCAGAACAAAAGTTGAGATATCTGAAAGGAGTGGGTTGGCCCAACTTAGAGGAGCAATGATGGATAAAAGCAATGGTCTATGGTCTGACTTAGCTAGAGGGAGGTGAGCAACAAATGTGAGTAAAAACTTCCCATTAACTAACACTCAATCTAGTCTTTCTCACATCTTCCCCCTTTTCTAGGTGAATTCAGGCCCAGTAAATCCAAGATCAAACAAACCAGCCAGATGAATGTTGTCATTGAACTTAGTCATCTTAGAGACACAAGGGGACCTGCCCCACACTTTCTTAGTAGAATTAGTAATGCAGTTGAAATCTCCCCCACTAGTGAGGGGGAGTCCATATTACTACTAATAGAATGAAGGCATCTTCACAACTCCATTCTATCAGTCTTGGAGCTTCCAGCATAGACAAAAGAAGCATAAACAGTTTGACCACACATTTGTAATGAGAAATGAACAAGTTTGTTGTGGTCTACCAAAATAGACAAAGTAATCTCTTTTCTGCAAAAAAATCCAAATCTTGTTACTAATATTAGAAAAATGAGAAAATCCAAAAAACCTATTAACTAGTTTTCCTAGGTTTTTGTGAACCAAAGGCTCCAAAATGGCTATGCAACATAATTTATGTTTTTCATTAAGTGAAATGAGTCTTATGATTGATAGGGGGTTTGCAATCCCCTCAATATTTTAACAGAAAAAATTAATCATGCAGTTTAGTGGATTGAATGGAAGGCCGAGAT
The DNA here is from genome assembly GCA_022702705.1 of Papilionanthe hookeriana x Papilionanthe teres. Taxonomy (NCBI): domain Eukaryota; kingdom Viridiplantae; phylum Streptophyta; class Magnoliopsida; order Asparagales; family Orchidaceae; genus Papilionanthe; species Papilionanthe hookeriana x Papilionanthe teres. The sequence continues at coordinate 880,844 of CM040428.1, forward strand.
CTTGATCTTATCCTTCCTCTCCCTAGCCTTGAGGATGATGCAATTGAGAGGGACTCAACCTCTGTAGTGGGGTGCACTGTTAAAAACTTCTATAATTTAGTTTTATTTTTCCTTTTCTTTTTTGAGGTTTGAATTTTCCAGTCTCCCTCAAGTGCATTCTCCATAGCAATAATATTCTCCCTAGTAGGAGCTGGTAGTTCTATTGTAGCTTCAGCATCAGAGGCATTGCCCCTCCCCCCCCCTGAAGAGTTTTAGAAGAATGAGAGGTGGAGACAACCTCAATTGCTTTCCTATGCCCTGTGTCAGCTATTATACCCTCAGTAGCAATGGCCACAGGTTCTGGAACCTTGGTAGAAGGGGCAGGATGACCCCCTGCTGGAACCACCTTTTCCTTGTTAGTTGTTCTCTTGGAAGGGGGATGTAATCTACAACATTTTCCCAAAGTATGGCCAAATATTTTGTAATGACTGTAGTAATATGGTCTTTGTTTCATGACTACCTCCTGTCAAGCAGCCTCAGCATCAAATCCTACCCAGATTCTTGTAACTTCAGGAAGAGTGATGTCCCTCTCAATAAGAACTCTAGCAGTTGCTGGTCTGGCCTTATTGAGAGTGTGAGCATCTAATTTTAGAGGGGTGCCAAGCACCTTAGAAATATTACAGAGGGCATTTTTATGAAAGTATCTATATGGGGAACCTGGGATTTGAACCTGATAGGGACCACAGGAGGTTCCTTTCTAGGGTCGAAATCAGGTGTCCACTTCAAAAGTTTCATGTCTATTCCAACTATAGAGACAGATTAAATATATATATATATACTTCTTGTCTAGTTTGGAAAAGAGGACAACAGGCATGCCCTCCTTGCTTCCCACAGGATTAATGAAATGCTTTGATGAGTTAAACCTAGTTGAAAATTGGAAACTTGGTTTGTTAGATGCGAGACACCTGCTGATTAGATTTTCAAATGAGGAGGATTATGCTAACATCTTTTCTAAGCAATCCATCTTGATAGCTGGCACTTATATGAAAATTCTGAAATGGACACCAGATTTTGACCCTTTAAAGGAGACACCAATAATTCCTATGTGGTTCAAACTCCCCAATTTACCTATCCAATTGTATCATCACAATGCACTCTACAACATCAGTCAAGCCTTAGGCACTCCATTAAAAACTGATACTCATACCTATGATATGGCAAGACCTGCAGCTACTAGGGTGTTGTGATCTATAAAAAATACATATTTCTTTATGTCTTAATTCTTATCAATTTCTAGAGATATTATGCTTTAATGAAAGGTACTTTTTGTGTTTTTGGATGTAGGTAATGTAAAAAGGACTAAGAAGGAAAAATGAGTAAAAAGGAGAAAAATGGAGAAAAATACCAAAAGTATAAAAAATTATGGTGTGGCGCCTAAGCGCCAGACTCGATACGAAAACTGTCAAGTTTTTGACAACGTTTGATCAGTTATTTTGACGGAGTGAGCGGTTATTGGACATTCTAGAAGGCTGACAGTTGTTCCTTGATAATAGGACATGTGATACATTGCATTTGGATGCTCCAAAATGGTTTTAATCGCGAAGAGGTGCGAGCCAAAGTGAAGAGGTGCGAAGAACTAGACGCGGTGTCCGCGCCAAGGCGCGGATTCCGGCGCTAGGCGCCGGACCGACCTTCTAGAAGATTCATTGAATGTGGACATGTTTTGAAGAGGTGCCTCAAGGAAACTCTTGAAGCCTATAAATAGAGGTCCATTTCTTCAGAAAACGTGCCCCTCCGATTGTACTCCTTTCTCTTATCTACTTTAGCATCTCTCATCCTTAGAGAGAGAATTAGAGAGAGAAATTTAGGGCCACTTTTGTTTAGTTTAGTGAGTTTTTTCAAGTTATTGCATTTGGAGTTCATTACACTGTGGAGTCAGTAGGAATCAAAAGATCTGTAGAAGAAATATTTGAGATAAGTATATTTTTGCATTTGATTCATAGTTTAATTATCATGTTTTGTTATTTATTTTCAATGTGTTCTGAGTAGTTAGTTACTTTCTTAATTCAATTATGAAGAGATAGATAAGATAATATAAAGATTCGATGGAGAATTAAAATTCAAAATATTTTCAAAACATTGTGATGACATTAATACTCGATCTTACTTTACTTTTTAAATTGGCCGTTTGAATTGTTAAAACTCGTTGAAGAGTTTAGAAACCTTGAAGGAGAAGAACTCTTAACTTGTAAATGTCACATGAATCCTTGGGTAGTCGAAGGCCATGTGCGAGCTATTCATGGTGAAGTGCAAATAAATAGGAAGATAATATTTAAAGGGCGTAGAGTTGATAAGTTTTTAGAGTGACAGACTAAATTCTTATAATTTGATCTATAAACTAGGAAAGGCTCACTAGTAGGGCCGACCATAGCCACCCTTGGACATCTAGAAGTGTGAGCCTAGATTAACCCATTCTACTAACAATACATTCGGACCTATTCTGTAAATTAGTCAATGTTCTTTGCACCTGGATCAAAGGGTAAAGAATAGGAATGCTTATATTTGGCACAATACCATAAATTAAATTCTCCAACGAATATTAAATTATCTTAAAAATCTTAGATTAATTGAAGGAAAGAAAGTTGTTTATTTTATATAGAGTTCATAAAATCATTTTCTTATTATTGTTTTCTTTAATTGCATCTAGTAAATTAATAGTATTTTATAATCAAAATAAAAATATTTTTACTATTTTATTTCACTTTCACTTTATAGAAAATTTATTTCTATAAATCTTCCCTAGTGGGATCGATATCTGAGGTCTTTGTTTAAAAACCCTATATTACTTGAAACGATACGTATACTTGCGTAGTACCCCTAGTGTGTAAAAATATTACTAAATTATATAATAATAATTTTATACACTAGCCGCTATTTATAAATCGAGTCGAAGCTTTTTTGCTATCTTATGGAAGCAAACATTACTGCGTTAAGCGCGGCGACGGGTCAAGTTTTGGCGCCGTTGCCGGGGATCAAATCAAAGAAGAAATAGAATAGTTAAATTTTATTGCTTGTTTTATGCGAAGATTTGGTTCTGAAGGATTAATACCTTTAGATTCTGAATTGGAAAGAACAACTAGAAAAATTAAAAAGGGAAAACAAATTCAAAAATTTATAGAAATGGCTACTTTACAAAATCCAATTGAACTTAATGATCAAAATATTTATAAACCATTAAGGGATTATGCTAACCCTACAGTTGATGAACTTCATAGTAGTATTCAAATTCCCACTGTAGATGCTAATTCTTTTGAACTTAAACCGTCTATTATTCAAATGGTGCAAAATAATCAATTTGGTGGATCACCAAATGAGGATCCAAATTTACATCTTGTTAGTTTTTTAGAACTTTGTGCTACCTTTAAATATAACAATGTTTCTGATGATGCTATTAGACTTAGACTCTTTCCTTTTTCTCTAAGAGATAAAGCAAAGATGTGGTTAAACTCATTAGGGACTGATTCTATTAAAATGTGGGCTGAAATGGCACAAAAATTCATTGCTAAATATTTTCCTCCTTCTAAAACTACTAAATTAAGAAATGATATTACTTCGTTTAGTCAATTTGACGGGAAGACAATATATGAAACTTGGGAAAGATTTAAAGAACTATTAAGAAAATGTCCTCATCATGTTTACCTGATTGATTGATTATTCAAACATTTTATAATGGATTAATTAGATCTTTAAAATCAATTATTGATGCTGCTGCTGGAGGTTCTTTAATGTCTAAATCATTTGAAGAAGCTTACACTTTAATTGAAGAAATGGATAATGACAATTTTCAATGGCCTTCCGAAAGGATTAACCCTAAAAAGATGGCCAGTATTCAAGATAATGAAGCCTTTTCTATCTTAGCTTCACAAGTTGCAGCAATGTATAAGAAATTAGATAATTTTACAATTAATATTTCGCATAATAACTCTGCTAATATTGAAGATCCTCAAACTATTGAAACTTTACAAGCTATTGCAAGTAAAAATAATCCTTATTCAAATTATTATAATCCTGAGTGGAAAAATCATCCTAATTTTAACTGGAATAATTCACAACAACAATGGGGTAATAATCAATCTCATTCCACTGGAAATTGGAATAATCAAGTTAATTCAAATTATAAACCTCTTGGATTTAATAATAAACAGAAATAGTTATCAATAGAAGAATTAATTATGCAAATGAATAATCAATTACAAAATCATAATACTGCTATTCGTAATATTGAAAATCAAATGGGACAAATTGCTACTTTAATTAATAACAGACGTCTAGGAACACTTCCTAGTAATGTTTAAATCAATCCAAAGGAAACTGGAAAAGAACATGAACAAGTTAAAGCTGTGCAACTTAGAAGTGGAAAGGAATTAAAAGAAAGATTGCAGAATGGAATTGAAAAAGAGATTGAGGTTGAAGAGATTGAAACACCTAAAGAAAGAAGAATAAGAAATTGAGAAAGAAGCAGCGAAAATAAGTCAGAAGGAACCACAATTCAAGATTTCTCTCGAAGATGAAAAGAATGAAGAATATAAATCAATGTACGAGAAGATTAACTACTATGTGCATACTATGGCCCTGACCCCGATCCATTCTAATAAGATCGAGGGTATGGTGGTCAAGGAAATACATGGTGGCGATATTAAACCAATCAAGTTCTACCGTGGTGCTTCTTCTTCCAAAACTGAAAGTGATGTACAATTTGAAGACTGTTATACCTGTTAATGTGGATGTTGAAAAACCACCACCACTTTTTCCTCAAAGACATAAACAACAGAAACTTGATCATCAATTTTCTAAGTTCTTTGAAATTTTTAAGAAACTTACTATTAACATACCTTTCGCTGAAGCTTTGTAACAAATGCCAACTTATGCAAAATTTATGAAGGATATTTTAAGCAAGAAATGAAAATTTGAAGCTTTTGAAACTGTTGCATTAAGTGAAGAATGCAGTGCAATTATTCAAAAGAAATTACCTGAAAAGCTTAAGGATCTCGGAAGTTTCACTATACCCTGTCTTATTGGAGAAAATTTTGCGGAAAAGCTTTATGTGATTTAGGAACAAGTATTAATCTCATGCCATTTTCTATCTTTCGAAGATTGAATTTAGGTGATATTACTCCCACCACTGTAACTCTTAAGTTAGCTGATAGATCTATTACTTATCCTAAAGGAGTTATAGAGGATGTCCTTGTTAAAGTGGATAAATTTATCTACCCTGTAGATTTCATAGTACTTGATATGGAAGAAGATAAAGAGATAGCTATTATTTTAGGAAGACCTTTTCTAGCTACCGGACGAGCTATGATTGATGTGCAAAAAGGAGAATTAACCATGAGAGTCAATGATCGGAAATTAAATTCAATGTTCTTAAATCGATGAAGTACTACGATAAAGAGAAATGTTATCGAATGGATATAATTGATTATTTAATTGAAAAACATTATCAAGAAAAATGTAAAGTTATTTCTGAAGAAAAATTTGAATTTTTAACTGATGAAGATGAAATAGTAGAAGAAGAAGAGACTCATTTTATTAAAGATAATCGAGAAACTTTAGACATAACTCAAAATGATATACTTTTAACCTCAATTAAAAAAGCACCGAATTTGGAATTAAAAATGTTACCTTCCCATTTAAAATATGCTTTTCTTGGAAATTTGTTAACTTTACCTTTTATTATTTCTTCTGAACTGAGTAAAGATCAAGAAGAAAAATTACTAGGTGTGTTAAATAATTATAAGAAAGCTTTTGGTTGGACTATTGCTGATATAAAAGGAATAAGCCCTTCCATTTGCATGCATAGAATTTTAATGGAAGAAAATTTTAAACCTACTATAGAATCGCAAAGAAGATTAAATCCTATTATGAAAGAGGTTATTAAAAAAGAAATTATTAAGTGGTTATATGCTGGTATTATTTATCCTATTTCGGATAGTCGATGGGTAAGTCCTATTCATTGTGTTCGAAGAAAGGAGGTGTAACTCGTCATTGTTAATGATAAAAATGAACTTATTCCTACAAGACAAGTTCTTGGATGGCAAATTTGTATTGACTATAGGAAACTAAATAAAGCCACTAGAAAGGATCATTTTCCTTTACCTTTCTTGGATCAAATGCTCGATAAATTAGTTTGGACACTCATATTTCGTTTTACGTATGGATATTCTGGTTATCATCAATTACTTATTGCTCCTAAGGACCAAGAAAAGACAACATTTACAAGTCCATATGGAACATTTACTTTTAGAAGAATGCCTTTTTGTTTATGTAATGCACCTGTAACTTTTCAAAGATGTATGATGTCAATATTTTGTGATTTGATTGACAAAGGAATTGAAATATTCATGGACGATTTTTCAGTTTTTGGAACTTCTTTTGAATCTTATTTAGAAAACATAGCCAAAGTTTTGAAAAGATGCAAAGAAACAAATTTAGTTCTTAACTGGGAAAAATGTCAATTCATGGTCACAGAAGGCATTGTACTTGGACACAAAATATCACGAAAAGGGATGGAAGTAGATCAAGCAAAAGTGAAAATTATTGCTGAATTGCAACCACCTACTACTGTTAGTGATGTGAGAAGTTTTCTAGGTCATGCTGGATTTTATAGAAGATATATAAAGGATTTTTATAAAATTGCTAAACCTCTTTGTCATTTATTAGAAAAAGATGCACAATTTGAATTTATTGAAGAATGTATTAATTCTTTTAATATTCTAAAAGAAAAATTAATAACTGCACCTTATCATTGTTGCACTTATTTGGAATAGATCTTTTGAATTAATGTGTGATGCAAGTGATTTTGCAATTGGAGCTGTATTAGGACAAAAATATGAGAAAGTTTTCAAAGTTGTATATTATGCTAGTAAAACTCTCATTGAAACACAAAGAATTTACACTACCATTGAGAAAGAGCTTCTAGCTATAGTATATGCCTTTGATAAATTTAGACCTTATCTTCTTGGTACTAAATACATAGTTCATACTGATCATTCTGCTATTAAATATCTAATATCTAAGAAGGATTCTAAACCTAGACTTATAAGATGGGTTTTACTTCTACAAGAATTTGATTTTCAAATAGTAGATAGAAAAGGAATTGAAAACCAAATTGCTGATCATTTGTCTAGAATTAAAAATGATATTATTTTGGAAGAAAATATAAATGAGAAATTCCCTGATGAATCTTTATATGTTATTCAAAGATACAAAACACCGTGGTATGCTTGATATTGTTAATTATTTAGTTAGCAATATTTTGCCTTATGACTTGGATAACAAATTTATTAAGAAATTTAAATATGATGCTAAATCTTATATTTGGGAAGAACCTCATTTAATTAAAATTGGTAAAGATTCTATGATTCGAAGATGTGTACCTTATGAGAAAACTTTTGCTATTATTCAAAAATGTCATGATTCTGATTTTGGAGGACACTTTGGCATAGATAATTAAAACTGCATTTAAAATTTTAAATTCTGGATTTTATTGGCCTACCTTATTTAAAGATGTGAGACAATATGTGAAAACATGTGATCGATGTCAAAGGATGGGAAATATTTCAAGGAAAGATGAAATGCCGTTAAACTATATATTGGAAGTTGAAATTTTTGATATATGGGGATTAGACTTTATGGGACCATTTGTTCCATCATACGGAAAAATTTATATTTTATTAGCGAGTTGATTATGTTTCAAAGTGGATTGAAAGTCATTACTTTACCAAGCTGTGATTCCAAAAGTGTTTCAAAATTTTTAAAGAAAATGATATTTTCAAGATTTGGAATGCCTAAGGTAATTATCACCGATGGTGGAAGTCATTTCTGGAATATAAGAATTCAATCATTTCTTCAAAAATTTGGAATCAAACATAGAATTGCAACTGCTTATCACCCTCAAACTAGTGGAATAGCTGAAGTATCAAACAAAGAAATTAAAAGAATTTTAGAAAAGTCTGTTAATCCTAAAAGAACTAATTGGGTTGATAGACTTGATTCTGCATTATGGGCTTATAGAACAACTTATAAGACACCAATCAGAATGTCACCTTACCTGTTAATTTATGGTAAAAATTGTCACTTACCTGTAGAACTTGAACATAAAGATTATTGGGCGATAAAGGAGTTTAATTTTAATTTGAATAAAGCAGGAGAAAAACGATTATTGCAACTAAATGAGATGGAAGAAATTAGAAACGAATCGTATGAAAATGCGAGAATTTATAAAGAGAAAATGAAGATGTTGCATGATAAGAAAATTTCGGGAAAAATTTTTGAGCACTGGACAAAAAGTTTTACTTGTTTAATTCTCGTTTAAGACTTTTTCTGGAAAATTAAGATCTAAATGGATTGGACCTTATTTTGTTGAGAAAGTATACCATTATGGAGCTGTGGATATTAAAGATCACAAAACTGGAAAAATATTGAAAGTAAATGGATTAAGATTGAAGCCTTATTTGGGAGATATTAAGAAGATTTATAAAGAGGCTTATGAATTGAGTCAACCTGATTAAAGATTTTCTTAAGTCGGGCTGACGACGTTAAACCAAGCGCTTCGTGGGAGGTAACCCATAATTATCTTGTGTTTTTGTGTTTTAATGTAAGGTTATGCCTCTATCTTGATTAATTTTATATTACTTTAGAAAAATTTGATGCTTATAAGTATTGGTTGACTTAGGCTGAAATTATTTTGAGGAATGTAAGATTTAGAAATTGGATCACTCTATTTTAAATATGAGTAAAAAGGAGATCAAGTTAACCTTCATTATGATAGTTTACAATGTGAGTTATCAAGTCTAAGTTACTCTTACTAGTATAATTTACCTATCTTGGAGAACAAAATTTTAAAAATTTGATGATTAGGCGAAACGGAGTTGAACATAGTTCCGGTGCCTAGGCGCCAGAATTCGGCGCCTAAGCACCAGAATCAACAATGTATCAATAGGTCCGGCGCCTAGGCGCCAGATTCGGCGTCTAAGCGCCACAGTTACTAGGTCGTGCAAAAACCGAAAATTTTCAGTTTTTCACGTAATTTTCCTCTTTAAATCAACCCTTCTTCTTCCCTAACCATCAAACAATCAAAATTACGTCCCTTACATTTCATTCTTGAGAGATTGAGAAATTTTTGAAGAAATGGAAAGGAGAAATTATTGAGAAGAGGCTAGGGACAAGGTCTCAAGGGATCCTCAACCCTACTTCAATGGTTTCATCGCTGTAAGTTTAGAGAAAATTTATAGTCGTTTGGATAAGTTTGAAGAAGATTTTAAAAGGATTGGAGATCGCCTTCATGAGATGTTTCATTAAGTTGAACATCTAGAATGGTAAATGAAACTTCAATTTGATCATATTGCGGCTTATCAAGATGCTCAAGTTGAAATGTATGCGAAAAACAAGTGGATTGATGAAAAGACGGCTATGAATTTCCCGAGATCATTAGTATTCTTTCCAAGTGGAATACACAATTTCCCTTGTGAAGATTAGAATATTCTGGTAAAGAGATAGTTATTATGGTTTGTTGAGTCGTTGTATTGTTTAGAGAATCGATTGTGTTTGTTAGTATATTTGCTTTCATGTTCAATGTGTGTTGTATTTGCTTTGAAATTGTTATGATTGAGTGTGTATTAGGAACTTGAATTAAATGAAGTACTTATCTGGAATGTATTGAGTCAAATTTGAAGATTTTAAATGGAAATTAGTGAGTTTGATTGAAAACCTTATGTTTGATTGGTGGATTCAATATTTAATTTTTATAAATTTTTAAAAAATGTTGTGGAAGTTAGAAACTGAAGCTCTACTCTGATATGAGAAATTGAAAGTTGAATTTATGAATTTTGGTGGAAAAATAAATTTTTAAAAAATTTTTTTGTGAAGGCGAGTCTGGCGCCAAGGCGCCAGAATTTGGCGCCTAAGCGCCAGTTAGCCTGTACCCGAAAATTTACTTAAATAACCACCAAAAGCCATTTTTGAGACCTAAGCTTCATCTTCTTCCCCATTTTCGTGAAAATACATCCTCTAGATCCATTTTGAGGCCAAAACATCAAGGATTTGAGCGCGAAACCACTCGATTTCTTCGTCTTTAGGTCAGATCTACAATTTAAACCATTTATTTTCGATTTTCACCATAGATTTCCCTAAGTTTTGCTAAGAACCGAAAATTTGAAAAAAATATTCGATTTTTAGTAATTTCTTTGGATTTTTAAACTTATTCTAAGTTTTATAAACTTAAAAAGAGTTTAAATCTTTGATTCCTAAATTAGTTCTTGTTTTCTTTCACGTTTAGATGGCTCCAAAATCTAAGCGTGGGAAAGGACGAGAAAATTTTGATAGCAGCAAATTTCCAACTGTGTCTGCGCATTTTCGCTTCCACGAACTTGCATCGTCGAGAAAGTTCATCTCGGAATGAAGTTTTTATCATCCTAGGGAGATGATCAAAAACACTATCGTTGCGCACAACTGGCAACGATTTTGTTACTTTACTTCTTATTCTTCGTTATCCCGATTGTTCGAGAATTTTATGCGAAATTTTACGGATGCCGAGGATTATGAAGTCTTTGTCGAGGTATCGGAGTAGGATTTAGTCCGGAAAGAATCAACATATTCTATGGCCTGCCACCGACTATTGAGTGCTATTATTCTAGATTATCACCATCTGAGGGAGATTTGGACATGATTATTGTTTATCTGACTAACGGTACTAGATCTTGGAAGATCAGGAACGGAAAGAGGGTAAACTTCAAATCCTCTGAATTAAATGGTGTATCTAAAGCATGGCACTACTTTATTTCTGTAAGACTGTTACCTTCCAACCACCTGAGTGAAGTGACTAGAGATCGAGCGATCTTAAATTACTGCATTCAAAGAGGAAGCTTATTGATGTCGAAGCATTATTTATGATTACGTAGAGTCTCTTGCGAGATCCAACACTTACGTTGGATTGAGATTTCCATCTTTGATCTATTCACTATGTGTTAGTAATGGAGTCACTGTTGATATTTCTGAGGAGAAGCTGAAGTCTACTAAGCCAAATGGGCAGGAGAGTGTTAGTATCTGTGATCATCTTCGAGGGAAGAGATCGACCGCTCCTTCAACTTCTGCACATACTTCAGGTAGACCTTCTACTTCTAGACCCTCTACTCCTGCCGAGCCACCATCGATTTACGAGAGTCGATGCATGATCGGTTTTAGAGCGACAGCGGGAGTTATTTCAAACTCATCTGCAGGATTGATACTGCCGATAGAAAACTAGATCATATATCCGATTATACCCGGAGGAAGAGTAATTATGATACCGAGTATGATGAAGCCCTAGTCGGATTTACGAAGGGTGAACATGATGTTAGTTTTCCTACTTTTCCTAGATTCACACCATTTGTTGATCTTAAGGACGTAGAATTTTCCTTTGGTGATGAAAATGATGATGAGGCTACAGCTTAGTGATTAGTTGTTATCGATTTCTTTGATGTGTTACTCTATTAGTTTGTTTTATTTGGATTGTTTGTTAGTTTTGTATTTGATGTATGTTGATTGTTTAGTATTAGGATTCTGTTGTATTGAGACTGAATTTAGAATTAGTTTATATGTTGTTTTAGTTAAATGTTTAGTACTTAATTATTTTGCTCTGTTTTAATTCTGTTTCAAATTTAATATCATCATAAAATTAGCCTGCTTACTTTTCCATATACATGCTTCAATTTTATCTTAATTATTCATGAAAGCATGATTAGAAGTTAATTTGTCTTTTTAAGATTGTTTTTTTACATACTTACTAAAAATACTTATGATTTTCTTTCTCTCATACTTTCAAATTATCATAGTATACCAAAAACTTAAGTTTGGGGGAAGGGAAAATCCATTCAAAATTAAATTTTATTTGTCCTTAAAGAGCTAATACTTTCTTAAAAATAGAAACTTTTTAACATAACTTAAGGAATGAAGAATTTATTTGAGATCACTTTTATTTTTTGAAATTATAAACAATTTAGTGAAATTAACCAAAATTTTACTAACTTTTATTGATTTTAAGAATAGAATTATTTAACTTAAAGAAGAACGAGAAAAAGAATTTTTCTATTCATGGTAGAAATAATAGAATTTTAGAAATATTAAGTAATAAAAATTATCACTTGAAAAAGAAAAGATTGGAATTCTTTTTGAATTTTTATTTATGTTATAATAATTAAGTGGAGATGTATAAGTTTTGAAAATATAAGTTAAGGATAGTGAAGTTCAAAACCATTAATAGGCTATCCAGATATAGTAATCCTCTCTATTTAAAAAAAAAAAAAAAAAAGAGATAGAGAGGAGAAGCTTGAGGAAATGCCTAATAAAAAATTGGCTTCACTTGAATTATCATATAGGAAGAAAACTAATTACATAGTTTACTTAATTTTTATGCATAAATATTTATTTAGAAAAAATTTTTCAAGAAGATCTTTTTCTTGTAAATAATCTATGAAAGCTTAATATAATAGACTTCTATTATTTTCAAAATTAATGAAAAGTTTGAAATCTTATGATTTGGTTGTTAAATATTCTTTAAATTCTTAAAATTAAACCTAGTTAGTGAAATTGGGTTAATAATTTACTAAAGACTTTATAAAATCAAAAATTATAAGGAATCTTAAATGTTTATCTTTTATTTCCAAAAGTTATATTTTATGTAGTAAAAAGAGTTACTTGAGGACAAGTAATATTTAAGTTTGGGGGATTTTGATCTATAAAAAATACCTATTCTTTTATGTCTTAATTCTTATCAATTTCTAAGGATATTATGCTTTAATGAAAGGTATTTTTTGTGTTTTTGGATGTAGGTAATGTAAAAAGGTCTAAGAAGGAAAAAGGAGGAAAAAGGAGCAAAAAATGAGCAAAATACCAAAAGTATAAAAAAATATGGTCTGGCGCCTAGGCACCAGAAACTGGTGCCTAAGTGCCAGACTCGATACGAAAACTGTCAAGTTTTTGACAACGTTTGATCAGTTATTTTGACGGAGTGAGCGGTTATTAGACATTCTAGAAGGTTGGCGGTTGTTCCTTGATAATAGGACATGTGATACATTGCATTTGGACGCTCCAAAATGGTTTTAATCGCGAAGAGGTGCGAGCCAAAGTGAAGAGGTGTGAAGAACTGGACGCGGTGTCCGGCGCCAAGGCGCCAGATTCCGGCGCCAAGGCGCCAGATTCCGGCGCCTAGGCGCCAGACCGACCTTCTAGAAGATTCATTGAATGTGGACATGTTTTGAAGAGGTGCCTCAACGGAACTCTTGAAGCCTATAAATAGAGGTCAATTTCTTCAGAAAACGTGCCCCTCCCATTGTACCCCTTTCTCTTATCTACTTTAGGATCTCTCATCCTTAGAGAGAGAATTTGAGAGAGAAATTTAGGGCCACTTTTGTTTAGTTTAGTGAGTTTGTTTTCAAGTTATTGCATCCGGAGTTCATTACACTCGTGGAGTCGGTAGGAATCGGAAGATCCGTAGAAGAAATATTTGAGATAAGTATATTTTTACATTTGATTCAAAGTTTAATTATCATGTTTTGTTATTTATTTTCAATGTGTTACGAGTAGTTAGTTACTTTCTTACTTCAATTATGAAGAGATAGATAAGATAATATAAAGATTCGATGGAGAATTAAAATTTAAAATATTTTCAAAACATTGTGATGACATTAATACCTGATCTTACTTTACTTTTTAAATTGGTCGTTTGAATTGTTAAAACCTGTTGAACAGTTTAGAAACCTTGAAGGAGAAGAACTCTTAACTTGTAAATGTCACATGAATCCTTGGGTTGTCGAAGGCCATGTGCGGGCTATTCATGGTGAAGTGCAAATAAATAGGAAGATAATATTTAAAGGGCGTAGAATTGATAAGTTTTTAGAGTGACGAGACTAAATTCTTATAATTTGATTTATAGACTAGGAAAGGGTCACTAGTAGGGCCGACCATAGCCACCCTTGGACATATAGAAGTGTGAGCCTAGATTAACCCATTCTACTAACAATACATCCGGACCTATTACGTAAATTAGTCGATGTTCTTTGCACTGGATCGAAAGGGTAAAGAATAGGAATGTTTATATTTGGCACAATACCATAAATTAAATTCTCCAACGAATATTAAATTATCTTAAAAATCTTAGATTAATTGAAGGAAAGAAAGTTGTTTATTTTATATAGAGTTCATAAAATCATTTTTTTATTATTGTTTTCTTTAATTGCATCTAGTAAATTAATAGTAATTTATAATCAAAATAAAAATATTTGTACTTATTTTATTTCACTTTCATTTTATAGAAAATTTATTTCTATAAATCTTCCTGTGGGATCGATGCTTGGGGTCTTTGTTTAAAAACCCTATATTACTTGAAACGATACATACTTGCGTAGTACCCCTAGCATGTAAAAATATTAATAAATTATATAATAATAATTTTATACACTAGCCGCTATTTATAAATCGAGTCGAAGCTTTTTAGCTATCTTTTGGAAGCAAACATTACTGCGTTAAGCGCGGCGATCGGGTCATCTTGGTGGAAAGGGACATGACACTCCGAGATTTGAAGAATGTGTGGATTAGAACTGATGAGGACATACCAGAAGAGGGCTTTTGGAAAGAATTTGAAGTGGAATTTAAACCTCATTATTGCCAACATTGCAGAATGTTTGGCCATATGCAGGAACAATGTTACAGACTTCACCCCCCATTAGAAAGAAAATTGCTGGTCCTAGTAGGGTGAATGCTAATGATCATGGCATTCCTCCTACACAGCTAGAGGTTGAGCAGGATGTTACTAATATGGAGAAAGTTCCTAGAGAGGTTATTAATCTTGAACCCCCTGGAGCTGATGTTGGTATGCCAGATGGAAATGTTGACTGTCTGGAGATAGTAGGAAGATCAGGTGGCCAATACTGGGCTATCTGATCCCATATAAGTATCTAGCCCAGTGGTTCCTGACAAACTAACTCAAGATTCAGATTATAGACAGGAGTTCTCAGGGGAAAGGATTATGGAGGTGGCAAAAGGCATGCAGACTGAATGGCAGACACAAAAGAACAGCAAAAGGAAAAAAGGCAAGACTGAATTACAAGGTTTAACATCCCAACCTTCAGGAGATCCCCCAGATAGCCCCTCATCTGCCCCACACCCCAGAACTAGGGGAAAGGGGAAAAATCAATCTCAATGATCAATTTTATGTGTTGGAACATTAGGGGTGTTGTCCACCCATCCTCCCTTAGCAGAATTAAATAATTAGTTAAAGTGCATAAACTAAGGTGTTTTTCCCTTTTGGAACCCATGGTTAAAAAGAACACTAACCTTATAGTTTAATCCTTTCCTAATTTCTCTTGCTTTGTTAATATGAATAATAAGATATGGGTTTTTTCCAGAAAAGAACTGCAGTGGTCAATCATTATGGACCATCATCAGTTTATACATTTGCAATTCTCACTTGGGGAGCAACTGGGTTTTACTACTTTTATCTATGCTAGTTGTATTATTGTCTAACAACAACTTCTTTTGTATGATCTAGTGTGTATTACCCAAAATGTGAGCTCTTTTTGGATTGTTGGGGGAGACTTCAATTGTCTTTCTTCTGCCTCTGAGAAGAAAGGTGGCACTTCCCCCTCCTTGTCTTCCATGACAAGATTTAACCAATTTATTGTTGATGCCACATTATTTGACCTGGGGTTCACTGATCCTTCCTTCACTTCGAGACTAGGAAAAACTTGGGAAAGGATAGAATGATGGTGAATTCTCTATGGCTCCAAATTTTCTCTTATACCATTGTTACTCATCTGTCTATGGATGGTTCAGACCATAGACCTTTGTTAGTCTCTATTCAAAACTCTGATGAGAGTGCTGGGGGGCAGTTCAGATTTCAAACCATGTGGATCCTACATCCTAATTTTATGTCAGAACTGGAGTAAGTGAGGAAACCAGTCAAGGGAAGCACTCCTTGGGGTAACTTATGGTATCTTAAAAAAATGACAGCAATGAATCTAAAGAGTTGGAACTGGTCCACTTTTGGCAACATCAATGAAAACAGTCAAAAGGCTGAAGAAACAGTGGCCAATATTGAAGCTGGTTTTCTTAATGGGGACAACACTGAGGCAGAATTGTATTTAGCTACTGACAGCTACTAACACAAGTTAGATATCAAGAAGAATTTTACAAACAAAAAGTTGCTTCTGCCAAGATAGAAATACCAGATACTACCATGCTTACATTAATTTTAAAATTAAATGTAATATGATTCTATCCATTACCACAGCTGTTGGGATCAAAATCAATGATGCTGATTACGTTGCAGCGGATGCTGTGAATCATTTCAGCCATTTGTTCGCACAGGTGACCAACTGCTCTACTCTAATTCAGTTATTGCTTTTTCAGGATAACTTTCAATATGTGCAGGAACTAAGTCTAACAGATATACCTGGAGAAACTGAAATAAAAATTTTCTTTAGATTTCATTGATGGAGTTAAAGCAGTTGGACCTGATGGATTTTTCTCTTCATTCTACAAAGCTAGTTGTTATTTGCAAAGATGTGGTGCAGGCTGTGCAAGCATTTTTCAAGGCATGGATCCCACAAAATATTTTTCTGCCCCCACCATTATACTGCTTCCCAAAAACAAGAAAAAACAAAATTGGGGTGATTTTAGGCCCATTAGTTTAACTTCTGTTATGTCTAAAGTTCTAAGCAAGATCATAGTAAACAGACTTCAACCACATCTAAGTACTCTCATTAAAACAAATCAGGCAGCCTTTGTGAAAGGGAGATACATCTCTGACAACATTCTATTGGCCCAAGAATTACTACTGGACTTGGATAGGAAGTGCAAGGGGCATAATGTGATTTTCAAGCTTGACATTAAGAAAGCTTTTGGACAATCAGTTAGGATTTCATCCTTAATACTTTAGCTGTCAGGGGCTTCCATCCAGAGTTTGTTCAGCTTATTAGAAGGTGGTTAAAATGTGATGCACACTCAGTTATGGTTAATGGGAAGTGTCATGGTTTCTTTAGTGCCACCAGAGGTATCAAACAAGGGGATCCTCTATTACCTACAATTTTCATTCTTGCTTTTGACTATCTATCTAGACTGTTGGATAAAGTTTTCATTCAATCACCTCATTTAGCATATCATCACAAGTCCAATATCACTATCAACCACCTGTCATATGCAGATGACATAATTATATTCTCCAAGGCATCTAAAGCTGCTGTAAAGGCTGTCCACAATACACTAAAGCATTTTAAAAAGGTCATTTACAGAGTCGGAACTTAATATGCAGAAATGTTAATTCATTCCTAGAAGTAGTCTCAGCTTTCAATTGAAGAAGTGAATTTTTTCTTTTACTAGGTTCCATCTAGAAAAACTCTCTATTAACTACCTTGGTGTCCAACCGGTTAAAGGTAGAGCTAAATAAACACAATTCCAGGATGTTATTGACAAGATTAAATCTCAAATCCAATGCTGGTCCAACTCTTTCCTCTCTAACGGTGGAATTATAACTCTACTGAAAAGTACTCTCACTGCTCTCCCATCTTATGCATTGCAGATGTTTGTCATGAAAAAGAGCACCCAGCAATTGATTGGCAGGTTGTTCAAAAGATTTCAGTGGGCTGGATAACACAAGCAGATTCATTGGTTCCCTTGGCAACAACTTTGCAAACCTCTCCAGGTTGATGGGCTTGGCTTTAGGAGCTTTGATCAATTAAGCTTCATAAATTTGTGCAAGCTTTGGATTAGGTTTAGAGCTTAAGATAGCCTTTGGGCTCAATTTTTACATGGTAAGTACTGCAATCATGAGCACCCAACTGTGTTTCAACCTAAACTGAGTGATTCCAGACTTTGGAAAGTACTTCTGAGACTCAAGGACAAGGCTGAGCAACTATTCGTTTGGGAGCTAGGTGATGGCCAAATTAACATTTAGCTTGATCAATGGGTGTGGGGGGGGAAGCTCTCAAAACACACACCCTAGTAACCTCTCTAAATGCTGTGTGAATGAATTCTGGACTGAAAACAGTGGAACTGCAGGCTCCTGAAAACCATTTTAAATTATAAACAGATGCAGCAGGTTCTGATTACTGAGTTCCAGCCTGGGCAGAAAGATAAACTGATCACCAAAAATAGGATTTCCCAAAAGCTGTCTTCCTTTATTTATAACAAGTTTTTCTCATGGTACTAGATTCAATGGGGACCTGAATTCTAGGGCAAGAAGCTGACCCCATCCATGTCATTTTTCTGTGGAAGAGTATTGCACCTGCTCATGGTAGCTTCTCTGACTTGGGAGTTAAGGTGGGAGGAATTTTCAGAAACTTAGTTTGTCACTGTTTATTGTTTTTTCATGCTCCAGTCATTGCTTTGGATGAAATGGAAGCTGAGCTTATGGAAATTTATTGGTCTTTGAATTTAGCCAACCAAAATAATTGGTCCCAGCTAAAAGGAGGGTGGATTCTTTTGTCCTGGTACAACTATTGAAAATGGATATTTTTCCATCATGACACCATCTTCAATAGGCTCACAGAATCCATTCCCTTAGCTCCCATCTCTCTTTCCATATTTCTTTCAATTATAGAGAAGGAAGTCAACCTACACATTAGCTTGATAGAGCAGGCCTAAGTTCCAATGATGTATTAGTCTCTACTGCTCCCCCCTCCTCTAAATGTTTTGCTTTTTGGGGTCCTATTTGATGCCCCACATTTCAGACTTGTAACTTAACCTTATCAATACAAGTTTTATTATTATTATTATTATTATTATTATCATTATATATATGTATATATATATATATATATATTCCAAAAACTTGCCTAACTGGCAAGCAATATATTAAAGGATGTGGAAATTAAAATTTGATCCTTATATATGGAAGACTCAAATTGTCTCCGTGTATCATAAAAGCTAGAGGGGGAGGGTTTACATCAACAATTACAACTTCATTAAAACACCCTTGAGAGGCAAGCCAATGTGCAGGAGCATTGCCTTCCATAGGTAAGTAAGAAAATTTGACTAACATGTTATCTTTAAAGTTGGGCATTCTTTTCATCCATCTTCTTATATTCAAAGGATCACGCTCAGAGTTTTGAAGAAATTTAATGCAGCAAGAGGAGTCTGCTTCCACCTGAAGGCATCTCTCCTTGCACTTGTATGCAATACTGATTGCCCAAAATATGGCAATCATCTCAGCCTCCAAAGCATCAATAGCAACTGCTGGTGACTAGAAGAATAATAAACACTTTCCATGACTACCTCTAAAAAATTCCACCAATTCCAGCCTGCATCTGATGGAAGCTTCCATCAGTATTTACTTTAACCCAAGGAGTAAAGGGGGGAGACCAACCAATCACTAGTGGTTTGATCACACAGGGTGTACCAGATTGTTTCACTAGGCATATGTCCCTAAATTTATGAAATTTAGTTAGTTTCTGAATGTAAGCCAAACATTGGGTAGCCACCTGCAAAGAAGAAGGAAGGCTCCCCTCAAACTTTTCCTTATTCTTGTACATCCAGATAAACCATGCCACCAAGCAAGGCACCACCAGGAGATCCACCTTATCCCATTCCATCAAGCAATTAGTCAGATGCAACCAGCGCAAATTCAGAGTGTCCAGTTTGAGCTTGCTGATCAACTCCTTCCAAACTTTCTAAGAAAAATGATAGCTAAAAAATGCGTGTGTCAAAGACACCTTAACATTTTGACTCAGATGGCAGCAAGAAGGCCCTTTCAAACCTTTATGCTTGAGTATGTCATCAGTATAGTTCTAAATTGGGAGAAATGTCAATTTATGGTTGCAGGAGGAATTGTATTAGGGCATAAAATTTCAGAAAATGGCATGGAAGTAGACCGTGCAAAAATTCAAGTTATAGCTAAATTACCACCTCCTACTATAGTGAGAGGGGTAAGAAATTTTCTTGGACATGCCGGATTTTACAGACGCTATATAAAAGATTTTTCAAAAATTACTAAACCTTTATGCTAACTTTTAGAAAAAGATAAAAAATTTGAATTCACTACAAAATGCTTAAATGCTTTTGAATTATTAAAAGATAAATTAATCACAGCGCCTATAATTGTTTCACCTGATTGAGAGAAACCATTTGAACTTATGTTTGATGCTAGTGATTATGCTATAGGAGCAGTTCTTAGACAAAGGTATGATAAAAATTTTAAAGTTATATACTATGCTAGTAAAACTCTCAATAATGTTGAAATCAATTATACAGTTACAGAAAAATAATTATTAGCAATTGTATATGCTTTTCATAAATTTAGACTTTATTTAATTGAAACTAAATGTATTGTGCATACTGATCACTCTGCTATTAAATATTTTATGCAAAAGAAAGATACCAAACCAAGATTAATCAAATGGATATTACTTATGCAAGAATTTGATTTTAAAATAATTATTAGAAAGGGAACTGATAATCAAATTGCAGATCATTTGTCAAGATTAGAATATTATGAATTATCTGACACTCACAATAGAATTACAGATAGTTTTCCTGACAAACAACTTTATAATATAAATGAGTGGAAAATACCATGGTATGTTGATATAGTTAATTATATTGTAAGTGATATTTTACCACCCATGCTAACTCTGCAACAACAAAAAAATTCATTTACGATGCTAAAACATATTTTTGGGATGAACCATATTTATATAAACAATGTAAGGATCTAATTATTAGAAGATGCATGCCTTATGAAGAAACTGAACAAATTATTCAAAAATGTCACGATTCTGAATTTGGAGGACATTTTGGGACTGATAAAACTGCTTATAAAATTTTAAAATCTGGATTTTATTGGCCTACTCATTTTAAAGATATTTATAGATATATCAAAACTTACGATAAATGCCAACGAGTAGGTAATATATCTAGAAGAAATGAAATGCCTCTGAATTTTATATTAGAAGTTGAAATTTTTGATGTTTGGGGATTAGATTTCATGGGACCATTTATTCGTTCATTTGGAAACACATATATATTAGTTACTGTTAATTATGTTTCTAAATGGATTGAAGCACAAGCATTACCTTGTTGAGATGCTAAGAGTGTTTCAAACTTTTTAATGAAAAATATTTTCACAAGATATGGAATGCCGAGAGTGATTATCACTGACGGAAGATACCATTTTTGGTATAAATTATTCAGAAATTTGCAGAAAAATTTAACATTATTCATAAAATATCGACTGCTTATCATCCACAAACCAGTGGATTAGCTGAAGTTTCTAATCGAGAAATTAAACGAATTTTAGAAAAAACTGTAAACCATAGTAGATTAGATTGGTCTACAAGACTAGACACTGCATTATGGGCATACAGGACTGCTTATAAAACCCTGATTGGAATGACACTTTACAGGCTTATTTATGGAAAAACTTGTCACTTATCAGTTGAATTAGAGCACAAAGCATATTGGGCGATTAAAGAAATCAATTATAATTTAAAAGATGCTGGTGAGAAGAGATTGTTGTAGATGAATGAATTAGAAGAATTAAGAAATTAATCTTATAATAACGATAGAATTTATAAAGAGAAAATGAAATTATGGCATGATCTGAAAATTAACCAAAAAAATTTTGAACCAGGACAAGAAGTTTTACTTTATAATACAAGATTGAAATTCTTCCTGGTAAACTAAAATCTCGATGGTTAGGACCTTTCACTAAAACTCAAATATTTACATACAGAGCTATGGAAATTTAAGATCAAAAGACTGGACACAGATTGAAAGTAAATGGACACAGATTAAAATCATATTTTGAAGGAAAAAGATAAAATTTTAAAGAGTTTTTAATACTCAGTCAACCTGATAAATAACCAGAATAGGTCAGGCTGACGACGTTAAACCAAGCGCTTTATGGGAGGCAACCCATAGTGATCTTTATTTAGGTGTAATAATTGTATATTTATTTGATTTATTACTATTTTTCGTATAAAATTAATTCTACTACTCAAATTTATATTTATATTCATCACGATATTGAATACATAGAAAAAATTGGAAAGCATTCGGACCAGAGCGAAACTGGGCAATTTTGCCTTAGCACGCAGACTGCGAGATCGACACCACCGACAGCGAGTTTTGCCCGACAAATTCAGTTCATATTTTTAAGAATCCCTCCGTTGGCGAGATCGTTGCCGCTGACGGAGAGATCGGTGAATGAGCGGTTTAGGGAGTTATATTGACGGTTTCTGGAGATTCTAAGTGTTTTAACTCTTTAAGAACGCCTAAAACTCGAAATCTAAACCATTTACTTCCTAAAAACGATTTGAAACTCCACAAAAACTCATCATTATGGCATCCAATCCACTTGAAATCACTAGATCCCGAGTGTTCAATCGAAGAAAGTTTGTCAATTATGAGGCCCAGTGAATCTTCAACAGAGTTATAATGAAGAAGAGATTAATCAAAGAAAGAGGATTCGTGAATAGAGGAGTGGAGAATTCGACAATGTCTATCGAGGAGATGATTATGCGAAGATGTTGGGAGGTATTATGCTATACAACTTCTGCAGTAGTCATCCCTGTAGTAAAAGAATTCTACTCCAATCTTCATGGAATCAACAACGAAGTGTTTATGTGCGAGGCAGATGGGTAACTTTCACTCCTTCTAGAATCAATGAGTTATTTTCAATTGAAAATACACTTGTTTGCCACTATTCCAATTTTGTTCCTATAAGAAATAATATGAATGATATATTTCGATATTTGACTGATGAATCAGAAGATTGGGAAACAAGAGAAGACGGGTATGTTAGCTTTTCTGCATCACTTCTAAACCCCGTCTCTAAACGCTGGCACTTATTTATTTCTTAAAAATTATTACCCACAATGAGGGTAAACAAAGTTTCTAAGAGTGTGTAATTGTGAATTATTGTATTCAAGTAGAATTATCTAGCAATGTTGGTTCAATTATTGTGAAGTCTGCTTTAGGCCTGATTGTGCATGGATCGATTTATGGGCTTGGACATCCTTCAACAATTTTTTCATTATGCAGTCAATACCAAGTTTCTTATCAAGCCTGGGAAAAAGTACTTTTACCTTGGAAACCATTAGATCCAACTGATATGTTTCCTACTCTGGATAACAATAATGAGACAACCATTGCTGCAGATCAAGCATCTGAAAACTCTCTTTCAATCAGGTTTTTTACTGATAAAACAAATCTGATCTTACGAAAACTCAAAGGATTGAATAAAGAGGAACAAAACGTGATGACTTCCATTAATAATATCTCTGATTTATTTTATCATATTGATTGGAGGATGAAGGAACACTTCGATTATTTTGGACATCATGAGGCTAGTTTCATACGGCTTTTGAGAAACAAAGGATGGATTGAAGAAGATTCTACAGAAGAATTTCCTTACAGGCCTTTCTACAATCTATTCGTTCATCTACGTTCTATCGGAGATATCAAAGATGAATTTAGTACAGACACTGACGAGTAGAAGACATTCGTATTTGTTTATGTGTTAAGTTAGTTTAAATTTAATTTTTATGAAATTTGCACTTTTGATATTTTAGATTTTAAGATTTGATCTCAGTATAAATGAGATTATGTGTTGTTCGTTTAGTCTCAGCGTTTTGAGTACTGTGGTTTAGATTGCGATGCTGAATTTTATGTTTTAAGTAAATGTGGTGTATGCATATTGTAAAACCTTTGATTTCATATATAAAATTGTTATGTTTTGTTTTGTGTGAATTTATGTAAGTTAAAATAGTATATAATCACAATAAAATGTATTTAATTGATTGATTGGACATTATCATGGCTTAAAATAAATTGAAAACATTATAAATATTAAAAATATTAATTCCCGAAAAATCCCGCCGACAGCGAGAACGATGCCACCGACGGTGAGATTTTCCACAAACTTTAAGCCTATTTGAATTAATTAGCACGCCGACAACGAGATTTTCCAGTTGACGGTGAGATTCTGAACAACACTTTATTTTGACCGGTCAACCGTCACTATTCATCATGCCCTTCCTCAAAACATATAAAAACTGACCTAGGGCTTGAGAGATCGTGGATTTGAAGCAATATCAACACATTATGACACTAGATTTCATCTTCCCTTGGTAAGAGCTTCACTCCCATGCAAAAATTTTTTATTTTCACCGAGTATTTCTTCCACATTTGGGGATTTTGGAAAAAATTGAAATATAGAAAAAATAGTTGGAAGAAATCCGTGGAATTCATTTTAGATTATTTTAAGTCACCTTTGGAAGCCATTCTAGTATTATTTTGAAGTTTAGTCAAGATTTTTGTAAATTTGATAGATCGAGAAATGGCTCCACGACAGAAGAGGTGACTAGATTTTGACGAGACATGATTCATGAATGCTAAAGCTAAAATAAGATACAAATTTAATATCAAAGCAAGAAAATGTATTCAAGATAGAGTTTTTAAGAATCAAGGAGGAGAAGTGGAATGAACGATAAAAGAGAGAAGATGAGAAAATTTCTGTTATACAATAAACAGAGCTGCAGTTGAAATCATGAAAGAATTTTATGCCAACCTGACTGAGATAGAAGATATTCCAATAAAGGTTAGAGGATTTTTAGTTGATATTAATGCTGCAAGAATAAGTTCTTTCTACGATGTACAAGATCTGCATACCAGCGAGTACGATACATTTGGAACAATGGAAGGACTGCTGGAGGAGGTGATTAACTTTCTCACTGATGGGAAAGGAACTTGGAAAATTAAGCAGCGTGAACGGGTAAACTTCCCTCTGTCTATGTTAAATGCAACCTCTAAAGCTTGGCATTTTTTTATTTGTTCTACTTTGTTACCTACCTATCACCATAGTGAAGTAACGAGAGATAGAGCTGTTCTGAATTTTTGGATTCAGAACCATAGAAGTATTAATGTGGGAAGTATTATTTACAAAAATATATTAGCCACTGCAAGAAGTGAAAGTGGAGGAGGACTAGGACATCCTGGTCTAATTTATGCACTCTGCCAATTGTCTAGAGTAGAGGCTAGAGATGATGAGGAATGGGTTGAACCTATGAAACCCATTACCCAGGCTAATATAAAAACTTATGAGTCCCACGAAGGATGGAGATCTGGGACTAGGAGCTATGCACCTTCAAGTAGTAGGGATATTCCCTCTACCAGTTATGACCCTCCTACCGATAGTTCTCCTACCCTTTATGATTTGATGAATGAAATGACCCTGCAGTGAAAAAGTTTTGAAAAGATTGAAGAAAAATTGGAGCATATTGATCAGTGAAATGGAGGATTAGAACGGAGGCATAATTATGACAGCGATTATCTCCAGAGACATTCTGAATTTGAGATAACCTACTGTGATGCTGAGAATCGTTATTGGAGAGGAGAGCCTGGTGTTATATTTCCCGAGTGCCCCCGTTATACTCACTACCAGCCTACTCCACCTGCTGAACAAGTAGACGAGAATATAGTTTGGGATTTCAATGTTGATGATTAGATTCTTTGCTTAGGTATTTATGTTATGTGATTCATTGTTTGTTTTCTTAGATTCGGTATTGATGTTTAGTTTATGAACTTTGATTATTATGTTGTGTAAGACATTTTAATATTGTTGTATAAGTTAAATTTGTGTGGCTTTTAAATTTTATTATTTCAATTTGTGATTGTAACTCTGAAACTGGATTTGTGAAATATATGTGGATGTTGTGCTATGTTGTGGTATAAATTTTGTTATTAGTTGTACTTATTTCAAAACTTCTTTACCCAGCAATTTCTTTGATTTTATATATGTGTAGAAAGTTATTAACAGTACATGTTAATTAAGTGATGAAAAGAACCTGCAGAACATCAAAAAGGAGAAATACCTAAAGCATGAAGGTATGATTTAAATTTACAGTTTATTTTCTTTTCACCCTATATAAATAGATATAAAAATTTAAGTTTGGGGAAGAAAAAAATAAAAATTTAATTATTAAATTGTTCTCAATTTATATTTTCAAAAATCATTATAAAATGATTTTCTGTAATGAAATTAATTTAGTAAACTAGAATTAATTTATTTAATTATTATAGAAAGTTAAAAGAAATATTTCTAGTGATCAAACTAATTTTGTAGATTAAGATATTTGGTATAAGAGGAAAATAATATAGTTAACTATTTAAAGTAAGGAAAACTATATTTCAAAATATGAAATTCTTAAGTATTTAGTTGAGAAAGAAAAGATTGAAACTCAATGAAATAAAAACTTTGAAATACATATAAGGTAATTAAATGTTTCAAGTTTCAAATTTAGGAAAAGTAAGGTGAAGTTCAAAATTATTAACAGGCTATCCAGATACAGTAATCGTCACTTGAAAAAGAAAGAAGGATTGAAAAATCAATCCAAATGAAAAGAAAAAAAAAAGTAAGTGAGGAGAAGCTTTAAGAGATGCCTTATCAAAAATTGGCTTCATTTGAATCAACCTAAAGGGTAAACTCAGTTACATTTCTGGACTTATATATATGGATTAATATTTTACTAAGTAGTGCTTTCATGAAATTCCTATCATCTGAATATCTTAAGTAATTTAATATTTCAAAATATAGTCATTCTTGAAATAAATAGAAGACTAGAAATCTTAAACTTGATGACTAAATAGCCTTACATCTATAGAGTTGATTTAATTATCTAAAAATCTTTCTAATAAACTTTACTATATTATTTTATTTAAATAAAATTCATAGTATTTCTGAATTAAAATTTTATTACAAATAATCATTACATTTATATAGTATCAAGATTACTTGAGGACAAGTAATAGTTAAGTTTGAGGGATTTTGACCATAGGAAAATGTAATAAGAAATTCATACCAATTTTATATGAAATTGCACTTTAAAGAAAGGTATTTTCTATGTTTTATTACAGGTATAAAGATTTATAGGTATTGGAAGCAAAAAGATCGAAAAGAAGCAAATATGGAACAAAAAGGACTAAAAAGAGATGGAAATTGAACTATCCCACCGACGGCGAGGAATAGGCCGCCGACGACGTGATTTTCCCGAAAGTTTTGAATATATTATATATGAGCCCGCCGATGGTGAGATCAAGCACACTGACAGCGAGCCTTAGGGGTTAGCCAAAGTTCTAGAAGCCCGCCGACAACAAAAATGTCGGTTCAAGCCTGTTGACCTCATTTTTGATGAGGTCTTCTCTTCTTCTCTTTAGTACTTAGGATCTAGCCTTAGGCTTTTCCTTTGACTATCTTAGAGGACTAGAATTGGGATCCACCATCTAGAATTTTAAACCACTTCTTAACTCCTCGCAAACTCCACAAACTTGATCGTAGACCCCTAATCACCTGAGGGTTGAAATCGAAATGTGGAAGTTTAAAAGGATGAGTTCCTATAGGACTCTTTGGCCTTAGGACCGCTCACAGGTAGCCCGGTGCGGTGAAGGGTTGACTTGCACACACACTACACTTTCACACACCTCCTAAAAACACACCCATACCCGACTTGACCTCCTGACTCATGTAGGTGATTCACATGGATGGTCCTTAACCCCTAAGCCCTTGGTAAGAGGGTTAGGAACAACATGGTGAATGCCTCAAAATGAGTCCCTTCATGGCTCGTGTGGGCTTGATATGACTTCATGGCTCAACAAAAATGATTTCATTTCACTTACATCCACCCAATCTTCAATTTTCCAAATTTTCAATTTTTGACCCCCGGACCCAACACCCGCCAACCTACCCAAAGCCCTGAATAGCCCAAATTTCTCAAGAATTTCCAAATCACCCAAATTTCTCCAAAATCAATCTCAAACATTTCCACATCACTTAAATTGATCATCCATAACCAAAAATGCCAAAAATTCCAAAAATACCCCCCAATACCTTCCAAATACCCAAAATACCCCTTTTGACCCAAAAATCCAAAAATTCAGAAAATTCCCAGAAAATTCCAGAAAATCCCAAATATTCCCAATTTCATTTTGTTCAACTACACCATGGGCCAATTTTGTCAATTTACCCCACTTTTATCAAAACCCCCAATTGGACCCATTTTAACCCAAAGTAAACCCAATGTCAAACCAAATCTACCCAATTGACCCCAATTTTGGTCCAATTCAATTCTAAACTTCAATTCAACATCCCCAACACCAATCTAGACCAAATACAAGCCCAATTTGAGTGGCATTGGGATCCAATTTCACTTTTGGCCTTAAAGCCCAATTTGGACCTATGACCCAAACCTAACCCAAACTCACCCAATTCAACTCCAATTAACCCCAAATCTTTTCTAAACCTTCCTTGACATCCCCATAAACAAAACACTAGCATGATTTGCCCAAAATTTAGACCCAAACCCCACTCAAATTCAACCCAAAATCAAAAAGCCCAATTTTGACCTAAACCTAAACCTAGCCAAATGAGCCCAGAATCCTAAAATCAAAACCTAACCAAAGCCAAAACCTCTTTGAAACACTCCCATAAATATTTCTCAATATTTATTTTACATCAATTTCAACCCTAGCCCAACATTGGCCCAAGTTAGCCCAATTTGACCTACATAGGCTCACTTGCCAATTAAACCCAAATCACCTCAAACTTGTTTTAAATCACTCATAAAGCATCCCTAAACCAGGCTCAACAATTATTTGGCCCAAGCCTTTACCAAAATCTCATCCCAAAATCCATTTTAAATTTAAAAGCCCACTTCCCTAAACCTCCCTAAAAGCCCATTTCCACCAAACATAAAAGCCCGAATTTGGCCCTAAAGCCCACATGACATTTCCATTTGTCATCCATTTAATCAAAGCCATTCCACTAAGTTATAATTCCATCATCAAACAATTCCAAATCAAGCCCCATACAAATTCACACCAAAATATCCAAAATTCTTAAAACCCATTTTTATGAAATTGACCCGACCTTTTCCAAGCCAAATGGAGCCATTCTCGAAGCCACATGAAGCCATGAGGGCTTTGACTTGTCATTAGTACATTTATGGCAAGAAGAGGGGGTTCTTTCTTAAACCTCCTTTAACCTTTTTTTACCTTAAGCATGTCGCACACTAAACCATGCTTAGCCACCTCACCATGGATGGAGACTTCACCACTCCATGGCGAGTGACCTCGATCGATCCTCTCGGCCCAAATCGAGGCCATGGGGAGGTGCACCAGCCCAAACCAATGGGTTGACCAAATTGAAGCCAAAATGACCCTTTCCCCATTCCATTTTGATTCAACCACTTTACACATGGCGACCACCAATTGCCTTCACAAACATCAAGCCACGACCCACTTGACCACGAGGGTGACCCATGCTCGCCGGCCGACCACCTCGGTCGCCGGAAAACACCATGGCCGAAAGCTCGCATATGAGCCAACATTGGAATTCTCCATTCGTCGACTTGTCGCAACCCGAATGGATAGCATGGGCCATTCTTCCCTTGACCTAAGCAGCTGATCCCAACCATTAAACCCCCCGGGAGAGCCTCGACCATGCCTATTTAAACACCACCCCCTCGCGGCCATGAAAGGAGAGTTGCAAAAACCTTGCCAAAACTGCGCAAAATTGTTCCGGACCCCTCCTCATACACAGAGCACTTGATCCCCAGGTGAGATCCCCCTGCCATTTCTTCTCTGTGAGCTCAATTTCAGAGTTGAAATCCAAGCCCAAAACCAGGACACTCCTTCACAGTGAGCCAATCCCCAAATTGATTGTCTCTACACCTTCACCAGACCAAGGGAAGGTGTCCACCAGTAAAAGCCCCATCTCCAGGTCACCCAGTTGCTCCAGCCTCCAAGCTTTGTGATCGGGCGTGGTCGAAGTCTAACCTAGACGATTCACCGGACCAGGAGACACACAATGCTGGAGCTTGCTAGGACCCGATCGAAGGTGCGACAACTCTCGGATCGAAGCCACACTTCTGCGAGCAAAGGTATGAGCTAATTCTTCATCCCGAGCTTCGGAGATTCTCCATTTCAAATGCCTTAATTTCGATGCATGTTTACAGTATGGATGTGTTCGTCTCTTCGAGACGAATCCATGAGAGCATAAGAACACGAAAATCCATTGAGAATCGAGTGAGTTCTTAGGGTTAGAGTGTGGACGGTCACGGGATCACACCGGTCATGGACGATGAACGGATGCCGTCCATTTAATACACGCGCGCACGAGACGGCCGGGATCGCGCCGGATGAGAAGACGGAGCGATACGGCGGGTCCCGGGAGCGCTGACGCGGATGGCGGCGTCGAATGGAATCGTGACGCGTGTGCCTTCGGAGATGTTAAGGTTGACGCGGCGCCGCGTCACATAATTAGATAAATAGGGATATTTTCTATTTATTTAATTCCCGAACTTTAAAAATTCATAACTTTGTGTAGAAAAATCACAAAAATAAAATAAAAATACCCTCTTGCTCGGTGAACGAGAGGAGAATAATGTGGAAAAGAAATTAATTAATTTTGTCCAGTATTTTATTTTTAATTAATTATTTACTCCCTGCATTGTTTTAATTCTCCATGCATGTATACAATTCACCATGGCATGAGACTATAGGGCTTTTGAAGCCTGCTGAACTTAGGGA
The DNA here is from genome assembly GCA_022702705.1 of Papilionanthe hookeriana x Papilionanthe teres. Taxonomy (NCBI): domain Eukaryota; kingdom Viridiplantae; phylum Streptophyta; class Magnoliopsida; order Asparagales; family Orchidaceae; genus Papilionanthe; species Papilionanthe hookeriana x Papilionanthe teres. The sequence continues at coordinate 911,435 of CM040428.1, forward strand.
CATTCCCTGAATTTTCCAAGGTCGGAGGCCATCTCTGTGAAAAGTTATTGATTTTTCAAATGCATGTTGCTGCTTTAAGTATTTTAATTTCAAAAATTAGCATGTTGTGAAATAAATTCTAGGAAAATTTGGTGATGTTCCTTATGACCAGAGAACCCTAGGAAAAATAGGATTTGAGTTAATTCACTTAGATTAACCCTAATTGGCTTAAACACCCAAAATAGGTTTCTAATTAATTAGAGTTAACCATAGATCAAATTGACTTGAAATCAATTCTCCACTGACCTTTAGGATCAGAGGAACCCATCATAAAAATTTGAGGTCAATTGGATTTGGTTAGCCCCACTAATTGGGTTAATTAAGCCACTTAGTCATTTTAAATTTTAAAAATTCATAACTTTCAAAATATCTTTCAAAAATTCACCAAATTGGTTTTGGAGTCTCTCTGATATCAGGGGAGTTTAAGAAAATTAAAATTTCAATTTTCTAAAAAAGTTGATTTTTAATATTATTTTAATATTTTTAATAATTAAAAAATAATAAAAATCACAAAAATAATAAAATTCACCGAAATGTCATATTTTGAATTTCAATCACTTAGGAATAAGTCCCATATTTTTCCTAGGTCTATTTAGTGAGATATTAATTTTTTAAAGCTCTAGAGTAATTTTAAAATTAAAAAATGTATTTTCTAGCATTTTCACCAAAATAATTATAATAAATCAAAGAAAAATTAGAAAATTGTAAAGTTTGGTTCTCTGGAATCCTTGATATCAGAGAGAATTTTAAAAATTATAAAATTTATTTTTCAACATTTATTTTATTTTTAAATTAATTAATACTCCAGAACTTAGAATAATTCTAATAAATAAAATATAATTCAAAAAATTACAAAATTTGGTCCAAGTGGTCCTCTAGTCATTAGGAATGTCCCCTAATTTTCTTAAGGACAGAAACTTTCCCTTGGTCATATTATTGAATTTTCCTTGGAAATTTCTATTTTCTACAAAAAATAATTATATAAATAAATTAAATACAGGAAAATCACATTTTCTCCTCTCATGTCTTTATTGACACATAAATGAAGTCACATAAAAATTTCAAGTTCATTTGAGTTCAATTTAGTGAGTTATGAAATTATTAGGCTTAAAGGGCAAAATGGTAATTAAAATTTTAACCCTTAATTAAAACTTTAGGTTTAATAAAAATTAACAAGTAAAATATTTGATCCTAATCTGATTTGGATGATTGAAATTTAATAATTAAAGGGTAGAAACCCATTAAGCAATTTAAAATGATTAAACTTTAATTAAATAATTAATTGAATTTGGAAGAATAATAAAATTGGAATTATTAAAATAGGGATATTATTAGGAAGAGGTTTATTCTTTAATTTAAAAAATCCCTAAATTAATCATCTCATTAATATTCAACTCTTAATTAAAATGATAACTCAAATTTAAAATATTAAAAGACTTAATCATTAAACTAAAATTAAATCATTAAACTCTTTCAAAAAAAAAAAAAAATAAATTAAATTAAATTAAAATTAAATTAAATTAAATAAACAAATTAAATTAAATTAAATGAATTAAATACATTAAATTAAATAAATTAAATTAAAATTAAATTAAATTAAATTAAATAAATAAATTAAAATTAAATAAATAAATTAAACTAAATTAAATAAACTAAATTAAGTTAAAATTAAATTAAAATTAAATTAAGAAATTAAATCAAATAAATTAAATTGAATTAAATTAAATCAAATCAAACCAAATTAAATTGAATTAAATTAAATTAAATTAAAATAAATTAAATTAAGTTGAATTAAATAACCTCACTTAAGACATGAAGAAATAAATCTAAAATAACTTGAACAACTATTCCAAACTTAAATCATTAATTTGAACTTAAATTTGAATCACAAACCATTTGAACACCAATTTACCCTCAAGAGCTTTAGTTATCATAACTCCTAAACAGAATATAAAATGAAATGTTACTTCACTTATAGGACATTCAAATGTCCTAGTTCACTGAGTAAGTTAACAAAACTTGAAAACCTCGAACGATCGATTCATTTACACAATTAAATTCATTTGGACTTAAAACAATCCTAGAAATATTGAAAAGATGTTTGGGATCTCTCCTAAGCACTTCCTCAATATGATAGGATGTTGATAAGAACAATTGAACTTAATTGTTCTTTGATGAAGAAAATCGTCTTCAAACTAAAAACACAAAGAACCTAGACGTCATAGGAAATGACTAAGCTATAGGATTAGGAATTTGGTAGAAAACCATAACCCTTACCTTAGCTCTACCTAGGAACCTGCTTAAATATTCTAACTGTGTTTTAAGTGCAGCTTGGGATGACGGGAAGACCCTCCAGGTACGCTTTTATTTTATTGCAATTTATTTTACTGAAATTTATTTAATCGCATCGCACTTACTTTTCTTGCATGATAAACAACAGTTGCATGAAAACCTACACCTTTAGGACAGAAACCAAAACTGAAACCCAAAACTAAAATAAAAGACACTACAAGATAAAATTCACCTCCACAACATTTCAAAATATAAGACAACTCAAAATTTAATCACAAACGGAACACAAAACTACAATTACAACTAAATTAAAACGTCCTGTTGGATGATCGGGAATACCTCGGATGATGTAACCTACGTGTTGCTAACGGGATTTCCCACGGTCTAAATGAAAGTGTGGAACTCTTTCGATTGAGTTTAGCAAATTCATCTGGACTAAGTGAATCCGATAAAAATAATGATGCCGGAAGGATGGAACCGTGGGATCTTAACCGGTGTCGTTATAATCAACTTTAAGATTTGTTTTAATTAAAACACAAAAAACACTTGGAAATTAAAACTTCTCTAAGCCAGAACACTTCTCTCATCTCTTGATTTATGATTTCTAAAACTAAACCTCTCGCAACAACAAGGAGCTCGGAGCATGGTGGGCGAGCACGGCCATCGTCGTCGCAAAACTTGAACCTACATCAACAAAACTTTCCTAGAATTAAATAACAAAGCCATAGGACTTCGAGGTAGTCTGCCTAGTGCAACATAAATCCTCAACTCTTCGTTAGGCATCTGCATTGCAAATTAAGCCCTAACCGGTCTTAGGATTCCGAGGTAGTTGTCCGATACGACATAAACCCTCATATCTTCTGTGCAATTTGTATGATTCTATCATATAAATATAAGCCCTAATTAACTAAATTGGCGAGATTAAAACATTAAATAAACATTAGGACTTTCCTAAATCCAAGCCAAACAATAGGATAGTCGGGAGATTACCGAAGTCCGCTTCGAATCCGTGATCTCTTCTACTTTTCTTCCTTTGAATTCCCAAAATAAAAATGTTCTAAATTTGATCCATTCCACTATTGAAATTTCCAAAATTCAATCCTTTTGAAAACTTAAACTTTGAAATTCTTGAGAGCGGAATTATTGATTATTATCGAGAGTTTTCTTAGGTGATTCCCGTCACTTAAGATGTAATTAACTATAGGGGCTTGCCCTTATAGGGAACTTTAAGAACCTGTGTAATATAAACCTCGTTTAATAGTTTCATATTAAGCAGGGGAATTTGTCGGCTTATAAAATTGGTTCGCAGACCAAACGGATGTCACAAACCTTTCTAGTTTATTTAATCGAGCCCCATCATCAAGCAGCGTGTCTATTCTTCGGGATAGATCCACGGTTTGTAGTGCGGTGCTCGTTTATATAAACTATTTGGGATGTGAGATCGGTTTGATTTCATATCTTAAAACTTTTAAACTTAAAATTATTTTCAAAATCAAATGTTATCTTTTAAACTATATATTTAAATTAAATTTAAAATATAAAAAATTCGCCGACAATTTCTGTAGGCGACTCCCTTTTCAAAATAAAACACATAACCTAAAAATAAGCCGTACAAAGCCAAATACATTGAATCTGGACGCTTTTTGAAGAGGTGCTTAAGCAACCTTTGGATATATTCCTTCTTCTTTAAATATAAACGAATTTAGGTTGAAAAGTGTGTGTCTTGTGGAAGTCAGTAGTGTGTGGTGAGTCTATTGTGTGTGTGTTAGTGTGTTTTAGAGTATAATAGTAAGTATAATTAAGTGTGTTGTATAAGAAGGAAGAGTAAGAGAAAATTCAAGGAGTCTGCTTGGGGAGAAGATTCGAGATAAGTTTTTATTTATTGTTTTATAAATTTAAATGAAATCCAAGTTTTGTGTTATTTTTCCTATGCATTCTGAGTAGTTTTCTCTATCTTTTTCCTTGTTGTTGAGATTTTGTGAAATGAAGAATTGAATTATTTGTGCCTAAAAATATTAAATAAAAATTATGATAATCTTTTTACTTAAATCTTAATTTAGTTTCAATTTTTCCAATTGAATTGTTAAAATATGTTGAATTATCAACTCTAGTAAAGATTGCATCTAAGATTCAGGTAAGTCAAAAGCTTTGGAAGGAGGGTGCAAAATAAATAGGGAAATAATATTTATCGGGTGTAGAATTGGATATTTTAGTGTGACAGACTAAAATATTCAATTCGGTCCTATTGTTTGGGAGCAGAAGTGTAGATGTTAGCCCTCAGGTGAGGGGAACGTGGGAGCTCTGAAGTGACAGCCGGTATCCTCCCAGCCTAGCCGCAGATTCATTAACCAAGCGTAGGATTAGTCAATGTTCTTTATGCCTGGACCAAAGGGTAAAGAATAGGAATGCTCCTATTTAACACAATATAATTCTAACTATTTTAATTATTCATTCACTTAATTCTCTTAACAAGGAGAAAGATACTTTTTCTAAATTGCAATCTTATATTTAAAAATTAAGTAATAGAGTTTAGTCTAAGCGTTCTAAATTTTCGTACACTAGATAGTAATTGCATCTATTGAAATTAGTTCTTAATCTCTTAACTTCTCTGTGAGATTGATATCTAGGACTCCAATAGAGCCCTTTATTACTTGAACGATACGAATACTTGCGTTTATAAAAGGGGGGGACACAAATTTTAATTTTACGCTGATAATCATTTATAAAATATATTATATAAAGCTCCGCAATCATATAAACCCTGTTGCCGCCTGACCCCAGGTCACCCACCACAGCATCTTCTGCCTTAACACTTATTCTAGCCATCCAATGAGCATTTTTATTGCCTTGTTTGTAAAGAATACTCCATATAATGTTTAGATTAGTTCTGAGCTTATCAATCTTACTAGGACATATAACTAGCTTCCATGGAGCCTCTTTCTTTCCAAGCATGTATTCTAACAAACACATAGAGCCAACTTTGATAGAGAAACCCAATGGAAAAATTACTTTTTTAACCGCAACGAACATAATTCAGCTTCTTCAGAGAAATCGACTACACAAGGAGAATAAAAATGTAACGGACAATTCTCCTTGCTATCCTAAAATATGCCACTAACACATGCAAGGTTACAACACCAGCTACCATTAGTTTTCACTTTAATGATGTTTAGATTAGCTTACTCCAATAAACCATTTTATGAAGTTGTTTTCCCAAAATAAAACCACTCTTCAAAAGGTTTCCCAAAGCAAGGGAAACTAACAAGGAAAATCACTAAATATAGAGTTTTAAATGCACCATATTTCATAAGCTTCTGACTATAATAGAGAATGTTAGACAACACATGAGTTTTAGCATGTACCTCCCCTAGATGTTTCATTGAATTCCTAGCCATCCATACTAACCACATAAGAAAATAAGGGAGGAATGCAACTAAATGTTTTGTTTTTTTGTCAGAATTTTAAGAGAGACACAATCATGCAGATTATCCTAAACCAAAGGTATATTTGCATGAAATGAAAGACCAAGTCGTTTCTAGATTTTATTAGCAAAAGAAAAATTGAAATAAAGATGATTCTCCCATTTAAAATCAGTACTGATCCAACAAGTAGTGGAATCTCAACCAATCCTCAGAATTTCCCTGGGACAACTATCTGTATCTCTTTCCTGAATAAAATGCTGCTCATGCTCATGAATGAAACTATTCAAAAGGGCTTGAAAAGTCATGGTGATCAATGTGATGAGGAATGCATTATCCTTCTTAAAAAATGTTGATGATACAGCTATTCGGAATGCAATTTGATGGTAGGATACACCATGACACCTTCCTCTTAATCATTTTCCTTATTATGGATGGCATGAATCCACTTCCTCGTTTCTCAGAATCCCCAGGGGGTTCCCCTCCCTATCCTTTACAAAATTATAATAGTAATCACGTTGGATAGTTATCCTACCTTTTCTCGTCATGCATTTATGTGGCTCTAAATAAGTATTCCTCTACAGCAATCTAGCTCGGCCTCTATCTCTCAAGTCAAACACACAATCCATCATCTTCTTCTCTTTTCTCTCTACGAATACTCTCGTCTTCACCTCAAGTTCAACTAAAATGTTAACAAACTTTCTTAGATCTCAACAGGGTGTTCAAACTCTTACTTTTAGACCATCTGTATCATTTCCAACTCAGATCTGGGATTGACCCGTAACTATCGGGGCTACACCTCCAGCTCGTCTCTAGGAACAATCTGCGGTCATTGAGGTTCAACAAACTGCAGTATGTATGACTCTAATTCTGGGTTCTTTATGCTTCTGAATATCATTAAGGTTGTTGTATGCTCTTTAAAAGTTTCATAATGCTTTAGGTGGAGAAATTTACACTATGGACACTCTGTGAATGCACTTGTCGATGACATCGGCCTCAGTATATTTGCATTACATGTTGGACATCGGCCTCAGTATATTTGAACAAGAAGTATTTGGGACATTTCCTGACTTCTTCCTTTTTTTCGATGCTTCCTCTTTTGTTCTGATTCTGATTACTGACTCCAAACCTTCTATCTCTCTGTGACTGACTATGTTCATTAAGTTACCTTCATAGTCTACATCGACCTGTTGTATACCTCACTTTTGTTGAGGTATATTCTTTCTCCTTAGAAGCCTAGATTCTAGCCATAAAACTTTCCTGTTGACTATCCTGGAGGACTCGTAATGAAACCTATGCCATTAGAAATTCTAAACACCTCTTTAATCTTCTTAGAGTTCCAAATGTGTAGTTTTGACCTCTAGCACTTAGTGGGATGAAACCAACATAAGGAAGCTCAAGAGGAGTCCCTATAGGACTGGCATTCCTTTGGGTTAGCTTAGGTGGTCTGGTCTAGGTCACAAACATGAATATTTATACCCATTCCTATCACATCAAATCCTAAAACCCTAAAATCATTCACACTTGATCTTCCTCGACACTTTTTCGAGAAGTGATGTAGGTGGTTCCCCAAATCCTTGGCCTTTGGCTAAGATTGCTTTGACAACACATGGAGGACCCAAATGGGTATTTCATTGGTCTCATAGCTCAAAAAGAGTAATTTTATGATTAGCATCCTCAATGAATCCCAATTTTGTCAAAATCCCTAACTATGACCTTCTACCCGTAACTTCTCCAGAATTATCAAAATAGCTCTTAAACCCTAATTTTCTTAAAATTGCATAAATTCTCAAATTTTCTTCAAAAATCATATCAAATCATTCAAATTGACCAAAAACCCCAATTTTTCTCAAAATTCCCAAAATACTCCCAAGTTCCCCAAAATTATCAAAATGCCCTTCGTGGCCCAAAAAATACCCAAAATCTCCAAAGTCACTCCAAACATCCCCAAAAATCAATTTGGACCATCAATTGACCTCAATTGTGCCCAAATCAACCAAAATTTGGTTGATATTCCCAAATTACCCCTAAGTGCCTAAATTCCCAAATCAACCCCAATTTGCACCAACCTAATTTCATTTTTACCCGATTTCAAATCCAAATTAAATTTCATCATGTCCAAGCCTAATTAAAATCAAATTCAAGCTCAATTAAACCCAATTCCAAACCTTAATTTCAAGTTCAAACCCATTAGTCCCCAATTGATCCAAAATCCAAAAGACACCAAATTGAGCTCTATGGCCAATCCAATTACTCCAATTTCAAATCCTAAATTCCTCATAAAAAAATTTTTAAACCAAATTGAGCCTTCACATGTCCCAAATCCAAACCCAAATCTGACCTAAATCTAATTTTTAGCTCAAACCCTAATCTTAAACCTAAGATCCAAATTAGCCAAACCTTTTGAAGTAACTAAGACCTTATCATCTACCAATCCTAAGCTGCTTAAGATGTTAATCAAATCAATTAAGGACCCCAGTTTGATCCCTGGACCAAGGGTTTCCTAAAACATGAGACCTTTTGCCCTAATTTGATAAATCTGATCACCCCATGCCATCAGACATCAAGCCTTCAAAAAAATCACCATTAAACCTTACCTGACCTTCACTAGACTAGCTAGCAACCTCCCCAGGTCTGGTAGGACAACCAACCTAGTGGCCAGAGAACCCAAAACAAAGAAGACCACCTATGGTTTGAACCCAAAATTGAACCCATCCTCTATGGCAATCTCCAATTGGCCACTGACACCGCTCAGCCCTCCACTTAAGCATATTAAGACTAGCCAATCAGAACCTGAGGTATCCCCCTTAGCCATGGCTATAAGAACCTTCCTACATGGAAAAAACACAAGTGTAACCAAAACCTTAATAAAACTCTGTCAAACTTCTCCTAAACCTCCTAGCAATCTAAAGAAGCTCATCCCCACTAGTTTTCAGCCCTCGTTCCCACTCTCCAGCCTAATTTCAGAGCTCAATTACAAGGCAATTTGATGGAAATCCCACCAAACTTCACCATACCGTAAAATGAAGCCCTCTTAAGCTTTACCAGATCTCAAGAAAACTTCCACAATCAAAAGCCCTCTCTCCCAAGCTCTTTGCACCAGACTTCCACATTCGACCCACCACCCTCAGGAAGAACTCTTACACAGCTGCCACCTCTACTTGAATCAATGCTTGGAGGACGTTCATGGGACTAAGGAGGAGCTTTAGAACACACCCAATCGAGGCCTTACCTCTTAGGCTAAGGTGTACACAAATTTCCTTAAATATGAGCTCAGTTTGGGCCTTTGTGAAGGAAAGTCCAATTTCATACTTGATAAACCATCCAAATAGGTTATTGTCACTTGGATAAATGTGTACGCTATGTGATTTAGTTGAGTATCGAGTTAATTATTAGGGTTTTAGTATGGACGGTGCTCGGGTTACACCTGTTGGGGACGAAGGCAAAGGAAAGTTGGATCGCGCTTGTATCGTGCAGACGACTGGGATGGAGCTTGACGAGGAGATGAAACATTAAAGGTGGGACGCATGGTAGCTGATTCAAATGGTGGAGTTGAATGGCTTCGGAGACTCTTAGGATGTGCTGGCAGCAGCGTGGATAAGTACGAAATTAGAGTATTAATGATTTAAAAAAATTAAAGAACTTTAAAAATCTACAACATAGTGTGGAAAATTCATAAAAATGAAATAAAAATACCCCTTTACTCAGTGAACAGAAGAGCATAATGTGGACTAAAAATTAAAAACATTTAATTTGTATTTATTTTTAATTAATTAAATACTCTAGATACTATTTTAATCATAAATAACAAGATTTTAATCCCCATAATATGAAATTTAGAGGATTTGTTCCTGATTTACTTGGGGATGTTATCTAATTTTTGTAAAGTCAAAGAACACCTATAAAATTAAAATTCCTAATTTTCCATAAAATCACACTTTTTTTACTTAAAATATTTATAAAAAACAAAATACAGATTTAAAAATACAAGACTTGTTGTGGTAGGTTCACTGTGGTTAGAGGACCTTAAAAAAATATAAATGAAGCCTGAATAATTAAAAGTTTATATTTTATGTATTTAAATCACTAAAACTCAAAAATAATTAGAAAAATTAAATATAATCCAAAAGATCCAAAATTTGTTCCACATTGAAGATAATGAGTATACTAAGCCTTTGTAAAAATTTGAAACCCATTTGAATTGTCATTAATATCAAAGTCTATTTTCCTTAGTAAATGGGATTTTTTGCACTAAAATGATTATGATAAATAGGATTTAATTCAAAAAATTATGAAAAGTGATTTGAAATGATCTTAATGACCAGGGGCAACCAAGAAAACTAAAATCATGTTTAGAAAAAAAAGTTCATTTTTCGCCATCTTCCTAAGTTTTAAATAATTAAAAAATACAAAAATCATGAAAATACAAAAATGCATTAAAAAGTCACAAATTGTTACCTGATCACTTGGACTAAGTCAAATATTTTGCTTAATTTTTCTAATATCATTATGTTTTTTTAAGGCCAAAAACGTAATTTCCTTAATCTTCAATAAAATAATTAAAAAAATAAAATAAAAAAATCACAAAACGATAAAATTTGTTTCTTTAAATTTACTGAATTCAGAGTGACTAAAGAAAAAGATAAAAAGTAATTTTCAAAGTTAATATAACCACCAAAATCAACAAATAATTATAATAATTAAAATAAGACCCAATAATTCACCAAAATGTATTCCTAGAGTTCCTCTAGCCAAGTGAACCTCCTAAAATTTTCCTAAGGATAGATAACATATGTGGATTGATTAAATGAATTAACTTTGAAATTAATTAATTTTCGACAAAAATAATTTTAAAAATTAAAATATGAAAATATGTTTTTTCTTTATTGTTCTAATTGAACCATGAGTAAGGTAACAAGGAAATTTAAAGTAATCTGAGTTGAATTAAATGAATTATGATGTGTAAGCATCTTTTAAAATCTAATTAAAATTTAGGGTAGACAATAAGGGAAATGGGTAATGTCAATCTTAATTAACTCTCTTAGATGATTGAAATACAAGGGATTAAGAGGTAGAAACCAATCTTTTACTTTACAACAATAAGAACAAAATTGTAATTTATTGAATTGTTTTAATTTGAAAGTTAACTTAATTGGATGATCTTAAGGTAGTGGGTTCATATTAGGAAGATAAAAACTTTTTGAGTTGAATCCACTAATTGATGATTGATTGACCACCCGTATAATCTTTTGATCAGAGTTATGTCCAGTTAATCTGACAATTTTAATCATTATAAATTTACCCATGAAATCTTAAGGGTTTAGTTGTGAGCTAAGCTTGATCTGAGTTTGCTTAAAAAGGTTTAGAAAAATAAAATTTAACTAATTATAAATACTCTTAAAACACTACAAGCCCAACCCAAATCTACTGCAAACTCCCTTAGTAATTCAAATTATTCTTAAGGGGGTCCGCCCATATAATTATTAAATAGAACACCAAGTGACTAATTAGTTACCCCGCACAAGTGATAATTAAAAAACTAAGCATCATCGAGCATAAGATGAAATATCACCACTAAAACATAACTTATTTATAGATAAATGATTTGACAACTTAATAAGTTCAGAAATACTCAAAATGATTCAAAAAATTTTTAAAGTTTTTTATGGCCATGCCCCAAATGCTTTTACTATTTTCTAGATGTTTTGAAGGACAATTGACTTATTATCCTTTGACGAAGAATATCAACCTTAAACCTTTAGGGATCCACCAAGTATGCCTCGAGACTCGTTAATTCTCCTAAATCAATAAAAATTCCATAAACTACTTATCCAACATTTGTAGCCCTAAAGCTCAAGGATTTAAGTCTTCACTAAGGTATTTAAGTCCTTCTAAGAAACTAGGTCATTTATTTAGGCTAAGGCAATGAAGATAATACTAATGTGTTCTAAATGAGGGATACAAAGTGAGATTTTTGGAATAGTATCTCTTACCTCAAGAACCTTGAATGAAATGAGAGGGTAAGGACCGCTGATACTAATCGTCGACTCTTAGTTCGATTGTTGTCCCCCACATTCATAGGTTGTTAGTAGTCCTAGCTTGATTAGAGTGACTGGTTTGTGCACTACACTTCTTTATAAAATATTTACAACAATAAAACAAAATTAATTTTACAAGTTAAAATGAATTCTATACAAATTTTAAATGACAAACTTTTGCATGGAAATTCAAAATATTTTATGAAAGCTTATAAAGGTCCACGGTTAGTTACTTGGATTGAGGGTTGGGCTGCCTTCCTTAAGTCGTTGGGTTGGTAGCTCTTGTTAAAGTTCAGAAAGCATATAACCCAACTCTGACCCCCACCTTTATGAATGTATTGTATCTAGTCTAGGTTTTTCATATGTAACTACGAGGTTTACCTTGCATGCACGTATTTTGTTACGACATGATTTGCTAGTTCTTGTACACAAGAGTTTCATGCTTTTTCTTTCCTCAATTTATTTAAATTTTCTGTAAATTATTTTATGCTTTATGAACTAATCATGCAGCGGTAGTAGAAGCCCCGATTTTATGTAGTGCAGCTCTTTTATTTAATTTACCACATTTCTTACCTGCATTTGGTTACTTTACATGTAAAACTAAAACTAAAACCAAAACCAAAAAAGGTAAAACACACTTTCAAAATATTTATACATTTTTAAACAAAGTGAACTCCCTTATATAACTTCCTTTGGGTCTACAAAAACCCTTAGATGAGGTAACCTACAGTTGCTAATGAGAATTCTCCGGTCTAATTGAGCCTAACAACTCATTCAAACTAGTAAGTTCAAAAGACAATAGTGATGCCAAAATGAGGGAACAGTGGGATCCTAATTGGTGTCCATCTAATTAAAATTAGATTCCCCCAAATAGAAAACTTCAACAACAACAATAAAAACAAAATTAAAACATTGATATATACCTGGTAAAGCCTTTTGAAACTTGAACTTGGAACTTCTACTACGATGAGGAGCTTGGAGAAAGTTTCATGAGCAACATGATGAGGACCTGCAAGAGAACATCTTCAAGCAAGCAAATGGGTCTACAACAACAACGATTTTCGTATAATTAAATAATAGGCCATAGAACTTCGAGGTAAACCGTCTAGCACGACATAAATCCTAAACATTACTTTGGGTTGGGCATAATCATGCTGAGCACTATAATTCCTAACTCTTTTTTAGACTCTAAGGCTGTCATTTGGTACAACGTAAGCCCTCTTACCTTCTTAGGCTATTTACATGATTGGCATCATGCAAATGTATTCCCTAAATAATAAGATTGGCGGGATGGAACATATAATAATATCTATTCAAAACTGATGTCAAACCCTAGGACAGTTTGGGAAGTCACCAAGGTTCTCTTAAGGTTTTGTAATATTCCCTACCTTAGCTTCTACAATAATCGTTCCTATTTGATCTTTCCCATTCAAATTTTCTATGTCTGACCATGAAAACTCTAAACATTGAAATTCATAACGACAATACCTCTGATCTAAATCAAGCATTTTCTTAGGTGCCTTTGGTTGTCTAAGATGTAATTAACTATAGGGAATTACCCTTATAGGAAACTTTAAGAATCCATGTCACTAAAAACCCTATCTAATCTTTTATACTAGATAGGGGAAGTTGTTGGTCAATATAATGGTTCACAGACCAAAATGGATCTCATAAATACTTTAGTTTATTTAATCAAGCCTCATTACTACGTAATGTGTCTATTCCTTGAGATAGGTGTGTTACTCATGGTGTTGTGCTTGATCATTTAAATTATTAAATATATAAGATTAGTTCGGTCTCATATTTTCAAAATTAAAATGCTACTTTTCAAAAATATATATATGTAGTAAATTACTTATATGTTCAAAGACAACCAACAAATTCTAATTTGATGACTGAAAATTTGTAGCAACTCCACCGAGGAATTAATTCTCTCTCCATTATGAATAGGAGGTTTTTATTCATATATTGATAAAGTTTCCATGTCCCTCATGGTTAAGATTACCCTCCTTCTGTTGACATGTTTTGATCATTTCATTCTTGAGAAAGTATGATCGACATCCCTCAATTCCAAGACCCTCTCTTAATCATTCTTAAAAGGAGGGGTTCAGGAATCTCTAAGGCTTTTCTTCTTGTGTGGGGTCAGACCCTCAATAGGTGTGTTGGTGAACTATTTTTTCCTAAGTGAAGTGCATTGTGAATTTGGCCCCACACTGGGTCCGGGACTTCACATTTATTTCATGCCTTTTGTGATTGATTTGTTACTCGCAGATTGGGCTGAATCTATGTTTTCTTAGCTTCTAATTAAACTTTAAAAATGTATAAAACACTTAAAATTGTCGATAAATAATGAACTTGTAAAATACACTTTAAAATTTGAAAACAAAACAAAACAACATGTAATAAGAAAAATTTACCCACTTCGCAGAATGAACTTCGTTAATTTTAGTGTGTTGCACTATAATTACAAAGTGTAGACCATCGCTAACCCTTGGAAGTTTTTAACCAACAGATACAATGTCATCCCTAAGTATAACCTTCTCTTGTGACTTGCCTACCAGCCGAGAAGCTCGTTTCAAGGCACCCATGATCGAATTTTGGTCTGGGTTTAGTGAGTTATAAGTAGTACACGGAAAGGCCCTTTTGAGTCGTAAAGTTTTCTGTGCCATATGTGGTAGCATCCGGAGTTATGGGATGTCGGCTCTTTGTCGGCCTGTAGCCGATCCATCTCCATCGAGATTCTTTCGTGTCGATGTGAGGTGTGATATTTCAATGTAGTTGTTTGGGGGAGTCACCACTTTGTTTATCTATCATATCGCCCTAGTCATCAAGAGACCTTATTTCTTTGGATCTTGTAAAAGATCCTCAAATGTTAAAAAATTTTAAAAAAATAAGAGTTGATAAAGTATAAAATGGTAGAATAATAAATGTCAATGATAATCCTTACAAAAAAGGGATTTTAGAATGGCTTATTCAAGAAATTATTATATAAGGAGGATCACATTTAAAATTTTGATAACTAGAGATTTTTAGGTGTGATACCTATCCTGAGTTTTTAAATCTACTATAGGAGCAAGCTCCAATAGTTAATTACATCTTTGACAATTAGAATTGTCTAACAAAACTTCTAATGTTAACATTTGTTTTTTAATAAATTTCAACAAAAAGGAAAGAAACGTCAATGTTCAATCCTAAGGGTAATATGTTTCTAAATGTTACATAATACCTTAAAGGTTTGATTTTATCAATATCATTTGTTATGTCAATTTTGTTTTCTTGTTTCTTTTTTTTGTCGTTTTATCTTGTTGTTTGTCATTTGTTTCGTGGTTATCCTAAAAGTTTAAGTTATGTGACTATCCTAAAAGTTTAGATTTTATTTTGTTGTTTTTCTTGATTATGTCATATTTGTTTTTTTTACTATTATTTACGTCATTTTTATTTTGTTTTCTTGTTTGTCCTATCTTCAGATTGTCTCCCTGAAAAATAGAGTTAGCACACCCAAATAACATGCAAAGTAAATCTAAACAAAATTTGTCTTCAACCTAAAAGAAAAATAATGCCAGAGTAATTCTTACAAGGGAAATAATGTCAATTTTATTTATTAAATTGTTGATTTATTTGATTAAGTTTTAATTTATAGATAACCCGATCATGATGTCCATGGCTCCGTCATTGTAGGGTCGTCCGATGCCTTAATCAACATAGTATGGATGATGTTTAAACCAGGACTGGAAGACTCCTGTTAACAACCAGGATTGCATCATCCAACATATTTTTTTAGATCAAGAACACTAAGGTTCAAGTTGCATTTGGAGATTTTTGTTCAGTAAGGTTTCATTTAATTATTAATGTCTTTTCAGAATTTAGGTTAGAAAATTTAAAATTGTTTATGATTTATTAACCAATTAAAATTTTCCATTTGTCATTTGATTGATTTTATATGTTGATTTTAATTTTTGTTTGTTTAAGTCTAATGTAATTTAGACTTAAAGAATGGAGTCAAGTTTATTCAGATACAATGTCTGTAAGATCTATGGAATTTTAGATTCTGTGTCATTTGAATCTAATAATTTTTAATATAAATTAGATTTAAGAATTTTAGATTCAATGTTTATTGAATCTAATGGTTTTGAATTAAGTCTAAGTAGACTTAGGATTTTAGCTTTAGTGTTATTTGAATCTAATCTTTTTAAAATAAATCTAATATGAATTAGATTTTGGAATTTAGATTCACTGTCTTATGAATCTAAATATTTTGAATTATGTCTAATATAAATTAGACTTAGGAATTTATATTTAGTGTCGTTTGAATCTAATCTTTTTGAGTTAAATCTAATATTAATTAGATTTAGGAATTTACATTCAATGCCTTTTGAATCTAAAGGTTTTTAAATTAATTCTCATACAAATTAGACTTAGGAATTTAGATTTAATGTCGTTTGAATCTAATATTTTTGAGTTAAATGTAATATGAATTAGATTTAGAAATTTATATTTAAATATCTTTTGAATCTAAATGTTTTAACTGTCTAAATGTAAGTTAGACTTAATGTTTAAGTCCTAATGTTGGTTGGACCTAAAGAAATTTGGTTAAGTCTAGTATAGGTTGGACTTAGAATTTTATGTCCTGATGTCAGTTGAGCCTAAAGATTTGGTTGGGTTTAATTCAATTTGGATTGAATGTTGAGTTTAAGTTCAATGTAGGTTGAACCTAAGGTTGACGTTTGAGTTATGTTTAATTTTTGAGTTCATTTTTGGTTTAGGTTCAATGTGGATTGAATCCTACGTTAAGGGTATTAACTTAAGTTCAACTTTGGATTGATCTTAAGTTAAAGGTTTGGTTTAGGTTCAATGTGGTCTAAACCTAGGTTAAGTTTAGATCAAGTTCAGTTTTGGTTAAACTTATGTTCAACTTGAGTTAGATTCAATGTAGATTGAACCAAAGTTAAATTTGAGTTAATTCCAATGAAGGTTAAACCTATTTAAGTTAGGTTCGATGTAGGTTAAGCCTAGTTTAAGTTTAAGTTATGTCCAATGTAAGTTGAACCTAAGTTAAGTTTGGATTAGACTCAATTTAGCTTGAACCTAATTTTTGTTTGAGTTAGGTTCAATGTAGATTGAACCTAAGTTTAAGTGATATTCAATTTAGGTTGAATCTAAATGTTCTAAGTTCAAGTTAGGTCGGACTTAAATATAGGTTAAGGTTAGGTTTAATGTATGTTGAGCCTAAAAGGTTTAAGTTTGATATAGGTTCAAGTTGGGTTAAACTTAAGTATAAGTTAAAATTAGGTTTAATATATGTTGAACCTAAATGGTTTAAGTTTGACTTAGGTTCAAGTTGGGTTGAACGTGAGTATTAGTTAATGCTAGGTTCGGTGTATGTTGAACCTAAATGGTTTTAATTTTGACTTAGGTTAAAGTTGGGTTGAACCTAACTATAAGTTAAGGTTAGTTAAAACTAATTTGGAAAAGGTTTAATTAATTAATTAGACTTAATTGTTGTTAAGTCTAATTAGATTAAAGTTAATTAAACCTAATTGTTAAGGTTTAATTAATTAATTAAACATAATTTTTGTTAAGTCACAATAGGTTACGGTTAATTAAATGTAATTTGGGTAAGATTTAATAGATTAAATAAACTTAATTGTGGTTATGTCTAATTAGGTTAGGTTAAGGTTAATTAAACCTAATTTGGGTAAGGTATAATTGAATAATTAGACTTAATTGTGGTTAAGTCTAATTAGGTTAAGGTTAATAAAAACAAATTTGGGTAAGGTTTAATTTATTAATTTGACTTAGTTGCGGTTAAGTCAAATTAGTTTAAATGTTAATTAAACCTAATTTGATTAATTTTTAATTGGTTTAATTAGGCTAATGATGGGTTAGCCCTAATTAGGGTTTATTAAGTTAAAACTAATGTGATTAAGGCATAACTTGATTTAATTAAATCTAATTAACGTCTAAGACTTAATTATGGCTTGTTAAATTAAACTTAATGTGAATAAGGCTTAACTTAATTTTATTAAGTCTAATTAATGTCATAGACCTAATTAAGGTTTATTAAGTTAAACATAGTGTGATTAAGGCTTAACTTGATTTAATTAGGTCTAATTGATGTCTTAGACCTTATTATGATTTATTAAGTTAAACCAAATGTGATTAAGGCTTAACTTGTTTTAATTAAGTCTATTGGTGTCTTAGACTTAATTAGGGTTTAGTAAGTTAAACCTAATGTGATTAAGACTTAACTTGATTTAAGTAATTGACATTAATGTCTTAGACCTAATTAGGGTTTCATAAGTTAAACCTAATGTGATTAAGGCTTAACTTGATTTAATTAGGTCTAATTCATGTCTTAGACCTATTTAGGGTTTATTAAGTTAAACTTAATATAATTAAGGATTAATTTTATTTAATTATGTCTAATTGTTGTCTTAGTTCTATTTAGGGTTTATTAAGTTATACCTTATGTGATAAAGGCATAACTTGATTTAATTAGGCCTAATTGGTGTCCTAGATCTAATTAGGGTTTATTATGTTAAACCTGCTGTCATTAAGGCTTAACTTCATTTAATTAGGTGTAATTGGTGTCTTAGATCTAATAAGGGTTTATTAAGTTAAACCTTACGTGATTAAAGCTTAACTTGATTTAATTAGGTTTAATTGGTCTATTAGACCTAATTAGGGTTTATTAAGTTATACTGAATGCAATTAAGGCTTAAATTGATTTAATTAGGTCTAATTGGTGTCTTAGACCTAATTAGGGTTTATGATATTAAATCTAAATTAACTAAGGTTTAATGGGTTTAATTAGGTCTAACTGGTGTCATAGAATTAATTAGGGTTTAGTTTGAGTCTATTAGGAGTTAGACTCAAAATTGACTTAGTCCAATTTGGAATGGGCTAAGCATGGGGAGGTTTCGAATTTTAAAAGTATTTTTAGGGTTTAAAATATTAATTTATAATTAATATGATTAACACCAGGACAAAAATGTCATTTGAAATTTTTAAGAAGCTAAGATTTGTCATTTTAGGGTTTAAATCTGTCACCCTAAATTACTTAACCAATTTTGAATTTAATTTTTTTATTTCCTGATTTTTATAATTATTTTTAAAAATAATTACGAAGTTTCATGGAGAATGGATAAGCATGTTTCAGAGATTTCTCCAACCCATGGAAAAATCATAGAATGTTTCTAAGTATGAAAGGATTATTCTATGACAATTTCATAATTTTTAGATTTATTATTAATTTTTAATAGTTAAATTACTCCATAGAGTAATTAATTAATTAAAAATAAAATATAAATCATGAAATCAAGATTTTGATTTTTATAATTTTCTCCTCATCACTTTGAGTCTATGGATTTTTTTGGTTTATTTTTGTGATTTTTCTATATAAAGATATGAATTTTTAGAGTTTAATAAGATTTTTTGGAATTATCTAATTCCTATTTATCCACTTATCTGACTCAGTGCCTACTCAAACCTCAGAAGTGTCAAAAACGTACATCACGGATTCTCTTTTTCGGGCTAGTCAAAGCAAGCATTGAGTTGGTCCACTATTTTATCCATCTCATATGGATAAATCAGTAGTTCGGCTTGTCCAGAGCCGTCCATTTCCAATACACGGAAATGGATGGCTTGGAGTCATCATCCCAAAGGCGTTATAATGTTAAATCATCCATGATTAAGACATGAGATCTCGCTCATTTCTTCATGGATTCTAGTGAAATTTGTTCTTA
The DNA here is from genome assembly GCA_022702705.1 of Papilionanthe hookeriana x Papilionanthe teres. Classification (NCBI taxonomy): domain Eukaryota; kingdom Viridiplantae; phylum Streptophyta; class Magnoliopsida; order Asparagales; family Orchidaceae; genus Papilionanthe; species Papilionanthe hookeriana x Papilionanthe teres. The sequence continues at coordinate 930,968 of CM040428.1, forward strand.
TAGCTTCATCTGGAGATGAAGGACACATCAATACGGTGATGTATGGGTTGTGAATTGATTTTTTTCACAAAGTACCAAACCCAAGACTAAACTAGGTTGAATGAACCATACCTTGGCCTTAATTGAAGGATACTCGATTTGAAAGGTTTGGAAGCTTCGTCTTAACCTCAGAGAGCTTATCCCCAACTCAATTTAAGATGTAATTGGGTCTATGAGTAAGTTCGATCATAGTGGGTCACGGTTTGGAAATTAAAGGTGGAACAGTAGGTTAGAGCCTATGGGAAGGGTCAATTTTGATTGGGCTAGTCTTCGTAAGGCTCTAGGAAACTTTTAAATGATTTAATTTAAAGTTTTGAGAAACTTCATTTCAAACCCAAAAATTTTCCTGTTTCAGGTAGAGAAATTAGGGAAAACCAATGGGATTCAGGAGTTGAATCCAAGGGGAATTATTTCCTTAGGGTTTAAAGAGCAAATTTGGTCTTAGGTGGTTCATAGTATATCGGTCGTAAGCATGTCTATTCCTCTCTTGGGTGTTCTCGGGTTAGCCTATTTATAGGCTTGTGGGAGCCATTGGTGAGCCCAAATCGGCTTCGGTTCACTCGGGGGATGTTCTATCAGGCTAATAATGTTTGTGGATAAGTTTCTTGTCTGAGAATTATTACATTTGAGCATCCCTATGATTATCCATATCAAGTTTACCCATGGTGAATATTTTAAACTAAAGCTTTGTCTTCCTCCCATTGGATGCTCCATGAGGTATTTTGGCCTTTCTTGGTTGAGCTGAATCATTCTTCCCTATGTTTATTCACAAGGCCATTCAATAGCGTGAAGAAAGAATTACACATAGGCTCCATCTTGTGTTGTTTCCATGAGTAGCCATGATGAGATCTGCATTTAATTAAATGGACTTGGCTCATGTCCATTAGGTGGGATGAAGTGTATGGTGACTCAAAATTGAGTAAGTTAACATTAATCCACATAGGATAACATATCATCCATGGCTTTGTAAAGCATGACACATAAACATCTATTTCATTTTGATTTTTCAAATTTGGTATTTATGAGCTCATCTTATGATATAGGGATGACTTAAGCCATGTTTTTCACTATTTGGTGGCTTGTAAGTTGAGTATTGACTCATCCATATATTACTTAAGCAATTCATAAAGGTGTGACACCGCTTTTTACCCCTTCATGATGGTGTCATGATGAGCTTTAACATTAACCATGGTGGCTCATAGGTATTCTTATGGGTTGTGGCATGTTATGAGAGGTCCTATGTGTCATGAGTAACCCATTAGTGATTTCTCATGGATTGAATTTAAGATTTAGAGTTAAAATATGATTTTAGTATTTTCATGGATTTGTCTTGCCATGAGCTTAAACCATACTTTTTAAATTTAAATCCTAGGTTTTATGGTCCTTAATTTTACTATTCTTTAAATAATTAATTGATTAATTAATTAAGAGAATAAAATATTGTGATGAAAATATCAAGCTTTGATTAAAATGATGAATTTGACCAAATTTGACCAAGGTTGACTTGGTGGACCATGTTTGACCAATCTTGACCATTCTAAGTTTAAGGGTGTCTACAATGACTAATTTGACCATTTGATGGTTGGATTAGTCATTGGTTGATTGGGTTAGGTGATATATCTTGAGTTTGATCAAAGTTGACCAAATGATTATGTTTGATCATTTTAATGTATTGAATTAATCAAAGGAGTTAAATTTGACCAATTTGGTGTCCAGGTTGACCTATGGTTAATGGGGTAGTCATTAGGTTAATGTAGTGGTCATTAGGTCATGGATTCATAATTTTGACTACATTTGACGATTTAGATGAAGAGTTAACCAGTGTGGTCAACGTGGTGGTCATTGGGTCATGGATTGACCATTTTGACTAAATTTGATCATTTGGGTTGACCAGTGTGGTCAATGTGATGTTCATTGGGTCAAGGATAGACCATTTTGACCTAATTTGACCATTTGGGTCAAATGTTGACCAATTTGGTCAACGGGGTGGTCATTGGGTCAAGGATTGACAATTTTAACCTAATTTGACCACTTGGGTCAAAGGTTTACCAGTTTGGTCAATGGGGCGATCATTGGGTCAATGATTGACCATTTTAACCTAATTTTTTAATTTGGCTCAATGGTTGACCAATTTCGTCAATGGGGTGGTCATTGGGTCAAGGATTGACCATACTGACCTAATTTGACCATTTCAGTCAAAGGTTGACCAGTTTGGTCAATGGGGTTGTCTTTGGGTCAAAGATTTACCACTTTGAACAAATTTGATCATTTGGGTCAAATGTTGATCATTTTGGTCAATGGGGTGGTCATTGGGTCAAGGATTAACCATTTTGACCTAATTTGACCATTTGGGTCAAAGGTTAACGATTTTGGTCAACGTTGATCAGATTAGGGTTTGTCATTGCCGATTTGATCATTTTCAGTATGCCATTAAAATTTGAATTAAAAATGCTTCATTAGAGTTTTACCATAGATATTAGAGTTTAGTTATCTTTGGTAAGATTTATGAGGTCAATATTGGTAGACTTCCTATCTTAAGGTGATTTATAACTAATCCTCACAAAAGAGAGGTCAACAAAATGGGCCCCCAATATGTGTGGAATACTGAATAAGTATACCGCACATATTGACGTTGACTGATACGATGATGATAACTTAATAGAGTTTTCTGTTTATTGTCAGAGAAAATTTATTTTCAATAATTGAAAAGAAAATGGATGTCATATTCCATTAAAGGAGTTCTTATACTATGTCTCAGAGATGTCAATGTCTGTATGTCGGTTTTGCAACAGAATGCTTGGAGACTTATAACCTTTCCCAAAGAAAGTGTTAAACGAATGTCATGTTTATGTGTTAGAATGGGTCTTATATCCAATAACTAAGGAGAGAGAGTGGACGTCATACCATCTCTCAGAAATGTCAAATGTCAATATGTTGATTTTGAGAAGGAATGCTATATCACTTGTATCCTTTCTCAAAGAAAGAGTTAAAGGAATGCCATGTTTGCATGTTAGGAAGGGTTTTATATCCAATAACTGAGGAGAGAGAGTTGATGTTATACCATCTCTTAGAATTATCAAAAGTCGATACGTCGGTTTTGAGAAAGAATGTTATACGACTTATATCCTTTCTCAAAGAACGAGTTAAAGGAGTCTCTTCAATCCGTGTTAGGAAGGGTCTTATATTCAATAACTAAGGAAAGAGAGTGGATGTCATAGCATCTCTCAGAAATGTCAAATGTCGATATGTCTATTTTGAGAAAGGATGTTGTATGACTTATACCTTTCTCAAAGAAAGAGTTAAAGGAATGCCATATTTTCGTGTCAGGAACAGTCTTTTATCCAGTAACAGGAGAGAGAGAGAGAGAGAGAGAGTGTGTGTGTGTGGATACCATACCACTTCTCAGAAATGTCAAATGTCAATATATCGATATTGAGAAGGAATGTTATACGACTTATATTTTTTATCAAAGAGAGAGAGTAGATGTTGTATTCCAGTTGAGGAGGTCTTAAACTATTTCTCCATGATTTTTAATGTCGGTGTTGTTAGTTTTGAGAAGGAATGTTATGTTACTTATATCCTTTCTCAAGACAGAGCTAGAGGAATGCAAACTTTTCATATCAGGAAGGGTCTTATATCGAATAGCAAGATTTATGTGTGATAAACACATGAAGAAGAACATATTCACGGGTGATTTGATCTTTATAGGTCGAAGGATAAATCTCATGTTAATTGTCACGAGATATTTATTATGTCATTCTTTAATTTAAAGTGTTCATTTTTGCATTTTTAGACCTGCCGATGTATTATTCACAGCTGGTGAATATCATTCAATAATTTTTTCCACTACCAAAGATAATGTACATTAATGATAAAAGTCAACAGTACATCATATAGCACACGAAATTCATTACAAACTATCAATATAACATCACAGCAGCAATCAGATTGTCCTTCTATCATCCTTATAACCCTGGGTAATACTAGACCTACCACAAATATCTAACACTCCAAGACACTGTCTCTCAAGTATGTCTCAGGTGTTTGTATATTCATAGCTTCAAGGTAGTTTCAAAATTTTCAATCCCTCAAGCTCTTGAACAGGTTTATAACTGATCGATCATTTGTTAGGACACAATCTTCGTAGTGTAATAGAGATCTGTAGTTTGCTCACACTGGGTATGCAATATTTTGCAACATCGGCTCCATTCCCTTTTAAGACAAGGATTGATCCACGTGAAAGGGGAATCTGCTAAGATCCATAAAATTCTCCCAGTCCCCATAATCTGTATCTCGCTTTCAAACATGATAGAGCATTTGTTCAAGAGTGAAAACATACAAAATGATCTCTAAAAGTCTTGACTATCACCCCTTCTTCATAAATGTTGACAATGTAGCTATTTGGAATGCAACTATTTGGTATTATATCCCAAGCTACCAGTCATCTAATGATTTGAACAATGACTGTAGGCATCGGGTCTACCAGTTCATGTTGCAAAATTTTGAGAGGAACCCCGTTTTTATCTTTAGCATAGTTTTAACAACATCCACATTGGATAGTTACCCGCCCTTTGCCATGAATCCATTTATTGGGCACAACAAATGTCCTCTTATAGAAGCTTTCAGCTCGTCCAAGATCTCAAGCTTCCATTATATATTCAACAATGGCAGCTTGCTCATCTTCATTGAAGACTCTCATGACTAATTTAATACCTTCCAGTATGTGGATGGTCCAACTATCAATATGTTTGAATTGTTCGAAAGAATGTCATCTGAGAGATTGAATGAGCCTTAATTCATCTTCAAAGATAATCTATTTGTCAGTAGATTTATCTGATGTCATGAGGTCGAGTATAGACACATATGGATTTGGTGCAAAAAATGTGATTTCTATTGCTTCCTCTTCTTCAGAATCTAGATTCTCTACTCCCAAAACAAGATATACCTCTATAGGTACATCTTCAAAGATCAGAAATTTTAATCCAGAAGTGTCTTCCTTCATAAATTTCACATTCCATTATTCTTTCTATTAAATCCATTTTAGCCATTTTTTTTTATTTCGTCTCTGGGCCCGAGTCAATCCTACTGTCAATTTATTGACTCCGCAATGGATGCTTCTATAATCCCCTGAGTTGTAGTGACTACCACTAACTTTAATCTCCCATAGTTAAGTTTTCTTTTCTGACCCATTGGTTTCCCTTTTTCTTTGGTGATGTATGGTCGTTAGGTCCTAAACTCCAGCACAGGCTATTCCCTTTCAGCTTCCATTTGGTCAAAAATAGACAACGAAGGCCCATTATATGACTATTTGATCTACGTCATGTCAAAGTCAAAGTGGATCCTTAATCCTTTCTCAATACATTGGCGATCCAATGCTATACACACGCCACTTTGAAAAGTGAATAGGAGTCTATTGTTCAACATTTTCATGCAAGGAACAGGTTAATGGAAACATATCAGACCAAGTTTCGATTTAATTCGTCACTATGAAATTCATTATTGTCAAGAAATGATGTTCGCAAACACATGTTATGTGAACAAAAGGAAATATTCAAAGAAATACATTGATTGTCAGAAATTCGTTATTTTCTCAGTTTATACAAGTCATCATTTTCATGTTGCATAATGTTTTTTCAAGAAATGTCTGTTGATTGGGGGTAAGACCCTTTCTCCTTGACAGACTACCAACTGGTATGATCCGTCGGCGTATAAAACAGTTTTAAATATACGTTTTAGTTGGGGTTGCCCATTAGAAGCTGTCAGTCACTAGAATCGAAGTCCCATCGCCCGCTTCAGAAGGATAATTTTAATTTAATTATAATTTAGTTTAGAAAAAAATGGAGTCAAACTGATCTCATATTTTTCGAACTTCGAATGAAAGAGCACTATACCTCGAGCTTTGTATATATCCCGAAGGATGAACACAAAACTCGAGGATGAGACTCAATCAAATGAACTAAGGAAAAGTATGACATCCGTTTGGTTTGCGGAACCTGTATGTTTGCCGACAATTTCCCCCATTTAATATAAGAGGATTAAATGGGGTTTATATTAATCTAGGGTCTTTTAGGTTTCCTATAAGGGCAAGCCCCTATAGTTAATTACATCTTAGACAACCGAAGTCACCTAAGAAAACACTTGATAAAGATCAGGAAATAATTATATTCACGACTTACAAAGGTAAGGATTTCTTTCAACAAAATGTGATTATCGGAATTCAATAGGTGAATGGTTCAAATTTCAGAACATTTCATTTTATCAGAGTCCAAAAGAAAAGAAGACTAGGGGAAGAACACAGATTCGAAAAGAATCCTGGTGTTTTCCCAAGCTATCCTATTGTTTGGCTCGGTTTAGGAAAAGATTTAATTTATATTTCATCCTGGCAATTTTATTATTTAGGGCTTACATTCATTTGATGTTGATCATATGAATAGCCTGGAAGATGTGAGGGTTTATGTCATATCGGGATGACAACCTCGAAAACCTGGACGAGTTAGGGCTTATAATGCACCAGGTGCAAAAGCCTAAAGATGAAATGAGGGTTTACTTTGCACCGGGCAAATACCTCAAAGTCCTATAGCTAGTTGCTTATTTGAACTAAGGAACTGTTTTGTTGTTGTAGACTCAGGTTTTGCTGAAGAAGATGGCCGTGCTACCCACTATGCTCAAAGCTCCTTTGTCGTTGCAGAGGTTCAGTTTTGAAAGGTATAAATCAGGAGGTGAGAGAAGTGTTTTGGTTTAGAAAAGTCTTAGAATCCAAGTGTTTTAGTGTTTTAATTAAAACAAATCTTAATGTTGATTAAACAAAACCGATTAAGATCCCACGGTTCTGTCATCCCGGCACCGTTATTTTCATCAGATTCACTTAGTGCATATGAATTTGCTAAACTCAACTGAATGAGTTCCACACTTTCATTTAGACCGTGGGAAATCCCGTTAGCAACACGTGGGTTACATCATCCGAGGTATTCCCGATCATCCAACGAGACGTTTTAATTTAGTTGCGATTGTAGTTTTGTTGTTCTGTTTGTGATTAAATTTTGAGTTATTTTATATTTTGAATGTTGTGGCGGTGAATTTTATCTTGTTGTGACTTTTAATTTAATTTTGGGTTTCAGTTTTATGACTATCCTAAAGGTTTTCAGTTTTCATGCAGGGTGACATTCTTGTTTAACATGCAAGAAAGGTAAAGTACAGTGCATAAAAAAAATAAATCGCAATAAAATAAAAGCATACCTGGTCGGGTCTTCTCGTCATTCCCAGCTGAAACTTTAGTATTGCATTGCATGTATGTGTTTATAATTTTGCAGAAATTAAAGCATGCCAGAAAACAGGAAGAACTAGGACTAACAAGCAGTAACTACTAAATCCTATGATGTCTAAGTTTAGATCCTGGTTGTCTACCAAGTCCTATGATGTCTATGTGAATTTCTATGTTGTGTTTCAATGAACTTTGTTAATTTAATTGAGGATGGTTTCGTTAAGCAGACATTTTAAGTTTAATAGACCTCTGAGGTATCCAAAAGGCCAGAGAAGGATGCAGGTCCATGCATCCCTCTCACAGCCTGGTGAAAAGTCTCGGGCTCATTTAGACTTATTATGTTGCTTAACTACTCATCCTACCTATACCCTTATGCTTAATGAACACGTGTTTGGGGTAGGTTGGGGCAGATGGGTTTAGGTGTGGTTTGGATTTGGATTTGTGGCAATTGGTAGTTTGATTTGGACTTATGGGAGTGCTTTGAAGAGTTTGTGATTTTATTTGTGGAAGATTTATTTGAGTTTGTGTTTGAATTTGGTTTGTGTTTGGATTTGTTTTTTTTTGTTTTGGTTTGGGTTTAGTTTGATTTTGGTTTGATTTTGGTTTTAGTTTTGGTTTGGGTTCGGTATTGGTTTTTGTTTAAATTTGGTTTGTGTTAGGTTTTGAAACTAGGGATTTTGAGTTTGGAATGTGAATTGGGAAGATTGTGTGGACATCGGATAAAATTTGGGTTACTCCATGCATTCACTAAGCATAAGGGTATTCTTATTATGTTTTCTACACCAAGTTGTGATTTTCTAGGGGTCTTTATAAAGGGAAAAATAAACCATGCCTCAGGAGGCCTATCCTAGGTATGATTGTTATCGTGCTGGTATTGTATTGTGGTCGGGATTGTTGTTGCAAGTTTTCTTTGTTGCATTATGATATTGTATTATGTGTGTTATTGTTATTTATTATTCTATTATTGTTTATTTTGTTATGTGTTAGCATTTTATGTTATTATTGTTATTTATTATTTATGTGTTTTGTTATTTTTATTATGTGTTATTTAAAGTCATTATCTTTTATTTGTAATTGAAATTATTTATTTAATTTATTATCTTATTTAAAACATTGTGATTTATTTACTTTTATTTGATTGTTATTTATTTCTTTTATTTAATTGATTGATCATCATTTACTTTACTTAATTAGTTGTTATTTATTTATCGTTATTTCTTTATGATTGCTTAATATTTATTTATTATTATTTTTATTATTATTTATTTAATTCAATTTAATTAATTTAATTTAATTTAGTTTATTATTATTTATTTAATTTAATTTAATTTAACTTAATTTATTTTATTTTATTTTAATTTATCATTTATTTATATTATTATTCAATTTAATTTAATTTCTTTGGTTTAGTTTAATTTATTATTATTTACAATTATTTAATTTAATTTAATTCATTTATTTAATTTATTTTATTTTAGTTTATCATTTATTAATTTAATTTTATTTTATTAATTTAATTTAATTTAATTTATTATTATTTACAATTATTTAATTTAATTTAATTTAATTAATTTAATTTAATTTAATTTATTATTTATTTACATTATTGTTTAATTTAATATAATTTAATTTATTTAATTTATTTAATTTATTTAATTTAATTAAACTTAATTTAATATTTATTTATATAATTGTTTTCGGTTTATTTAATTAATTATTATTTAATTTAATTTATTTATTTTAATTATTATTTATTATTTATTTGGTTTTATTTAGTTTTAACTCGTTTAATTTTAATCTAATTTATTATTCATTTATATTATTTAAATTATTTTCATTTTATGTATATATATATATATATGTATGTTATTTATTTTATTATCCTTATATTCTTATTATTTAATATATATAAATTATAAGTTATTTTATTTTAATTTATTATTGTTATTAATTATATGTATATTTAAGTTTATTATTTATATCATTTATTTATCAATTATATTATTTTTTATTTAATTATAAAGCTTTTAAACATTCTCTCTCCTCAATTATTCTATTATTTATTTTGAAGTTATTATTGTTTTTATTAAGTTATAATCTATTAAATTTATTATTTAGACATATACTTACACTTACATTATTTTGAAGAGGGATGAGATTTTTATTTGCTTATTTTTATTATTTATCTTGAATTTACAACTATTTTCAATTATAATTATTATTATTATTATTATTATTATTTTCCTTATATTTTTAGTTTTCTCTTTTTTTTCCTTATTTTTATTATTTATAAATTATTATTAATTTACATGTATATATTATGATTCATTTATTTAGTATAGTTATATTTTAAGTTTAATGTTTTTAGGTATTTAAAATTTAGTATAGTTAGTTTATTTAAAATTTAGTAAAGTTATTTTTTTTTTTAAATTTAGTATGGTTAAATTTTATTCACATTTACTATAGTTATTTTAGTAGTTAACTTTAATATAGTTATTTTAAATTTAGTATAGTTGTTTTAGTTAAAATTTAGTAAAGTTATTATTTAGTTTATTTAAATTTACAATTATTATATTATTATATCACCATTTGTTATTTATTATTTTATTTAATGTTATATATTATTTTAGATTTTCCTTTCATTTTCTTTTGTTTTATGAATATTTATTTTTCTTTTTATGTTGTATTATTCCCTTTTTTTTTAATTTTAAAATTCATTTTTCAAGTTAGTAAAAAAAATTAGGTGGTAGATTTGTAAATATTTAAAATTAGTAAGGTTTTAAAAAAACTAAACACATATATTTTGCATAAAATATATCCTAAAACTAAGCAAGAAAAAGATTTAAATAATTTACATGAAAAGAAACTTGTGAAAAACTAAATAATTTGCATGCAAGATTTCCTAAGGCTAAGCATATAAAGATTTGAACATGTACATGAAAGAAATTTGTGCACCTAAAAAAAACAAAATTATATAGCTTGCAAGAAAAATTTTTAGAGCTAAGCTTGAAGACGGGAAAGAATTTTTTTGATGCTAAAGTATTCACTAAATAAAAGGAAGGGGGAAGAAACTTACCTTAGCTAGCAGGAGTTGATGGAAGAACTTGAAGAAGCCCTTGATGGAGCTCACGGCTAGGAGAGGTTGGGGGTGTTGTGGTGAAGTGTGGCTAGCTTGGAAGAAGGAGGTGAAGGGGAAGGGAGACTCACGACTAGAAGAGGAATTTGGGGGGGTGGAATGAGGTAGTGAGTGAAGTTTGTAAGTGAGTGTGTAAGTGAGTGTGTAAGAGTGGTGAAAATGAGATGATGAGGGATTTTTTAGGGGGAGGCTCATGGTTTTGGAGTTAAAAAGGAATGAGGGAGATGTGAGGAGGAGAGATGGTGAAGGGTGGCGGGTAGGGTGAGGGAGAGGTGAGGGAAGAGGGATATTTTTTCTTTTTTTAAAATGTATTATATATATATATATATATATAACCATGGTGGCGGCTGAGGAGAGAGAGGCTCTGCTAGGGTTTGCCTGGCAGTCATGGCGGCTGTGACTCTGCTAAGGCGGATTGGAGGTCCCCCTGGAGCTCTGGCTGGTGCTTTGTGCTGGGTTTGGGTGTGCCTTGATCTTTTTTTGCCTTTTTCTTTTGTTCTCTGGTTTCTCGGGCTTGTTCTTTTCAAATCTGAGCAGGCTTTCTTCATTTGGGGTCATTCCTTCTTTGACTTGTTTGTTGTCTTTGCTCTGGTTTTCTTTGAGTTTGGTTGTTTTCTTTTTCTGGTGCCCCTTCCTTTGACTTCTAATTTTCCCGGGTTGCTGTTTGTTTCAAATTTCTGAGAAGTTACTGTTCCATTGGGGGCTTCCTCTCTTTATTGTGCTTGTGGGTAGGTTTGGCTGGTTTTGGTTTGCTTTAATGGAAAATATCACTGTCAAGCCTTTTCCCATTGATTTGAGTACTAATGTTTCGTGGACTAAGGCCACTTATGCTGGAGTTGTGGGGAAGGGACAACCTTCTCATAAAAATTTTGATCACCTAGTCTTTCCTTAAGCCAAGCATGATACCGCTGCTGGTAATGGAAACTGCCCCTACATCAGACCTGTGGGAAGCAAGGATGGCTTGCCTGCTGTTCTTTTCTCCAAACTAGACATGAAAATTTTAAATGAAGCTGTCAAATACTGCCTAATTGGAAAATTCCAATTAGGAAACACCAAAATGGACTATGTCAGGAAATACTTTGAGGATCTAGGTTTGGTGGGGAGCTGGAAATTAGGCTTGCTGGATGGGAGACATCTTCTTATAAGGCTCTCCAATGAGGAAGATTATGCCAAAATATTTGGGAAACAGTCCATCCTAATAGCTGGAGTAACTATGAAGGTCCTTAAATGGACACCAGATTTTGACCCCTTAAAGGAGCCACCTATTATACCCATGTGGTTCAAGTTCCCAGATTTACCTATTCAGTTATATAACCATAATGCTCTATACAATATAAGTAAGGCTTTGAGTCTTCCTTCGAAAACTGATACACATACTTTCGATATGGCAAGACCAGCTGCTGCTATAGATTTAGTGGAAAGAGACATAACATTACCTGATGTGAAGAAAATTTGGATCAGAACAGATGAAGAAGTTCCTGAAGAGGGTTTCTGGCAAGAGGTGGAAGTAGAATTCAAGCCACACTACTGTCAGCATTATAGAAAATTTGGACACCTAATGGAACAGTGTTACAGGCTACACCCCCCTTCTAGAAAGAGGTGTGCTGGTCTGAATAAGACAGCTGTTATTAACACCTCCCCTACAACCCAGGAAGTTGAACAAGAAGAGGTAATTATGGAACCGCCAACCAGGGAGGCTATCAATATGGAACATCAGAATGTCAGCTCTGACAGACCAGAAGATTTGAACCAGGGACTGGATGAAATACAAGGAGAGCAGGGATCTCAATCTGAGCCAAATGCCCAAATTGTTAATGATAGCCCTTTGATACACAAAGTTAATGAAACAATATCAAATGACAGGAAGGTTGCTGATGATGTCATTATGGAGGTAACTGAGGACATGAATGTTGAATGGCAGATACAAAAAAGTAGCAAGAAAAAGAAAGGAAAATCTGAATTACAAGGCTTACTAGAAACTCATCTCTCAGGTGACCCTCCAACAAGTCCCTCATCTGCCCCTCACCCTAAGACAAGAGGGAAGGGAAAAAATCAATCTCAAGGATGAACATTATGTGTTGGAATATTAGGGGGGGCTGCTCACCCTACCTCCCTTAGTAGAATTAAACAACTAGTCATTTTACACAAATTGTGGTGCTTTGCAATTTTGGAACCTATGGTTCATAAGCATACCAATAAAATTGTGAATTTGTTCCCAGGTTATACTTGTTCTGTAAATCAGAATAATAAAGTCTGGGTTTTTTCTAGAAAAGAGTTACATGGGCAGATTATTGTGGATAACTCTCAGTTCATCCATCTACAGTTTTCTATTGGGGAGCAGTTGGGGTTTGCCACTTTCATTTATGCTAGTTGCAACCCTGTACAACAACAGATGCTGTGGACTGATCTGGTAAGCATTGCAAACCATATGGGATCCTTTTGGAGTTTGGGGGGTGATTTTAATTGCATCCTTTCAGCTTCTGAAAAAGAGGGGGTAATTCAAATATTTTTACCCGTTTCATTGCTGATGCAAATATCTTTGATTTGGGCTTCAGTGGTCCTTCCTTCACATGGAGGACAGGGAACACTTGGGAGAGATTGGATAGAGTGCTTGTAAACTCCCTTTGGCTGCAAGCCTTTCCCTACACTTTTGTTACTCACTTGTCTATGGTGTGTTCTGACCATAGACCTTTATTGATCTCCATTAAAAATTCTGCAAGCAATGCTGGAGGATTCAGGTTCCAAAATATGTGGGCAAGCCATCCTGACTTTCCGATCGAGCCGAGCACAGTGTGGAGGACAGATAAGGGGCTTAATCCCTGGGGTAATCTTTGGACACTTCAGAAACTAGCTGCCTAGCATCTCAAGAAATGGAATTGGAACACTTTTGGAAACATTAATAATAACATTCTACAGGCTGAAGCCAATGCTGAATGCACTGAGGCTAGTTTTTTGCAGGGAAACAAAAGTCAAAATGACTTATTCTCAGCCTCTGAACAGTTGTTAGCTCAGGTCAAGTACCAGGAAAAAATTTTATAAGCAGAAGGCTGGATCTGCTAAATTTATTGATGGTGATAGAAACACAAAGTATTACCATGCTTATATCAATTACAAAAGGAAGTGTAATATGATCTTAAATATCACTAATGCTGCTGGAATTACTCTCATTGATGCTGAGGAGATAGCTAAGGATGCTGTGACTCACTTCAACTGCATTTTCAACATGGTTCACTCCTGTAATACTCCTATTAAACATGCTTTGTTTCAAGATAATTATCATTATGTGCAGGAGCTAAGTCTTAATTATGTCCCTGAGGAAGCTGAAATTAAATCTGCTTTAGACTCCATTGATGGAAAGAAAGCAGATCGGTCCCGATGGCTTTACATCTACCTTCTATAAGAGTAGCTGAGAGCTTATCAAATGGGATGTTATTCAAGCTGTACAGTCATTTTTTCAAGGCATGGATCCCCCTAGATACTTCTCGGCTTCTACCATTGTGTTGATACCTAAAAATAAGTTAAGGAAGACTTGGGATGATTATAGACCTATCAGCCTAACCTCTGTGATGTCCAAGGTGTTGAGCAAAATTTTGGTGGCTAGACTCCAACCCCATCTTAATAATATAGTTGTGGAAAATCAAGCAGCCTTTGTTAAAGGGAGAACCATATCAGAAAATATATTGTTGGCCCAGGAATTACTTCTGGACTTGGATAAACACTGCAGAGGACACAATATAATTTTCAAGCTTGATATCAAGAAGGCCTATGACTCTATTAGCTGGGATTTCATCATCAAAGTATTAATTGCCGTGGGTTTCCAACCAAGCTTCATCCAACTCATTAAAAGGTGGCTATCGAACAATGCTCACTCAGTCTTAGTGAATGGGAAAGCACATGGTTTTTTTAGTGCTTCTAGAGGCATCAAACAAGGAGATCCTTTATCCCCTACTATTTTCATACTAGCATTAGACTATTTATCTAGAATCCTGAATCAAGCCATCTCAAATGCCCCACACCTAGCATATCATCAAAAGTCCAATATCAGGATCAGTCATCTTGCCTATGCAGATGACATAATTATTTTTTCCAGAGCTTCCAAGGATGTTATTAAGGCTATGCATAGCATTTTAACCCACTTCAGCACTGTTTCTGGAATGGATCTTAATCTACATAAGTGTCAATTCTTCTCCAGCAGCCATGTCAGTTTAAATGTAAGGCTTTGGATCTCTGAATACACTGGGTTTCACCCTTCCTCCCTTCCCATCAACTATCTTGGTGTAAAGCTTACAAAAGGCAGAACTAAGCAAATTCAATTTCAAGAGATTATTGAAAAAATCCAAAATCAAATTGCAAGCTGGTCCAACTCCTTCTTGTCCAATGGGGGGAGGTTAACTCTTTGAAGAGCATTCTTACTGCTCTCCCATCTTATGCACTTCAGATGTTCACTCTAAAATAAAGCACCAAAACTAAGATTGGAAGGATGTTCAACAAATTTCTATGGGCCGGGCAGCATAAGTAGATGCATTGGCTTCCTTGGCAGCAGCTATGTAAACCCCTCCATGCTGGTGGCCTTGGTTTCAAGAGCTTTGATCAGTTAGGCACCATCAACCTTTGCAAACTTTGGATGAGATTTAGAGCAAATGACAACCTTTGGGCTAAATTCCCGCATGGTATATACTCGCAAATTCGATCACCCATCCATGGTCACACCTAAGCTGGGGGATTCCAGATTATGGAAGTCTTTGCTGAAAATTAAAGTTAAAGATGAACAACTATTTATTTGGGAAATTGGAGAGGGACAGATCAATTTTTGGTTGGATCAATGGACTTGGGAGGGGAAAAAGCTGGCAACCTCTGCTCCTCCTAACATGGTTCATAGTTGTGTTAAAGATTACTGGGTAGACAACCAGTGGAATTATAGGCTGTTAAATACCTTGTTATCTCCTGATCAAATACAACAACTGTCTCTTACCAAGCTTCAACCTGAGCAAAAGGACAGACTGAAGATAAAAAACAGAAGCTCTCAGAAAATAACCTCTTTTATTTACCAAAAATTATTCAACATGGAAAAGATTTCCTGGGGGGGAGTTATGGGGAAAACTGTTATCCCCTTCTATGTCTTTTCTCTGTTGGAGAGTGAGACACCTACTAATTCCCACTGATGATATCCTAAAACTAAAAGGATTAAAAGGACCCTCCTGTTGCTCGCTATGCAAACAAGTCGAAGAATCCATCAATCACTTATTTTTCAGATGCTCCTTTTCTCAAGCTGTGTGGAAGGAGCTCATTGGAGGACTTAATCTAGACACCTTGAATCTGAGCTGGCATAATCTCTTTGATTGTTGGACTGACTGGGAGAAGGCAAACTTGCTGGTGATTCCATGCTTAGTTATTTGGTTCACTTGGATGAATAGGAATGTGACTAAATTTGAAGGAAGATCCTCCTCATCCAGTAAAGTGGCTACACATTGTCATTCCTATATTCATAAGCTTATCAAATACCATAAATTCAGGGATGTTTGTAAAGTGGGAATGCTGGCCTCAACCCGAAGTTTTCAGGTCCTGAACTGGGCTCCTCCTTTAAGAAATTGGGTGAAGGTAAATACTGATGGGAGTTATCATCAGTTACATGCTGGGATTGGGGGGATTTTTAGAGACTGTTTTGGGAAATGCTTGCTATTTTTTCATTCCCCAACTGCTACAATGGATGCTATGGAGGCTGAAATGATTGCCATTTTCTGGGCTATCAGGATTGCCTACAAGTGTGATTTTAAGTATCTGGTGGTTGAGACTGATTCCAAAGGCTGCATTAATTTCCTCAACAAAGCAGAACAAGCTCCATGGAACATCATGAGATGGATGACCAGAATGAACAGGTTCAAGGACGACATGACTATGGAATTTGTCTTCATAGCAAGGGAAGGTAATGCACCTGCACATTGGCTTGCATCTCAGGGATGGTGTTATGACAGGATAAATGTTAGTTCCTTTTACCCCACACCTCTTTCTTTCTTGACACATGGAGATAACTTGAATATCCCTTATGTAAGAAACTAGTGTAACTCCATAGTTATATGAAATGAATTTTGTGCTTGCCTGTTGGCAAGCTTTTGTTTTAAATATATATATATATATATATATATATATATATATATATATATATATATATATATATATATATATATATATAGGGCATGTCATGAGGTTTAATTTGGTTAATTTTGGTTTAATTTGGTTTGATTTTAATCATTAGTTCAATTAGGTTCATTTGGGTTTGGGTTGACTTAACTTGGGTTAGAACTTGAATGAATCCCTAGTGCCTTGATCAATATTGTCCTTATGATTGTAATGAAGATCTTTCATTAAGACACAAAGTGGTTTTGGCAAAGTATGGAGGGTCAATTTTGTGGATTTAGGACATGTGTTCAATTTGGGTCAAAATTGGGGGTTTTGGTCCAAAATGGATTTGGGTAAGACTTGAGCTCAAATTGTGGAAAATTGATGATTAAATTCAGTTTAATGAGGTGTTATAAAGAGTTTGGGATTGATATTTGGGAGGAATTCATTGACATAAGGTTTATTTAGGAGATTTTGGATTATTTAGGCAAAATTGTGGATTTTGGATTTCAAGTGGAATTGGATTCATATGTGGGTCACATTGGGCTTGAATATGGTTTAGATTGATATTGGGGATGTCAAATTGAAGTTTGGAATTGAAATTGGGCAAGATTTTGGTGAATTGGGTCAAGATTGGGTTTAATTTGGGCACTTTTGGGCTATATAGGCCAAATTGGGGTTTTTTGATTTAAATTGGTTTAAATTGACAAAATTGGCTTATGGTATAGTTGAACAAAATGAAATTGGGAATTTTTAAGATTTTTAGGAATTTTTAAAGAATTTTTTGGAATTTTTGGATTTTTGGGCAAAAAGGGTATTTTGGGTATTTTGAGTGTATTGGGAGGTATTTTTGGAAATTTTGAAATTTTTGGTCATGGATGGTCAATTTGAGTGGTAAGAAATATCTTGGAATGATTGTTGGGGAATTTTGGTGAATTTGAAGAATTTTGGGTAATTCAGGGCATTTTGGGAGGTAAGGGGCCAAACTTTTTAAATTTTAGAAAATTGAAGCTTGGTTTGAGATGAATGTCATGAGATGGTTTAAATTGAGTTATGGACCAAGTGTCACTCACTTTTAGTCCTCTATGTATTGGTACTAGTCAAACCCTAGCCTGATGCCAAGAGTTGAGAAGAACCATCTGCATGAGTTTCCAAAGGGGAAGGTGTGCATGTGAGTGGTGAAGTCCAGACCTCCCTCAGGGCAAATCCTAAGGTCTGAAAACATATAAAGACTTCCCCTAGGATTCCTTATGCTTGCCTTTTTCCTACCAAAAGGTGGAGGTTAGGCCTTAAGCATATGAAAACCCCTAGTGAAGCAAGAAGAGTTTTGAATTTCTATGGGGAGGGTTCCATGACTAGTCCTCTAAGAAAGTTGCCAGGAGAGTCCTATGGCTAGACCCTAGGCTATTCTAAAGAGATACTAGACCTCAACCAAAAGTTAGGTCAACATGATCCTCCTAAATAAGTCTTCTCAATTACATACGGGCCCTCTCAATTGGTTCAAACTTTCCACCTATTCTTTTATGAGTGAGGATAGGTCTTCGTAGAACTAAAACTAATTCACTGATTCGAAACACTCTAAGACAAACCAATTTGTCATGGATCTGAATCATTTTTTATTTATATAATTCAAGATTTTCTTCAGCTTGCAAACACTTGCCTTCTAAACTTTCAAGCTCTTCAAGCTGTAATTTGGTATTTTCTTCTTCATTTATTTTTCTTGCGATCGCAACTCTGAGAGGAGTTTGCACTTCAAGTGGAAAGATGTCCTTGGAACCATATACCAAAGTAAATGGTGTTGACTGTGTTGGTGTTCAGCATATAGTCCTTTAGGCCCATAATTTATACAAAAGTTTTATTGAAAGCTTCAAATAAACCATTTTCTTTAGGATATTAGATTGTAGAATATCTCTAATCTATCCCATGTCTCTGAATAAAGTTGTTCATCTTTTTATTTTTAAAAGCCATTTCATTGTCTGATACGACTCTTCGAGGAATTCCAAATCTATAGACAAATTAGTCTTGAAGAAATAGATGACTTGTTCTGCCTTAACTTCTTTCAGTGGTACTGCTTCTGCCCATTTAGAGAAGTAATCTGTGGCTACTAGATTATATCGATGCCCTTTAGATGATGGAAGGTCTATAAGGCCCATTATGTTTGTGCCCCAACATTCAAATGGCCAAAATGAAATATCTAGATGTAACACTTTGGTGGTTGATGCAAGACTGATGCACCAAAAATATGTTAGAATTTTGCTATATAATTTGTACTTATTTTTGGTGCTGTTTCACTTTAAAGAATGGTATTCTTCATGTTTTGTTGCAGGCATGATGATTTTAGGTGATTGGAGCAAAAGGAAGCAAAAAGGAACGAATTTGGAGCAAAAAGAGGCAAAATGAAGAATTCAGCATACTGGCGTAGCCGGTGCAAGAATTAGCGCCGCCGGTGCCCAAATATAGAGAGTTAAAAATTTAAATGACAGCCTAGCGAAGCCGAAGCCCTATGTCAGTTTAAGTTAAATTCAATGTATTTGGACGATTTTTGAAGGGTTTCTTGAGGAAACTCATGGTGAATTCGTTTGTAAACAATTTCAAATAGATTTGGACACCAAGAAAGAGAGGGAGGAGAGGGAGAGAAGTCTTTTGGAGTGAGGAATGTGTGTTAGGGTTTGTGGTGAGTGTGTGGTAAGTGTGTAGAAGCCTTGTTTTGTGAGGGATTCTTCTCTAAACAGTGTAGGAGAAGGAGGAAAGTGAGAGATTTCTTCTTCCTTACTATTCTAAAGAGAGAATTGAGTTTTTTAGTGAAGAGAAAAAAGAATTGAAAGGAATAAAGGGATTTTCTTAGGGAAGAAATTGATATAAATTGTATTTACTCTTGTGGTTTGTATGGATTTGCCTTTTATATATATAATCCATATATTTTTGTATCTTCCTCATGAATTCTGAGTAGATTTCTTTGTCATTATTTTTGCAATGAGATGTGGTGAAGTGTTGATGTAGATTTAATGTGCCATAAAAATGTTAAGAAATTTTGATGATTTTTCACTTTGAACATCATTTACTTTTCGATCTGGCCAATTGAATTGTTAAAATTTGTTGTGAAACATTAAATCCAAAAGGACTAAGTTTTCTACAATGATAGTGGAGAACTCTTTCAATGTCCAAGAATGAGTTGTGTAGTTCCAAATTAAGTACAAATAAATAGGGAAATGTGGTTTGACGGGCATCGAATTGGAGATTTTAGAGTGACAAGCCGAACTCCCAAATTTGGTCCTAAAGTTTGTAAACTAAAGCTAGGGTTAGCCTTCAAGTGAAGAGAAGTGGGAGCTTTGAAGTGAGAGCCAGTATCCTCCCAGCTTAACCAAAGATTTGGTGACTAAGCTTAAGATTTGTCAATGTTCTTTACATAACATGGAAGAGGGGGTTTTCTGATGAGGGTAAAGAATATGAATGCTCCTATTTGGCACAATAAAAATTTATTATCAATCTATATCAATCACTCATCATTGAATCATTGCATAAGGAAAGATACTTCTATATTCAAACCTTTCAATACAAAACTTAGTGTGTGTTAGTTAATCCTAGTTAGAAATTTAGAAAGTAATTTTAGTTAATTTAGCTTTAGTTATCTTTGTACTAGCAACTTAAATGGTACTTGAACTTGCATTGTGAATTGAGTATTGGATTTTAAATCATTACTACACTTTAAAAAGTTCCAAACTTCCCATGGGATCGATAACCAAGACTCTATTAGAAGCCTATATTACTTGAACGATATGGATACTTGCGCATACGAGTGACTGTCTAATTATTAAATTAATCTTATTGTGAAACTGAACTGAAACTATCTTTTGAAAATTTATGTTAGAGCAGCACATTGGAATCAAGTTTTTATCACTGTTGTTGATGAAGATATAAACAGTAACTGTTAAAATTGTTGTATCTGAAATCCTTTACTTTGTAGTTTGCAATTTTGTGTGCATGCTTACTTTTTAGATTATTTTTTGTGATTTCATATGCATAGGATTGGATCCATATGTTTAGTGCCTTACGATTTAGAATTAGAGCATACAATTAGAGAAATTTGAAAACAACAAAAATAATCTGAAGATCCTCACAAAATGACGAACAACTTAGATAATCAATGAAATGAAAATGAAAATTTACCAAGACCTTTAAGAGATTATGCTAACCCAACAACTGATGAATTTAATTTAACTATCAAAAATCCTGATGTCACTGCTAATTCATTTGAGCTTATACCTGCTATTATCCAAATGCTATAAAATAATTAATTTGGAGGAACATCTAATGAAGATCCTAATTTACATCTAGCTAGTTTTTTAGAACTGTGTGCTATTTTTAATTATGATGGTGTGTTGAATGATGTTGTCAGACTTAGACTTTTCCTTTTTCATTAAGGGAGAAAGCTAAAGCGTGGATAAATTCATTAGCACCTGGATCTATCAGAACTTGTGGAGAACTCTCACAAAAATTTCTGTCAAAATATTTCCCTCCATCAAAAACTGCTAAGCTAAGAAATGCTATTACATGATTTGATCAAATTGAAGGAGAATCAGTAGCTTGGGAAATATTTAATGATCTCTTTAAGAAGTGTCCACATCATGCTTTACGAGATTGGTTAATAATTCAAACATTTTATAATGCATTAGTCGGATCTCTTTGATCGATTATAGATGCTGCTACTGGTGGATCATTAATTTCAAAATCTTTTGATGAACCATATTTATTAATAGGAGAAGTGGCTACTAAAAATTTTCAATTGCCCTCTGAACAGGTAGATCCTAAGATAGTAGCTAGTATTCATGATTCTGATGCTATAACTATGATAGTCTCTCAAATTGCTTCCGTTTCGAAGAAAATAGATCTGCACGAAATGAATTATTCTCAAACACCCCTAGTGCTAGAGGAAAATTCATTACGACAGATAATGGAATCTCAAACACCCTAAGAAACCTTAAATGCTATAAATAATAGACCCAAAAATCCTTATTCAAATTATTATAATCTTGGTTGGATGAATAACACAAATTTTAACTGGAGTAATAATAACAATGCTACTGTTAACCCACAATGGGGAAACAATTCTGTTAACCCAGTCGAAAATTTGAATAACCAAGGAAAAACAAACTATAGACCTTTTTATCGTACTAGTTTTTAATAATAACCCAGAATTTATGAAAAAGAAGCTTTATACTGAGGATTTAATTTTAAATATGAGTAATTATTTACAAACTCAGGGTGTTACGATTAAGAACATTAAGAATCAATTAGGACATATTTTCACACCACTTAATAATAGACCTTCAGGAACTCTTCCCAGTAATGTTGAGATTAATCCAAAAGATCAAAATAAAGAACGGATTAAGGCTATTCAATTAAGGAGTGAAAAAGAATTAGAAACGAGAGTATAAAAAGAAGTTGAAACTGAAAATGAGAAGGTGGAAATTGAAAAAGGGACTAATAAAATATATCAGACTTAGAATATCTGCTTAAACTAATGAAAATTACTCTAGAAAAACCACCACCTCTGTTTCCTCAAATATTGAAAAAAAAATAGGGATAATCGATTTATTAAATTTTTAGAAATCCTTAAGAAACTAACAGTAAATATTCCCTTTGTTGAAGCATTAGAACAGATGCCTGATTATGCGAAGTTTATGAAGGATATTCTTAGAAGGAATAGAAACTTCATAGACTGTTGAAATTAGCAGAGACTGTAGTGCAATTATTCAAAAAACACTTCCCGAAAAACCTAAAGAGCGTGGTAGTTTTTCCATCCCTTGTGCTATAGGTGAATATTTTTTCGGAAGAGCTTTATGAGATATAGGAGCTAGTATTAACCTTATGCCTTTATCAACTTTCAAAAGATTAGGAATATGATAAATTTCACCTACTTCTGTAACTCTTCAGTTAGCTGATCATTCCATTACTTATCCTAAAGGAGTTGTGGAAGATGTATTAGTTATGGTGGACAAATTTATCTTTCCTGTGGATTTTATTGTATTAGATATAGAGAAAGATAAAGAAGTTCCAATTATTTTGGGAGGACTATTCCTTGCTACTGGAAGAGCTATGATTGATGTTCAAAAAGAAGAACTAACTATGAGAGCTAATAATTAAGAGGTGACATTTAATATTCTAAATTCTATGAAATATCTCTCAACATAAAAAGATAATGAATGCTTTTGAATGGAAATCTGTGATTGTTTGAGAGATGATCCTTTTAAAGAAATGTTGGAAGAGAAAATAGAATGTGAAAATTTGAAATGTGAGGATGATAATGAAATTACAGATGATTTTGATGATATGAAGAATTAAGATTTAGATTTTGTTCAGGAAAGATTTGAAATGTTTAATTCTATCTGTCATAAAACCTTCCGAACATTAAATGAAAGTTCTTCCTAATCATTTGAAAAAAATGTTTTTAAGAGAATCATCTACCTTACCAATTATTGTATCTTTGGATTCGAATGAATATCAGGAACAAAATTATTGGTAACTTTAAAAAGATAAAAAAAGGCTTCTGGTTGGACCTTAACTAAATTTAAAGGAATCGGTCCTTCGATCTGTATGCATGGAATTTTTTTAGACGAACAACATAAACCTAGAGCTGATCTGCAAAGGAGATTAAATCCAAAGATGAAAGAAGTAGTTAAGAAATAAATTTTAAAATGGCTTGATGCTGGAATTATTTATCCAATTTCAGACAGTGTTTGGGTAAGTCCAATTCATTGTGTGTCAAAGAACAGAAGAGTGACTGTTGATGTAAATGAACGGAATGAAATTATACAAATAAGACAAATTAATGGCTGGTGAATTTGTATTGATTATAGAAAATTAAATGCCACCACTAGGAAGGTTCACTTTCCTCTTCCTTTTCTAGATCAAATGTTGGATAGACTTGTTGGACACAAGTACTATTGCTTTTTAGATTGATATACTGTTATGATCAAACACCCATTGCTCCTGAGAATCATGAAAATACTACATTTACTAGCCCTTATGGAACTTTTGCTTTTAGAAGAATGCCCTTTGGATTATGTAATGCACCTGCAACGTTTCAAAGATGTATGATGTTTTTTTTTTGTAAGTTAATCGATAATGGAATAAAAGTATTTCTGGATGATTTTTCTGTATTTGGAACTTCATTTGACATATGTTTGAAAAATTTAGAAATAGTTTTGGAGCTTTGCGAGAGAACAAATTTAGTTCTAAATTGAGAAAATGTAAATTTATGGTTGCAGGAGGAACTATTCTTGGCCATAAAATTTCTGAGTTTGCTATGATGTTGACCCTGCAAAAATTCACATTATTGAGAAATGACCACCTCCTACTACAATGAAAGGGTTAAAGAGTTTCTTAGGACATACTGGGTTTTATAAGCGCTATATTAATGATTTTTCAAAAATTACTAAACCGTTATGCCAACTTTTAGAAAAAGGAAAGAAATTTATTTTTAATGAAGAATTCTTGAAAGGCCTAGGAACTATTAAAAGAAAAACTAATCACTGCCCCTATAATTGTTTCACCTGATTGGGAGAAACCATTTAAACTTATGTGTGATGCTAGCGATTTTGTGATTAGAATTCCATTAGGGCAAATGTATGATAAAATGTTCAAAGTTATTTACTATGCTAGTATAACTCTTAATGAAGATTTAGAATTTGAAGGACATTTTGGTACTAATAAAACTGTTTACAAGTTTTATAATCTGGATTTTATTGGCCTACTCTTTTTAGGCATGTATATAGATATATATAATCATCTAATCGATGTCAGAGAGTAGATAATATTTCTAGAACAAATGAAATACCTCTAAATTTTACTTTAGGAGTTGAGATCTTCGATCTATAGGAATTGCATTTTATGGGACCATTTAGTCCTTCATTTAGAAATATATATATATTAGTTGCTATTAACTATGTCTGAAAATGGATCGAAGCAATTGCTTTACCAAGATATGATGCTCGGAGAGTTTCAAACTTTTTAATGAAAAATATTTTTATAAGATATGGAATGCCGAGAGTGATCATAACTGATGGTGGTTCTCATTTTATGAATAATCAAATTTAGAGGTTGATTGAAAAATATAATATTATTCATAGAATCTCTACTGCCTATCATCCCCAGATTAATGGTTTAACACAAATGTCTAATCATAAAATTAAAAACATTTTGGAGAAAGCTATAGATCTTCACAAATTAGATTGATCTGTGAGATTAGATACTGCATTATGGGCATATATGACAGCTTTTAAGACCCCTATCGGAATTTCTCCTTATAAATTAGTATTTGGAAAGACTTGCCACTTACCTGTAGAATTAGAGCATAAAGCATATTGAGTGATAAAAGAGCTGAATTTTAACTTAAAGAATGCACGTGAGAAAAGATTTCTGCAATTGAATGAATTGGAAGACATTAGAAATGAATCTTATCATAATAACAGAATTTATAGAAAGAAAATGAAATTAAGGCATGATCGGAAGATATTAAGAAATAAATTTGAACCTGGATAGAAAGTTTTGCTACATAATACAAGATTAAAATTATTTATTGGAAAACTAAAATCTCGGTGGAAAAGACCTCTTAATGTTATAAAAGTCTCTACTTTTGGGGTTGTTGATATTGAGGGTCCTAAAACTAGAAAGATATTTAAAGTTAATGGGCACAGATTAGAACCATATTTTGATTGGTATCGACCAGATTTTAAAGAGGTTTTAATGTTATGTCATCCTGAATAACTGAATGTTTGTCGGGCTGAGGACGTTAAAACAAGCGCTTTGTGGGAGGCAACTCATCTTTATCTTTATTATATTTGCTTGCTTTTTTTTAGTACTTGTACTTGTAGTTCGTCATATTTGAGTCCTACTCACTCATAAATATCATAAAAGATTGGAAATTATTGAATCGTATCAAATAATTAGAATATCTCAAAATAAAATGATGTTTGGTGCATTTTTAAACACTGGCACCGTCGGCTCCATAATGGGTGCCATCAGCGCCCTATTCAAAAGCACAACACCATATTTGAGGATTTGGGCGCCGCTGCCGCCGTAGGTTTGGTGATGGTTTTTTGAGTTTCAAATTGCGGTTTTGGCGGCTTTAAGCAGGATTTTCTTCCTTTTAACTCCCCAAAATCGATTTTAAACTCCCAAACTCCAAAAAATGAAAAGTTTCATTCCAATATTTGCATCTAATGAAATCCAACTCCATAGAAACCCTGCGATTTAGAGTATTCAATTGATTAAAGTTCATCAGTTTTGAGGTGAAACTATTATTTAATGAAGCGTTGATGAAGGGGAGGATTATTAAAGAAAGAGGCTTTGTGAATTGAGGTTTGGTGTCGGCATATTTTTAGGTTATGTGTGTTGTATTTTGAAAAGGGGTCGCCTACAGAAGTTGTCGGCGAATTTTAAATTTAATTTAAATATATATATAATTTAGAAAGTAGTAGTTGATTTTGAAAGTAATTTTAAATTTGAAAATTTTAAGATATGAATTCAAACCGATCTCACATCCCAAATAGTTTATATAAACGAGCACCACATCACAAACCGTGTATCTATCCCGAAGAATAGACACACTGCTTGACGATGGGGCTCGAATAAATAAACTAGAAGATTTGTGACATTCGTTTGGTCTGCGAACCAATTTTATAAGCCGACAAGTTCCCCTGCTTAATATAAAGGAATTAAGCAGGGTTTATATTACCTGGGTTCTTAAAGTTCCCTATAAGGGTAAGCCCCTATAGTTAGTTACATCTTAAATGACGGGAATCATTTAAGAAAACTCTCGATAATGATTAGTGGTTTTTCTCTCAAGAATTTCAAAGTTTAAGGTTTTCAAATGATTGAATTTTGGAAATTTCAATAGGGATTAGCTCAAATTTGGAACAGTTTATTTCAAGAGTCCAAAGGAAGAGAAGTAGGAGAAGCTGAGGATCCAAGAAGAATCTTAGGAACTTCCCAAACTATCCTATTGTTTGGCTTAGATTTGCGAATTTACTTAATGTTTCAATCTTGCCAATTTTAATTAATTAGGACTTATATTTGCATGACATGATCATACCAATAGCCTTGAAGATGTGAGGGTTTATGTCGTACCAAACGACTACCTCGGAGTCCTAAGACTGGTTAGGGCTTAATTTACATGACATGATCATGCAAATGCCTAACAAAAGGGTTGAGGATTTATGTTGCACTAGGCAAACTACCATGAAATTCTACGGTTTGGTTGTTTAATTCTAGGAATGTTTAGCTGATGTAGAGTTGTTTTGCTGACGAAGATGGTCCTGCTGCCCACCGTGCTCCAAGCTCCTTGTTGTTGCAGAGGTTTAGTTTTAGAAGTCATAAATCAAGAGATGAGAGAAGTGTTTTGGTTTAGAGAAAACCTTAAAATCCAAGTGCTTTTTAATATTTAATTAAAACAAATCTTAAAGTTGTTTAAACAGAACCGATTAAAATCCCACGGTTCCGTCATCCCGGCACCGTTATTTTCATCGAATTCACTTATTCCAGATGAATTTTCTAAACTCAACTGAATGAGTTCCACACTTTCATTTAGACCGTGGGAAATCCCGTTAGCAACACGTGGGTTACATCATCCGAGGCATTCCCGATCATTCAATGAGACGTTTTAATTTAGTTGCAATTGTAGTTTTGTTGTTCTGTTTGTGATTAAATTTTGAGTTGTTTTATATTTTGAAATGTTGTGGCGGTGAATTTTATCTTGCAATGACTTTTAATTTAGTTTTGGTTTCAGTTTAGGGACTATCCTAAAGGTTTTGGTTTTTATGCAATGAATCTTGTTTATCATGCAAGAAAAAGTAAAGTACTCGTGCATGTAAGTAAATTGCAATAAAATAAAAGCGTACCTGGAGGGTCTTCCCGTCATCCCAAGCTGCACTTGAAACACATGTTAAGGCATTTGAATATTTTGCAAGAAATACCTAGGTAATGCTAAGAGAAAGGGTTTTGGTTGTCTACCAAGTTCCTAATCCTATAACTAGTCATCTCCTATGACGTCGAGGTTCTTGATTTGGTTTAAGGATGATTTTGTTCATCAAAGAACAACTAGATTCAATTGTTCTTCTAAAACATCCCGTTATATTGAGGAAGTGCTTAGGACGAGTCCTAAACAACTTTTCAATATTTCTGGGATTGTTTTGAGTCCAAGTAAATTTAGTTGCACAGGTGAATTAATCATCCAAGGGTTTAAGTTTTGTTCCTCGCTCGCGTGAACTAGGACATTTGAATATCCTATAAGTGAAGTAACACTTCACTTGATACCTCATTTAGGAGTTTTAATAATAAGAGCTTTAAAAGGGCAAATCAACTTATTAAGTATTTTAATGATTTAAACTTAATGATTTAATTTTAATTTTGACTTAATTATAAAAAATTAGTTTAAGTTTGGAATGGTGTTCAAGTCCTTTATGTTTTAAGTTTACTTTACGTGTTTAGTTTAACTCTTAATGATTTCATTTAGGTGTGTTGTTAAATGATTTTAATTTAATTTAATTTAATTTAATTTAATTTAATTTAATTTAATTTTTTAATTTAATTTAATTTTAAATTTTTATTTAATTTAATTTTAATTCAACTTAATTTGATTTAATTTATTTTGATTTAATTTTAATTTTTTATCTTAATATATTAAATATGATTTAATTTAATTGTTAAGGTGTTAACTTGATTTAGATTTTGATTTAATTTAATCTCAACATCTTAAATTTAATTTAATTTAATTTAACATTTTAAATTTTAAGTTAGGATTATCCTTTTAGTTAAGAATTAAATATTAGTGAAGTGATTAATTTAGGGATTCATAAATTAAAGAATAAATATCCTCTTAATAATATCCCTACTTTAATAATTCCAATTTCTATTATTCTTTCAAAATTTCAATTAATTAATTAATTAAAGTTTTATTTTAATTATTTTTGAAATGGTTAGTAGGTTTCTACCCTCAATCATTTAAGTTTCAATCATCCAAAATTAGTTTAAAATCAAATATTTTACCCTCCCCTGTTTGATTAATCCTAAAATTTTAATTAAGGGTTGAAATTTTTAATTACCCTTTTGCCCTTCAAGCTTAATAATTCTATAACTCACTAAAGTAAGCTCAAAGAAACTTGAAATTTTTATATAACCTCACTCACATGTCAATTAAGACATTAGAGGAGAAAATGTGATTTTTCTGTATTTAATTTATTTATGTAATTATTTTTAATGGAAAATAGGGGTTTTCAAGGAAAATTCAATAACATGACCAAGAAAATGTTTCTATCCTTAAGAAAATTATGGGATGTTCCTAATGACCAGAGGACCATTTGGGCCAATTTTGGTGATGTTTTGAATTACATTTTATTTATTAGAATTATTTTGAATTTTGGAGTATTAATTAATTTAAAAAGGAAATAAAAGTTGAAAAATTAATTTTATATTTTTCAAAAATCTCTCTGACATTAGGGAAATAAGAAAACAAAATTTTATATTTTTCTAATTTTTTTTTATTTATTAGAATTATTTTAGTGGAAATGTTAAAGAAAATCATTTTTTTAATTCAAAAATTGTTTTAAGCCTTTAAAATTCAATATCTTACCCTAGAGACTTAAGAAAAATATTTGGTTTGTTCCTAGGTGATTAGAATTCAAAAAGTGACATTTTGATGATTTTTAATATTTTTATGATTTTTATTATTTTTTAATTATTAAAAATATTAAAATAATGATAAAAATTAAATTTTTTAGAAAATTACAATTTTAATTATCCTAAATTCCTCCCCAAAACGATTTTTGTGAATTTTTTAAATGTATTTTGTGAGTTATGAATTTTTAAAGGCTAAGTTTGGTTATGTGACTTAATTAATCCATTTGATGGGGCTAATCAAATCCAATTGACTTCAAATTTTTATTGGGGATTCTTCTGACCATAGAGAATAATGGAGAATTGTTTTCAAGTCAATTTGATGTGTTGTTAACCCTAATTAATTAAAATTCAATTTTGGGTGTTAAGGCTAATTAGGGTTATTCCAAGTGAATTAATTCAAAATATATTTTTCCTGGGGTCCTCTGGTCCTAAGGAACTTCACCAATTTTTTCTAGATTTTATTTCTCAATATGCTAATTATTGGAATTAAAATACTCAAAACAGTAACATGCAATTGGAAAATCAATAACTTCTCATAGGGATGGCCTCTGACCTTGGAAAATTCAGGGAATGTTCCCAAGTTCAGAGGCTTCAAAAGCCCTTTGGTCTCATGCCATGGTGAATTGTTTATGCAAATGGAGAATTAAAATATCATAGAGAGTAAATAAATCATTAAAAATAAAATACTTGATGAAATGACTTGATTTCTTTTCCACATTATTCTCCTCTGTTCACTGAGGAAGGGGGTATTTTGATTTTATTTTTAGAATTTTTCCACACAAAGTTATGAATTTTTAAAGTTTCTAGTATTTAATAAATTCAAAAAAATACCTAATTATCTACTTAACCCAGTCAGCGCAAGCGCATCCTTAGTATACCCGAACGGCCATGAGTCTCCTGGTTCGGCGCCGTGGGGACCGCGGTTCACGTACCATCTCCCAGTCCGACGCCATCTGAGTCGTCCGTCCAATACACGCGCGAATGGACGGCATCCGTTCATCGTCCCCGATCGACTTCACCCGAGAGCCGTCCATCTTCCATGCTTGACATCTCTCTCGATTCTTAACCGATTTCTACGTTCTTATACTTTATGGATTCGTCTTGAAGAGACAAACACATTCATACGGTTTATGTGGCATGAAATTAACCCAATCAAAATAGAGAATGTTCAGAAGCTCGGGAAGAAGAGAGAGCTCATACCTTTGCTCAAAGAAGTGTGGCTTCGATCTGAGAGTTGTGTCACCTTCGATTGAGTCCAAGTAAGCTCCAGATGAAGTCTCTGGCCCTGGGGAATTGTTTAGACTTGAATTCAACCAGACCCGATTCCAAAGCTTGGAGGCTAGAGCAAATGGGTGGCCTGGAGAGGGGGCTTCCACTGGGGAACTCCTTCTCTTGATCTTGTGCAGGTGTGGGTGAGTTTAATTTGAGTTTGGTGGAGAATTGGAAAGTTTCCTGGTTTTGGGTAGAATTTTGGCTGAGAAATTGAGCTCTGGGGATGGGGATTAGGGCAAATTATCACTGGGGATCAATTGCTCTAAGTGTGGAGGATGGTCTGGAACAATTTTGGCAAAGTTTCTGTATGGTTTGGTGCAACTCTTCTCTTGGCCGAGAGAGGGTGTGGTTTAAATAGGAGTGGCTGGAAGGCCTCCCAGGGGGGTTTGATGGCTTGGATCAGCTGCTTAGGTCAAGGGAAGAACAGCCGTGGCAGCCATTGGGCATGGGGCAGCTCAGCAAGGGAGAATTTCAATGTTAGGCTCACATGGAGCTCTCGGCCATAAAGTTTTCCGGCGGCTGTGGTGGCTGGCTGGCCAGGCATGGGTCACCCTCAAGATCAGGGTGGTCAGGTGTTGAATTTGGTGAAGTCAATTGGGGTTTGACATGTGTAAAGGGCTTGATTTAAGTGGAATGGGGCAAGAGTGTATTTTGGCTAAGTTTAGTCAAATACATGGATTGGGCTAGGTGCACCTCCCCAAGGCTAATTTAGGTTGAAGAGAAAGTCAATTGGATCAGCTTGATTAGTGGGGTCAAGTCACAATCCGAGTACAATTAGGCTTAAGTATGGCTTAGGGGAATCATGGGAGTGGTTAATAACTTTAAGGGAATTTAGAAAGAGCCCCCTCCTTTTGCCCAAGATGGCATGGTGGCATGGATGCAACTCACATGGCTTGCATGTGGCTTAAGGATGGCTTCATGGCTTGCCTATGGCTTGCACATAACTTGGCTCACTTGTATGAAAATGGATTTTGGCATTTTTGATGAATGTATGAGAAGTTAGCATGAAGCTTGATTTAGAATAATTTGATGTTTGATTGGAACTTTAGGGATGGTTTTAATTGAAGTCATGATGAAGAAGAGTGTCATATGGGCCTTAGAATAAATTTTTGGCTTTTGAATTTGGTGGAAGTGGGCTTTTTTAAAAAGGTTTATGGAGATGGGCTTTTAAGTTTAAAAACAATTTGGTAAGTGAAAATTTTGTAAAGGATTGGGCTAAAGCAATGTTGGGTTTAGTTTAGGGATGTGTCATGAGTGATTTGGAATCAATTTGAAGTTATTTGGAATTGAATTGGGTCGAATTTGGGTTTCTTTGGTAGAGGGACCAAGGTGGGTTAAACTGGGCTAACTTGGATCAAGGTTGGGCTAAGGTTGAAATTGGTATAAAATTAATGTTGGAAAATGTTTATGGGAGTGTTACAAGGAGGTTTCAACCTTGATTGGGCTTTAGTTCTTGAATTTGGGCCCATTTGGGTTAGGTTTGGGTTTAGGTCAATTTAAGGGATTTTGGTTTTGGATTTGTTTTAGGTCTAGTTTGGGTCCAAATTTTGGGCAAATCAAGTTAGTGTTTTGTTTGTGGGGATTTTAGGGACAATTTAGAAAAGGTTTGGGGTCAATTGGGGTTGAGTAGGGTTGGTTTGGGCTAAGTTTAGGTCACGGGTCAAAATTGGGCTTTAAGCTTAAAATTGAAATTGGATTCAAATGTCAATCAAATTGGGCTTGGATTTGGTCTAGATTGATATTGGAGATATTGAATTGAAGTTTAGAATTGAATTGAACCAAAATTGGGGTCAATTGGAGTTGTTTGGTTTGACATTGGGTTCACTTTGGGTTAAAATGGGTCAAATTGGGTGTTTTAGTAAAAGTGGGGTAAATTGGCAAAATTGGCCCATCGTCTAGTTGAACAAAATGAAATTGGGAATATTCAAGATTTTTTGAAATTTTCAGGGAATTTTTTGGATTTTTTGGAATTTTTGGAATTTTTGGAATTTTTTGAATTTTTGGGTCAAGTGGGGTATTTTATTTGGAGGGTATTGGGGGTATTTTTGGAAATTTTGGTATTTTTGGCTGTAACTGATCAATTTGATTGGTGGGGAAATGTTCAAGGTTGATTTTGGAAAAGTTTTGGGTGATTTGGAAATTTTGGTGGTTTTGGGTAGTTCCAAGGGCTTTTAGTAGGTTTGGTGGGTCCGGGGCCCCGGGGGTCAAAAATTGAAATTTTGGAAAAATGGAAATTGAGCAAGTGTGAGTGAAATGGAATCATTTTGGTTGAGCCATGAAGCCATATTAAGCCCATAGGAGCCATGAGAGGACTCATTTGAGGCATTCACTATGTTGTTCTTAACCCTCTTAGCCAGGGGCTTAGGGGTTAAGGACCATCCATGTGAATTACCTACATGAGTCAAGAGGTCAAGTTGGGTGAGTGTGTGAGTTTTAGGATTTGGAATGTGTGTGTGAGAGTGTAGTGTATGTGTAAGTCAGCCCACACCAGATCAGGCCACCCAGGGTGATCCTAAGGCCGAAGAGTCCTATAGGGAACTCATCCTTTAAACCTCCACATTTGATCTCAACCCTCTATGTGATTAGGGGTTTACAATCAAGCTTGTGGGGTTTGGAGGGAGTTAAGAAGTGGTTGAGTTTCTAAAGGGGTAGGTTCTATCTCTAGTCCTCTAAGATAGTCAAAGGAAAAGCCTAAGGCTAGATCCTAAGTACTAAAGAGAGAAGAGAAGACCTCATCAAAAATGGGGTCAACAAATGGACCCCCAATAGGTGTGGTGTGCTAACCAAGCACACCGCGCGTATTGGTGTTGACCGAAGAGATCAACAAAACCAACACAGATGTCCAAGTGACAAACTTAGGACAGAGTAGTATCAAGTATATCTCCAAGACTGGAGGTTCCTGAACTCTCGCTGGGGAAAGGAAAAGGAGGTAAATTCCAAATCACAAGGTCTGGGAAATTTTGATTTAGATTTCGTTTCATTTCATGTTCAAGTTTTGATGTGTGAGTTTGGATTTTTTTATTTGGAGTTCCAATTTTGATTGAAGTTTGATTTAAAATCAGTTTGAGGAAATTTGGATTTCAAATGAGAATTGAAACCTAGATTTCAACCTCGGGATTGCGAAGAAAACTGGATTTTAGGTAGCAGCCTCGGAGTAAGCATCCGAGTTTAAGTGTCAATTGAAAATGATGAGAATCAGAATTTAGGTACTGATCTCGAAAGAGAACTGGAATTTAGGTACCAGTCCCACAAGTTTGGAATTGAAATTTAGATGTCAATTCGAAAGAGAATCAAAATTTAGGTATTGATTTCAAAAAGAGAGTCGGAATGTAGGTACCGATCTCGGAATGAGAACTGGAATATAGGTTCCAGTCTCGGAAATTTTTGAATTGAAATGTAGGTATCAATTCAGATGAGAATCGAAATGTAGGTATCAATCTCGAAATGAGAACAGGAATGTAGGTACCAGTCTCGAAAATTTTGAATTGAAATGTATGTATCAATTCAGATGAGAATCGAAATGTAGGTATCGATCTCGAAATGAGAACTGGAATGTAGGTACCGGTCTCGAAAATTTTGAATTGAAATGTAGGTATCAATTCGGATGAGAATCGAAATGTAGGTATCGATCCGGAAATGAGAACTGGAATGTAGGTACCGATCTCGGAAATTTTGAATTGAAATGTAGGTATCAATTCGGATGAGAATCGAAATGTAGGTATCGATCTCGAAATGAGAACTAGAATGTAGGTACCGAGTCTCGAAATTTTGAATTGAAATGTAAGTATCAATTCGGATGAGAATCGAAATGCCGGTATCGATCTCGAAATGAGAACTCGGAATGTAGGTACCAGTCTCGAAATTTTGAATTGAAATGTAGGTATCAATTCGGATGAGAATCGAAATGTAGGTATCGATCTCGAAATGAGAACTGGAATGTAGGTACCAGTCTCGGAAATTTTGAATTGAAATGTAGGTATCAATTCAGATGAGAATCGAAATGTAGGTATCGATCTCGAAATGAGAACTGGAATGTAGGTACCAGTCTTAGAAATTTTGAATTGAAATGTAAGTATCAATTCAGATGAGAATCGAAATGTAGGTATCGATCTCGAAATGAGAACTGGAATGTAGGTACCAGTCTCGAAAATTTTGAATTGAAATGAAATGTGGAGATTTGGATTTAGCGGGAGATTGAAATGAGATGTGAAAGTGTTCCACATCCCACGAGAATTAATCAAAGTTTTATTATTTGGCGATGGGTACGAATCCATGCCATCAGAACCAAATCGAAAATTTTTCGTGGTTCTGAAATCATCCCGAGAGAGGGTTTCAAAGGAGGTCTGAAGTAGATCTTGATTTGAAGAAGAATTGGAGGGTTTGAAAAGGTGGATTTAGACTGGAATTCAATTTGAGATTTAGGTTCATTTCATTTGACCTTTAGCGATCCGATTTTATTTTTGTTGTTCATTTAGTGTTCATGTGAATTTTGAGTTCATTTTAATATTTAGATTTTTTTTAAGGAAAGTTCTCATTTATTTTCTTTTCTGTTATGTTCTTCGTTCAAAGTTCATTTAAGTCTAATGGCGTTTCCCAGTTGATTTGCACAAAAAGAGGTGAAGGCAGAATATGACGTAGTCGTTTGCATTCCAACTTGCTGAAAGTACATCATACAACTTGATCTAGTCATGATGACATTTTTCTCGAAATTTAATGTCTCATACAATCCATGTAACTCCAAAACGGACTGTATAAACTTCTTGCTGATCCATTCAAAAGTGTCTATCAAAAATCCATGTCTGAATAGTAAGATACATGGGTAATAACATCACCTTCCAAGCCACCCTCGGCAGGAATGTCGCATGGATGTGCATTGGAGGTGTGTTATTTCCCATGTAACTCACAGCTCATAGGGCCGGAGACTCTCCACTTCTGGATCTGGCTGGAAGTGGTAAGGCGCCTTTCTGTCGTCTATCCTTCTAAAAGTAACGGAGATCCGCTCCACTAGCACTCCCGGTATACAATGTTTTGCGACGTCTACTCCATTTCCTTTTAATATCATGACGGAACCTACCGGAAGTGGTATCTCCACCGGCCCTCGGAACTTACCCGGGCCTGCTATCCGGAGGTCAGATCCGAACATGATATTACATTGGTTGACGAACGAAACTGTGCAGAAAGGTCTGACAAAGTCGTGGTGGTCTATGTGTGGAGGTATGCAATCACCTTTCTGGTAAATGTTGATGATGCAACTGTTGGGTATGCAGTCTGCTGGCAGTACCCTCCACGTTATCATTCTTTTCACCATTCTTTTAATTATCCTCGGCATAGGATCCACCTCACTGCGATGGAGTATCCCTGGTGGATTTCCTTTTCTGTCATCTACGATGTTATAGCAACATCCGCACTGTATTGTGACTCTTTCTTTCCCTGGCATCTATCTCCGGGGTTCTGAATAAGTCTTTTCCCTCAGACGGCCTGCTCGACCCATCTTCTGAAGTTCTAAGATGCAATCCACAATTTGCTATTGCTCATATTCCGAGAATACATCTGTGTGTAACTCGAGGCCTTCGAAAATGTTGATTCTCTTGCCTTTAATCCTTTCAAAGTATTCGAAAGTCTTCTTCTCAACATTTTGCATTCTTTCTAATTCATATTCTGGGATGATCTGCAAGTGACGAGGCCTAGTAATGTACTGCGGGATGTATGACTCAATCCCGTCACATTCTCCTGCATACCTTGGCTCCTCGGGGATTGTCTTTGTCGGGACATCCTCCGGGGTTGCTTCCACAACAAGGTTCTTTAGATTTGGTATCTCTATCCGGCGTCGAGGCACTAACACTATTTCTGTTCTTCTTGGCACTTCTTCGATTTGTTCTGATTTTCTTGGCGTTGACTTTCTTCTTTCTGGTTCCTGACGAACCGGTATCTTTGAAATGTGTGTGCAGGCAAAAGCGGCTGTTTCCTCGTGTTGATCTGCTGCTAGTTTAGTCAACATCTTGAGGATACGACGATTCTTATTCCTTCTTTGGGTAGCAGTGAGAGTAGCTCTCCTAACCCCTTGAATTTTTGCGGGCGCGGCGCTGACGAGTTTGCCCTCTGTCGTGGCAACTACAGACTTGATTTTCTTGCTTTCCTCGATGTTTGTCTTTCTTTTCTTGTTGCTGGATTGGTGGCTCGGGCCACCCATCTTCATCACTGTCTGGCTGTGAAGCTCTTCTCGGTTTACTGGGACCCAATCATTTTCTTCGTACTGTAGACTGGCTGGTGTGAAGTTAGAATCAATTTCTATCACTGCTCCATCCTTCACCCTCTTTTCATCGAGTGCGAAACTCATGCCATTTCTAAAGTTTAGGACCAACCGCCCGTTCGACATTTCCCTACGAAGAAGACAAGGAAAGGATCAGGGGCTGTACTAAGAACAAGAACATTAAGAAAATATTTATCACTGAAGATTCTTATTCACTTATTTTAATTTTAAGGAAAGTAGGAAAAGAGAGGAATGATCAGGAACAAGATTTGATTTGAAAGGAAGGGTAAAACTTTATTATTATGATTTCACATATTTTATTTTTAGCATATATTTTTTATTTTTTTTTAATGATTTTTTTTGTCATCCATTTTTATGTTTTTTGGGTTCGGACCCAGTCACAAGTGGTTACTTCACCCGTGTTTCTAGGGATGAGAATTCATTCCTTCAAAACATCAGGTTGCGTAATACTTCTTCAAATATCGTCCGTTGATTGGAAGCATTTGTCGTTCTCCTTGGCAATTCACAAGTTGGTAGGAGCCTCCTGAGTAGACTGTCTCGACCACAAACGACCCTTCCTATGTCTGTTCAAATTTACCTCCTATCTTGCGGTGTGCAAGAATAGGTCTCTTGAGGACAAGAACTAAGTCACTAACTTTGAAAGTTCTTGGGTGGACCAGTTTATCATGGGCCTGGATCATCTTAGCTTGGTACAGTTCCAAATTTTGCTGCGCTGCAAGTCTTTTCCTTTCCAAGCTTTCCTGCTCTTCTAGTTGTAATCTGGCATTTTCTTCTGTAGTAATTTTATTTGCAACTGCACTTCTGAGTGATGGA
The DNA here is from genome assembly GCA_022702705.1 of Papilionanthe hookeriana x Papilionanthe teres. Taxonomy (NCBI): domain Eukaryota; kingdom Viridiplantae; phylum Streptophyta; class Magnoliopsida; order Asparagales; family Orchidaceae; genus Papilionanthe; species Papilionanthe hookeriana x Papilionanthe teres. The sequence continues at coordinate 968,552 of CM040428.1, forward strand.
AGCTGGACTTCCAATGGTAACACTGCCTCAGACCCGTACACTAAAGCGTAAGGCGTAGACTGAGTAGGAGCCCTAAAAGTCGTCCTGTAGGCCCATAAGGCTTCTAACAACTTCTCGTGCCAATTTCTTTTGTTGTCGTCCAAAGTTTTCTTTAAAATCTGAACGAGAGTTTTATTAAAAGCCTCGGCCAAGCCGTTTGCTCTTGGGTAGTAGATTGTTGAGTATCGCCAATCGATTCCATGTCTTCTAAAAAAATTGTTGATCTTTGTGCTTCTGAATGCGGACCCATTATCTGAAATGATTCTGCGCGGTACTCCGAAATGGTAGACGACTTGATCTTTGAAAAACTGTAGCACGTGATGTGCCTTTACTTCTCTGAGTGGAACTGTTTCTGCGCATTTAGAAAAGTAGTCTGTAGCTGCAAGGATGAAGCGATGTCCTCTTGAAGAAGGCGATTCTATCGAACCCACTATATCTGTGCCCCAGCATTCAAATGGCCACGACGCAATTGTCGGATGTAGCACATTTGGAGGTTGATGTAAAACCACTCCATGCACTTGGCATTGGTGACGGCTCTTGGCGATCTTCATACGATCGGTCATCATTGAGGGCCGGTAGTACCCTAGTCTCTTAATCTTCATTTTCATCTTTGGACCCGACTGATGAGCGCCACAGAGTCCTGAGTGTACCTCTTTGACAATTTCACGAGCTTCGGCTCGCTCAGGCACCTTAGCCACATTTGATCAAAAGACCTTCTGTATAATGTATTGTTTATTAATGCGTAAGACAGAGTTCTTTTCTTGATCTGATGGGCTAGCGACTTATCGTCCGGTAATTTCCTCGTTTGTTGGTAGTCTATTAGCGGTTGACGCCAATCTTCTCGTGTTTTCCGTCACCGCTCGCAACCGATTCCTCTCGCTTTTCTCGATTTTTGTATCGTATCCATGTCGAGCTGTGATAGGACCCGTCGTCCTTGAACTGACACTTCAACTGACTCATCTTGTAAGCAAGCAAATTCCTTTGCAAGGTGAGCTAAGCAGTTTCTTTTCTGGGAATCTTATAGATCGTTACATTCAGAATATGTTCCAAGAGTTTCATGGCATACTGAAAATACTGCTCGAGACTTGGCTTTAGAATCCTGTACTGTCCGGCGACCTGTTGAATGATCAACTGAAAATACCCGTAGATGTTGATGTCCGTTATTCCCATTTGAATGGTTAGTTCCAGTCCTGTTATGAGGGCTTCGTATTCTGCCTCGTTGTTTGTGCATGGTTCTGTTAAGTGGTAGGAGTATCTTAACATCCCCCCCTCCGGTGTTATAAAGATTAGTCCAAGTCCTGCCTTACCGGGCACTATCGTTTGCAATTCTTTGTTCTTCTGTGCTGAGGACGCACCGTCAAAGTATAGCTCCCAACGCTGATCGTTGGGGTCTTTTAGGCTCATTATCTGCTCGTCAGGCAAATCGTCGTCGAGAGGCGAATCTGCCGGTAAAGGGTGTGCTGCAAGGAAGTCAGCTAGGACTTGTCCCTTTACGGCGCGAAGAGGAACGAAAGTTATGTCAAATTGCAATAGTATCATCGACCACCTGACAAATCTGCCAAAGAGCGTCAGTCGGGTCATCAAGTATTGCAACGGATAAACTCTTGTAATAAGGTTGACCTTATGAGAAAGCATGTAATGCCTGAGCTTCTGTGTGGCGAAGATCAGGGCCAAGCAGTGCTTCTCAATAGGAGGATACTTTACTTTTATCGGGATTAGACGACGACTTAAGTAGTAGAGAGCATTTTGTTTTCCCTCATCATTGACCTGGGCTAGCAGGGCTCCAAGGGAGTCATCTAAAGCTGCGGTATAAAGTATCAACGGTCTACCTGAGACTGGGGCTGCTAAGATAGGAGGTGTCATTAAGTATTGTTTGATGTCATCGAAGGCATGTTGACATTTGGAGTCCCAAGTAAACTTGGCATCCTTCTTAATTAAAGCAGAAAAAGGCTTACACCTTCCTGACAAATTTGATATAAAGCGTCGAAGATATGCCAACTTTCCTTGAAAGGATTGCAGCTGTTTCAAGGTTTTAGGAGATGGCATTTCTAAGATAGCTTTAATCTTTTCCGGATCGATTTCAATCACACGATGTCGGACAACAAATCCTAAGAATTTCCCGGAGGTGACGCCGAAGGCGCATTTTAAGGGATTCATCTTAAGGTTGTATTGTCTTAGTCGCTCAAAAATAATTCTCAAATCATACAGGTGATCTTCTTTCAGTTTGCTTTTGATGACCACATCATCCACGTAGCACTCAATTTGGTTGTGAATGAGATCATCAAAAATCTTCGTCATCGCTCTTTGGTATGTTGCTCCTGCGTTCTTTAGTCCGAATGGCATTACTCGTGTAGCAATACACTCCGATCGGCGTTCTGAATGCCGTGAGCTTTTCGTCTTCTGGTGCCATCTTTATCTGGTTGTATCTCGGTGATCCATCCATGAATGAAAATATTTCATGTTTTGAAGCAATGTCGATCATCAGTGCTGGGATTGGTAGTGGAAATTCATCCTTTAGACATGCTTTATTTAAATCTCTGAAGTCTACGCGGATTCTGATCTGCCATTCTTCTTTCTGACTGGCACCACATTGGCTAACCAAGTAGGGTATTGTTCTTTACAGACAAATTTAGCGTCTATTAGCTTCTTAACTTCGGCTATTACTTGTTGCTCAATTTCTAGACGCATTCTATTGGGAGCTTCTCTGACTGAAACAGAAGTAGGATCTACTCCTAACTTGTGAACTGCGACTTCTGGAGATAATCCTGGCATTTTGTCGTAACTCCAAGCAAAACAGTCCTTGAATTCCATTAGTAGCTTGATTATGTCCTCGGAATCTTCTTTATTGAGTAAGGAGCTAACGAAGGTTGGCCTAGACTCTTCACTAGTACCTAAGTTAACTTCCATTAACTTGTCTATTGTATATTTGATTTCTTCTTCGAATTCTTGTGGAGCATCACCGATTAGTGGATCTATGAGATCTTCTGAAGCTTCGAAGCAGTCTTCATTAGGTTCACAAGTGACAACCAAGCAAAATTCTGTATCATCAACTGATCCTACTGTACTGAATATGAGACCATGTTTTGAATTGGGAGGCCGACCGGCATTATTCCATAATTTTTCAAAGTGTTGTGATCGGCCTTTTGTCCATTATCGAGGTAAGACACCACGTTGAATTAAATTTTGAACACAGGGAGACTACCACTCAAAAGGTAGTTCCATTAATTCAGAAGAAGTAACATCTTCAAATTGTACATCTTTTTCAGTATTGGAGGAGGAAGCACCACGGTAAAACTTGATTGGCTTGGTACCACCACCATGCACTTCCTTGACCACCATACCCTCGATCTTATTAGAATGGATCGGGGTCAGGGTCATAGTATGAACATGATGGTTAATCTTCTCGTACATTGATTTATATTCTTCATTCTTTTCATCTTCGAGAGAGATCTTGAACTGGGGTTTCTTTTAACTTATTATCGCTGCTTCTTTCTAGATTTCTTCTTCTTCTTCAGAGGTGTTCTCCCAATCAACATCGATGACTGGTTTCTTCTGTCCAAATGTTCCAACATTTCTTCCACGTCCTCGTCCCCGGCCTCGACCTCGGGTGCAAGTTCTGGAGAAATCTTTACCATCTCGCCGTAAGGGAGTGGTGAGTAACTGTTGGACTAGAACTTCAGGTTCTTCATCGTCTCGAATTTCTTTTGCTTCATTTGGTATGGTATTTCTAGAAAAGATTGTTTTCTTCGGAGGCGCATAGTAGGCCGCATCTTCATGAATTCCAATTTCATGCACGGAGAACGGTTGTAAGTCACCTTTGATGCACTGTTCCCCTCCTTCGTAATACTTTATGCACTGGTGCAGAGATGACGGTACCATCCGGTTTTCATGGATCCATGGCCGACCCAGTAGAGCGTTGAACGATGTCTCAGAATCAATTATGTGGAATTTTGCGGTTGTCTTTGCTAAATCACCGGTCTTCATTAGTAGTGTTACCGATCCAAGAGATCTTTCTCAATTTTGATTGAAGCCTCTTAATAGCATCTTGTCTGCTTCAAGCTCGCGGGCATCAATTTCTGAATATGCTAGCGTCCGAAGATTCATTATGTTGATTGATGCTCCTGGATCAACCAACACTCTAGAGAGCGTAAACTTTCCAATAGTGACTGAAATGTATAACGGTCGGTTGTGATGAGCTGTTCCCAGTAATAGATCATTGTCCGTAAAGGTAACACGTCACTGTTCTTTTAACGAGCAAACCTCGTCAAAGGAAATACCGGCCATTTGAGCTAAACAAATTTCTGGATCAAGTAAAGCCTTGATCAGAGCCTCTCTCATCTCCTTTGACAGGATCAGAGCGTCGTATATGCTAAGTTTGGCTGGTAGCTTCCTAAGATGGGCTAGCACGTTGTAGTCCACTTTATTGTCGTATTCCTCGGTTTCTTCCTGAATGGGCAATTCCTCTGCCGGGGTTGGTTCTTCCTGAGCAACCACCTGCTTTCCTTTATCTTTTGGACCCATTCTCGGAGGTAAAATTTTTCCACTTCTTAAATTTACTTCAGTTATTTCTCCTGAATCTGGTGTTGAATCTGCCGGTGTATCCTCTTGAATTGGAACAACTGGCTCTTCGGAAGTTGCTTCGATGTCTGATGGTTCTAATTCTATTGTGATCGGAGCCCCTCGGAATTCATAAATGGACTCGTTGGTTGTCGAGCTTTCGTAGCCTCCTTTGTGAACATCTTTTTCGTCGTGGTCGTCGAGGTTGTGTATGATTTGAGAATCGTTATTTGTATTGGAATCGAGATCCGGATTAAGTTGGTTGTCGCTAGTTACGTAATCGTCAGAAACAGTCAAAACGTAGCCAATGCCATAACCCTTATCATTATATGATCCCGCCGGAGCGAGCAAATAATCATACAGAGTCAGGAGTTCGAGGGATTTCTCCCCCGAATCGGAAACAACCATCGTAGGATAAGCAGCCCCTAGTCTACCCTTCAGAGCCTCGGTCTTTTTCTCTTCTACGATCTTCTCTTTTTCCTGGGGCGGTTCTTCAATCACAAGTGATAGTGCCGGCTCGACAGGTTTCAAACTCTGAGTTGAAGCGCTTACCGAAACGGCCTGGATGTGATCCAAAATTTTCTTCGATGATCTTGTCCAGACAGTACTCCATCCATCATCAGTCGTGTACGGGTTTATCGGAACAATGGGATCCGTTGAAATAACATTGACGAAACCTCCTTTCTGGGGTTCCTTCATGTATTCCTTTGGAATCGTTATGTTCCCTTTCCGGAGATTGTCATCAAGTCAACTATTAAAAGTGATGCAATCCTCTATCTTGTGTCCGAGCATCTGGTGGTAAGGGCAATAGTTAGGATGATCTTTCTTATTCACTTCCTCCGGCTTCTTGGGTTTTGGCAGCTGAAAATCTGGTGTCTTCATTAAGCTGCGGAACATCTTTGCTACTGCTTCAGTTTTGAATGGATATTCTTTATTTAGCTCGGACAAGGCTGTTGTTCATAATGTTGAGGTGACTGATAGCTCAGACGAGGTTACTGATAGCCCTGCTGAGGTTGATAACTAGACTGTGGCCGCTCTGACTGTATCTGAACCGACTGCTTGCCTTTATCTACTGCCGCGACGATTCCAGATTTCTTCTCGAATGTTTTCACGGGCTTCTGTTTATCATTCTTGTCCACGAAACTTAATTGCTTTGCCTCTTCTTGCAAGCTCCCGGCCTTGCTAAGCAACTTCTCGAAAGTCTTGATTGTAAATCCTTTAAGGAGGAGTGCTATTGGGCCATGAATACTTTTAAGTAGGATACCGACTGCATGTTGTTCTTGAAGCTGTGGTTCACACTTCATGCTTAAGTTTCTCCATCCAAGTATGTAATCCACTAAAGTCTCGTTCGGCTTTTGTTGCTCCACCACTAGATCACTGATAGTGATGTGGTGCTAAGCCCCAGCAAATCGTTTAAAGAAGAGATTCTCCAGTTCTGAAAAGGTCTTTACTGAACCGTTTGACAATTCTGCGTACCAGTCGAAGGCAATCCCTGACAAACTGCTGATGAACTGGCGGAAGAGTAAAGCGTCGCTCCCACCGGCATTGCAGCAACTAGCACGAAAATGTGCTACATGCTGCCGAGGGTTTCTGTTCCATCAAAAGTCTTAAACAAAGGTGGTACGAAGCCTTTCGGGTATTGGATCGCATCGAACTCTTCGGGGTAAGGTCTACCCGTCTGAATAGATGCTCCATTCTTGGATTGTGCTAAAGCTTCTCGCACTTGTTGTTCTACCATATTTTTAATATCCTTTTCTGGAATCATGCTTTGTGTAGAATCCTTCTTTGGTGGTTCGTCTCCGTTGACGGATGTGATCTCTTTTCCTCCATCTCGCAATATGGATAATTTACGGGGGTGTCTCGTTTTGAGGTGGGCCGACTGCGGAGAGTGGCTAAGGCAGCGAGCCATCTCTTCCATCCTCTTTGCCATCTGGGAAGTTGTATCATCTCTTTCCCGAAGCTGTGCTCTCAACACTTCTGGTTCATCTCTTTCCGCAGTTGCCGGAGCACCTTGCAAAGCTGACGATGCTCGTGTCTCAACCATGTTGATCTCGGCATACTCGTCATTCATAAATTCTGTTGAGTCGATTTCATCTCCTAGTTCTTCTTTGCTTTCTTTTTCTAACCGTCCGATGTCGGTCCTTAATTTGTCCATGGCATCCTCTAGCGGTCCTTTTCTCACGGTCTCGCAGTTGTCTCGTGACGGTTGTTGAACTTCCTTCCCGGGAGTCCCCTTTATTGCAGTAGCACTTTCTTCTGATTCGAGTCTCCTGACGAGGCTTTTCTTCTCAGGACATTGTTTTGGTCTTAGTTCGCTAGTAGTAGGTCGCCATACCATCCTTCTTGCAGCCGGAAGCCTAGGACCGGATGGTCTGTCGGCTATATGCTGGAAGGTGGTATCCTCCCTAATTTGTAGACCCGATACAACAACGAGTGGACTGGCTTTTATCTTCTTCTTTGATTTCTCCGTGGCAGCAACAGATTCTATTCGTGGTCCGAGGCAGGATTTAGCGGGCACTCGTCCTATCCTTCTTAAGATTTCTGACACAGGGCATCTTTCTTTCTTTGCCAATCTTTCTATCACAGCTTGCAGTTGGGCAAATGGCGTAGCCTTATCCTTTTTCCTCTTGTAATTGTTATAGTATGCAGGTCGGGGTAATGCGGTGGCGATCCTACGAACATCCTCTTCATTTGATGTGGCAGAGAGAGGGTGAAACCTGCTCCCTTCCAACAGAGGTATATACTCAGGCAGTTCTTCTCTTTCCTCAGGAATTTCTTCCAGAAAAGTAACTTCAGCAGCTCTGGCTTTCTTGGCGATCTTCCTGCTTCTATTTCTCTATTGAGTCCGAGTTAGGGGAGCAACTCTTGAACTGGACCCAATCTCAAAAATAGATGGTATTGTAGCGAAATTTGTACCCTCCACGGTGACAGGCTCATCACAAACTTGGATTTCCTTCCCCTTCAGTTTAGCAGAAGTCGGGGTAGGTGCAGAGATGACTAGACCGGTGAGGGTAGAGACAACAGTCCTCCTACGAACAGTAGTACTCCTCTCAGGTGGAACCCTTTGCAGGGGAGGGAATTCTTGAGTTGACTTCAGGTTGAACTCAATCACGGACTCTTCAGTTTACGACACTTTGTTCATTACTGTGAAGAGAGTGACGTCAGTGAACTTGACATCTGTGTTGCCAAATCCTTGTCCGAAACAGATGATCCCATTGTCGCAAGATTTCATCCTTGTAAACGGCGAAGTCCATTCCATTGGTGAAGGAAAAGATTAACTTTGGGGCGGTCATTTTCTGCAGGCGTGATTCGAATGTCAGTCCCGAATTATGCTTCTTTTCATCGTAAAGTTTAGGACGAAAAAGAAAGAGTCCGAACACATTTTCATTTATCTTAGTGTACTTGTGATTTATAAAAGAGGTTGTTTATTAGGAGGTTCGTTTGTTAGAAACAAAACTAAAGGAAAAAGAGGTTATAGAAAACGTAAAGGGTCTGATTTAGAATTGAAAAGGAAGAGAATGTCTTATGCAAGACTTCTCGACTCGAAGGACCGCTCCTAAGCTAACACCTATTGGGGGTCCACCCCACCTCAGAAAAGTGGTAAAAGGATCTCGAAACCTCTCTGTTCAGGGGTGTCTAAATAGTGGCTCCTAAATCTGAGAGGAGTTGGCTATGCTCATTCAAGAAAGAAATGAACGGGGTATTCCAACGGAAGAATGGTAGTTTGCTCCACCAGGGACATGCATACACTACCGATTTATGAAAACAAAACCATCTGATCAAAATGGAGAGAGGAACTAGTCCCCAGCGGAGTCGCCAGAAGTTGTCGGCATATTTTTACGTTATGTGTGTTGTATTTTGAAAAGGGGTCGCCTACAGAAGTTGTCGGCGAATTTTAAATTTAATTTAAATATATATATAATTTAGAAAGTTGTAGTTGATTTTGAAAGTAATTTTAAATTTGAAAATTTTAAGATATGAATTCAAACCGATCTCACATCCCAAATAGTTTATATAAACGAGCACCACATCACAAACCGTGTATCTATCCCGAAGAATAGACACACTACTTGATGATGGGGCTCGATTAAATAAACTAAAAGATTTGTGACATCCGTTTGGTCTGCGAACCAATTTTATAAGCCGACAAGTTCCCCTGCTTAATATAAAGGAATTAAGCAGGGTTTATATTACCTGGGTTCTTAAAGTTCCTTATAAGGGCAAGCCCCTATAGTTAATTACATCTTAAATGACGGGAATAATTTAAGAAAACTCTCGACAATGATCAGTGGTTTTGCTCTCAAAAATTTCAAAGTTTAAGGTTTTCAAAGGATTGAATTTTTGAAATTTTCATAGGGATTAGCTCAAATTTGGAACAGTTTATTTCAAGAGTCCAAAGGAAGAGAAGTAGGAGAAGCTGAGGATCCAAGAAGAATCTTGGCAACTTCCCAAACTATCCTATTATTTGGCTTAGATTTGGGAATTTACTTAATGTTTCAATCTTGCCAATTTTAATTAATTAGGACTTATATTTGCATGACATGATCATACCAATAGCCTTGAAGATGTGAGGGTTTATGTCGTACCAAACGACTACCTCGGAGTCCTAAGACCGGTTAGGGCTTAATTTACATGACATGATCATGCAAATGCCTAACAAAAGGGTTGAGGGTTTATGTTGCACTAGGCAAACTACCATGAAATCCTACGGTTTGGTTGTTTAATTCTAGGAATTTTTAGCTGATGTAGAGTTGTTTTGCTGACGAAGATGGTCGTGCTGCCCACCGTGCTCCAAGCTCCTTGTTGTTGCATAGGTTTAGTTTTAGAAGTCATAAATCAAGAGATGAGAGAAGTGTTTTGGTTTAGAGAAAACCTTAAAATCCAAGTGTTTTTAATATTTAATTAAAACAAATCTTAAAGTTGTTTAAACAGAACCGATTAAGATCCCACGGTTCGGTCATCCCGGCACCGTTATTTTCATCGAATTCACTTAGTCCAGATGAATTTGCTAAACTCAACTCGAATGAGTTCCACACTTTCATTTAGACCGTGGGAAATCCCGTTAGCAACACGTGGGTTACATCATCCGAGGCATTCCCGATCATTCAATGAGACGTTTTAATTTAGTTGCAATTGTAGTTTTGTTGTTCGTTTGTGATTAAATTTTGAGTTGTTTTATATTTTGAAATGTTGTGGCGGTGAATTTTATCTTGCAATGACTTTTAATTTAGTTTTGGTTTCAGTTTAGGGACTATTCTAAAGGTTTTGGTTTTCATGCAATAGTCTTGTTTATCATGCAAGAGAAAGTAAAGTACAGTGCATGTAAGTAAATTGCAATAAAATAAAAGCGTACCTGGAGGGTCTTCCCATCATCCCAAGCTCTTGAAAAACATGTTAAGGCATTTGAATATTTTGCAAGAAATACCTAGATAAAGCTAAGGGAAGGGTTTTGGTTGTCTACCAAGTTCCTAATCCTATAACTAGTCATCTCCTATGACGTCTAGGTTCTTGGTTTGGTTTAAGGATGATTTTCTTCATCAAAGAACAACTAGATTCAATTGTTCTTCTAAAACATCCCGTTATATTGAGGAAGTTCTTAGGACGAGTCCTAAACATCTTTTCAATATTTTTGGGATTGTTTTGAGTCCAAGTAAATTTAGTTGCACAGGTGAATTAATCATCCAAGGGTTTAAGTTTTGTTCCCTTGCTCAGTGGACTAGGACATTTGAATATCTTATAAGTGAAGTAACACTTCACTTGATACTTCATTTAAGAGTTATAATAATAAGAGCTTTAAAAGGGCAAATCAACTTATTAAGTATTTTAATGATTTAAACTTAATGATTTAATTTTAATTTTGACTTAATTATAAAAAAATTAGTTTAAGTTTGGAATATTGTTCAAGTCCTTTATGTTTTAAGTTTACTTTAAGTGTTTGGTTTAACTCTTAATGATTTCATTTAGGTGTGTTGTTAAATGATTTTAATTCAATTTAATTTAAGTTTAATTTAATTTAATTTAATTTGATTTGATTTAATATAATTTTTAATTTAATTTAATTTTAAATTTTAATTTAATTTTATTTTAATTCAACTTAATTTGATTTAATTTATTTTGATTTAATTTTAATTTTTTATCTTAATATATTAAATATGATTTAATTTTATTGTTAAGGTGTTAACTTGATTTAGATTTTGATTTAATTTAATCTCAACATCTTAAATTTAATTTAATTTAATTTAACATTTTAAATTTTAAGTTAAGATTATCCCTTTAGTTAAGAATTAAATATTACTGAAGTGATTAATTTAGGGATTCATAAATTAAAGAATAAATATCCTCTTAATAATATCCCTACTTTAATAATTCCAATTTCTATTATTCATTCAAAATTTCAATTAATTAATTAATTAAAGTTTTATTTTAATTATATTTGAAATGGTTAGTAGGTTTCTACCCTCAGTCATTTAAGTTTCAATCATCCAAAATCAATTTAAAATCAAATATTTTACCCTCCCTTGTTTGAGTAATCCTAAAATTTTAATTAAGGGTTGAAATTTTTAATTACCCTTTTGCCCTTCAAGTTTAATAATTCTATAACTCACTAAACTAAGCTCAAATGAACTTGAAATTTTTATGTAACCTCACTCACATGTCAATTAAGACATTAGAGGAGAAAATGTGATTTTTCTGTATTTAATTTATTTATGTAATTATTTTTAATGGAAAATAGGGGTTTTCAAGGAAAATTTAATAACATGACCAAGGAAATGTTTCTATCCTTAAGAAAACTATGGGATGTTCCTAATGACCAAAGGACCATTTGGGCTAATTTTGGTGATTTTTTTAATTATATTTTATTTATTAGAATTATTTTGAATTTTGGAGTAATAATTAATTTAAAAAGGAAATAAAAGTTGAAAAATGAATTTTATATTTTTCAAAAATGTCTCTGACCTCAGTGAAATCATAGAACCAAATTTTATATTTTTTTGATTTTTCTTTGATTTATTAGAATTACTTTAGTGGAAATGTTAAAGAAAATCATTTTTTTAATTCAAATATTGTTTTAAGCCTTTAAAATTCAATATCTTACCCTAGTGGCTTAGGAAAAATATTTGGTTTATTCCTAGGTGATTAGAATTCAAAATGTGACATTTTGATGATTTTTAATATTTTTATGATTTTTATTATTTTTTAATTATTAAAAATATTAAAATTATGATAAAAATCAACTTTTTTAGAAAATTACAATTTTAATTTTTCTAAATTCCTCTAATATCAGAGAAGCCCTAAAACCATTTTTGTGAATTTTTGAAAAGCATTTTGTGAGTTATGAATTTTTAAAGTCTAATTTTGGTTATGTGACTTAATTAATCCATTTGATGGGGCTGATCAAATCCAATTGACTTCAAATTTTTATTAGGGATTCTTCTGACTGAAGAGAATAATGGAGAATTGTTTTCAAGTCAATTTGATGTGTAGTTAACCCTAATTAATTAAAATTAAATTTTGGGTGTTAAGGCTAATTAGGGTTATTCCAAGAGAACTAATTCAAAATCTATTTTTCCTGGGGTCTTCTAGTCCTAAGGAACTTCACCAAATTTTTCTAGATTTTATTTCTCAATATACTAATTATTGGAATTAAAATACTCAAAACAGTAACATGCAATTGTAAAATCAATAACTTCTCATAGGGATGGCTTCTGACCTTGGAAAATTCAGGGAATGTTCCCAAGTTCAGAGGCTTCAAAAACCCTATGGTCTCATGCCATGGTGAATTGCCTATGCAAATGGAGAATTAAAATATCACAGAGAGTAAATAAATTATTAAAAATAAAATACTTGATGAAATGACTTGATTTCTTTTCCACATTATTCTTCTCTATTCACTGAGCATGGGGGTATTTTTATTTTATTTTTAGGATTTTTCTACACAAAGTTATGAATTTTTAAAGTTTCTAGTATTTAATAAATTCAAAAAAATACCCAATTATCTACTTAACCCAGTCAGCGCCAGCGCATCCTTAGTCTCCCCGAACGGCCATGCGTCATCTCCTGGTTCGGCGCCGCCTCCTGAGTCAACTGCCATGGGGCCCGCGGTTCAAGTACCATCTCCCGGTCCAACGCCATCTGAGCCGTCCGTCCAATACACGCGCGAATGGACGGCATCCGTTCATCGTCCCTGATCGACTTCACCCGAGAGCCGTCCATCTTCCAGGCTTGATATCTCTCTCAATTCTTAAACGATTTCTACGTTCTTATACTCTATGGATTCGTCTTGAAGAGACGAACACATCCATATGGTTTATGTGGCATGAAATTAACCCAATCAAAATAGAGAATGTTCAGAAGCTTGGGAAGAAGAGAGATCTCATACCTTTACTCAGAGAAGTGTGGCTTCGATCTGAGAGTTGTGTCACCTTCAATTGAGTCCAAGTAAGCTCCAGATGAAGTCTCTGGCCCTGGGGAATTGTCTAGACTTGAATTCGACCAGACTCGATTCCAAAGCTTAGAGGCTAGAGCAAATGGGTGGCCTGGAGAGGGGGCTTCCACTAGGGAACTCCTTCTCTTGATCTTGTGCAGGTGTGGGTGAGTTTAATTTGAGTTTGGTGGAGAATTGGAAAGTTTCCTGGTTTTGGGTCGAATTTTGGCCGAGAAATCGAGCTCGTGGATGGGGATTAGTGGCAAATTATCACCTGGGATCAATTGCTCTAAGTGTGGAGGATGGTCCGGAACAATTTTGGCGCAGTTTCGTATGATTTGGTGCAACACTTCTCTTGGCTGAGAGGGGGTGGGGTTTAAATAGGAGTGGCTGGAAGGCCTCCCAGAGGGGTTTGATGGCTTGGATTAGCTGCTTAGGTCAAGGGAAGAACAACCATGGCAGCCATTGGGCATGGGGCAGCTTAGCAAGGGAGAATTTCAATGTTAGGCTCACATGAAGCTCTCGCCCATGGGGTTTTCCGGCGGCTGTGGTGGCTGGCCGGCTAGGCATGGGTCACCCTCAAGATCAGGGAGGTCAGGGGTTGAATTTGGTGAAGTCAATTGGGGTTTGACATGTGTAAAGGGCTTGATTTAAGTGGAATGGGGCAAGAGTGTATTTTTGCTAAGTTTGGTCAAATACATGGATTGGGCTAGGTACACCTCCCCAAGGCTAATTTATGCTGAAGAGCAAGTCAATTGGATCAGCTTGATTAGTGGGGTCAAGTCACAATCCAAGTACAATTAGGCTTAAGTATGGCTTAGGGGGATCATAGGAGTGGTTAATCACTTTAAGGGAATTTAGAAAGAGCCCCCTCATTTTGCCCAAGATGGCGTGGTGACATGGATGCAACTCACATGGCTTGCATGTGGCTTAAGGATGGCTTCATGGCTTGCACATAACTTGGCTCACTTATATGAAAATGGATTTTGGCATTTTTGATGAATGTATGAGAAGTTAGCATGAAGCTTGATTTAGAATAATTTGATGTTTGATTGGAACTTTAGGGATGGTTTTAATTGAAGTCATGATGAAGAAGAGTCTCATATGGGCCTTAGAATAAATTTTGGGCTTTTGAATTTGGTGGAAGTGGGCTTTTTTAAAAAGGTTTATGGAGATGGGCTTTTAAGTTTAAAAACAAATTGGTAAGTGGAAAGTTTGTAAAGGATTGGGCTAAAGAAATGTTGGGTTTAGTTTAGGGATGTGTCATGAGTGATTTGGAAACAATTTGAAGTGATTTGGAATTGAATTGTGTTGAATTTGGGTTTCTTTGGTAGAGGGACCAAGGTGGGTTAAACTGGGCTAACTTGGATCAAGGTTGGGCTAAGGTTGAAATTGGTATAAAATTAATGTTGGAAAATGTTTATGGCAGTGTTACAAGGAGGTTTCAACTTTGATTGGGCTTTAGTTCTGGGATTTGGGCCCATTTGGGTTAGGTTTGGGTTTAGGTCAATTTAATGGATCTTAGTTTTGGGTTTGTTTTAGGTCTAGTTTGGGTCCAATTTTTGGGTAAATCAAGTTAGTGTTTTGTTTGTGGGGATGTTAGGGACAATTTAGAAAAGGTTTGGGGTCAATTGGGGTTGAGTAGGGTTGGTTTGGGCTAAGTTTAGGTCATGGGTCAAAATTGGGCTTTAAGCTTAAAATTGAAATTGGATTCAAATGTCAATAAAATTGGGCTTGGATTTGGTCTAGAATGATATTGGGGATATTGAATTGAAGTTTAGAATTGAATTAAACTAAAATTGGGGTCAATTGGAGTGGTTTGGTTTGACATTGGGTTCACTTTGGGTTAAAATGGGTCAAATTGGGGGTTTTGGAAAACGTGGGGTAAATTGGCAAAATTGGCCCATGGTGTAGTTGAACAAAATGAAATTGGGAATATTTGGGATTTTCTGAAATTTTCTAGGATTTTTTTGGAATTTTTGGAATTTTTTGAATTTTTGTGTCAAGAGGGGCATTTTGGTAATTTGGAGGGTATTGGGGGTATTTTTGGCTGTAAATGATCAATTCATTGGTGAGGAAATGTTCAAGGTTGATTTTGGAAAAGTTTTTGGTGATTTAGAAATTTTGGTGGTTTTGGGTAGTTCCAAAGGCTTTTAGTAGGTTTGGTGGGTCCGGGGCCCCGGGGGTCAAAAATTGAAATTTTGGAAAAATGAAAATTGAGCAAGTGTGAGTGAAATGGAATCATTTTGGTTGAGCCATGAAGCCATATTAAGCCCATAGGAGCCATGAGAGGACTCATTTGAGGCATTCACTATGTTGTTCCTAACCCTCTTAGACAGGGGCTTAGGGGTTAAGGACCATCCATGTGAATTACCTACATGAGTCAAGAGGTCAAGTTGGGTGAGAGTGTGGGTTTTAGGATTTGGAATGTGTGTGTGAGAGTGTAGTGTATGTGTAAGTCGCCCCTCACTGCACCGAGCCACCTGTGGTGATCCTAAGGCCAAAGAGTCCTATAGGGAACTCATCCTTTAAACCTCCACATTCGATCTCAACCCTCTAGGTGGTTAGGGGTTTACAATCAAGCTTGTGGGGTTTGGAGGGAGTTAAGAAGTGGTTGAGTTTCTAAAGGGGTAGGTTCTATCTCTAATCCTCTAAGATAGTCAAAGGAAAAGCCTAAGGCAAGATCCTAAGTACTAAAGAGAGAAGAGAAGACCTCATCAAAAATGAGGTCAACATTTAGTTATTCCAAGTACTCGAGTAGAAGAAATTATTATGCAGAGGCACCGGGAAGTATTATGCTACACTACTGCCGCTATAGTCATTTCTGTTGTGAAAGAGTTTTATGCAAATCTTCATGGAATCATCTAAGGATTCGTCTATGTGCGAGGCAGGTTTATACCATTAGCTTCTTCGAAGATTAATGATTTGTTTATGATTGAGAATGTTCCTATCTGCCATTATACAAATTTTGATGCAACGAGAGACAACATGAATGAAATTTATCGCTATGACGGATGAAGGTGAACATTGGGAGATAAGAGACATCAGATTTGTAAGTTTCTCTACTACATTTTTAGATCTGGTGTCGAAGTAATGGAATTACTTTATTTTTGTAAAATTACTTCCAACTATGAAAATTAGCAAAGTGACAAAGGAAAGTGCAATCTTAAATTTCTGTATTCAAACTAGAAGG
The DNA here is from genome assembly GCA_022702705.1 of Papilionanthe hookeriana x Papilionanthe teres. NCBI lineage: Eukaryota > Viridiplantae > Streptophyta > Magnoliopsida > Asparagales > Orchidaceae > Papilionanthe > Papilionanthe hookeriana x Papilionanthe teres. The sequence goes on from CM040428.1 coordinate 984,766, forward strand.
CCAATCGATATAGGTACTATAATTATGAAATCTGTATTGGGATTAATTGTCTATGGATTTAATATGGCCTTGGACATCCTTCCATCATATTCTTCTTTGCAGCCAGTCACAGGTTCTATATGAAAGTTGGGAAAAAGTGCTTCTTCCTTGAAAACTTATAGACCCAACTAGTCTTTATGACTGTAAGAAAACAGGAGATGAGAATGGTATGATCCTCATTACAGATCAACCATCTCAGAGCTCACGACCTATTCAGCCTTACTTTCCTGAATGTTCCAACGTGTTTTTAAAGAAGATCAAGATGTTGCAGATAGAGGTACAGAATCTTATGAATGCTATTAATAATATCCCTGATTTATTTGATCACTTGAATTGGATAATGAAAGAACAATTTGATCACACTAGTCGAATTGATGGAAGTTTGATAAACTGATGAAAAGCAATGTTGTGATTACTAAGGATTCGACCGTTGAATTATCGTATCATCCCTTCTACAATTTATTTGTACATCTTCAATCTATGGGAGATATCATAGGAGAAGATAGTACTGAGACTGATGATGAGTAGTGACTCTGCTTTATATTTAGTATTTGGTATTTTTATTTTGCTTTTGTGTGCTTAGTGTTGGCTTGATTGATTTTGTAGTATGTGTTTGGACTAAATATACTTAAATTCTGTGTTTGTGTTTAGTTTTCAGCGTTACAGTATCGTAGTGTGTTTGCGACGCTGAATCTCAATGGTTTGATGAATTTATATGGTAAATGCTTAAGTATGTACGTTTGTAATGTGGATTTTATTTTGTGTTGTTTGTGTAGATTTGATGTTACTTAGTTGTTTAATTGATGAAATAGATGCTTAAAAGGTTAATTATGTGATGTCGTAACATTGAAATGATCGAAATAGCAAATATTTAGGGACCCAAAAATTGAACTGGCACCCCTGACGCCAAAATATAGAGAGTTGGGAAATTAGAGTTAAATAGAGCGCCGCCCGCACCATATCTAACGCCGCCGATGACCTAATACACAAAAGGCCTGAAACACTTTAAATTCTCAAATTTTGCCTTGTGACCTGCCTATTTTGCTATTTCCATCGTCTTCTACCACCAGCCAATGCATATTTGGAATATTAGGCTTGCTAAATCAAGGGTTTCAAGCAATTTCAAAACTTTCAAAGTGCGGATCTTGACTTCTCTTTTTAAGAGCTTCACTTTACTAAAAAAAATTTTATTTTCACCATGAAAATTTGTCACATTATTTAGATCCAATATTTGGAATTTTTTATGAAGTTTTGAGATTTTCCATAGTGATTTGAGCTCTTACTTACTTAGAGTTGCTTTAGGAGTCTTCTAAATTGTGATTTTGAAATTTATTGGATTTTCTTGCAAATTTTTAGACAATTTCACATGGCTCATAAATCAAGTAGAGGCAACAGAATGATGGATTTTGATGAAGATAGATTTGTTAATGTGAAAGAACAATATCGTTTCAATTTATTCCTGTATAACAGAAAGTGTATTCAAGACAGGGCTTTTGAAAATCCAGGCGAATCAGTAAAGCAGTTAATTTCTGATCGAAATTGGAAAGTCTTTTATTATTTTACTACTGATGCGATTATGGGTATTGTTAGAGAATTATACGCAAATCTGCCTTGGACTGAAACTGATTATGTGCTTGTTCGTGGAAAAATTGTAGAGTTTACCCCTCAGCGTATTAATACTTTTTATCAGTTAAGGGGAACTTCATATTACTAATATGAAAACTTGGGTACTGCGGAAGCTGAAATGAATTAAGTTATTGCATTTCTTATTGATGGAAAAGGGGAATGGAATGTAAAACAAAGACAAATAATTAATTTCCCAGCTTCCAAATTAGATGTAGCATCTAAAACTTGGCACTACTTCATCTTTGCTATATTACTATCTTCTTATCATCACAGCAAAGTCACTAGAGATAGAGTAATTCTCAATTAATGTATTCAGAAGATGAAACAAATTGATATTTGATCGATTATCTTCAAGAATAATCAAACTATTGCTATAGGAGAAACCACTGGTGGGTTTGGACATCCTACCCTGACTCATTCATTATGTGCACGGTCTGAAGTTGAGTTTGATAGTACTGAGGAGTTACTCCATCCACTGAGGCCTCTTACAAAGATCTTTATTTTTACTTATGAGTCTCATGTAGTTGGGATAGGAGAAAGTAGGAGTACTAATATTCCTAGTACTAGACAGGACATACCATCTACTTCTGAGGCACCTACATTTTCTGATGTTACGGAGCAGCTGAGGATTCATAGTTCAAGTAATGATAGACTACATAGTAGGTTGGATGAATTCGAGGCTCGAAGCGACGTTAATGAATATTATATGAGGAGGAGAGTTGAGAATGACATTGCTTACCATGATGCTCAGGTCAGATATATGAGAGAAGACACTGGAGTGAAATTTCGTAATTTCCCCAACTATGTTCCTTACCGACCTGATTATGCAGATGAAGTTGAGGATGTCGATGATGATGCATGGTAGTTTTATGATCTTTTTTTAAATTTATGTGTTGTAGTACTTTTATGTGTTGTTAGTTGTTTTTCTGTGATGTTTGAATTCTATAAATGTATCTATGTTAAAAAATAAAAATTTAATGAACTTTGTGATAGTTTGTTTAGTGATTTAGATTGAGATTGTGATGTTATGTTGGATGTTTAATGTTTAAGTGTTTACTATTTCTTCACCCTGCAAATCTTTAATATTATATATATCACTGCCTTTAACTATTTCATGCTTGCTAGCTTAATTTTTAATTAATACCATCATAGCTTCTGAAGATTTTAAAATCCCAACACAAAATGGTTAGTTTTCTTTTACTCTCTACCTTTTCAAATTTATATGTAGTGAAAAACTTAAGTTTGGGGGAGGGTAAAATATTAACTCTTATTTGTTCTCAATTAATATAATTTCAAAATTTATTAGAATGACTTTTAGTAGTTGAACCTAACTTTAGATAACTAAATTTTTTATTTCATTTAAATATTATAGTAGATTTGGATGAAAATCTTTAGTAATAAAGGTTAAATTTATAAGGTTATGATATTTAGTATGAGAGGATTAGACTATAGTTGACTATTTAATGTAATTAAAACTGTACTTTCTCAATGTTAAGAGACTTAAAGAACTATGTGTGAAGAAAGGATTGTGTCTTTATGATGAATTATAAAGCTGATATATATTTATAAAGTAAGGAGGTGTTTTAAGATTTAACATTAGAAAGAACAGAGTGAAGTTCAAAACTATTAAAGGCTATTCAGATATAGTAATCCTCACAAAATAATAGAAAAAGAGAAAAAGAGAAAAAAAAAAGAAAAGAAAAAGAAAGAACTTATATGTGAGGAGAAACTTGAGGAGATGCTCAATTAAAAATTGGCTTCATTTGAATCAACCTAAAAGAAGAAATTTGTTACATTTGTGAATTTATATTTAAAGTATCAATCTACTTTTTAATATAGTTTGCATAAGCTTCTTTTCAATATAGTCTTTCAACGGACCCTTAATGTGACAAATTATGGTTCATCTTGAAATTAATAGAAAACTAGAACTCTTAGATTTGACTATTGAATGTTCTTCTACCAGTAGTTTTAATCTGAGTTACTGAACTTCTTTCTAAAAATCTTACCACTATATTCATTTAAATAAAAAATCATAGTATTCTATAAGCGAAAAGTTCACTACTTTGAGTTATATTTTTATGTAGTAAAAGGATTACTTGAGAACAAGTAATTGTTAAGTTTGGGGATTTTAATGCACCAAAAAATGTTAGATGTTTTCTATATAATTTGTACTCATTTTTTGTGATATTGCACTTTAAAGAAATGTATTCTTCATGTTTTACTGTAGATATGATGATTTCAATTGATTGGAGCAAAAGGAAGCAAAAAGGAACGAATTTGAAGCTAAAAGAGATAAAATAAAGAACTCAGCCTACTAGCGCAGCCGAAGCCCATATACGGAGAGTTCAAAATTTAAATGGTGGCCCAACGCCACCGGTGCCCTATCCAACGCTGCCGGCGCACTATGTTGATTTAAGAAAAATTCAATGTATTTGGATGATTTTTTAAGGGTTGCTTGAGGAAACTCTTGAGGAATTTATTTCTAAACTATTTCAAACAGATTTGGATGCCATAAAAGAGATAGAGGAGAGGGAGACAAGTCTTTTGGAGTGAGGAAAGTGTGTTAGGGTTTGTGGAGAGTGTGTGGTAAGTGTGTAGATGCCTTATTTTGTGAGGGATTCTTCTCTAAACAGTGTAGGAGAAGGAGGAAAGTGAGAGATCGCTTCTTCCTTACTATTTTAAAGAGAGAACTGAGTGTTGTAGTGAAGAGAGAAAATGATTCAAAGGAACTTCAAGGAATTTGCTTGGCGATAAAATTTAGATGAGATAAGTTGTATTTACTTTTGCGGTTTGTATGACTTTGCTTTTATATATATAGTCCATATATTGTTTTATCTTCCTCATGAATTCAGAGTAAATTTCTTTATCTTTCTTTATGCAATGAGATGTGGTAAGGTTTTGACTTAGATTTTATGTGTCATATAAATATTAAGAAATTGTGATGATTTTTCCTTATGAACATCATTTATTTTTTTATCTGGCTAATTGAATTGTTAAAATTTGTTGTGATACCTTAAATCTGAAAGGACTAAGAGTTTTATAATAATAATGGAGAATTCATTCAATGTCCTTGAATGAGTTGCTTAGTTCATGGGTATTGAGAGCAGATAAATAGGGAAATGTAGTTTGATAAGCGTTGAATTAGAGATTTTAGAGTAATAGGCTGAAATCCCCAATTTGGTCCTAAGGTTTGCTAACTAAAGCTTTTGTTAGCCTTCAAGTGAAGGGAAATGGGAGCTCTGAAGTGAGAGCTAATATCCTCCCTGCCAAACCTTAGATTTTTTGACTAAGCTTAGGATTGGTCAATGTTCTTTACATAACTTGGAAGAGGGGGTACTCTTACGGGGGTAAAGAATATGAATGTTCCTATTTGACACAATACAAATTTATTATCAATCTATATCAATCACTCATCATAGAATCATTGCAAGAGGAAAGATACTTTTCATATTCAAACCTTTCAATACAAAACATAGTGTGTGTTAGTTAATCCTGTTTAGAAATTTAGAAAGTAATTTTAGTTAAATTATCTTTAGTTATCTTTGTACTAGCAAATTAAATAGTACATGAATTTGCAATTTGAATTGATTATTGGATTTCAAATCTTTACCAACCTTCCTTGTGGGGTCGATAACCAGGACTCCACTAGAGCTCTGTATTACTTGAACGATACGTATACTTGCATATATAAGTGACTGTCTAATTATTAAATTAATATTATTGTGAAACTGAACTGAAACTATCTTTTGAATATTTACGTTAGAGGCAGTGCATCAAAATCAAAGACCACTCCATGTTTGACATTGATGACATTTCTTCGTGATTTCAAGACAATCATTCATGATTGTTGGCTAGTAATATCCCATTATTTTCATTGTCCTCTTCATTTTAGGTCTAGATTGGTGTGCACCACATAGACCTGAATGAACTTCTTTAACAATCTCTTGATCTTCAGATTGGTTTAGACATCTTAACCACATTTGGTCAAAAGATTGTTTGTAAAAAATATCATTCACTAGAGCTTAGGACAATGCTCTTTGTCTGATTTGAGTTGCGATACAGATGTTTTTGGGTAACCTTCCGGTTTGTAAATATTGAATAACTGGTTATCGCTAATCGTCCTTTTCTTTATCAATTATTGTTACTGTGGTGACTTCACCAATTTTGTGCAAATTGTCCATGTCAATTTGAGAAAGAACTTGTCGTCGTTTTAAAGAAATCAAATTGTCATCGTCTTATAGACAGGTGAATTCTTTTGTAAGTTTTGGCAAGGTATCTGTTGAAGAATTGTCTCATCTCATAATTAAGAAGAAAGTTACATCAAGAATTTACAGAAGAAATTTTAGAGTGCAGCGGAAGTATTGTTCCAGTCGAGCTTTTAAAGTCTTGTATTTACAATTTGATTAATGATTAATTGAGAGCCTCTGTAGATGTCGATATTATTTATTTCCATTAGTACTGTCAATTCCAGACCGGTTATGAGTGCTTCATGTTTAGGTTCATTATTCATGCATGGCTCAGTGAGTTGATAGAAAAATGACATAATTGTTCTATATGGAGTAATGAAAATTAATCCTACCCCAACATTGTCTGGTATGATTGTCTGCTTGTCTATCTTTTCGAGCAGATGATGCTCCACAAAAATATAATTTCCATCATTGTATGTTTGAATTATTTTTTTGTAATATATGTTCATCAGGTAAATCATCATTAAAAAGTGATCTAGTTGAAATTGGGTGTGCTGCTAAGAAACCTGCCAAGATATGTCCTTTAAAAACACGTAATGACACAAATGTTATGTCGAATTGGAGCAGTATCATTGCCCATCTTTCTAATCTTCCAAAAATTTTCAGTCATGTCATCTAGTATTGTAATGTGTTAACTCTTGAAATAAGAGTTACTTTAAGAGAAAGAAAATAGTACCTTAGCTTTTGCACTACGAAAATCAAAGCAAAGCAATGTTTTTCGATGGCTGGATATTTTGTTTCAGTCAGAACCAAACAACGACTTAAATAATATAATGCATTTTTTTCCTCGTCATTTACTTGGGCTAATAACGCTTCAAGGGAATTGTCCAATGTCGTGGTGAAAAGAATTATATGTCTTCCTAACGCAGGGGCTGCTAAGATAGGAGATGTTGTTAAATATTGTTTGATGTTTTCAAAAGTGTGTGGCATTTTTATCTCACATGAATTTGATATCTTTTCTAGTTAAGGCAGCGAGAGGCTGAAACTTACCTAATAAATTGGAAATAAAACATAGTATATATGCTAGTTTTCCTTGAAAGGATCATAATTGAGTTAGATTTTTAGGAGGAGGCATATTTAGGATGGTTTCGATTTTGAGTAGATCAATTTTTATCCCACGATGTCGAACAATAAATCCTATCAATTTCACTAAAGTGACACCAAAAGTGCACTTTATGAGTTTCATTTTAAGATTATATTGATGTAATCGTTCAGAGTCGATTCTCAAATCATACACATGATATTCTTTTTGTCTACTGTTGACAACTAAATCGTCCACATAACATTCGACTTGATTGTGTATGAGTTCATCAAAAATTCGTGTCATGGTTGTTTTGTAGGTTGTACCAGCATTCTCCAACCCCAATGGCATAACTTTGTAATAGTATATCCTTATGGGTTTCTTGAAGGTTGTATTTGATTCATCTTCTGGAAACATCTTTATTTGATTTTATCTTAATGATCCACCGAGAAAAGAAAATATTGCATGTGTGGATACTATGTCGACCATCAAATTCGGGATTAGTAAAGGAAATTCATCCTTCAGACAGGCTTTATTTAAATTCCTGTAGTCTATAAAGACCTTGATTTGCCATTTTTTTTAACTGGCATTATATTAGCAAGTCATGCCAGATAATTTTCTTCTCATATAAAACTAGCCACATTTATTTTATTAACTTCGACAATGTCTTGGTTTTCATTTTCGATACGAATCCTTCTTGGAGCTCATTTAACGGGGATTGCAATTTGATTTATCCCAAGTTTATGGATTGCGACTTCTAGAGCTAGCCCAGGCATTTCTTCATAAGTCCAGGCAAAGCAGTCTTTGTATTCCTTCAAGATTTGAATTATTTCTTTTGCTTCTATGTCGTTAAGGAATGAACTAATGAAAGTTGGTTTTTGGTTTTCTTTAGTCCTTAAATTTATTTATTTTAATTCATCAACTTTCATTTTAATTTCTTCTTCCAATTCTGGAGGAGCATCTTCAATTGCGAGATCAGATGTTTGTTTAGAATTAAGCTCTTCGGTGATGACTAGGCAAAATTTTGTATCGTCTAGGGGTTCTAGAGTGTCAAGTCCAATACCCTCTTTAGAGTTAAGGTTTCTTTTATTATTATCCCACATTTTTTCAATAAAGTGTGGTTTTTTTAAAGACCATTGTTTGAGCATTAAACTATTTTGAATAAATTTTTATGCACAAGGAGAATACAACTCAAAAGGAATTTTCAGTGATTTTGTAAGATTTTCATCTTCTAATTTTGCATTGGTTTCAGTACTAGAAGAAGTAGAGCCAAGTCCAAACTTAATTGGCTTTTAGTCATCACCATATACTTCTTTAACCACTAAATCCTATAACTCAAAAGTAGAGATTGGAGTTAGGGTCATAGCGTGTACATAATGATTAATTTTTTCATACATAGACTCAAATCGTTTTTCTTTATCTTCTTCTTTAAGAGGTATTTTGAACTAAGTTCTTTTAGAACCGCCGATTTTGTCTTTTCTTCTTTTGCATCTTCTTCAAATTTCGGGTGAATTTTGAACTTCAATGGTTTCTTCATTTTGACAACTGGGTTTTCTTTCCCTTGTCCTCGTTTCTGGCCTCGACCTCGGTTGGGAGTCTGATAATAATTATCACTCTTTACCTATGTTAAAGTAGAATAGTCATTTTCATTTATTTTCTTTTCTTTGTCTTTTTCTTTTGTATTCACCATTATTTCACTAGAGAATATTACTTGTTTTATTAGAGCGTAATATGTAGCGTCTTCATGTACTCCAATTTCATGGACTGAAAATGGTTGTAGATCTCCTATGATACAATATTCTTCTTATCTTTGTAAAAATTTTATGCATTGATGCAGTGATGAAGGAACCATTTTAAGCTGAGGAAGCCATGGTCTACCATGTAAAGCATGAAAAAAGGTATCAGAATCAATGATATTGAATTTTTCAGTTGTCACCAAATCATTCATTTTTAGGGGCAATGTTATGGACCATAAAGCTCGTTGGTTAAGTCCTCATAACATCATTGTATCTCTTGATAATTTTGTTTTGTCAATATCCATACACAAGAGTCCTTAAATTTATTATGTTAATCAAGGTACCTAGTTCAATAAGCACCCTTGAAAGTGTCGTGACATTTATGTTTACTATGATGTATAGTGGATGATTGTGTTCGATCGTTCCAAGTAACCGGTCAGTGATAGAAAAAGTAATATCTTTCTATTCTTCTAAATAACAAGCTTCACTCTGAGTGATACTGGCAAGTTGAGTTAGGAAAAGTTCTAAAAAGGATTTTATCAATGACTCCCTCATTTCTTTGGAAAGCATAAGGGCATCATAAATGCTCAATTTTGCTGGTAGTTTTCTCGTATGAACTAATACATTATAATCCACTTTGTTATGAGGAATGTATTCATTTATTTTAGATAATTTTGGTAGTATCAGAGGAACGCTCTTTTCGGATGTGACTATTTGTTTTTCTTTCTCTTGGGGAGCCATTTTAGGAGGCAGAACTTTTCCATTCCGGAAATTAATTTCAACTATTTCTCCTAGTTTACTGTCCGACTGTTTTGTCTCTGAGTTTGAAGGTTCCTATTTTATGGATGTTGGTGTTCCTTGTAGTTGGAGTGTGACAGTGTCATTTTTGTCTTTATTTTTATCAAAATTATCACTAAGGGTAATGTCTTTTTTATTATCATTTGACTGGTAAGGATCATGTACAATATGATTATTGTCTACAGGATCCATATTGGAACGCTTATTTTTAAAAGTATCATCCAAAATAGATAATATGTAAGCAGAATGATACACCTAAAATATATTAGGTAATTTCTATATAATTTTACTTATTTTTTGTGATAGTGCACTTTAAAGGAAGATAATTTTCATGTTTTTCTATAGGTATGATGGTTTTAGGTGATTGGAGCAAAAAGAAGCGAAAAGGAATGAATTTGGAGCAAAAAGGAGCAAAATGAAGAAAACCGACTTTTGGCGCCACCGGCTCCCAAATACAAAGAGTTTGGCAATTAATTGGTAGCTCAGCACCACTAGCGCCCTATCTAAAGATGCCGGCGCCCAATGTTGGTTTAAGTCAAATTCAATGTATTTGGATGACTTTTTAAGGGGTTTCTTGAGGAAACTCTTGGGGAATTCATTTTTAATTTATTTTAGACTATTTTGGAAGCCAAATGAGAGAGAGAGAGGAGAGGGAGAGAAGTCTTTTGAAGTTAAGAGAGTGTGTTAGGGTTTGTAGAGAGTGTGTAAAAGTTTTGTATTGTGAGGGATTCCTCTCTCAGGATTGTAGGGGAAGGAGTAAAGTGAGAGACTGCTTCTTCCTTATCATTCTAAAATGAGAATTGAGTGTTGTAGAGAAGAGAGAAAAGGAATCAATGGAACTACAATAGATTTGTGTGGGGAAGAGAAAGAGATAAGTTGTATTTACTTTTGTGGTTTGTATGACTTTTCTTTTTTATATAAAATCCATGTTTTGTTGTATCTTACTCATGAATTCTGAGTAGATTTCTTTGTATTTTTTCTTACAATGAGATATTGTGAAGTGATGATGTAGATTTGATGTGCCATAAAAATGTTAAAGAAATTTTGGTAGTTTTCATTTCGAAGTTCATTTACATTTTGATCTGGCCAATTGAATTGTTAAAATCTATTGTGAAACATTCAATCCGAAAGGACTAAGTGTTCTATAACAATAGTGGAGAATCAATTTAATGTCCATGAATGAATTGCGTAGTTCATGGTAATTGGGTGCAAATAAATATGAAAATATAGTTTAATGGGCGTCAAATTAGAGGTTTTAGAGTGACAGGCTAAAATCCTCAATTTGGTCCTAACCTTTGGTAACTGAAGCTAGGGTTAGCCTTCAGGTGAAGGGAAGTGGGACCTCTGAAGTGATTAAAGAATATAGTGGTAAGCCTAGAACTTGCTAATGTTATTTACCTAACATAGAAGGGGGGGTACTCTGACGAGGTTAAAGAATTTGTATGCTCCTATTTGGCATAATACAAAATCTATTATCAATTTATATCAATCACTCACCATATAATCATTGTAAGAGGAAGGACACTTTTCCATATATAAACCTTTCAACTACAAAACTTAGTGCGTGTGTTAGTTAATCCTATTTAGAAATTTTGAAGTAACATGTAGAAATTGTAGTTCTAATCAACCTTTCTCTAGCATCCTAAATAGTACTTAAACTTGTGTTCTGGATTAAGTATTGGAATTCAGCATATTTGCTATATTTTGAAAAGTTTTTATCTTCCTTGTGGGATCAATAACCAGGACTACACTAGAGCCATGTATTACTTGATCGATACATATACTTACGTATACGTGTGACTGCCTTATTATTAATTAATCTGTTTATGAGAATAAACTAAAAATATCTTTTGAATATTAACTTTTGAGGTAGGCAACAGCCCCGACCATGTTTTTGGCACCGTTGTCGGGGTTGGTATAAATGATAACTATCAAAATTGAAGTAGTTGAAAACCATGACTTTGTAGGTTGCAATTCTGTATGCTTGTTTACTTTTTTGTGTATCTTGCGTGATTTTATATACGTAGGATTAGGTCTATTGGTTTAGTGCCTTACAATTCAAAGTTAGAGTGTACAATTATAAAAATTTGAAAACAACAAAAACAATCTGAAAATCATCACAAAAACTGAATAATTTAGAAAATCAAAGAAATGAAAATGAAAATTTACCAAGACCTTTAAGAGATTATGCTAACCCAACAGCAGATGAAATTCACTTAACTATCCAAAATCCTGATGTTGCTACTAATTCATTTGAGCTTAAACCTGCTATTATCCAAATGATACAAAATAATTAATTTGGAGGAACACCTAATGAAGATCCTAATTTACATCTCGCTAGTTTTCTAGAACTGTGTGCTACTTTTAAATATGACGAAGAGTCTAATGATGTTGTTAGGCTTAAACATTTTCCTTTTTCATTAAGGGATAAAGCTAAGACATGGTTAAATTCTGTTAGCACCTAGATCTATCAGAACTTGGGGAGAACTTTCACAAAAGTTTCTGTCAAAATATTTTCCTCCTTAAAAACTGCTAAGCTATGAAATGATATCACATCTTTTGGCCAGTTTGAAGGGGAATCAATATATGAAGCTGGGGAAAGCTTTAAAGATCTCATTAGGAAGTGTCAAAATCATGCTTTACCATATTGGTTAATAATTCAAACATTTTACATTGGATTAGTGGGATCTCATAGATCGATTATAGATGCTGCTGCTGGTGGATCATTAATGTCAAAACCTTTTGATGAAGCATGTTCATTAATAGAAGAGATGGCTACTAATAATTTCCAATGGCCCTCTATACAGGTAAACCCTAAGAGAGTAGCTAGTATTCATGATTCTGATGCAATAACTATGATACTCTCTCAATTTGCAGCCCTTTCGAATAAAATAATTTAGTATGGAATGAATTATTCTCAAACATCCCCATTGTTAGAGGAAAATTCTGTTGGACAAATAATAGAATCTCAAACACCTTATGAGACCATGAATGCTGTAAATACTAGATCCAACAATCCATATTCAAATTATTATAATCCTAGTCGGAAGAATCACCTGAATTTCAACTGGAATAACAACAATGCTACGTTAACCCGCAATGGGTAAACAATTTTGTGAATCCTGTTGGAAATTTGAACAACCAAGGAAACACTAACTATAGACCTTCATATCCTCTTGGCTTTAATAGTAACCCATAATTTAAGGAGAAGAAGTTTTTTACTCATGAATTAAGTCTGAATATAGGTAATCAATTACAAGCTCAAGGTATTGCGATTAAGAATATTGAGAATCAATTAGGGCATATCTTCACTGCGCTTAATAATAGACCTTCTGGAACTCTTCCCAGCAATGTTGAGATCAATCCTAACGATCAAAACAAGGAGCAAATTAAGGCTATTCAAATAAGGAGTGGAAATGAATTATAAACAAAAGTGCAAAAAGAAGTTGAAGTTGAGAAAGTGAAGGTGGATATTGAAAAAGGTTCTACTAAGACTTATCTAGACTTAGAATATCCAATTGAACCAATGAAGACTACTGTTGAAAAACCACCTCCTCCATTTCCTTAAAGATTGAAGAAACAAAATAGGGATAACAGATTTATGACGTTTTTGGAAATCCTTAAAAAATTAAAAGTAAATATTCCCTTTGTTGAAGCATTAGAGCAGATGCCTGATTATGCAAATTTTATAAAGGATATTCTTAAAAATAAAAGAAATTTCACAGATCATGAGACTATTGTACTAAGCGAAGAGTTTAGTGCAAAGAATCTTCCTGAAAACTTAAAGACCCTGGTAGTTTCACAATCCTATGTGCTATAGGTGAAAATTTTTTCGAAAGAGCTTTATGTAATCTAGGAGCTAGTATTAACCTTATGCCTTTATCAAATTTCAAAAGATTGGGAATAGGAAAAATTTTACCTACATCTGTGACTCTTCAGTTTGCTGGTCGTTCCATCACTTATCCTAAAGGAGTTATGGAAGATCTGTTAGTGAAAGTGGATGAATTTATCTTTCCTGAGGACTTTATTGTGATAGATATGGAGGAAGATAAATTCCAATTATTTTGGGAATACCATTACTTCCTACTGGGAGAGCAATGATTGATGTTCAAAAAGGAGAATTAGCTATGAAAGTTAATGATCAAGAGGTGACATGTAATAATTTGAAATCTATGAAATATCCCTCAGCAAAAAAGATGATGAATGCTTTCGAATGGAAATCTGTGATTATTTGATAGATTATCATTTTAAAAAATTGTTTGAAGAGAAAAATGAAATGTGAAAATTTGAAGTGTGAGGACGATAAAGAAATGGAAAATAATTTTTATGATATGAAGAATGAAGATTTAGACTATGTTTAGGAATGGTTTGAAATGTTTGATACTATGGAAAGTGGTGATAAAAGTTTAATTCAATCTATCATAAAATCTCTTAAACTTGAGATGAAAATTTATCTTAATCATTTGAAATATATGTTTTAAGGAGAATCATCTACCTTTCCAGTCATTATATCTTTGGATTTGAATGAATATCAAGAACAAAAATCATTGGATACTTTAAAAAGATATAAAAAGGCATTTGGTTGGACTTTAGCAGATATTAAAGTAATCATTTCTTCGATCTATATGCGCAGAATTTTGTTGGATGAACAACAAAAACCTAGAGTTGATCCACAAAGGAGATTGAAATCAATGATGAAAGAAGTAGTTAAGAAGGAAATTTTAAGATGGCTTGATGCAGGAGTAATTTATCCAATTTCGGACAGTGCTTGGGTATGTCCAATTAAGTGTGTTCCTAAGAAGGGAGGAGTGACTGTTGATGTGAATGAACGAAATGAAATTATACTAACAAGACAAGTTAATGGTTGACGAATTTGTATTGACTATAGAAAATTAAATGCCGCCACCAGAAAAGATCACTTTCCTCTTCCTTTTCTTAATCAAATGTTGGATAGACTTGCCGGACACAAGCCTTTTGGATGAATATACTGGTTATCATCAAATACCTATTGCTCCCGATGATCAAGAAAAGACTCATTTACTAGCCCTTACAGAACATTTGCTTTTATAAGAATGCCCTTTCGATTTTGTAATGCACCTGCAACATTTCAAAGATGCATGATGTCTATCTTTAGTAATCTGATTGATAATGGAGTATAAGTATTCATGGATGAATTTTCTGTATTCAAAACTTCATTTGACTGATGTTTGTATAATTTGGAAAATGTTTTAGAGCTTTGCGAGAGAACACATTTAGTTCTGAATTGGGAAAAATGTTAGTTTATGGTTGCAGGAGGAATTGAGCTTGGGCATAAAATTTATGAACTTGGTATGGAGGTACACCCTGCAAAAATTTAGATTATTGAGAATTTACCACCTCCTAATATTGTGAGAGGGGGAAATAGTTTCTTAGGACATGCTGGTTTTTATGAGTGTTATATTAAAGATTTTTCAAAAATTACTAAACCTTTGTGCCAACTTTTATAAAAAGATAAGAAATTTGATTTTAATGAAGAATGTTTGAATGGCTTTGAACTATTAAAGGAAAAACTAAACACTGCCACTGTAATTATTTCACCTGATTGGTAGAAACCATTTGAACTTATGTGTGATGCTAGTGATTATGCAATTGGAGTTGTTTTAGGGTTGTTTAAGGTTATTTGCTATGCTAGTAAAACTCTTAATGAAGCTCAAATTAATTATACCACTACTGAAAGAGAATTACTAGCTATAGTTTATGACTTTGAAAAGTTCAGACCGTATCTGATTGGAACTAAATTCATAGTACATACTGACCATTCAACTTTCAAATATTTGATGCAAAAGAATGAAGCCAAACTAAGTTTGATCAGATGAATACTTCTAATGCAAGAATTTGACTTCGTGATAGTTGATATGAAAGGAACTGATAACCAAATTGCTGACCATTTGTTTAGACTGGAGTATTATAAATTATTTGAATTTGAGAAATAAGTTACAGAAACTTTCCCTGATGAGAAACTTTATACAATTTATGGAAAATAATATGCCTTGGAATGCTAATATTGTGAATTATATTGTATGTGATATTGTGCAACCTGATTTAACAAGGTAACAACAAAAGAAATTTAGATATGATGCTAAATTTTATTTTTGGGATGAGCTCTACCTTTATAACAGTGTAAGGATATTATTATTAGAAGATGCATGCCATATGAAGAAACTAAACCAATTATTCATAGATGCCATGATTCTGGATTTTGAGGACATTTTGGTGTTGATAGAACTGCTTATAAGATTTTGCAATCTGGATTTTATTGGTCTACTCTTTTTAGGGATGCATACAGATATATAAAATATGTGATCAGTGCCAGAGATTAGGTGATATTTCTAGAAGAAATGAAATGCCTCTAAATTATACTTTAGAAGTTTACATCTTTGATGTATGAGGATTAGATTTTATTGGACCACTTACTCCTTCATTTTACTATATATATTAGTTGTTGTTGTATATGTCTCAAAAGTGATCGAAGTAATTGCTTTACCCAGATGTGGTGCTTGGAGTGTTTCAAAATTTCTAAAGAAAATTATCTTTACAAGATATGAAATGCCGAGAGTGATCAAGACTGATGGTGGATCTCATTTTAGGAATAATCAAATTCAGAGATCGGTTAGAAAATATAATATTATTCATAGAGTCTCTACTGTCTATCATCCTCAGACTAGTGATTTAGCTGAGGTGTTTAATCGTGAAATTAAAAAAATTTTGTAGAAAACTGTGGGTCTTCATAAATTAGATTGGTCTATGAGATTAGATACTACATTATGGGCTTACAGGACTGCTTTAAAGACCCCTATCAGAATGTCTCCTTTTAGACTAGTATTTGGAAAGACTTGTCACTTACTTGTTGAATTGGAGCACAAAGCATATTGGGCGATTAAAGAGCTGAATTTTAATTTGAAGAATGCAGGTGAGAAGAGATTTGTTCAATTAAATGAATTGGAAGAAATTAGAAATAAATCTTATCATAATGACAGAATTTATAAAGAGAAAATGATATTATGGCATGATCAGAAGATATTAAGAAGGAAATTTAAACCTGGACAGAAAGTTTTGCTATATAATACAGGATTGAAATTATTTCCTACAAAACTTAAGTCTAGGTGGTTAGGACCTCTTATTGTTATAAAAGTTTATTCTTTTGGAGCTGTTGATATTGAGGATCCTAAAACCTAGAAAGATATTTAAACTTAATGGGCACATATTAAAACCATATTTCGAAGGGTTTCGACTAGATTTTATATAGGTTCTAATGTTAAATCATCCTGATTAACTGAATGTTTTGTCGGGTTGATGATATTAAACCAAGAGCTTTATGGGAGGCAAACCATATTTATCCTTGTTATGTTTTCTTGCTTGTTTTTAGTTTTTTTGCTTGTAGTTAGTCATGTTAGAGTCATAATCTCTCTTACATATCATGAAAGAATTGAAAATATTGGATCATATTGAAAAATTGGAATATTTCAAACCAAAATGAAGTTCAGTGTAAATTTGAACACTAGCGCCGCCGGCGTCAGAATGGGCGCCGCCAGCGCCCTATTCCAGAGAGGATGCACTGAATTTAAGATTTTGGCATCGCCAGCGCTCGAAGTCTTGTGACGGTTTTTAGAGTTTCGAAATGCGGCTTTTGCCAGTTTTAGGTAGGATATTCTTCCTTATAACTCCATAAACACCATTTTTAACTCCCAAACTCCATAAGTAAATGAAAACATTCATTTCCAATTTGCATCCAATGGATTTCAACTCCATAGAAACCTCAAGGTTTAGAGTTTTCAACAAGGAAAGTTCGTCAGTTTTGAGGCGTAGTTATTATTTAACAAGGTAATGATGAAGAGGAAGATTATCAAGGAAAGAGGTTTTATAAATCGAGGTTTGGATAATCCTACTACAGGAGTTAAAGAGATAATTGTGTAGAGGCATTGGGAAGTGTTATGCTACAATATAGCAACCGTAGTTGTTCCTATTATGAAAGAATTCTATGTAAATCTTAAATGTGACTACTTATGGTTCATCTTGAAACGAATAGGAGACTGGAAGTCTTAGACTTGACTACTGAATGTTCTTATACCTGTAGTTTTAACTTGAGCTACTGGACTTCTTTCTAAGAATCTTGTCATATTATTCATTTAAATAAAAAATCCTAGTATTATATATGTGAAAATTTCACTACTTTGAGTTATATTTTTATTTATTAAAAAGATTACTTGAGGACAAGTAATAGTTAAGTTCGGGGGATTTTGATCCACCAAAAATATATTACGTTTTTTCTATACAATTTTACTCAATTTTGGTTATATTGCACTTTAAAGGAATGTATTTTTCATGTTTTGCTGTAGGTATGATGATTTTAGGTAATTGGAGCAAAAATAAGTGAAAAGGAATGAATTTGGAGCAAAAAGCAGAAAATGTAGAACATTAACTTCTGGCACCGCCGGCGCCCAAATACAGAGAATTTGGAAATTAATTGGCGACCAAGTGTCGCCGTGCCTAATGTCGGTTTAAGTCAAATTCAATATATTTGGACGACTTTTGAAGGTTTGCTTGAGGAAACTCTTGAGAAATTCATTTCTAATTTATGTTAGACTATTTTGGAGGCCAAGAGAGAGAGAGAGAGAGAGAAGAGAGGGAGAGAAGTCTTTTGAAGTGAAGAGAGTGTGTTAGGGTTTGTAGAGGGTTTATAAAATTTTTGTAATGTGAGAGATTCTTCTCTCAGAAGTGTAGGAGGAGAAAAGTGAGAGATTGCTTCTTACTTACCATTCTAAAGAGAGCATTGAGTGTTTGAGAGAAAAGAGAAAAGGATTCAAAGGATCTACAAGAGATTTTTGTGGGGAAGAGAAACAGATAAGTTGTATTTACTTTTGTGGATTGTATGACTTTGCTTTTATATATAAAATCCTTGTTTTGTTGTATCTTCCTCATGAATTCTGAGTAGATTTCTTTGTATTTCTTCTTGCAATGAGATATCGTGAAGTGATGATGTAGATTTGATGTGCCATAAAAATGTTAAAGAAATTGTGATAGTTTTTCATTTCGAACTTTATTTACTTTTCAATACTAAAGAAGTGAATGAAAATTTCAAAAATAAAGAAGTGAATGAAAATTTATTTAAAGAAACTCATCATATTCATGATAATTGTGAAATTTTACACATAACTAAAAATGATATACTTTTACCCTCAATTGAAAAAGCCCCTGAAGTAGAATTAAAAATGTTATTTGCACATTTAAAGTATGCATTTCTTGAAAATTCATTAACTTTACCTGTGATTATATCTTCAGAACTAAGAAAATATCATGAAGAAAAATTAATAGGAGTTCGGAAGAATTATAAGAAAGCTTTTGGTTGGACTATTGCAGATATAAGAGGAATAAGCCCTTCAATCTATATGGATAGGATTTTAATGGAAGAAAATTGTAAACCTACTATTGAAACTCAAAGAAGATTGAACCCAATTATGAAAGAGGTTGTTAAAAAAGAGATTTTAAAATGGTTAGATGTTGGAATTATTTATCCTATTTCGGATAGTCAATGGGTAACCTATTCATTGTGTTCCGAAGAAAGGAGGAGTAACTGTCACTGTTAATGATAAAAATTAATTAATCCCTACAAGACAAGTTACTGGATGACAAATTTTCATTGACTATTGAAAATTAAACAACGCCACTAGAAAGGATCATTTTCCTTTAGCTTTCTTGGATTAGATGCTGGATAAATTAGCTGGACATTCATATTTTTATTTTTTAGATGGATATTCTAGTTATCATCAATTACCCGTTGCTCCTGAGGACCAAGAGAATACAACATTTACAAGTCCTTATAGAACATTTACTTATTGAAGAATGCCTTTCGGTTTATGTAATGCACCTGAAACTTTTCAGAGATGTATGATGTCAATATTCTGTGATTTAATTGATAATGGAATTGAAGTATTTATGGACGATTTTTCAGTATTTGGAACTTCTTTTGAGTCTTGCTTGGAAAATATAACAGAAGTTTTGAAAAGATGTGAATAAAAAAATTTGGTTCTAAAATGGGAAAATTGTCATTTTATGGTCACAGAAGGAATTGTACGTGGATATACAATTTGACAAAAAGGGATGGAAGTTGATCAGGTAAAAGTAAATATTATTGCTGAACTTCAACCACCTACTACTGTTACTGATGTGAGAAGTTTTTTTGGGTCATGCTGGATTTTACAGAAGATATATATTGAATTTTTCTAGGATTGCTAAACCTCTTTATCATTTATTAGAAAAAGAAGCTATGTTTGAATTTAATGAAGATTGTCTGAATGCTTTCAATATTTTAAAAGAAAAATTAATCACTACACCTGTCATTGTTGCACCTGATTGAAATAAACCCTTTGAATTAATGTGTGATACCAGTGATTATGCAATTGGAGCTGTATTGGGACAAAAATATGAGAAATTTTTAAAGTTATATATTATGCTAGCAAAACTTTTAATGAAACTCAAATAAATTACACTACAACTGAGAAAGAGCTCTTACCAATAGTATATGCCTTCGATAAATTTAAACCTTATCTTCTTGGAACCAAATGTTTCGTACATACTGATCATTCCACTATTATGAATTTAATGTCTAAAAAGGATGCTAAACCTAGATTGATAAGATGGGTTTTACTTTTACAAAAATTTAATTTTTAAATAGTGGACAGAAAAGGAGCTGACAACCAAATTGCTGATCATTTATCAAGAATTTAAAATAATAATGAGAAGATTACTGAATAAAAAAACCTAAATGAGAAATTCCCTGATGAACAATTATATGTTATTTAAGGATATTTAACTATTTGGTTAGCAATATTTTACCATATGGATTGAATAGCAAATATATTAAGAAAGTCAAGAATGATTCTAAATCATATATCTGGGAACTTCCTCATTTATTTAAAATAGGTAGAGATTCTGTGATTCGAAGATGTGTACCTTATGAGGAAACATTTACAATTATTCAAAAATGTCATGATTCTGAATTTGGAGGACACTTTAGAGTGGATAAAACTTCGTTTAAAATTCTAAATTCTGGATTTTATTGGCCTACATTATTCAAAGATATTGGATGTTATGTGAAAAATTGTGATCGATGTCAAAGAATGGGGAATATATTCAGAAAAGATGAAATGCCTCTAAGCTATATATTAGAAATTGAAATTTTTGATGTATGGGGTTTAGACTTTATGGGACCTTTTATGCCATCATCTGGAAAGATTTATATTTTATTGGCAGTTGATTATGTTTCAAAGTGAATTGAAGTTGTAGCTTTACCTAACTGTGTTCCAAAAGTGTTTCGAAATTTTTAAAGAAGATGATTTTTACAAGATTTGGAATGCCAAGGGTAATTATCACGAATGGGAGAAGTCATTTCAGGAATATAAGAATTCAATAATTATTGGAAAAATTCAGAATTAAACATAGATTTGCAACTGCTTATCACCCACAAACAAGTGGAATGGCTGATATATCAAACAAAGAAATTAAAAGAATATTAGAAAAGACTGTTAATCCTAAAATAACTGACTGGGTTGATAGACTTGATTTTGCATTATGGGCTTATAGAACAACTTATAAGACACCTATCAGAATGTCACCTTATCGGTTAGTTTATGGTAAACATATTCACTTACCTGTTGAATTGGAACATAAAGCTTACTGGGCGATAAAGGAGTTTAATTATGATTTGAATGCTGCAGGAGAGAAAAGATTGTTACAACTGAATGAAATGGAAGAAATAAGAAATGAGTACTATGAAAATTCAAAAATTTATAAGGAAAGAATGAATAAATTGCATGATGAAAAGATTTCAAGAAAAATATTTGAGCCTGGAAAAGAAGTAATATTATTTAATACTTGTTTAAGACATTTTTCTGAAAAATTAAGATCTAAATGGATGATACCATTTATTATTGAGAAAGTATACCCTTATGGAGCTGTGGATATTAAAGATCCCAAGACTGGAAAAATATTTAAAGTTAACGGATTAAGACTGAAGCCTTATATGGGAGAAATGAAACCAAATTACAAGGAGGCTTACGAACTGAGTCTACCCGATTAATATAATTGATTAGGTCGGGCTGATGACGTTAAACCAAACGCTTTGTGGGAGCCAACCCATATATTATCATTGTGATTGTGTTTGATTTGAATTTATCATAATCATTGTTTGTGTGTTGATCATACCCCTTTAATAGAACTATTTTAAGACCGAAACTTTGTTAATTTGACGATGGGTGAAACGGAGTCGAACGTGGTTCCGGCGCCTAGGCACCAAACTTGGCGCCTAAGCGCCCGCATAACCAATATGTATCGATTGTCCGGCGCCTAGGCACCAGATTCCGCCGCCTTAGCGCCCCTGTTACTGTTCGTGCAAAAACAAAAAATCTTCTGTTTTTGACACGAAAACTCCTTATATATTGACCTATCTTCGTCCCCAATCCACACGCAAACCTATTTTCAACCAGAACCATTCATTTTGGAGGAGAAAAGAGAGTTTGGAAGCAATGGAGAGAGGAGATCAAGGCAATGCAATAAGAGATAAGTCATCTAAAGATCCTCAACTTTATTTCAATGCATTTATTGCTGTATGTTTCGAGAAATTTTTTATTCGTCTATATAAGATTGAGGCAGAACTGCTAAGCATTGGGAATCATCTGCATAAGATGTATCATCAAATTGAGCATTTGGAATGTAAGATGAAACTTCAATTAGATCACATGGCGGCCTATTAAGATGCTCAAGTAGCGATGTATGCGAAGAACAAATAGATTGATGAGAAGACAGCTTCGGAATTTCCAATGGCGTTGGTTTTCTATCCATGTGGGCCTAGTAAACTTCATTGCGAGAGGGATGGAAATTATAAATTTGATGATGAATAGATCTTCTGTGTGTTTTAGGTGTGATTGAGTCATGTTCTATTGTGTCGAATATCTAGTTTGTGTGTTTGCTTTATTTGTTCAAAGTGTGTTGTTGGATTGAGAATTTGCTTTAAAATTGTGCTGTTTGTGTTATTTATAGAACGATGAACCTTGTTATAGTCTTTTTATGGAATTTATTGAGCTTGGAATGAAAAATATGAAATTGAATTGAAGAGTTTGATTATATCTTGAGTTTGAAATGTGGATCAAATTTATCATTTTAATTGATTGTGGAAATGTTTTGAAGTTAGAAATTAGAGTAATACTCTTACATGGTAATTAGAAGTTGAATTTGATAAGTTTTGTTGGAAAAGATAATTTTTAAATGGATTTTTGGAAAGCCGAGTCTGGCGTTTATGCGCCAGATCTCGGCACCTAAGTGTCGGTTCTGCCTGAACCCGAGGATCGAAAATTTAACCTCATCGAGGCCATTTTTAGTGCTCGAGCTTCTTCTTCCTCCCTTTTTCATAAAAAATATACGAAGAGGCCAATTTTTTGAGTTTTTAAGCTTGGAATCACTCGATTTATTCATCTCAAGGTTAGATCTACCTTGTAAACCATTTATTTTCAAATTTCACCATGGATTTTGCTCGATTTGATGAGAACCAAAATTTTGAGAAAAATTTGATTTTTAGTGTTTAATCCATGGATTTTTAAGCTCTTTCATGTTTGAAAAGCTTAAATAAGCCTATTCCTTTGATCCTTTAAATTATTTTGCATTTTCTTTCTCTTACGTTTAGATGGCTCCAAAATCTAAGCGAGGGAAGGAAAGAGAAAATTTCAATCGTAGCAAGTTTGCCACTACTGCAGCACATTTTCGTTTCAACGATTTTGCTACGACAAGAAAGTTTATCTCGGAGAGGAGTTTTTAAAATCTTAGTGGAAGGATTAAAGATACGATCGTTGCACTGAGCTAGCAACAATTCTGTTATTTCACTGCTGCTGCTGTTATCCTTATCGTTAGGGAGTTTTATGCAAATTTCTTGGATGCCAAAGATTTCGAGATATTCGAGAGAGGAGTTGGAGTAGGATTTACTCCAGAGAGAATCAACATTTTCTACAGCCTGCCACTGAATATGGAGTGCTATTACTTTGGATTATCTCCATCTGAGGGAGATTTAGAGATGATTATTGCTTACTTGACAGATGGTACTGGAGCTTGGAAGATCCTGAATGAAAAATGGGTAAATTTTTCATCTTCTAATTTAAATGGTGTTTCTAACGCATGACATTACTTTATTTCTGCTCGCCTCCTTCCATCCAACCATTTGAGTGAGATTACCAAGGAAAGAGCTATCCTAAACTACTGCATACAAGAGAGGAAGCCGATTGATGTTAGGAGTATTATTTATGATTCTGTTGAGGCAACTGCTCCTTCTAGCACTTCTGTAGGACTAAGATTCCCATCTTTGATTTATTCTCTATGCGAGAATGCTGGAGTTGTTGCTGAGCTTTTAGAGGAAAAGCTCAAGTCTACAAAGCCCATTGGACAAGAAAGTGCCAGAATTTGTGATCGACTCCGAGGTCAGAGTTCTACCGCACCATCTAGTTCTTTACCTACTTATGGTAGAACTTCTACTTCTGGACCTTCTACTTTTGCTGCTGAGCCACCATCTAGTCTTTGGGAGAATATGCATGAGAAGTTTATTTAGCAGCAGAATATGTTACTTTTGACTCAGTGTAGAGTCGATACTATAGATTTTAAATTGGATCATCTTTCTGAGTACACCTAAAGGAAGAGTGATTATGATGCTGAGTATTCTGAGTCTCTTGTTAGATTCCTGAAGGGTGACCATTCTGTTCAGTTCCCAACCTGCCCTAGATTCTCACCATTTGATATTCAAAACAAGAATGTAGACTTTTCCTTTGATGACGACGAGGATGAGGAGACTGCTAGTGATGATTAGATTTTTAGGATTGTGTATTTTTTTTGTTTATGTTATGTTTTGTGTTAGTTTTGCATTTGTGTGATGATTTGTTTGTTTTTATGTTTGATGCACTGTTCTGAGACACTTATTGATGTACAATGATTGTTAGATTGCTAAAGTTTATTTCTGTTATGAAATGTTTTATTTCTGTGTTAGTATAGTGATCAGAATACCTGTTTAGTTTAGTTATTTTTGTTTAAAACTATAAAAAATACAAATTATATGATTTTTGTAGAAATTGATCCTGCTTACTAAATTTTTTTTATTTGTTATATATGCTTAGACCTTTCTTTTATATTCATAAAAAGCATGTGTAGAAATAAAATTTTCCTTTTTGATTATTTTTCATATACCTAGAAAAATTCCTAGTAAAAATATATGTTATTCTTTCTCTCATACTCTAGAAATTTTCATAATTCAAATTTATACCAAAACATAAGTTTTGGGGAGGAAAAATTCTTTGAAATTTAAATATTATTTGTTTTTAATGTACTAATATTTTCTTTAAAAAATATATTAACATAACATAAGGAATGAAATTTTTTTTTAAGATTACTTAAATTTTTGAATTTATAAATAATTTAGTAAACTTAACAAAAATTTCAATAATTTTGATTGGTTTTAAGAATAAAATTATTTAACTTAAAGAATAATAAGATTAATTTTTTTTTTATTTATAGTAAAGAGAATTGTGTTTTTAAAATAATAAGGAATCAAGATTTTTACTTAAAAAAGAGAAGATTGAAATAATTTTTGAAAATTACTTATTAAAAATGTCATACTTATTAAGTAAAAATGTATAAGTTTTTAAATATAAGTCAAGGATAGTGAAATTCAAAATCATTAACAGGCTGACCAGATATAGTAATCCTCACAAACTAAAAAAAATGGAGGATTGAAAAGTATTCTTAAAAAATAAGAGAAAAGAAATAAAAAGCAAAAAAAAAAAAAGAAAGAAAGAAGAAATGTGAGGAGAAGCTTGAGGAGAGCCTAATAAAAAATTGGCTTCACTTGAATTATCTTATAGGAAGAAAACAAATTACATTTTTAACTTAATTTTTATGTACAAATATTTTAACTAGAAAAATTTTCATGAAAGTCTTTTTCTTGTAAATTATTTATGTGACCTTAATATGATAAATTACAATTATTCTTAAAATAAATGAAAAATTGAAAGTCTTATAATTTGGTAGTTAAATATTCTTTAAATTCTTAAAATTAAACTTAATTAGTAAAATTTAGTTGATTTTTTGATAAAGCATTTATAACACCAAAAATTACAATGAATCTTAAATATTTAAACTTCATTCCATATGTTATACATTTTATTTAATAAAAAGGGTTACTTGAGGATAAGTAACCTTTAAATTTAGGGGAATTTGATCCACTTTAAAAGTACCTATTTTTATGCCTTATTTATGATTCATTTTTTAAGGATATTATGCTTTAATGAAAGGTATTTTTATGTTTTTGGATGTAGGTATTAAAAAAAGAGTTCAAGAAGGAGGAAAGAGCAAAAAGGAGCAAAAATAGTGTTAAAAAGAAAAGTTGCCAAAATTATAGGTCTGGCGCCTAGGCGCCAGAAACCGGCTCTTAAGAGCCAGTTCGATACTGAAGCAAATAAATTTTTGATAACTTTGAACAGTTATTTTTAAGGTGTTAAGCGGTTATCAGAGCTTCTAGAAGAATGGAAGTTACTCCTAATACATAGGACATGTGATACAATGCATCTAGACACAAGAAAATAGTTTTAATAACGAAGAGGTGCCTTAATCAAACCCTGGCCATTTTCAGAGCTCTATAAATAGAAGACATTTTTTACAAAAAAAGTGCCCTCTTTCTCCATCCATCTAGTCTGCCCTCTCTCTCCATCCATCTAGTCCGCCCTCTCTTTCCATCCATCTAGTCCCCCTTAGGTCTCCAACATCCGGAGATAGATTTAGAGAGCCACTATATTTTCATCTTGAGTATTTAGTGAGTTTATCTACTCAATTCCTTGAGTAGTAAGTGTGAGTTTATAAGTATTGTTGCTGTTGAAGTCTTGTACCTTGCATTGGAGTCAGTAGGAGTCAAAGGATCACTTGAAGGAACATTCCAGATAAGTATTTGTAACTTGGTTCAAAATTTTATAAATATGTTTTTTTGTCTGAATTCAATGTGTTCTGATTAGTTACTTTTCTTTCTCCTTTCAAATAAGAAAAGATAAAAAGATAATTTGATTTTGTTGGAGAACTTAACTTAAAATATTTAAAATTATTACAATGATTTTAATACCTGATCTTAATTTACTTTTTAATCTGGCCATTTGAATTGTTAAAACCTGTTGAAGAATTCTAAGACCTATCCGGAGATGAGTTCTTAACTAGTAGATATCACATGAATCCTTGGGTAATTACAGGCCTTGAGCGGGTTATTAAAGATGAAGGGTAAATAAATAGGGAGATATTGTTTATTTGGCATAGAAATGATTAGTTTTTAGAGTGACAGACTAAATTCTAATAATTTAGTTTATATAAAGGGAACAGGTCACTAATATGGTCGACCATAACCACCCTTGGACATTTAGAAGTGTGAGCCTAGATTAACCCTTTCTACTAATAATACGTCTTGAACCGATCTATAAATTAGCCAATGTTCTTTATACTTTTGAGCATATGTAAAGAATAAGAATGATTTTATTTGGCGCAATACCATAATCTAAGTTCTCCATGAATGATAATTATTCAGAAAAATTTTGGATTACTTGAAAGGGAGAAAGTTGTTTTATTTATACTTGCATTAACATTTACTTTATTGTTGCTTACTTACATTTAGTAGAAATTTAATTAAACTTAAAATCTGAGTTTGAAAAGAAATAAAAATTATAATTACTTTTAATTTGAAAATCTAATAAATTTCTTCAATTCATTTTCTATTAATCTTCCCTGTGTGATCGATAACCAGGACTTCGATAGAGCCTTGTATTACTTGAAACGATACGTATACTTGCGTTTGAAATGAAGACTTTACAAAATTATTTTAAATATTTAAATATAAATTCATAGATTATTGCTTATACAAATTCTCGTAAAAGTCCCGACATGGGTAGAATCACTGTAATATCCAAAATAGTACTTGAACTTGTGGATTGAGTATTGGAATTGAACATATTTGTTATATTTTGAAAAGTTCCTACCTTCCTCGTGGGATCAATAACCAGGACTCCACTAGAGCTCTATATTACTTGATCGATACGTATACTGGTGACTTCGTAATTATTAAATTAATCTCTTTGTGAGACTAAACTGAAACTATCTTTTGAATATTAACTTTTGGGGCAGGCATCAAGCCTGACCACAAAACTAGAAGTAAAATTATTCACAATAGTCATAAAAATGAATTCATACAAAGTTATCGGTTCAAGGGATTTCCTCTTTTTATTCGAGACAACTATTCTAGTGGAAGGTAAAGGATCATGAGAACTTGAAGATACAAAAGGAACAGTAGTAACAATGTCTAAAAGATCTCTAACCTTTTTTCAGTTCCCTATTTTTCTTTTTCTTTTCTTTCTTAGAAGATTTTGTAATTTGTAAGTCCTTAAGGATTCCTTAAGAAGATTTACCTTAAGCAGTGTCACCTTTATCTTTGTCGTCAAGTTTAGGAATCAGTTTATCAACCGAAATCATATTGACTGAACCTTTTTCGGGTTCTTTAAGATATTCATTTGGGATTACTATATTCCCTTTTTTAAAGTTGCGCTCTAACCAATCTTTG
This sequence comes from Papilionanthe hookeriana x Papilionanthe teres, assembly GCA_022702705.1. Classification (NCBI taxonomy): domain Eukaryota; kingdom Viridiplantae; phylum Streptophyta; class Magnoliopsida; order Asparagales; family Orchidaceae; genus Papilionanthe; species Papilionanthe hookeriana x Papilionanthe teres. Next base: position 1,012,888 of record CM040428.1, read on the forward strand.
AAGATAAAAGATTCTTCACTTTTATGTCTAAGTATCCTAAGATAACGATAATAATTGGAATTATCCTTCATGTAAACCTCTCCTGGCCTTTTAGCCTCAGATAGTTTGAATTCTGGTATCTTCAACGGGCTACGACATATTTTGCCAACTTTCCTCTGTCTTGAATGGGTATTCCTTAATCATTCTCTCAATCATCATTCTCTTATCTATCGGTACTGTAATTGGTTGTTGAAGTTGTAATTGAGAAGATTTCTGTTGTGGAGGTTGGTTCTATCACTGTATCTTTTATTCTAGTTGAACTTGCATCACTTATTTACCCTTTTCTGCAACGTTTCCTAGTTCCTTCTCAAATGTTTTGACAGACTTTTTCTTCTCTATAATTTCTGCTACACTCATCTGCTTAGCTTCTTCCTGAAGATTGGCAGCTTTACAGCATGTAGTTCCTGGAGTTGTTGTTCAGATTTCATCCTGAGATTTCACCAGCATAAAATGTAATCCACCAAACATTCTCCTAGTTTTTTTTTCTACCACCGTATCACCAATTGTTGAATGGTGTGCTCTAACAAACCGTTGAATGAAGTGGCATTCAAGCTCTAAAAAATTTTTAACGGCCCTATTAGGAAGTTTTGTATACCAGTCAAAGGCAACTCTTATGAGACTTTTAACAAATAGACGAAATAGAAGAGCATCACTCCTTCCTGCGTTGCAGCAACTTGCTCTGAAGTGTGCATGATGCTGATGAAGATTACCAGTTCCATCAAACATTTTGAAGAGAGGAGGGACAAAAACATTGGGGTATTAGACATAATCAAATTCCTCTGGATAAGGTCTACCCTTTGGAATTAATGATCTAGCCATTACCTGAGCCATCGTTTCTTTTATATTTTCCTCTCCCAATTGTTTGATTTCTTTTTCTGGAATTCCACTTTGAAAGGAATCCTTTTCCATTTAAGTGCTTTCTTCAATTTCTATTGGCTCTCTTTCATCCTCTAGAATGTGTATTGCCTATGGCCTAATAATGTTAAAGGCAGGCAATGAATTCATTGGTGTGTTTTGTAAAGGTGTCGCCAATTCTTCCATTTTTGTTTGAGACGATTAATTTTTTTTATCACGTTGTCGAATAACTGCTCGTATTTCTTCAGTCGTATCTTCTTCATTTAATTCTCATGCTAAGGGGATAGATCACATTTCCACCATGTTTATTTTAGCAACCTCCTTATTTGAAATATTTTAAAAACTTTCTTTCTCCATATTAAGAATTGTATAATATCTTTTTTCAACTTTTTCAATCTTTCCACGAATGACTTTATAGGATGTTCTTCATAAGTTCTTTCCCGAGTCCTGTCTGCAAGGTACTCACAATCTCCAAGATTCCTCTTGATGATTCTCATTTCCATACATTATTTTTTAATATAGGACGAGATCCTCGGAAATATATCATTGTGTTGTGATCAGGAACGATCTCCGCTTTGTAACATTTGGACCAGAGCCGTCATTTTAGCAGATGTGTCTTATGATTCTGATATTGATTTGTTATTTTTTGTTCTATCTTATGTGACATTTTTCACTCTTGGCCCTAGAAGAAATTTCACTGGTACCCAAGTACACTGACTATCTAATGGGAATTGCTGATCCATTTCTTGATAGTTAAGATATTCAATTGCAAGAATTTTTCTTTTCATTGTCGTAGAGACTGTACATAACATTTTATCTAACTGTCGTATAATTGAACATTTATCTTTCCATGCTAATCTTTTAAAAACTGAATATATGGTGTGAAATGATGGAGAATTTCTGGTTTGGAAATATTATCCTTATATTCAGTAGGAATTAGAAAATATTGATTTTCTTTTGAAAAAGAAGGGTTGCAGAAAACACTTTGTTCAAATTTATATGTCTCAAAATTTTCATTTGCTTTCCTTTTCTTATTTATTTTAAGAGAATGAGTTTTATTTTTGTGTTGGGAATACGTTTTAGATTATTTATGGAACAATTTCCAACTTCATATATGGATGGTGGTAGAATATCTCATTCTTGTTCAATACGAATTTTCTTTCCTTTCTGTCAATTTATTCTTCCATTTACTTAAAAGTGTAATGTTCTACAGAGAATGTCTTGAGGTAAGTCTGCTGTAAAGTGAAGAAAATCTTCATAAGGTTCTTGATTAAATTCTTCAAATTATTGTATATCAGTTTGAAATAGATTATTTAGTGCATGTTCAGTTTCATCAAATAATCCAAACTCATTCTGATAAAAGTACACGTCTTCATCAATTTGTGTATTGAGATCTTGAATGAAAGAAAAGAATGAATTTGGGGATTCTATTACAACTTTTTTGAAAATTTAAGGAGAATAAAAAGTCACAGACTTATTTATAAACTTGGAATTTATCATTTTATTTTATCGTATTTTGTCGTTATAAAATGACAAGAATAACTCTTCAAGAAGTTAGATTTCAAAAAATGTGGTGGCCTATCTATTAAAGGACGAAACATATTTTGAAAACAAGTGATTTAACAAGAGATGTGAAGAAAGATTCTCCCCAGTGGACTCGCCAATAAAATCTCTTGGTGGCATCCGGAGTTAAGGGATATCGGCTCGTCGCTGGCCCGTTGCCACCGAAATTCTCCTGTGTTGATCTGATGTCTGAAATGTCAATGTCATTGTTTAGAGGTGTCACCACTCTGTTTATCTATCATTTCTCCCTAGTTTTCAAGAGATTTTATTTCTTTGAATCATGTAAAGGATCCTCGGATGTTAAGAAATTTGAAGAGAAAAATGATAATGTAGAAAACAGTAGAATAAGAAATGTCAATGATAATCCTCACAAAAAGGGATTCTAGAATGCCTTATTCTAGAAATTTTTATATAAGGAGGATCACATGTAAAATTTTAATAACCAGACATTCTTAGGTGTGATACCAATCTTAAGTTCTTAAATCTCCTATAGGATCAAGTTCTTATAGTTAATTACATCTTAGACAGTTATGATTACCTAAGAAAACTTCTGATTAATGTTAACACTTGTTTTCTAAGAAATTTGAAGAACAAGGAATATACTGTCAATGTTTAATCCTAGGGGTAATATGTTTCTAAATGTTACGTACTACCCTAAATGTTTGATTTTGTCAATATCATTTGTTATGTCAATTTTGTTTTGTTGTTTCTCATTTTGTTTTCGTTTTATTTTTTAGTTTGTCATTTGTTTGGTGGCTATTCTAAGAGATTAGGTTTTGTGAATATCCTGAAAGTTCAGGTATTGTTTTGTTGTTTTTCTTGATTATGTCATTTTAGTATTGCTTTTTAATGTTATTTATATCAATTTTATTTTATTTGTTTTTTTTCCCGTCTTCAGAATGTCACTCTGCAAAATAGAGTCGCACTCCCTAATAACTTGCAAAGTAAATCTAAACGGAATTTGTCTTCAACCTACAAGAAAAAAAATATCAGAGTAACTATTATGAAAAAAATAATGTCAATTTTAGTTCTTAAGTTGTTGATTTAGTTGATTAAGTTTTAACTTTTCTTCAACCTGGTTAGGATGTCCAATGCTCCGTCATCCCAGGGTCATATAATGCCTTAATCTACTTAGTCTGAAAGGTGTTTAAAGTAGGGCCGAAAGACTCCTGTCAACAACCAGGATTGCATTGTCTAATAAATCTCCATAGATCAAGATTACTAAGGTTCAAGTTGTATTTGGTGAACTTCGTTCATTAAGGCTTCATTTAAATTTTACTATCTTTTTAGATTTAAGGTTGGAAAATTTTAGGTTGTTTACAATTTATTAAACAATTAAAATTTTCCATCTGTCATTTTGATTTATTTTAATAGGTTGGTTTTATTTTTTGTTTATTTAAGTGTAATGTAATTTAAACTTAAAGAAAGGAGTCAATTTTATTCAGATCCATTGTGTGTAAGACCTTGGGAATTTTAGATTCAGTATCATTTGAATCTAATGATTTTTAATATGAATTAGAATTAGGAATTTTAGATTCAATGTTTATTTAATCTAATGATTTTGAATTAAGACTAATTAGACTTGGGAATTTAGATTTAGTGTCATTTTAATCTAATCTTTTTTAGTATAATGTAATATGAATTAGATTTAGGAACTTAGATTCAATGTCTTTTGAATCTAATATTTTGAATTAAGTTTATTATAAATTAGACTTAGGAATTTAGATTTAGTGTCTTTTGAGTCTAATCTTTTTTAGTTAAATATAATATGAATTAGATTTAGAAATTTAGATTCAAATATCTATTGAATCTAAATGTTTTAACTAAGTCTAAATGTAAGTTAGATTTAATGTTTAAGTCCTAATTTTTTGTTGGAGCTAAAGAAATTTGGTTAAGTCTAGTATAGGTTAGACTTAGAATTTTAAGTTCTGATGTCAGTTGAACCTTAAGATTTGGTTGGGTTTAATTCAATTTCTATTGAAAGTTGAGTTTAAGTTCAATTTAGGTTGAACCTAAGGTTGATGTTTGACTTAAGTTTAGTTTTGGGATGATTTATGGTTTAGGTTCAATGTGGATCAAATCCTATGTTAATGGTTTTAACTTAAGTTTAACTTTGGATTGATCTTATGTTAAAGGATTGGTTTAGGTTCAATGTGGTTTGAACCTAGGTTAAGTTTAGGTCAAGTTTAGGCAGGGTTAAATTTAAGTTTAACTTGAGTTATATTCAATGTTGATTGAACCTATGTTAAATTTGAGTTAGGTCCAATATAGGTTGAACTAGTTTAAGTTAGGTTCGATGTAGGTTAAACCTAAGTTCAGTTTAAGCTAGGTCCAATGTAAGTTGAACATAAGTTAAGTTTGGATTAGAATCCAGTTAGGTTGAACCTAATTTTGGTTTGAGTTATGTTCAAAGAAGATTAAACCTAAGTTTAGCTTAGATTCAATGTAGGTTGAATCTAAAAGATTTAAGTTCAAGTTAGGTTGGACATAATAATTGATTAAGGTTAGGTTCAATGTATGTTGAACCTAAATGGTTTAAGTTTGACTTAGGTTCAAGTTGGGTTAAACCTAAGTATAAGTTAAAGTTAGTTTCTATGTATGTTGAACCTAAATGGTTTATGTTTAAGTTAGGTTCAAGTTGGGTTGAACCTAAGTATAGGTTAAAGTTAGGTTCATTGGATGTTGAACCTAAATGGTTTTAAGTTTCACTTAGGTTCAAGTTGGGTTGAACCAAAGTATAAGTTAAAGTTAGTTAAACCTAATTTGGATAAGGTTTAACTGATTAATTAAAATTAATTGTGGTTAAGTCTAATTAGGTTTAGGTTAATTAAACCTAATTTGGGTAATGTTTAATTGATTAATTAGACTTAATTGTGGTTAAGTCTAATTAGGTTAAGGTTAATTAAACCTATTATGAGTAAGATTTAATTGATTAATTGGACTTAATTATTGTTAAGTCTAATTAGGTTAAGGTTAATTAAACCTAATTTGGGTAAGGTGTAATTGATTAATTTGGCTTAATTTTTATTAATTCTAATTAGGTTAAGGCTAATTAAACCTTATTCGGGTAAGGTCTACTTAATTAATTAATTAATTAATTAGACTTAGTTGTGGTTAAATTTTATTAGGTTAAGGATAACTAAACTTAATTTTGGTAAGGTTTAATTGATTAATTGGACTTAATTGTGGTTAAGTCTAATTAGGTTAAAGTTAATTAAACCTAATTTGGGTAAGGTTTAATTGATTAATTAGACTTAATTGTGATTAAGCACAATTAGGTTAAGCTTAATTAAACAAATTTTGGGTAAGGTTTAATTGATTAATTAGACTTAATTGTGGTTAAGTCTAATTAGGTTAAAGGTTAATTAAACCTAATTTAATTAATGTTTAAAAGGTTTAATTAGGCCTAATGATAGGTTAAACCTATTTAGGATTTATTAAGTTTAACCTAAAGTGATTAAGGCTTAACTTGACTTAATTAAGTCTAATTATTTTCTTAGACTTAATTATGGTTTATTAAGTTAAACCTAATGTGATTAAGGCTTAACTTGATTTATTTAAGTCTAACTAATGTCTTAGACCTAAATAGGGTTTATTATGTTAAACCTAATGTAATTAAAGCTTAACTTGATTTATTTAGGTCTAATTGATGTCTTAGCTTAATTAGTGTTTATTAAGATAAACCTAATGTGATTAAGGCTTAACTTGATTTAATTAGGTCTAATTGGTGTCGTAGACCTAATTAGAGTTTATTAAGTTAAACCTAATGTGATTAAGGCTTAACTTGATTTACCTAAGTATAATTAATGTCTTAGACCTAATTAGGGTTGATTAAGTTAAACCTAATGTGATTAAGGCTTAACTTGATTTAATTAAGTCTAAATTTTGTCTTTGACCTAATTAGGGTTTATTAAGTTAATCTTAATGTGATTAAGGCTTAACTTGATTTAATTAGGTCTAATTGGTGTCCTCGACCTAATTAGGGTTTATTAAGTAAACCTACTATGATTAAGGCTTAACATCATTTAATTAAGTCTAATTGATTTCTTAGATCTAATTAAGATTTATTAAGTTAAATCTAATGTAATTAAGGCTTAACGTGATTTAATTAGGTGTATCTGATGTTTTAGACCTAATTAGGGTTAATTAAATTATTCCTAATTTGATTAGAGCTTAATTTGATTTAATTAGGTCTAATTGGTGTCTTAAACTTAATTAGGGTTTTTTAAGTTAAACCTAATGTGATTATGGCTTAACCTGATTTAATTTGGTCTAATTAGTGTCTTATACCTAATTAAGGTTTAAGTTAAACCTAATATGTTCAAGGCTTAACTTGATTAAATTAGGTCTAGTTGGTGTCTTAGATATAATTAGGGTTTATTAAGTTAAACCTAATGTGAATAAGGCTTAACTTGATATAATTAGGTCTAATAGGTTTCTTAGACCTAATTAGGACTTACTAAGTTAAACCTAATGTGATTAAGGCTTAACTTGATTTAAATATGTCTAATTGGTGTCTTAGACCTAATTAGGGTTTATGATATTAAACCTAATTTAATTAAGGTTTAACGAGTTTAATTAGGTCTAATTGGAGTCTTAGACCTAATTAGGGTTTAGTTTGTCTATGGGAGTTAGAATCAAAATTGACTTAATGCAATGTGGAATGGTCTAAGCATGGAGAGGTTTTCCATTTTAGAGTATTTTTAGTGTTTGAAATATTAATTTATAATTAATATTTTTAACCCATAGGCAAAAATGTTATTTGAAATTATTAGAGGCTATAATTTGTCATTTTAGGGTTTAAATCTGTCACCTAAATTACTTAACCAATTTTGAATTTAATTTCTCCATTTTTTTATTTTTATAATTATTTTTAAAAATAATTACAAAGTTTCATGGAAAATGGATAAACTTGTCTCGGAGATTTTTCCAAACCTTGGAAAAATCGTAGAATGTTTCTAAGTATGAAAGGATTATTCCGTGATAATTTCATAATTCTTAGATTTATATTTAATTTTTAATAATTAAATTACTTCATAGAGTAATTAGTTAATTAAAAATTAAATATAATTCATTAAATCAAGATTTTGATTTTAAAATTTTCTCCTCATCACTCTGAATGTAAGGATATTTTTTATTTATTATTATTATTTTTCTATGCAAAGATATGAATTTTTAAATTTTAAAATGATTTTCTGGAATTATTTAATTCCTATTTATCCTCTTATCTAACTCAGCGCCAGCTCAAACCTTGGAAGTGTCGAAAACCTACGCGGCAGCTTTTGATTTGTGCCAATTCCATACAAGCACCGAGCTGGCCTGTTATTTTATATGTTTCATATGGATAAATCAGTCCTGCTCAATCAGAGCCGTCCATTTCCAATACAAGGAAATGGACGGCATCGGATCATCATCCCAAATGTGTTATAACCCACAGACCTTCCATGTTCAAGACATGAGATCTCGCTCATTCCTTCATGGATTTTAGTCAAATTTGTTTCTATAGATTACTATAGACATGAAGAACACATCCATACGGTGTTGTATTGGTTGTGAACTGAGTTGTTTCACAAAGTATCAAAGCCAAGCCTAAACTAGGTCGAATGAACCATACTTTGGCTTTAATGGATGGAAGCTCGATTTGAATGGTTCAGAAGCTTCGTCATGACCATAGAGAGCTTTTCCCCATTAATTTGAGGTGAAACCAGGTCTAGGTATAAGTTTGATCTGAGTGGGTTAAAAATGAAGGTGGAACAGTAAGTTAGAACCTATGGGAAGGGTCAATTTCAATTTAGCTTGTCTTCGTAGGGCTCTAGGAAGATTTTAGATGAATAAATTTGAGGTTTTGAGAAACTTTATTTCAAACATAAAAATTGTCCTGTTTTAAGGAGAGAAATTAGGGCAAACTGGTGGGTTTCAGGAGTTGAATCTAGAGGGAATCAATTCCTTAGGATTTGGAGAGCAATGTTATTCTTGGGTGGTTCAGAGTATATATGTTGTAGGATTGTCTATTTTGAAGAGGAATTACAATATTTTGAAGGCTTTCATGAGGAAGATTTAAATTATGTTCATGAAAATTTTGAATTATTGGACATTACTGAAATAGATGAATCTTTTAGTCCATCAATTGAAAAATGTCCTTAACTTGATTTAAAGTTGCTTCCTACCCATTTAAAGTATGCCTTTTTAGGTGATTCCTTAACTTTTCCAGTAATAATTTCCTCTCAATTGAGTGAAAAAGAAGAAGAGAGTTCGCTTGAAATTTTAAAGAAATATAAGAAAGCCTTTGGATGGACAATAACTGATATTAAAGAAATCAGTCATTCAATATGTATGCATAGAATCCTTATGAAAGATAACTACAAACTGTGGGCTGTTCCTCAAAAGAGACTAAACCCTCTCATGAAAGAAGTTGCTAAGAAAGAAATTTTAAAGTGGTTGGATGCTGGAATTATCTACCCTATTTCAAATAGTGCATGGGTTAGTCCTATTCACTGTGTTCCTAAGAAAGGAGGAGTTACTGTGACTATTAATGAAAAGAATGAAATTATACCAACAAGACAAGTTACAGGGTGGTGAATATGCATTGATTAAAGAAAATTAAACATTGCCACAAGGAAAGACCACTTTTTCACTACCCTTTCTGGATTACATGTTGGATAGACTGGCTGGGCATAAATGCTTTTATTTTCTGGATAGATATACTGGTTACCACTAAATACAAATTACTCCTGAGGATCAAGAGAAAACAATGTTTACCAATCCTTATCGTATATTTGCTTTTAGAAGAATACTGTTTGGTTTATGTAATGCCCCAGCTACATTTCAGAGATGTATGATGGCAATCTTTTGTGATTTAATTGAAGAAGGGATTAAATTTTTTATGGATGACTTTTAAATTTTTGAAATTTCATTTGAATCATTTTTAGAACATTTATCAAGAGTTGTGAAACGATGTAAAGAAACTAATTTAGTCCTTAATTGGGAATAATGCTAAATTATGGTAACAGAAGAAATTATTTTAGGACATTATATATCAGAATATGGTACGGAGGTAGATCCTACAAAAATTCAAGTAATCTCTAATTTACCTTGCGCAACATATGTAAGGGAAATTAGAAATTTTCCGGGACATGCTGGGTTCTACAATCGTTATATAAAAAACTTTTCAAAAATTTCAAAGCCATTATGTCGTTTACTGGAAAAAGATGTGAATTTTTATTTTGATGATGAATGCCTAAAAGATTTTGAACATTAAAAGAAAAATTAATCACTGCACCTATTATAATTTCACCAAACTGGAAAAAAACGTTTGAATTAATGTGTGATGCAAGTGATAATGCTATTGGAGCTGTATTAGGTCAGAGATAAGATAAAATTTTCAAAGTGATTTATTATGCTAGTAAAACTCTTAATGAAGCTCAAATTAATTATACCACAACTGAGAAAGTGTTATTAGCTATAATATTTGCCTTTGATAAATTCAGATCATATTTAATTGGAAAAAATATTTAGTGCATACTGATCATTCTGCTATTAAAAATTTGATGAAGAAGAAGGATGCAAAACCGAGACTTATAAGATGGATTTTTCTTTTGTAATAATTTGATTTTGAAATAGTAGATAGGAAGAGTGCTGATAATCAAATTGCTGATCATCTGTCCAGGCTTGAAATTGAAAAATCTTTTTGTGGTGTTAAAGAAATTAATGAAAATTTTCCCGATGAAAAATTGTTCATTTTTATTGAGTGGCAGGTTCTGTGGTATGCCGACATTGTAAAGTTTATTGTCAATGATATTATACCCTATGGTTTGACATACCAAGAGAGGAAGAAATTTTTATCTGAAGCCAGCATTTATTTTTGGGATGACCCATTTTTATAAAAATAAGAAAAGGATCTGATCATTCGAAGATGTGTGCCTTGAGAAAAACTTATGAAATTATTCAAAAATGTCCTAATTCTGATTATGGGAGATATTTTAGTGTTGATAAAACTGCATATAAAATCTTACAGTCTAGATTTTATTGGCCTACAATTTTTAAGGATGTTAATGCTTATATTAAAAATTGTGATTGATGTCAATGTGTAGGCAATATTTCTAAAATAAATGAGATGCCCCTCAATTATATGTTGGAAGTTGAAATATTTTATGTTTGGGGATTAGATTTCATAGGGCTGTTTATACCATCTTTTGGAAATACATACATTTTGATAGTAGTAGAATATGTATCTAAATGGATAGAAGTTGTTGCTTTACCTTGATGTCATGCTCAAAGTGTTGCAAAGTTTTTAAGAAAGAATATGTTTTGCAGATTTGGAATACCAAGAGTTATCATAACTGATGGGGGAAGTCACTTTATGAATGTGATGATGGAAAAGCTAGTAAAGAAATATCATATTAACCATCGCTTTGCTACTGCTTATCATCCACAAACAAGTTGTTTGGTTGAATTATCCAATAGAGAAATTAAAAGAATTTTGGAAAAGGTTGTTAATTCGAACAGAAAGGATTGGTCAATCAAACTGGATTATGCTTTGTGTCCCCATATAGGCTAAGTTTTGGAAAAGATTGTCATTTACCAGTGGAACTTGAGCACAAAGCCTATTAACCTATTAAAGAGTTCAATTATAATTTGAAAAATGCTGGTGAAAAGAGATTGTTGCAATTAAATGAGCTTGAAGAGATAAGGAATGAATCTTATGAAAATGCTAAAATTTATAAAGAAAAGATGAATTTATTGCAAGACCGGAAGATTCTTAATAAAAATCTTGAGCTAGGACAACAAGTTTTGTTATATAATGCTAGATTGAAAACATTTACTGAAAAACTTAGGTCCAGGTGGATGAGTCTAGGTATTGTAATGAAAGTTTATTCCTATGGAGATATGGATATTAAAAATCCTAAGACTAGAAAAATATTTAAAGTTAGTGGACATAGACTTAAACCTTATCTTTCAGTCGATCAATTTAAACCTGATAAAAATCTGATGTTGGGTCACTCAAAATAAGCTCAGATTATGTCAGTCTGATGACATTAAACCAAGCGCCTTGTGTGAGGCAACCCATAGTTATTGGTGTGCTTTGCTTTTTGTTTGGTGTTTTTTTTTAGGTTGATTTGAGATTATATAGTACCATTTTAGAGTTTTTATATGTTATAGTGGTGTTTATTTGACCTTATTTGATGACTTAGAGGAGTCAGAATGAAGATTTGGACGTTTAGTAAACCTGTGCCAAAATAAGCACTGTCGGATATGCACCGCAAGTTGGTGCTTAGGCGCCGGAGTTACAAAAAAGTGAAAAAAGGGGGTTATAGAAGTCTAAGTCCTGGGTAAGTGGTTTTGAGAGTTATTAGAGAGTTTTAAAATGTCTAGGGTTGGTTCTAAGACTTCCCAAATCTATAAAAAGACCTAGAAATAAAGACATACCTGCCCCAATTCTTATTTTCATTCCTGACTCTTAAGAAGAGTATTTTGAGTGCAAAAATGTCTTCTTGGAAGAGCGAAGTTAAGAAAAAGGAGGAAGCCAAGGAGAAGAAGTTCACTAGTGAAAGTGTGCAAGAGTTATTCAACGGATTTTTGGTCGTTAGTATTAACGGAATTGCAGAAAAGCTTGCGAAGATCAAGGCTGATGTGGCTTCAATCGAAGCAAAGGTAAATGAAACTAACGCACATTTAGCGCACATAGGATGGCAATTCAAAATACAATTCAGTCATACAAGTCATATGGAAGAAGCGGATAAGGCGATGTTTCTGAAGAACAAATGGATAGAAGAAGAAGTTGTGAGAGTTGTTAACCATCACCCATTTTATCAGATTTATATTCTAGATGGTTCAAATGGAAATAATGGTAGATATATTCCTCCTACTAGAGATTGGAATTAAATTAAGTGTGGTCTAGTGGATTAGTTATCTATGTTTGGTGTTTTGTGTTTGTGATTATTATAGTTTTTATATGTTGTTGCATTTTAATTTGTTTTTGCTACATCTTAATGATGTAAATTTGTGTCTAAGATATATGTTATGAACTTATGTATTGGAAAATTTCATCCAAGATGTTTGGATGGAAATTTAAAGTTTTTATTGAGTGTATTTTTTTATTAATGAAATATAAGTTTGTGTTTGTGTGAAATTTGTGTTGAATCAATGGAAATTATAGTGTACTTTTGGAGTATTAGAAGAGTTATGAGGTATAATTAGTTATTTGAAGTGATTAAAGGTCATTAACTAGGTGTTTTAGTGAGATTAACATAAATTGTCAAAATCTGAGCACTGGCGGCTAAGCGCCAAAGCTTTGGCGCTTAAGCGCCAAATTTCACGGCTATGCGTTCTTGCTTCGCGCACAAGCGCTGGTTTGCGAAAACTGATTTTTCAGAAGTTAAAAACCTGAAATTTGTAATTTTTAACCCCATCATCACCTTTAACCTCTCGAATTCATGAAAAAAAAGCCAAGGGCATCATTAATTTGGATCAATTTGGAGCCCATTTCGATGAAATTTGTTGGATTTGAATTTCTTAAGGTATGAGCACTTCTCTTAAGCAAAATTTTTTTATTTTCACAATGTATTTTTAATACATTATTGAGAAATCTAAAAGTCACTATTCATGGTGAAACTTTGAGGAAAAGCATATAAAATTGCTTGATTTAGTGGATTTTGCCTTCAGAAGTTAAGTTAGAAAGTTTAGCTTCATTTTGGAATTTATGGTGAACTTTTTTGTGAATTTTAGAAATGGCACCAAAGTCGAAGTGCTCGAAAGAGAAAGTAAGATTTGATTTAGAAAAATTTTTTAGTTCTAGAGCGGAGGATCATTACGTCGATGCACTATCATCACGTAAGTTGATTCCAGAGCATGTTTTTATTAAACCAGGAGGAGATATTGAAGAGATGATTGCTCGAAGAAATGGGGAAAAGTATTGTTGCTTCTTCGCTATTGCTGTTGTTTTTTGTGGTAAGAGAGTTTTATGCTAACTCACCAGTAGCAGAGGAAAACACAGTGATGGTTCGGAGACAACAAGTGGACTTTTCTTCTGTGGTAATCAATACTTTTTAGCTATTACCTCTTGAATTGTTTGTTATAATGCTAATTATCATTCTTCAGAGGGAGAGTTAGATGAAATTATGTCTCTTCTTACTGATGGAAGAGGTCTATGGAAAATTACAAATGAGAGAAGAGTAAATTTTCCAGCCTCTAAGATGAATGCTACTTCCAAGGTATGGCATTAATTCATCTCATCTAAGCTGTTGACTTCAAGTCATGTCAGTGAAGTTCTGAGGGAGAGAACTGTTTTGAACTATTGTATTCAGCAGGGAAAGCTGATTGACATAAGAGCTATATTTTTTTATTATATTTTAAACTGTGCCAGAGATGTCACTACTGTAGGTATGGGATTTGCTTCCCTGATTTATTCACTTTGTGAGGAGTCTGGTGTAAAGTTTGAAACTTGGGAAGAGGTTCTTCAGCCACTTGGACCTATCACCAGTGTAAATGTGAACACTTACACTTTGCATTAAGTGTTTGGCTAGAAAGGAGGACCTGTTAGAGCTTCTAATCCTTCTGCTTCTACTGCTTCTAGTTCTCGTGCTTCTACTTCACAAGGATCATCATCTAGAGATTCACAGACTGGATTATTAAGGAAGATTTTAAAGGTGAGTCTAACTGGAGAGCATGTTAGTGATATGGATGGAAAGGTAGAAAATATTGAGAGGTATATATAGAAACATGATGAGTATGAGGAGAAATTATCAACAATACATGGACAGACTGATTAGAGGAGATCACAGTGCTGAGATGCCTTCTCATCCTTATTTTATACCTTATGTGTCATCCAGAGATTGGAATGAGAGAGATTATGATGATGAGGATGCTGAGTAGGTTTTTTTTTATTGAGTTCGTGATGTTGTACTTGTGATGTTAGTGTTGTGTTGTGATGTTTGGAGTTTTCTTGTTTGTTTTATTATGCTTGAAAACTGATATGTGAGAGCAATAGTAGGATCATTTCTATTATGCTTCAGTTATATATGTGTTGGATTTATATTTAATGTTGTAATGTGTGATATATTTTTGGTAGTAAATGTTGTAATGTAATGTTTGAGTTTTTAATAGTGTATAATTTAATTCCAAAAAAGTTAGGAAAATTTAGAACACTATTAGAAATCACTATTTAAATTATATGTTTAAACTTTTCAAAATTTTCTACCATATCTTTTCTGGTATTGTTGTGATTTTAGTTATGTTAAGTTGGTGTGTATTTGCTTTGAAAACCTCCAATACTGTAGAAATCATTTCAAATTTTTATTTTATGAAAAACTGAAAAAACTAAATTTGATTTATTTTTACTTTTATTTTTTTTAAAACTGTTATACTTGCATATTTAGGATATGAAAATTCCTGCAAGCATTTTCTCTAGTTTTTAATTTTTACCCATGTATCATTTCTTATGCTTAAATGTTTTATCCTAACTAAAAATTTAAAGTTGGGGGGGGGGGGGAGGGGGGAATTTAAAAACAAATTTTCAAAAACTAAAATTTTATCTGTTCACAGAAATACTTAAATTAAATTTCATTTTTGATTAAAAATAATTATGTATATGAAGTTATATTAGGGAAGCAAAATTTTGAATATAGAAATGAGTAATAGAATTTAGTTAAAATTTATAGTAATAATGAAAATTTCAAAGTTAAAATTTTCGTAGTAAAGAAATGTTAAATATAGTTAAACTATCTTTAGCTGGAAATTTTACATTTTTCTAAAAATAAAAGAATTAAATTTTTTTTTTCAAAGCTTAAATTTCTTTTATTAAAGAATAATTTTCAATACTGTTATTATGATTTTAAGTGAAAGAAATATATCAGACCTCTATTTTAAATGGAATGGTGGAATTCAAAATCATTAAAGGTCTATCTAGCTATAGTAATCTTTGCCTTAAAAAAATAGAAAAAGAAAAATAAGAAGAAAAAGTGAAAAATAGTAAGTGAAAAGGAAGGAGAAGCTTGAGGATTTAAGGGCCTAATCAAAAATTAGTTCCATACCTAAAGTTTAAAATAAAAGTTTTTAAAAAATCTAAAGCTTAAGATTATAATATAGTTAGTAAAATTATTTTCAAATAAAAAAGTTTAAGTGAGAAAAAAGAAAATGTTTAAATCCTATATTTTGAAAAATTTACTAGTATTTATGAATAAAATAGGAACTCTTATTTTTCATTATTCTTTACGTAAGAACTTTCTAAACTTTAAGTTGATCTTATTGAGTAAAATTTTTTCTTAATTGGACTATTTCATTTCTAGAACAGAATTTTAAAATCTTCCTAAAGAAACTCATTTACATAATTTGCATGTTAAAATTTTTTGTGTGAATGTGTCACTTGAGGACAAGTAACATTTTATGTTTGGGGAATTTTTATACTACTAAAATACATAGTATTTTTATGCACATTTTTAAACTTATTTTTTATGATATTGCACGTTAATGGAAGATATTTTTGTGTTTTTCTTGTAGGTATGATTAAAACGACTGATTATGATGAAAGGAGAAAACATAAGATCAAATTTGGAGCAAAAATATGAAATGTATAAAATTTTCCTCTATTGCCTAAGCGTCGATGGCTGGCACATAGGCGCCACAGTTAAAAGATAAGAATTAACTCAAATTTGGTGTCATTTTCAAGGGGTGTTTGAAGCAACATTTGGTTTAAACTTCCTTAACTTTATTTGGGCGGCAAATTCAAATGAAGAGGTGCATCCTTTGATAAATACATTGAATCTGGACATAATTTGAAGAGAAACCAAAGAAACTTTTGAAGAATGTTTAAAATAAAAACTTAAGATCAGAAAAAGAGAAGAGTTTTGAAGAGAAGTATTGGCGGGAGAAGTTGAAGAAAAGATTGAAGAGATTGAAGGGAAAGAGGAAGAAAGAGAGTCTTCTTCTTGGCATACATTCTATACTTTTCCACTTTACTTTAACATAGTTTTTATTAGAATTTAGGAGAGTCAATCCTTAGAGTTGGGCGCCAACCTCTAAAGAGTTATCTAGTGGAAAGCAAAAGTTTCAGAGGAACTTCAAGAGTCTTGTGGAGAGGATTTTCAGATAATTCTTTATCTTTATTTTTAAATTTGGTTTTCAATAAGACTTGTTGTCTTTTCACTATGATTTCTACATTCAAATCAAATTGTGCTTGTGTTTTCTCCATGAGTTCTGAGTAGTTTTCTTTATCTTTTTCCTTTTAAATGATGAAGTAATTAAATTATGGAAGGAAGTCGTGTGAAGCATAGGCTTTTAATGTTGGAAGAAGTTGTGATGTTCCCTACCTGGCACTTCATTTACATCTTGATTTGGCCAATTAAGATTTTAAAATTTTTTGTGTAAGAACCAATGCAGTATTGTATCAATCAACAATTGGAGAGAATCACATGAAATTTTATGGGTGAGAATTTTAATCCATATGGTTGAGTGCAAATAAATAGGAAGTTATGCTTTTAATGGGGAGTAAAATTAAAGGACTTTAGAGTGACAGGCTAAAGCTCCAATTTGGGTTGATGTTTTAAATTTTGTTATGAGATGTTAGCCCCCAGGTGGAGGGAGAAGAGGGAACTCTAGAGTGAGAGCTAGTATCTTTCCTGCCTAACCCATCTACAAGATTTCAAAACTTCAGATTAACCAATGTTCTTTATAGAACCTAGTAAGGTAAAGAATATATTTGCCCCTATTTGGCACAACACATTTAGATACTTCCACAATGAAATTCCATAATTATTACCGATTCATTGAAGAAGAAAAAATATACTTTATTCTTATTTTCTTTCATATACAGTTTTATAGTCTTGTTAATTTTAGTTGCTTACTTTGCCTGTTCTTAAAATAAAATATCAAAAATAAATTTAAAATTTTCTATCTTAAAAAATACTTTACAAAATCATTTTAAATGGTAAAAATTTATTTTTCTACTCTCTTTAAAATTTTAGACATTTCCCTGTGGGTTCGATATCTCTGGGCTTAATCAGAAAGTCCTATATTACTTTATAAAAGATACGTATACTTATGTAAAATATCATATTATAAAATAATTAAATTTGATTTTTTGTTTGCTTCAGAATCATGTATTTGTTGCCTTTGTAAAGAAAGAGATATTATCATTGAAAATAAATTTGAAGTCTAAAACATAGGCATAAATATTCGGGGATCAGGCAACACAATGAGGACCTGCAGGAGAACATTTTTGAGAGAGCAAATGGGTCCATAACAGCAAATATTTTCTTAGAATTAAATAACAAGCCATAGGACTTCGAGGTAGACCATCTAGCATGGCGTAAATCCTTAACTTATATTTTTGCTCGCGTACAATCAATTTAAACTATAAGTACTAACTCTTTTTCAGGTTTTGAGGCTGTCTTTTGGTACGACTTAAGCCCTCCTATTTTCCTAGGCTATTTGTAAGACTGGTATCATGAAAATTTATGCTCAAAATAATATGATTGGCAGTATGGAACATCTAATAGTATCTCTTCAAAGGTGATGCCAAACCATAATACAGTCTGAGAAACCACCGAGGTTCTCCTAAGGGTCTGTAATATCCCATAACTTAGCTATTACAAAAAAAATTAATATTCAATCTTTCTCGTTTTAATTTTCTATGTCTGATCATGAAAACTCTATACATTAAAATTCATGAAGACAATACCTCTGATCTAAATCAAGAGTTTTCTTAGGTGATTTCAGTTGTTTAAGATGTAATTAACAATAGGGATTTGCCTTATAGGAAACACTAAGAACCCAACTCAATATAAACCTTATCTAATCTTCTATACTACATAGGGAAACTAATAGATCAACATAATGGTTCACAAACAAAAACAGATGTCATAAATTTTTACTTTATTTAATTAAGTATCATTATTGTGTAATGTATTCATTACTCGAGATAGTTGCATTACTCATGGTATTGTGTTTGATCATTTAAACTATTAAATATATAAGATTAGATCAGTCTTGTATATTCAAAATTAAAATACTACTTTTCAAAATAATATATATATATATATATAGGAGCAGCTCTAATGGGATCTTTTATTCACTTGCTGGAAGAAATGGAACTTTATAAACTATGAAACAATACAATTTACTGTCACCTGGTTTATCTGGATGGCTAGGAATCAGTCTAAATTTCATGACAAGTCCCTAAATACTGCTCAGGTGGTGAGAAACTTTGTTACTTTAATTCACAAATTGAGTCAACATAAAAGATTCCCTACAGTTCTGCACTCCTTCACCCCCTCTAGAGTGAGGCTTCCTATAGTCAGCAAGGTCTATTAGAAACTTCCCGAGCCCCCTATCATCAAAGTTAATACTGATGGGAGCTTTTTTCAAGGAGGGCTGGGGTGGGTGGAGTGTTTAGGTGCTCTAAAGGCTACTGTCTTGCCTTCTTCCAAGTACTAGTCATTGCTAATGATGATCTTGAAGCTGAACTAATAGCTGTTTACTGGGCCTCGCAAATTGCTCTGAGGATCTCTTGGTTTAATTTATAGGTGGAGGTAGATTCTGTTGTTCTGATTCAGTTAATTGACAATGAAGAACAGACCTCTTGGGTTCATTCTTATTGGTTGAGGCTCATTGGTGTCCTCAGAATAAAATTCACCACTCACTTCACTTTTATTTACAGGGAGGGGAATAAACCAGCACATTGGCTTGCTTGGTGTGGCCTAGCTTCTTCATAGGTTTTGATTGATTCCTCCCCCCTTACTACACTGCAATATTTTTTGGCTGGTGATATGTTGGAGATCCCTCATCTCAGGATAGTCTCTCCTCAGTAATTGTTACCTTGGGTTCGGTTTATTTTGTACAAACCTATATGCTCTCTTGTTCTCTTCATTCTGTATAGAAGTTAGCTTTTCTCTTTTGATTGTAATTGAAGAGAACCCTTTAGGACTTCAATGTTTTCTTTCTGATTTAGATGGGTTTCTTATTTTCTTCTCTTTTGTACTCTAAATTTTTTCTAACATGTAGGGAGCCACGAGTTGCTCCTTCCCTATATATATATATATATATATATATATATATATATATATATATATATATATATATATATATATATATATATATATGGCGGCTATATAAAAAAGATGGTGAAGGCGGGTGGAGCTCTGCTAGGGTTCTTGAGATGAGACTAGCGGCGGCTGCTTCCCTGGTGGCTGTTTTGGCTGGTGGTGGTCCTCTCCTGGGTGGTAAGTGGTTATGGGTAGCTTATTTGACCTTATCCTTGGTGTTCTGATCTTCCCGGGTGATTTGTTTTTCAAATTTTACTCGTTACATTGGTTTTGGACTTTCTTGGGTGGAGCTGTGCTTGCTTCCTCTTGGGTTTCTGTTATTGCCCCTTCAGCTGTGTTTCCTTGTCTCTCTTCTCTTACCTTAGTTGGGGTTGTTTGGTTTTATCTTCTGGTGATTTATCTTTCAGTCTCCCTTCCCTGGCCGCTGAGCCAGTTTTTTTTCACTATGGCTTGCCCAATTGATTTGACCACCAATATTGAGTGGGCTAAAGCATCCTATGTTGGGGTTGTTGGGAAGGGTCCCTTTCTTAATGACCCAACAAAGTTGGTTTTCCCTCAAAGAATGTATGATGCTACTGCTAGAAAGCTTTCTTGTCCTTTCATTAAACCTATTGGAGAGAAAGATGGCTGTCGTACGGTCCTTTTCACTGAGCAAGAGTTAGAAGATCTTAATGCTGAAGTTAAATTAACCCTCATTAGTAAATTCACTTTGGGACACCCTAAGATGGAGCTAGTCAGAAATTATTTTGAATCACTTAACTTTAATGGAGATTAGAAAATTGGCCTTCTTGATGGGAGACACCTTCTCATTAATCTTACTTCTGAAGAAGACTATGCCAGAGTTTTTGCCAAGCAATGAGTCACTATAGCAAGAATGGAAATGAAGATAATTAAGTGGACACCTGACTTTGACCCCAGCAAAGATCCCACAATTGTCCCTATTTGTTTTAAGTTCCCTCACTTCCCCTACAGGTTTTTCAACCAGACTGCTCTCTTTTAGATTGGGAGAGCCCTGAGTACACCTCTAAAGCTGGATGGAGGCACTTTCAACAAGGCTAAAACTGAGTATGCCAGGATAAAAATTGAGAGGGATATCTCCCTCCCTGAAAATAAAAAGATCTGGATTGGGTCAGCTACTGATGGGCTGTGATAGGAAGTGATTATGCAGCAAAGACCTTATTATTATTCCCATGGTAAAATATTTGGTCACACAACTCACAGATGTTTTAGACTCCATCCCCCTCTTAGAAGACATCCTAATCAGACTAGAAAAGAGCTCAATCATTCAAACGCCCCAGTTTCCAAAATTCCCCCTTCTAGTCCCCAGTTTGCTGTTCTGGGGGCTAGTGATGCTGTTACAGCTGGTCAATCTGTGGTTATTCCTCCTGCAGAGGGAAGGCTACCTCCAAAACTCCCCTACCTTTTCCCCCCCTCCTATCATTCCACCAACTATTACCCAATCATGTCCTTCTCCAATTTTAACATTTGCTGAACCAATAACTCTCCAACAGAATTTTCTCCCCCCTTCAGCTGACTGCTTAAGGAATAATCAGGACTCTATGGAAGAGGAATGGGTTATCAACACATCCAAAAAAAAGAAGTAACATAAAACTGAACTCTAAAAGTTAGCTGAAAAGTCTGACACTAACAGTAGGGAGGTCTCCCCCCCTCTCACCAGAGGCAGAACTAGATCCAGCTCACACAAATCCACTCCCCCTCCTCCATCCCCAAATGATAAATCTTTTTTTTTTGGAACATTAGAGGAGTGGCCAACCCACAATCCCTTAAAAGACTTATTAACCTCAATAAAAAACACACTCCTTGGTGCATTGTCCTCATGGAACCCATGGTTCTACTCAACTCTGATAAAATTCTTAAAAAGTTTCCTGGCTACTCATTTCAAACCAATACTAATAACAAATTCTAGATCCTTAGCCGAAAAGAGGTTAAATGGTCCATTCTCATTGATCATCATCAGTTTCTTCACCTATCCCTACATTTTGCAAACCACAGTGTTTTGGCAACCTTCATTTATGCTGGTTGCGTAAAAGGCTGACAGAATCTCTCTTTGGGATCAACTGCTACAAATCAATCAGTCTATGAATTTCCCTTGGCTAGTGGGTGCGGATTTTAATTGCATTGTCAATCCTACTGAGAAAAGGGGGGGAGATATCCAAATATTAATTTTATGAACAAATTCAATGATAACATTCATCTTGCAGGGTTGTTTGATCTTGGATTTAGGGGTCCTCCCTTCACTTGGAGAAGAAATAAAATCTTAGAGAGATTGGATAGATTCCTGGTTAATGAGAGTTGGCATTCTCAGTTTTTACATACTGTGGTCACCCAATTTCTCCCTTGCTTGCTCTGATCACAGACCCTTATTATTATCCATTTCTGCACCACCACAAAGTTTTTCCAGCCCTCCTTTAGATATCAGAATTTCTGGTCTACTCACCCTCAATTTGTGCCCCTTATTCAGTTCCTGTGGAAGGGTGTGACTCATGATAATCCTTGGATAAAACTAGGAATTTTACATCTGAAAACCTGCAAAGAATTGAAAAGATGGGGGTGGAAAGAATTTGGTAATGTGTTCACTGCAGTTAATGAGGCAGAAAAAGAGGTTCAGTCACTTCAAAGTCTGGATCAGGTGGGGGAGGCTAGGGAACATCAATTGTCTGTTGCTCAAACCAATTTGTTTAAATCCATTGAGATTCAAGAAACCTTCCTTAAGCATAAAGCTTCACTGAATATTTTCTCTGAGGGAGACAGAAATACAAGGTTTTTTCATGCCTATATCAAATACTGGAGAAGATGCAACACCATTCACAGCATGAAGTCTGAAAGTGGCAGTTGGCTTCATAACAACATGGAAATTAGCAGGAGTGCCACTAGGTACTTTCAGAATCTTGTATTACAGCCCAATATGGAAAGAGATCCCATAGACCCCTTATGCTTCCAAGAGCATTATCAGTACGCAAACAATCTGTCACTTACCAGCCCTCCCACTGAAACTGAAATCTGGCAAGCTTTGAACTCCATTGATAATTTCAAATCAGCTGGCCCAGATGGTTTTACTGCAAACTTCTATAAGAAGGCTTGGCCTGTTATTAAGCAAGAAATTATTACTGCCATCTCGAGTTTTTTCAATGGCAATGATATCATCCCTTATTTCAGCTCCTCCAAAATTGTCCTGATTCCAAAAACTAATGAGCAATCAAGCTGAAACCATTTCAGACCTATAAGTTTGACATCAGTTATAAGAAAAACCATAAGCAAAATCATTGTAACTAGAATTCAACCCCACTTGAGCAATATCATCAACCTTAATCGATTTGCCTTTGTTAAAGGCATATCCATCTCTGATAATGTTTTATTAGCTCAAGAATTGCTGCTAGACCTGAATAAGAATTGCAGAGGGGGTAATCTGATTTACAAACTTGATATAAGGAAAACTTATGACACCATAAACTGGGATTTCATTCTTGAAGTTCTTTCTGCTAGGGGTTTCAATGATAGCTTCTGCAACCTGATTCAGAGATGGTTTAGCAATAATTCTCATTCCATCTTACTTAATGGTTCCAGCTGGGGTTCCTTCACTGCTTCTAGAAGGCTTAAACAAGGGGACCATCTCTCCCCTACTCTTTTTATTCTGGCAACAGATTATGTCTCTCATCTACTTAACAATTTGCAAAGCTCCCACAAGATTGCCAGGTATCATCACAAATCAAACATTCTTATCTCTCACCTTATTTATGCAGATGATGTCATGGTTTCTCAAATGCCTCAAAGCCTGCTGTAAAATGGATTCACAAGTGTATCCATACATTCCAAAACCAATCTATATTATGCTTTAATATTGTTAAGTGTCAAATTCTGTTCCCCAAGAAGATCCCCCTTGAGCTGAAGCACTGGATTCTATCATACAATGGGTTTAATAACACTCAGCTGCCTTTGAAATACCTGGGGGTGCAGTTAAACACTGGTAGAATCAAGCAGAACCACTTTGATGAGATTCAAAAAAAAGTCTTCACTTATCTCTCCAACCGGACTCATATCTACCTTTTTAATGGAGGGAGAATTACCTTGCTCAGAAGTTTCCTCACTACCCTTCCCTCTAATATGATGCAAATGACCATAATGAAGAGAAGAACTCAAATGCAATTGAAGAGGGCTTTTAATCAGTTCTTATGGGTAAGCCAAAGGAAACAAATTCATTCGGCATCTTGGCAGAAAATTGCTAAACCAGTTTGGGCTGGTGGTTTGGGATTTAAAAGCCTTCATCAGATCATACAGGTGAATCTATGTAAATCATGGATGAAATTCAGGAATCAAGACTCTCTTTGGGCTCTTTTCCTCCTTGGGAAGTATTGTAGATACTCCCACCCCTCTCAAGTTATCCCAAAATTGGGGAACTCTAGAATGTGGAGAGCCTTGCTTAAGACAAGACAAATGGCTGAGAACCTTTACCTTTGGAATCTTGGTAAAGGGACCCTTACTTTCTAGCTTGACCATTGTTGTCCTTCTGACTGGCTGCAACCTTGTAACACCAACCTGAATTTGAATCTTCAAGTTGCTGATTGTTGGACTGGGGACAGTTGGTCCCTACCTTTTCTCCACACCATCCTACAAGTCCCTTCTGCTCAAAGAATATCCACTATACAGTTTGACAGATCTAAAACTGATTCTATTACCTGGAATTCTTTCAATTACCATAGCATTTCCAAGGCAATCCATGCTCAGCTGTTTCAGTGGGAATCTGTCCCTTGGGGAGATTCGTTTTGGAATAGGTATCTCTCCCCATCAATGGCATTTTTTGCTGGAGAGTCTTTAACCATTTCCTCCCCACAAATGATATTCTTAAGCTGAAAGGTTGAGAGGTCCTTCTTGTTGTAGTCTTTATCACAAGGAGGAAGAATCCATCCCTCATCTGTTCTTTGGTTGCAACTTCTCTCAAAATGCCTAGACCCATCTGCTACAGAATCTTAAGATCAATACATTTCATCTACAATGGCAGAATATCTTTACCTGTTGGCCTGATTGGCACCATATGGGTCTTAGTGCTTTGCCTCTAATAATTGCATGGTTTATTTGGTTAGCTAGAAACAAGGCTATCTTTGAGGGCATCCCTACTAATGCTATAGATGTGGCCAGGCACTGCCTCTCCTATATTTAGAAACTCATCAGCTTTAAAAATTTCCCAAATATCAGCCTCCACACCACCTCTCAAATAATTAAGGTTTACTGGAAACCCCCCAACTTCAATTCACATAAATTTAATACTGATGGCTATTTTAGAGAGGGTGATGCTGGTATGGGGGGTATTTTCAGAAACTATTTCGGACAATGCCTGTTGTTCTTCTATGCTCCTATTGTAGCAGCTGATGCATTGGAGTCTGAACTAATTGCTGCCTTTTAGGCTTTAAAGTTGGTTGTACAATTTCAGTGGAATAATCTGATTGTGGAAGGGGATTCTCAGGTGATGGTCAATATGATTAATGCTGGCAGCCAAGAGTCTTGGCATCATGCTCAATGGATTCACAAGATCTAGCTCCTCAAAACTCAAATTGATGTAAGATTCTAGTTTATTTATTGGGAAGGTAACAAACCAGCTGATTGGACTGCCAAACCTGGTGTCATCTCTTCTAAAGTGGTTCTCTCTACTTCTCCTCCACCCAAGCTAAAGTTATTAATTGCTGGAAATCTCCTTGCTGTCCCCCAACTCAGAGTGAACATCTAAGGACTTTGATAGGAAATTTTTTTGTTTCTTTTGTAATGGTAATGGTGTTGTTTTACTTGTACATCTATATATATATATATATATATATATATATATATATATATATATATATATATATATATATATATATATATATATATATATATACTCAAAGGATCGATTTTATTGATTCTTGAAAGTTCTATTACATCCGATTTGAGGAATAGAAAGCAAATCCCCATGTAAAAGAACATAGAAATCCTTAACATAAGAGGCAGCATTGAAAGAAGAGTAGACATTAAATTTAATATCCATAACTGAAGTAGCCCTCTTAGCAAGCCAATTAGCGAGGTTGGTTCCCTTCTCTATAAATATGAGACCAAGCAATGACATGAGTGGAAGCCAAATCAACAATCTTATTGATCCAAATCAGTAGGAACCAAGGAACTTTAGCTTTGTGAAGCAAAATTTGAATTAAGGGAAGGGAATCCGAGTTCCATATGAATAAAATATCGACTATTCAGAATAGCAGCTTTTAGACCCCAAGTAAGCTGCTATGGTTTCCACTTCTAAAGCATTCATGGTCATTACGAGGGCCGATAAAGACCATAAACAATTACCCAAATGATTCCTGCAAAGTACTCCAATTCCAGCAGAAGTAGAAGTGAAGCTACCATCATAATTTATTTTAATCCATGGAATAGTAGGAACTCTCCACATAACAAGCTGAACTCTGAATGTTGTAGCAGAATTTGGATTTTGAAAAAGTTTTCTCGATTTTGATAAGATGAGAAATGCGAGTTCTCGATAACCATAGTAGAAGAAAAGGTTTTATTCTGAAAGATTACATCATTTCTGCACATCCATAAATACCAAAAAATAACCAATGGAATAAAGAAATCAAAAGTTGATTTCCAATCTTGCCAACAAGATTCTATATTAGACCAATTCTGGAATTTATAGAGAGATCCATGGAAAGTCAAGACTTTCTTCCAGATATCTTGAACAGCTTCACAATTCAAAAAAAGATGAGTAAAAGACTCTTCATTTGAATGGCAAAACTGGCACATAGAAGGGCCATGTAAGCCTTTCAGTTTCAGGATGTTATCAATGGGTAACAGCTTTCTGAATAATCTCCAACAGAAGAAAGACATTGAAGGAGTGATGAATTTATTCCATATTAGCTACCCCAAATCATTAAGAGGCCATGTATGATTAGAATTCAAAATGAATTTAGATAGACTTATGTTAGGAGGGTTCTTAGTAATCAGCCTATCTTTCTTGGAAGGTTGAAGAGGTATAGACAAAATCTTTTTCTGAGTCCGAATATCAACAAAGCTTTGAAGTTTAGAGACATCCCAAGAAGATAAATTCCAGCAATCAGCCACTTTAAGATTGGGAGATGAACTATCAAATTGATCCTTTAAAGAATCATGATAAACCCAATTATCAAACAAGAAGTTAAATTGGCCATTTCCAAGCTCCCAAACAAACAGATTTTCAGCATAGTCTCTTACTCTTAAAAGCTCCTTCCAGTTTTTAGAATCACCATACTTCATTACCACTTGAGAGGGATGGATGTTGTGACAATATTTGCCATGCATAAATTTGGACCAAAGAGAATTTTGCTCCCTGAATTTAATCCATTGTTTGCAATAAAAGGAGAAACTTAAATGTTGAAAACTTTTAAAGCCCAAGCCACCACTTGCAATAGGTTTACAAAGCTTCTCCCAATTAGTCCAATGCATTTGTTTGTGTTTCCCTTCCCAAAGAAATTTATTGAAAGTAACAGAAAGTAATTTCTGTGTACTCTTTTTCATTTTAATCATTTGAAGAATATATAAAGGAAATGTTGTCAAAACACTTTTAAGAAGGGTAACTCTACCTCCATTAGAGAGAAAAGAGTTTGTCCAACATTGAATTTGAGAGGTAATTTTCTCTATCACAGCATCAAGATAGACAGTTTAATTCTGCCTTTAGCAAGAGGGAATCCCAAATAGAGAAGAGGTGCTTTTGTTTCCTTAAAACCAGTAAAATCAGAAATCCAATTCCTAGTTTGAGGAGAAGCAAGAGAGCTGGATAAAAATTGACATTTGGCCTTGTTAAATGACATACCAGAGACTTCCTCAAAATGATGCAAAGCCTTCATCATGCATTTAATAGAATTCTTACTTCCATTACAGAAAAGAATTACATCATCTGCATAGGCAAGATGACTAACCAACATTTTAGACCTATGCTGAAACTGGGTGTAGGGATAATTCTGCTGAACTTGATTAAGAAGCTTGGAGAGATAATCAAATGCCAAGATAAAAATATAAGGAGACAATGGATCCCATTGCTTTATACCTCTACCAGCTCTAAAAAAGCCATGGCTGCCACCATTAATCATCACACTATAATAATTGTTGTGTAGCCACCTTGAGATTAAGTTGCAAAAATCCATACTAAATCCTTTAGTAGAAAGCACCTTTAATATGAAAGTCCAACTGATTGTGTCAAAAGCTTTAGAAAGATCTAATTTGAAAATAAAATTGTTCCCCCTGCAAGGCTTGTCAAGATTAGTTAATAATTCTTAAGCTAATAAAACATTCTCACATATATTCCTGTTTGTGATGAAGGCTGATTGATTTTCAGAAATCAGATTGTGCATAAGGGGTTTGATTCTCTCCACAATGATTTTGCTCAGGATTTTGGAATATTTATATATATATATATATATATATATATATATATATATATATATACTTACCACCATTGGTTTCTTTGGTTTTAGATTACTTTTCTTTTGAGTTTTGGGGTTTGGTAAAAAACCTGTAAGCCTTTTGTTCTCTCTGGTTTTGGTGGGTTCCTCTCCCTTCTTTTGTAATCAAATTTTATTTTAACGAGTAGGGAGCCTTTTGTTGCTCCTTTCTTTTAAATATATATATATTTATATATATTTTTTAAATTACTTATATGTTCAAAAGCAACCAAACAATTCTAATTCAATGACTATCAAATTCACCGGGTGAATTCGGTTTATATATATATATATATATATATATATCTTTCCATTATGAATAGGAGGTTTTGTCTTAAGACATCGGTAATGTGTCCCTATCCCTCATGCTCCAGATTACCCTCCTTTTGTTGACATAATTTGTTCATTTCTTTATTAGGAAAGTACGATCGACTTCCCTCGATTCCAGGACCCTCTGTTTAACCATTCTTAAATAGAGAGGTTCAGGAATTTCTAGGGCTTTTCTTTTTTGTGAGGTCGGACTAATAGGTGTGTTGGTGAACTAGTTTTGCCTAGGTCAAGCGCATTGTGATGTTGGCCCTGCACTGGGTCTGAAACTTCACATTTATTTCATGCTTTTTGTGATCGATTTGTTACCTTCAGATTGGTCCGAATTTGTAACTTTTTTAACTTCTGATTAAACTTTAAAAACATATAAAACTCATCAAATCGTAGATAAATAATGAACTTGGAAAATACACTTCAAAATTCAAAAATAAAACAAAACAACATGATATAAGAAAATTGTACATAGTTCGCAGAATGACATTTATTCATTTTAGTGTTTTGAACTTTAAGTACGAAGCATAGGTCATCACTAACCTGTGAAATTTTTTAACTGATAGCTATGATGTCATCCATAACTTTAACCTTCTCCTACAACTTGCCTACTGTCAGGGAAGGTCATCTCAAGGCACCCTTGATCAAATTCAGGTCTGGGTTCAGTGAGTTTGAAGTAGTACTCAGCAAAGCTCCTTTCATCATCGTAAAGTTTTTTGCACTAGATTTTTAAGAGCCATCCACTAGGTTTATTTTAAACTGTTGTCCGGACATCCCCTCTTTTATGAAGATAAAAGTCACTGCCCCAGTGCCCGCCAATTTTGCTGCTTTTATGCGGAGGAGATTCGACACACCCACCGCCATTGGATTTTCTGTTACCGCTCCCAGCATCCTGCTTACCAAAGGAAAAGATATTCTACTTGAATAATATTCTGTAGATGCATTCTCTTCCTTGACATCAGTGTTTTAGAGTGGGTCTAGTTCAGGAGTTGTGCCACGCCGCTTACAATATCTTAGAGGAGGAACCGCAATTATAAGATTCCAAGAGCTGTCAGGGCCCAGACTGTGAAGTTAGCTGTTGTTAAGGAGATTCCTAAGCTGGAGGTACTTAGTGTACCTCAGACCTCTCCTCTCCTCTAAGGGAATAGGTTTCACCCATTGTCAGATACCACCAAAGATGAGAGCCTCTACAAGATTGTTGCTGCCTTACCACTAACTGATGGTCATGGTGAGGAGAGGGGGAGACCCACTCTCATTGCCGGAGTCCATACTGTGTTTGAGAGGTTAGCTTAAGGGGAAGGATGTTATATTGCTGAACTGCTCAAGAGAAGGGCTACACAGTATCACCAATAATGAGGAATGAGATTTTTAGGAAAGAATGACCCGCTCGTCAGTTACGGAAGTTAGTAGAAATATACCCAGCTAGTATTCTTGCAAATTCTATTTGGGAAGCCATGTTGACATAGTTGCTACTATTGCAGACACTGCTATTGTTCTTCTAAGACCTATAGAGTGTAGACTAGTCAACTCCCGTATGGGTCCAAGAGTACCGTCTGTTGTTGTTTATGAGGAGGTCTTGAAGAAGGTTAAAGGGAAGAGACCATTTAATGTTGTACTTGATTTGCATGATAGGGAGCACACTTCCTCTCGATGCGCTAATGTCAAAACTGGGACATCGCATCCCAATGCATCAACTTTAAAGAAAAAAGTATGGATACTTAAGTTTGTTGTTTTTGAAAGTCTGGAGGAGCATGTACGTGAGATTTATCATGAGTCTGATGCTCTAGCCATCATCAGTGTCGTTGTTTCAGAGTCCATTACAGAAAGGAATGATGTTTAGGAGAGGTATACCGATCTAGTGTTGGTTAAGGAGAAAGCAGCCAATCATAAATTAAGGAGACTTAGAGCTGAGATTTTATAATTGGAAAAAGAATGAGGGATTGATCTTGATGACAAGGATTATGATTTGATATACTATATGGATGAGGAGTTCCCACAAAGCAATGTCGTGGAAAACAGGGTCATATCATCTGCTCATGATGCTCCCCTTTCTATAGACAAGAATGTCTCAGATGTGTTCTAGAGGGCCATTCAATAAGATATGAACAAATCAACCGAATGGAGAAGAGAATGGAGGAAATGGTCGCCGCCATGACCGTCATGGCTACAATACATGGACAGTCACAATCGTGATAGATAGTATCTCTAAAGGTTAATCAGTCAGAAGTCGTACACATTATAAATGAAAGAAAAGAGGTCGCTTTCACTAACGGAGCAAGCTATCGAAGAAAGATTCAGCTGAGAATTTGGTACTAGAAAAAACATCATGCGTTGGTTAAGCAGCAAGTAAGGGAGGCCTTAGCCCAATTGAAATGGGGTGCATCAGTTGCAATGGGTATACTTTAGCAAGAGGGATTAAATGTCATACCGTACCCCAAGGGCTTTGTGTTGCCGACCATCAAGACTTTTGACCGGATAGGAAACCCCTGTAAGCACATTGTGCACATCCAGGTGAGCTATTGCAACATTGGAAGTAATGAAACATTACTTTTCCATGAGTTCGTGATCAATTTGTTATGGGTTGCATTTGATTGGAATGTAGAGTTTCCCAATGGATCATTCAAGATGTTCTCAAATTTGGAGAGCTTGTTCGTGAAGAGATTCACCATTGTTCACCATCTGTCACCTTAAGGGATCTCATCGTGGAAAGACAGAAGCCCAACGTGACCTTGGTGGACTACATTTTTCAGGTGTGGAACATAAGAATGAAGCGTGAGCCTCAACATTATGAACAACACACAATTGAGATTCTACTTAAAAGTATCCATGGTCTCGTAGCCTTCATGCTTAGGGACTTACCATTAAGTCATTCAAGAAGTTGTTCAAAAAAGCCAACAATCTACAGGATTAAATAAAGCAAATGGTGTCTCTGGAAAAGTCCAGGAAGCTCGGGCAAGTTAAGGAATTTGAGAAGAAGTCTGAGATAGTGGCAACAGTCGACAAAGGTAAGAAGCCAATATAGATCCAGACCGAGCAGCCTCTTTAGGGACATCAACAGTTGGTACAATACAGTCAACCTCTGCCTCAATATACTTAGTCACTACAGCACATTTTACACCCTCAGTAGTATGGTCAGCCATGTCCTCAACAGTATGGTCTGCAATATGGTCAGTTTGGCCAGCATTCATCTCAACAGAGACAGTATAGGATGGATGGGTGAGAGGGTTTGACGATATCAGAACATTTTAATAGAGTATGCTCCTTCAAAAATAAGTCTGTAGCGAAGATGTTGTGGAATTTAATGAAGAAGCCTAAGTTCAGATTGCCTAAATCTAAGAAACCTGATGAGGTGCACAAGAAGGATCATCCAAACTACTACCCTTACCATAGACAACTTAAGACACACCATAGAGTGTTGCCTTAACTTCAAGGATTGGGTCGATATTTCAAAGATGGGAACATAAAGATTTGGCAATAATATTTAAAGGAACATTAAAAAGGTTCTGTAAATATGATTTTGGCTGAGCCGATCTCTCTAATAGTCCCATATGTAGAGGAAGACAGATGGTGCATAGTTTGGACAAGATCATCCAAGAAGATCCTGGATATGATATAGATTGCATTGGAGCAAGCTGAAGCTCAGAGTCAGTAGCCTGCTAGACCAAAGATGGAGATTAAACTAGAGAAGCCACTGTAATGAAAGAGCGATAAGAAGGAGATTGTAGACAAAGCAAGGGTTGAATGTGCGAAGGGTAGGATAGGGGCTACTCCGATTAGATTGTTTGCCTCGGAGTTGGAGGAGAAATCCCCCAGACAAATAGCTCTGTCTGATTACATCTACACCCCTATGGGATCTTATTAATATAAGAGTGATGGTTTCAGCTATATTTTTGTTGTCTCTAATGATGACGTAACTGAACCCAACCAATCTAAACTTAATTTCAATTCCCCGACAGTTCCGGGTGTGAGGAGCCAGTCCTTGAGTGTAAAAGATCACTGATTGCAATCAAATTGGACTTCTGTGATTCATAGTCAACACTATAAGAGTCAGTACCAAAGCAAAAGAAGAGGAGATAACATAAGTGAATCAACGAGTGGAAAGGTATTACCCCCATGAATGGCTCTAATGGAAGAAGGCAAACATGTAGTTACTCGAGAGGAGCCACCTCCACTAATGGAAGCAAAACATGCTCAAAAAGAAAATGATGGTTCAAACAAAGTGGATTATAACGTACTAGTTCATCTTAGAAGTTGTCTGCCATACTAAGCATCTCGGATGCTCTGATCTTATCAAAGGATATGAGAGAAGCAATGATCAAGGCCTTACTTGATCGAGAAATTTTCTTAGGTCGATTGGCTAGAAAATCCTTAGATGAAGTTTGTTTGTTAAAGAGACAGCTCAGGATAACCATTACCGACAAAGTTTTGCTACTCAGATTTATTAACCATAACCAACTGCTCTACATTTCAGTCAACATTGATAGATTTGTGGTCTCCATAGTTTTAGTAGATCTGGAAGCGCTCTCAAACTAATGAGTCTACGAATGTTAGAATACTTGCTTATTGATGGTCAAGAACTTACCGCCGATAAAACGATGCTAAGAGGATTCAATTTGAAGGGGGATATGGCACTTGGATCAATAACGTTGCTAATGAAAGTTGGAGTTCTAGTAACAACCTCAAAACTCCATATCATTGATGCGGAGAATTTCTTCAATGTTGTACTTGGTCGATGATGGCTTGATGAGTACAACATGTTCCCATCATCTTTAATTCAGTGCATCAGATATTTCAAAGAACGATAAGAACATTGCATCAAGTGAGACCTACAACCATTCTCAGTACATGAAGTAGGCATCCAAGAAGACGCCACTTACTATGCTCCCGCGAAGCAGACCGTCCTTTCAAGAGATGTAATGCGAAATAAGATGGAAGATGTAAAAGGATTGCAAGAACAAGACCATTAAGCTATGCTCCAATGATCTCCCACCACGCCTTTGCAACGAGTCAGAAAGGGTTTTTTAGCCCACGCATCTACGGTCAAGGCCTAGTACGTGGGAGAGAAAGAACTAACAAGATTGTTGAATGGATGAAGCCAACTAACAACATCGATATAGAAGGATATTCTGAGGAGGATAAGTCTGATAAAGATATAATTATTATATATCACATGAAGCCCCTATTCGACATATTCTTGGAGGATACAAAGAAAGATTAATACGCATCAATATATGATTGTATCAACAACTACGTGTAAGCCACGACCTTAACTCCAATCTACCCTTCAAAATTTCGAGAGTACAGAGGTCAAGGAAGTCCGGAGTGTTGGTTTGGGTTGACATCACTTTTGTTGAGGTCTACTCTTTCTTTAGAATAGCCTAGGGTCTGGCCGTATGACTTTCCTAATGACTATATTAGAAGACTAGTGATGTAACCCTCACCCTTTAGAAATTTAAAATACATCTTTCCTTCACTTGGAGTTTTCAAATGCTTAAAGTCTAACCTCTAAGTACTTAGGAGGATGAGACAAAGCATAAGGAAGATCAAGGGGAGTTCCCTATAGGATGATCAAGCCTTAGGACTCACCCTGGGAGGTTTGCTCTAGGTGAGCACACACACTCACACCCACTCTACACTTACACTCACTACCTCACGACCCTAAACCAAACATACTAATGTTCCTCACACTTGCCCCCCCTACACTTTTGGAAACTTATTTGGGTGGTTCCTTAAGCCCTTGTCCCTAGGCTAGGGTTTAGGTTAGAACCAACACATGGAGGATCTAAAGTGAGATTTCTCTTAGTTTTTGGCTCAAATGGGTTATCATTCTCACTCAACCCTAAATTTATAAAAAATTTCAACTTTGACCCCTTTATCCTGAAACTCCACCAAATTACTAAAATTGCCCTTAAACCTTAATTTTGACCGAAAATCCCAAAATTAACCAAATTCTAAAATTCTCTCCAAAAACCATCCTAAAATGTTCTCAACCATCAAAATTAACCAAAACACCTCAAATATATTAAAATTATTAAAATACCCCAAAATACCCAAAATTACCAAAATGCCCCTCCAAATTTAAAAAAGTCTAAAAATTCCCAAAAATTAAAAATCATCCCAAATGTCCCCAAAATCATTTTGGACCACTATACTAGACCCAATTTGACCAAATTAACCCATTTTAGCCAAAAGCCCCAAATTGCCCTTTAAGGCCCAAATTGCCCAAACCATCTCGAATGTCCACCCAATTGATCTCAATTCCCCTCAATTTCAATCCTAAACTCAAATTCATCATCCCTATCTCATTCTGAACTAGATCTAAGTCCAATTTAACCCAATCTTAAACTCAATTTCAACTCAAACCAAAAAGCCCCAATTTTGACCATATGACCTAAAGCCCCCATATTGAACCCCTTTTAGCAAGTTAATTTCTCCAAATTTGAATCCTTAACTCTTTATAACATTCCTAAACACCAAATGGATCCACTAATTGATCCAAATTTGAGCTCGAATCTCATCCAAATCCAACATAAGTTAAAATCCCCAAAGTTACCCCAAATGTGCCACATGCCCGAATTTCACCAAATTGAATCATCTAATCTCAAAACTTCCACCCAATTCTTGTTGAAATCATTTCATGGCATTACCCTACATCAATTTGAACCATCAATAGAAACAAAGCCAAACTTTAGTCTAAGCTAAACCCAAACATAACCCATGTTTGCCCAAATTAACCAAATGTCCAAGTTATAAAAAATCAACCTCCCAAGTCAATTCAAAACAACTCCAATCCTTCTCCAAATGCTTTATAACAATCATTTACATAAAATTCCACAATCACTTGACCCAAAAATGGACCTAAACACAACCTAACCCAACTTGAACTTAAATGACCCAAATTAAATCAAACTCCACATGTGACCAAATCAAACCAAATGTGACCAAACCATGTCTACCACGGCAGCCAATTGGACCCCTAGGACTGAGCTAGATCCACCTAGACAAATCTAGTTGAGCTATGGACCAAGTGTCCCCTAATTTGGGTGATTTTCTTCCTAAAGTGGCGAAACCAATAGGATCTTTGCCAAAACCCATCACCACTCAAATAAAATACCTGGCTCACCTGACCTCTGGATCACCTGACTAATGGATCACCTATCCTCTGGCCACCCTCCCCTATCCTTAACGGCCAGACTAATCACCGGAGGAGCCAAAACCAAGGGCCACTTAAACCCAATTTTAAATCATTACACCCATCCAAGCTGTCCCACTCCCAGTGGCCACTTGTGTCGCTCATCCCTTCGCATAAGCAACCTAAAGCACCCACATTACCCCCCTGAGCTTCACATTTTGGCTATTGCTATGAGATCACCTCTTCGCTGACAAACAGGAGTGTGCCTAAAACCTAGGGAAAAATCTACCAAAATCTCACCAGAACTCTTGCAGACCTTCTTGAATTCAAGCCCACTGTCCTTAGCCACCCAAACTCCTTGCCTTGAGTCAAATTCTCAAGTCAATTCGCAGCCGAAACACGGACAAATTTTACCATAGCTCCACATTACATCAAACTCCAAATTGACTTACCCGACACCAGCCCCACACCGAAAGAAGAAGATCCCTTACAAATGCCCCATCATAGACCCCTTCCAACCATAACATTGAACAACAACTGAAATCAGGTTTGGTCGAATTTGGGTCTAGACAATTCACCATAGTAAGGCACTTTAGCTGTGAGCTTGTTGGACCCCCCTTGAAGCTTCTACAACCATCTGATTGAGGCCTCCCATCTCAAGCCAAGGTATTGAACTTCACCAACTTCTCAAGCTTATTTCGATTCTCCATTCATGTTGGGTTAACTCAGGGAAAGTCAGCCACATTGATAGGTTTTTCATGGTTAGATGAGTCCATAGAAACAAACTCGAAGGGATTTGGTTGAGTCTAGGTTGAGATCTAAGGGTTTTAGTGTGGACGACTTATGGGACAGACCAGTTTGGGAGGATTACCAGGAGCCGCTAGTTCGCGCATATATTCAACGGACGGTTAGGATTGCACCGGTCAGAAGTTTTGAACATAAAGCGCGGACAGGGTGGCTGCTGACTCAGGTGGCGGCTCCAAATGGGAGCGCGCCGCGTGTGCCTTCGGAGCCGACGTAGGATGATGCAGCACTGACTATGTTATGTTTGAAATTCTGAATTTTTGATTTATTTTAATTCTCTGACCTTAAAAATCCATAACTCGGTCAAAAAAAATCCAAAAAAAAAACACTCTTGATGTGTGAATAGGGGAGGACAATGTGGAAATGGTTTGGTGTTTATTTGATGTATATTTTATTTTTAATTAATTAAATATAGTATTGCATATTTTAAATATACTTTAACACAGGTCTTTCACTATGGCTCAAGCTTTGGGTGTCTTGTTCTATTTGTCATAAGGTATCTTCCATGATTTTTTCATGCTCAGGCAGGATCTCTATGTAGAGAACCCTTATACTCAAGTCAAATGTCCCTGTTTTGATATAAAAATTATAATAATTAAAATATTAGTTAAAAAATACAAAGTAAATTTTGGTAAGTTCATTGTGACTAGAGGACCAGAGAAAAAATATAAACTTAGTTTAACTCATTCAAATTCTCACCAAAGATAATTAAACCTATAAAATTAATAAAAATAAAATAATTTAAACATAAATATAAATACTCAATTTTGTTTTTCCACTGTACATTAGTGTTAGAGGAGCTCCGATAAAAAAATTCAAGTCATTTGGAGTTAATACGATCACTTAATTTGATTCTCTAAGTTAAATAACATTTCTTGGCATTAAAATAATTATAATAATAAAAATATAAGTTGGAAAATTATAAAATTGGTTTTGGGAGATCCTTGTGACTAGTGGAATTTAATAAAAAAAAATGATAATTAAAAAAAATTTATTTTTAAGCATATTTTAATTTTTTAAAAACAATTAAAAATTATTAAAATTAATTAAAAATAATAAAAATCACCAAAATATTTAAATTCACTAAAATGTCACACTTGGTCTCTAGAACATTTAGGTACAATTAAAAAAATTTTCCTAATTTTCTAAATGAAGATATTAATTTTAGAAGTTAAAAAATAAATTTTTAAGCTTAAAAATGAAATTTTTCAAATTTCTAACTAAAATAATTTTAATAATTAAAATATGAATAACTAGAAAAGAAAACTTGTTTCTTTGGGTTTCCTGACCTCGAGAGAGACTTATAAAAATATAAAACTTAATTTTTCGCATAAGTAATATTTTATTTTAATTAATATTTAAAAACTTTAAATAATTAAAATAATTATGTTAAAACTCAAAAATATTTAAAAATTTGTCCAAGTGGTCCACTGATCTATGTGAACCACCAATAATTTTATTAAGGGGGGTAGAAGTTTTATTTTAAATAAGTTATTGCATTATCTTTGAAAATTCTCATTTTTGCATGTAAATAATTATATAAATTAAATTAAAATTATAAAAAACACATTTTTTCCTCTAATGTTTTAATTGAACCATGAGTGGGGAAATATAAAGATATTAAAGCAATTTGAGTTATATTTAATAAATTTTGAAATGATAGGCCTTATAGGGGCAAAATTGTAATTAAGGAATCTAAGCCTTAATAAATGTTTAGACCTAATCAAGAGAGCAATGGGCAATGAATGATCATTATTGGAATATTTAGATGATTGAAATGCAAGGGAATTAAAAGGTAGAAACTAATCTCACCTTTGTCATAGAAAAGATAAATTTATAATTTCTTTAGTTATTTTAATTTGGAAGATAATCAAAATTAAATGATCCCAGGGATAGGGGTTTTAATTTAGAAGTTAATAATCCATTAATCTAACGCCCTTAGTTGGTTTTTAATGAAAATTCAATAATTTGATAAGAATCATAATCATATAAGTTAACTATTTCCTAAAATTACAAATATACCCATTAAGTCTTAAAAGCTTGGTAGTGAGCTAGGCTTAATCAAATTTGACAAATATGATTTAGAAAAGATAATAAAATTAATTGTGAGCATGGTTGAACCACTAAAAGCCCAATTGTAAAATTAAATTAACTAAAATTTTCAATAAATCAACTTTCTCCTAAAGGCCTTTACTCACATAATTTATAAATAAAATTTCAAATTATAATTAGCATAACTTTGGGATGATCAGAAAATCAGTTCATTAAGCATAAGGGTATGATTGGGACGAGCCATCAAGCAACATAATAAGTTTAAACAAACTCAAGACTTTTTAAGAGATTGTGAGATGTCCAGCACCCGGCCCCTAGTTCTTTCTCATAACCTTTTGGATATCTTAAAAAATGATTAAACTTATTTCGGCTTGCTTAAGAAATCATCTAATAAGACTCACCAAGTTATGATATAGGACCCAGTAGGCCCATGATGAACCTATCTATAGGCTTGCTCAGCTTTTCTCACAAGCATGTTTCAATTCCCGCAAAATCATATATATGCATTGCGAAGCTAAACGTTCAGGTTAAGGGACGAGAAGAAATGTCAGGTATGTGTTTATTTTATTGCACTATAATTTACATTAATTTACTTTCTCGTACCCTTTTTTTTTGAAATTGCATGATAAACAACAAAGTCAACCACCGTGTTAAAGCCAAAACTTTTAAGATAGCTGCCAAACCAGAACAAAAATTAAAGTTAAAATAACACAAAGATAATACTCACCGCCACAACAGTCAAAATATAAGACAACCCAAAATTTAATCACAAATAGAACAAAAAAAAACAAAAGAAACTAAATTAAAATATCTCTTTGGATGATCGGGAATCCCTCGGATGAGGCAACCTACGACTGCTAACAAGATTTCGCAGAGTTTGAATGACAGTACTGAATTCATTTAGTTGAATTTGGATAATTCATTTGGACTATGTGAATTCGAAGAAAATGGTGGTACGGAATGAGGGAACCGTAGGATCCTAACCGGTGTCGCCATAATCAACTTAAATATGCCACGAATAAGACATTAAGACACCTCAATTTAAAAATTCCTAAATCACGCTACTTCTCTTATCCCATACACTCGACACTTCTAAAACTAAACATACTACGACAAAGAGCTTGGAGCATGCAAAGAGGGCAGCACGACCATCTTCTACAGCAAAATTCCTTAGAAATAAATAACAAGCCATAAAACAATGAGGCATTTTGCCTAGTGCAGCTTAAATCCTCACTTTATCTTTTTAGACCTTTGGACCCTATGCAATAAAAGCCCTAAACTAGTCTTAGGTATCTAAGATTGTCATCCGATATGCTAAAAATCCTCCTATCTTCCAGACCATTCACATGATCGGCATCAAGTGAATGTAAGCACTAAATAATAAAATTTGTAAGATAACAAATTAAATAAGTATCTCAAATTGACGCCAACAATAGGATAATTTGGGAAATCACCAAGGTTTTTCTTGGAGCTATGTTTTCCCCTAGCTTTCTTTTCCTTTGGATTCCTATAATAACTATTCCAAACTTGAGCCACACACCTCTTGGATTTCCTTTTACCACATTTTCTTGAAGATCCTACCTTTTGGAAGCCATGAAAATAATATTTCCTCATCTAAATCAATATTTTTCTTAGATGACTTCAGTTATCTAATATGTAATTAACTATTGGGGCTTGTCCTTATAGGAAACTTAAAGACCCCTATTAATATAAACCCTATCTAATTACTTTATATTAGATATGGAAGGGTTTTGGTCAACATAAATAGTTCACAAACCAAACATATGTCACAAATATTTAGTTTATTTAATCAATCCTTATTAGTAAGCAATGTGCTTACTCTTCTGGGTAGATGCATGGTTTGAAATAAAGTGCTTGATTATTTAAACTATTGCATACATGAGATCAGTTTCATTTTATATTTTGAAATTAAAATTGATATTTTCTAAATTATAAATATGAAATTAAATCTATTTTAAACTGATTGTCAGGATACTCTTCCCGGTGACCATAACCTCTACATCTTTTAAACGACCGACGGTTTGAAACCAATCAAGTTTTACCGCGCTTCTTCTTTTTCTAACTCAGCAACTCGTGTAAAGTTAGATGAAGATGATTCTAATGAATTAATGGAATTACCATTTGCATAGTTTTCCTCATGTGTACCAAAGCTAATTCAATTAGGTTGAGTAACAAAGCAGATGCCAAAGGATTAAATGAAACTCTTCGAGAAATGTTGGAATGTTAAACGTCAAACTATCAACTTAAAAGAAGGTGTCATATTTTATATGACAGGACCAATCAATGATTTTGAATTTTGCATGGTTGTTACTAACAGACTAGAAGAGGACTGCCTTGATGTTGAAGATGATTTTGAAGATCAGCTGATAGATGGTACTTCGCTGGAGTTTGAGGAAAAAATCAGAACAACAGTCGACAAGTTAAGGGAAATCAACATTGGGCCAGAGGAGCATCGCCAACAAACATTTATAGGTTATCTACTCAGAAAAGTAGATTTTACGGATATAATTAAACTATTTTTAGATTTCAAGGATTGCTTCAATTGGAGCTACGATGATCTGCCAGATAAACAGAAAATGCAAGTGGAAAAACTTAGTACCAAAAGTTGGGAGAAGTACTTTGATGGATCTTCATCAGGTAGGAAAGATATAGGATCACAAACAGTGATACCCAGCAAAGCATTAATTGGTCAGATTTTCATCACACCGGATCGGGCAATGTTTAGGTTCTCATACCACTTAATAAATTCGTGCACCAATAATGAGGCAGAATATGAATCTTTGATAATTGGTTTAGAGTTAGTGATATTAGTTGAAATAACAGACATTGTCATTTATAGTGACTCGCAACTCATCATTTAGCAAGTGTCTTGGTAGTACAAGATTCTAAAACCAAGACTAGCAGAGTATCACCAGTATACAATGAAATTGTTAAAATAGATCCCTTGTGTGGCGCTCTACAGAATTCACCAAGCGGACAAAGCCCAAGCAAATGCTTTAGCTAAGCTCGCTAAGGAATTGACATGTCCACTAGAAGACTCCATTGATATTACAGTGTAGGGACGTCAAGTACTGCACAAATTGACCTAAACAGTCTAAATAAGCTGGGAAAAGAAGCGATAGTAGCTATAGTGATGGATGATATCAAGGATTGGAGTGTGCCGCATGATGAGTACTTACAGAATGAAATTTTTTTGAAAGATAAGTTAGAGGCACATCAGATTAAGGGGGAAATCTTGTATGCTTTGATCAACAACTTTCTATACAGAAGATTGTCTGACCAGATGTGGCTGAGATTTTTAAACTGAGCAGAAGTCCATAATATCATCAAGGAAGTACACGTCGGGTTGTGTGATGCTCACCATTCAGACCCAAAGATGAAGATGAAGATAAAGAGACTTGGATATTATTGGCCAGCAATGATGACCGATTATATGGAAACAACTAA
The DNA here is from genome assembly GCA_022702705.1 of Papilionanthe hookeriana x Papilionanthe teres. Lineage (NCBI taxonomy): Eukaryota > Viridiplantae > Streptophyta > Magnoliopsida > Asparagales > Orchidaceae > Papilionanthe > Papilionanthe hookeriana x Papilionanthe teres. The sequence continues at coordinate 1,054,617 of CM040428.1, forward strand.
GAAGTTTTATCAATGTCATGTACATGGAGTGGTCTTACACCAACCTCTAAATGTGCTACATTCGACGATCGTGCCATAACCATTCGAGTGTTTGGGTACAGATATAAAAGGTCGTATAGACCCTCCATTTTTGAAGGGACATAGATTTATTCTCGCAGTTATGGATTACTTCTCCAAGTGCGCAGAGGCACTGTCATGACGGGAGGTTATAGCACAACACATTTTTCATTTCTTCAAAAATCAAATTGTTTACCGTTTCAATGTTCTAAGCAGGATCATTTATAAAAAATTTCCTCCTTCAACAGCATAAAGATTAACAACTTTGTCTCCATGGGATGGATTAGAGGTATTTCACGATTTTCTACCTCAAAGAGAACGGCTTGGTGAAAGCCTTCAACAAAAAACAAATGAAAATTTTAAAGAAAATATTGGATGAGAACGAAAGAAGATAGTACGAGAAATTGTTAGAAGCTTTATGGGAATACCGGATGATAGTCAGAACTCTGACACAGTCTACACCGTATGCACTCTTATACGGGTCTGAGGCCGTACTTCTGCTAGAAATTCAGTTGCCATCTCTCAAAGTCACAGTAGCTAACCAAATACAACAGAAGATAACGCCAAGTACCGACTTGCTGAATGAGAAAGCCTTGAAGGGAAAGGATTGCAAGCACAACAAAATTTGGAATTTTTCCATACAAAGATAGTCCGAGCCCATGACAAGCTAGTCCGCCCGAGGATGTTTAAATTTGGTCAGCTTGCACTTGTTCTTAGGAGGCTTATTCTTGTACATTGCAAGATAGGTGGAAAGTATGAGCCAACATAGGAGTGACCGTTCATGGTGGAGAAGGTTTACTCAGGAGAGACTTACAACTTAGTAGACTCCCAAGAATAAAGGCCCATGTTGCGGGTAAATATATGATATTTAAAAAAGTACTACGCAACATGAAATTTTGAAAAATGACACTTTTTCTGAGAATAACTCTATGGCTAGAGTCTGTGATTGGGTCCCAAAGTTTCTTTAATAAAATTTGATAAAACAAAACAAATTCTCGAGAACAAAAAAACTGCACATCAAAATTACTCATACTAATTTCGAACTTTACAAAACGTGATCTAATCAAATGAATATATATAATGTTAATCCACTTAATATAAAATTATTATTATTCTTGTTCATTTTTATTTTTAGTGTGTTGATGTTTTTCCTATCTGTTGTATGGAAAATGTCTGGTCTGAGGCAGATTTTTGCTTTGAAAGACAGCTTGAATCTCACAGTAAAAAAAAAAGAGAAAAGCACGAGGTGGTGTTCTGAACCTTGACCTTAAATATGGACAAGTTGATGTGAATTATGAAGGCCCCAGATGTTCATAGTCAGTGACAGAGAGATAGATGGTTTGGAGTCATTAATTAGAATCAGGACAAGACAGGAAGCATCAACAAAAAGGAAGAAGTCAGGAAATGTTTTGGACACTTCTAATTCATGGAAAAGGTTAATTAGATACCGTCACTCATCATGATGCTGGAAGGATATTTGGTCGGTGCTACTTTGGAAAGAGCCCAAAATGTCCCACTGATATGCACGCAACACAGGAATATTAATCACCGCAAGCACAGGGCTCTAGGTTAACTAGAGAGTAGATGTCCGAGAGAGACAGCTACAGAGTTTACCTTGATTCTTGAGGATGGAGCTCATAACCAGAGTTTAGAGGGGACTTCCATTAGTGCCCCAATTACTGAGGATAAGCTTGAGATTACTGTGGAGCCTGTACCACTATAGAGTCCAGTTGATGAACTTTATAAAGGATGTCTGACTTGCAATGCTGATATATTAAGGCAGACGATGTGGGTAGGAGCATTCGCAGAGTGCCGAGTGTGTATCATTCTAAATTTGTAGCATTAAAAAACATTTGAAGAATATAAATCAGCCATAATGATGTTCAGAAGCATGGAGCACCCAGATGTAAAGCCTAGCATACCACAGTTTGTTAAGCCACGATGACTGCAGATTGTTTCTAAAGACGAGTCGGACGTGTAGTGATGCACCAAAAATATGTTTGATTTTTCACCTATATTTTATACTCTTTTTTATGATATTTTACTTTAAAGAATGGTATTTTCATGTTTTTTTGCATGTACGTTGATTTTTGGCATTTGGAGCTGAAGGAAGCAAAAAGAATAAAATATTGTCGGCATATTTTTAGGTTGAGTGTTGTATTTTTTTTTAAAAGGGGTCGCCTACAGAAGTTGTCGGCGAATTTTAAATTTAATTTAAATATAGATATAATTTAGAAAGTAGTATTTGATTTTGAAAATAATTTTAAATTTGAAAATTTTAAGATATGAAATCAAACCGATCTCACATCCCGAATAGTTTATATAAACGAGCGCCGCACCACAAACCGTGTATCTATCCCGAAGAATAGACACACTGCTTGATGATGGGGCTCGATTAAATAAACTAGAAAGGTTTGTGACATCCGTTTGGTCCGCGAACCAATTTTATAAGCCGACAAGTTCCCTCGCTTAATATAAATGAATTAAGCGGGGTTTATATTACTCAGGTTCTTTAAAATTCCCTATAAGGGCAAGCCCCTATAGTTAATTACATCTTAAGTGACGGGAATCACCTAAGAAAACTCTCGATAATAATCAATAATTCCGCTCTCAAGAATTTCAAAGTTTAAGTTTTCAAAGAATTGAATTTTTTGAATCTCAATAGGGAATGGATCGAGTTTGGAACATTTTATTTTGGGAATTCAAAGGAAGAAAAGTAGGAGAAATTACGGATTCGAAGTGAACTTCGATAATCTCCCGACTATCCTATTGTTTGGCTTGGATTTAGGAAGGTCTTAATGTTTATTTAGTATTTTGATCCTGCCAATTTTAATTAATTAGGACTTATATTCGTATGATAAAATCATACAAATAGCCTCGAAGATGTGAGGGTTTATATCGTATCGGACGACTACCTCGGAGTCCTAAGACCGGTTAGGGCTTAATTTGCAATGCAAATGCCTAACGAAGAGTTGAGGATTTATGTTGCACTAGGCAAACTACCTCGAAGTCCTATGGCTTTGTTGTTCAATTCTAGGAAAGTTTTGCTGAAGTAGGTTCAAGTTTTGCTGACGACGATGGCCGTGCTGCCCACCATGCTCCGAGCTCCTTGTTGTTGCAGAGGTTTAGTTTTAGAAATCATAAATCAGGGGATGAGAAAAGTGTTTTGGTTTAGAGAAGTCTTAATTTCCAAGTGTTTTTTGTGTTTTAATTAAAACAAATCTTAAAGTTGATTATAACAACACCGGTTAAGATCCCACGGTTCCATCCTTCCGGCATCATTATTTTTATCGGATTCACTTAGTCCAGATGAATTTGCTAAACTCAACTGAATGAGTTCCACACTTTCATTTAGACCGTGGGAAATCCCGTTAGCAACACGTAGGTTACATCATCCGAGGTATTCCCGATCATCCAACAGGACGTTTTAATTTAGTTGTAGTTGTAGTTTTGTGGTTTTGTTTGTGATTAAATTTTGAGTTGTTTTATATTTTGAATGTTGTGGCGGTGAATTTTATCTTGTAGTGTCTTTTAATTTAGTTATGGGTTTCAGTTTTGGTTTCTGTCCTAAAGGTGTAGGTTTTCATGCAACTGTTGTTTATCATGCAAGAAAAAAATAAGTGCGATGCGATTAAATAAATTACCGTAAAGTAAATCGCAATAAAATAAAAGCGTACCTGGAGGGTCTTCCCGTCATCCCAAGTCGCACTTAAAACACAGTTAGAATATTTAAGCAAGTTCCTAGGTAAAGCTAAGGTAAGGGTTATGGTTTTCTACCAAATTCCTAATCCTATAGCTAGTCATTTCCTATGACGTCTAGGTTCCTTGTGTTTTTGGTTTGAAGACGATTTTCTTCATTAAAGAACAATTAAGTTCAATTGTTCTTATAAATATCCTATCATATTGAGGAAGTGCTTAAGAAGAATCTTAAACATCTTTTCAATATTTCTAGGATTGTTTTAAGTCCAAGAGAATTTAATTATGTAAATGAATCGATCGTCCGAGGTTTTCAAGTTTTGTTAACTCCGCTCGATGAACTAGGATATTTGAATGTCCTATAAGTGAAGTAACATTTCATTTAACACTCCATTTAGAGTTACAATAGTAAAAGCTCCAAAGGGCAAAATGATATTTAATGATTTGTGATTCAAATTTAAGTTCAAATTAATGATTTAAGTTTGGAATAGTGTTCAAGTTATCTTAGATTTATTTTTGAATTCTTCATGTCTTTATATTTAATTTAGTTTAATTTAATTTAACTTAATTTAATGTAATGTGGTTTAATTTAAATTAATTTAACTTAAGTTAATTTAATGTAATATGATTTAGTTTTATTTAACTTAATTTAATTTAATTTAATTTAATTTACTTTGATTTGATGTTACATTGAATTAATTTAATTTAATTTAATTAATAATTTTTTTATTTAATTTGATTTGATTTAATTTAATTTTAATTTAATTTATTTAATTTAATTTTTAATTTAATTTAATTTTTAATTTAATTTTATTTTTAATTTAATTTAATTTTTAATTTAATTTTTAATTTGATTTAATTTGATTTAATTTAATTTTTAATTTAATTTAATTTTATTCATTTTAATTTTAATTAAAATTTTAAAAGAGTTTAATAATTTAATTTTAGTTCAATGATTAAGTCTTTTAATGTTTTAAATTTGAATTATCATTTTAATTAGGAATTAAACATTAATGAAATGATTAATTTAGGGATTTTTTAAATTAAAGAATAAATCTCTTCCTAATAATATCCCTATTTTAATAATTCCAATTTTATTATTCTTCCACATTTAATCAATTATTTAATTAAAGTTTATTCATTTTAAATTGCTTAATGGGTTTCTACCCTTCAATTATTAAATTTCAATCATCCAAATCAGATTAGGATCAAATATTTTACTTGTTAATTTTTTATTAAACCTAAAGTTTTAATTAAGGATTAAAAAAAAATTTAATTACCACTTTACCCTTTAAGCTTAATAATTTCATAACTCACTAAATTGAACTCAAATGAACTTGAAATTTTTATGTGACTTCACTCATATGTCAATAAAGACATGAGAGGAGAAAATGTGATTTTTCTGTATTTAATTTATTTATATAATTATTATTGGTAGAAAATAGAGATTTCCAAGGAAAATTTAATAACATGACCAAGGGAAAGTTTCTGTCCTTAAGAAAATTAGGAGACATTTCTAATGACCAGAGGACCACTTGGACCAAATTTTGTGATTTTTTGAATTATATTTTATTTATTAGAATTATTTTAAGTTCTGGAGTATTAATTAATTTAAAAATAGAATATAAGTTGAAAAATGAATTTCATAATTTTTAAAATTCTCTCTGATATCAAGGATTCCAGAGAACCAAATTTTACAATTTTCTGATTTTTCTTTGATTTATTATAATTATTTTGGTGAAAATGCTAGAAAATACATTTTTTAATTTTAAAATTACCCTAGAGCTTTAAAAATTAATATTTCACCAAATAGGCCTGAGAAAAAATATGGGGTTTGTTCCTAGGTGATTAAAATTCAAAATGTGACATTTTGGTGAATTTTATTATTTTTGTGATTTTTATTATTTTTTAATTATTAAAAATATTAAAATAATATTAAAAATCAACTTTTTTAGAAAATTGAAATTTTAATTTTCTTAAATTCCCCTGATATCAGAGAGGCTCCAAAACCAATTTGGTGAATTTTTGAAAGATATTTTGAAAGTTATGGATTTTTAAAGTTTAAAATGACTAAATGGCTTAATCAACCCATTTAGTAGGGCAAACCAAGTTCAATTGACTTCAAATTTTTATAGTGGGTTCCTCTGATCCTAAAGGTCAGTGGAGAATTGATTTCAAGTCAATTTTATGTGTGGTTAACTCTAATTAATTAGGGGTCTATTTTGGATGTTTAAGCCAATTAGGGTTATCTTAAGTGAATTAATCCAAGTCCTATTTTTCCTAGGGTTCTCTGGTCATAAGGAACATCACCAAATTTTCCTAGAATTTATTTCACAACATGCTAATTTTTGGAATTAAAATACTCAAAACAGCAACATGCATTTGAAAAATAAATAACTTTTCATAGGGATGACCTCCGACTTTGGAAAATTCAGGGAATGTTCCCAAATTCGGAGGCTTCAAAAGCCCTATGGTCTCATGCCATGGTGAATTGTATTCATACATGGAGAATTAAATGTATGCAGAGAGTAAATAAATTATAAAAAATAAAATACTTGATGAAATTAAATGATTTCTTTTCTACATTATTCTCCTCGGTTCACTGAGCAAGAGGGTATTTTTATTTTATTTTTCTGATTTTCCTACACAAAGTTATGAATTTTCCAAGTTTAAGGAATTAAATAAATAGAAAATACCCCTAATTTTCTATTTATCCGAGTCGGCGCCGCGTCATCCTCGGCATCTCCGAATGCACACGCGTCGCGCTCCCAATCAACGCCGCCGCTTGAGTCAGCAGCCCGGGCCCCGCGGTTCACGTACCATCTTCTGGTCCGACGCCATCTGAGCCGTCCGTCCGCGCGTGTATTGAATGGACGGCATCCGTTCATCGTTCCCGAGCGTCCTCACCCGAGAGCCGTCCACACTAAATCCCTAAGATCTCACTCGATACTCGATGGATTTTCGTGTTCTTATGCTCCATGGATTCGTCTTGAGAAGACGAACACATCCATACGGTTATCATGCATTGAAATTAAAGCATTTGAAATGGAGAATCTCCGGAAGCTCGGGATGAAGAATTAGCTCATACCTTAGCTGCGAGAGGTGAAGCCTCGATCGGAGATGCTCGGCACGTTCGTTGGAGGCTGCAGGAGGCTAGGGATGAAGCCCGGGGATGTGGTGAATTGCCTAGGTGTGATTTCCACCAAGGCCGATCACAACCTTTGGAGTCCGGAACAAGCTGGGTGGCTCGGAGATGGGGCTTTTATCGGTGGACACCTTCTCTTGGTCCGGTGAAGGTGTAGGACCAATCAATTTGAGGATTGATCCACTGTGGAGAAGTGTCCTGGTTTTGGGCTTGGATTTCAACTACGAAATCGAGCTCACGAGAGAAGAAATGGTAGGGGGATTTCGAGTGGGGATCAAGTGCTCGTGTATGGGGAGTAGTACGGAACAATTTTGGCGAGTTTCCTTAAGGTTTTTTTAGCACCTCTCATGGCCGAGAGAGTGAGGGGTTTAAATAGGCATGGTCGGAGGCTCTCCGGGGGTGTCGAGGGCGGGATCGAGCTGCTCCCGGCATGTGAAGAACGGCCACAATGGCCACGCTGGGGATGGGGCGGCTCGGCGAGTGAGAATTCCAAAGTCGGCTCACATGTGAGCTCTCGGCCATGGTGTTTTCCGGCGATCGGGGTGGTCGGCCGGCAGGCAAGGGTCACCCTCGGGGTCGAGTGGGTCGGGGCTGGGTGTTTGTGCAAGCAATTGGCAATGGCCAAGTGTAAAGGCCTTGATCCAAAATAGAATGGGGCATGGCTAGTTTTGGGTCTAAATGGGTCAACTCACCCATTTGGGCTTGGTGCACCCCTCGAGGTGGCTTTGGGTGCTGTGGGGGATCAAAGGGATCAGTTGGTTTGGCATGGAGAAGTCTCCATCCAAATATATTTGGATTAAATTTAGGTTTAGGTGAATCATGATTAAGGCTAATGAGCTTTAGGGATTAAGGAAAGGGTCCCTCCTTCCTACCCAATATGGTATGGTGGAGTGTCCAAGGCTCTCATGGCTCACATGTGGCTCATGCATGGCTTCATGGCTCACCTTTGGCTTGCGGAAAGCTTGGTCAATTTCATGAAAATGGATTATAGGAATTTTTTGGTAATTTGATGGAAATTTGTATGGAACTTGATTTGGAATGATTTGATGATGAATTTAGGACTTAAGTATTGAGTTTAATTGAAAGTATGATGAGGGGAAATGTCATATGGGCTTTGGGACCAATTTTGGGCCTTTGGATGTGGTAAAGGATGGGCTTTTAAAATGGTTTAGGAAAGTGGGCTTTTGAATTTTAAAATGGATTTTGGGATGAAATTTTGGTAAAGGCTTGGGCCAAATAATTGTTGAGTTTGGTTTAGGGATGTGTCATGAGTGGTTTGAAACAAATTTGAGGTGATTTGGGTTTGAATTGGGTTGGATATGGGCCTTTTTGGTAAAGAGGCTAAGGTGGGCCAAAATGGGCTACCATGGGCCAAAGTTGGGATAGAGTTGAAATTGATGTAAAATTAATGTTGGGAAATGTTTATGGGGGTGTTTCAAAGAGGTTTTGGCTTTGGTTAGGTTTTGATTTTGGGATTTGGGCTCATTTGGGCTAGGTTTAGGTTTAGGTCAAAATTGGGCTTTTTGATTTTGGGTTGAATTTGAGTGGGGTTTGGGTCTAAATTTTGGGCAAATCATGTTAGTGTTTTGTTTATGGGGATGTCAAGGAGGGTTTAGAAAAGATTTGGGGTTAATTGGAGTTGAATTGGGTGAGTTTGGGTTAGGTTTGGGTCATAGGTCCAAATTGGGCTTTAAGGCCAAAAGTGAAATTGGATCCCAATGCCAATCAAATTGGGCTTGGATTTGATCTAGATTGGTGTTGGGGATGTTAAATTGAAGTTTAGAATTGAATTGGACCAGAATTTAGGTCAATTGGGTAGGTTAGGTTTGACATTGGGTTCAAAATTGGGGTTTTTGATAAAAGTGGGGTAAATTGACAAAATTGGCCAATGGTGTAGTTAAACAAAATGAAATTGAGAATATTTGGGATTTTCTGGAATTTTCTGGGAATTTTCTGAATTTTTGGATTTTTTGGCTAAGAGGGGTATTTTGGGTATTTGAAGGGTATTGGGAGGTATTTTTGGAATTTTTGGTATTTTTGGTTATAGATGATCAGTTTGAGTGATGTGGAAATGTTTGGGAATGATTTTGGAGAATTTTGGGTGATTTGGAAATTTTTGAGAAATTTGGGCTATTCAGGGCTTTGGGTAGGTTGGCGGGTGTAGGGTCCCGGGGTCAAAAATTGAAAATTTGGAAAATTGAAGATTGGGTGAATGTAAGTGGAGTAAAATCATTTTGGTTGAGCCATGAAGCCATATCAAGCCCACATGAGCCATGAAGGGACTCATTTGAGGCATTCACTATGTTGTTCCTAACCTTCTTAGCCAAGGGCTTAGGGGTTAAGGACCATCCATGTGAATCATCTACATGAGTCGGGAGGTCAAGTCGGGTATGGGTGTGTTTTAGGAGGTGTATGGAAGTGTAGTGTATGTGTAAGTCAGCCCCTTCATCGGACCGGGCCACCGGGCGAGTCCTAAGGCCAAAGAGTCCTATGGAACTCATCCTTTTAAACTTCCACATTTGATTTCAACCCTCTAGGTGATTAGGGGTCTACGGTTAAGTTTGTGGAGTTTGCGGGGAGTTAAGAAGTGGTTTAAAATTCTAGATGGTGGATCCCAATTCTAGTCCTCTAAGATAGTCAAAGGAAAAGCCTAAGGCTAGATCCTAAGTACTAAAGAGAAGAAGAGAAGACCTCATCAAAAAATGAGGTCAACAAATGGACCCCAATAGGTGTGGTGAGTCGACGGAGCACACCGCGCGTATTGGTGTCGACCGAAGCGATCAACAAAACCAACACAGATGTCCAAGTAACAAACTTAGGACGAAGTAGAAGAGTTTCCGCTGGGGAGTGTCAAGTATATCTCTGAGACCGGAGATTCCTGAACTCTCGTCAGGGAAAGGAAAAGGAGGTGAATTCCAAATCACAAGATCCGGGAAATTTCGATTTAAATCTTTGTTTCGATCTAAGTTTTGATGTGTGAATTTAGATTTCAATTTGGAGTTTCAATTTAGATTGAAGTTTTGTTAAGATTAATTTTGAAGGGATTTGATTTGAAATGAAAATTGGAATTTTGAGGTTTTAGATGCAACATCTTCAACCCCAAAAGAAGATCGAATCGATTGGATTGGATCATTACAATGAGGAAAGATCTCAGAGTAATGCGGTATTGGATGTAAAATCCCTAACCTCAAGAGTTTGAATTTGATGTATTTCATTGCGATAGGGAAATGATCCTAAAGCAATGCAGTCTTGGATGTCAAAATCCTCGACCCAAGAGTTTGAATTTGATGTATTTCAGTGCAATAGGGAAAGAATCCTAGAGCAGTGCAGTCTTGGATGTAAAATCCTCGACCCAAAAGTTTGAATTTGATGTATTTCAGTGCAATAGGGAAAGAATCCTAAAGCAGTGCAGTCTTGGATGTAAAATCCTCGACCCAAAAGTTTGAATTTGATGTATTTCAAGTGCAATAGGGAAAGAATCCTAAAGCGAGTGTAGTCTTGGATGTAAAATCCTCGACCCAAAAGTTTGAATTTGATGTATTTCGAGTGCAATAGGGAAAGAATCCTAAAGCGATGCGATCTTGGATGTAAAATCCTCGACCCAAAAGTTTGAATTTGATGTATTTCAGAGGCAATAGGGAAAGAATCCTAAAGCGATGCGGTACTTGGATGTAAAATCCTCGACCCAAAAGTTTGAATTTGATGTATTTCGAGTGCAATAGGGAAAGGATCCTAAAGCGATGCAGTCTTGGATGTAAAATCCTCGACCCAAAAGTTTGAATTTGATGTATTTCAGGTGCAATAGGGAAAGAATCCTAAAGCGATGCAGTCTTGGATGTAAAATCCTCAACCCAAAAGTTTGAATTTGATGTATTTCAGTGCAATAGGGAAAGAATCCTAAAGTAGTGCAGTCTTGGATGTAAAATCCTCGACCCAAAAGTTTGAATTTGATGTATTTCAGTGCAATAGGGAAAGAATCCTAAAGCGATGCAGTCTTGGATGTAAAATCCTCGACCCAAGAGTTTGAATTTGATTGAGGTTTGATGTGAGATCTGGAAAGATCGAATTTGAGATTTGAAATTTGATCGAGATTTGATTTAAGATCCGGAAGATCGAATTTGAGATTTGATAGAGATTTGGAATCCGGAAAGATTGAATTTGAGATTTGAAATTTGATCGAGATTTGATTTAAGATCCGGAAGATCGAATTTGAGATTTGATAGAGATTTGGAATCTGGAAAGATTGAATTTGAAATTTGGAAGGATGAGTTTGAACTTGGTTGAAATTTGATTTAAGATTTGATTTGAAATTTGGAAGATCACATTTGAAATTTGATTGAGAATTTGATTTAACATTTATGTTGATTTTGTTTATCTTTTAATGATTCAAATTTTATTTTATCGTTTATTTAATGTTCATGTGAATTTGGTGTTTGTCATTCATTCATTTTTTTTTAGATTTTTTTTTTAAGGAAAGTTTTCTTTTATTCTCTTTTTTTATTCCTTTTCTGTTCTTTGTTCGAAGTTCATTTAACTTTAACGGCGTTTCCCAATCAATTTGCACAAAAGAGGTGAAGGCCAAAAATGTGACATGGTCACTTTCATTCCAATCATGTAGAAGATACATCATACATCTTGATCCGGAATATATTTCATACAATCCATGTAAACTCAAAACGGATCGTGTATGATCTTTGTCGATCCATCCAAAGAAGCATCTCGTCAAAAATCCATGTCCGAATAGTGGGGTACATGGTCGATAACATCACCTTCCAAGCCATCCTTGGCAAGGATGCCGTATGGATGTACATTGGAGGTGTGATATTTTCCATGTAACTCACAGCTCGTAAGGCCGGAGGCTCTCTAGCTCCGGTCCGGGCTGGAAATGGTAAGGTGTCTTCCTCGTCGTCCATCCTTCGAAAGTAACCGAGATCCGCTTCACTCGGTACCCCGGTATGCAATGCTTAGCGATATCCGCTCCGTTGCCCTTCGGTATCATGACGGAACCTACCGGTAAAGGTATCTTTACCGGCCCTCGGAACTCACCCGGGCCCGCTATCCGGAGGTCGGATCCGAACATGATATTAGACTCGTTCGAAAAGAAACCGTGCGAAAGGTCCGACAAAGTCGTGGTGATCTATGTGCGGGGGTATACGATCACCCCGCTTGTAGATGTTAATAATGCGACTATTGGGTATGCAATCGCGCAGCGTACCCTCCATGTTATCAATCTCTTTACCATTCTCTTGATGACTAATGGCATCGGATCCACTTGCCCATGACGGAGTATTCCCGGTGGGTTTCCCTTCCCGTCCTCCGCAAAGTTGTAACAGCATCCACATTGTATTGTGATTCTTCCTTTCCCTGGCATCCATCTCCGGGGTTCTGAGTATGTGTTTTCCCTTAGGCGGCCCGCTCGGCCCATTCTTTTCAAATCCCGGATGCAATCCACGATTTGCTGCTGTTCATACTCTCGAGAATACGTCCGTATGTAGCTCGAGGCCCTCCAGGTATATTGATTCTTCCGCCTCTAATTCTCTCGAAGTATTCAAAGGTTTTCTTTTCAACACTCCGCATTCTCTCCGACTCGTATTCCGGAATGATCTCGCGGATGGCGAGGCCTCGGTGACATATTGTGGGATATACGGTTCAATCCCTTCACGTTCTCCTGCATACCTTGGCTCCTCAGGGATGATGCTTGTTGGGACATCCCCCGGGGTTGCTTCTGCAACAAGTTCATGCATCATTGGTGGTTCTATCCGGTGGCGTGGTAGCCTTCTTTCTTCTGATCTTCTGGAAATTTCCCTGGTTCTTTCTGTCATCCTAGGAGCTGGTCTCCTTTCTTCGGAGTTCCTGGTGAACCGGTGTCCTTGAAGTGTATGTACTCGGCATTAGCAATCTGTCTCGTCGCGGCTGGTCCGCGGCTAGTTTTGTTAACATCTTACGGATACGGCGATTCTTATTTCTTCGTTGCATTCGTCTGTGAGAGTAGCTCTTCGAACTTCTTGAACGTCCGTGGGCGCGGCGCCGACAAGCTCGCCCTCTGCCGTAGCGACTACGGACTTCATTTTCTTATCTTCTTCGGTGTTTGCCTTTCTTTTCTTGTTCGTTGGATTGGTGGCCCGGGCCACCCACTTTCATCACCGTATGTCCGGGCGGTTCTTCTCGGTCAACGGGGACCCGGTCACTTTCCTCGTATCGTAGGCTCGCTGGTGCGAAATCCGAGTCAATCTCGATTATCGCTCCATCTTTCACCCTCTTTTCATCGAGTGCAAGGCTTACGCCATTCTTAAAGTTCGGGACCAACCGCCCGTTCGACATTTCCTCGCGAAAAGACAAGGAAAAGGATCGGGGGCGTATCTAAGAACAAGAACATTAAGAAAATGTTTATTAAAGACATTTTTTTTATTATTCTTATATTTTTAAACTTAACAGGAATGAAGTGGGATAAGATCAGGAAAGAGATTTTGATTTGGAAAAGAAAACAAGGAAAAATTTATTATCAGGATTTTATTTATTTTAGCACATTTTTGTTATTTTTGGGTTCGGACCCAGTCATAAGTAATCACTTCACCCGTGCTTCTAGGGATGGAAAGTTCATTCCTTCGAAACATCAAGTAGCGTAATACTTTTTCAAGTATTTTCCATTGATCGGAAGCATATGTCGTTCTCCTTGGCAGTTCACTAGCTGGTAGGAGCCTCCTGAGTAGACTGTCTCAACCACAAACGGTCCTTCCCAAGTGGGTTCAAATTTTCCTCCTATCTTGCGGTGTGCGAGGATAGGTCTTTCGAGAACGAGAACTAAGTCACCAACCTTAAAGGTTCTTGGGCGGACGATCTGTCATGAGCTTGAACCATCTTAGCTTGGTATAGTTCTAAATCTCTGTCGCGCTGCAAGTCTCTTCCCTTCCGGGCTCTCTAATTCTTCGAGTCGTAATTTGGCGTTCTCTTCTGTTGTGATTTTATTTGCAATCGCAATCTCGAGTGAAGGAAGCTGGACTTCTAAGGGGAACACTGCCTCGGACCCATACACCAGAGCGTAAGGTGTAGCTTGAGTAGGAGTTCGAAAGTTGTCCCAGTGGGCCCATAAGGCTTCTAACAACTTCTCGTGCCAATTTCTCTTATTATCGTCCAAGATTTTCTTTAAAATTTGAACGAGAGTTTTATTAAAAGCTTCAACGAAGGCCGTTTGCTCTTGGGTAGTAAATTGTTGAATATCGCGATCGATTCCGTGTCTCCCGACAAAATTGTTGATTTGTGTGCTTCGAATGCCGACCCATTATCCGAGATGATTCGCGCGGCACCCGAAACGGTAAACAACTTGGTTCTTGAAAAATTAGTAGTACATGATGTGCTTTCACTTCTCTAAGTGGAACTGCCTCTCGCACTTGGAAAAGTAATCCGTAGGCGCAAGAATGAAGCGATGTCCTTTTGACGACGGTGGTTCTATTGGACCCACTATATCTGTGCCCCAACATTCAAATGGCCACGATGCAATTGTCGGATGTAGCACATTTGGATGTTGGTGTAGAACCACTCCGTGCACTTGGCACTCATGACAGCTCTTGGCGATTTTCATGCAGTCGGTCATCATCGAGGGCCAGTAGTACCCTAGTCTTTTAATTTTCATTTTCATTTTCGGACCCGACCGGTGAGCGCCACGAGTCCCGAGTGTATCTCCTTAACAATTTCACGGGCCTCGGACCCGCTTAGGCACCTTAGCCACATTTGATCGAAAGACCTTACGTATAACGTGTTGTTTATTAATGCGTAGGACGAGTTCTTTTCTTGATCCGATGGGCTAACGACCTATCATCCGGTAGTTTTCCGTTTGCAAGTAATCTATTAATGGTTGTCGCCAATCTTCTATGTTTTTACGTCACTGTTGCAACTGATTCTTTTTCTTTTTCTAATTTGTGTATTGTGTCTATGTCGAACCGTGATAGGACTCGACGTCCATGAACCGACACTTCCATCGATTCATCTTGCAAACGAGCAAATTCTTTTGCGAGACGGGCTAGCGCATGTCTTAAAGCATTTTCTTTTCCGGGAATTTTGTAGATCGTCACATTCGGAATCTGTTCCAACAACTTGTATGGCATACTCGGAAGTATTGCTCGAGTCTTGGTTTTAAAATTCATCATCGTCCGGCGATCCGTTGAATGATTAACCGTGAATCCCGTAGATGTTGATGTCTCGCTATCCCCATTTGAATGGTTAATTCCGATCCCGTTATGAGGGCTTCGTATTCCGCTTCGTTGTTTGTACACGGCTCCGTCAAGTGGTAGGAGTATCTTAACATCCCCGCTCCGGTGTTATAAAGATTAGCCCGATTCCTCGCCTTACCGGCACTATCACTTGCGATTCTTCGTCTTTGTGTGTCGAAGATGCTCCGTCGAAATATAATTCCCAACGTCGATCATCAAGGTCTTCTAGGTTCATTATTTGTTCATCCGCGAGATCGTCATCGAGAGGAGATTCTGCCGCAAAGGGTGTGCTGCAAGGAAGTCCGCTAAGACTTGTCCCTTTACGACACGGAGAGGCACGAAAGTTATATCGAATTGCAATAATATCATCGACCATCCGGCAAGTCCGCCGGAAAGCGTTGGGCGGGTCATCAAGTATTGCAATGGATTAAACTTCGAGATCAGGTTGACCTTATGAGAAAGCATGTAATGCCTGAGCTTTTGAGCGGCGAAGATCAGGGCCAAACAATGCTTTTCAATTGCGGGATAACTTATTTCCGTCGGCAATAAACGACGAATTATGTAGTAAAGAGCATTTTCTTTACCCTCATCATTGACCTGGGCTAACAGGGCTCCGAGAGAGTCGTCTAAAGCCGCGGTATAAAGTATTAGCGGTCTACCTGAGACTGGGGCTGCTAAGACAGGAGGTGTCATTAAGTATTGTTTAATGTCCTCGAAGGCCCTCTGGCATTTCTCTTCCCAAATAAATTTGGCGTCCTTTTTAACTAGTGCCGAGAAAGGCCGACACCTACTCGACCAGGTTTGAGATAAAGCGTCGAAGATATGCCAACTTCCCTTGAAAAGATCGTAGTTGTTTTAAGGTTCTGGGAGGTGGCATTTCTAAGATGGCTTTAATCTTTTCCGGGTCGATTTCGATTCCACGATGTCGGACAACGAATCCTAAGAATTTCCCGGAGGTGACGCCGAAGGCGCATTTTAAGGGATTCATCTTAAGATTAAATTGTCTTAATCGTTCGAAAACAATTCTCAAATCATACAAGTGGTTGTCCTTTACTTTGCTTTTGATGACCACATCGTCCACGTAGCATTCGACTTGATTATGGATGAGATCATCAAAAATTCTTGTCATTGCTCTCCGGTAGGTTGCTCCTGCGTTCTTCAATCCGAATGGCATCACTCGTGTAGCAATATACTCCGATCGGCGTTCGAATGCCGTAAGTTTTTCATCTTACGGAGCCATTTTTATCTGGTTGTATCCTGAAGATCCATCCATGAACGAGAATATTTCATGTGTCGAAGCAATGTCGATCATTAATTCTGGGATCGGTAGAGGGAATTCATCTTTCGGGCATGCCTTGTTTAAATCTCTGAAATCCACACAAATTCTGATTTGACCATTCTTCTTCCTGACTGGTACCACGTTGGCTAACCAAGTCGGGTATTGTTCTTCACGGACAAATTTAGCGTCTATTAGCTTCTTAACTTCAGCTATGACTTGTTGTTCAATTTCTAGACGCATTTTTCTGGGACCTTGTCTGACTGGAACAGAAGCAGGATCCACCCCTAGCTTATGGACTGCGACCTCTGGAGCTAAACCTGGCATCTCATCGTAGCTCCAAGCAAAACAGTCTTTAAATTCCATTAATAACTTGATCATTTCTTCTGAGTCTTCTTTATTGAGTAAGGAGCTAACAAAGGTAGGTCCAGGCTCTTTGCTAGTACCTAAGTTAACTTCCGTTAACTCATCTATCGTAGATTTGATTTCTTCTTCGAATTCGGTGGAGCGTCTCCAATTTGTAAATCTCCGAGTTCGTCCGTAGTTTCCATGCAGTTTTCATTAGATTCGCAAGTGACAACCAAGAAAAATTCAGTATCATCAACTGATCCTACTGTGCCGAATCCGAGACCATGTTTTGAGTTGGGTGGACGACCGGAGTTATTCCATAAATTTTCAAAACATTGTGATTGACCTTTTGTCCATTGTCGAGGTAAGAAACCACGCTGAATTAAATTTTGAACACAGGGAGAGTACCACTCAAAAGGCAATTCCATTAATTCTGATGAAGTAGCATCTTCAAGTTGTACATTATTTTCAGTTTTGGAGGAAGGAGCACCACGGTAGAATTTGATGGGCTTTGCACCACCGCTACGTACCTCTTTGACCTCCATACCCTCAATCTTATTAGAATGGATCGGAGTTAGGGTCATAGTATGTACGTAGTGGTTAATCTTCTCGTACATCGATTTATATTCTTCGTTTCTTTCATCTTCAATAGGGATTTTGAATTGCGGCTTCTTTCGACTTATTGTCGCTGCTTCTTGTTTGATTTCTTTTTCTTCTTCAGAACTATCTTCCCAATCGACATTGATGGTCGGTTTCCTCTGTCCAATCGTCCTAACATCTCTACCACGACCTCGTCCCCGGCCTCGACCTCGGATGCGAGTTGTGGAGAAACCTTCACCATCTCGCCGTAAGGGAGTGGTGAGTGACTGTTGGACTAGAACTTCGAGTTCTTCGTTGTCCCGAACTTTCTTTGCTTCATTTGTTATGGTATCTCTGGAGAAGATCGTTTTCTTCGGTGGTGCATAATAAGCTGCATCCTCGTGGATTCCAATTTCATGTACGGAGAATGGTTGTAAGTCACCTTTGATGCACTCGTTCCCCTCCATCGTAGTATTTGATGCACCGATGTAGAAATGATGGTACCATCCCGTTTTCATGTATCCATGGTCGGCCCAAGTAGAGCGTTGAACGACGTTTCGAATCAATTATGTGAAATTTCGCGGTTGTCTTTGCTAAGTCACCGGTCTTCATTAGCAGTGTTATTGAGCCGAGGGCTCTTTCTCCTTTCTGGTTGAATCCTCTTAATAACATTTTGTACGCCTCGAGCTCGCGAGCATCAATTTCCAAGTATGCTAGCGTTCGAAGATTCATTATATTGATTGATGCTCCTGGATCCACCAATACTCCGGAGAGTGTAAATTTTCCGATTAGTAACCGAAATGTACAACGGTCGGTTGTGATCTGCTCGTTCCAAGTAGTAGGTCATCGTCCGTGAAGGTAACACCTCGTTGTTCCTTTAACGAGCAAACCTCATCTAAGGAATCTCCGGCCATTTGAGCTAAGCAAATTTCCGGATCAAGTAAGGCCTTGATCAGAGCTTCTCTCATCTCCTTTGATAAGATGAGAGCATCATAAATGCTTAGTTTGGCCGGTAGTTTCCTAAGATGGGCTAGCACGTTGTAGTCCACTTTATTTTCATGTGTCTCTCGCTTCTTCTCGAATGGGTATTTCTTCTGCTGGGGTTGGTTCTTCTTGAACAACCACCGCTTTCTTTTGTCCTTTGGACCCATTCTCGGAGGTAGAATTTTGCCACTCCTTAAGTTGACTTCGTAATTTCCTGCGAATCTATTGTTGAGCTTGCTGGTGTCTCTTCTTGAATCGGAATGACGGGCTCTTCCGGATTAGCTTCGAGTCCGAAGGCTCCAACTCTATCGTGATCTGGAGCTCCTCGAAACTCGCGGATAGATTCGTTGCTTGTTGAACTCTCATAGCCTCCTTGATGGATGTCTTCTTCGTTATTACGCTCGTCGAGATCGTGTATGATTTGAGAATTGTCGTTGGTATCGAAATCGATATCCGGATTATCGTTAGTTACGTAATCGTTAGAAATAGTCAAAACGTAGCCAACGCCATCACCCTTATCATTATATGATCCCACCGAAGTGAGCGAGATAATCATACAGAGTCGGGGGTTCGAGGGATTTCTCCCCGAATCGGAAACAACTATCCTAGGATAAGCGGACCCTAGTCCGGCCTTAGGCGCCTCGGTCTTCTCTTCTTCGTCAATTTTCTTCTTTTCTTCAATCGTCTCCTGTTGAGGTGGTTCTTCTATCGCAAGTGATAGTACCGGCTTAACAGGTTTCAAACTCTGAATTGAAGCTCGCACCGAAGCGGTTTGGATGCTGTCTAAAATCTTTTTCGAAGATCTCGTCCAAGCGGTAGTCCATCCATCGTCAGTCGTATAGGGATCTATCGGAATGATGGGATCAGTCGAGACAACATTGACGGAACCTCCTTTCTGGGTTCCTTCATGTACTCCTTCGGGATCGTTATATTCCCTTTCCGCAGGTTGTCATTGAGCCAACTTTTGAAGGTAATACAATCTTCTATCTTGTGCCCAAGCATCCGGTTGTAAGGGCAAAAGTTGGGATCACCTTTCTTGTCGACTTCTTCTGGTCTCTTAGGTTCTGGTAGTTGGAAATCTGGGGTCTTCATCAAACTGCGGAACATTTTCGGCACTGCTTCATTCTTGAACGGATATTCTCTGCTCAAAAGCTCCCTTAACGTACGTTGCGGACGAGGCGGTTGTTCATACTGTAGCGATGACTGATAGCTGGGCCGGGGTTGCTGGTAATTCTGTTGTGGTTGCTGCGGCCGTTACGGTGGTATTTGCATCGGTTGCTTGCCTTTGTCAACTCGCTGCAACGATCCCGGATTTCTTTTCAAAAGTCTTTACTGAGCTTTTGTTTATCTGTTTTATCGGTGAAACTTAATTGCTTTGCCTCCTCTTGCAAGCTTCCGGCCTTGCTTAACAACTTCTCAAAAGTCTTAATAGTGAATCCCTTGAGGAGAAGTGCTATCGGGCCATGGATGCTTTTTAGTAAAATGCCGACCGCATGCTTCGTTCTTGTAATCGTGGCTCACACTTCATGCTTAAGTTCCTCCATCGAAGTATGTAATCCACCAAAGTTTCATTCGGCTTTTGTTTCTCTACCACTAAATCACCTATAGTGATGTGGTGCCGAGCTCCGGCGAATCGCTTGATGAAGAGGTTCTCTAGCTCCGAGAACGTCTTCACCGAACCATTTGGTAATTCGCATACCGGTCGAAGGCGATTCTCGACGGACCGCCGACGAACCTGTCGGAAGAGTAATGCATCGCTCCCGCCGCATTGCAACAACCGGCACGAAAGTGTGCCACATGCCGTCGGGGTTCCCGGCTCCGTCGAAGGTCTTGAACGAGAGGTGGTACGAAGCCTTTCGGGTATTGGACGGCGTCGAATTCTTCCGGGTAAGGTCTACCCGTCCGAATGGATGTCCCGCTCTTCGATTGTGCTAAGGCTTCTCGCACTCGCTTGTTCCACCAAGTTCTTGATATCCTTTTCGGGAATCATACTTTGTGTTGTATCCTTTTCGGCTGATCATCCCCATTGACGGACGTAATCTCCTTTCCTCCGTCTACAATGTGAATGACCTCGCGGGGTGTCTCTCTATGTGGTTGTACTTCGACTGCGGAGAGTGGCCGAGCTACGGCCATCTCTTCCATCCTTTTCGCCATTTGAGCGATCGTGTTGTCTTTCTCCTGAAGCTGCCTTCTCATCAGTTCTGGCTCCTCTCTTTCTGCGGCTGCAGGAGCACCTTGCGAAGCTGATGAAGCTCGTGTCTCAACCATGTTGATTTCTGCGTATTCATCGTCCATGAATTCCGATGAATCAATCTCGTCTCCGAACTTTTCTTCTCTTTCTTTTGCCAATCGTCGGATATCGGTTCTCAACTTTTCCATGGCATCTTCTAGCGGGGCTTTCTGTGTGTCTTCGTGGTTGTCGTGTGATAGCCGCCGGGTCCCCTTCTCACGAGTCCCCTTCATCGCGGTAGCACTTTCTTCGCATTCAAGTCTCCGGCGAGACTTTCTTTCTCGAGCCGTCGTTTCAATCTCAATCGCCCGATGAGTGGGACGCCATACCATCCTTCTAGCGACGGAAGGTCTAGGACCGGATGGTCGCGTCGGCCAAATGCTCTGGAAGGTGGTATCCTCCCTAATTTGTAATCCCGAGACGACAACGGGCGGACTAGCCTTCATTCTTTTACTTGGCTTTTCCGTCATGATGGCGGGTTCTACTCGGGGCCCAAGACGGGATTTGATCGGCACCCGCCCTATCCTTCGTAGAATTTCCGGTACGGGCAGCTTTTCCTTCTTTGCTAACTTTTCTACCAAAGTTTGCAGTCGAGCAAACGGCGTAGTTCTAGTTCTTTTCTTGCGGCTATCGTTGTAATATGCGGGCTGTGGTAATGTGGCAGCAATCTTGCGAATGTTTTCTTCATCTTCTGCGGCGGAGAGGGGATGAAACCTGCTTCCTCCCAAGAGTGGTATGTATTCAGGCAGCGGTGCATATTCTAGCAGTTCTTGAATTTCCTCTAGGAAAGCAACTTCAGCAGCTCTGGCTTCTCTAGCGATCCTTCTACTTCTGTTTCTTCTTTGGGTCCTCGTTAGTGACGGAATCTTTGAACTGGACCCGATTTCGAAAACGAAGGTCTTACAGGAAGATCTGTACCCTCCACGGTAACGGGTCCATCATAATTCGGATTTCTTTCCCCTTTGATTTGGCAAAAGTCGGGGTAGGTGCGAAACAACTAGACCAGGTGGGGGTAGTAAGAACAGTCCTCTCGCGGACGAGCAGTATTCCTCTTAGTCGGGATCCTTTGCGGAGGAGGGAATTCTTGGGTCGACCTAAGGTTGAACTCGAGCGGCGGCTCCTCGGCTTCGGATACCTTGTTCATCAGCGCAAAGAGGGAGACGTCGGTGATCTTGACGTTCGTGTTTTCAAATCCTTGTCCAAATCGGATGATTCCATTGTCGGGCAGCTCATCCTTATAGACAACTAGGTCCAGTCCATTGGTAAAAGAGAAAATCAGTTTCGGGGCTTCCATTTCTCGCAGGTAGATTCGGTTGTCGATCCCAAGTTATGCTTCTTTTCTTTAGGATGAAAAGAAAGGAATTACAAAGAGTCCGAACTCATTCTTGTTCATGTATTTATAAGAAGGAATCACTTATTAAAAGGATCACTTATTAGAGGGTTTGTTTATTTAGAACGGAGTGTTCAAAGGTGTAGAGAAGGTAAGGAATCTGAATCGGAGTTGGGAAGGAAAAGAGAGTCTTAAGCAAGACTTCTCGACTCGAAGGATCACTCCTAAACTAACACCTATTGGGGGTCCACCCCACCTCAGAAATGAGGTAAAAGGATCTCGAACCTCTCTGTTTAGGGGTGTCTAAACAGTGGCTCCTAAATCCGAGAGAATGTTGGTTATACTTGTTCAAGGTAGAAATGAACATAGTATCCCAACGGAAAGAAGGGTTGTTTGATCCATAAGGGACATGGATGCACTACCGATTTTTGAAAGCAGAATTATCTGATTAGAATGGAGAGAGGAAATTTCCCCAGCGGAGTCGCCAGAAGTTGTCGGCATATTTTTAGGTTGAGTGTTGTATTTTTTTTTAAAAGGGGTCGCCTACAGAAGTTGTCGGCGAATTTTAAATTTAATTTAAATATAGATATAATTTAGAAAGTAGTATTTGATTTTGAAAATAATTTTAAATTTGAAAATTTTAAGATATGAAATCAAACTGATCTCACATCCCGAATAGTTTATATAAACGAGCGCCGCACCACAAACCGTGTATCTATCCCGAAGAATAGACACACTCGCTCGATGATGGGGCTCGATTAAATAAACTAGAAAGGTTTGTGACATCCGTTTGGTCCGCGAACCAATTTTATAAGCCGACAAGTTCCCCGCTTAATATAAATGAATTAAGCAGGGTTTATATTACTCGGGTTCTTTAAAATTCCCTATAAGGGCAAGCCCCTATAGTTAATTACATCTTAAGTGACGGGAATCACCTAAGAAAACTCTCGATAATAATCAATAATTCTGCTCTCAAGAATTTCAAAGTTTAAGTTTTCAAAGAATTGAATTTTTTGAATCTCAATAGGGAATGGATCGAGTTTGGAACATTTTATTTTGGGAATTCAAAGGAAGAAAAGTAGGAGAAATTACGGATTCGAAGTGAACTTCGATAATCTCCCGACTATCCTATTGTTTGGCTTGGATTTAGGAAGGTCTTAATGTTTATTTAGTATTTTGATCCTGCCAATTTTAATTAATTAGGACTTATATTCGTATGATAAAATCATACAAATAGCCTCGAAGATGTGAGGGTTTATATCGTATCGGACGACTACCTCGGAGTCCTAAGACCGGTTAGGGCTTAATTTGCAATGCAAATGCCTAACGAAGAGTTGAGGATTTATGTTGCACTAGGCAAACTACCTCGAAGTCCTATGGCTTTGTTGTTCGATTCTAGGAAAGTTTTGTCGAAGTAGGTTCAAGTTTTCGTCGACGACGATGGCCGTGCTCGCCCACCATGCTCCGAGCTCCTTGTTGTTGCAGAGGTTTAGTTTTAGAAATCATAAATCGGGGGATGAGAAAAGTGTTTTGGTTTAGAGAAGTCTTAATTTCCAAGTGTTTTTTGTGTTTTAATTAAAACAAATCTTAAAGTTGATTATAACAACACCGGTTAAGATCCCACGGTTCCATCCTTCCGGCATCATTATTTTTATCGGATTCACTTAGTCCGGATGAATTTGCTAAACTCAACTCGAATGAGTTCCACACTTTCATTTAGACCGTGGGAAATCCCGTTAGCAACACGTAGGTTACATCATCCGAGGTATTCCCGATCATCCAACAGGACGTTTTAATTTAGTTGTAGTTGTAGTTTTGTGGTTTTGTTTGTGATTAAATTTTGAGTTGTTTTATATTTTGAATGTTGTGGCGGTGAATTTTATCTTGTAGTGTCTTTTAATTTAGTTATGGGTTTCGGCTTTGGTTTCCGTCCTAAAGGTGTAGGTTTTCATGCAACTCGTTGTTTATCATGCAAGAAAAAAATAAGTGCGATGCGATTAAATAAATTACCGTAAAGTAAATCGCAATAAAATAAAAGCGTACCCGGAGGGTCTTCCCGTCATCCCAAGTCGCACTTAAAACACGATTAGAATATTTAAGCAAGTTCCTAGGTAAAGCTAAGGTAAGGGTTATGGTTTTCTACCAAATTCCTAATCCTATAGCTAGTCATTTCCTATGACGTCTAGGTTCCTTGTGTTTTTGGTTTGAAGATGATTTTCTTCATTAAAGAACAATTAAGTTCAATTGTTCTTATAAATATCCTATCATATTGAGGAAGTGCTTAAGAAGAATCTTAAACATCTTTTCAATATTTCTAGGATTGTTTTAAGTCCAAGAGAATTTAATTATGTAAATGAATCGATCGTCCGAGGTTTTCAAGTTTTGTTAACCTCGCTCGGTGAACTAGGATATTTGAATGTCCTATAAGTGAAGTAACATTTCATTTAACACTCCATTTAGGAGTTACAATAGTAAAAGCTCCTAAGGGCAAAATGATATTTAATGATTTGTGATTCAAATTGAAGTAACATTTCATTTAACACTCCATTCATGTCTTTATATTTAATTTAGTTTAATTTAATTTAACTTAATTTAATGTAATGTGGTTTAATTTAAATTAATTTAACTTAAGTTAATTTAATGTAATATGATTTAGTTTAATTTAACTTAATTTAATTTAATTTAATTTAATTTACTTTGATTTGATGTTAAATTGAATTAATTTAATTTAATTTAATTAATAATTTTTTTATTTAATTTGATTTGATTTAATTTAATTTTAATTTAATTTATTTAATTTAATTTTTAATTTAATTTAATTTTTCATTTAATTTTATTTTTAATTTAATTTAATTTTTAATTTAATTTTTAATTTGATTTAATTTGATTTAATTTAATTTTTAATTTAATTTAATTTTATTCATTTTAATTTTAATTAAAATTTTAAAAGAGTTCAATAATTTAATTTTAGTTTAATTATTAAGTCTTTTAATGTTTTAAATTTGAATTATCATTTTAATTAGGAATTAAACATTAATGAAATGATTAATTTAGGGATTTTTTAAATTAAAGAATAAATCTCTTCCTAATAATATCCCTATTTTAATAATTCTAATTTTATTATTCTTCCACATTTAATCAATTATTTAATTAAAGTTTATTCATTTTAAATTGCTTAATGGGTTTCTACCCTTCAATTATTAAATTTCAATCATCCAAATCAGATTAGGATCAAATATTTTACTTGTTAATTTTTTATTAAACCTAAAGTTTTAATTAAGGATTAAAAAAAAATTTAATTACCACTTTACCCTTTAAGCTTAATAATTTCATAACTCACTAAATTGAACTCAAATGAACTTGAAATTTTTATGTGACTTCACTCATATGTCAATAAAGACATGAGAGGAGAAAATGTGTTTTTTCTGTATTTAATTTATTTATATAATTATTATTGGTAGAAAATAGAGATTTCCAAGGAAAATTTAATAACATGACCAAGGGAAAGTTTCTGTCCTTAAGAAAATTAGGGGACATTTCTAATGACCAGAGGACCACTTGGACCAAATTTTGTGATTTTTTTAATTATATTTTATTTATTAGAATTATTTTAAGTTCTGGAGTATTAATTAATTTAAAAATAGAATATAAGTTGAAAAATGAATTTCATAATTTTTAAAATTCTCTCTGATATCAAGGATTCCAGAGAACCAAATTTTACAATTTTCTGATTTTTCTTTGATTTATTATAATTATTTTGGTGAAAATGCTAGAAAATACATTTTTTAATTTTAAAATTACCCTAGAGCTTTAAAAATTAATATTTCACCAAATAGGCCTGAGAAAAAATATGGGGTTTGTTCCTAGGTGATTAAAATTCAAAATGTGACATTTTGGTGAATTTTATTATTTTTGTGATTTTTATTATTTTTTAATTATTAAAAATATTAAAATAATATTAAAAATCAACTTTTTTAGAAAATTGAAATTTTAATTTTCTTAAATTCCCCTGATATCAGAGAGGCTCCAAAACCAATTTGGTGAATTTTTGAAAGATATTTTGAAAGTTATGGATTTTTAAAGTTTAAAATGACTAAATGGCTTAATCAACCCATTTAGTAGGGCAAACCAAGTTCAATTAAATTCAAATTTTTATGGTGGGTTCCTCTGATCCTAAAGGTCAGTGGAGAATTGATTTCAAGTCAATTTGATGTGTGGTTAACTCTAATTAATTAGGGGTCTATTTTGGATGTTTAAGCCAATTAGGGTTATCTTAAGTGAATTAATCCAAGTCCTATTTTTCCTAGGGTTCTCTGGTCATAAGGAATATCACCAAATTTTCCTAGAATTTATTTCACAACATGCTAATTTTTGGAATTAAAATACTCAAAACAGCAACATGCATTTGAAAAATAAATAACTTTTCATAGGGATGACCTCTGACTTTGGAAAATTCAGGAAATGTTCCCAAATTCAGAGGCTTCAAAAGCCCTATGGTCTCATGCCATGGTGAATTGTATTCATACATGGAGAATTAAATGTATGCAGAGAGTAAATAAATTATAAAAAATAAAATACTTGATGAAATTAAATGATTTCTTTTCTACATTATTCTCCTCTCGTTCACCGAGCAAGAGGGTATTTTTATTTTATTTTTCTGATTTTCCTACACAAAGTTATGAATTTTCCAAGTTTAAGGAATTAAATAAATAGAAAATACCCCTAATTTTCTATTTATCCGAGTCGGCGCCGCGTCATCCTCGGCATCTCCGAATGCACACGCGTCGCGCTCCCATTCTACGCCGCCGCTTGAGTCGGCCAGCCCAGGCCCCGCGGTTCACGTACCATCTTCTGGTCCAACGCCATCTGAGCCGTCCGTCCGCGCGTGTATTGAATGGACGGCATCCGTTCATCGTTCCCGAGCGTCCTCACCCGAGAGCCGTCCACACTAAATCCCTAAGATCTCACTCGATACTCGATGGATTTTCGTGTTCTTATGCTCTATGGATTCGTCTTGAGAAGACGAACACATCCATACGGTTATCATGCATTGAAATTAAAGCATTTGAAATGGAGAATCTCCGAAGCTCGGGATGAAGAATTAGCTCATACCTTAGCTCCGAGAGGTGAAGCCTCGATCGGAGATGCTCGGCACGTTCGTTGGAGCCTGCGGGAGGCTGGGGATGAAGCCCAGGGATGTGGTGAATTGCCTAGGTGTGATTTCCACCAAGGTTGATCACAACCTTTGGAGTCCGGAACAACTCGGGTGGCCCGGAGATGGGGCTTTTGTCGGTGGACACCTTCTCTTGGTCCGGTGAAGGTGTAGGACCAATCAATTTGAGGATTGATCCACTGTGGAGAAGTGTCTCGGTTTTGGGCTTGGATTTCAACTCGAAATTGAGCTCACGAGAGAAGAAATGGTAGGGGATTTCAGTGGGGATCAAGTGCTCGTGTATGGGGAGTAGTACGGAACAATTTTGGCGGAGTTTCCTTAAGGTTTTTTTTAGCACCTCTCATGGCCGAGAGAGTGAGGGGTTTAAATAGGCATGGTCGGAGGCTCTCCCGGGGGTGTTGAGGGCCGGGATCAGCTGCTCTCGCCATGTGAAGAACAGCCCACAATGGCCACTGGGGATGGGGCAGCTCAGCAAGTGAGAATTCCAAAGTTGGCTCACATGTGAGCTCTCGGCCATGGTGTTTTCCGGCGACTGGGGTGGCTGGCCGGCAGGCAAGGGTCACCCTCAGGGTCAGGTGGGTCAGGGCTGGGTGTTTGTGCAAGCAATTGGCAATGGCCAAGTGTAAAGGCCTTGATCCAAAATAGAATGGGGCATGGCTAGTTTTGGGTCTAAATGGGTCAACTCACCCATTTGGGCTTGGTGCACCCCTCAAGGTGGCTTTGGGTGTTGTGGGGGATCAAAGGGATCACTGGTTTGGCATGGAGAAGTCTCCATCCAAATATATTTGGATTAAATTTAGGTTTAGGTGAATCATGATTAAGGCTAATGAGCTTTAGGGATTAAGGAAAGGGTCCCTCCTTCCTACCCAATATGGTATGGTGGAGTGTCCAAGGCTCTCATGGCTCACATGTGGCTCATGCATGGCTTCATGGCTCACCTTTGGCTTGCGGAAAGCTTGGTCAATTTCATGAAAATGGATTATAGGAATTTTTTGGTAATTTGATGGAAATTTGTATGGAACTTGATTTGGAATGATTTGATGATGAATTTAGGACTTAAGTATTGAGTTTAATTGAAAGTATGATGAGGGGAAATGTCATATGGGCTTTGGGACCAATTTTGGGCCTTTGGATGTGGTAAAGGATGGGCTTTTAAAATGGTTTAGGAAAGTGGGCTTTTGAATTTTAAAATGGATTTTGGGATGAAATTTTGGTAAAGGCTTGGGCCAAATAATTGTTGAGTTTTGTTTAGGGATGTGACATGAGTGGTTTGAAACAAATTTGAGGTGATTTGGGTTTGAATTGGGTTGGATATGGGCCTTTTTGGTAAAGAGGCTAAGGTGGGCCAAAATGGGCTACCATGGGCCAAAGTTGGGATAGAGTTGAAATTGATGTAAAATTAATGTTGGGAAATGTTTATGGGGGTGTTTCAAAGAGGTTTTGGCTTTGGTTAGGTTTTGATTTTGGGATTTGGGCTCATTTGGGCTAGGTTTAGGTTTAGGTCAAAATTGGGCTTTTTGATTTTGGGTTGAATTTGAGTGGGGTTTGGGTTTAAATTTTGGGCAAATCATGTTAGTGTTTTGTTTATGGGGATGTCAAGGAGGGTTTAGAAAAGATTTGGGGTTAATTGGAGTTGAATTGGGTGATTTTGGGTTAGGTTTGGGTCATAGGTCCAAATTGGGCTTTAAGGCCAAAAGTGAAATTGGATCCCAATGCCAATCAAATTGGGCTTGGATTTGGTCTAGATTGGTGTTGGGGATGTTGAATTGAAGTTTAGAATTGAATTGGACCAGAATTTAGGTCAATTGGGTAGGTTAGGTTTGACATTGGGTTCACTTTGGGTTAAAATGGGTCAAATTGGGGGTTTTGATAAAAGTCGGGTAAATTGACAAAATTGGCCCATGGTGTAGTTGAACAAAATGAAATTGGGAATATTTGGGATTTTCTGGAATTTTCTGGGAATTTTCTGAATTTTTGGATTTTTTGGCTAAGAGGGGTATTTTGGGTATTTGAAGGGTATTGGGAGGTATTTTTGGAATTTTTGGTATTTTTGGTTATGGATGATCAGTTTGAGTGATGTGGAAATGTTTGGGAATGATTTTGGAGAATTTTGGGTGATTTGGAAATTTTTGAGAAATTTGGACTATTCGAGGCTTTGGGTAGGTTGGCGGGTGTTGGGTCCGGGGGTCAAAAATTGAAAATTTGGAAAATTGAAGATTGGGTGAATGTAAGTGGAGTAAAATCATTTTGGTTGAGCCATGAAGCCATATCAAGCCCACATGAGCCATGAAGGGACTCATTTGAGGCATTCACTATGTTGTTCCTAACCCTCTTAGCCGAGGGCTTAGGGGTTAAGGACCATCCATGTGAATCATCTACATGAGTCAGGAGGTCAAGTCGGGTATGGGTGTGTTTTAGGAGGTGTATGGAAGTGTAGTGTATGTGTAAGTCAGCCCCTTCATCAGACCAGGCCACCCGGGGCAGTCCTAAGGCCAAAGAGTCCTATAGGAACTCATCCTTTTAAACTTCCACATTTGATTTCAACCCTCTAGGTGATTAGGGGTCTACAGTCAAGTTTGTGGAGTTTGCAGGGAGTTAAGAAGTGGTTTAAAATTCTAGATGGTGGATCCCAATTCTAGTCCTCTAAGATAGTCAAAGGAAAAGCCTAAGGCTAGATCCTAAGTACTAAAGAGAAGAAGAGAAGACCTCATCAAAAATGAGGTCAACAAATATAGAGTCAAATGAGGAAATTTTTGGAAACTGTAGCTTAGGCATCGACGTCGCCACGATGGATGCTGACAGCACCCACATCCAAAGAAAGAGAATTCCAATAACACGCTCTAGCATCAACGATGCCAAGATGGGCACCGACAATGCCATTTGACAGAGCCTTTACATCGAATCTAGCCCCGACGGCACCCAAATCTAGCGCCAACGATGCCCAAGACAGTTACGCGTGAATTTTTTGTAGATTCAACGTATTTGGATGATAAAGTGTTGAATGACGTTGTCAGACATTGGCTTTTTCTTTTTTCATTCAGGGATAAAGCTAAGGCATGGTTAAATTTATTGACTCCTAGATCTATCAGAACTTAGGGAGAACTATCTCAAAAAATTTTTGCTAAATATTTTCTACCTTCAAAATTGTTAAGCTTAGGAACGATATTACATCTTTTTGTCAAATCGAAGGGGAATCAATATACAAATATTGGATAAGATTTAAAGATTTTCTTAGAAAGTGTCTACATCATGTCTTACTAGACTGGTTATTAATTTAAACTTTCTATAATGGATTTATTGGATTTCTTAGATTTATTATCGATGCTACTGCTGGTGGATCCTTAATGTCAAAACCTTTTGATGAAGCACTTCCTTTAATAGAGGAGATGGCTACTAATTATTTTCATTGACTTGTTGAATGGGTAAATCCAAAAAGAGTGGCTAATATCCATGATTCTGATGTAATATCTATTTTGGCTTCTCAAATTGCTGCTATATCAAAGAAAATTGATCAGATTGGAATGAAATTTTCTCACACGTCTTCGGTGTTAGAGAAAAATTCATTTGGACAAATAATGGAATCTCAATCACCTTACGACACTTTGAATGTCATAAATAATAGACTCAATACTCCTTATTTTAATTTTTATAATTCTGGTTGGAAAATTTTTCCTAATTCAAATTGGAATAATAATAACAATTCAGTGAAACCTTTGGGAATTTTAAGAAACCAAGGAAATCCTAACAACAGACCTTATTATCCTTCAGGTTTTATCAGTAACACATAAGATAAGGAGAAAATATTGTTTATTGAAGAATAGGTACTAAACATGAGGAATCAATTATAAAGTCAAGGTAACTAATTTCAAAGTAAATGGGCTACTATTAGAAACATTGAAAATCAGTTGAGACAAATTGCAAATAAGCTTAGTAATAGAACTTCAGGAATTCTTCCTAGTTATGTCAAAATTAATCCAAAAGATCAAAATAAAGAGCAAAGTAAGGCTCTTCAACTAAAAGGTTGAAAAGAATTCAAAACAAGAGTACAAAAAGAAAATGAAACTGAAAATGGTAATGATGATACATATAAGGATTTGGAATATCCAATTAACCAATGAAAATTACTATAGAAAGATCTCCACCTCCGTTTCCTCAAAAATTGAAATAAAAACAGAGAGATAAAAAATTTTCAAAAATTTTTAGAAATACCTTTTGTTGAAACTTTAGAAATAATGCCAAATTAGGTGAACTTTATGAATGATATACTTAACAAGAAAATGAAGTTTACAGATAGCGAGACTATTGCACTTAGTGAGAAGTGTAAGCAATTATTCAGAAAACTAAAAGATCCTAGAAGCTTTACTATATCTTGCACTATTGGTGAACGAATTTTTGGAAGAGACTTATGTGATTTGGGATCGATTATTAACTTTTTCATTCTATTAAATTTTAAAAGGTTGGGTTTATGAGAGATTTTACCTTCTACTATAACAATTCAGTTACGTGATCGTTCAATCAACTATCCTAAAGGAGTTATAGATGATGCATTGGTGAAGGTTGACAAATTTATCTTTCCGTGGACTTTATTATTTTAGGTATAGAGGATGATAAAGAAATTATTATTATTTTGGAGAGATCATTCCTTGCAACTGGAAGAGCTGTAATAAATATTAAAAAAGGGGAATTAACTATGAGAGTCAATGATCAAGAGGTAACATTTATCATATCAAAAGCCATGAAATATCCTGCAACAGAAAAAGATAATGAATATTTCAGAATGGAAGTTTGTGATTATCTGAGTAATGAGCATTTTAAGGAAATGTCTGAAGAGAAATTAGAAGAAGATGATTTGAAATATGAAGATAAGCATAAGATGGAGGATAATAATGTTGAGCTAGAATATGAAAAGTTAGATTATGTTCAGGAAAATTTTGAGATGTTGTACACTACAGAAAGATAATTAAAATCTGATTCCTTTGTCAGTTAGCAAAGTTTTTTAGGGTTTTAATTTATGTAAATATGTAAATATTAGGAAATATTACTTTAATTTTAAAATATGAAATCAAATTGATCTCATATAATCAATAGTTTAAATAATCAAGCACTTCACCGCAAGACATGTTACTATCCCAAAGAAAAGATACATTGCTTGGTGGTGAGGCTTGATCAAATGAACTAAAGAATTCATGACATCCCTTTAGTCTACAAACCATTCATGTTGACCAACAATTTCTCCTATCTAATATGAAGGAATTAGATAGGGCTCATATTAATCTAGGGTCTTTAAGTTTCCTATAAGGGCAAGCCTCTATAGTAAATTACATCTTAGATAATCGAGTTACCTAAGAAAACTCTTGTATTCATGACTTCCAAAAGGTAGGATCTTCAAGAAATTGTGATAGTAGGAAATTCAATAAATGAGTGGATGAAATTTTGGAACATTTATCATGGGAATCCAAAGGAATAGAAAGCTAAGGGAAGGACATGGATCCAAGAGGAATCTTGGTACCTTCCCAACTAACCTAGGATTTGGCTTTGATATAAGATTAATATTTGATGTTTCATATTGCCAATTTTATTATGTAGGGCATTCATTCACTTGATACAAATCTTATGAATAGCCTGGAAGATATGAGGACTTATGTCATATCTAATGATAACCTCAGAACCTAAAATGAAATAGGACTTATATTACACAACATAATCATGCAAGGTCCTAAAGTGATAAGGTGAAGGTATATGCTACACTAAGCAAGCTACCTCAAAGTCTATAGCTTGTTGTTTAGTTCTAAGGATTTTTACTATTGAAGATGGCCGTGTTGCCCACTATGTATGCTCCAAGCTCCTCGTCGTAGCAAGTTCAGTTTAAAGAAGTTTCAACTTAAGAGGAAATAGAATTATCGTGTTTTTGAAATATTTTAATTGAGGTGCCTTAATTTCTTATTTAGGGGAATATTAATGTTGATTATAAAGACAGTGGTTAGGATCCCACAGTTCCCTCATTCCTGCACCACAGTTTTCTTATGATTCACTTAGTCTAGATGAATTTACTAAACTCAATTTAATGAGTTCCATACTTTCATTTAGACCATGGGAAATCTTGTTAGCATCCGTAGGTCGCATCCTCTGAGGTATTTATGATCATCCGATAGAGGTGTTCTAATTTAGTTGTAATTGTGATTTTTATTTGTTTGTTATTAAATTTTTAGTTGTCTTATATTTTGACTATTATGGCGGTGAATTTTATCTTGTTTAGTTTTATTTTTAATTTTGGTTTTGGTTTTGTGGCAATCTTAAAAGTTTTAGTTTTCATGCAGGGTGACATTGTTGTTTAACATGAAAACTTGTAAGCATGAACAGTAAAGCGAAAGTAGTACAGAAAAGAAAGTACTATAAGCTTGTAAAAGCGTACCTGAAGCGTCTTCTCGTTCCTCCCCCTGAGACTTTATTATCATGCAATAAGCATTTATAATTTTGCAGGAAAGTAAAAAATAGGTTCGTCACAAGCCTACAAAACCTATCTCATTACTTAGTTGGTCCTATTTATTTGTTTGAGAGACAGTTTCTTTAATAAGTATGATATGCTCACTTGTCATACAAGATGTCCATAAGACTTGTGAAAAGGTCTAGAGAATACCTAGATATTTCACGATCCTTTTGAACTTTCTTCACTTCACTTTGAGCTTATCATAATTATTAAATGGTTCATCTATTTTATACCCTTATGCTCAATGAACTAATGTTTTAATTATCCCAAAAGGTGGGGGAAATATCACTTGATATTTAATTTCAAAATTATGTAAGTGGGGCCCTTAGGGGAAACTTAATTTATGAAAGAATTTAACCAATTTTGATGGACTTGTAGTGTTTCAAAGGTTTTTAAAATTAATTGATTTTTTCTATTCTAATCCTTATTAATTAAATTGATTAAGCCTAATCTCACTACTAAGCCCTTAAGCCTTTAATCGGAAAATTTGTAATTTTTTTAGAAGAGTTTAGTTATATAATTATGATTCTTATCAAATTAATGAATTGTCATTGAACCATTGATTTGGAGTATTAGATCATTAAATATAACCTTCCAAAGATGAAACCCCTAACTTTAAGGATCATTTAATCTTAATTATCTCCCAAATTATGTAATTTAAAGAAATTACAAATTTACCATTTAATATGTCAAAAAAAGGATTCGTTTCTACCATTTATCCTTTTATGTTTCAATCATTCAAACATGTTTATTAAGATTATCCATTTCTTATTTCCCACTCTAATTAAGTCTAAATGTTGATTTAAGCTAAATTCCATAAAATTACACTTTTGCCCCAAAAAGCCTTATCACTTCATAATTCATTAAATCCAATGCAAATGACTTCAAAACTTTTATGCTACCCTACTCATGGGTCAATTAAAGCATTAGAAGAGAAAATATAATTTTTTTAATTTAATTTAATTTATACAATAATTTTTCATGCAAAATAGAGATTTTCAAAGGAAATTTATTAACTTAGTCAAAAAATGTTTCTGTCCTTAAGAAAATTATTGGAGGTTTATATAGACAATGGGACCACTTGGACCAAATTTCATGATTTTTTGAGTTTTAATTTAATTATTATAATTATTTCAATTTTTTGAGTATCAATTAAAGATAAAATATTATTTAATTGAAAATTTAAGTTTTATATTTTTTAAAAATCTTTCTAAGGTCAAGAAATCCAGAGAATTAAACTTTATATTTTTGTGATTTATAATTTAATTATTAGAATTATTT
This sequence comes from Papilionanthe hookeriana x Papilionanthe teres, assembly GCA_022702705.1. NCBI lineage: Eukaryota > Viridiplantae > Streptophyta > Magnoliopsida > Asparagales > Orchidaceae > Papilionanthe > Papilionanthe hookeriana x Papilionanthe teres. The sequence continues at coordinate 1,089,410 of CM040428.1, forward strand.
TAGTGAGCAATTAAGGAAATTCCATTTTTAGCCTTTAAAAATAATTTAAACCCTTTAAAATTTAATATCTTTATTTAGAGGTTAAAAAAATTATTCCAATTGTCCTTAAGTGATTAGGAGGCAATTTAAAACATTTTTATCAATTTTGTTTATTTGTGAACTTTCTTAACTTTTTTATTATTGAAACAATAATATATGCTTAAAACAGAAAATTTTATTTTAATTAAAATTTTATTTTTTCAAAATTTCTCTAGCCATATAGGACTCCCAAATCCAATTTCATGATTTTTAACTTGTATTTTATTTATTATAGTTATTTTAATGACAAAGATGATATTTAACTTAGAAAATCAAGTTAGGTGACCAAATCAATTCCAAATGATTTCAAATTTTTTATATGAGTCCCTCTGACCCTAAATCACAGCGGAGAATGATTTTTAGGTTATTTCTATTTATATTTATTTCAATTTATTTTCTTTGGGATTTATGGTTTAATTACAATTAGGGGAATAATGATTTAAACCAATTATATATGTTTTTCTATGTTCCTCTAGTCAAAGTGAACCCAACAGAATTTACTTTAGATTTTTCTAATAAGTATTTCAATTATTATAATTTTTATACCAAAACAGACACCTACAAATTGAAAAATAGAGATCTCTTCATAGAGATCATTCCTGACCTTAGAAAACTTAGTAAAGATCCACCATGATAGAGAGAAAAAAATCTCTTAATTTCAATCCGTAGTTATATATGATTGCACATGAAGAATCAAAAGACTCTAGACTTTCTTTAGTTAATTAAAAATAAAATTCACATCAAATAAACTTCAAACCAATTCCACATTGTTCTCCTCTGTTCACTGAGCAAGAGGGTATTTTTATTTTATTTTTATGATTTTTTACACCAAGTTATGGATTTTTAAAGGGTGACTAATTTAAATAATTCAAAAAATCCATATTTTTCTACTTAAGTGATACGGCGCCAGCACAACCTTAACATCTCTGAGAGGCCACACGCTGCTCCCTGATTCAACTCCATAATCTGACTAGGCAGCCATGCATCCATGCGTTATGCACCGTGTTCCCTTTTGACTCCATCCAAGACGTCCAAGCAAAACATGCACGATCCAATAGCTCCTGGTCTTCACCCCCAACTGGTGTGCACAGAGAACCGTCCACCTTTTAACCCTAAGTTCTTGAGCTATATTCAACCAAATCACATGGGATTTGATCCTAGGGTTTCATCTAAGCAATACTAACCTATATATATGTCTTATATGGTATGAAATACAATATACATGCGTGGAGGATGAAAAATAGCTCAGGAGAGGGAGAGAGTTCAATAACTTTGTCTGGAAGGGGAAGCCTCAATTAGATGGTTGTAACAGCTTTGATTGGTCCCAGAAAACCTCCAGTTGATGTCTTTTGCCTTGGTGAAATGTCTGGACCCAAGGTATTGATCAAAGTCTGGGGTCGAGGCTCTCTGTAATGAGGACTTAATGGGGAAACTTCTTCTTCCAGTGTGGAGATGGTGTGGGTGTAGTTAATTTGATTTTGGTTCAGTGTAGACTGGTAATGGAATGTGTCCTGGTTTCAGCAAGGTTTTGAGCTTCAAAATTAAGCTCAGACGGTGGGGGAAATGGCAGGGAAGTGGCTGGAATGAGTTTATGGAGGTTGCAATTAGCTTCGGGAACAATTTGGCAGAGTTTCCCTTAAATTTTGTGCACACACCACCTTTGGCCATTAAAAATGGTGGTTTAAATAGAGGAGCTTAGAGGGGCTACCAGGGCTTGGATTTGGGTGAGTTTAAGTGCTTAGGTGTAGGGCAGCAAGGAGCAATTAACCAATCAGGGTGAGATAGCTTGGATGGGTTAAATTAGGTTTTTTTCATGGGAGGTAGTTTTTGATGCGCGGACATTATTTTGCAAGAACTTATGAACTCAGATTTATATATTTTTATAATGATACGCAAGTATACGTATCATATCAAGTAATAAAGGGCTTTAATGGAGTTCTGGTTATTGATCCCACAGGGAAGGCACGTTCCATACAATAAATAGAGTATTACTGAAATCCAATACTCAAAACATAATTAAAGTTCAATTTTACTTCTACTAACAAGATGCAGAAAACAGTAACAATTAAGCAAACCACAATTACTTCTAATATCTTTAAAACAGAATTAACTAAAATACGCACACTAAGCTTGTATTTCAAAGGTTTTGATATATATGAAAAGTATCTTTCCTCTTACAATGATTAGGTGGGCAAGCGATCATGGTGGTGAACTTATGTGGCTAAGTGCTAATTACAAATCTCTTTATGTTTTACCCATTTAAGGGAAGGGATGCCCCAAATCTTGGGACCTTTGGTCCATGGCTCCACTAGATTGAGCTAGGTGGATCAAGCTCAATCATAGGGGTCAAATGTCTAGTGCTGATGAGCTTGTTTTGGTCACATTTGGCTTGATTTACTTAATGGCTCATAGGTTCAATTTGGGTCACTTGGGCTTAAATTAGGCTAGGTCAGGTTTAAGCTTAGGTTGGGTCCAATTGATTATTCAAAATGATGTATATCATTGTCATAAAGTGCTTAGAAGAGGATTGGGGTGGTTTTGAATAGGTTTGGGGGATCAATTTGGCTTGATTTGGGTATTTGGTCAATTTTTGGCATGTTCAGTTACATTGGGTTTAGTTTAGGCTAAGTTTGGTTCCAAGGCCTATTGAAAGTTCCAAATGGTCCCTTAGGATGTTACAAAAAGTTATTGATATTAATTAGGTGGAAATTTTATGATTGGTACATTCAAATTGGTGGATTTTGGACATGTGACACATTTGGGGCAAATCTGGTTATTTTAGATTTGGTTGGACTTAGGTGAGGTTTGGGCTCACATTGTGGGTAATGGATTGTTCAATATGGTTTGTGGGAATGTCATGAAGAGTTTAGAATTCAAAATTGAGGGATATTAATTGCCATTGGGTTTAATTTGGGGAGATTGGTCATATGGTAAAAATTGGGGCCTTTTGGTTTGAGTTAAAATTGGGTTCAAATGTAGGTAAAGTTGGGCTTAAATTTGGATTCCGTTGGGATTAGGGATGTTAAATTAAAGTTTGTAATTGGAATTGGAGAGAATTGAAGTCCATTTGGTGACATTTGGGGTGATTTGGGCATTTTGGGACTTAAAGGGTAATTTGAGGCTTTTGGTCAAATTGGGCAAATTTGGTCAAATTGAGTCAAACAAAGTGGTTCAAATTGAAATTCAGAATATTTTGAGGTTTTTGGAAACTTTTAAGAATTTTTGAAATATTTAAAAATTTTGGCTAGGAGGGGCATTTTGGTAATTTATAGGGTTTTGGGGTTATTTTGGATATTTTGCTAAATTTGAGGTGTCTTGGGTATTATGAGTGGTGTGGAGTATTTTGGGATGATTTTTGCGAGGTTTTGGTAATTTTGGTTGATTTTAGGAATTTTGGGAAAAATTGTGGTTTTAGGGGCAATGTGGTCATTCGGTAGAGTTTAGGGGTAAAGGGGTCAAAAGATTGGATTTTTGGAAAACTTTGGAGTTAAAGGAGATTCATAACCCATTTTAGCCATGGACCAAGGGAATTCCCCATTTGGATCGACCATGTACTAGTACTAGTCAAACTCTAGCCTGGGGCTAAGAGCTTAAAGATTCCACCCACATGAGTTTCCAAAAGAGTAGGGGACCAAGTGTGTAAAAGTTTGGTTTAGATTTGTGAGGTTGTGTGTGAAAGTGTAATGTGTAAGTATATGTGTGATCCTCCCCTAGACCACCCAATGTAAGTCCTAAGGCTTGACCATCCTATAGAGAACTCCACATGAGCTTCCTAATACTTTGTCTAGTCCTCGTAAATACTTAGAGGTTAGACTTTAAGCATTTAAAAACTTCAAGTGAAGCAAAGAAGTGATTTGAATTTCTATGTGGTCAGGGTTCCACTGTTAGTCCTCTAAGATGGTCACCTGGAATGTCTTATGGCTAGACCTAGGCTATTCTAAAGAGAGACTAGACCTCAACCAAATGTGAGCTCAACAAATGGATCCCCAATAGGTTTGGCGTGCTGGGCAAGCACAACGCACGTATTGGTATTGACCGACGAGATCAACAAAACCAACACAACTGTCTGATTTAAAACTTGAGATAAAACGTGGAATTCAATGAGAATGTTTCCGCTAAGGATTATATGGGTAGAAAACCTCGAAGTGCCTGGAACTCCGGCTGGTGAAGGGAAAGTGAAATACCTACATTAGGGAGCTATGAATTCCAAGCCTCCAAATTCGGAAGGAGTCTGATCCAATATGATATAAAGTTGAAATTTAGAATGTGGATTTGACCTGAATTTGAATTGATTTTGAATTTTGAACTTATAGGAATTTGAGGTTTATGGAATTTATGGAAATTTAGAATTTAAGGAATTTTAGGATTTGTAGAAATTTTCACTTTTTTTTTAGTTTGAGATTTTTAATTTCGTGGGAGTCTTCAAGTTTAAGTGAGTGTAGAGAGGAGAGTCAAAATTTAGGTATCGATCTCAAAAATGAGAATCAAAATTTAGGTATTAACCTCAGAATCTCGTGAATGCAAAAAATATCTCGAAAAGGAATAGAAAATATAGTGAAAATTTAGGGAATAGGGTGATAAAGTTCCGACCGGAAATATCGTGGAAGGCATAAAATATCTCAGTAGGGATGCAGAAATATATGGAAATTAAGGGAATCTGACAACAAATGTCTGATTCAAAAATATCATTGAGGGCAGAAAATATCTCGGAAGGGAAATGGAAATAGAGTGAAATTGATGGAATCAGACGATAAAGCTCCGACCAGGAAATATCATTGAGGGAGGAAAATATCTCATAAGGGAAATGGAAGCATAGTGAAATTGACCGAATCAGACGACAAAGCTCCGACTCGAAAATATTGTGGAGGGCGAAATATATATTGGAAGGGAAATGGAAATATAAGGAAGTTAATGGAATCGGACGATAAAGCTCTGATTCGAAAATATCGTGGAGGGTGGAAATTATCTCAGAAGGGAAATGGAAATATAGGGAAATTGACAAAATTGGACGACAAAGCTCTGACCGAGAATTATTATGGAGGGTGGAAAATATCTCGCAAGGGAAATTAAAATATAGGGAAAATGAAGGAATCGAATGACAAAACTCTGATTCAGAAATATCATGGAGGATGGAAAATATCTCGAAAGGAAAATGGAAATATCGGGAAATTGACATAATCGAACGACAAAGCTCCGACCCAGAAAAATCATGGACGACAGAAATATCTCAGAAAGGAAATGCAAGTATAGAGAAATTTTACTATATTGAGGAGGAAAGCTCAGGGACTCACATCCAACTCAAGAGGTAACAGTGTGTCACATTAGGAAGGAAAGCTCAGGTAACATAGTTTTCTTTTATAAAAAAAAGTTTGTTAAAATTTTTAATTTAGTCATTTTCATTCATGTTTTTAATACTTGCATATTTAGGATATTAAAAATTCCTGCAAGTTGAATATTTATAGTTTTCTGTTCCTACTCATGTATGTTGTTACTATGCTTAAATGTTTCATTATAATGAAAATTTTAAAGTTTAGGGGGAGTGAGAAACAATTTTTCAAAAAATTAAAATTTTATTTATTCTCAAATGTACTAAAAATTTAATTTTGAAAGAAAAATAATTAAATGTTTGAAGTTAAATTAGGGAAATAAAATTTTGAATATGGAAATGAGTAAGAGAATTTAGTTAAAATCTATAGTAATGACGTTAATTTTAAAATTTTAGTAACTATCTTTAGTAAAAAAAGTTATATTTTTGGAAAAATAGAAGGATTAGACTTTATTTTTAATGCTTAAATTTTTTTTATTAGAAATAATTTTCAAAGCATTTATTATATTTCTATGTTAAAAGATATAAATCTACCTTATGCTTTTGGAAAGGAAGGGTGGAATTCAAAATCATTAAAGGCTTATCCAGATATAGTAATACTTGCCTTATATTAGAAAAAAAAGTAAAGAAAGAAAAGAAAAAAATAAAAGAATAAAAATAACAGAAAATAAAAGAAAAGAAAATAAAAAAATAGTATGTGAAAAGAAAGGAGAAGCTTGAGGATTTAAGAGCCTAATCAATAATTGGTTCCACACCTGATCTTTTTAGAGTATAAGATTTGATGAAAACCTTGAAGCTTCTAAATATAAAAAGAGAGTAGAATTATTTTTAGTAAAGATTTTTAATTAAATAAAATTAAATGTCTAATCCTTGTATTTTGAAAAATCAATAAATATTTCTGAATAAGATAGGAATTTTTCATTAACCTTTACCTAAGATATTTCTAAACTTTAAATTGGTCTCATTAACTAAAATTTTTTCGAAATTGGACTACTATATTTCTAAAACAAAATTTTAAAACTCCTAAAGAAACTCATCCACATAATTTAGTTTTATGATTTTTATATAATTAAAGTATCACTTGAGGACAAGTAACATTTTAAGTTTAGGAGATTTTGATACACCTAAAATATATAGTATTTTTATGCACATTTTTATGCTTTTTTTTTTTGATATTGCACTTTAATGGAAGGTATTTTGTGTGTTTTTATTACATGTATGATTAAATGGATGATTGTGATGAAAAGAAGGAAAAAAAAATCAAATTTGGAACAAAAATGAAGAAAATTGAAGAAGTGATTTGTGGCAGCTAAGCACTAGAACCTGCGCTTGTGCACCAAGGCCCCGCGGCTATACGCCACCTTTTAGAGCTTACGCGCTAGCAGGCTCGTAGATAAGCTCTGGTACCCTGTTCTTTAATATGACAATTAAAAAAGATGAGTTGTTTTAATTTAAGCGCCATTTTGAAGAGGTTTTCGAAGCACCTCTTGGTGAGAACGTGGGTAACTACCTATTGGCGCCAAATTCAATTCAAATTACTCTTGAATGGATGCATCTCTTGGAAGATACATTGAATCGGGACACAATTTAAAGAGATATGAAGTCACCTTTTGGAAAACTATTAAAAGATGACTTGAAGATCAGAAAAACGTGTTGGGGGTATGGTTAGTATTTAAGAGTGAGGTTTATGTGAAAGTATTATTGTAGAACACACCTCTCCACTTCACCATCTTTACTTCATTTTAAAAGTTTGTATTAGATGTAGAACTGAGATTTAGAGTCTAATGAGTTGGGGGCCAACCTCTTAAGAGTATTGATCTATAAAAAAATACCTATTTCTTTATGTCTTAATTCTTATTAATTTCTAAGGATATTATGCGTTAATGAAAGGTATTTTTTGTGTTTTTTGATGTAGGTAATGTAAGAAGGTCTAAGAAGGAAAAAGGAGCAAAAAGGAGCAAAAATGGAGCAAAATACCAAAAGTATAAAAAAATATGGTCTGGCGCCTAGGCGCCAGAAACTGGCGCCTAAGCGCCAGACTCGATACGAAAACTATCAAGTTTTTGACAACGTTTGATCAGTTATTTTGACGGAGTGAGCGGTTATTGGACATTCTAGAAGGCTGACAGTTGTTCCTTGATAAAAGGACATGTGATACATTGCATTTGGACGCTCCAAAATGGTTTTAATCGTGAAAAGGTGCGATCCAAAGTGAAGAGGTGCGAATAACTGGACGCGGTGTCCGGCGCCTAGGCGCCAGACCGACCTTCAAGAAGATTCATTGAATGTGGACATGTTTTGAAGAGGTGCCTCAAGGCAACTCTTGAAGCCTATAAATAGAGGTCCAATTCTTCAGAAAACGTGCCCCTCCCATTGTACCCCTTTCTCTTATCTACTTTAGGATCTCTCATCCTTAGAGAGAGAATTAGAGAGAGAAATTTAGGGCCACTTTTGTTTAGTTTAGTGAGTTTATTTTCAAGTTATTGCATCCGGAGTTCATTACACTATGGAGTCGGTAGGAATCGGAAGATCCGTAGAAGAAATATTTGAGATAAGTATATTTGTACATTTGATTCAAAGTTTAATTATCATGTTTTGTTATTTATTTTCAATGTGTTCTGAGTAGTTAGTTTCTTTCTTACTTCAATTATGAAGAGATAGATAAGATAATATAAAGATTCGATGGAGAATTAAAATTCAAAATAATTTCAAAACATTGTGATGACATTAATACCTGATCTTACTTTACTTTTTGAATTGGCCGTTTGAATTGTTAAAACCTGTTGAAGAGTTTAGAAACCTTGTAGGAGAAAAACTCTTAACTTGAAAATGTCACATGAATCCTTGGGTAGTCGTAGGCCATGAGCGGGCTATTCATGGTGAACTGCAAATAAATAGGAAGATAATATTTAAAGGGCGTAGAATTGATAAGTTTTTAGAGTCACAGACTAATTTCTTATAATTTGATTTATAGACTAGGAAAGGGTCACTAGTAGGGCCGACCATAGCCACCCTGGACATCTAGAAGTGTGAGCCAAGATTAACCCATTCTACTAATAATACATCCGGACCTATTACGTAAATTAGTCAATGTTCTTTGCACTGGATCAAAGGGTAAAGAATAGGAATGCTTCTATTTGGCACAATACCATAAATTAAATTCTCCAACGAATATTAAATTATCTTTAAAATCTTGGATTAACTGAAGGAAAGAAAGTTGTTTGTTTTATAGAGTTTATAAAATCATTTTCTTATTATTGTTTTCTTTAATTGCATCTAGTAAATTAATAGTAATTTATAAATAAAATAAAAATATTTTTACTATTTTAATTCGCTTCCACTTTATAGAAAATTTATTTCTATAAATCTTCCCTGTGGGATCGATACTGGGGTCTTTATTTAAAAACCCTATATTACTTGAAACGATACGTATACTTGCGTAGTACCCCTAGTGTGTAAAAATACTACTTTATACACTAGCCGCTATTTATAAATCGAGTCAAAGCTTTTTGGCTATCTTTTGAAAGCAAATATTACTGCGTTAAGCGCGGCGGTCGGGTCAAGTTTTTGGCGCTGTTGCCGGGGATCAAAATCAAAGGAAGAAAGAAATAGAATAGTTAAATTTTATTGCTTGTTTTATGCAAAGATTTGGTTCTGAAAGATTAATATCTTTAGATTCTGAATTGGAAAGAACAATTAGAAAAATTAAAAAGGGAAAACAAATTCAAAAATTTCAAGAAATGGCTACTTTACAAAATCCAATTGAACTTAATGATCAAAATGTTTATAAACCATTAAGGGATTATGCTAACCCTACAGTAGATGAACTTCATAGTAGTATTCAAAAACCCTCTGTAGATGCTAATTCTTTTGAACTTAAACCGTCTATTATTCAAATGGTGCAAAACAATCAATTTGGTGGATCACCAAATGAGGATCCAAATTTACATCTTGTTAGTTTTTTAGAACTTTATGCTACCTTTAAATATAACAATGTTTCTGATGATGCTATTAGACTTAGACTCTTTCCTTTTTCTATAAGAGATAAAGCAAAGATGTGCTTAAACTCATTAGCAATTGGTTCTATTAAAACATGGGCTGAAATGGTACAAAAATTCCTTGCTAAATATTTTCCTCCTTCTAAAACTGCTAAATTAAGAAATGATATTACTTCATTTAGTCAATTTGACGGGGAGACAATATATGAAACTTGGGAAAGATTTAAAGAACTATTAAGAAATGTCCTCATCATGCTTTACCTGATTGGTTGATTATTCAAACATTTTATAATGGATTAATTGGATCTTTAAAATCATTTATTGATGCTGCTGTTGGAGGTTCTTTAATGTCTAAATCATTTGAAGAAGCTTATACTTTAATTGAAGAAATGGGTAACAACAATTTTCAATGGCCTTCCGAAAGGATTAACCCTAAAAAGATGGCCAGTATTCAAGATAATGAAGCCTTTTCTATTTTAGCTTCACAAGTTGCAGCAATGTCTAAGAAATTAGATAAATTTGCAATTAATATTTTGCATAATAACTCTGCTAATATTGAAGATCCTCAAACTATTGAAACTTTACAAGCTATTGCAAGTAAAAATAATCCTTATTCAAATTATTATAATCCTGGGTGGAAAAATCATCCTAATTTTAACTGGAATAATTCACAACAACAATAGGGTAATAATCAATCTCATCCCATAGGAAATTGGAATAATCAAGTTAATTCAAATTATAAACCTCCTGGATTAAATAATCAACGAGAAAAAGTTATCAATAGAAGAATTAATTATGCAAATGAATAATCAATTACAAAATCAAAATACTGCTATTCGTAATATTGAAAATCAAATGGGCCAAATTGCAACTTTAATTAATAACGTGACTCGTAGGAACACTTCCTAGTAATGTTGAAATCAATCCAAAGGAAACTGGAAAAGAACATGAACAAATTAAAGCTGTGCAACTTAGAAGTGGAAAGGAATTAAAAGAATGATTGCAGAATGAAATTGAAAAAGAGATTGAGGTTGAAGAGATCAGACTGTTATACCTGTTAATGTGGAATTTGAAAAACTTAAACAGTAGAAACTTGATCATCAATTTTCTAAGTTCCTTGAAATTTTTAAGAAACTTACTATTAACATACCTTTTGCTGAAGCTTTGGAACAAATGCCAACTTATGCAAAATTTATGAAGGATATGTTAAGCAAAAAATAAAAATTTGAAGCTTTTGAAACTGTTGCATTAAGTGAAGAATGCAGTGCAATAATTCAAAAGAAATTACCTGAAAAGCTTAAGGATCCTGGAAGTTTCACTATACCTTGTGCTATTGGAGAAAAATTTTTCAGAAAAGCTTTATGTGATTTAGGAGCAAGTATTAATCTCATGCCATTTTCTATCTTTCGAAGATTGGATTTAGGAGATATTACTACCACCACTGTAACTCTTCAGTTAGCTGATAGATCTATCACTTATCCTAAATGAGTTATAGTGGATGTCCTTGTTAAAGTGGATAAATTTATCTTCCCTGTAGATTTCAAAGTACTTGATATGGAAGAAGATAAAGAGATACCTATTATTTTAGGAAGACCTTTTCTAGCTACCGGACGAGCTATGATTGATGTGCAAAAAGGAGAATTAACCATGAGAGTCAATGATCAAGAAATTAAATTTAATGTTCTTAAATCAATGAAGTACCCTGATAAAGAGAAATGTTATTGAATGGATATAATTGATTATTTAATTGAAAAACATTATCAAGAAAAATGTAAAGTTATTTCTAAAGAAAAATTTGAATTTTTAACTGATGAAGATGAAATAGTAGAAGAAGAAGAGACTCATTTTATTAAAGATAATTGGGAAACTTTAGACATAACTCAAAATGATATACTTTTACCCTCAATTAAAAAAGCCTTTGAACTGGAATTAAAAATGTTACCTTCCCATTTAAAATATGCTTTTTTTGGAAATTTGTTAACTTTACCTATTATTATTTCTTCTGAACTGAGTAAAGATTAAGAAGAAAAATTACTAGGTGTGTTAAAGAATTATAAGAAAGCTTTTGGTTGGACGATTGCTGATATAAGAGGAATAAGCCCTTCCATTTGCATGCATAGAATTTTAATGGAAGAAAATTTTAAACCTACTATAGAATCACAAAGAAGATTAAATCTTATTATGAAAGTGGTTGTTAAAAAAGAAATTATTAAGTGGTTAGATGCTGGTATTATTTATCCTATTTCGGATAGTTAATGCGTAAGTCCTATTCATTGTGTTCCGAATAAAGGAGGTGTAACTGTCATTGTTAATGATAAAAATGAACTATTTCCTACAAGACAATTTACTGGATGGCAAATTTGTATTGACTATAGGAAACTTAATAAAGCCACTAGAAAAGATCATTTTCCTTTACCTTTCTTGGATCAAATGCTCGATAAATTAGTTGGACACTCATATTTCTATTTTCTGGATGGATATTTTAGTTATCATCAATTACTTATCGCTCCTGAGGACCAAGAAAAGACAACATTTACAAGTCCTTATGGAACATTTACTTTTAGAAGAATGCCTTTTGGTTTATGTAATGCACCTGCAACTTTTCAAACATGTATGATGTCAATATTTTGTGATTTGATTGACAAAGGAATTGTAATATTCATGGACGATTTTTCAGTCTTTGGAACTTCTTTTGTATCTTGTTTGGAAAACATAGCCAAAGTTCTGAAAAGATGCGAAGAAACAAATTTAGTTATTAACTGGGAAAATGTCAATTCATGGTCACAGAAGGCATTGTACTTGGACACAAAGTATCACTAAAGGGGATGGCAGTAGATCAAGCAAAAGTGAAAATTATTGCTGAATTGCAACCACCTACTACTGTTACTGATGTGAGAAGTTCTCTAGGTCATGCTGGATTTTATAGAAGATATATAAAGGATTTTTCTAAAATTGCTAAACCTCTTTGTCATTTATTAGAAAAAGATGCACAATTTGAATTTAATGAAGAATGTATTAATGCTTTTAATATTCTAAAAGAAAAATTAATAACCGCACCTATCATTGTTGCACTCGATCGGAATAAATCTTTTGAATTAATGTGTGATGCAAGTGATTTTGCAATTGGAGCTGTATTAGGACAAAAATATGAGAAAGTTTTCAAAGTTGTATATTATGCTAGTAAAACTCTCACTGAAACACAAAGAAATTACACTACCACTGAGAAAGAGCTTCTAGCTGTAGTATATGCATTTGATAAATTTAGACCTTATCTTCTTGGTACTAAATGCATAGCTCATACTGATCATACTGATCATTCTGCTATTAAATATCTAATATCTAAGAAGGATTCTAAACCTAGACTTATAAGATGGGTTTTACTTCTACAAGAATTTTATTTTCAAATAGTAGATAGAAATAGAACTGAAAACCAAATTGCTGGTCATTTTTCTAGAATTAAAAATGATATTATTTCAGAAAAAAATATAAATGAGAAATTCCCTGATGAATCTTTATATGTTATTCAAAGATACAAAACACCGTGGTATGCTGATATTGTTAATTATTTAGTTAGCAATATTTTACCTTATGACTTGGATAACAAATTTATTAAGAAATTTAAATATGATGCTAAATCTTATATTTGGGAAGAACCTCATTTATTTAAAATTGGTAAAGATTCTATTATTTGAAGATGTGTACCTTATGAGGAAACTTTTGCTATTATTCAAAAATGTCATGATTCTGATTTTGGAGGACACTTTGGCATAGATACAACTGCATTTAAAATTTTAAATTCTGGATTTTATTGGCCTACCTTATTTAAAGATGTGAGACAATATGTGAAAACATGTGATCGATGTCAAAGGATGGGAAATATATCTAGGAAAGATGAAATGTCGTTAAGCTATATATTGGAAGTTGAAATTTTTGATATATGGGGATTAGACTTTATGGGACCATTTGTTCCATTATCTGGAAAAATTTAGCAATTGATTATGTTTCAAAGTGGATTGAAGCTGTTGCTTTACCAAACTGTGATTCCAAAAGTGTTTCAAAATTTTTAAAGAAAATGATATTTTTAAGATTTGGAATGCCTAAGGTAATTATCACCGATGGTGGAAGTCATTTCGGGAATATAAGAATTCAATCATTACTTCGAAAATTTGGAATCAAACATAGAATTGCAACTGCTTATCACCCTCAAACTAGTGGAATGGTCGAAGTATCAAACAAGTGAAATTAAAAGAATTTTAGAAAAGACTCGTTAATCCTAAAAGAACTGATTGGGTTGATAGACTTGATTCTGCATTATGGGCTTATAGAACAGCTTATAAGACACCAATCGGAATGTCACCTTACCAGTTAATTTATGGTAAAAATTGTCACTTACCTGTAGAACTTGAACATAAAGCTTATTGGGCTATAAAGGAGTTTAATTTCATTTTGAATAAAGCAGGAGAAAAACAACTATTGCAACTAAATGGGATGGAAGAAATTAGAAACGAATCGTATGAAAATGCGAGAATTTATAAAGAGAAAATGAAGATGTTGCATGATAAGAAATTTCAGGAAAATTTTTTGAGCCTGGACAAAAAGTTCTTCTGTTTAATTCTCGTTTAAGACTTTTTCCTGGAAAATTAAGATCTAAATGGATTGGACCTTATTTTGTTGAGAAAGTATACCCTTATGGAGCTGTGGATATTAAAGATCCCAAAACTGAAAAAATTTTTAAAGTAAATGGATTAAGTTTGAAGCCTTATTTGGGAGATTTTAAGAAGATTTATAAAGAGGCTTATGAATTGAGTCAACCTGAATAAAGATTTACTTAAGTCGGGCTGACGATGTTAAACCAAGCTCTTTGTGGGAGGCAACCCATAATTATCTTGTGTTTTTGTGTTTTAATGTAAGGTTATGCCTCGATCTTGATTAATTTTATATTACTTTAGAAAAATTTGATGCTCATAAGTCTTGCTTGACTTAGGCGGAAAATGATTTTGAAGTATGTAAGATTTAAAAATAGGATCACTCTATTTTAAAATATGAGTAAAACGGAGATTAAGTTAACCTTCATTATGATTGCTTATAATTTTTGTTATCGAGTCTAAATTACTCTTACCAGTATAGTTTACCTATCTTGGAGAATGAAATTTTGAAAATTTGACGATTAGGCGAAATAGAGTTGAACATAGTTCCGGGGCCTAGGCGCCAGAATTCGGCGCCTAAGCGCCAGAATCAACTATGTATCAATAGGTCCGGCGCCTAGGCGCCAGATTTGGCGCCTAAGCGCCACGGTTACTGGATCGTGTAAAAACAGAAAATTTTCAGTTTTTCACACGATTTTCCCCTTTAAATCTACCCATCTTCTTCTCTAACCATCAAACAATCAAAATTACGTCCTTTACATTTATTCTTGAGAGATTTGAGAAATTTTTGAAGAAATGGAAAGGAGAAATCATGGAGAAGAGGCTAAGGACAAGGTCTCAAGGGATCCTCAACCCTACTTCAATGGTTTCATCGCTGTAAGTTTAGAGAAAATTTCTAGTCATTTGGATAATTTTGAAGAAGATTTTAAAAGGTTTGGAGATCGCCTTCATGAGATGTTTCATCAAGTTGAACATCTGGAATGGCAAATGAAGCTTCAATTTGATCATATCGCAGCTTATCAAGATGCTCAAGTTGAAATGTATGCGAAGAACAAGTGGATTGATGAAAAGACGGCTACGGATTTCCCGAGAGCGTTAGTATTCTTTCCAAGTGGAATACACAATTTCCCTTGTGAAGATTAGACTATTCTGGTAAAAAGATAGTTATTATGGTTTGTTGAGTCGTTGTATCGATTTAGAGAATCGATTGTGTTTGTTAGTGTATTTGCTTTCATGTTCAATGTGTGTTGTATTTGCTTTGAAATTGTTATGCTTGAGTGTGTATTAGGAACTTGAATCAAGTGTAGTACTTATCTGGAATGTATTGAGTCAAAATTGAAGATTTTAAATGGAATTTAGTGAGTTTGATTGAAAACCTTATGTTTGATTGGTGGATTCAATATTTAATTTTTATAAATTTTTAAAAAATGTTGTGGAAGTTAGAAACTGAAGCTCTACTCTGATATGAGTAATTGGAAGTTGAATTTATGAATTTTGGTGGAAAATAAATTTTAAAAAAATATTTGTGAAAGGCGAGTGTGGCGCCTAGGCGCCAGAATTCGGCGCCTAAGCGCCAGTTCGGTCTGCTACCCGAAAATTACCATTTAAACCCCCAAAAGCCATTGTTGACACCTAAGCTTCATCTTCTTCCCAATTTTCACGAAAATACATCCTCTAGATCCATTTTAAGGTCAAAACATCAAGAATTTGAGTGCGAAACCACTCGATTTCTTCGTCTCAAGGTCAGATCTACACTTTAAACCATTTATTTTTTATTTTTGACCATAGATTTCCCTAAGTTTTGCTAAGAACCGAAAATTTGAAAAAAATATTCAATTTTTAGTAATTTATTTGGATTTTTAAACTTATTTTAAGTTTTATAAACTTAAAAAGAGTTTGAATCTTTGATTCCTAAATTAGTTCTTGTTTTCTTTCACGTTTAGATGGCTCCAAAATCTAAGCGCGGGAAGGGACGAGAAAATTTTGATAGCGAGAAATTTCCAACTGCGGCTCCGCATTTTCGCTTCCACGAACTTGCGTCATCGAGAAAGTTCATCTCAGAACGAAGTTTTTATCATCCTGGGGAGATGATCGAAAACACTATCGTTGCACACAACTGGCAACGATTTTGTTACTTTACTGCAATTGCTATTATCCCGATTTTTTGAGAATTTTATGCAAATTTTCTGGATGTCGAGGATTCTGAAGTCTTTGTTAGAGGAATCAGAGTAGGATTTACTCCAGAAAGAATCAAAATATTCTATGGCCTACCACCGACTATTGAGTGCTATTATTCTGGATTATCACCATCTGAGGGAGATTTGGACATGATTATTGCTTATCTGACTAACGGTACTGGATCTTGGAAGATCAGGAATGGAAAGAGGGTAAACTTCAAATCCTCTGAATTAAATGGTGTATCTAAAGCATGGCACTACTTTATTTCTGCAAGATTGTTACCTTCCAACCACTTGAGTGAAGTGACTAGAGATCGAGCGATCTTTAATTACCGCATTCAGGAGAGGAAGCCTATTGATGTCGAGAGCATTATTTATGATTCTGTGGAGTCTACTGCGAGATCCAGCACTTCTGTTGGATTGGGATTTCCATTTTTGATCTATTCACTACGTGTTAGTAATGGAGTTACTGTTGATATTTCTGAGGAGAAGCTGAAGTCTACTAAGCCAATTGGGCAGGAGAGTATTAGTATCTATGATCGTCTTCGAGGGAAGAGATCGACCGCTCCTTCTACTTCTGCTCATACTTTAGGTAGACCTTCTACTTCTAGACCCTCTACTTGTGCTGAGCCACCATCAGATTTCTGGGAATCAATGCATGATCCGTTTTTAGAGCAGCAGCAGGAGTTATTTCAAAACTCACTGTAGGATTGATACTATTGATAGAAAACTAGATCATTTGTCTGATTATACCCAGAGGAAGAGTAATTATGATGCTGAGTATGATGAAGCCTTAGTCAAATTTCTGAAGGGTGAACATGATGTTAGTTTTCCTACTTTTCCTAGATTCACACCATTTGTTGATCCTAAGGACGTAGAATTTTCCTT
This sequence comes from Papilionanthe hookeriana x Papilionanthe teres, assembly GCA_022702705.1. Taxonomy (NCBI): domain Eukaryota; kingdom Viridiplantae; phylum Streptophyta; class Magnoliopsida; order Asparagales; family Orchidaceae; genus Papilionanthe; species Papilionanthe hookeriana x Papilionanthe teres. The sequence goes on from CM040428.1 coordinate 1,106,523, forward strand.
TGGTGATGAAGATGATGATGAGGCTACGGCTAGTGATTAGTTGTTATCGATTTCTTTGATGTGTAACTCGTTAGTTGGTTTTATTTGGATTGTTTGTTAGTTTTGTATTTGATGTATGTTGACTGTTTAGTATTAGGATTCTGTTGTGTTGAGACTGAATTTAGAATTAGTTTATATGTTGTTTTAGTTTAATGTTTAGTACTTAATTATTTTGCTCTGTTTTAATTCTGTTTCAAATTTAATATCATCATAAAATTATCCTGCTTACTTTTCTATATACATGCTTCAATTTTATCTTAATTATTCATAAAAGCATGTTTAGAAGTTAATTTTTCTTTTTAAGATTGTTTTTTTAACATACTTACTAAAAATACTTATGATTTTCTTTCTCTCATACTTTCAAATTATCATAGTATACCAAAACTTAAGTTTGGGGGCAGGGAAAATCCATTCAAAATTAAATTTTATTTGTCCTTAAAGAACTAATACTTTCTTAAAAATAAAAACTTTTTAACATAACTTAAGGAATGAAGAATTTATTTGAGATCACTTTTATTTTTGAAATTATAAACAATTTAGTGAAATTAACCAAAGTTTTACTAACTTTGATTGATTTTAAGAATAGAATTATTTAACTTAAAGAAGAATGAGAAAAAGAATTTTTTCTATTCATGATAGAAATAATAGAATTTTAGAAATATTAAGTAATAAAAAATTATCACTTGAAAAAGAAAAGATTGGAATTCTTTTTAAATTTTTATTTATGTTATAATAATTAAGTTGAGATGTATAAGTTTTAAAAATATAAGTTAAGGATAGTGAAGTTCAAAACCAATAACAGGCTATCCAAATATAGTAATCCTCTCTAAATATATATATAAAAAAAAAGGAGATAGAGAGGAGAAGCTTGAGGAAATGCCTAATTAAAAATTGGCTTCACTTGAATTATCTTATAAGAAGAAAACTAATTACATACTTTACTTAATTTTTATGCATAAATATTTATTTAGAAAAGATTTTTCAAGAAGATCTTTTTCTTGTAAATAATCTATGAATGCATAATATAATAGCATTCTATTATTTTCAAAATGAATGAAAAGTTTGAAATCTTATGATTTGGTAGTTAAATATTCTTTAAATTCTTAAAATTAAACCTAGTTAGTGAAATTGGGTTAATAATTTACTAAAGACTTTATAAAATCAAAAATTATAAGGAATCTTAAATATTTATCTTTTATTTCCAAAAGTTATATTTTATGTAGTAAAAAGAGTTACTTGAGGACAAGTAACATTTAAGTTTGGGGATTTTGATCTATAAAAAAATACATATTTCTTTATGTCTTAATTCTTATTAATTTCTAAGGATATTATGCTTTAATGAAAGGTATTTTTTGTGTTTTTGGATGTAGGTAATGTAAAAAGGTCTAAGAAGGAAAAAAGAACAAAAAGGAGCAAAAATGGAGCAAAATACCAAAAGTATAAAAAAAATATGGCCTGGCGCCTGGCGCCTAAGCGCTAGACTCGATACGAAAACTGTCAAGTTTTTGACAACGTTTGATCAGTTATTTTGACGGAGTGAGCGGTTAATGGACATTCTAGAAGGCTGGCAGTTGTTCCTTGATAATAGGACATGTGATACATTGCATTTGGACGCTCCAAAACGGTTTTAATCGCGAAGAGGTGCGAGCCAAAGTGAAGAGGTACGAAGAACTGGACACGGTGTCCAGCGCCTAGGCGCCAGATTCCGGCACCTAGGCGCCAGACCGACCTTCTAGAAGTTTCATTGAATGTGGACATGTTTTGAAGAGGTGCCTCAAGGCAACTCTTGAAGCCTATAAATAGAGGTCCAATTCTTCAGAAAACATGCCCCTCCCATTGTATCCCTTTCTCTTATCTACTTTAGGATCTCTCATCCTTAGAGAGAAAATTAGAGAGAGAAATTTAGGGCCACTTTTGTTTAGTTTAGTGAGTTTATTTTCAAGTTATTGCATCTGGAGTTCATTACACTGTGGAGTCAGTAGGAATCAAAAGATCTGTAGAAGAAATATTTGAGATAAGTATATTTGTACATTTGATTCAAAGTTTAATTATCATGTTTTCTTATTTATTTTCAATGTGTTCTGAGTAGTTAGTTACTTTCTTACTTCAATTCTGAAGAGATAGATAAGATAATATAAAGATTTGATGGAGAATTAAAATTCAAAATAATTTCAAAACATTGTGATGACATTAATACATGATCTTACTTTACTTTTTAAATTGGCCGTTTGAATTGTTAAAACCTGTTGAAGAGTCTAGAAACCTTGTAGGAGAAGAACTCTTAACTTGTAAATGTCACATGAATCCTTGGGTAGTCGTAGGCCATGAGCGGGCTATTTATGGTGAAGTGCAAATAAATAGGAAGATAATATTTAAAGGGCGTAGAATTGATAAGTTTTTAGAGTGACAGACTAAATTCTTATAATTTGATTTATAGACTAAGAAAGGGTCACTGGTAGGGCCGACCATAGCCACCCTTGGACATCTAGAAATGTGAGCCTAGATTAACTCATTCTACTGACAATACATCTGGACCTATTCTGTAAATTAGTCAATGTTCTTTGCACCTGGATCAAAGGGTAAAGAATAGGAATGCTTCTATTTGGCACAATACCATAAATTAAATACTCCAACGAATATTAAATTATCTTAAATATCTTGGATTATTTGAAGGAAAGAAAGTTGTTTGTTTTATATAGTTTATAAAATCATTTCTTATTATTGTTTTCTTTAATTGCATCTAGTAAATTAATAGTAATTTATAAACAAAATAAAAATATTTTTACTATTTTAATTCACTTCCGCTTTATAGAAAATTTATTTCTATAAATCTTCCCTATGGGATCGATACTGGGGTCTTTGTTTAAAAACCCTATATTACTTGAAACGATACGTATACTTGCGTAGTACCCCTAGTGTGTAAAAATACTACTTTATACACTAGCCGCTATTTATAAATCGAGTTAAAGCTTTTTGGCTATCTTTTGAAAGCAAATATTACTGCGTTAAGCCCGGCGGACCGCCGGTCAAGTATTGTAAGGGAAAGCCAAGTTTTCAAGGGAATTTCAAGAGTTTAATGGAGAGGATTTACAGATAAGTCTTTATCTTTGTATTACAATTAGTTTTTAATTAAGACTTCTTGTATTTTCATTAAGATTTCTACTACTAAACCAAGTTGTGATTGTATTTCCTCCATGAACTATAAGTAGTTTTCTTTATCTTTTTCCTTAAAGTGATGAAGTAATTAAGTTATCGAAGTATGCTGTGTGAAATATAGGATTTCAATGTTGGAAGAAGTTGTGATGATTCAAAACCTTACACTTTATTTACTTCTTGATTTGGCTAATTAATATGTTAAAATATGTTGTGAGAACCTGTAAGATCTAGTGAGGTTTTGTCTCAGTCAATAATTGGAAAGAATCACATGAGATTGTATTAGTGAGAATGTAATCCATATGGTTGAGTGCAAATAAATAGGGAGATATACTTTGATGGGTATAGAATTAGAGGACTTTAAAGTAAACAGCTAAAGCCCCCAATTTAGTTTATTGTTTTATGTTTTGATACGAGATGCTAGCCCTCGGGTGGAAGGAATCGAGCAAACTCTAGTGTGAGACCTAGTATCTTTCCTGCCTAACCCATCTTCAAGATTTTTAGAACTGTAAATTAACTTATGTTATATATAGCTTCTCTAGTAAGGGTAAAGAATATTATTGCTCCTATTTGACACAACACATTTTTAGATACTTCCACAACAAATATTTTCCTTACTGATTCATAAAAAAGAAAAAGATATTTTCATTTGCAGAACTTTTCATCTTACAAAGGTTTAATTAAAGCAGTTCCTTACTTTCATTTCAAATTATAAAATTAACAAAAATAGTCGAATTATGGTTCCTAAAATAATATCTTGGGTTTGAGTATGTTCTTTTCTAAAAGTAAACTAGTTGATTTTTCATTTCTAATGAGAAGGAATTTTTTTTATTCATTACTTTCCCTGTGGGTTCGAGATCTCAGGGCTTAATCAGAAAGTCTTATATTACTTGATAAATGATACATATACTTGTGTAGTACCCACATTATAAAATCATTAAAAAGGAGTATTAATATATATATATATATATATTACTAGTGGAGATGGGATCTGATTTTTGCGGAAGCTTCTTGGTGTGATTTTTGATTTCCTCTTCTGTTTCTTGAAGATTGATGGTTTTTCTTGCTGATTTGTTCGGTTTTGAAGACTAATCCTTTTAGTTTTCTACTATAATCTGACAATTGTTGTTGTTCTTTATTGATATTGTTTTCCCGGGTTCTTATTTTAAAATTTTGGGCTACATTTCTGTTTCTTGAATTCTTAGAATCTTCTCCTACTCTGATGCCTGGACGTTCTTCTTCAAAATCTTTTGCTGATGTGACTGGTTCTAAACCATCTAATCCTTCTGATAAATTGGGTTTTCCACAATTTTATCATGATGCTGTTCAAATTAAGGGTGAGTGTCAATTTATCAAGAAACATGAGAAGAAGGTGGCAAGCCTGCTTTAATCCTATCTGATGATGAACTCTCCTCTTTAGTTGATGTTCATAAGTTTAATTTAATTGGTAAATTTCAACTTGGGCATCCTAAAAAGAAAACCATTAGGAAATGCTTTGAAAATTTCAAATTACTGGGTTGTTGGAAGGTCGGACTCTTTGATGGTAGGCATATTATGATCCAGTTATCTATGGAAGTGGATTATGCTAATTTATTCTCCAATAAGTTTATTTCAATTGATGGAAATTATATGAAGCTATTAAAATGGTCTCCTTCATTCGATCCTCATCAAGAACAGCCTATAATTTCTATTTGGTATAAACTGCCAAATCTTAAACTTCACTTATTTAATCATCAAATCCTTTATGCTATCGGGACTGCTTTAGGAAGGCCTTTGAAGTTGGATATGCTTACCTTCCAGCTCACTAGGCCTTCTGTGGATAGAATTCTTGTGGAACGAGATATCTCACTTGCTGATGTCGATGAAATTTGGATTGGAACACCTCGTAATGGATACTGGCAGACTATTATTATGGAAAAAAAGCCTTATTACTGTCATCATTGTAAAATGTTTGGACATTCCAATGATGGTTGTTTCAAACTTCATCCACACTTAAAATCTAATAAAGTGATAGCTCCTGAGAATACTGTCAAGAATGTTGTTGTTTCAATTGACTCTCTTATTGGGAATTCTGTAGAGATGCAAATGACTTCAAAGGAACCTCTTGTTGAATCTGTCACTTTTCTTATTACTTCTGAAGTTGTTCCTACTACTACTGAGAATAGAGAAATTCTTAGAGATACTGAGACTTTGGTTGTCCCTACTGAAGTTTGTCTAAATATAAATTCTGCTGATCAATTAACAAAGGCATGTAGATTTACTGTTTTAGTTGATTCATCTACTTCTACTGAATTGGTAGAATTAGATTCTGATATTACTGCTGCTACAAATGTTACAATTCCTCAAGAGTCTGTGAAGGAGAATCCTATTACTCATTATCAACCTGTTGAAGTTCATCCTAAACCTATACAATATCCTGTCTTTCAGCAAGTATCTCAGAAAGATGTTATAAATTTAGAAGGTCTGGCAGCTATTAACAATGATATTAATAATGACTGGATGATACAAAAAGCTATAAAGAAGAGATCTTTGGAGTTAAAAAATTTATCTGAAGGCAATATTATTCAAACTTCTGCTGCATCAACTTCTTCCTCTAGACTTACTAGAGAAGGAAGAAATGATATTCATGATTGAATTCTTGTGTTGGAATATTAGGGGGGTTGCTAACCCTGGCTCCCTTAATAGACTTCAAAGCTTAAACAGGGTTCATCATTTTTGGGTAATTGTCATTTTAGAGCCTTTGGTGAAATCCAATTTGGATAGATTCACTAAAAAGTTCTCAGGATATAATTTCCTTGCTAATTGTACAAATAAAATTTGGTTACTTTATAGAAGGGAATTGAAGATTAAGATTCTGCTTAATCATTCTCAATTACTGCATTTTCATTTTGAGTTGGAATAGTTTAAAGGTTTTTCTTCATTTGTATATGCTGCTACTTCAAACTCTTAGAGAATTGAGTTGTGGAATGTATTACATCAAATTAGCTCTTCAATGACTGTTGGCTGGATTGTTGGTGGTGATTTTAATTCTATTGCACATCCAAGTGAGAAAATGGGGGGGGGGGGGAAATCCTAATCTATAAGCAAAGTTGACCTTTTCCAACAATATTAATTTAGCCAATCTTTTTTATATTGGTTTTGAAGGATCCCCTTATACTTGGAAGAGTGGAATTATTTATGAAAGACTTGATAGATTTCTGGTTAATTTGTTTTGGCTGAATTTGTTCCCTATTTCTCATGTTAAGCATTTAGCAAGAATGGGATATGATCATACTCCTTTACTTATTAAATTTGCTATATCTCCTGCTGTTAAGAATTCTATCTTTAGATATCTTAATGTGTGGTCTACTCATCCTGATTATACTCAAATGATTGCTAATAATTGGAAGGCTTCTCTGGAAGACTTTTATAATTATCCTCTTACTAAACTTTGGCATTTACAAAAAAGACTTGCTAGTGAACAGAAGCATTGGAATTGGACTATTTTAGGGAATTTTTATTGATGCAGAATCAATGGTAGCTGAGTTGGAAAAGCTAGTAGAAGATGGATTAGAATCTCAACACAGCCTTGATGCTGCTTATAGTAGATTACAAACTGCTATATTGCAAGAAGAAATATTCCTCCAACAAAAGGCTGTTGTCAAATGGTTTAAGCATGGTGATAGAAATTCCAAATTTTTTCATGCAGCTATTAAATACAAAAGATATGTTAATGTTATTTTGAAAATCAAGTCAGCAGATAATAGTTGGTTATTCAATTCAAAGGAAATTGCTGATGACGCAATTTATTATTTTCATAAAATCTTTTCTTCACATCTTATTAATTCTGCTGCTTACTCTTCTGCACTCATGACTTCTGATTTAAGTACTGTAAATATGGATTCCTTGGTTCAACCTCCCGATGCAAGGGAGATATTTGAAGCTATTAAAACAATTCATTGAAACAAGACAGCTGAACCAGATGGATTTACATCTGACTTCTATATTAAAAATTGGAATATCATTAAATCTGGTGTTATTTCAGCTGTACAAAATTTCTTTCAAGGAATAGATCTTCCTAAATATTTTGATACCTCTACTATTGTGTTGATACCAAAAGATAAATGCAAGTCCAGTTGGCAAGATTTCAGACCCATTAGTCTGACTTCCACTTTTTCTAAAATTATCAGCAAGATAATGGTAGCCAAATTACAACCATTATTGGAAGACCTAATTTTTGAAAATAAGAGTGCTTTTATTAAGGGCAGATGCATCTGCGATAATGTTCTTTTGGCACAAGAACTTCTAGCTGATATTGATAAATGTTGTAGGGGTTCTAATGTTATTTTTAAACTGGATTTATTTAAAGCCTTTGATTCAATTTGCTGGACTTTTATTCTTGATGTGCTTGCAGCTAGGGCTTTCAACTCTAATTTCTGCATTCTTATTTCTAGATGGTTATGTAATAACTACTATAGTGTGTTGATTAATGGAAGGATTTATGGTTTATTTAAATCTGGTAGAGGTATTAAACAAGGTGATCCATTATCTCCTTATATTTTCATCCTGGTCTTTGATTATTTATCAAGAATGTTGAATTAGATGCAACTTAATCATCCTTACACTCAATATCAGCATAGGTGTACTCATTTGGTCAGCCATGTAGCCTATGCTGATGATGTGATAGTGTTCTCTAATAGCAATAAACAATCTATTAAATGTCTAATGAAAACATTGGCTGATATTGAAGACATTTCAGGACTGGTCTTTAATAAAGCTAAATGTAATTTTCTGGCATGTTCTAAAATCAGTGCACATATGAAAAACTGGATTTCTGATTTCACAAATTTTAAGGAGGTTCATTATCCTCTTAAGTATTTGAGTTTCCCTTTAAATAAAGGAAGAAGAAGATTATCTCACTATGATGACATCATTTCCAAAATCTCTTATCAAATACATTGTTGGTCTAATTCCTTCCTCTCAAATGGTGGAAGGATAATACTTATTAGAAGTGTTTTAACAACATTTCCTCTCTACATACTTCAGATGATTAAAATGAAGAAGAGCACACAGAAAATGATATCTATTATTTTCAAAAAATTCTTATGGGAAGTTCAACATAAGCAAATGCATTGGACCAATTGGGAAAAGTTGTGTAAGCCAATTGATTGTGGAGGGTTGGGTTTTAAAAGTTTTCAACATCAAAGTTTTTCTTTCTATTGTAAGCAATGGATTAATTTCAGATTGCAGCATTCATTGTGGGCCAAGTTCATGAATGGTAAATATTGTCACAAATGCACATCCAACTCAAGTTAGTTTCAAATCTGGTGATACTAAAATGTGGAAAGAATTGGTTAAAGTAAGACCTCATGCTAAAAAGTTGTTTATATGGGAAATTGGCAATGGACAGATTGACTTCTAGGTTAACAATTGGTTGTTCAATGAGTCTCTACAAAATCACTATAATCAGAACTCTCCTATTCGTAAAATTGTTGATTGTTGGAGTGATGGTGTAAGGGATCTTCATAAATTCCAAGATTATGTCAATCCTGAAATTTAAAATAAGATTTTAAATACACCTATTCATCCATGGTGGAAGGACAAACTTATCACCAAAAATCCTCATAATCAAAACCTGTCCAAATTCATTCATCAAACTTGTTTTACCTGGAAAAAGAATGATTGGGGTTCAAAGCTATGGAGTAAATATATCACACCTTCTATGTCCTTCTTTTGCGAGAGACTGTTCAAGGAGATGCTGCCAACAGATGATATTCTTAAACTCAAGGGACTTAGAGGTCCTTCTAGGTGTCATTTCTATCACTGTGCTAAAGAGACCATTGTGCATATTTTTTTGAACTGTGCCTGGGCATAGGAAGTTTGGAAGGAGGTGTTAATTTTGTGGGAATTCAAACTCAATTTTCTTCATAGAGTTCAATTAATGCTTGCTTTAAAGATTGGAATGCTGCAGTAAATTATTACATCCCTTTTATTATTTTCTGGTTCTTATGGCTGGCTAGGAATGACTTAATTTTTAACAGCAAGGTTATATCATCTAAGGTTATCATTAAAAATTGTCTAACATTTCTTAATAAGATACATAATTTTGTTATCCCTTCAACTCAAGTTTCAAATAACAAGGTTCTGCTTGTTATATGGAGGCCGCCTAAAAGTCCATGGATGAAGGTTAATATTGATGGAAGTTTCAAAACTAGTGCAGCTGGTATTGGGGGCCTTTGCAGAAATTTTAAAGGACAATGTGTTTGGTTTTTTTCAGCACCAATCATTGTTGTAAATGCTCTGGAAGCTGAAGCAATTGCTGCCTTTTGGGGACTGAAGATTGCTATTATGCAGAATTATCATTTTGTGCATTTGGAATTGGACTCATTACTTCTGTTGCAGATTTTAATGTCTCAAGCAGCTGTACCATGATTTATTCAGATCTTGATAAAGAAAATCAAATTACTTTCTTCTTCTAATGAGGTTCTCTGGAGTCACATTTACAGAGAGGGCAACCAGCCTGCTAATTGGCTTGCGACTAAAGCTTCTTCATCTTAGGATGTTATTTATAGTTCTAACTTTTCTTATTTTCCTATATTTAGTTCTCTTTTACATGGGGATTTAATTAAAATCCCTCATGTCAGATGTAAGACTCTTTTTGAATAATATTATTAGTGTTGCTGCAAACAAAAAAAATAATATATATATATATATATATATATCATAAGAATAAATATCAGTGGATCATTTGACCACTTAATTATGATAATTGATGCTTAATAAGGCTTATTAGATGATGTTGTGACGAAGAAATGACTGAATTTGCGAAAATATTCAATTTCTAGAAATCTGGTCTAGGCGCTGACGGCGCCCGAAGACAGAAACTCCCAGGTTTTCTTAATGATCATGAAAATTGCTTAGTTAAAGGCAATTTTTTACCCATTTAGTCATCTTCTACCTCTAGTCTAGGCTGAATACTTTGATTAGGGCTTGATTTCATTTGGATTTAAGGTGATTTGAAGAGAAAAAGGACTTGGATCTCATCTTCTCTTGGTAAGAGCTTTAGTTTAAACTTAAAATTTTTTATTTTCACAAAGGATTGCTCCAACATTTTGGAAATCTAAAATTTTGATGTTTTTGAAGTAAACATTGAGAGAATCCATGGTGGAAAGTTCTTACTTATTTGGTTGATCTTTGAAATTTTTCACATTATAATCTTTGAATTTATTTGGATTCTTATTCACTTTTGTAGATTTTACATTGGCTCCAAAGATGAGTAAGGGGAAGAGAAAATTGGATTTTAATGAGAAACAATTTGTGAGTATGAAAACACAATACCATCACAATACCCAACCTTCAACTAATAAGGTTGTTCAAGATCGGGCTTTCCAAAGCCTGGGCAGAGTTGTTGAAAGATTGATTGTTTCTTAGCATTGGGAAAACTTTTGCTACTTCACGGCTAAAGCGATTGCTATCATTATGCAGGAGTTCTACACTAATCTGAGAGAAACATATGACGAACATGTTTTTGTACGTAGTAAAATGGTAGAGTTTACTCCGGAGCGAATTAATGCTTTCTATTAGTTGAGAGCTTCATTTCGTAAATTCACCGGATTTAGTGCTAGTGATGCTGCCCTGATGAAGTTATTGCTTATATAACCGATGGAAATGGAGTATGGAAGTCTAAGCATAATCAAATGGTAAATTTTTCTGCTTCAAAGTTAAATGTTCCATCCAAAGCCTGACACTATTTTATTTCTGCAAGACTATTGTCTACTTACAACCATAGCGAAGTGAGAAGGGACAAAGCCATTTTAAATTTCTGTATTCAACAAATGAAAATGATCAATATCGTCTTTATTATTTATATAAATATTCATGCTATTGCTTTGGGTGAGACTGCAGGAGGTTTAGGTAATCCTCCCCTGACATTCGCTTCTTGTGAATAATCAGGAGTTGATTTTAATAAACATGAAGATTTCGTTAAGCCTTTTAATCCTATTGGAAAGGCTAATATCAAAACTTATGAGTCTCATGTTGGATGGAGAACTGGAAGTAGTAGTCGTAACATCCCATCTACTTCTAGTACTCCTGCTATTAATAATGTTATGGAACAACAGATGATCCAACAGGGAGATATTTTGCAAATACAGAATAAGATTGAAGGCTTAAAGGCTTGAAATGCTTATAATGATGAATTTTTGTTGAGGAAATTTGAATATAATGCTGCTTATAATGAAGCTATGATCATGTTTATGAAGGGTAGTCATACATTTGATTTCCCTTCTTATCCTAGCATTAAACCTTATCCGTAGCAAGAACTTGAAGTAGAACAAGAAGATGAAGAAGAAGAAGAGGAGCATGATAATAGTGATTATTGTTAGTGGTTTATTGTGATTGTGATATTGATTTGTTGTATTGTTTGTAGTAGTATTTGTATTTTTTTTTTGCTTTATTGTATGGTTAAACTTTGTGATGTGGATAGATGTGTTTATTTCATGCTACTTTATTGTTTACTTATAGATTTGAATAGTTATTTGCTTTCATATTATTGTTAAATGTTTAAAGCTTATGTTTCAATGTCTTTATACCCTGCAAATCTTTGATATATCATGTTTAACAAACTTTTCGACACTGTTATATACCTGTTAGTGTAAATCTCTAATCATTACCTGCATTGCTTTAAAGAAAAGAAAATGAAAGACCCGATGCAAAGGACGTCAGTTCTTTTTTTTCTTTCTACTTACAATTACATTCTTAATATGTTATATATAGAAAAATTTAAGTTTAAGTGGGGGGAGAAAAAGAAAAGACTAAATATTATTTATCATCAAATAAAGTTTATATTTTTTATTCTATTTTTTAAAAAATTTTGGTAAAAATTTAACTTTAGAAATTTATATTTTTGAAACTTGAAAGTTACGTTTTAATAATTAAAGTTAATTTTAGAGTTAAGATATTTAGTATAAGAGTATAAAACTATAGTTTACTATTTAAAGTAAAGGAAAGGGTTTTTTTTAAATGTTAAGTATTTTAAGATTACATGTATGAAGAAAGGATTTAAACTTTATAAAATAAATACAATACTAATATTGATGTATAAAGAAAGAAGTATAATGAGTTATAACTTTATGAAGAGGATGATGAAGTTCAAAATCTTTAAAGGCTATCTGGATATAATAATCCTCACATGAAAAGAAAACATAGAAAAGAAAGGATTGAAAAACAATACACACACACTCACATAGATATATATATATATATATATATATATATATATATATATATATATATATATATATATATATATTTTTTTTTTTTTTTTTTTTTTTTTTGCAGAACCTTCCCTTCTCCATCCGACTTTCTACAAATCAAATGGACCCATACCTTTAGAGAAGGTAATCAACCAGACCAAGCTGGCTTGCTAAAAGGGCTGCAATCGATAGTAATATTGTCTTTTCCGTAACTCCTTCGAGCCATTAAGGTCATTACTTTTGGGGACTCTTTAAAGCTCCCTTTTATTAGATGTACTTAACCTTTATAATGAATGAAGTTCTTTTGTTTTGCTATATATATATATATATATATATATATATATATATATATATATATATATATATATATATACATATATATATATATATACTTTGAAATGAAAATAAGCAAAAAAGGATGAAATTTGGAGTCAAATGAGGTAATTTTTGGAAACTGTGCTCTAGGCGTCAGGATGGGCACTGACGGTGCCCACATCTAGAGAAAGAGGATTCCAAATATACGCTCTGGCACCGACATCACAATGTTGGGCACCAACGATGCTATTTTACAGAGCCTTGGTGCCGATTGCCCCAAATCTGGCATCAACGGCTCCCAAGAATACTACGCGCAATTTTTTTATAGATTCGACATATTTGGATGACTTTTTGAGGGTTGCTTGAGGCATCTCTTGGGGTGTTCATCCCTACACTATATTAGAGTGTTTTGAAAGCCAGAAAAGTGGCATGTGTGGTGGTGTGTGAGAGAGTTCAGAGAGTTTTGTTGTAGGAGTCGCTGGAGTTGTGTGTGTGTGAAGTAAAAAGAGGGTTTTCTTTAGAGTTGTGGGAGAGGAGGAAAGTGAGAGATTTCATCTTCCTTACTTTTCTATAAGAGAGTTGAGTGTTATTGTAAAGTGAGAAATACATTCAAAGGGACTTCAAAGGATTTTCTTTGGTAAAGATTTTCAAATAAGTTGTGTTTGTTATTTTTTGTTTGTATGAATTATCTTTTATATATATATAATCCATGTTTTGTTGTATCTTCCTCATGAATTCTGAGTAGATTTCTTTGTCTTTCTCCTTGCAATTAAATTTGGAGAAATGAAGATATAGATTGGATATGAAATTTAAATGTTAAATATTTGTGATAATTTTACAGTTCGTAATTCATTTACCTTTTGATCTAACCAATTGAAATGTTAAAATTTGTTTTGAAGCATATGATCCAAAAGGAGTATGCATTCTACAACAAAGTGAGAATCAAACTAATTTCCATTGATGGGAATTTAGTTCATGGGGTTGAGTGCAATTAAATATGGAACTATACTTGGTTGGGCGTAGAATTAGATTTTTTAAGGGTGACAGACTAAAATTCTATTTCAGTTCTAGTGTTTGGAAACTGAAGTGGGAGATAGCCCTCAGGTGAGGGGGAAGTGGGAGCTCTGGAGTGAGAGCCAGTATCCTCCTAGCCTAACCATGATTTTAGGACTAAGCCATGGATTAGCCAATGTTCTTCAAGCACTCGGAAGAGGGTAAAGAATAGGAATGCTCTTATTTCGCACAATACAATTTCCAACAATCTAAATCTTTCATTAATTATATCTTCATTGCAAGGGGAAGGATACTTTCTCTAATTTGAACCTTTCGTTACAAGATAGTAAAACATTATTTAGAATTATTCAATTAACTTTGATTTTTAGAGATTATTTTGGTAACTTAGTTCTATTAGCATAATTAAACATTATCAACTTATGTTTTTTCACTTGTAAGTTTTATATAGTTTGAACGTTGTGTTTCAATGCTACTATCATAAATTTACACCTTCCTTGTGGGAACAATAACCAGGACTCCATTAGAGCTCTGTATTACTTGAGTGATACGTATAATTACATTTTTATTCTGATGTCCATAATAAAATATATTGAAATACAAAAATAATGCAACATCCAGCTGTGCGGCTTATTTTAGATTTAATTTAAATAAATAATTTGAAAAGTAATATTTGATTTTGAAAATAATTTTAAATTTGAAAATTTTAAGAAATGAAATCAAACTGATCTCACATCCCGAATAGTTTATATAAACGAGCGCCGCACTTCAAACCGTGTATCTATCCCGAAGAAAAGACACACTGCTTGATAATAAGGCTCGATTAAATAAACTAGAAAGGTTTGTGACATCCGTTTGGTCTGCGAACCAATTTTATAAGCCGACAAATTCCCCGTTTAATATGAAAACATTAAACGGGGTTTATATTACTCAGGTTCTTAAAATTCCCTATAAGGGCAAGCCCCTATAGTTAATTACATCTTAAGTGACGGGAATCACCTAAGAAAACTCTCGATAATAATCAGTAGTTCTGCTCTCAAGAATTTCAAAGTTTAAGTTGTCAAGGGATTGAATTTTGGAATTTCAAAAGGGAATGGATCAAATTTGGAACATTATATCTTGGGAATTCAAAGGAGGAAAGATAGGAGAAATCACAGATTCGAGGCGGACTTCGGTAATTTCCCGACTATCCTATTATTTGGCTTGAATTTAAAAAAATCCTAGTATTTATTTAGTGTTTTGATCTTGTCAATTTTAATTAGTTAGGACTTATATTTGTATGATAAAATCATAGAAATAGCCTTGAAGATGTGAGGGTTTATGTCGTACCAAACGACTACCTCGGAGTCCTAAGACCGGTTAGGGCTTAATTTACATGACATGATCATGCAAATGCCTAAAGAAGAGTTGAGGATTTATGTTGCACTAGGTAAACTACCTCGAAGTCCTATGGCTTGGTTATTTAGTTCTAAGGAAAGTTTTGCTGGAGTAGACTCAGATTTTGCTGATGACGATGGTCGTGCTGCCCACCGTGCTCCGAGCTCCTTGTTGTTGCAGAGGTTTAGTTTTAGAAATCATAAATCAGAAGGTGAGAGAAGTGTTCTGGTTTAGAGAAAATCTTAAAATCCAAGTGTTTTTAGTGTTTTAGTTAAAACAAATCTTAAAGTTGATTATAACAACACCGGTTAAGATCCCACGGTTCCATCCTTCCGGCATCGTTATTTTTATCGGATTCACTTAGTCCAGATGATTTTGCTAAACTCAACTGAATGAGTTCCACACTTTCATTTAGACCGTGGGAAATCCCGTTAGCAACACGTAGGTTACATCATCCGAGGTATTCCCGATCATCCAACAAGACGTTTTAATTTAGTTGTAGTTGCAGTTTTGTTGTTCTGTTTGTGATTAAATTTTGAGTTGTTTTATATTTTGGAATGTTGTGGCGGTGAATTTTATCTTGCGATGACTTTTAATTTAGTTTTGGTTTCAATTTTAGGGACTATCCTAAAGGTGTAGGTTTTCATGCAACAGTTGTTTATCATGCAAGAAAAGTAAGTGCGATGCGATTAAATAAATTGCAATAAAGTAAATTTGCAATAAAATAAAAGGGTACCTGGAGGGTCTTCCCGTCATCCCAAGCTGCACTTAAAACACAGTTAGAATATTTAAGCATTTAAAGTAAGTTCCTAGGTAAAGCTAAGGGAAGGGTTATGGTTTTCTACCAAGTTCCTAATCCTATAGCTAGTCATTTCATATGACGTCTAGGTTCTTTTATTTTGGTTTGGGGACGATTTTCTTCATCAAAGAACAATTAAGTTCAATTGTTCTTATAAATATCCTATCATATCGAGGAAGTGCTTAAGACGAATCTTAAACATCTTTTCAACATTTCTAGGATTGTTTTAAGTCCAAGAGAATTTGATTATACGAATGAATTAATCGTCCAGGAGTTCAAGTTTGTTGTCTTGCTCAGTGAACTAGGACATTTGAATATCCTATGAATGAAGTAACACTTCACTTAACACTCCTTTTAAGAGTTATGACATCACGAGCTTTTGAGGGCAAATGGATGTTCAAGTGGTTTATGATTTAATTTTAGTTAATGGATTTAAGTTTGGAATATTGTTCAAGTTGTTTTAGATTTATTTTGAATTCTTCATTTCTTAGGTGATGTTATATTTAATTTAATTTAATTTAAATTAACTTAACTTAATTTAATTTAATGTGGTTTAATTTAATTTAATTTAATTTTAAGTTAATTTAATATAATATGATTTAGCTTAATTTAATTTAATTTGATTTAATTTAATTTGATTTAGTTTTAATTTAATTTAATTTAATTTAATTTAATTTAATTTAATTTAATTTAATTTAATTTAATTTAATTTAATTTAATTTAATTTAATTTAATTTTATTTAATTTAATGTGTTTTAATTTAATTTAATTTAATTTAATTTAATTTTCTAATTTTAATTTCATATTTTATTTTAAAAGGGTTTACTTTAAATAATTTAACTTTAATTTAATTTAATGATTAAAACTTTTAGCACTTTAAATCTTAAACTTGGATTATCATTTTAATTAGGAATTAAATATTATTGGGATGATTAATTTAGGGATTCTTAAATTAAAGAACAAATCTTTTCCTAATAATATCCCTATTTTAATAATTCCAATTTTATTATTCTTCCAAATTTAATTAATTATTTTAATTAAAGTTCATTTCAATTATTGTTGAATTGTTTAATAAGTTCCTACCCTTTAATTATTTAAGTTTCAATCATCCAAATCAGATTAAAATCAAATATTTTACTCTTTCATTTTATTAAGCCTAAAGTTTTAATTAAAGGTTAAAATTTTAATTACCATTTTGCCCTTTAAGCTTAATAATTTCATGACTCATTAAATTGAGCTCAAATGAATTTGAAATTTTTATGTGACTTCACTCATATGTCAATGAAGACATTAGAGGAGAAAATGTGATTTTTCTGTATTTAATTTATTTATGTAATTATTTTTGGTGGAAAATAGAGATTTCCAAGGAAAATTTAATAATATAACCAAGGGAAAGTTTCTATCCTTAAGAAAATTATGAGACATTCCTAATGACCAGAGGACCATTTGGACCAATTTTGGTGATTTTTTGAATTATATTCTTTTTATTATAATTATTTTGAGTTTTGGAGTATTAATTAATTTAGAAATAAAATACAGGTTGAAAAATGAATTTTATATTTTTCAAAAATCTCTCTGATATCAAGGAAATCAGGGAATCAATTTTTACAATTTTCTAATTTTTCTTTGATTTATTAGAATTATTTTGGAGGAAATGCTAGAAAATACATTTTTTTAATTTTAAAATTACCCTAGGGCTTTAAAATTTAATAACTCATCATAGAGACCTAGGAAAAATATGGGATTTGTTCCTAAGTGATTAGAATTCAAAATGTGACATTTTGGTGAATTTTATTATTTTTGTGATTTTTATTATTTTATTAACTATTAAAATATTAAAATAATACAAAAAATCAACTTTTAGAAAATTGAAATTTTAATTTTCTTAAATTCCCCTAATATCGAGAGAGGCTCCAAAACCAATTTGGTGAATTTTTGAAAAGGATTTTGAAAGTTATGAATTTTTAAAGTTTAAATTGGCTAAATGGCTTAATCGACCCATTTGATAGGGCTAACCAAGTCCAATTGACTTCAAACTTTTATGGTGGGTTCCTCCGATCCTAAAGGTCAGTGGAGAATTGATTTCAAGTCAATTTGATGTATGATTAGCTCTAATTAATTAAGGATCTATTTAGGGTGTTTAAGCCGATTAGAGACTATTCCAGTGAATTAATTCAAAACCTATTTTTTACGGGGTCCTCCGGTCATAAGAGACATCACCAAATTTTCCTAGAATTTATTTCACAACATGCTAATTATTGGATTTAAAATACTCAAAACGATAACATGAATTTGAAAAATCAATAACTTCTCATAGGGATAGCCTCCGACTTTGGAAAATTCAGGAAATGTTCCCAAATTCGGAGGCTTCAAAAGCCCTATGGTCTCATGCCATGGTGAATTTCCTATATGCATGGAGAATTAAAACAATGCAGAGGGTAAATAAATTATTAAAAATAAAATACTGGATGAAATTAAATGATTTCTTTCCACATTATTCTCCTCTGTTCACTGAGCAAGAGGGTATTTTTATTTTATTTTTATGATTTTCCTACACAAAGTTATGAATTTTTGAAGTTTAGGGAATTAAATAAATCAGAAAATCCCTATTTTTCTACTTATCCGAAGTCGGCGCCGCGTCGACCTTAGCATCTCCGAAGCGCCGCGTGTCGTCTTCTAATTCGGCGCCGCCAGCTGACTCAGCGCTCCAGGGCCCCGCGGTTCACGTACCATCGCGCTCTCCGGCTCGATCCAGACCGTCCGCTCGATCTGACGGCTCCAGTCATCGTCTACGACTGGTGTGCACCCGTGACCGTCAACCTTCTAACCCTAATTTCTCACTCGATTCTCAACGGATTTTTGTGTTCTTATGCTCTGTGGATTCGTCTCGAGGAGACGAACACATCCATACGGTAAACATGTATTTAAATTGACTCGAATTAAAAGGAGAATCTGCTGGAAGCTCGGGAAGAAGAGTGAGTTCATACCTTTGCTCAGAGAAGTGAAGCTTCGATCTGAGAGTTGTATCACCTTCGATTGGGTCCTAGTGAGCTCCAGATGAAGTCCCTTGGCCTGGTGAATTGTCTAGCTTTGAAAGTGACCACAGCCGATCACAAAGCTTGGAGGCGGGAACAACTGGGTGGCCTGGAGAGGGGGCTTTTGCTGGTGGACTTCTTCTCTTGGTCTGGTGAAGGTGTAGGACCAATCAATTTGAGGATTGATCCACTGTGGAGAAGTGTCATGGTTTTGGGCTTGGATTTCAACTCTGAAATTGAGCTCACAGAGAGGAAATGGCAGGGGGATTTCAGTGGGGATCAAGTTCTCTATGTGTGGGGAGTAGTCTGGAACAATTTTGGCGAGTTTCCTTAAGGTTTGTTTTCAGCACCTCTCATGGCCGAGAGGAGGTGGTGTTTAAATAGGCATGGGCTGGAGGCTCTCCCGGGGTGGCGAGGGTTGGGATCGCTGCTTTTGGCATGGGAAGAACAGCCATGGTGGCCATTGGGCATGGGGCGGCTCGGCAGGTGAGAATTCCAAGTTTGGGCTCACATGTGAACTCTTGGCCCGGTGGTTTCCGGTGGCCGTGGTGGCCGACCGGCCGAGGTCGAGTCACCCTCGAGGTCGAGTGGGTCGGGGCTGGAAGCTTGTGCGATCAGTGGGCCTTGCCATGTGTAAAGGGGTGGCTTGGAATGGAATGGGGAAAAGGCCATTTTGGCTTGGTTTGGGTCAACCCATGTTTTTGGGCTGGGTTCACCTCCCCATGGCTGGCCTTGGGCTGAGAAAATCGAGTTAGGCTAGCTGGTCGAAAGGTGGTGATGTCCTTATCCAAGAATATTTGGATTAAATCTTGGTTAAGGGAAACATGCTTAAGGCTAATGACTTTTAGGAGGTGGTTAAAGGACCTCCTCCTTTTGCCATTTAAAGAGGGTTGACCACTTAGAAATCCTCATGGCTTGCCGATAGCTTACATGTGGCTTCATGGCTCCATGTGGCTTGGGAAAAGATTGGGTCAATTTCAAAAAAAGGGATTTTGTGGATTTTGGTATTTTAATGGAAATTGTTATGGGGCTTGATTTGGAATTGTTTAATTGATGATTTTGAAACTTAGGGGTGATTTTGATTAAATGGATGATGAGGGGAAGTGTCATGTGGGCTTTGGATGAATTTGGGCTTTCGAATTTGATGGAAGTGGGCTTTTAGGAAGGTTTAAGGGAAGTGGGCTTTTTGATTTTAGGATGGGCATTTGGGTGAAAATTTTGTGAAGGACCATGTCAAATAAATGTTGGGTTTGATTTATGGATGTGTCATGAGTGATTTGAAGCAAGTTGGGAGTGATTTGGGTTTGAATTGGGTTGGATTTGGGCTTTTTTGGTAAGTGGGCCAAGGTGGGTCAAAATGAGCTAACTTGGGCTAATGTTGGGCTAGGGTTGAAATTGATGTAAAATAAATGTTGGGAAATGTTTATGGGAGTGTTTCAAAGAGGTTTTGGCTTTGGTTGGGTTTTGATTTTTGAGGTTTGGGTTTATTTGGGTTAGGCTTGGGTTTAGGTCAAAATTGGGCTTTTTGATTTTGGGTTGAATTTGAGTGGGGTTTGGGTCTAAATTTTGGGTAAATCATGTGAGCGTTTTGTTTATGGGGATGTTAAGGAAGGTTTAGAAAAGATTTGGGGTTAATTGGGGTTGAATTGGGTGAGTTTGGGCTAAGTTTGGGTCATGGGTCCAAATTGGGCTTTAAGGCCAAAAGTGAAATTGGATCCAAATGTCAATCAAATTGGACTTAGATTTGGTCTAGATTGGTGTTGGGGATGTTGAATTGAAGTTTAGAATTGAATTGGACCAGAATTTGGGTCAATTGGGTAGGTTTGGTTTGACATTGGGTTCACTTTGGGTTAAAATGGGTCAAATTGGGGATTTTGACAAAAGTGGGATAAATTGACAAAATTGGCCCATGGTGTAGTTGAACAAAATGAAATTAGGAATATTTGGGATTTTCTGAAATTTTCTGGGAATTTTCTGAATTTTTGGATTTTTTGGCTAAGAGGGGCATTTTGGGTATTTGGAGGGTATTGGGAAGTATTTTTGGAATTTTTGGTATTTTTGGCTATGGATGATCAATTTGATTGGTGAGGAAATGTTTAGGAATGATTTTGGAGAATTTTGGGTAATTCAAGTGATTTTGCAAATTTTGGGTAGTCTCAAGGGTATTGGGTAGGCTAGGTGGGTGTAGGGTCCCGGGGGTCAAAAATTGAAAATTTGGAAAATTGAAGCTTGGGTGAATGTAAGTGGAATGAAACCATTTTGGTTGAGTCATGAAGCCATATTAAGCCCACATGAGCTATGAAGGGACTCATTTGAGGCACCCACTATGTTGTTCCTAACCCTCTTACCCAAGGGCTGAGGGGTTAAGGACCATCCATGTGAATCACCTTCATGAGTCAGGAGGTCAAATTGGATATGGGTGTGTTTTTTTAGGAGGTGTGTGAAAGTGTAGTGTATAGGTGTAGTGTGTGTGTAAGTCGGCCCCTTCACTGGACCGAGCCACCTGAGGCGGTCCTAAGGCCGAAGAATCCTATAGGAACTCATCCTTTAAACTTCCACATTTGAATTCGACCCTCTAGGTGATTAGGGGTCTACAATCAAGTTTGTGGAGTTTGCACGGAGTTAAGAAGTGGTTTGAATTTCTAAGTGGTGGGTCCCGATTCTAATCATCTAGGATAGTCGAAAGGAAAAGCCTAAGGCTAGATCCTAAGTACTAAAGAGAAGAAGAGAAGGCCTCATCGAAAATGAGGTCAACGACGACTACGATAATTACAGGTCATCCCTAAATCCGAGTTGAAAAAGAATGTCGGCATATTTTTAGGTTATGTGTTTTGAAAAAGGGTCGCCTACAGAAGTTGTCCGCGAATTTTTAAGTTTTAAATTTAATTTAAATATTTATATAATTTAGAAAGTAGTATTTGATTTTGAAAATAATTTTAAATTTGAAAAATTATAAGATGTGAAATTAAACCGATCTCACATCCCAAATAGTTTATATAAACGAACACCGCATCACAAACCGTGTATCTATCCCGAAGAATAGACACACTGCTTGATGATGGGGCTCGGTTAAATAAACTACAAGATTTGTGACATCCGTTTGGTCTGCGAACCAATTTTATAAGCCGACAAGTTCCCCTGCTTAATATAAAGAAATTAAGCAGGGTTTATATTACCTAGCTTCTTAAAGTTCCCTATAAGGGTAAGCCCCTATAGTTAAATACATCTTAAATGACGGGAATCATTTAAGATAACTCTCAATAATGATCAATGGTTTTGCTCTCAAGAATTTCAAAGTTTAAGGTTTTCAAACAATTGGATTTTGGAAATTTCAATAGGGATTAACTCAAATTTGGAACAGTTTATTTTCAGGAGTCCAAAGGAAGAGAAGTAGGAGAAGCTGAGGATCCAAGAAGAATCTTGGCAACTTCCCAAACTATCCTATGGTTTGGCTTCAATTTGGGAGTTTATTTGATGTTATTGCCAATTTTAATTAATTAGAACTTATATTTGTATGACATGATCATACAAATAGCCTGGAAGATATGAGGGTTTATGTCATACCGAACGCCTACCTCATAGTCCTAAGACCGGTTATGGCTTAATTTACATGACATGATCATGCAAATACCTAACGAAGAGTTGAGGATTTATGTTGCACTAGGCAAACTACCTCGAAGTCCTATGTCTTGGTTATTTAATTCTAAGAAAGGTTTAGCTGATGTAGATCTGAGTTTTGTTGATGACGATGGCCGTGCTGCCAACCATGCTCCTAGCTCCTTGTTGTTGCAGAGGTTTAGTTGTAGAAGGTGCAAAATCAAGAGATGAGAGAAGTGTTTTGGTTTAGAAATCTTAAAGTCCAAATATTATTTTAATATTTTAATTAAAAGAAATCTTAAAGTTGTTTAAACAGAACCAATTAAGATCCCACGGTTCTGTCATCCCGGCACCGTTATTTTCATCGAATTCACTTAGTCCAGATGAATTTGCTAAACTCAACTGAATGAGTTCCACACTTTCATTTAGATCGTGGGAAATCCCGTTAGCAACACGTGGGTTACATCATCCGAGGTATTCCCAATCATTCGACGAGACGTTTTAATTTAGTTGCAATTGTATTTTTGTTGTTCTGTTTGTGATTAAATTTTGAGTTGTTTTATATTTTGGAATGTTGTGGCGGTGAATTTTATCTTGTGGTGACTTTTAATTTAGTTTTGGGTTTCAGTTTTGTGGCTATCCTAAAAGGTTTCAGTTTTCATGCAACAATCTTGTTTAACATGCAAGAAAAAGTTTAGTGCAGTGCATGTAAGTAAATTGCAATAAGGTAAATTACAATAAAATAAAAGCGTACCTGGAGGGTCTTGTCGTTATTCCAAGCTGCACATAAAACACATGTTAAGGCATTTAAATGTTTATAACAAGTACCTAGGTAAAGCTAAGGGAAAGGTTTTGGTTGTCTACCAAAGTCTTAATCCTATTACTAGTCATCTCCAATTACGTCTAAGTTCTTGTATTTTGTTTAAGGCTGATTTTCTTCATCAAAGAACAATTAAATTTAATTGCACTTCTAAAACATCCCGTCATATTGAGGAAGTTCTTAGGACAAGTCCTAAACATCCTTTCAATACTTCCGAGATTATTTTGAGTCCAAGTAAATTTAGTTGCACAGGTGAATTAATCATCCAGGAGTTTAGTTAAGCTTTGTCTCTTGCTCAGTGAACTTGGGCATTTGATTACCTGATGAATGAAGTGACATCTCACTTAATACTCTATTTAAGAGTTATAATAATTAAAGCCTTTACGGGCAAGTTTGGTTTGTTGAGAATTTTAATCATTCTTAATTTGAAGTTTGAGTTAATGGTTTAAAGTGATTTAGTTTAATTATGAGGTTTTAATTAATAATTTTAAGTTTGGAATAGTGTTCAAATTATTTTTGGTTTAAATCTTTATACTTTGAGTGATCTTAATATTTTAAATTTGTTTTACTTTTATTGTTGGATGATGTTAATTTAATATAATTTAAATTTAATTTAATTGAATTTAACTTAATTTAGTTTAATTTATTTCAATATTTTTAATTTAATTTAATTTAATTGTAAAATGTTAATTTAATTTAATTTTAATTTTAATTTAATTTTTACTTAATTTAATTTAATTTTAATTTAATTTAATTTAATTTAATTGTTAAACCACTTAATATTTTGAGTTTTCCTTTAATTTAAGGGTTATTTTTAATTTTTAATTTACTTAGTTTGAATTATCATTTTAATCTTAATTAAGAGTTAAATATTATTGAAGTGATTTATTTAGGGGTTTTTTTGTTAATGAATTAATATCCTCTCAAGTTATATCCCTATTTTTTTAATAATTCAAATTTTCATTAATCTTCCAAATTTTAAATTGTTTAAATAATTAAAGTTTCATTTTGGTTTATTAAAAGTGATTAATGGGTTCCTACCCTTTAATTTCCCAAAGTTTCAATCATCCACGAAAGATAAAATCAAATATTTTACCCTCCATTTTAATTAAACCTAAAATTTTAATAAAGGGGTTTAAATTCTTTAATTACCTTTATGCCCTTTTAGGCTTATTTATTTCATAACTCACTAAATTGAGTTCAAATGAACTTGATATTTTTATGTTACCTCACTCATATGTCAATTAAGATATTAGAGGAGAAAATGTGATTTTTCTGAATTTAATTTATTTATATAATTATTTTTAGTGAAAAATAAGGGATTTCAAGGAAAATTCAACAACATGACCAAGGTAAGGTTTATATCCTTAAGAAAATTATGGAATGTTCCTAATGACCAGAGGACCACTTGGACCAATTTTGGTGATTTTTTAAATTATATTTTATTTATTATAATTATTTTGAGTTTTGGAGTGTTAATTAATTATAAAATAAAATTAAAGTTGAAAAATGGATTTTATATTTTTATTAAATCTCTCTAACCTCAAGGAGTTCAGAGGAACAAATTGTATAATTTTTTGATTTTTTATTTGATTTATTGGAATTAATTTAGTGAAAAGGTTGGAAAATATATTTTTTAATATTAAAAATTGTTTTAAGCATTTAAAATTCAATATCTTTACTTTGAGACTTGGGAAAAATATTGGGTTTGTTTCTAAGTGATTAGGAGTCAAAATATGACATTTTTAGGATTTTTAATATTTTTATGATTTTTATTATTTTTAAATTATTTAAAATATTAAAATATGATTAAAAATGAAAAATTTTAGAAAATTCCAATTTTAATTTTTATAGACTCCTTTAATATCAGAGAGCCCACAAAACTAATTTGGTGAATTTTTTAAATGTATTTTTGGAGTTATGAATTTTTAAA
This sequence comes from Papilionanthe hookeriana x Papilionanthe teres, assembly GCA_022702705.1. Taxonomy (NCBI): domain Eukaryota; kingdom Viridiplantae; phylum Streptophyta; class Magnoliopsida; order Asparagales; family Orchidaceae; genus Papilionanthe; species Papilionanthe hookeriana x Papilionanthe teres. Next base: position 1,131,835 of record CM040428.1, read on the forward strand.
GTTTAATTTTGATCATGTGACTTAGTTAATTCATTTTGTGGGGCTAATCATTTCCAATTGACCTCAAATTTTTATACAAGGCTCTCTGTATCCTAAAGATCAATGGAGAATTAATTTCAAGTTATTTTAATGTGTGGTTAACCCTAATTAATTAAAATTCAATTTTAGGTATTTAGGCTAATTAGGGTTATTCTTAATGAATTAAGTCTAACCATAATTATCCTAGGGTCCTCTGGTTCTAAGAAACTTCACCAAATTTTCCTAGAATTTTCTATGCAACATGCTAATTATTGAAATTAAAATACTAAAAACAGTGACATAAACTTGAAAAATACATAACTTTCCATAGAGATGGTCTCTGACCTTGAAAAATTCAGGGAATGTTCCCAAGAACGGAGGCTTCAAAAGCCCTATGGTCTCATGCCATGGTGAATTGTCTATGCAAATGGAGAATCAAAATACTGAAATGAGTAAATAATTAATTACAAATAAAATACTCATCAAAATAACTTGATTTCTTTTCCACATTGTTCTCCTCTGTTCACTGAGCAAGAGGGTATTTTTAGTTTATTTTTATGATTTTTCTATGCAAATATATGGATTTTCTAAATTATGGGTATTTAAATAAATAGAAAAAATCTTATTTATCTACTTATCCGACTCAGTGCCGCGTTAACCTACGGCGGATCGAAAGACCACGCGGCGCGCTCCCATTCGACGCTGCCATCTGAGTCAACTGTCACGCGTCCCGCTGTCTTGCTCCTTCCTCTGATCTGATGCAATCTGAGCCGTTCAACCGATACACGCGTGATCGGACGGCGCCTAATCATCGTCTACAACTGGTGTGCACCCGTGACCGTCTAGACTAAAACCCTACGAACCCTCTCATTTCTCAACAGATTTTCGTGTTCTTATGCTCTACGGATTCGTCTTGAAGAGGCGAACACATCCATATGGTTTACATGCCATGAAATTAACTGAAAAGAAATGGAGAGTTACTGGAAGCTCGGGAGGAAGGAATGATCCATACCTTTGCTCTGAGAAGTGTAGCTTCAATCAGAGAGTTGTGTCACCTTCGATTGCACCCAATGAAGCTCCAGATGATGTCTCTGGCTCTGGGGAATTGTCTAGGTATGAAAGTGTCCACAGCCGATTTCAAAGCTTGGAGGCTAGAGCAACTGTGTGGCATAGAGAGGGGGCTTTCACTGGGGAACTCCTTCTCTTGGTGTTGTGCAGGTGTGGGTGAGTTTAATTTGGGTTTAGTGGAGGTTTCAGAAATGTCCTGGTTCTGGTCTGAGAATTGAGCTCCAAAATATAGCTCAATCAATGGGGTTCAGGGCAGGAGAGCTGTGGGGACAAATTGCTCTAGGTGAGGAGAAGGTCCTGGAGCAATTTTGGCAGAGTTTTGTTTAGGTCTGGTTCATCACCTCCTTTGGCCGAGAGGTGGTATGGTTTAAATAGAGGTGGCTGGAGCACTTCCCAAGGGGGTTTAGTGGCTTAGATCAACTGCTCTGGTGAGGAGAAGAACAGCCATAGTGGCCATTAGGCATGGGACAAGTCAGCAAGGCAGAATTCAAAAATTGGCTCACATGGGTGCTCTCGGCACTGGTGGTTTCCGGCGGCTATGGTGGGTGGCCGGGCCGAGTCGGGTCACCTCGAAGGTCAGGGAGGTCAGGGCTGGGGTTTAGTGCAGTCAATTGGCCATGGACATGTGTAAAGGAGTTGAATTGAAATGGAATGGGGGAAGGCCATTTTGGGTTCAAATGAGTCAACCCATGGTTTTGGGCTAGGTTCACCACCCAAGTCCTGGTTTTGGGCTAAAAAGAATCACTTGGGTCAGCAAAGAGAAAATGGTGTGGTCTCCATCCATGGTGAGGTGGCTAAACTTGGTTTAGTGTGTAGCATGAATGGGGTTAAAAGTGCTTAAGGAAGGCTTAAGAAAATAATCCCCTCCTTTGCCATTAATTGGTTGGTGAGGTGGAAAGGGGCTCCCAAGGCTTGCATATGGCTTATGCATGGCTCCATGGCTCCATATGGCTTAGGGATGGCTTGGCTTGATTTCATGAAAGTGGGTTTTAAGAATTTAGGATATTTAGGGGTAATTTTGGCACATGACTTGGTTTAGAAAAGTTTAATGATGAATTTGAAACTTAGGGAGTGATTTAAATCAATGGGAATGATGAGGGGAAATTTCATGTGGGTTTTAGGATAGATTTTGGGCTTTTTGGATTTAATTTGGATGGGCCTTTAGAAAGGTTTAAGGAGGTGGGCTTTTAGGTTTGAAAACAAATTGGTAAATGGAAATTTTTTAAAAGATTGGGCCAAAAAAATGTTGGGTTTAGTTTAGGGATGTATCATGAGTGATCTAGTAGGCTTGAAATGATTTGGAGTTGAATTGGGTTTAATTTGGGATTTTTTGGTAAAGGGGCCAAAGTGGGTCAAATTGGGCTAACTTGGGCTAAGGTTGGGCTAGTGTTGGATTTGATGTACAATTAATGTTGAGAAATGTTTATGGGGGTGCTACAAAGAGTTTTCAACTTTGGTTGGGCTTTGATTTTGGGATTTGGGCTCATTTGAGTTAGGTTTGGGTTTAGGTCAAAAATGGGGATTTTGACTTTGGGTTAGGTTTGGGTGGAGTTTAGGTTCAAATTTGAGGCAAATCTTGTTATTGTGTTGTTTGTGGTGATATTAGGAAGGTTTAGGAAAAGATTTGGGGTTAATTGGAGTTGAATTGGGTTGGTTTGGGCTAAGTTTAGGTCATGGGCCAAAATTGTGCTTTAGGATTCAATTGGAATTGGATCCAAATGACAATCAAATTGGGCTTGGATTTGGTCTAAATTGATATTGGGGATATTGAATTGAAGTTTAGAATTGAATTGGACCAAAATTGAGGTCAATTGGGTTGATTTGGTTTGACATTGGGCTTACTTTGGTTAAAAATGGGTCAAATTGGGGATTTTGGTAATAGTGGGTTAAATTGACAATATTGGCCTATGGTGTAGGTGAACAAAATGAAATTGGGAATATTTGGGATTTTATGGAATTTTCTGGAAATTTTTGGAATTTATGGAATTTTTGGTTAAGAAAGGCATTTTGGGTATTTGGAGGGTATTGGGGGGTATTTTTGGAATTTTTTGGTATATTTGGCTAAGGATGATCAATTTGAATGGTGGGAAATTTTTAGGATTGGTTTTGAGGAATTTTGGGTAATTTAGGTGATTTTGCAAATTTTGGGTAGTTTCAAGGACATTTGGTAGGTTTGGCGGGTGTAGGGCCCCGAGGTCAAAAATTGAAATTTTGGAAAAACGAAGATTGATCAAGTTTGAGTAGAATGGAATCACTTTGGTTGAGCCATGAAGCCCAAACCCATAAGAGCCATGAGAGGACTCATTTGAGGCATTCACTATGTTGTTCCTAACCCTCTTAGCCAAGGGCTTTGGGGTTGAGGAACATCCATATGAATTACCTACATGAGTCAGGAAGTCAAGCTAGGTATGAATGGTTTTAGGATTTGGAATGTGTGTGAAAGTGTAATGTGTGCAGGTCAACCCTCACCAGACCAGGCCACCCAGGGTAGTCCTAAGGCCAAAGAGTCCTTTAGGGAACCCATCTTTTAAACCTCCACATTTGATCTTAACCCTCCAAGTAATTTATGGGTTTACAATCAAACTTATGGGGTTTGCAGGGAGTTTAAGAGGTGTTTAAATTTCTAAGTGGTGGGTCCCATTTCTACTCCTCTAAGATAGTCAAACGGAAAGCCTAAGGCTAGATCCTAAGTACTAAGGAGAGAGAAGAGAAAAGACCTCATCAAAAATGAGGTCAATAAAGATACGCAGGGTCAGAAAGGAAGAGTTTAAAAACTTTGTTGAAATTCATGGAAAGTTTGTTAATATTTCAGAAGAACTTGAGCTACTCATGAGAGTGTTCTTAGAAAGTGATGAAAAGAAGATATTGGATTGTGTGTTTGACTTGAGAGACAAAGGCTGAGCCAGATTGTTAATTAAGAAGAATTATTCAAAGCCACCAAAATGGATGACGAAAAGGTAGGATAACTATCCAATGAATAATTTTGTAAAGGACATAGAGGGAAAACCCCCAAGGATTCTGAGAAATGACGAGGTGAATCACATGTCATCCATGATAAAGAAAATGATTAGGATAATGGTGGAATGGCATATAATGCAAACAAATTACATTCCTAATAGTTGCATCATTAACATTTATGAATAATGAGACTGCATTCCCCCTCACATTGATCACCTTCACTTCGTCATGCCCTTTTGCACAGTTTCATTCATGAGAAAAAGCAACATTCTTTTTGGGAAAGAGATACAGATTGTCGGCCCAAGGGAATTACGAGGATTGGTCGAGATTTTGCTATTGGTAGGGTTAGTGTTATTTTTGAAAGGAAAGTAAGTAGATTTAGCTAAGCACTGCATCCATAGAGTCCCATGTAGAAGAGTTTCAATCACCTTATGAAGGATGGATGATAGCTAGGTGTTGTATGGATATCGTCCTGACCCAAACTTGAAGGGGCTTCGATCGCTCAAACTGCAAGACAACCTTACCTCTAAGTATAGGCAATGGGATAAATATTCTGGAGCACGTCATAGGAGATTAGCTTGAAAACAAAATGACCTTGGAGGACAGACAAATTTCTGTTACTTCTGTACTTTATCAGAGCAAGCAGCATATGATATGCAAGGCTATAGCTTCTACATAGATATACTTCTGATGTTTTGGATACCATTCAGTATATGATCAATTGTACTGCATTCTTGAAGCATAATCAACAAAGTTCATTTTGGATTTCAGCATATTTTCTTGAGTTTCCACGTTTGTGTGATTGATAAAAAGCCACAAGACCTTGTATTGGTCTTAAATTATAACAAACAATGAACAATACAAAGAAAATTTGAAAATGAACAAAGATAAAATTTGAAGTGAAAGAGCATTAAATTTAGAAAACATCTTAATAATAAAGAAAAAAATAAAAAACATAATGAACAAATTCACTCAAAACTCCACATTCTTCGCAACACAAATTCCACCATTCATGCAAATTCCACCATTCACACAATTCCACCATTTTCACAACTTCCATTCTCACAAATTTCCATGAATTCCATTCTCCCAAGGTTCCACAAATTTTGCACAAAGTTTCCACAAGTTTTCTCTTTCTTTTCCACCAAGTTTTTCACACTCATAAATCTCAGTTTTGGTACCTAAATTCTTATTCCCATTCTTATGAGATCGGTACCTCAATTCTGATTCTCATTCTGAGGTTGGTACCTAAATTTCAATTCTCATTTCAAGCTCAGTACCTAAATTATGTTTTCTCTTTGCTACCTCTTGAGTTAGAAGTGAGTTCCTGAGCATTCCTTCCCAATGCAGAAAGTTTTCACAAGTTCCTGCATTCCTTTCCACAAGTTTTCAACCCTCATAAATCTCAGGGTCAGTACCTAAATTATGATTCCCTTACCATCGATCTCGGTTCCAAAATTCTGATTCTCATTCTAAGGTTGATACCCAAATTACCATTCCCATCTTGGGGTCAGTACCAAAATTCTGATTCCCCTTCGCTATATCTTAGGTTAGATGTGAGTACTTGAGCTTTCCTTCCTAATGTAGAAAATTTCCACAAATTATTGTATTCTTGCCACAAGTTTTCCACACTCATAATCTCAGGGTCAGTACTAAAATTATGATTTTGTCCCTCTCGAGCTTGGTTCTTAAATTTTGATTCTCAATTCTGGTCGGTACCGATATTTCAATTCTCATATCGAGGTCAGTACCTAATTTTGTTCCCTCTTTGCTACCTCTTGGGTTAGACGTGAGTCCCAAATTTTCATTTCCAACGTAATAAAATTTCCAAAAAATTTTGCACTCTTTCTATAAGTTTTTCACATCCTTAAAGTCTTGGGGTTCAGTACCAAGATTATGATTCCCCCTCTTATCACATATTAGGTTGGATGTGAGTCCTTTTGCATTCCTTCCTAAAGTTCCATTCTCAGCACACCACAACCTCTTGGGTTGGATTTGAGTCCATGTGCTTTTCTCCCCAATGTAGCACTCCTTTTTCTCATCGATCTCTGAGTTGGATGTGAGTCCCTGTGCTTTTCATCACAACTCGGTCCCCCTCACTCTTCTAATTCAAAAATACTCTGCAAAATCACAATAATCTAAATTAAAATCATAATAGAAATAAAAATTGAAATTAGAAGCAAAATCCAAGCATATTAAGCTCGCCTTGACTGTCAGGCTTCAGATAAGGAATCCTGATTATTGCCTCTATATATTCACAAAATGTCATTGCATAAATATAAATGAACAAGAGATCACGACACAATATACAAAAGTCACTCTAATTAAATTTTGAATTTATAACTAAATTTTTAAAATACACCTGTTAAATCCTCGGCTGATACAATTCTTACTTAAATTTCCAAATTCACTCTAAATATCATTAAAATCAATTTGAACCATCCATTGACCTCAATAGTGCCCAAATCCACCAAAATTAGCCAAATTTTCCAAGTTGCCCCTAAGTGTCTAAATTCACCTAGTCAGCCCAATTTCCAACTAATTGGTTTCAATCTTCCCTAATTTCAAATCCAAATTAAATTCAATCCTACTCAAGCCCAACTGAAATAAAATCTATGTCTGATTGAATCCAACTCAAAACCATAATTTCAAGTTCAAACTCATTAGCTCCATATTGACCAAAATTCCAAAAGTCAGCAAATTGAGCTCTATGACTAATCTAATTCCTCTAATTTCAATTCAAAATTCCTCATAACAAACAATTCTCTAAATAAAATTCATCCTTTACATGACCTAAATCTAAACCTAAATCTAACCCAAATCTAGTTTTTGGCCCAAACCCTAATCTTCAATTTATGATCCACATTAGCCCAAACCTTTTGAATTAACTAAATCCAAATCATCTCTGCCACTCCTAAGCCTCTTAAGATGCTATTCAAACCACATATGGACCCCAATGTGAGCCATAGAAGAAGGGTTCCCCAAATCATTGACCTCCCTCCCTAATTTAACTAAACTCCTCACCCCATGCCATCAGCCATCAAGCCTCCAAACTAATCAACATTAAACCTTCACTAACCTTCCCTAAACTAGCAAGCAACCTCCCCTGGCCTGGTCGGCCGACCTAGTTTCTTGAGAACCTGAAATTTAGAAGGTCATCCCTGGTATTAAACCAAAATTGAACATATCATCTGTGGTAATCTCTAATTAGCCACTGGCGCTGCTCAGCCCTCCGTCTAAGCATAACAAGGTCAACCAATCAGAGCCTGGGGCCTCCCTGTTGGCCATAGATTTAAGAACCTCCCTCCATGGAAGAAACTAAAGTGTGACCAAACCCTTAACAAAACTAAGCCAAAATTCTCCCAGACCTCCTCGCAACGCAATAAAGTTCATCCCCACTATTTTCCAGCTTCCATTCCCACTCTCAAACCCTAATTTCATAGCTTAAGTATGGGTAATTGAAGTGCTCTTAAGCATCACCAGAGCTCAAGAACACTTCCCCAATCAAAAGCCCTCTATTACATGCTCTCTCTGCTCAAGTCTACCACATTAGCTGGACCACCATAAGGTAGAACTCTTATACAGTTGCGACCTCTGCTTGAACCAATGCTTTGAGGATGTTCATGGAATGAAGGAGATGCTTTAAAACACACCTAATTGAGGCCCCACCTCTTGGGCTAAGTTATAGACCATTTCCCCAAAATCTGAAGTCAATTTGGGCCTTCATTAAGAAAAGTCTAATTTCATACTATATCAGCCATATAGATAAGTTTCCTCACTTAAATAAAGGTCTAGGATCAAACTCCATGTGATTTGGTTAAGTATCAAGTAAGATATTAGGGTTTTAGTATGGATATTTCTTGAGTTATACCACTTGGGAACAAAGGCCAGGGACAGTTGGATCGCGCATGTATCGAGCTAACAACTAGGATGGAGTTGGACGAGGTGATAAAACAATAAAGGCTGGACGTGGGGCAACTGATTTAGATGGTAGTGTTGAATGGGAGCATGACACTCATGACTTCGGAGACTCCTAAGATGCACTGGCAGCCGCGTGGATAAGTAGGAAACTAGGGCATTAATGATTTAAATAAATTGAACTTCTTTAAAATCCATAAGTTAGTGTAGAAATTTCTTAAAAATAATATAAAAATGCACTTGTGATCAGTGAATATAGGAGAATGATGTGGAATAAAAATTAAAAATATTTATTTTGTATTTTATCTTTAATTAATTAAATATCAAAAGACTATTTTAATAATAAATAATTAAATAGTAATCACCATAACCTAAAATTTGGAGGGTTTGTTCCTCTTGTGCATTTAGAGATGTTCTCTGATTTTCCTTAAGTCGGGGAACACCTCTAACATTTAATGCCCTAATCTTTCATTAAAACCACCCTTGTTTTGCTTAAAATCATAATAAAAATCAAAATATAAATAAGAAAAATATAAGGCTTATTGTGGTAGTTTCACTGTGGTTAGAGGACCTTGAGGAAAAAATATATATGAAGTTTGAATAATTAAAGGTAAGATTTTAGGTATTTTAATTACAAAATCTCATAAATATTTAGAAAATCAAATGTAATCTAAAAATCCAAAATTTGATCCATAATGAAGATAATGAGTATATTATGCCTCTGTAAAAATTTTAAACCCATTTGAATTTTCTTTAATAAAAAAGTATATTTTCCTAAGTTAATGAGTTTTTTTGCACTAAAATAATTATAATAAATAAAATATATTTCAGAAAATTATGCAATGTGATTTGGAGTGATCCTTGTAATCTGAGATGCCCAAGAAAAATAAAATTAAGTTTCGGATAAAAAGTTTATTTTTCACCATATTCCTAAATTTTAAATAATTAAAAATGATAAAAATCATGAAAAATACAAAAAAAAGCATCAAAATTGCCCGAATTATACCATGATTGCTTGGGACCACTTAAAATATTTTTCGTAATTCTTTCTCATATAGTAATGTATTTTTTCTGGCCTAAATTTCCTTAATCTTGCATTAAAATAATTACAATAAATAAAATATAAAATCACAAAATATATTTTCTATTTAATTGTTCACCAAAGTTAACAAATAATTATAATAATTAAAATAATATCCAAAAATTCACCAAAAATTATTCCTAGAGGTCCTCCGGCCTAGTGAACCTTCAACAATTTTACTAAGATAGATAACATGTTTGGATTGATTAAATGAGTTAACTTGGAAATTCCCCAACTTTGGACTAAAAGAATCCTAATAATTAAAAAATGAATAATAAAATTTCCTATCTAATTTTCTAATTGACCCATGACTAGGGTAACAAGGAAATTTTAAATTCATTTGAGTTGAATTTAAAGAATTATGAAGTAAAAGTCTTTAAGGGAAAAACTATAATTATTGAGTTTTAAACTCAAATTAAAATTTGGGTAAACCAAAACGGAAATGGGTAATGTCAAACTTGATTAACTCTCTTAGATGATTGAAATACAAGGGATTAAGAGTTAGAAACCAATCCATTACCTTTCTACAACAAGAACAAAATTATAATTTCTTGAATTTTTATAATTCGTAAGTTAACTTAATTGGATGATTCCAAGGTAGTAGGCTCAGAATAGGAAGATAATAACTTATTTATTTCAAGCTCCTAATTGATGACTGAATGACCCGTATATTCTTTTGATCAGTGTTAGGTCCATTTAATTAAGCATTGCAATTATTACAAATTTACCCATGAATTTTCAGGGATCAGTAGAGAGCTAGGCTTGATCTGAATTTGATGAATGAGGTTTAGAATAAAGAAATATAGATAATTATAAATAATTTTAAAACACTACAAGCCCAACACAAAAGGAGTGGAAAGTCCCTTTGTAATTCATTATGCCCTTAAGGGAGTCCGTTTATACACTTAAAATATATAGTTTTTTATACACATTTTTATATCTATTTTTAATGATATTGCAGTTTAATCAAAGGTACTTTGTTTATTTTTCTTGCAATTATGATTAAATGGATGATTGTGATGAAAGGAGTGAAAAGGGATCAAATTTGGAGCAAAAATGAAGAAAGGTGCAAAATTGATCTGTGGTGGCTAAGCACCCAGACGGTGCTTACACATCAGAGCCCCTCGGCTATGCACCTTGATTTGGAGCTTACATGCTAGAAGATTCATGGCTAAGTGTCGAGACCTTCCGATTACGCACGTCATTTACTTTAAACGAGTTATATAATTTTAGGCGCCATTTTGATGGGATTTTTTTAGGCATCACTTGGTACAAACATGGGTAACTCCCTATTTGCGCCAAAACTAATATAAATTACCCTTGAATGGATGCATCTATTGGAGGAGTCATTTAATCATGACACTATTTGAAAAGATACGAAGGCACCTGTTAAAAAAATTATAAAATGAGGACTTGATCATCCGGAAAGGGGTTGTTGTTGGAGAGTGCGGTTTATGTTTATTATGTAAGAGAGTTATTTTAGTAGCACACTACTCCACTTCACCATTTCTACTTACTCTAATATAGGTTATATTAGGATTAGAAGTAATATTTGAAGTTCTTAAAGTTGGGCACCAACCTCTAAGGAATATTGTAAGGAAAAGCAAATTTTCAAAGGAACTTCAAGAGTTTGGTGGAGAGGATTTTCAAATAAGTTTTTATCTTTGTTATTAAATTTTGTTTTTAGTTAAGACTTATCATGTTTTCACTATGATTGCTAATTTTAAACCAAGTTGTGATCGTATTTTCTCCATGATTTCTAATTAATTTTTTTTTTATTTTCCCTTAAAATGACGAAGTAATAAAGCTATGGAAGGATGTTGTGTGAAGTATAGGAAATCAATGTTGGAAGAAGTTGTGATGATTCAAAACCTTGCACTTCATCTACTTCTTCATTTGGACAATTAAGATGTTACTATATGTTTTGAAAACATGTAAGAACTGGTATGGTATTGTCTCAGTCAACAATTGGCAAGAATCACATGAGATTATATGGGTGAGAATGTAATCCATATGATTAAGTGCAAATAAATAGGGAGATACACTTTCATGGGTGTAGAATTAGAGGACTTTAGAGTGACAGGTTAAAGGATCCAATTCAATTTATTTTTTTATGTTTAGATACGAGACTTTAACCCTCATGTGGATGGAGAAGAGAAAACTCTAGAGTGAGAGCTAGTATCTTTCCTACCTAGCCAATCTTCAAGATTTATAAAGTAATAGATTAACATATATTCTTTATAGCATATTTATTAACGGTAAAGAATATAATTACTCCTATTTGGCACAACACATTTTAAATACTTCCACAACAGAATTTCATGTTATGTTACTGATTCAAAATAAGAAAAAATATATTTTATTTACATTGGCTTTCATCTTACAAAAATCTAGTTAAGGTATTTTTTTACTTTTATTAGAAATTATAAAAATTATAAAAAAGAATCGAACATTCTTTCCTAGAAAATTATCTTTAGTTTGGGTAAGATCGTTATTAAGAAGTAAAAAGTTATTTTTCTGTTTTCATTATTTATTAAAAATATTCAACATTTTTCCCTGTGGGTTCGATATCTTGGGGCTTAATCAGAAAGTCCTCTATTACTTGATAATGATATGTATACTTACATAGAATAATATCTTATAATATCAATTAAATCTCCTATTTGCATTGGCATCAAGCTTTTGGGTTCATTGTAAAAAAAAAAGAAATCATTAAAAAAGTATAAATTTATATATATAACGTAAGCATAAATATCAGGGATCATCTACCCACTTAATTCTTAAATAGAACATTAAATGAATAATTAGTTACACTGCTCATGAGATAATTAAAACATTAAGGATCCTTGAGGATTTGATGAAATATCACCACTTAATATTATCCTAATTGTGGATAAATGATTTTTCATAACTTAATAAGTTTAAATGAAATCAAAATGATTCAAAAAATTTTAAAAGTTGTTTAGGGCCATGCCCTGAAGACATTTACAATTTTTTTGATATTTTGAAGAAAAAATTGAACTTATTATGCTTTGATGAAGAAAACCATCCTTAAAACCTTTATAGACCTACCAAGTTATGCCTTAGGACCTGTTAATGCACCTAAATCATTAGAAATGTACTAAAATTATTATCCTACATCTGTATCCCCAATGATCAAGAATTTAAGTCTTCCTTAAGGTATTTTAGTCCTTGTGAGAAACTAATGGAAATTTGTTTTACCACATATGGATTATCGGTCTAGTATAAGTCTGAGGTCTAGGTGGCTAGGGCAATGATGATAATAATAATATGTGATAAACAAGGGACATGAAGTCATATTTTTTTAATAGTATCTCTTACCTCAAGGACCTTAAATGAAATGAGAGGGTAAGGACTGATAATACAATTCGCTGACTCTTAATGAGATTGTTGCCCCCAACATTCTTAGGTTTCCAATAGTCCTAATCTGATTTGAGTGACTAGCTTGTGGACTACACTTCTCTACAAAATATTTACAAGAATTAAACAAAATTCCTATTGATTATTAAAGTGAATTCTGTAAAAGAATTTAAACGGCAAAATTTTGCACGTGAAATTAATTAATTTTGATGAAAGCTTAAAAAGGTCTATAGTTAGTTACTTTGATCGAAGTTAGGACTGCCCTCCGTAGGTTGTCAGGTTGGTAGCTCTTATCCAACGTTGGGAAGTACACAATCCAGTACTGAGCCCCCACCATTACCAATGTCTTATACTTAGTCTTGGTTTTCTATATGTTACTACGTATTTTACCTTTCTTGCATGTATTTTTGTTATTTTTTCCTTTGCTGCTTTTTGTACAGTAGTGTTTCCTACCTTCTCTTTCCTCAATTTATTTAACTTTTTTGCAAATTATATTATGATTTATGAACTAATCATTCAACAGTAAAAGAAGCCCAAGTACGCATTTTATTTTATGTACTGCAGTTTTTTTATTTGCTTTATTGCATTTCTTACTTGCATTTACTTTCTTTATATGCAAAACCAAAACTAAAACCAAAACTATAAAAAGCAAAATCACTTTAAATATACAAATACTTTTAAACCTAGTGAATGCCATTAAATAACTCCTTTCAAGTTTACAAGAAACCCTCAGATGAGGTAACCTACAATTTCTAATAGGAATTCACCGGTCTAAGTGAGCGTAAAACTCATTCAGACTAAGTAAATTTAAAAGAAAAAATGAAGTCGGAGTGAGGGAACTGTGGGATCCTAATCAGTGTCACTTTAATTAAATTAAAATTCCCCTAAAATAAACACTTTAACAACAAAAACAATAATAAAACAAAGATTGAAATATAGTGGGTGGTAAAACCTTTAGAAACTTGAACTATGAAACTTCTACTTCGACGAGGAGCTTGGAGAAAACATCATGGGTAGCATGACGAGGACCTGCAGGAAACATCTTTGAGAGAGAAAATGTGACTACAACAACAAATCTTTCCTCAAAATTAAATAACAAGACATAACACTTCAAGGTAGTCAGTTTAGCACGGCGTAGACCCTCATCTTATTTTTAGACTCCTGCATAGTCGTGTTGAGCAGTATAAGTCCTAACTCTTTTTTGTTGAGGTTGTCATTTGGTTCGGCATAAGCCCTCCTATCTTCTTAGGTTATTTGCATGATTGGATAAGATGTGAAATTCGTATGATGTAACATGAATGAAAAAAGAGTTAGGACTTATTTAGACATGTTCTCAGACTACCTCGTCCACTGATCAGAAACATGGGTCTTTCTCCCTGGGAGTTCAGTATCTGGTAAGACCCCCCTGAGTAGACCTTCTCAACCATGAATGGTCACTCCCAGTCGGTTCGAACTGTCCACCTGTCTTGCAGTGTGCTAGAATAGACCTCCTGAGATTAAGAACAAGGTCACCAACATTGGACATCCTCGGGAGGACCAACTTGTCGTGGGTCTGGACCGTCTTTGCCTGGTAGAGTTCCAAGTGTTGTTATGCTAGTAATTATTTCCCTTTGAGCTTTTCAATTCATTAATTGAGAGCTTCGTTTTGACTTCTGATACACCAATTATATATTAGGTTTTTGATATAAAATTTGCACTCTTGTTTGGTAATATTACACTTTAAAGGAAGGTATTCTTAATGTTTTGCTGCAAGTATGAAGATTTTAGGCGATTGGATAAAAAGGAAGCAAAAATGAACGAATTTGGAGCAAAAAGAGCCAAAATGGATAAAATAGTCTTCTGGCACCACCGGCGCTAAAATGGGTGCTGCCGGCACCCAATTCCTAATAGTTTATAATTAAATGGTGACACAGTACTACCGGCACCTTATCGAGCTCCGCCAGCGCCCAATGTCGGTGGAATTGAAAATTCAATGTATTTGGATGCTTTTTGAAGGGTAGCTTGAGGAAACTCTTAGGGAATTTGTTTCTAAACTTTTAAACAGTTATGGATGCCTAAGAAAGTAGTGTGTGTGAGTATAATTAGTGAGAGGAGAGGAAGAGAAGTGAAGACAGTGTGTAAGGGTTTGAAGAGAGTGTGTGTTAAGTGTTGTTTTGTGAGGGATTCTTCTCTAAGGAGTGTAGGAGAAGGAGAAAAGTGAGAGTTTTCTTCTTCCTTACTATTCTAAAGAGAGAATTTAGTGTTGCAGAGAAGATAGAAAAGTATTCAAAGGATCATCAATGGATTTGCTTGGAGAAGATATTAAGATAAATATCATTTACTTTTGGGGTTTGTATGACTTTGCTTATATATATATAATCCATGTTTTATTATATCTTTCTCGTGAATTCTGAATAGATTTCTTTGTTTTTCTTCTTGCAAAGTGATGTGGTGAAATGTTCATGTAGAGTTGATGTACCATAAAATGTTAAGAAATTGTGATGGTTTTTCACTTTGAACTTCATTTACTTTTCGATCTGGTCAATTGAATTATTAAAACATGTTGTGCAAAATTCAATCAAAAAGGACCAAGTGTTCTACAATAATAGTGGAGAATCCATTTAATGTCCATGAATAAGTTATGTAGTTCATGAAAATTGAGTGCAAATAAATAGGGAAATATGATTTAATGGGCATCGAATTAGAGATTTTAGAGTGACAGGCTGAAATCCTCAATTTGGTCCTAAAGTTTGGTAACTAAAGCGAGGTTTAGCCTTCAGGTGAAGAGAACTGGGAGCTCTAAAGTGAGAGCCAGTATCGTCCCAACCTAAGCTTAATTTAGTGACTAAGCCTAGGATTTGCCAATGTTCTTTTCATACTTGGAAGAGGGGGTACTCTGACAAGAGTAAAGAATATAATTGCTCCTATTTGGCACAATACAAATTTATTATCATTCTATATCAATCACTCATCACGGAATCATTTGAAGAGTAAATATACTTTTCCATTTTAGAACTTTTCAATGCAAAACATAGTGTGTGTTAGTTAATTCTATTTAGAAATTTAGAAACTAAATGTAGTTAACTCAGTTTTGGTTATCCTTGCACTAGCAACATGAATATTACTTGCACTTGCATTGTGAATAGAGTATTAGATTTCAAATCTTTTTTATATTTTGACAAGGTTCCTACCTTCCTCGTGGGATCGATAAGAAGGACTCCACTAGAGCTCTGTATTACTTGAACAATATGTATAGCTGCGTATGTGAGTGACCGCCTCATTATTAAATTGATCTTATAGTGAATCTGAACTAAAACTATCTTTTGAATATTAACATTAGAGGCAGCACACTTGACACCAGTAGGTCGAGTCAAGTTTTTGGCGCCGTTGCCGAGGAAGGTATAGAACTGTGACTATTAAAATTGTAGTATTTGAAAACCTTTACTTTGTAATTTACAATTTTGTGTGTGTGCTTATTTACTTTTTAGTGTATTTTGTGTAACTTTATATGTGTAGGATTGGATCCGTAGTTTTAGTGCCTTATGATTCAGAATTAGAACGTATTGTTAGAAAAATTCGAAAAAAAAAATTTGAAAAATCCTCACAAAAAGGCGAATAATCAAAATATACCAAGACCTTAAAGAGAATATGCAAACCCAATAGCAGATGAAATTCACTTAACTATCCAAAATTCTGATGTTGCTGCTAATTCATTTGAGCTTAAACCTAACATTATCCAAATGGTACAAAACAACTAATTTCAAGGAACACCAAACAAAGATCTTAATTTACTTATCGCTAGTTTTCTAGAATTATGTGCTACTTTTAAATATGATGGAGTGTCAAATGATGCTATCAGACTTAGACTTTTCCTTTTTCATTCAGGGATAAAGCTAAGGTGTGGTTAAATTCATTAGGACCTGGATCTATCAGAACTTGGGGAGAACTTTCACCCAAAAATATCCACTTTTTGCCTTCTACCTTTAGTATTCCCAAAATTACCAAAATTCCCCTCAAACATTCAAAGCTCCAAAATTCTCGAACTTCCAATTCTTCACTAAAAACCATGTTAAACCCCATCAAACCATCTAAATTGCCCAAATTCACCCCGAAATTTCTAAATTCCCAAAATATCCATACACTTTCCAAAATTACCAAAGTGTCATAAATGTATAATAATTGCCAAAATCCATAAACTCACCCAATTCCTCACCAAAACCAATTCTACCCACCCAATGTCCCCAATTGCAACAAGAAAATTCCCAAATCCACCTATTTAGGCAAAATTCCAAAATTTTCCTTAAGCTTCAAAAATTACTAAATTACCCCTAATTTCCACCATATTCATTTCAAATTCATCTAATTTCAAATCTGAATTAAACGTCATCATGATCAAGCACAATTTGAACTAAATTTAAGCCAAATTACACCCAATTCCAATCCTAAATTCCAAACCCATTTCAGCTACCCCAAAATTGAATCCAACACCAAATTCCACCAAATTAAATCATATGATCAATTCAATTTCATAAAATACATATCCTAAATCCTCAAGGCATTTTCCTAGGCCATTTTGAACCTCAATTGCCCTATATCCAAGCTTAAGCCGATATCAAACTCAAATTCAAGCTTAAACCCCATTTTGAGCCTAAATTTAAAAACCAACCCAAATCCTTTTGATTAATCAATGCCCTAATCATGATAGCCATCCCTAAAACCCTTGAGATGTGATCACATCACTAGGCCAGCCCTCTTTTAAGCCATGGACTAATGGTCCCTCAAATTAAGCAAAACTTTTCCCCCAAATTGGTTCTCTCGAACCCATAAAACCAGCCTTCCCAAGCCCCACGTTAAACACCATTAATCCTCCCTGACCTCCTTGAGTCGGCCGACCACCACCCACGGCCTAGCTAGTGGTCGTAGTGGAGAGAAAACCAAAAACTGAGAAACCCCACCATGTCTCAAACCTAAATTTTACCTATCCCATGTGGCAGCACACTTGACACCAGTAGGTCGAGTCAAGTTTTTGGCACTGTTGCCGAGGAAGGTATAGAGCGTGACTTATTAAAATTGTACTTATTTGAAAACCTTTACTTTGTAATTTACAATTGTGTGTGTGTGCTTATTTACTTTTTAGTGTATTTTGTGTAACTTTATATGCATAGGATTGGATCCGTAGTTTTAGTGCCTTATGATTCACAATTAGAGCGTACTGTTAGAAAAATTCGAAAAAAAAAACTGAAAAATCCTCACAAAAAGGCGAATAATCAAAATATACCAAGACCTTAAAGAGAATATGCAAACCCAATAGCTAATGAAATTCACTTAACTACCCAAAATTCTGATGTTGCTGCTAATTCAATTTAGCTTAAACCTAATATTATCCAAATGGTACAAAACAACTAATTTCGAGGAACACCGAACGAAGATCTTAATTTACTTATCGCTAGTTTTCTAGAATTGTGTGCTACTTTTAAATATGATGGAGTGTCAAATGATGCTATCAGACTTAGACTTTTCCTTTTTCATTCAGGGATAAAGCTAAGGTGTGGTTAAATTCATTAGCACCTAGATCTATCAGAACTTGGGGAGAACTTTCACCAAAAAACATCCATTTTTTGCCTTATACCTTTAGTATTCCCAAAATTACCAAAATTCCCCTTAAACATTCAAATCTCCAAAATTCTCGAACTTCCAATTCTTCACCAAAAATCATGTTAAACCCCATCAAACCATCTAAATTGCCCAAATTCACCCCGAAATTCCTAAATTCCCAAAATACCCATACGACATCCAAAATTGCCAAAATCCATAAACTCACCCAATTCCTCACCAAAACCAATTCTACCCACCCAATGTCCCCAATTGCAACAAGAAAATTCCCAAATCCACCTATTTAGGCAAAATTCCAAAATTTTCCTTAAGCTTCAAAAATTACTAAATTACCCCTAATTTCCACCATATTCATTTCAAATTCATCTAATTTCAAATCTGAATTAAACTTCATCATGATCAAGCACAATTTGAACTAAATTTAAGCCAAATTACACCCAATTCCAATCCTAAATTCCAAACCCGTTTCAGCTACCCCAAAATTGAATCCAACACCAAATTCCACCAAATTAAATCATATGATCAATTCAATTTCATAAAATACATATCCTAAATCCTCGAGGCATTTTCCTAGGCCGGTTTGAACCTCAATTGCCCTATATCCAAGCTTAAGCCGATATCAAACTCAAATTCGAGCTTAAACCCCATTTTGAGCCTAAATTTAAAAACCAACCCAAATCCTTTTGATTAATCGATGCCACTAATCATGATAGCCATCCCTAAAACCCTTGAGATGTGATCACATCACTAGGCCAGCCCTCTTTTAAGCCTTGGACTAATGGTCCCTCAAATTAAGCAAAACTTTCCCCCCAAATTGGTTCTCTCGAACCCATAAAACCAGCCTTCCCAAGCCCCACGTTAAACACCATTAATCCTCCACGACCTCCTTGAGTCAGCCAGCCACCACCCCTGGCCTAGCTAGTGGTCGTAGTGGAGAGAAAACAAAACGCGAAACCCCACCATGTCTCAAACCTAAATTTTACCTATCCCATGTGGCAGCACACTTGACACCAGTAGGTCGAGTCAAGTTTTTGGCGCTGTTGCCGAGGAAGGTATAGAACTGTGACTATTAAAATTGTACTATTTGAAAACCTTTACTTTGTAATTTACAATTGTGTGTGTGTGCTTATTTACTTTTTAGTGTATTTTGTGTAACTTTATATGCATAGGATTGGATCCGTAGTTTTAGTGCCTTATGATTCACAATTAGAGCGTACTGTTAGAAAAATTCGAAAAAAAAAACTGAAAAATCCTCACAAAAAGGCGAATAATCAAAATATACCAAGACCTTAAAGAGAATATGCAAACCCAATAGCTCATGAAATTCACTTAACTATCCAAAATTCTGATGTTGCTGCTAATTCAATTGAGCTTAAACCTAACATTATCCAAATGGTACAAAACAACTAATTTCGAGGAACACCGAACGAAGATCTTAATTTACTTATCGCTAGTTTTCTAGAATTGTGTGCTACTTTTAAATATGATGGAGTGTCAAATGATGCTTATCGGACTTAGACTTTTCCTTTTTCATTCAGGGATAAAGCTAAGGTGTGGTTAAATTCATTAGCACCTAGATCTATCAGAACTTGGGGAGAACTTTCACCAAAAAACATCCATTTTTTGCCTTATACCTTTAGTATTCCCAAAATTACCAAAATTCCCCTTAAACATTCAAATCTCCAAAATTCTCGAACTTCCAATTCTTCACCAAAAATCATGTTAAACCCCATCAAACCATCTAAATTGCCCAAATTCACCCCGAAATTCCTAAATTCCCAAAATACCCATACAACATCCAAAATTGCCAAAATCCATAAACTCACCCAATTCCTCACCAAAACCAATTCTACCCACCCAATGTCCCCAATTGCAACAAGAAAATTCCCAAATCCACCTATTTAGGAAAAATTCCAAAATTTTCCTTAAGCTTCAAAAATTACTAAATTACCCCTAATTTCCACCATATTCATTTCAAATTCATCTAATTTCAAATCTGAATTAAACTTCATCATGATCAAGCACAATTTGAACTAAATTTAAGCCAAATTACACCCAATTCCAATCCTAAATTCCAAACCCGTTTGAGCTACCCCAAAATTGAATCCAACACCAAATTCCACCAAATTAAATCATATGATCAATTCAATTTCATAAAATACATATCCTAAATCCTCATGGCATTTTCCTAGGCCATTTTGAACCTCAATTGCCCTATATCCAAGCTTAAGCCGATATCAAACTCAAATTCAAGCTTAAACCCCATTTTGAGCCTAAATTTAAAAACCAACCCAAATCCTTTTGATTAATCAATGCCCTAATCATGATAGCCATCCCTAAAACCCTTGAGATGTGATCACATCACTAGGCCGACCCTCTTTTAAGCCATGGACTAATGGTCCCTCAAATTAAGCAAAACTTTCCCCCAAATTGGTTCTCTCGAACCCGTAAAACCAGACCTTCCCAAGCCCCACGTTAAACACCATTAATCCTCCACTGACCTCCTTGAGTCGGCCGACCACCACCCACGGCCTAGCTAGTGGTCATAGTGGAGAAAACCAAAAAGCGAGAAACCCCACCATGTCTCGAACCTAAATTTTACCTATCCCATGTGGCGACACACTTGACACCGGTAGGTCCGATCAAGTTTTTGGCGCATGTTGCCGAGGAAGGTATAGAACTGTGACTATTAAAATTGTACTATTTGAAAACCTTTACTTTGTAATTTACAATTGTGTGTGTGTGCTTATTTACTTTTTAGTGTATTTTTTGTAACTTTATATGCATAGGATTGGATCCGTAGTTTTAGTGCCTTATGATTCACAATTAGAGCGTACTGTTAGAAAAATTCGAAAAAAAAAACTGAAAAATCCTCACAAAAAGGCGAATAATCAAAATATACAAAGACCTTAAAGAGAATATGCAAACCCAATAGCTAATGAAATTCACTTAACTATCCAAAATTCTGATGTTGCTGCTAATTCAATTGAGCTTAAACCTAACATTATCCAAATGGTACAAAAAAAACTAATTTTGAGGAACACCGAACGAAGATCTTAATTTACTTATCGCTAGTTTTCTAGAATTGTGTGCTACTCTTAAATATGATGGAGTGTCAAATGATGCTATCGGACTTAGACTTTTCCTTTTTCATTCAGGGATAAAGCTAAGGTGTGGTTAAATTCATTAGCACCTAGAGCTATCAGAACTTGGGGAGAACTTTCACCAAAAAACATCCATTTTTTGCCTTATAACTTTAGTATTCCTAAAATTACCAAAATTCCCCTTAAACATTCAAATCTCCAAAATTCTCGAACTTCCAATTCTTCACCAAAAATCATGTTAAACCCCATCAAACCATCTAAATTGCCCAAATTCACCCCGAAATTCCTAAATTCCCAAAATACCCATACAACATCCAAAATTGCCAAAATCCATAAACTCACCCGATTCCTCACCAAAACCGATTCTACCCACTCGATGTCCCCAGATTGCAACAAGAAAATTCCCAGAATCCACTTATTTAGGCAAAATTCCAAAATTTTCCTTAAGCTTGAAAATTACTAAATTACCACTAATTT
Source organism: Papilionanthe hookeriana x Papilionanthe teres (assembly GCA_022702705.1). Taxonomy (NCBI): domain Eukaryota; kingdom Viridiplantae; phylum Streptophyta; class Magnoliopsida; order Asparagales; family Orchidaceae; genus Papilionanthe; species Papilionanthe hookeriana x Papilionanthe teres. The sequence continues at coordinate 1,153,432 of CM040428.1, forward strand.
CCACCATATTCATTTCAAATTCATCTAATTTCAAATCTGAATTAAACTTCATCATGATCAAGCACAATTTGAACTAAATTTAAGCCAAATTACACCCAATTCCAATCCTAAATTCCAAACCCGTTTCAATTACCCCAAAATTGAATCCAACACCGAATTCCACCAAATTAAATCATATGATCAATTCAATTTCATAAAATACATATCCTAAATTCTCAAGGCATTTTCCTAGGCCATTTTGAACCTCAATTGCCCTATATCCAAGCTTAAGCCGATATCAAACTCAAATTCAAGCTTAAACCCCATTTTGAGCCTAAATTTAAAAACCAACCCAAATCCTTTTGATTAATCGATGCCCTAATCATGATAGCCATCCACTAAAACCCTTGAGATGTGATCACATCACTAGGCCAGCCCTCTTTTAAGCCATGGACTAATGGTCCCTCAAATTAAGCAAAACTTTTCCCCCAAATTGGTTCTCTCGAACCCATAAAACCAGCCTTCCCAAGCCCCACGCTAAACACCATTAATCCTCCATGACCTCCTTGAGTCAGCCAGCCACCACCCCTGGCCTAGCTAGTGGTCGTAGTGGAGAGAAAACCAAAAACTGAGAAACCCCACCATGTCTCAAACCTAAATTTTACCTATCCCATGTGGCAGCACACTTGACACCAGTAGGTCGAGTCAAGTTTTTGGCGCTGTTGCCGAGGAAGGTATAGAACTGTGACTATTAAAATTGTACTATTTGAAAACCTTTACTTTGTAATTTATAATTGTGTGTGTGTGCTTATTTACTTTTTATTGTATTTTGTGTAACTTTATATGCATAGGATTGGATCCGTAGTTTTAGTGCCTTATGATTCACAATTAGAGCGTACTGTTAGAAAAATTCGAAAAAAAAAAACTGAAAAATCCTCACAAAAAGGCGAATAATCAAAATATACCAAGACCTTAAAGAGAATATGCAAACCCAATAGTGATGAAATTCACTTAACTATCCAAAATTCGATGTTGCTTGCTAATTCGATTGAGCTTAAACCTAACATTATCCAAATGGTACAAAACAACTAATTTCGAGGAACACTTAGAACGAAGATCTTAATTTACTTATCGCTAGTTTTCTAGAATTATGTGCTAATTTTAAATATGATGGAGTGTCGAATGATCTTTATCGGACTTAGAATTTTCCTTTTTCATTCGGGGATAAAGCTAAGGTGTGGTTAAATTCATTAGCACCTAGATCTATCGAGAACTTGGGGAGAACTTTCACCAAAAAACATCCATTTTTTGCCTTATACCTTTAGTATTCCCAAAATTACCAAAATTCCCCTTAAACATTCAAATCTCCAAAATTCTCGAACTTCCAATTCTTCACCAAAAATAATGTTAAACCCCATCAAACCATCAAAATTGCCCAAATTCACCCCGAAATTCCTAAATTCCCAAAATACCCATACAACTTCCAAAATTGCCAAAATCCTTAAACTCACCCAATTCCTCACCAAAACCAATTCTACCCACCCAATGTCCCCAATTGCAACAAGAAAATTCCCAAATCCACCTATTTAGGCAAAATTCCAAAATTTTCCTTAAGCTTCAAAAATTACTAAATTACCCCTAATTTCCACCATATTCATTTCAAATTCATCTAATTTCAAATCTGAATTAAACGTCATCTTGATCGAAGCACAATTTGAACTAAATTTAAGCCAAATTACACCCAATTCCAATCCTAAATTCCAATCCCATTTCGATTACCCCAAAATTGAATCCAACACCAAATTCCACCAAATTAAATCATATGATCAATTCAATTTCATAAAATACATATCCTAAATTCTCGAGGCATTTTCCTAGGCCATTTTGAACCTCGGTGCCCTATATCCAAGCTTAAGCCGATATCAAACTCAAATTCAAGCTTAAACCCCATTTTGAGCCTAAATTTAAAAACCAACCCAAATCCTTTTGATTAATCAATGCCCTAATCATGATAGCCATCCCTAAAACCCTTGAAATGTGATCACATCACTAGGCCAGCCCTCTTTTAAGCCATGGACTAATGGTCCCTCAAATTAAGCAAAACTTTCCCCCCAAATTGGTTCTCTCGAACCCATAAAACCAGCCTTCCCAAGCCCCACGCTAAACACCATTAATCCTCCCTGACCTCCTTGAGTCAGCCAGCCACCACCCCTGGCCTAGCTAGTGGTCGTAGTGGAGAGAAAACCAAAAACTGAGAAACCCCACCATGTCTCAAACCTAAATTGTACCTATCCCATGTGGCAAACCTCAATTCATCACTTACGCTAAATCCTATCCATCTAAGCTAGATGGCACCAGGCAATGGTAGCCAAGGGCCACCCCCTTAGCTTGGGGTACAAATTTCCATTCTTCATGAGCAAAAAGAGAGAGGCGTAAGAACTAAGAGGAAACTCTGCCAATTCTTCCCAGAGCTCCTTGCATCAATCATAAGCTCAATCTGGCCATCCACAACCACCCCCCGCCATAAGAGCTCAATTTCACCTCTAAAATCCAAAGCATTTTTTAGCCTTGGAGCTAAACCCCTCAAATCCTCAAATTGACTCTTCCAAAAGCTTGAAATCACCACCAAACTACTTCCCCAATCAAAAGCCCCCTTTCTCGAGCCCCTTGTCATTGCTCAAGACCAAGTCCAAGCCACCCCTTGATTGAAATCATACCTAGGCTCAACCTCAGCTAAAATTAATACTTGAAGGATGTTCGTGAACTTATGGAGAAGCTTGGAAGCAAACCCAATCAGGGCTTCACCACTGGGGCTAAGGTGTAATCCAAAAACTTTTATTTTGTGCTTGGTTTGGACCTTTGTAAAGAACTTGTACTTCATACATACTTAACCTTATTGATATGTTCATCTCACTTAAATGAGGGTGTAGGAACAAACCACGCTAAATTTAGTTGACTATCGATGCAAGATCTTAGGATTAGAACACGAAAAAATGTCGGGATAGGGCGCGTTTGGAAAGATGAACAGCTGCAATCAATTTGTGCGAGTTTCGAATGAAATGTCCAGATCACATTGGACGAAGACTTGGAACAGGAATTGCAGGCTGCATGGCAAGCTTGTGTGGAAAGTGCAGCAAATCAGAGGCCGCTGCATGTACGTTCAGAGATGCCTACGATGACGTGGATAAGTAAAAAATTAAAGTTTTTTGGAATTAATTAATTGAAAAAACTATAAAAATACATATCTTACTGTAGAAAAGATATAAAAATAAATGAAAAATACTCCTATGCTTAGTTAACAGAGAAAAGTAATGTGAACTAAAATAAAATATATTTGTCTTATATTTATTTTTAAATTAATTAAATAAATAAAAATTTTTAAATCATAACTAATTAAATATTTACTTAAACTAAATGAATTTTTGAGAGTTTGTTCCTAATAAACATAGAAGTCTTCTCTAATTTTTTCAAGGTTAGAGGGCACTTCTATGAGCAAAAACATTAATTATTTGAAATATTGTGTATTATTTTAACTTTAAAATTATAAATAATAAAATAAAAGTCAGAAAAATATAAAATTGGGTTTGATATGTTTGATGCAGTCAGAGGACTTTAAGAAGAATAAAAACCAAATTTAAAAAGATCAAAATTTATTTTCTTATTTTAAAACTAACAAAAAAATTTGAAAAATATAAAGTAACTTAACAATCATAAAAATGGGCTAAATAGAGAGTAACCACCATAGGAGACCATTGTAAAAATTTAAAGGCCATAAAAATTATTTTTAATTTATAAATATATTTTTCTAAGTAAATAGTGATTTTGGCTTAAAATAATTATAAAAAAATAGAAATAAAAAATTTCTAAAAATTTATGTGAAGTGATCCTTGAGAATAGAGGAACCTAAGAAAAATAAAATTAAAGATAAAATAAAAAATTTATTTTTAAGCTTTTTTTTTAATTTTAAAATAATTTAAAATATCAAGCATTACCAAAAACATGAAAATACTCCAAATTATCCCAAATATCATCTAAATCATAGAGAATAACATAAAATGTGTTTAAAAATATTTTAAAGGTGTGAAAATATATTTTTAGTATTTAAATATATATTTTTATAATGTGTAAAAAAAATTATTATAAAAAAAAATAAAAATAAAAAAAAATATAAAATAAATTTCTCTGACTTCTTAGATGTCAGAGAGACTTATGAACAATATCAAATTGAGATTTTGAAATAAAAATGTATTATATATTTATTTACTAATTAAAACCAATTAAAATAATATAAAATTAAAGTATAATTCAAAAATTATAAAGATTGTCCCTAGTGGTCCTCTGACCAAGGTGTACTTCCAATAATTTCCTTTAAGAATAAAAGGCTTACTTTGCTTAGTTTTTATCCTTGGACAATCTTACTTTTAGGTCAAAACAATTATTAAAAATTTAATAAAAATAAGATAAGTATAAACTCCATCTTAATGTTTCAATTAACCCATGTGTTGGGTATCAACGAAATTTCAAAGTCATTTTAAAGAATTTTGAAGCGGAATGCCCCAGGACAAAATAGTAATTTTGGAATTTTGAGGCCTAATCAAGATAAAGGTCAAAACAGAGGGTGAATGAGCAATATTGATCATGATTAACTCTTTTTTATGTTGGAACAAAATGGGTTAAATGGTAGAAACCAACTCAAGTCATTTTTAACAAAAGGATAAAAATGTAATTTTTTGAGTTTTGTGTTTTGGAAGTTAATTAAGTTGGAATATTCTACTATGAAGGGCTTGAGCTAAGAGAAAAATAACCCATTAATTTAAAGCCCCGAATCAATCGTTGAATGAAAACACAGTCTTTTAATCAATATTAAACTTATTCCATTTAAATATTTTCGAAAACTACAAGTCTACCCATAAAAATTTAAGAGCTTAGTGGCGAATTGGGTTTGTTCTAAAGTCATTTAATAAGATTAAGAAAAAAGTTAAGATTAATTTTAAACATCTACAGAACATTGTAGACTCAATATTAATTGAAAGGGGTTAGGATTTCCCTAATAACCAGATGTTCCCTTAAGAGCATCCACCCACATAATCCCTAAATAAAACATCAAATGAATGTCTAGTTGCCCTCTCATGAGATAATTAAAACATTTAAAGTTCACTAAGCATAAGTTGAAACACCCCATTAAATCTTAAGTTAACATGGAATGATTAATTTAGCAACATAATAAGTCCAAATGAGCTCGAAATGATTCAGAATATCTTGAAAAGTTGCTTAGGGTTATGCTCTGAGCACTTTTTGCAATCTTTTGGGATATTTTGAGGGACCTTTAAACCTATTATTCTTTGTTGAAGAAAATCATCCTCAGAACCTTTACGGTTCCACCAAGATATACCCTGGGACTCATTAATTCACCAATTCCAATAAAATACTCTAGCACTACTTATCCTACATTTGTAACTCAAAGCTTAAGAATCGGATTCTTGTATAAGGTGTTTAAATCCTTGTGACTGAATGAGAATATTTGTTTTTGCCACATATGTATCATTAGACTTGTGTAAGTCTGAGGTCCGGTTAGAGAGGGTGAAAACAAAAATGCTTATGTGTGCTTAAAAAGGTTTACATATTGGAATTTGGAATAGTATCTCCTTCCTCAAGGATCCTATAGGAAAGAGGATAAAATTGATGATACTATTCACCAACTTTTGATAGGAGTTGCTCTGACAATCTTACGTTACCTGTAGTTGATCCACAAATATTTATCCTTACATTTTTTAATTTATATTTCTTTAAAATTATATTATCTCTTTCTTTGCAACGGCGCCAAAAGCTTGACTCTACCAAATATTTATGCTTATGATTTAGATAGGAAATTATACATTAATCATTTATAATATGGGATACTACGCATGTATATGTATCATTTATCAAATAATATATGACTTTTTGATTAAGCCCTGAGATATCTAACCCACAGGGAAATGTCTAAAATTTTAAAGAATTAAGTAAAATAACTTTTTACTTTTTAAAATGATTTTGTAAAGTATGTTTTAAGATATAAAGTTTTTAAATTTGTTTTTGATTTTCTGGATAAAAAGTAAAGCAAACAACTAAAGTTAACACAACTATAAAATAGTATGAAAGCAAAAGAGAATGAAACATCTTTTTCCTCTTTCAATGAATAAGTAATAATTATGAAATTTCATTTGTGGAAGTATCTAAAATGTGTTGTGCAAAATAGAAGAAATTATATTCTTTACCCTTACTTGGTTCTATAAAGAACATTGGTTAATTTGATGCTTTGAAATCTTGTAGATGGGTTAGGCAGGGAAGATTCTAACTCTCGCTCTAGAGTTCTCTCGATTCCCTCCACCTGGGGGCTAACATCTCATAACAAAATTTTTCACATCAAACCAAATAAGGGGGCTTTAGTGTGTCACTCTAATGTCCTCTAATTTTACTCCCCATTATAAACATATCTTCCTATTTATTTGCACCCAACCATATGGACTACAATTCTCATCCATACAATTGCATGTGATTCTTTAAAATTGTTGATTGAGACAATACTGCAATGGATCTTATACAATCTCCCAACAAATTTTAACATCTCAATTGGCCAAATCAAGAGGTAAATGAAGTGCAAGGTAGTGAATCATCACAACTTCTTCCAACATTGAAATCCTATACTTCATACAACTTCCTTCCATAATTTAATTACTTCATCATTTAAAAGGAAAAAGATAAAGAAAACTGCTCAGAATCCATGGAGAAAACACAATCACAACTTTATTTGAAAGTAGAAATCATAGTGAAAACACAATAAGTCTTACTTTAAAACCAAATGTAAAACAAAGTTAAACACTTATTTGAAAATCCTCTCCACAAGACTCTTGAAGTTCCTTTAAAAAAATTTTTTCCCTTTACAAGATACAATAGAGGTTGGAGCCCAACTTTGTTGACTCTAAATTTCTATTATACTCTTAATAAAAACTAGATACAATTGATAATAAAGTAGTGAAGTGGCAAGGTGTGCTCTCAATAACTCTCTAGCATAAACTTTACTCTTAACTTTAACCAAACCCTCCAACAACAACCTTTTTTTTTATCTTCAAGTCTTCTTTTTAAAAATTTCAAAAAGGTGCCTTGGTGTCTCTTCAAAATATGTTCAGATTCAATGTATCCACCAAGAATGCATCCATTCATTCAAATTTTAAATGAGGCGCTGATGGAAAGTCGGTGAAGTTTAAACCAAAGGATGATTCAAAAATCCCTTCAAATTTGCGCCAAAACTAAATAGAATTTGTCACTTTAACTGTGGAACCAAGGGTCAAGCGCTTAGCCGCCAAAGGCCAATTTTGCACACCTTTCAATTTTTGCTCCAAATTTGAACTTTTATTGCTCCTTTCATCTCAGTCAATCATTTTAATCATACCTACAAGAAAAACACAATAATACCTTCCATTAAAGTGAAATATCATCAATAATAGGTATAAAAATGTATTTAAAAATACTATTTATTTTAGGTATATCAGTAGTCTTTGTACAATTAGAGTAATTATCCTGTGAACTATACTACTCTACTGATTACTTACAATATAAAGTAAGCAAAAACTTTCTTGAAACATAAGTACCTTTGCTTACTAATGTGAGTCCTAATGGATGAAAAACTAAAGAAATCTTGATAAATATTTATAAAAGGTCCATGAATAATCACTTGGATTGTGATTGGAGATTGCCATCCTTAAATTGTTAGGTTGGCGGCTCTTTTCATAGGTTAGAATTATAAAGCACGCAGTCTAGCTCTAAGCCCCCCCCTCACCATCACAAAATTTTTACACTTAGGCTCTGTTTGGCACAGCTGCAGCTTCTCAGCTTTTCAGCTGCAGCTGCGCTGCCCCAGAAAGCTGCTGCGGGGAAGCAGCTGCGGGAAAGTTGGCTGTCTGTTTGGTGCAGCTGTGTGAAAATAGCTGTGGGGCAGCTGTTTTTGAGAAAATGACAAATTTACCCCTATTAAGTAAAACTGTTTAAAAAAATAATTTCTCCAATAAAATCAACCTGATTTCTTTTGAAACAGCAAAATTAATATTCTTTAGAGAGGAGAAACAATAGAAACATTACAATAAGACTGAAAACAGGTACAAAAATGCACATTATCAAAATCAACAATGAAGATCCTTATAGCAAGCACACAATTATTAGAAAATGAAAAGCAAAACATTGTTGACATTCAGCAGAAAGAAAAGGGTTTCCTGATAATATTCAGGACATCCAAAATGCCTCTGGCAGCTGCTATCTGTCTCACCCACATCCAATGTATTACATATACAATACAGTGATCAAAATGTCAATTTAAAGCAATACATTCCAAAGCAATGTTTTCCACAAAAAATTTCATCCTGCAATGAATGGTGACAGAGAAGAACAAAATGCCAACAAGAAACTCCACACAAAAACCAGCAAAAATCAGTATGCGAATCATCTGACAACATAAGCAAATCAAGGCGGGCTACAGGGAAGACGAAGAAGAGGTGTCGCAATCTTTAGCACTGACAGAAATGGCGAAGAACTGCCCGGTCGCGAGAAGAAGGTCCGATTCTTCCTCTACTCGATCTTGGACGACGGAAATGGCGAAGAAGTGTCGAGATCGGAGCGAGAAGCCGAGAGCTGGTGAGAAGGAATGCTACGCTGCCGGCCGGGGTTCGATGCGTGGACGTCGGGCGGAAAGAAGAAGATCGAGACGTAGATGGCGCGGAAGCAGAAGATGACCTAGCGCCAGGGTCAATTTTGCACCTCCTAGATACGAAAGCTAGGGCCGCGGGGTTTATCCCACGGCCCGCTTTTCGCCAGCTTCGGCGTCCTCTCGCAGCGAAGTCGAGTGCCAAACGATTTTTTTTTTGCGTTTCGGGGCCACGCCGCAGCAATAAAGCGGCCCCAAATGAAGCCTTAGTCCCAGTCTTTCATATGTGATTACAGGTTTTGCTTTACTTGCTCAATATTTTTAATGACTTATTTTTCAAATTCTACATATAGGATTCTCTTGCTTTCTTACTTTTCCTCACAAATTTATTTAAATTTCATGCAAATATATTATGCTTTATGATACTAATTATGCAGTGCTAGCTGGGTCCTAAGTACGTGTTTACTATTTATTGAATGTAATTTTATTACCCTGCTTTACTGTTACTTTACTTCACCACGCATGTTTTACCCATTTTATTTGTAAAACAAAGCAAGAAAATTACACTTTCAAAAATATTAACAAACTTTTAAAAAATTTTAACACACCCAATCCACCCCTCTTGATCTTACGAGGATTTCATGAATGAGGTAACCTAGGATTACTAACGAGGATTCTCTAGTTTAAGCAAGCTTAACAACTTGCATAGACTAAGTAAAATTAAAATAAAATATTGATGCCTGGATGATGGAACTGTCGGATTTTAACTAATGTCACTCAACTTAAATTAAAATTCCCCTAAAACACTAAAAGATTAACAATAAAAAAGATTGAAACACGACCCACAAACTGCAAAATCCTACAACCTTAACTTGGAGTCGTTAAGATGAGGAGCTCAGAACAAACATCGTACGCAGCACGATGAGGAAATATAGAAGAACAACTTTAAGAAAACAAGTGGGATCATTGTCAGCAAATCTCTCCCTAATTTAAACAACAACCCATGTGATTTCAAGGAAGTTCTTCTAGCACAATCTAAATCCTCACTTTATCATTAGGTGTTTGCACGATAGTGTTGTGCAACATAAGTTCTAACTCTCTTTAGGCTTTGAGGTTATTATTCTGTATGAAATAAACCCTTCTATCTTTCTAGGCCAATTGTATGATCGGAATCATGCAATTGTAAGCCCTAAATAATAAATTGGCATAATGGAACACTAAATAATATCATTCGAAATTTAAGTCAAATAATAAGACAGATGGGGAAGCCACCGAGGTTATCCTAAGGATCCATGACATCCCCTACCTTTCCTCCATTGATTCCGAAAATAAATGTTCTTATTTTGAACCATTCGCATATGACTTTTCCATGTCTGGCCTCAAAACCCTTAAATTCTTGAATTCTTGAAGACAAATACCTGTAATCATCATCGAGAGTTTTTTTTATGTGACTTCAATCATTTAGAATGTAATTAACTATAGAGTCTTGCCCATATAGGGAATTAAAGAACCCAGGTAAAATAAACACTGCCTAATCTTTAATATTAGGTAGGGGAATCTCTCGATCCACGTAAGTGGTTCATAGACTAAACGGATATCATAAGTTGTGTCATTTATATAATCGATCCCACTATCGAGTAACATAACTATCTTTCGGGATGCTATATTACTCGCGGTGTTAGGCTTGATTACTTGGACTACCGAATATATGGGATCAATTCAATCTCATTTTTCAAAATAAAATATTATTTTAAAATTAAGAAAATTATATATATATATATATATATATATATATATATATATATATAGGAATGGCGGCTAAGGTGTATGCTCTGCTAAGGTTCCGACCATGGCCTCCCTCACCATGGTGGTGACTGCCAGATTGGTCTTCTGCCGGGGTAAGTGTGCTCTTGCTGCCTCCCATTCTCTCTACTCTCTTATGGTGCTTGCTGTCTGGTTTGACTGCTCCCCGGGTTCCTTCATTTTGAAATTGGTTTTTTGGCAGACTACTGTTCCATTCGAGTAAATGGAACGTAACCCTCCGTTTGGGGGGGGGAAGCTTCTTATGCCTTTGCTATGGCTTCCTCCCATTATTATGGCAAGGGAGTTTTTTCTTAGAGCTTCCATGATGCTGCTCATGGGATATCCAACTCAGCTTGTCAGATTATTAAGCCAATCAGTAAAAAGAATGGGAAGTCTACTATTTTCTTCACATAGGAGGAGATAAACACTTTGGCTGACAGGTTTAAATACATCTTGGTTGGAAAGTTTCAGTTTGGCCATCCTAAAATGGAGCTTATTAGAAAGGTCTTTGAAAATCTGAAACTTTTTTGCTCTAGGAAAGTTGGACTTTTTGATGGCAGGCATGTGATTATTCAGTTAAGCTTGGAAGATGATTATGCTAGGGTCTTCTCCATGAAAGCTCTTACAATTGATGGAAAACTTATGAAGTTGTTGAAATGGTAACCAGAATTTGACCCATCTCTTGAACCACCCATTGCCCCCATCTGGTTTAATTTGCCTGAGCTCTAACCTCATTTTTATGAGAAGCATACACTCTACAATATTGGGTTAGCTTTGGGTAAACCTCTACTTGTTGATGACCCAACCACTGAGGTTACCAGGCCTTCAGGTGCAAGAATGTTAATTGAAAGATATGTTACTCTTCCAGAAGTGAAAGAAATGTGGTTAGGGACTGCCCATAATGGATATTGGAAACCAATTATGATGGAGAAAAGGCCTTATTATTGTCTACATTGTAAAATATTTGAACACTCTTTGGACAGATGCTATAGATTGAAACCAGAACTAAGAAAATAACCTCCATCTGTTATGGCCCCTTCAGACCCAGTTGTTGTTTCAGAACCAGCTATTCCTCCTATCTCCAATGATCCTGGTCTCCAATTGGACACTGCCCATTTGGCACCTGATGAAACTAGTGGTATTAATGTTACTTGGAATGCTGAGAATGTTGGTACTCTTGTTGCAAATCCTGCTGCACTGAATTAGCACTTTTCTTCCCCCTTGTAAACCTTCCTCATCTGTTGTTAAGCCTCTTCCTGGCAACTCTCCAGGTGACCCTTCCTGTGAAATTGTACCTTTGTCACCTGTGGACTTTGGCCAGCCTTCCTTATCAGCTTCAACACCTCTACCACCACAAATAATGCTCCCACCAATTACTTCATACCCTCCTCCCATTGTTTTGCCATTCTCTCCTAGTTCTGATATTGTGTTTTTTGATAATGTTTCTAATGATTTTGTTGAGGGTTGGACTGTTCTTTCCAAAAAGAAAAAAAAAACGTCTTGAATTAAGAAACCTGTCTTCTGAGAATATAATTCAACCCATTCTGTTTCTGAGGATCAGCATGTATATTCCATCCCTAGTCTCACTAGGAGTAGAAAAAAATGCTCCTAATGATCAATATGTTGTGCTGGAATATTAGTGGGGCTGCTGCACTTGGCTCCCTTAATAGATTGATGAATCTTGATAGGATTCATAAATTCTGGGCTTTTGCTCTCCTTGAACCTATGGTTCAATACAACACCACAAGAATTACTAATAATTTTTCTCAGTTTAACTTTGTAACTAATTGTTCCAACAAAGTCTGGTTTTTTAGTAAAAAAGAAATGAAAGTGACTGTTTTATTAGACAACCCCCAGTTTCTTCACATCCATTTTCACATTGAGCAGGTGACTTGTTTGGCCACTTTTATATATGCAGGGTGCAACCAAGTTGATAGAGAAAATCTTTGGAATTCATTACATCATATCAGTAAGAACATGACAAAAATGTGGATTGTAGGAGGGGATTTCAATAGTATAGCTAACCCCAGTGAAAAGAAAGGAGGAAGGGAACCTGACATCAGGAAAATGACTGTTTTTTCCAATAATATTTCAAATGCTAGACTTTTTTTATTTGGGTTATGAAGGATCAGATTACACTTGGAAGAGAGGCAAGATCTGGGAAAGACTTGATAGATTCCTTGCTAACCAAGCATGGATTAATTTCTTTCCTTGTTGGTTCAGATTACTCCCCCCTACTGGTCAAGTTGACTCTCCATGGTATTCATAGTAAATCTAAATTTAGATATCTGAATGTATGGGCTTCTCACTCTACATTCCATCAAGTTGCTCAATCTTTCTGGATGGAACCTCTCCCCTACCCAGTTAACAATCCTATTGTCAAATTGAAGATGTTACAAAAATGATTAGCTAAGAAGTTGAAGGATTAGAATTGATAGGTGTTTGGCAATCTTCATTCACAAGTTTCTGCTGCTGAGGAACTAGTGAACCAATTAGAGTAAGCTAATTTGGAGGGAAGTATTAATGATAGTGAATTAATGGAGGCTAACCAGCAGCTCTTGACAGCTATTGAAACTGAAGAACATTTGCTGAAGCAAAAAGCTGCTTGTTAGTGGTTTACACAGGGGGACAAAAACTCAAAGTATTATCATGCAATCATAAACTATACGAGAAAGCTAAATGGAATAACCAGAATTAAAGGAGATGGGGAAGGATGGTTGACTGATACATAAGCAATTGCCAATTCTGTTGTACAATTTTTCCACCAGCAGTCTAACCATGGCCAAGAAGGCTCTTTTTTTCATTAGATCCAGCTAAAACTACTGGACTAGATGGCTATACTGCTGGCTTCTATCAGAAGGCATGGGAGTTTATCAAGCTAGACCTCTCCTTGGCTATTCAGAGCTTCTTTATTGGTACTGAATTACCCAAATACTTCACTACTACCACAATTATACTTATTCCAAAGGATAATTCCAAATCAACTTGGAAGGACTTCAGGACAATTAGTTTAACTACAGTATTTTCTAAGATCATCAATAGAATTATTGTTTCCAGAATGCAACCCTTGTTGGATGAGTTAATTTCAATTAACCAGTCTGCATTTGTCCAAGGGAGAAGCATTACTGAAAATTTTCTATTGGCACAGGAATTACTGTTGGAGATTGATAGGCCTTGTAGAGGTTCTAAGATTATCATAAAACTGGACATTGCTAAAGCATATGATACCATAAATTGGGACTTTATTATGCAGATCCTTAAAGCTAGGAACTTCCCTGATGATTTCTGCTTTCTTATTAAAAGGTGGCTCCACAATTCTCACTACAACATTTTGATCAATGGAGATTGTCATGGTTTCTTTACTGCTTCCAGGGGTATTAAACAAGGTGATCCTCTTTCCCCTCACATTTTCATACTAGCTTTTGATTATCTGTCAAGGTTGGTTAACTATTCACAACAGCTACCATATCTTAGATATCTGCATAGATCCAACTGCATTGTCTCTCACCTTGCATATGCAGATGATGTCATATTGTTTACTAATGGGAGCAAAGTAGCTATTAGGAAGGTCATGGCTATGTTGGAGTATTTCCAGAAAGCTTCCAGACTTTATTTCAAAAATTCTAAATGTCAATTCCTCCCCAGCAACAAGCTACCTCCTAATCAGGTTAACTGGATCAATGATCTCACTGGATTCTCCACTACTACCTACCCTCTCAATTATTTAGGATTTCCTTTGATCAAGGGCAGGAGAAAGCAATCCCACTATGATGAGGTGGTGAAGAAAGTGACCTCCAAGATCCAATGTTGGACCACCTCATTTCTATCTAATGGGGGTAGATTGAACCTCCTCAAATCGGTTCTCTCTACCTACCCCCTGTATATCCTTCAAATGATCAAGTTAAAGAAGAGTACCCAAAGAATGTTGGAAGTATCATTCAACATGTTTTTATGGGCTGGTCAACATAAACAACATCACTGGACTTCTTGGAATAAGATATGTCATCCTACTGCCTCTGGGGGATTGGGATTCTTTATCACACATGAGCCATATCTTCTATTGTAAACAATGGATTAGATTCAGGCAACAATGTTCTTTATGGGCAAGGTTTATGAAAGGCAAATATTGACCCAATTCTCACCCTTCTCTTGTGACACCAAAATTGGGAGACTCCAGAAATTGGAAAGCTCTTCTTCAAGTTAAGCATGCTGCTAAAACTCTTTTCATCTAGGATGTGGGTGAAGGCAAAATCAATTTCTGGGTTGACAATTGGTTGGGGAATCATTCATTGAAGGATTACCAACCTACCAACTCTACTATTATTAAGGTATCTAACTGCTGGGTACATGGTAGTGGAACCTCTCCAAGCTTAGTGAGGTTAATTCTCCCCAAATTATCAAAAGTATTTTGGATCTACATATTAATCCCTCAAGTCCTGATACACTTATTACTAATAATGGCTCCCAACAAAGTCTGTCCATGTTTATTTACCATTCACACTACCAATGGAAATCTACTGGTTGGGGAAAGAGTGTTTGGCATGCTAAAATAAGCCCTTCCATGGCTTTCTTCGTTGGACGGTATTTAGAAAATTTCTTCCCACTGATGACATGTTAAAACATAAAGTTATTAGAGGACCATCCAGATGCCAGCTCTGCCACTCTGCTGAGGAATGCTTAAATCATCTGTTGCTGCATTGTGGGATTACCAGGAGTGTATGGTCTGTTGTATTAGTAGGTGAACAGCTGCAGGGTCTTCTATCCAATGCGGTCCGATCTTAATGCCTGTTAGGATACCTGGAAACTTCATTCAAAAAAACACTTTCCTCTCATTATTTTCTGGTTTATCTGGGTAGCCAGAAATGCTGCCATGTACCAAAACCTTTCAGCCAGCCCTAACAAGATAAGCATACATTGATAATCCTTTATTAGAAAGTTGAATGGATCATCTGTTGTTTCCTCTAGTAGGGAAGCTTCACCTTCTATCTAGATGGTTCTATGTAGGGCCCCTTCTCAGCATTGGGTGAAATTAAATACTAATGGAAGTTACTCAAACAGCAGGGCTGGTATTGGAGGACTTTGCAAAAACTTTAAAGGGCATTGCTTATGGTATTTAGATGCTCATATTAAGGCTCTAAATGCTCTTGAATCTGAAACTGTTGCTGTCTTTTGGGGGCTGAAATAGGTCTTGGCATTAAAACTGAAGAATATACATGTGGAAGCGAATTGCTTACAACTCTTTCTGATACTTCAACTGAAGACCGCCCCCCCATGGTACCTGCTCTATTGGCTGAAAAAAATTCAACATCTGGCTGCATCTATTCAGATCATTTGGTCTCATGTCCCTAGAGAAGGCAACAAACCAGCTCACCATCTTTCCTATGAGGCATTTTCCTCACAGTTACTTACTTCTAACAATGAAAACTCCAGAAATAAAGGAAAAATGAAAACTTCGTTTCCTAATTCGCATCCCATGGATTCCTACTCCATTGAAACCCCTCGATCTAGCATGTTCAACCGATAGAAGTTTATCAGTTTTGAGGCACAACGATTATTCAACAATGTGATGATGAAGAGAAGGATTATCAAAGAATGTGTCATTATTAATCGAGGTATGGATAATCCTACTACAAGAGTTGAAGAGATAATAAAGGAAAGACCTTGGGAAGTGCTATGTTACACTACTCCTGCCGTAGTCGTTCCAGTTGTGAAGGAATTTTATTCAAATCTTCACGAGATCAACCAAGGATTCATCTTGGTACAATGTAAGTTTGTCCAATTCACTCCTGCAAGAATTAATGATCTCTTTATGATTGAGAATGTACCTATTTGCCACTATTCCAACTTTAATGCCACAATTGATAATATGAATGATGTGTATCATTACTTGACAGATGAAAATGAAGAATGGGAAGTTAGAGAAAAAGGATATATTTGTTTCCCTTCTGCATCTTTGAATCCGGTATCAAATCAGTGGCATTACTTTATTTCAGTGAAGTTATTTCCAACTTTGAAAATTAGTAAGGTAACCAAGGAATGTGCTATTTTGAATTTTTGTATTCAAACTGGAAGGCCGATTGATATTAGTAATATAATTGTGAAATCAGTTTTGGGATTGATAGTTCATGGATCTAAATATGGGCTTGGACACCCGTCCATCATATTTATGTTATGTTGTCATTCATAAGTTCCATATGAGAGTTGGGAAAAGGTTCTTCTTCCCTGGAGGCCTATTGATCCAACTATTCTTTTTGACTACCACACAGTAGGAGATGAAGGAGATATGGATCTGCTGGCTGATGAACAAACTCAAACATCACAACCTATTCAGCCTTATTTTCTTGAAAGTTCCAGAGTGATACTGAAGAGAATCAAGCAATTAGAAAAAGAGGTACAAAATTTTATGAATTCCATTATTAAAATTTCTAATTTATTTGATCATATAGACTGGAGAATGAAGGAACAATAAGATCACACAGGTCGGATTGAAATGTGTCTGATTAATCTGATAAAGTGGAATGATGTGATTGTTGAGGATTCATCTGATGAATTCCCATTTCTTCCCTTCTATAATTTGTTCGTGCATCAGCAATTTATTGGAGATATCAGAGAGGAAGAAAGTTCTGAGACCGATGAGGACTGATTACTAGATTTTGTTTATGTTTGATGTGTGTTTACTTTACTTTGCTTAATTTTGTTTGGTGTGTTTTGTATTTGCTTTGCTTTTCTTTGTAGTTTGCATTTGGATTTTCTAAGCTTAATTTCATTGTGTGTGCTAGATTTCAGTGTTTGCTTATCGTAGCGAACTTGCAGCACTAAAAATCTAAGAGTTATTGGTTTAATTTCATAAACATATTAGTGTTTATGTTATAATGTGGATTTTATATATAAAAGTATGTTTTGTGTTGTTTGTGTAAAAATTGTGTTAGTTATTGCTTGTGTAATGAAATAGATGCTTAATGAAGTGTTAAATGTCATTGTGGAGGACAAAACGATTGAAATTACAGAAAAAATTTTGGACGCAGAAAAAATTTTGGACTGGCACCGTCGGCGCCCAAATCCAGAGAGTTTTGGCATTTTTAAAAAATAGAGAGCCGTCGGTGCCCTATCGAGCGCCACCTGCGCCTGAGTACAGATAAAGGCTGAAAACCCTTTATTTCACTATTTTGACCCTGGGACCCGCAGTTTTTTCCATTGCTTTTGCTTCCTCTTCCATTTTCGTGATTTTGAAGACCTAGGGCTTGCTAAATCTTAGATTTGAAGCAATTTTAAAGCTTTTCAAGACCGGGTCTACACTTCTCTTGGTGAGAGCTTCACTTTAAGTTAAAAATTTTTTATTTTCACCATAGGAATCTCTCACATTGCTTAGATTGGAATTTTGAGATTTTTGAAGAAATTTTAAGATTTCCTATGATGAAACATGCTCGTACTTGTTTAGAATAGTATTTGGAGTTTGTTACATTGTAGATTTGGGATTTATTAGATTTATCTTGCAATTTTTAGAAATCCACATGGCTCCAAGGATGTGTAAAGGGAAGAAAAAATTGGATTTTGATGAAGAAAGATTTGTCAATGTTAAAGCACAATTTCGTTTTAACTCTTACTTTTACAATAAGAAGTGTATTCAAAATCGAGCTTTTGATAATCCTGGTGGATTTGTTGAGCAGTTAATTGCTGAGCGGAATTGGGAGAGATTTTGTTATGTTGCTGCGAATGCTGTTATAGGTACTGTTAGAGAGTTCTATGCAAATGTGCCCTGGACTGAGACTGAGTATGTGCTAGTTAGAGGAAAAATGGTTGAGTTTACTCCTCAACCTATTAAAGCATTTTATCAGACTTGGGAACCATTTGTTTGTGAATATAAAAACTTTGATATTCGAGAGGAAAATATGAAAGAAGTGATTGCTTTTCTGACTGACGGAAGAGGAGAATGGAATGTAAGTAAAAAACAGATGATTAACTTCCCCGCTTCTAAGTTTAATGCTGCATCTAAAACTTGGCATTATTTCATCTCTGCAAGACTGTTACCATCTTATCACCACAGTGAAGTTATAAGGGATAGGGCAATTTTGAATTATTGTATTCAGAAGATGAAAAAGATTGATATCGGAGCTATGTCTTCAAGAACATTCAGAATATTGCTTGTGGCGAGACCACTAGAGGATTAGGACATCCTGCCCTAATTCATGCCCTGTGTGTTCAGTCTGGAGTAGAGTTCAACAGTTTTGAAGAGGTAGCTATACCTCTGAGACCCATTACAAAGCCTATTATTCGTACTTATGAGTCTCATGTGGGAGCACGAGATGAGAGTAGGAGTACTGATATTCCTACTACGAGTTATGATATTCCATCTACATCTGAGCCCCCTACTTTGTCTGATATTATGGAGCAGCTGAGATTACAGAGTGCTAGTGTGGATAGACTCCTTAGTAGGAAGGATGTGTATGAGGTCAGAAGTGACGTGAATGAAGATAATATGAGGAGAAGAGTTGAGCTTGATATTGCTTATCATGATGCTCAAGTCAGATTCATGAGGGGGGAGACTGATGTGATATTCCCTACCTGCCCTAGCTATTCTCTGTACAGACCTGATCGTGCTGACCTTGCTGATGATTCTAGTGATGGAGATTGTTTTAGCTATATAATTTTACCCATTTTTTGTGATATTGCACTTTAAATAAATGTACATTTCATGATTTGTTGAAGGTATGATGATTTTAGGTGATTAGAGTGAAAAGAAGAGAAAATGAACAAATTCAGAGCGAAACGGAGCAAAAAGGAGGAAAACAGCTTCTAGCGCCGCCGGCGCTAGAATGAGCACCGCCGGTGCCATTTTCCCGAGAGCTCTAGATTTAATTGACGATAGAGCACCTCCAGTGCCCTATCGGGTGCCACCGTAGATTTCAAATTTCAAGAGTTTTGGCAACTTATTGAAGGGATTTTTAAGGAAACTCTTAGGAATTCATTTCTAACTTATAAGTAACTGTTTTTGGACGAAAATGGTGTGGTTCTTGAGTAGTTCTAGAGGATTTGTGTGTGGTTATAGAGAGGGAGAGTGTTTGTTGAGTGTTAGGGTTTAGAAGAGTGTGTGTAGAAGTGAGAATTTAAGAGGGATTCTTCTCTATAGAGTGAAGGAGAAGGAGTAAAGTTAGAGATTGCTTCTTCCTTTCCATTCTAAAGAGGGAATTGAGTGCTGCAAAGAAGAGAGAAAAGAATTCAAAGGAACTTCAAGGGATTTGCATTGGGGAAGAGAAAGAGATAAGTTGTATTCTTTTGTGGTTTGTATGACTTTTCTTTTATATATAAAATCTAGGTTTTACAGTGTCTTCTCCATGAATTCTGAGTAGTCTACTTTGTCTTTCTTCTTCCACAGAGATGTGATGATGTGATGATGTGGATTTGAAGTGCTTTTAAAGTATTGAAGAAATTGTGATGATTTTTCATTTTGAACTTAATTTACTTTTTGATCTGGCCAATGGAATTGTTAAAATATTTTGTTGAACATTAACTCTGAAAGGATTTAGTGTCCTACAATAATAATGAAGAATCCATTCTATGTCCATGAATGAATTGCGTAGTTCATGGGAATTCAATGCAAATAAATAGGGAAATGTGTTTTTATGGACTTCAAATTAGAGTTTTCAGGGTGACAGCTGAGATCCCCAATTTGGTCCTAAGATTAGTAACTAAACTCAAAGGTTAGCCTTCATGTGAAGGGTGAGTGGGAGCTCCATAGTGACAGCAGGTATCCTCCTAGCCTAGCCTTAGACTTAGTGACTAAACTTAGGATATGTCAATGTTCTTTTCATGCTTGGAAGAGGGGGTACTCTTTTGAGAGTAAAGAAACATTTTTGCTCCTATTTGGCACAATACCATAAATATTCATTCCATATCATTCACACATCATATACTCGTTGCAAGAGGAAAGATACTTTTCTTATATGTCAAAACCTGTCAAATGCATAGCTTAGTGTGTGTCTATTAGTTAATTCTGTTTTAAAGATATTAGAAGTAATTGTAGATTGCTTAATTGTTACTATTTTCTGCATCTTGTTAGTAGAAGTAAACAGTAAACTTTAATTGTAATTTGAGTATTGGATTTCAGTATTACACTATTTATTGTAAGGAACGTGCCTTCCCTATGGGATCGATAACTAGGACTCCATTAGAGCCCTGTATTACTTGATACGATACGTATACTTGCGTTGAATGTTTCGACTTTACAAAATCATTATAAAAATATATAAATCTAAGTTCATAAGTTCTAGAAATATAAAGTCTGTGCTTCACCGACATAACTTCAAGTAATTCTAGTAGATCCAACATTAAATCCTCTTTAAAATTAGGTCTACTGCCTTCAAAATATGGTTATAATCTTTGTCCATTAACTTTGAATATTCTTCCAGAATTAGGGCCTTCGATAATCAAAGCTCCAAATTGATAAATTTTTAGGACAGTGAGCGGTCCTGACCATCTAGATTTCAGTTCCCAGGAAATAATTTCAATCTTATATTATATAGTAAAACATTTTATCATGGTTCAAATTCCTTTTTAACAGTCTTCCGATCATGCTATATTTTTCTTCTCTCCTTAAATATTCTATCATTATCATATGATTCATTTCTAATTTCTTCCAATTCATTCAATTGCAACAGTCTTTTCTCACCAGCGTCTTTCAAATTAAAGTTCAATTTCTTTATCACCCAATATGCTTTATATTCTAATTCAACTGGCAAGTGACAAGTCTTTCCAAAGATTAATCTGTAATGGGACATTCCTATAAGAGTTTACAAAGCAGTTTTGTATGCCCACAAAGCGGTGTCTAATCTAGCAGACCAATCTAATTTCTTAGGATTTATGACTTTTTCCCAAATTCATTTAATTTCATGATTAGATACCTCTGCTAAGCCATCAGTTTGGGGATGATAAGCTTAAGAGATTCTATGAATAATATTATATTTTTCTAACAATCTCTGAATCATATTATTCTTAAAATGGGATCCTCCATCACTAATGATTACTCTAGGCATTCCATATCTTGTGAAATTATTTTTCATTAAAAACCTTGAAACACTTCTAGCATCACACGTAGGTAAAGCTATCGCCTCAATTCATTTTGATACATAATCAACAGCAATTAGTACATATATTTCTAAATGACAGTATAAATGGTCCCATAAAATCTAATTCCCAAGCATAAAAAATTTCAACTTTCAATGTAAAATTAAGAGGGATTTCATTTCTTCTAGATATTTCCTATTCTCTGACATCGATCACAAGTTTTGATAAATCTATAAACATCTCTAAAAATAGTAGGCCAATAAAATATAGATTGCAAAATCTTTTGTGCAGTTCTATCAATTTCAAAATGTCCTCCAAATTCAGAATCATGACATTCTCGAATAATTCTTTCAATTTCTTTATAAGGCACGCATCTCCTAATAATAAAATCTTTATATTGCTTATACAGATAAGGATCATCCCAAAAATAAAATTTAGCATCATGTTTAAATTTCTTCCATTGTTGCACTGTTAATTCACGTGGTAAAATATTATTAACGATGTAGCTTACAATATCACCATACCACGGTATATTTCCTTCAATAATATTATGTAATTGCTCATCAGGAAAGGTTTCTATTATTTCCCTTTCAAATTTAGCCAAATTAGGTTATTCAAGTCTTGATAAATGATAAGCTATTTGATTATAGACCCCTTTTCTATTGAAGATCTCAAAATCAAATTCTTGCATTAAAAGTATCCATCGAATCAGTCTTGGTTTAGCATCCTTCTTTTGCATTAAAAATTTAATAGTAAAATGATCAGTATGCACTATACATTTAGCTCCAATTAAGTAAGATCTAATTTTTTTAAAAGCATAAACGATAGCTAATAACTCTCTTTCTGTAGTGGTGTAATTAACTTGAGCATCAGTAAGAGTCTTACTAGTGTAATATATAACGTTAAACATTTTCTCATGCTGCTGCCCTAAACCACTCCAATAGCATAATCGCTCGTATCGCACAGTAATTCAAATGGTTTCTCCCAGTCAGGTGAAACTATTATAGGGGCAACAATTAATTTTTCCTTTAATAGATTGAAAGCTTTTAAGCATTCATCGTTAAAATCAAACTTTCTATCTTTTCCCAAAAGTTGGCATAGAGGCTTAGTAATTTTTGAAAGGCCTTTAATATATCACCTGTAGAATCTTACATGTCCCAAAAAGCTTCTTACCCCTTTCACTGTTGTTAGAGGTGGTAATTTTTATATAATTTGAATCTTCGCAGGATCTACTTCCATGCCATTTTTAGATATTTTATGCCCAAGAAAAATTCCTCCTACAACCATAAATTGACACTTTTCCCAGTTTAGGAATAATTTTTTTCTTTCGCATACCTTTAAAACTTTTTCTAAGTTACATAAGCATTCATCAAATGCATCTCCAAAAACTGAGAAATCATCTATAAACACTTTTATTCCATCATCTATTAATTTGCTAAATATGGACATCATACATCTTTGAAATGTTGCAGGCGCATTACATAATCTAAAAGCAAAAGTTTCAAAATGGCTAGTAAATGTAGTCTTCTCTTGATCCTCAGGAGCAATAGATATTTGGTTATATCTTTTATATCCATCCAAAAAGCAATAATACTTGTGTCCAGTAAGTCTGTCTAGCATTTGGTCTAAAAAAGGTAAAGGGAAGGGATCTTTTCTGGTGGCGGTATTTAATTTTCTATAATCAATATATATTTGCCAACCAGTGACTTGTCTTATCGGTATAATTTCATTTTGTTCATTTACGTCAACAGTCACTCCTCCTTTCTTAAGAACACAATGAATTGGGCTTACCCAAACACTATCAGAAATAGGATATATAATTGTAACATCTAACCACTTTAAAATCTCTTTTTTAACCACTTCTTTCATTATTGGGTTCAGTCTCATTTGTGGATCAACTCTAGGTTTTATGTTGTTCATTCAACAAAATTCCGTGCATACAGATTAAAGGACAGATTCCTTTAATATCTTCTATGGAATAGCCAAAAGTATTTTTTTATCTTTTAAGATGTCCAGTAATTTTTATTCTTGATATTCATTTAAATTAGAAGATACAATGACTAGTAAATTAGATGATTTTCCTAAAAACATATACTTCAAATGACTAGGGAGAGTTTTTAACTTAAGTTCAGGGGATTTAATGATAGATGGAATTAAGCTTTTATCTCCATTTTCCATAGTATCCAATCTTTCAAATATTTCCTGGACAAATTCTAACATTTCATTTTTTATATCATCCAAATCATCTTCACTTTCACTTTAATTTTCATCCTCACATTCCAAATTTTCGTTAAATACTTCTTTAAAATGATCTTCTCTTAAATAATCGCAGATTTCCATTCGAAAGCACTCATCATCTTTTTAGTTGAAGGGTATTTCATTGATTTCAGAATATTGAAAACTACCTCTTGATCATTAACTCTCATAGTTAATTCTCCTTTTTAAACATTGATCATAACTCTCCCAAGGAATGGTCTTCCCAAAATAATTAGAATTTCTTTATCTTCCTCCATATCTAACACAATAAAGTCCACAGGAAAGATAAATTTATCCACCACTAATTCATCTTCCACAACACCTTTAGAATAAGTGACAGAATGATCAGCCAATTGAAGAGTCACAGATGTAGGTGAAATTTTCTCCTATTCCTAATCTTTTGAAAGTTGATAAAGGCATAAGATTAATACTAGCTCCCAAAAAACATAAAGCTCTTCCAAAAAATTTCTCACCTACAGCACACGGGATAGTGAAACTACCAGGGCCTTTAAGTTTTTCAGGAAGCTTCTTCTAAATAATTACACTACATTCACTGCTAAGTGCAACACTCTCGTGTTCTTTGAACTTTATTTTCTTTTTAAGAATATCCTTCATAAACTTTGCATAATAAGGCATCTGCTCTAATGCTTCAACTAAGAGAATATTAATTGTTAATTTCTTAAGAATTTCTAAAAACATTGCAAATCTATTATCCATGTTCTGTTTTTTTAGTCTATGAGGAAATGAAGGAGGTGGTTTTTCAACAGTTATATTCATTGGTTCAATCAGATATTCATCTGGATATATTCTATTAAAACCTTTCTCAATGTTCACTTCCTCTCTTTCAACTTCAATTTCTTTTTGTACCCTTGTTTCCAATTCTTTTCCACTCCTTAATTGAATAGCCTTAATTTGCTCCTTGTTTTGATCTTTTAGGTTGATCTCAACATTTCTAAGAAGATTTCTAGAATGTCTATTATTAAGCGCAGTAAAAATATGTCCCAACTAATTATCAATGTTCTTCATCGCAACATTTTAAGCTTGAATTTGATTACCCATATTCAGAATTATTTCTTCAATAGACAACTTCTTCTCCTTAAATTGTGAGTTACTATTAAAACCAGGAGAATAAGAAGGTCTATAATTTGTAATTCCTTGGTCGTTCAGATTTCCATCTGGATTCATAGAATTGTTTTCCCATTGCGGGTTAACAACAACATTGGTATTACTCCAGTTGATGTTTGGGTGATTCTTCCAACTAGGACTATAATAATTCAAATAACAATTATTGACTTTGTCATTTATGGCATTCAAAATTTCATAAGGTGTTTGGGAGTCTATCATCTGTCCTGATGAAATTTCTTCTAACACTGGGGGTGTTTGAGAATAATTCATTACATATTGATCTATTTTCTTAGATAGTGTAGCAATTTGAGAGACTATCATAGTTATCACATCAAAATCATGAATACTAGCTACTCTCTTAGGATTTACTTGCCCAGAGGGCCATTGAAAATTATTAGTAGCCATCTCTTCAATTAATGAATATGCTTCATCAAAAGGTTTTGACATTAGTGATCCACCAGCAATAGCATCGATAATCGATCTCAAAGATCCTACTAATCCATTATAAAATATCTGAATTATTAACCAGTCTAGTAAAGCATGATGTGGACACTTTCTCAGAAGATCATTAAATCTTTCCCAAGCTTCATATATAGATTCTCCATTAAACTGACTAAAAGATGTGATATCATTCCTCAACTAAGCAATTTTTGAAGGAGGGAAATTTTTTGACAGAAACTTTTATGAAAGTTTTCCCCAAGTTCTGATAGATTCAGGTGCTATCAAATTTAACCACACCTTAGCTTTATATCTTAAAGAAAAATGAAAAATTCTAAGCTTAACAACATCGTTCGACACTCCATCGTATTTAAAGGTAGCACACAGTTCTAGAAACTAGAGAGATGTAAGTTAGGATCTTCATTAGGTGTTCCTTCAAATTGATTATTTTGTACCATTTAGATAATAGCAGGTTTAAGCTCAAAGGAATTAGCAGCAACATTAGGGTTTTGGATAGTTAAGTGAAGTTCATCTGCTATTGGATTAGCATAATCTCTTAAAGGTCTTGGTATATTTTCGTTTTGATTGTTTAAGTTGTTCAAGTTGTTTGCCATTTTGTGAGGATTTTAAGATTGTTTTTGTTGTTTCCAAATTTTTCTAATAGTATGCTCTAATTCAGAATCGTAAGGCACTAAACCCATAGATCTGATGCTACGCATACAATCACAATAAGCACACTAACAATATACAAACACACACAATTATGACTTGTAATTCAAATATGTTCTTTTAAATACTACAAAATTAATTTTAGTAGTTACCTTTCCTCCCCGGCAATGGCGCCAAAAACTTTGTGCGACATGTTTAATTTCTTAAAATTTATGAACTCGGATATATATATATATATATATATATATATATATATATATATATATATATATATATACTACAAAAAAAGGTAATTTTATTGAGTAAAGGTAGTTTTATTACATCGACATGAGGAATGGCTAATAAGTCCCCATGCAAAAGAGCTCTAAAAACGAGAAAAAGAAGAAGATAGAAACTGCGAAGAAGAGCTAGAGTTACAAATTATTTCCTTACTAGAAGAAGCTCTCTTGGCCAACCAATTTGCAGGTTGATTCCCCTCTCTATGAACATGACTCCAAATAACAGGTAACTTAGAGGATAACTTGAAGATCATATTAATATAAATAAGAATATTCCAAGGAACAACAACTTTATTCAATAACATATGCACTAAAAGCAATGAATCCATCTCCATATGAATGAAATTTTGATTATTAAGGAAGGCAGCTTTAAGACCCCATGTCGGCATATTTTTAGGTTTGTGTTGTATTTTTGAAAAGAGGTCGCCTACAGAAATTATCGGTGAATTTTAGATTTTAAATTTAATTTAAATATATATATATAATTTAGAAAGTAGCATTTGATTTTGAAAATAATTTTAAATTTGAAAATTTTAAGATATGAAATCAAACCGATCTCACATCCCAAATAGTTTATATAAATGAGCGCCACATCACAAGCTATGTATACTGTCCGAAGAATAGACACACTATTTGATGATGGGGCTCGATTAAATAAACTAGAAGATTTGTGACATCCGTTTGGTCCGCGAACCAATTTTATAAGCCGACAAGTTCCACCGCTTAATACAAAGAAATTAAGCGAGGCTTATATTACTCAGGTTCTTAAAATTCCCTATAAGGGCAAGCCCCTATAGTTAATTACATCTTAAGTGACGGGAATCACCTAAGAAAACTCTTGATAATAATCGAGTAGTTCGCTCTCAAGAATTTCAAAGTTTAAGTTTTCGAGGATTGAATTTTGGAATTTCAATAGGGAATGGATCAAATTTGGAACATTTTATTTTGGGAATTCAAAGGAAGAAAGGTAGGAGAAATCACATATTCGAAGCGAACTCCGGTAATTTCCCGACTATCCTATTGTTTGGCTTGAATTTAGGAAAGCCCTAATGTTTATTTAACGCTTTGATCTTGCCAATTTTAATTAATTAGGACTTATATTCGTATGACACAGTCATGCAAATAGCCTCGAAGATGTGAGGGTTTATGTCGTACCGAACGAATACCTCGGAGTCCTAAGACCGGTTAGGGCTTAATTTGCAATGCAAATGCCTAACAAAAGATTGAGGATTTATGTTACACTAGGCAAACTACCTCGAAATCCTATGGCTTGGTTATTTAATTCTAGGAAAGTTTCTTTGAAGTAGACTCGGGTTTCTGCGATGACGATGGTCGTGCTGCCCACCATCCTCCGAGCTCCTTGTTGTTGCAGAGGTTTAGTTTTAGAAGTCATAAATCAGGAGATGAGAGAAGTGTTTTGATTTAGATAAAATCTTAAAATCCAGGTGTTTTTAATATTTTAATTAAAACAAATCTTAAAGTTATTATAACAACACCGGTTAAGATCCCACGGTTCCATCCTTCGGCATCGTTATTTTTATCGGATTCACTTAGTCCGGATGAATTTGCTAAACTCAACTAAATGAGTTCCACACTTTCATTTAGGCAGTGGGAAATCCCGTTAGCAACACGTAGGTTACATCATCAGAGGTATTCCCGATCATCCAACAAGACATTTTTATTTAGTTGTAGTTGTAGTTTTGTTGTTACGTTTGTGATTAAATTTTGAGTTGTTTTATATTTTGAAATGTTGTGACGGTGAATTTTATCTTGTAATGACTTTTAATTTAGTTTTGGTTTCAGTTTTAGGGACTATCCTAGAGGTGTGGGTTTTCATGCAATAGTTTTTTATCATGCAAGAAAAGTAAAGTGCATTTTGCAATAAAGTAAATTGCAAGGAGGTAAATTGCAATAAAACAAAAGCGTACCTGGAGGGTCTTCCCGTCATCCCAAGCTGCACTTAAACACAATTTAGAATATTTAAGCATTTAAAGCAAGTTCCTAGGTAAAGCTAAAGGAAGGGTTATGGTTTTCTACCAAGGTCCTGCTCCTATAGCTAGTCATCTCCTATGACGTCTAGGTTCTTGTGTTTTGGTTTGAGGACGATTTTCTTCATCAAAGAACAATTAAGTTCGATTGTTCTTATAAATATCCTATCATATTGAGGAAGTGCTTAAGACGAATCTTAAACATCTTTTCAATACCTCTAGGATTGTTTTAAGTCCAAGAGAATTTAATTATACAAATGAATTAATCATCCGGAGTTCAAGTTTTGTTATCTTGCTCAGTGAACTAGGACATTTGAATATCCTATGAGTGAAGTAATACTTCACTTAACACTCCGTTTAGGAGTTATGACAACAAGAGCTTTTGAGGGCAAATCGATGTTCAAGTGATTTGTGATTTTAATTTAATTTCAATTAATGGGTTTAAGTTTGGAATAGTGTTCAAGTTGTTTTAGATTTATTTTGAATTTTTTATGTCTTTGGTGATGTTATATTTAATTCAATTTAATTTAATTTAGTTTTAGTTTAATTTAATTTGGTTTAGTTTTACTTTCAATTTAATTTAATTTAATTTAATTTAATTTTAATTTTATTTTAACTTGATTTTATTTTTTTTAATATGTTTTAATTTAATTTAATTTAATTTAATTTAATGTGATTTAATTTTATTTAATTTAATTTAATTTAAATTTTAATTTAATTAAATTTTAATTTAATTAAATTTTAATTTAATTTTATTTTTAATTTAATTTAATTTAAATTTTAATTTAATTTTATTTTTTATGCTTTAAGGATGATTTAATTTTAATTGTTAAAATATTAATTTAATTGAAATCTTAGAAGGATTTAATTTAAATGTTTTAACTTTAATTTAATTTAATGATTAAGTCTTTTAGCATTTTAAATTTTGAATTTGGATTATCATTTTAATTAGGAATTAAATATTACCGAGGTGATTAATTTAGGGATTCTTGAATTAAAGAATAAATTTCTTCCTAATAATATCCCTATTTTAATAATTCCAATTTTTCATTATTCTTCCAAATTTAATTAATTATTTAATTAAGGTTTATTTTAATTATTTTCGAATTATTTGGTAGGTTTCTACCCTTTAATTGCCTAAGTTTCAAACATCCAAAATCAACTTAGTATCAAATATTTTAACCACCCTTTTAATTAAACCTAAAATTTTTAATTATAGGTTAAAATTTTAATTACCATTTTGCCCTTTAAACTTACTAATTTCATAACTCACTAAATTGAGCTTAAATGAATTTGAAATTTTTATGTGACTTCACTCATATTTCAATCAAGACATTAGAGGAGAAAATGTGACTTCTTTGTATTTAATTTATTTATGTAATAATTTTTGGTGGAAAATAGGGATTTTCAAGGAAAATTTAATAATATGACCATGTGAAAGTTTCTGTCCTTAAGAAAATTATGAAACATTCCTAATGACAAGAGGACCACTTGGACCAATTTTGGTGATTTTTTGAATTATATTCTTTTTATTATAATTATTTTGAGTTTCGGAGTATTAATTAATTCAAAAATAAAATAAAGGTTGAAAAGTGAATTTTATATTTTTCAAAAATCTCTCTGATATCAAGGAAATCATAGAACCAATTTTTACAATTTTCTGATTTTTCTTTGATTTATTAGAATTATTTTAGTGGAAATGCTAAAAAATGTATTTTTTTAATTTTAAAATTACCTTAGGGCTTTAAAATTTAATATATCATCATAGAGACTTAAGAAAAATATGGGGTTTGTTCCTAAGTGATTAAAATTCAAAATGTGGCATTTTGGTGAATTTTATTATTTTTGTGATTTTTATTATTTTTTTATTATTAAAAATATTAAAATAATGCAAAAAATCAAGTTTTTTAGAAAATTGTAATTTTAATTTTATTAAATTCTCCTGATATCAGAGAGGCTTCAAAACCAATTTGGTGAATTTTTGAAAAGTATTTTGAAAGTTATGAATTTTTGAAGTTTAGGTTTGGCTAAATTGCTTAATCAACCCATTTGATAGGGCTAACCAAGTCCAATTGACTTCAAACTTTTATAGTGGGTTCCTCTGATCCTAAAGGTCAGTGGAGAATTGATTTCAAGTCAATTTGATGTATGATTAGCTCTAATTAATTAAAGCTCTATTTTTGGTGTTTAAGCCAATTAAGGTTATTACAAGTGAATTAACTCAAAAACTATTTTCCCTAGGGTCCTCTGGTCATAAGAAACATCACCAAATTTTCCTAGAATTTATTTCACAACATGCTAATTATTGGAATTAAAATACTCGGAATAGTGACCTAGAATT
Organism: Papilionanthe hookeriana x Papilionanthe teres; assembly: GCA_022702705.1. NCBI lineage: Eukaryota > Viridiplantae > Streptophyta > Magnoliopsida > Asparagales > Orchidaceae > Papilionanthe > Papilionanthe hookeriana x Papilionanthe teres. The sequence goes on from CM040428.1 coordinate 1,184,047, forward strand.
GAAAAATCAATAACTCTTCATAGGGATGGCCTCGACTTTGGAAAATTCAGGGAATGCTCCCAAATTTAGAGGCTTCAAAAGCCCCATGGTCTCATGCCATGGTGAATTGTATACATGCATGGAGAATTGAAATAGTGCAGAGAGTAAATAAATAATAAAAAATAAAATACTTGATGAAATTACATGATTTCTTTTCCACATTATTCTCCTCCGTTCACTCGAGCAAGAGGGTATTTTTATTTTATTTTTAGGATTTTCCTACACAAAGTTATGAATTTTCTAAGTTACGGTAATTAAATAAATAGAAAATAGCCCTAATTTCCTACTTATCCACGCGGCGCCACGCCATCCTCGGCAGCTCCGAAAGGCCACGCGTCGTCTCCTGATTCGGCACTGCCATCCGACTCAGCGCTCTAGGGGCCCGCAGTTCATGCACCACCGCGCTGTCCGGCTCGATCCAGACCGTCTGCTCGATACACGCTCGATCCGAGCGGCTCCCGATCATCGTCTACGGCGGGTGTGCACCCGTGACCGTCAACCTTCTAACCACTAATTTCTCACTCGATTCTCGACGGATTTTTGTGTTCTTATGTTACATGGATTCGTCTCGAGGAGACGAACACATCCATACGGTAAACATGTATTGAAATTGACCCAAACTAAATAGAGAATCTCTGTAAGCTCGGGAAGAAGAGTGAGTCCATACCTTTGCTCAGAGAAGTGAAGCTTCGATCTGAGAGTTGTGTCACCTTCGATTGGGTCCAAGCAAGCTCCAGATGAAGTCCCTTGGCCTGGTGAATTGTCCAGGTATGATTTCGACCGCAGCCGATTACAAAGCTTGGAGTCTGGAACAGATGGGTGGCCTGAAGAGGGGGCTTTCACTGGTAAACTTCTTCTCTTGGTCTTGTGCAGGTGTAGGACCAATCAATTTGGGGATTGGCTCACTGTGGAGAAGTGTCCTGGTTTTGGGCTTGGATTTCAACTCTGAAATTGAGCTCACGGAGAGGAAATGGAAGGGGGATTTCGGTGGGGATCATGTTCTCTATGTGTGGGGAGTAGTACGGAACAATTTTGGCATAGTTTCCTCGAGGTTTGTTTCGAGCACCTCTCATGGCCGAGAGGAGGTGGTGTTTAAATAGGAGAGGGTGGAGGGCCTCCCGGGGGAGTTAGGGACCGGGATCGAGTGCTCCATGCAAGAGAAGAACAGCCATGCCATCCAATTGGGCTGGGACACTTCAGCAAGGGGGAATTTCAATGTTGGCTCACATGGGAGCTTTCGGCCATGGTGTTGTTGACCTCATTTTTGATGAGGTCTTCTCTCCTTCTTTTTAGTACTTAGGATCTAGCCTTAGGCTTTTCCTTTGACTATCCTAGAGGATTAGAATTGGGACCCACCACTTAGAAATTCAAACCACTTCCTAACTCCCTGCAAACTCCACAAACTTGATTGTAGACCCCTAATCACCTAGAGGGTTGAAATTGAATGTGAAAGTTTAAAGGATGAGTTCCCATAGGACTCTTTGGCCTTAGGACTGCCCTGGGTGGCCTGGTCTAGTGAAGGGGCTGACTTACACACACATTACACCTATACACTACACTTTCACACACCTCCTAAAACCACACCTATACTTAATTTGACCTCCTTACTCATGAAGGTGATTCACATGGATGGTCCTTAACCCCTAAGCCCTTGGCTAAGAGGGTTAGGAACAACATAGTGGGTGCCTCAAATGAGTCCCTTCATGGCTCATGTGGGCTTGATGTGGCTTCATGAATCAACTAGAATGGTTTCATTTCACTTACATTCACCCAATCTTCAATTTTCCAAATTTTCAATTTTTGACACCCGGGACCCTACACCCGCCTAGCCTACCCAATACCCTTGAAACCCTCCAAAATTTGCAAAATCACCTAAACTACCCAAAATTCTCCGAAATCATTCCTAAACATGTCCTCACCAATAAAATTGATCATCCATAGCCAAAAATACCAAAAATTCCAAAAATACCTCCCAATACCCTCCAAATACCCAAAATGCCCCTCTTAACCAAAAAATCCAAAAATTCAGAAAATTCCCAGAAAATTCCAGAGAATCCCAAATATTCCCAATTTCATTTTTTTCAACTACACCATGGGCCAATTTTGTCAATTTACTCCACTTTTATCAAAACCCCCAATTTGACCCATTTTAACCCAAAGTGAACCCAATGTCAAACCAAACCTACCCAATTGACCCAAATTCTGGTCCAATTCAGTTCTAAACTTCAATTCAACATCCCCAACACCAATCTAGACCAAATCTAACTCCAATTTGATTGACATTTGAATCCAATTTCACTTTGGGCCTTAAAGCCCAATTTGAACCCATGACCCAAACTTAGCCCAAACTCACCCAATTCAACTCCAATTAACCCCAAATCTTTTCTAAACCTTCCTTAACATCCCCATAAACAAAACACTAACATGATTTGCCCAAAATTTAGACCCAAACCCCACTCAAATTCAACCCAAAATCAAAAGGCCCAATTTTGACCTAAACCTAAACCTAGCCCAAATAGACCCAAACCCCAAAATCAAAACCCAACCAAAGCCAAAACCTCTTTGAAACACTCCCATAAACATTTCCCAACATTTATTTTACATCAATTTCAACCCTAGCCCAACATTGGCCCATGGTAGCCCATTTTGGCCTACCTTAGCCTCTTTACCAAATGAACTCGAATCCGACCCGATTCGAGCCCAAACCACCTCAAATTTATTTCAAATCATTCATGACATATCCCTAAACCAAACTCAAAAATTATTTGGCCCAACCTCTTTACAAAACTCCCATCCATAAATTCATTTTTAAAACTAAAAGGCACATTCCTTAAATCATTTTAAAAGCTCATCTTTTACCACATCCAAAGGCCCAAAATTGGTCCCAAAGCCCATATGACATTTCCCCTCATCATACTTTCAATTAAACTCAATACCTAAGTCCTAAATTCATCATCAAATCATCCCAAATCAAGCCCTATCCAAGTTCCCATTAAATTATCAAAAGAATCCCAAAACCCATTTTCATGAAATTGACTAAACCTTTCCCCAAGCCAAAGGTGAGCCATGAAGCCATGCATGAGCCACATGTGAGCCATGAGGGCCTTGGACACTCCACCATGCCATATTGGGTAAGAAGAGGGGGGGGCTTTCCTTAATCCCTAAAGCTCATTAGCCTTAATCATGATTCACCTAAACTTAAATTTAATCCAAATATATTTGGATGGAGACCTCTCCATGCCAAACCAGCTGATCCCTTTGATCCCCCACAGCACCCAAAGCCACCTTGAAGGGTGCACCAAGCCCAAATGGGTGAATTGACCCATTTAGACTCAAAACTAGCCATGTCCCATTCTACTTTGGATCAAAGCCTTTACACATGGCAATTGCCGATTGCTTGCACCAAGCCCAGCCACCGACCCACCGACCTTGAGGGTGACCCATGCCTGGCCGGCCCGACCACCACAGCCGCCGGAAACCACCGAGCCGAGAGCTCGCATGTGAGCCCGAACTTGGAATTCTCACCTTCGAGGCGCCTCGTGCCCAATGGCCACCATGGCACGTTCTTCACATGCCAAGAGCGAGCGATCCCGGCCCTCGACTCCCCCGGGAGGCCCTCCCGCCTCTCCTGATTCAAACCCCTCACCCTCTCGGCCAAAAAAGGTGCTTGAACCAAACCTTAAGGAAACTACGCCAAAATCATTCCGGATCACTCTCCACACATAGAGCACTTGATCCCCAGCTGAATTCCAGCCCGATTCCCTCCAGGTGAGCTCGATTTCGAGCTCGAACTTTAGCCCAAAACCGGGACACTTCTTCACGGTGAGCCAATCCCCAAATTGATTGGTCCTACACCTTCATCTGGACCAAGAGGAGAAGTTTCCCAGCTGAAAGCCCCATCTCCGGAGCCACCCGGTTGCTCCGGCCTCCAAGCTTTGTGATCGAGCTGTGGTCACTTTCATAGCTAGACGATTCACCGGAGCCAAGGGACTTCATCCGGAGCTTGCTTGGACCCAATCGAACGTGACACAACTCTCGGATTGAAGCTTCACTTCTGCGAGCAAAGGTATGGACTCCCTCTTCTTCCCGAGCTTCCGGAGATTCTCATTTTAATTTGAGTCGATTTAAAGGCATGTTTACCTTATGGATGTGTTCGTCTCTTCGAGACGAATCCATAGAGCATAAGAACACGAAAATCCGTTGAGAATCGAGTGAGTTCTTAGGGTTAGAGTGTGGACGGTCACGGGATCGCACCGGTCGTAGACGATGACCGAGAACCATCGGATCGCGCGTGTATTGGATGGACGGCTTGGATTGCGTCGGACCGGCGGATGATACGTGAACCGCGGGGCCCGGACGGCCGAGTCGGATGGCGGCGCCGAACCGGGGAGCGACGCGTGTCGATTCGGAGCCGCCGAGGTTGAGTCGGCGCCGCGTGGATAAGTAGATAAATAGGGTATTTAATGTATTTATTAAATATCAGAAACTTTGAAAATTCATATCTTTGTGTAGAAAAATCACAAAAATAAAATAAAAATACCCTCTTGCTCAGTGAATAGAGGAGAATAATGTGGAAAAGAAATTAATTAATTTTGTCCAGTACTTCATTTTTAATTAATTATTTACTCCCTGCATTGTTTTAATTCTCCATGCATTCATACAATTCACCATGGCATGAGACCATAGGGCTTTTGAAGCCTGCGAACTTGGGAACATTCCACTGAATTTTCCAAGGTCGAGGCCATCTCTGTGAAAAGTTATTGATTTTTCAAATGCATGTTGCTGTTTTGAGTATTTTAATTCCAAAAATTAGTATGTTGTGAAATAAATTCTAGGAAAATTTGGTGATGTTCCTTATGACCAGAGAACCCTAGGAAAAATAGGACTTGAGTTAATTCTCTCAGATTAACCCTAATTGGCCTAAATACCTAAAATTGAACTTTAATTAATTAGAGTTAACCATAGATCAAATTGACTTGAAATCAATTCTCCACTGACCTTTAGGATCATAGGAATCCACCATAAAAATTTCAAGTCAATTGGACTTGGTTAGCCCCATCAAATGGGTTGATTAAGCCACTTAGCCAAAATTAAACTTTAAAATTTCATAACTTTCAAAATACTTTTCAAAAATTCACCAAATTGGTTTTGGAGCCTCTCTGATATCAAGGGAATTTAAGAAAATTAAAATTACAATTTTCTAAAAAAGTTGATTTTTTATCATTATTTTAATATTTTAATAATTAAAAAATAATAAAAATTACAAAAATAATAAAATTCACCAAAATGTCACATTTTGAATTCTAACCACATAGGAACAAACCCCATATTTTTCTTATGTCTCTAGGTTGAGATATCAAATTTTAAAGCCTTGGGATAATTTTTAAAATTAAAAAATACATTTTCTAACATTTCCACTAAAATAATTCCAATAAATTAAGGAAAAATCCGAAAATTGTAAAATTTGGTTCTCTGGAATCCTTGATATCATAGAGAATTTTAAAAATTATAAAATTCAATTTTCAACTTATATTCTATTTTTAAATTAATTAATACTCCAGAACTTAAAATAATTTTAATAAATAAAATATAATTCAAAAAATCACAAAAATTGGTCTAAGTGGTCCTCTGGTCATTAGGAATGTCCCATAATTTTCTTAAGGACAGAAACTTTCCTTTGGTCATATTATTTAATTTTCCTTGGAAATCCATATTTTCCATTAAAAATAATTACATAAATAAATTAAATACAGAAAAATTACATTTTCTCCTCTAATGTCTTCATTGACATATGAGTGAAGCCACATAAAAATTTCAAATTCATTTGAGCTCAATTTAGTGAGTTATGAAATTATTAAGCTTGAAGGGCAAAATGGTAATTAAAATTTTAACCCTTAATTAAAACTTTAGGCTTAATAAAATTAAAAAAATAAAATATTTGATCCTAATCTGATTTGGATGATTGAAATTTAAATAATTAAAGGGTAGAAACTTACTAAACACTTTAAGAATAATTAAAATAAACCTTAATAAAATAATCAATTAAATTTGGAAGAATAATAAATTGGAATTATCAAAATAGGGATATCATTAAGAAGAGATTTGTTCTTTAATTTAAGAATCCCTAAATTAATTGTCTCAATAATATTTAATCCCTAATTAAAATGATAATCCAATCTTAAAATTTAAAGTGCTAAAAGATTTAATCATTAAATTAAATTAAAGTTAAATTATTTAAAGTAAATCCCTTTAAAATAAAATATTAAATTAAATTAAATTAAATTAAATTAAATTAAATTAAATTAAATTAAAACAAATTAAATTAAATTAAATTAAAACAAATTAAATTAAATTAAAATTAAATTAAATTAAAATTAAATTAAATCATATTATATTAAATTAAATTAAATTAAATTAAATTAAATTAAACTAAGTTAAATTAAATCAAATTAAATTAAACTAAATTAAATAAAATTAAATTAAATTAAATTATAACTAAATCAAATTAAATTAAATCAAATTGAATTAGATTAAGCTAAAGCATATCATATTAAATTAACTTAAATTAAATTAAATTAAAGCTAAACCACATTAATTTAAGTTAAGTTAAATTAAATTAAATTAAATATAACATCACCTAAGACATGAAGAATTCAAAATAAATCTAAAATAACTTGAACACTATTCCAAACTTAAATCATTAATTTGAACTTAAATTTGAATCACAAATCATTAAATATCATTTTGCTCTTAGGAGCTTTTACTATTATAACTCCTAAATGGAATATCAAGTGAAATGTCACTTCACTCATAAGGATATTCAAACACCCTAATTCACCGAGCAAGAAATAAAACTTAACTTAAACACCATGGATGATTAATTCACTCGCACGATAGAATTCATTCGGACTTAGGACAATTCCCGAAATATTGAAAAGATGTTCAAGATTCGTCTTAAACACTTCCTCAATATGATGGAATGTCCTTAAGAACAAATTGAGCTTAGTTGTTCTTTGGTGAAGAAAATCATCCTTAAAACCAAAATTGAAGATCTAGACGTCATAGGAATGACTAGCTATAGGATTAGGATTTTGGTAGAAAACCATAACCCTTCCCTTAGCTTTACTGAGAAATTGCTACAAATGCTTAAATGCTCTAAATTGTGTTTTAAGTGCGGCTTGGGATGACGGGAAGACCCTCCGGGTACGCTTTTATTTTATTGCGATTTATCTTACTGCAATTCATTTATTCGTGTTGCACTTTACCTTTCTTGCATGATAAACAACGATTGCATGAAAACCTACACCTTTAGGACGAAACCAAAACCGAAACTCATAACTAAATTAAAAGTCATTACAAGATAAAATTCACCGCCACAACATTTCAAAATATAAAATAACTCAAAATTTAATCACAAACGGAACAACAAAACTACAACTACAACTAAATTAAAACGTCTCATTGAATGATCGGGAATACCTCGGACGATGTAACCCACGTGTTGCTAACGGGATTTCCCACGAGTCTAAATGAAAGTGCGGAACTCATTTAGTTGAGTTTAGCAAATTCATACGGACTAAGTGAATTCGATGAAAATAACGGTGCCGGGATGACGGAACCGTGGGATCTTAATCGGTTCTGTTTAATCAACTCTAAGACCTGTTTTAATTAAAACGTTAAAGCCACATGGAAATTAAGACTTTCTCTAAAAGCAAACACTTCCCTCATCTCTTGATTTATCACCTTCTAAAACTAAACCTCTGCAACAACAAGGAGCTCGGAGCATGGTGGGCAGCACGGCCATCGTCATCGGCAAAACTCGACTCTACCTCAACTAAACCATTCTTAGAATTAAATAACCAAGCAATAGGACTTCGAGGTAGTTTGTCTAGTGTAACATAAATCCTCAACCTTTTGTTAGGCATTTGCATTGCAAATTAAGCCCTAACCGATCTTAGGATTCCGAGGTAGTCGTCGATACGACATAAACCCTCACATCTTCAAGGCTATTTGTGTGATCGCATCATACAAATATAAGTCCTAATTAATTAAAATTGGCAAGATCAAAACATTAAATAAACATTAGGACTTTCCTAAATTCAAGCCAAACAATAGGATAGTCGGGAAATTACCGAAGTTCGCTTCGAATCTGTAATTTCTCCTACCTTTCTTCCTTTGAATCCCCAAAATAAAATGTTCCAAATTTGATCCAATCCCTATTGAAATTCCAATATTCAATCCCTTGAAAACTTAAACTTTAAAATTCTTGAGAGCAGAACTACTGATTATTATCGAGAGTTTTCTTAGGTGATTCCTATCACTTAAGATGTAATTAACTATAGGGGCTTGCCCTTATAGGGAATTTTAAGAACCCGAGTAATATAAACCCTGTTTAATGTTTTCATATTAAGCGGGGAACTTGTCGGCTTATAAAATTGGTTCGCGGACCAAACGGATGTCACAAACCATTCTAGTTTATTTAATCGAGCCCCATTGTCAAGCAGTGTGTCTATTCTTCGGGATAGATACACGGTTTGTGGTGCGGTGCTCGTTTATATAAACTATTCGGGATGTGAGATCAGTTTGATTTCATATCTTGAAATTTTCAAATTTAAAATTATTTTAAAAAAATCAAATACTACTTTTCAAATTATTTATTTAAATTAAATTAAAAATTCGCCGACAATTTCTGTAGGTGACCCCCTTTTTCAAAATTAAACACACAAACGTAAAAATATGCCGACAGGTGTTTTCCGGCGGCCTGGTGGCTGGCCGGCCAGGTATGAGTCACCATCTTGACCAAGGAGGTCAGGGCTTGGCAATGGTGAAGTCAATTTTGTTTGGACATGTGTAAAGGAGTTGGATCAAAATGGCGTGGGGGCATGGCTATTTTGGCTCAAAATGGGTCAACCCATCATTTTGGGCTAGGTGCACAACCCAAGGCTTGGTTTAGGCTGAAGAGAAAGTGATTTGGATCAGCTTGATTAGTGGGGTCAAGTCACAATCCAAGTACAATTAGGATTAAACATGGTTTAGGGGAGACATGCAAATGGTTAATCACCTTAAGGGAATGTGGAAAGGATATCCTCCTTTTGCCCAATGTGGTAAGGTCACATGTCAACAACTCACATGGCTTGCATGTGGCTTAAGAATGGCTTCATGGCTTGCCTATGGCTTAGGATAAAGCTTGGTCAATTTCATGGGAGTAGAATTTAGGAATTTTGGTATTTTGGTAGAGAATTTTCATGAAGCTTAATTTGGAATGGTTTAATGATGATTTTGAAACTTAGGGGTGATTTTAAATTGAATGTGTGATGAGGGAGAGTGTCATGTAGGCTTTAGATTGATTTGGGCTTTTAAAATTTGGTAAAAGGTGGGCTTTTAGGAAGGCTTAAGGAAGTGGGCTTTGGCCTTTATGGATGGGAATTCTTTTGTAAAAGGTTGGGCCAAATAATTATTGGGTTTGTTTTAGGGATGTTTCATGAGTAATTTGAAATAAATTTGAGGTGGTTTGGGCTTGAATTGGGTTGGATATTGGGTTCATTTGGTACATGGGCCAATGTAGGTCAAATTGGGCTAATTTGGGCCAATGTTGGGCTAGGGTTGAAATTGATGTAAAATTAATGTTGGGAAATGTTTATGGGAGTGTCTCAAAGAGGTTTCAACTTTTGTTGGGGTTGGATTTTGGGGTTTGGGCCTATTTGGGTTAAGTTTGGGTTTAGGTCAAAATTGGGCTTTTTGGTTTTGGGTTGAATTTGAGTGGGGTTTGGGTCCAAATTTTAGGCAAATTATGTTAGTGTTTTGTTTGTGGGGGTTTTAGGGAAGGTTTAGAAAAGATTTGTGGTTAATTGGAGTTGAATTGGGTTAGTTTGGGCTAAGTTTGGGTCATGGGTCCATATTAGGCTTTAAGGTCAAAAGTGAAATTGGATTCAAATGTCAATCAAATTGGGTTTGGATTTGGTCTAGATTGGTGTTGGGGATGTTGAAGTGAAGTTTAGATTTGAATTGGACCAGAATTTGGGTCAATTGGGTAGGTTTGGTTTGACATTGGGTTCACTTTGGGTTAAAATGGGTCAAATTGGGGATTTTGATAAGAGTGGGGTAAATTGACAAAATTGCCCCATGGTGTAGTTGGACAAAATGAAATTGGGAATATTTGGGGTTTTCTGGGAATTTTCTGAATTTTTGGATTTTTGGGTCAAGAGGGGCATTTTGGTAATTTGGAGGATATTGGGGGTATTTTTTTGGAATTTTGAGTATTTTGGGTAAAAATGGTCAATTTGAGTGGTGGGAGAATATTTGAGATTGATTTTGAGGAATTTGGGTGATTTTAGAGAATTTTGGAAAATTTGGGTAATTTCAAGGGTTTTGGGTAGGCTAGGCGGGTCTGGGGTCCCGGGGGTCAAAAATTGAAAATTTGGAAAATTGAAAATTTGGAAAATTGAAGATTGGGTAAATTTAAGTGGAATGAAATCATTTTGGTTGAGCCATGAAGCCATATCAAGCCCACATGAGCCATGAAGGGACTCATTTGAGGCATTCACTATGTTGTTCCTAACCCTCTTAGCCAAGGGCTTAGGGGTTAAGGACCATCCATGTGAATCACCTTCATGAGTCGGGAGGTCGAGTTGGGTATAGGTGTGGTTTTAGGAGGTGTGTCAAAGTGTAGTGTATAAGTGTAGTGTGTGTGTAAGTCGGCCCTCACCGAACTGGGCCACCTGTAGGCGATCCTAAGGCCAAAGAGTCCTATAGTAACTCATCCTTTAAACTTCCACATTTGATTTCAACCCTCTAGGTGATTAGGGGTCTACAATCAAGTTTGTGGAGTTTGCGAGGAGTTAAGAAGTGGTTTGAATTTCTAAGTGGTGGGTCCCAATTCTAATCCTCAGGATAGTCGAAAGGAAAAGCCTAAGGCTAGATCCTAAGTACTAAAAAGAAGAAGAGAAGACCTCATCAAAAATGAGGTCAACAAATGGACCCCCAATAGGTGCGGTGAGCTGACGGAGCACACCGTGCGTATTGACGTTGACCGAAAAGATCAACAAAACCAACACAAAAGTCCAAGTGACAAACTTAGGATGAAATGAAAGAATTTCCGCTGGGGAGAGGAAAAGGAGGTGAATCCCAAATCACATGATCTGGGGTAATTCAATTTAGATTTCGTTTCATTTCATGTTCAAGTTTTGATGTGTAAGTTTAGATTTTGAGTTTTAATTTAGATTGAAGTTTGATTTAAAATCAATTTGAGGAAATTTGGATTTGAAATGAGAATTGAAACCTAGGTTCCAATCTCGGGATTGCAAAGAAAACTGAAATTTAGGTACCAGCCTCGGAATAAGAATCAGAGTTTAAGTGTCGATTGAAAAGGATGAGAATCAGAATTTAGGTACTGATCTCGAAAGTTTAAACGGAGCTGGAATTGAAATTTAAGTATCAATCTCGGGAGAGAATCGAAATTTAAGTATCGATCTCGAAAGATGGGAGGCGAAATTTAGATATCGTCCCGAAAGAGAAGCTGGAATTTAGGTACTAGTCTCAAAAGTTGAGAATTGAAATTTAGGTATCAATTCAGATGAGAATCGAAATTTAGGTATCGATCTCGGAATGAGAACTTGAATTTAGGTACCAGTCTCAGAAATTTTGAATTGAAATTTAGGTATCAATTCGGATGAGAATCGAAATTTAGGTATCGATCTCGGAATGAGAACTGGAATTTAGGTACCAATCTCGGAAATTTTGAATTGAAATTTAGGTATCAATTCGGATGAGAATCGAAATTTAGGTATCGATCTCGGAATGAGAACTGGAATTTAGGTACCGATCTCGGAAATTTTGAATTGAAATCTAGGTATCAATTCGGATGAGAATCAAAATTTTGGTATCGATCTCGGAATGAGAACTGGAATTTAGGTACCAGTCTCGGAAATTTTGAATTGAAATTTAGGTATCAATTCGGATGAGAATCGAAATTTAGGTATCGATCTCGGAATGAGAACTGGAATTTAGGTACCAGTCTCAGAAATTTTGAATTGAAATTTAGGTATCAATTCAAAAGAGAATCGAAATTTAGGTATCGATCTCGGAAAGAGAGTCGGAATTTAGGTACCGACCTGGAAATGAGAACTGGAATTTAGGTACCAGTCTCGAAAGTTTGAAAGAGGACTAGAAGTTAGGCTCTAGCCTTGAAGAGAACTGGAAGTTAGGCTCCAGTCTCAAAGATTTATCTGTATGAAGAGGGACCTAGTCTCATGCTATCAGAACCAAATCGAACAAAGCTCGTGGCTCCATGTCAATATAACTAGTCGATCCTCTAAGACACAGAAGAAAGAGAATTGAAAGGAGCTGGTAAGTGTAACAAGCTGAAAAGACTTGACTTAGCAAGAAGTCGAGGAAAATATTCAAATTTCAAAAGAGTTTCAAACAGATTTTGATTGAGAGAAGAACTAAAAGGTTCGAATCAGAGGATTCAGATCGGAATTCAATTTGAGATTTAGATTCATTTTGTTTTAGTGATTCAATTTCATTTTCTGTTTAATTAGAGCTCATGTTAATTTGGAATTCGTTTTGACATTCATATTTTTAAAAGATTTTTCGTTCATTTTCTTTTCCATTTTCTTTTTCTTTTTCTTTTCTCTTCTCTTTCCCTTTTTTTTATTTTCATTTTGTTTTGATCTTCAAATTTTGTTTAGATTGGGATTTTGAAAAGATAAACCTCATCAAGAAGGACGGGTTTGAGGACACCCCTAGGCTGATGAAGCTCAACTTGCTACCGAGTCAGAAGAGGAATTCAAATTTTTTATTTGTTTTTTTTTTTTGACTTTTTGTTGATTTTATGTTTTGATTTTCTTTTGATTTTCTTTTGATTTAAATTTTTGTTTTGATTTGAATTTTGTTTCACTTTGATTTGAATTTCATTTTGATTTGTATAGACATTTTTTATTTTGTTTATTTTTGGTGAATTCATTATATTTTTGTTATTCATTTATTTGTTATTTCATTTAATGGGAAATTTATTGTTGTTTATTTGTTGTGAAATTTTATTGTATTTCTTTATGTTTTATGACTTTTCTTTTGTTGTAAATATATATTTTTTATTCTAGGATTTGGACCCAGTTACAAGCAAGTGCAGCATCTGTGCTTCGTAGAACGAGGGTGTCTTTGAAACATAACGATGCACAGTACTTCTTGAGGCATCGCCCACTGACTAAAGCCACGTTTAAAGAAAACAACCCACTCTTCAAGGTAGTATCGAAATTATTATTTTTTTTTAAAGTACCTACAAATAGGTTTTATTTCTACAGACACCATAGCTGGAAATGTTGTAACTTTGTAGCTCTGTCGCAACGATCGTCGTTTCTTTGACATTGATTTGTAAGGATTGTACAAGTTGTCTTTGAGAAGTCGTTCTGACGCTCTTCAAATTGATGTTGGGGTTGTATTTGCTGGGAACTGAACGATATGACTTCAGGGTTGAATTTTCATCAATTACTAATAACAGAGCCCTCTATTCAATTCTTTCTTTCTGAGCCTAAGCAGATTCAAAATTTATGCTCATGTGATAGAAGTATTTTTCATTGTCCAAAGATATTTCTAAGTCAATTAATGACCTACCAAAAGACCTAAATCACTTGACTCTCTTAAAGCATAATATCAGAGGAAACTTCTTAAGGTAGCCTTTCAAGTTTTATCAATCGGGGGAGGATTAAGACACCAATTTTTGATTATATGCTTGCCTCAAGCTTCTTCTCAGGGAGCATTCTTGTTTTCACTTTTTTCCTTTTTTTTTCTTAAGCTTTTCACTCTTTTTTTTATTGGGGATTACTGTATCTGGTGGAGCACATGTTAAAGATTTTGAATGTCTGAATTGGGAAACCAATTTTTGATTGTGTGCTCACCTCAAGCTTCTCCCCAGGAACACTTTTTTTTTTTCTTTTTACTCCTTTTGTTTTCTGAGAATTACTGTATCTGGCAAGACATATTTCTATTAAAGATTTTGAATGTCGAAACTCCCCTAATTAATAAATCTGAAATGTTTCTTAATATGAATCCCGGGATATTAAAACTCATCCAAAATGCGGACCCCGTCACATGGCGAGAAAATTAAAAGACCCTTGATATCCCGGATCAATTACTCGTATTTCAAGCACACTCGCTTCATTTCAAAATCCACTTAGGACCCAGTCCGAATTCCTTAAAGTTAAGGACCCGAGTCATTAGGACATTAATTTCATTCTCCCCGAAGTCATATTCTTATTAAAATGTTGAAGTTTCATCGTGTTTCACTCCTTGATTGTCTTTCTCGCTGAACTTCGAACGTCCTTGAGCATATATTTTTTCTTTGTGGTGGGAGGGCTGGGTCCCACAACCCATCATCAAGTCGTTGTCTCTTTTAACTGTTTTGTGGTGGGGGGGGTCGGGACCCACTACCCATTATCCTTCTCGTATCCATTTATTTGTCAATCCATGGCATTTGAACTTGTCGGCAGCTTTGTCACGGGACAGTCCTTCAGTGGATGTGTAGATTGTCTTTTGAACAACATTCAGAAGTCAGTGACGCCCTCTGCCTTGTAATTTCAGCGGTAATACTCAAGTTAACGCACTTGTCTTGTAAACTGGGCAGTCTTTAAAATTTATTCATGTGAATTTTTTTATTTCAAAATTTTGCATTTTGTTTTATTATTGTGTATTTGATGGGTTTTGAAAATTTTATTTTGAATTAAAATTTTAACAAAATTTTATTTTGTTTTGAGTTTATTGGAAGGTTGTTCGAGCGGAATTTCTGTTTGACATGTTTACAACAAGTCAAACCTAAAGAGGAATGAAGTATCGGACCCAGTCCGAGATTTAGAGGAGGTTGAATTCGCATCGAAATCACTTCGATAGAGCACCCTAGTCTAACACACCTATTGGGGATCTACCTCGCCTCTTTGGGGAGGTGGGAGGATTCCGGAACCTCTCTGTTTAGGGGTGTCTAAACAGTGGCTCCAGAATCCAAAAATGAGTTGACTATACTCGCTTAAGACAGAAATGAGCGGGGTATGCCAACGGAAAGAATAGTAGTTTGGTCCACTAGGGGCATGGACTCACTACCGATTTATGAAAGCAAAACTATCTGATCAAAATGGAGAGAGGAACAAGTCCCCAGCGGAGTCGCCAGAAGTTGTCGGCATATTTTTAGGTTTGTGTTGTATTTTTGAAAAGAGGTCGCCTACAGAAATTATCGGCGAATTTTAGATTTTAAATTTAATTTATATATATATATATATATAATTTAGAAAGTAGCATTTGATTTTGAAAATAATTTTAAATTTGAAAATTTTAAGATATGAAATCAAACCGATCTCACATCCCAAATAGTTTATATAAATGAGCGCCACATCACAAGCTGTGTATCTTTCCCGAATAATAGACACATTATTTGATGATGGGGCTCGATTAAATAAACTAGAAGATTTGTGACATCCGTTTGGTCTGCGAACCAATTTTATAAGCCGACAAGTTCCACGCTAATACAAAGAAATTAAGCGGTGGTTTATATTACTCAGGTTCTTAAAATTCCCTATAAGGGCAAGCCCCTATAGTTAATTACATCTTAAGTGACGGGAATCACCTAAGAAAACTCTCGATAATAATCAGTAGTTCTGCTCTCAAGAATTTCAAAGTTTAAGTTTTCAAGGGATTGAATTTTGGAATTTCAATAGGGAATGGATCAAATTTGGAACATTTTATTTTGGAAATTCAAAGGAAGAAAGGTAGGAGAAATCACAGAATCGAAGCGAACTCCGGTAATTTCCAGACTATCCTATTGTTTGGCTTGAAATTAGGAAAGCACTAATGTTTATTTAACGTTTTGATCTTGCCAATTTTAATTAATTAGGACTTATATTCGTATGACACAGTCATGCAAATAGCCTCGAAGATGTGAGGGTTTATGTCGTACCGAACGACTACCTCAGAGTCCTAAGACCGGTTAGGGCTTAATTTTCAATGCAAATGCCTAACAAAAGATTGAGGATTTATGTTACACTAGGCAAACTACCTCGAAATCCTATGGCTTGGTTATTTAATTCTAGGAAAGTTTTGCTGAAGTAGACTCAGGTTTTGCTGATGACGATGGCCGTGCTGCCCACCATGCTCCAGCTCCTTGTTGTTGCAGAGGTTTAGTTTTAGAAGTCATAAATCAGGAGATGAGAGAAGTGTTTTGATTTAGAGAAAATCTTAAAATCCAGGTGTTTTAAATATTTTAATTAAAACAAATCTTAAAGTTATTATAACAACACCGGTTATGATCTCACGGTTCCATCCTTCCGGCATCGTTATTTTTATAGGATTCACTTAGTCCAGATGAATTTGCTAAACTCAACTAAATGAGTTCCACACTTTCATTTAGACCGTGGGAAATCCCGTTAGCAACACGTAGGTTACATCATCCGAGGTATTCCCGATCATCCAACAAGACGTTTTTATTTAGTTGTAGTTGTAGTTTTGTTGTTCCGTTTGTGATTAAATTTTGAGTTATTTTATATTTTGAAATGTTGTGACGGTGAATTTTATCTTGTAATGACTTTTAATTTAGTTTTGGTTTCGGTTTTAGGGACTATCCTAGAGGTGTGAGTTTTCATGCAACGAGTTGTTTATCATGCAAGAAAAGTAAAGTGCATTTTGCAATAAAGTAAATTGCAAGGAGGTAAATTGCAATAAAACAAAAGCGTACCTGGAGGGTCTTCCCATCATCCCAAGCTGCACTTAAACACAATTTAGAATATTTAAGCATTTAAAGCAAGTTCCTAGGTAAAGCTAAAGGAAGGGTTATGGTTTTCTACCAAGGTCCTGCTCCTATAGCTAGTCATCTCCTATGACGTCTAGGTTCTTGTGTTTTGGTTTGAGGACGATTTTCTTCATCAAAGAACAATTAAGTTCAATTGTTCTTATAAATATCCTATCATATTGAGGAAGTGCTTAAGACGAATCTTAAACATCTTTTCAATACCTCTAGGATTGTTTTAAGTCCAAGAGAATTTAATTATACAAATGAATTAATCATCCAAGAGTTCAAGTTTTGTTATCTTGCTCAGTGAACTAGGACATTTGAATATCCTATGAGTGAAGTAATACTTCACTTAACACTCCGTTTAGGAGTTATGACAATAAGATCTTTTGAGGGCAAATCGATGTTCAAGTGATTTGTGATATTAATTTAATTTCAATTAATGGGTTTAAGTTTGGAATAGTGTTCAAGTTGTTTTAGATTTATTTTGAATTCTTTATGTCTTTGGTGATGTTATATTTAATTCAATTTAATTTAATTTAGTTTTAGTTTAATTTAATTTGGTTTAGTTTTACTTTCAATTTAATTTTAATTTTATTTTAATTTGATTTTATTTTTTTTAATATGTTTTAATTTAATTTAATTTAATTTAACTTAATGTGATTTAATTTAATTTAATTTAATTTAATTTAAATTTTAATTTAATTTAATTTAATTTAATTTAAATTTTAATTTAATTTTATTTTTAATTTAATTTAATTTAAATTTTAATTTAATTTTATTTTTTATGCTTTAAGGATGATTTAATTTTAATTGTTAAAATATTAATTTAATTGAAATCTTAGTAGGATTTAATTTAAATGTTTTAACTTTAATTTAATTTAATGATTAAGTCTTTTAGCATTTTAAATTTTGAATTTGGATTATCATTTTAATTAGGAATTAAACATTACTTGAGGTGATTAATTTAGGGATTCTTGAATTAAAGAATAAATTTCTTCCTAATAATATCCCTATTTTAATAATTTCAATTTTTCATTATTCTTCCAAATTTAATTAATTATTTAATTAAGGTTTATTTTAATTATTTTCAAATTATTTGGTAGGTTTCTACCCTTTAATTGCCTAAGTTTCAAACATCCAAAATCAACTTAGTATCAAATATTTTACCCACCCTTTTAATTAAACCTAAAATTTTTAATTATAGGTTAAAATTTTAATTACCATTTTGCCCTTTAAACTTACTAATTTCATAACTCACTAAATTGAGCTTAAATGAATTTGAAATTTTTATGTGACTTCACTCATATGTCAACCAAGACATTAGAGGAGAAAATGTGATTTTTCTGTATTTAATTTATTTATGTAATTATTTTTGGTGGAAAATAGGGATTTTCAAGGAAAATTTAATAATATGACCAAGGGAATTTTTCTGTCCTTAAGAAAATTATGAGACATTCCTAATGACCAGAGGACCACTTGGACCAATTTTGGTGATTTTTTGAATTATATTCTTTTTATTATAATTATTTTGAGTTTTGGAGTATTAATTAATTCAAAAATAAAATAAAGGTTGAAAAGTGAATTTTATATTTTTCAAAAATCTCTTTGATATCAAGGAAATCAAAGAACTAATTTTTACAATTTTCTGATTTTTCTTTGATTTATTAGAATTATTTTAGTGGAAATGCTAAAAAATGCATTTTTTTTTATTTTAAAATTACCTTAGGGCTTTAAAATTTAATATCTCATCATAGAGACTCAAGAAAAATATGGGGTTTGTTCCTAAGTGATTAAAATTGAAAATGTGACATTTTGGTGAATTTTATTATTTTTGTGATTTTTATTATTTTTTAATTATTAAAAATATTAAAATAATGCAAAAAATCAAGTTTTTTAGAAAATTGCAAGTTTAATTTTCATAAATTCCCCTGATATCATAGAGGCTCCAAAACCAATTTGGTGAATTTTTGAAAAGTATTTTGAAAGTTATGAATTTTTGAAGTTTAGGTTTGGCTAAATGGATTAATCAACCCATTTGATAGGGCTAACCAAGTCCAATTGACTTCAAACTTTTATAGTGGGTTCCTCTGATCCTAAAGGTCAGTGGAGAATTGATTTCAAGTCAATTTGATGTATGATTAGCTCTAATTAATTAAAGCTCCATTTTGGGTGTTTAAGCCAATTAAGGTTATTACAAGTGAATTAACTCAAAAACTATTTTCCCTAGGGTCCTCTGGTCATAAGAAACATCACCAAATTTTCCTAGAATTTATTTCACAACATGCTATTTATTAGAATTAAAATACTCAGAATAGTGACCTAGAATTGAAAAATCAATAACTCTTCATAGGGATGGCCTCTGACTTTGGAAAATTCAGGGAATGTCCCCAAATTCAGAGGCTTCAAAAAACCTATGGTCTCATGCCATGGTGAATTGTATACATGCATGAAGAATTGAAATAGTGCAGAGAGTAAATAAATAATTAAAAATAAAATACTTGATGAAATTACATGATTTCTTTTCCACATTATTCTCCTCTGTTCACTGAGAAAGTGGGTATTTTTATTTTATTTTTAGGATTTTCCTACACAAAGTTATGAATTTTCTAAGTTCTGGTAATTAAATAAATAGAAAATAGCCCTAATTTCCTACTTATCCACGCGGCGCCACGCCATCCTCGGCAGCTCCGAAAGGCCATGCGTCGTCTCCTGATTCGGCGCCGCCATCCGACTCAGCGCTCCAGGGGCCCGCGGTTCATGCACCACCGCGCTGTCCGGCTCGATCCAGACCGTCCGCTCGATACACGCTCGATCCGACGGCTCCCAGTCATCGTCTACGACTGGTGTGCACCCGTGACCGTCAACCTTCTAACCCTAATTTCTCACTCGATTCTCAACGGATTTTTGTGTTCTTATGCTCTATGGATTCGTCTCGAGGAGACGAACACATCCATACAGTAAACACGTATTGAAATTGACCCAAACTAAATAGAGAATCTCTGTAAGCTCGGGATGAAGAGTGAGTCCATACCATTGCTCAGAGAAGTGAAGCTTCGATCTGAGAGTTGTGTCACCTTCGATTGGGTCCAAGCAAGCTCCGGATGAAGTCACTCGGCCCAGTGAATTGTCCGTGTATGATTTCGACCACAGCCGATTACAAAGCTTGGAGTCTGGAACAGATGGGTGGCCTGGAGAGGGGGCTTTCACTGGTAAACTTCTTCTCTTGGTCTTGTGCAGGTGTAGGACCAATCAATTTGGGGATTGGCTCACTGTAGAGATGTGTCCTAGTTTTGGGCTTGGATTTCAACTCTGAAATTGAGCTCACAGAGAGGAAATGGCAGGGGGATTTCAGTGGGGATCAAGTTCTCTATGTGTGGGGAGTAGTCTAGAACAATTTTGGCAGAGTTTCCTCAAGGTTTGTTTCAGCACCTTTCATGGCCGAGAGGAGGTGGTGTTTAAATAGGAGAGGGTGGAGGGCCTCCCAGGGGGAGTTAGGGACTGGGATCAGCTGCTCCATGCAAGAGAAGAACAGCCATGCCATCCAATTGGGCTGGGACACTTCAGCAAGGGATGTTGGCTCACATGGGAGCTTTCGGCCATGGTGTTTTCCGGCGGCCTGGTAGCTGGCCGGCCAGGCATGAGTCACCATCTTGACCAGGGAGGTCAGGGCTTGGCAATGGTGAAGTCAATTGGGTTTGGACATGTGTAAAGGAGTTAGATCAAAATGGAATGGGGGAATGGCTATTTTGGCTCTAAATGGGTCAACCCATCCTTTTGGGCTAGGTGCACCACCCAAGGCTTGGTTTAGGCTGAAGAGAAAGTGATTTGGATCAGCTTTATTAGTGGGGTCAAGTCACAATCCAAGTACAATTAGGATTAAACATGGTTTAGGGGAGACACGGAAAGGGTTAATCACCTTAAGGGAATGTGGAAGGGATCTCCTCCTTTTGCCCAATGTGGTAAGGTCACATGTGAACAACTCACATGGCTTGCATGTGGCTTAAGAATGGCTTCATGGCTTGCACATGGCTTAGGATAAAGCTTGGTCAATTTCATGGGAGTAGAATTTAGGAATTTTGGTATTTTGGTAGAGAATTTTCATGAAGCTTAATTTGGAATTGTTTAATGATGATTTTGAAACTTAGGGGTGATTTTAAATTGAATGTGTGATGAGGGAGAGTGTCATGTAGGCTTTAGATTGATTTGGGCTTTTAAAATTTGGTAAAAGGTGGGCTTTTAGGAAGGCTTAAGGAAGTGGGCTTTGGCCTTTATGGATGGGAATTCTTTTGTAAAAGGTTGGGCCAAATAATTATTGGGTTTGTTTTAGGGATGTGTCATGAGTAATTTGAAATAAATTTGAGGTGGTTTGGGCTTGAATTGGGTTGGATATTGGGTTCATTTGGTACATGGGCCAATGTAGGTCAAATTGGGCTAATTTGGGCCAATGATGGGCTAGGGTTGAAATTGATGTAAAATTAATGTTGGGAAATGTTTATGGGAGTGTCTCGAAGAGGTTTCAACTTTTGTTGGGGTTGGATTTTGGGGTTTGGGCCTATTTGGGTTAAGTTTGGGTTTAGGTCAAAATTGGGCTTTTTGGTTTTGGGTTGAATTTGAGTGGGGTTTGGGTCCAAATTTTGGTCAAATTATGTTAGTATTTTGTTTGTGGGGGTCTTAGGGAAGGTTTAGAAAAGATTTGGGGTTAATTGGAGTTGAATTGGGTTAGTTTGGGCTAAGTTTGGGTCATGGGTCCAGATTAGGCTTTTTGGTCAAAAGTGAAATTGGATTCAAATGTCAATCAAATTGGGCTTGGATTTGGTCTAGATTGGTGTTGGGGATGTTGAATTGAAGTTTAGAATTGAATTGGACCAGAATTTGGGTCAATTGGGTAGGTTTTGTTTGACATTGGGTTCACTTTGGGTTAAAATGGGTCAAATTGGGGATTTTGATAAGAGTGGGGTAAATTGAAAAAAATTGGCCCATGGTGTAGTTGGACAAAATGAAATGGGGAATATTTGGGATTTTCTGAGAATTTTCTGAATTTTTGGATTTTTGGGTCAAGAGGGGCATTTTGGTAATTTGGAGGGTATTGGGGGTATTTTTTGGAATTTTGAGTATTTTGGGTAAAAATGGTCAATTTGAGTGGTGGGAGAATATTTGAGATTGATTTTGAGGAATTTGGGTGATTTTATAGAATTTTGGAAAATTTGGGTAATTTCAAGGGTTTTGGGTAGAGTTAGGCGGGTCTGGGGTCCCGGGGGTCAAAAATTGAAAATTTGGAAAATTGAAGATTGGGTAAATGTAAGTGGAATGAAATCATTTTGGTTGAGCCATGAAGCCATATCAAGCCCACATGAGCCATGAAGGGACTCATTTGAGGCATTCACTATGTTGTTCCTAACCCTTGCTCGAGGGCTTAGGGATTAAGGACCATCCATGTGAATCACCTTCATGAGTCGGGAGGTCAAGTTGGGTATAGGTGTGGTTTTAGGAGGTGTGTGAAAGTGTAGTGTATAAGTGTAGTGTGTGTGTCGGTCGGCCCTCACCGGACTGAGGCCACCTGTGGGCGGTCCTAAGGCCGAAGAGTCCTATAGGAACTCATCCTTTAAACTTCCACATTTGATTTCAACCCTCTAGGTGATTAGGGGTCTACAATCAAGTTTGTGGAGTTTGCAGGGAGTTAAGAAGTGGTTTGAATTTCTAAGTGGTGGGTCCCAATTCTAATCCTCTAGGATAGTCAAAGGAAAAGCCTAAGGCTAGATCCTAAGTACTAAAAAGAATAAGAGAAGACCTCATCAAAAATGAGGTCAACACCCCAGTAAGCAGCAATTATTTCAGTTTCAAGACTATTATCGGCCATAACTGGAGCATATAGAAACCAAATGCAATTACCATGACAATTCCTCGCAAATTGCCCCAATTCCAAAGACCCAATGAAGAAAGACGTCCATCGGTATTTATTTTAATCCAAGGAGCCTTTGGCAATCTCCAAATAACAAGTTTGACTTTGTTAATAACTCGAAATATGTTGGGAATTAAGTATTTGTCTAGCCTTATGAATATAAGTCGGACAATTTACGGTAATATGCTTGAATAGAACATTCCTTGTCGGTAATTTACGGTAAATATATTATATATATATATATATATATATATATAGATTTAGTTTTCTATTGAGTCACACAATTAAACGCAAGTATACGTATCGCTCAAGTAATACAGGGCTCTAGTGGTGTCCTGAATATCAATCCTATAGGGAGGTAATTAATTTTATATCGTAGTACAAAAATCACTTCTCGAATCACAACACAATTGCAAGTAATTACTAATCTAAATATAGAGACAAACAGTTGTCTACCAAAGTACGTTTTAACTTTCTAACAAGTTTAACTAACATAAGACTAAATTTATAACAAAATTTAGTTGTAAGAAAGAATCTTCCTCCTCTCCAATAAAAATGTGATGATTTAGTGACATAGATTAGTGATGCAAATGTATTGTGCCAAATAGGGGAATTCCAATTCTTTACCCTTTTCCAACCGCATAAAGAACATTGGCTATCTTAAGTTCAGTCCCCAAATCCGTGGTTAGGCTGGGAGGATATTGGCTCTCACTCCAGATCTCCCACTTCCCTTCCCCTAAACGTTAACTCTCGCTTCAATTTCCAAAACCTAGGACCAAATTGAGGATATCAGCCTGTCACTCTGAAATCTCCAATTCCATGTCCATCAAAGTATATTTTCTTATTTATTTGCACTCAACCACAATGAACTACGTCACTCATTCATGGACATTGAATGTGACCTTCACTTTTGTTGTGGAACTCATAATCCATTCAGAACATATGTTTCCCAACAAGTTTTAACAAATTAATTGGCCATATCAAAAAGTAAATGAAGTACGAAGTGAAAAGGTCATCACAAATTCTCCATAATAAATCTCCACATCATTTCCATATCACAAAATCAACACATCACATGAAATAGAGGAAGACAAAGAAATCTACTCAAGACTCATGAGGAATGGATGACAAAACATGGATTTTATATATAAAAGCAACGTCATACAAGCAGAATAAAGAAAAGACAACTTATCTCAAACCTTTTCCAAGCGAATGTTAAAAAATTCCTTTGACTCCTCCTCTTTCTTCACAATAGCACACAATTCTCTCTTTAGATAAGTAAGGAAGAAGAAATCTCTCACTTTCGCTATCCTCCTACACTCCTTAGAAGAGAACACACAAACCTTAGATTTCCTATAAAAAATGAAAAGACAGACCCACTTTTCACTCCCTCGCACTCTAAGCTCTCTCCCCCTCTCTAAATTTCGCTCCAAAAAAATTTAAATCCAGCCATAACTGATTTCCCAAGAGTTTCTTCAAGCATATCTCCAAAATCCAGCCAAATACATTGAATCTAGTTTTTAATCGGGTAAGGGCACGGTCCAGCATAGGATAGGGCATCGTCCGACGCTATTTTCCGCCTTCTGGTTCAAAGTCTGTGTAAATTCACGCAGTCCAGCACTAATGTCAGCGTCGTTCAGCACTAGTTCAGTAAAATACACTTTTGCCCCATTTTGCTCCAAATTTGCTCATTTTCTCTTCCATTTGTTCCAAAAGCCTAAAATCATTGTACCTGCATGAAATCAAAAAAAATATCTTTCTTTAAAGTGCAATATCATCAAAAACAGGTATGAAATGGACATTAAAAAGATATCAAATTTTCAGTAGAATCAGATACCCCACACCAAGCTGATAAGACAATGTTGCAAAATTCTGGATGGCAAGACCACGTATTGAGATATCTACATGGTGAAGTGACTACCTGATTGCAAGGAGCAATAATTTAAATGAGAAGTGGTATGTGGTCTGACCCAACTAGACTGAGATGAGTGACAAAGGTTAGTAGGAAATGGGAATGCCAGTGGTCATTCACCAAAATTCTGTCAAGCCTCGCCCATATCTGACCTCTATTCCAAGTAAATTTAGGTCCTTTAAAACTAAAATAAAATAACCTAGCCTTTTTGATATTTTCATTGAATGTAGTCATCATGGTTAGATTGGGGACCCTTTCTCCCAATTTTTCAGCTGAAGATTTTATGCAATTGAAATCCTCCCCACTAGCCAGGGGGAAGTCATCTGTTCACTGATGTTATGGAGACAAGTCCATAGAGCCCTTTTATCATCCTTACTGCGACCAACATAAATGAATGAGGCAAATCCCATATAACCATTCAATTTGAAAGAGACATACACTAGTTGATAATTTTCCACCAAAACAATGCAAGAGATTTCCTTTCTACAGAAAATCCAAATTTTGTTATTATTTTTTGTAAAATGTGAGAACCTTGATAGCTTCTTTATCAATCTTTGTGAATGAGTGTGAACCATTGGTTCAAGAATGGCTATGCACCATAACCTGTGTTTCTTATTAAGATGTAGTAACCTTTTAAGAGATAGGGGATGAGAAATACCCCTAATATTCCACACTAGGAAGTTTATCATTGTTTTTGTGGTAATGAGGGTTGAGATCTAGACCTATTTCTATCTGTAGAGGGTCTAGAGGGATAGCCAATTTAGGGGGAGAGCCAGATTTAAGATTCCCATTCACTGTTGGACCTGCAAAAAGCTTCGGAACTTCAGCCATTTGCTTTTTCTTTTTTCTAGCTGTGTGGATTTGTCAGTCCTCCTCCATTAATTGTTGTAGTTCTTCCAAAGTGCCATCAGTAGGAGCAGCAACCACAGGAGTAGGTTGTACCCCCTTAGCACAGTCCACCTCCTACCTCTCTGTTTTATGTCCAACTGGCTTTGCCACACTTAATCTTTCATTTGTTGCATATCTTCAAGGGGTTCACCTGAAGGTGTTACCAAATCCTCCTCACAGTCCATCAAAGTTGAATTGCCAAGTGTGTTGGCAACTTAGACCACCTTTTCAATTCCGACTTCAGAGGGATCAATCTCCAAATTAGAAACCCTGGGGAGAACCTCTATAGTTGGAGCCACTGAGACAGGCTGCTTAATAGCAGTGATGGGGTTTTTCCTGGGGGGGATGAAGCCTAAAGAATTTATCTAAAGTGTGGACAAAAGATTTTGCAATGTTGATAGTAGAATGGCTTTTGCTACAACACCACCTCCTGCAAAAATCCTTCCTTCCTAGTTCTAATCCACAGCCTTTTTATTTTAAGTAGGGTAATATCCCTTTCAACAACAATTCTTCTCACCCCTGGCCTAGCTTTATTGAAAGTAGGGGTATCCACCATCAATGGTGTCCCCAATGCCTGGCCAATATTGAACAAAGCATTGGGGTTAAAATATTGGTGAGGGAGGCCAGGCAGCTTGAACCAAAAGGGCACAACAGGAGGCTCCTTACTTGGATCAAAGTCCGGGGTCCACTTCACCACTTTCACTGAAGTCTCTCTATACTAATGGACTGTTTAGCCACCAACTTAGAAGTATTCTTCAACTGAGAGTTGTATCAAAAGATGCCTTCCATCCAACAACCCAATCTTCCAAGCTCCCATAATATTTAAATATTCAAAGTAGTTTCCAAAAAGTTCCATTTTGGGGTGACCCAAAAGGAATTTGCCAATCAGTGAGAATTTAAGAGCTTCATTGATGGAATGTAATTCTTGTTCTGTGAAGGTCACAGCAGGTTCACCATCCTCAGAGCTCGCAGGGTGTATAGAAGGGCAGGAGCTCCTTCTAGCAGCAGAATTATGGTATGCTTGAGGAATAAAAGTTACTCATTATCCTTGAGAACCTCCATTCCTTTACCCACCACTCCTACATAGGTAGCCGTTGCCCAATGGGAACTGGTCTCAACCTCAATGGAAAAAACCATCAAGCACTGCCAAGAGATAGTCCAATGGAACTGTAAAATTCAAAATTCAAAGAGCCCGAGAAGGTTCCAAAACATCCTCCACAGCCAAAAACACCTTCAAACTGAAAACACCTCCGCAAAGTAGATGAGATCAACACCTACCTCCAGCTGCCGCCGCGAAGGAGTCATCTTCCCTGAAACCCTAGCAGAGCAAGGTTTCCAGCCATATATATATATATATATATATATATATATATATATATATATATATATATATATATATATATATATATATATATATATATATATATATATATATATATATATATACAAATTGGATCTGAGGAAAGCCTATAATATTATGTCCTGGGATTTCATCTCTGAGATGTTGAGGGCCAGAGGCTTCTCCACTACTTTTGTTAATCTCCTTCTCATATGGATCACTAATAATGTCAACTCAGTGCTTCTTAATGGCCAACCAAATGGGTCCTTCTAGGCTACCAAAGGTCTCAAGCAAGGTGGCCCCTTATCCCCTACTATATTCATCCTAACCTTTACTCAAACAAAAATTCTCCCCATCCCCTCATTTGAACTATAGCCATAGATCTAAATTTGATTCAGCAAATCTGTACAAACCCATTTCAAGCAATATATTATCTCTCTCCCTAGTTTCTGTGTTTGTTCCTCCCCTCTCAAGTACCTTTGTATGCAACTGCTCAAAGGAAGAACTAAACAAACTCAATATGAGGCCATCCTTGACAAAATTTGGGACCAGTTGAGCTGCTGAGCATCTTCTTTCCTATCCAATGGTAACAGAATTTGATGGCAATGAAACCTGGTCATTGTCGTCGCAGTCAATTCTCTCATTTTGTTGATGTGGTATTGAGGTTGAGGATTCATCATTCTGTTTATCTATTGCATTGCTCTAATCTCCAAGTGAACTTATTCTTTTTGGAACATGTAGAGGATCCTTAGATATTAAGAAGCTTGGAAAACAAAAAAATGGCTGATGAAAATAGAAATAGTAGAAAAAGGAAATATCGAGTATGTGGTGAACATTATAGAGAAAACTTTAGAATTTCTAATTCTTGAGATCCCTGTATAAGAACGACCACATGGAAAATCTAGTAACCAGAGGTTTTAAGTATGATACATATGCTGAGTTCTTTATTCTTCTATAAGAGGAAGCTCCTATAGCTAATTACATGTTAGACTGCTAGGATTTGCCTAAGAAAATTCCTGATTAACATTAACATTTGTTCTCTAAGAAATTTTAAGATCAAGTAAGGAAATATTAATGTTTGATACTAAGGGTAATATGTAACTAAAGGTCACGTACTACCCTATAGTTTTGGTTTTATTGTTGTCATTTTGTTTTGTTTTGTTATTGTTTTAGTTTTATTTTATTTTGTTGTCGTTGTTTGATTTTATTTTGTTGTCATTTTGGTTTAATTTATTTTGGTTTTGTTCGCCATGTTGTCATTTGTTTGATTTTATTTTTTATTTTTGTTTAGTTTTGTAGTTGTTGTTTTGTTATGGTTTTTGTTTTGTTTTAAAGTTTGTTGTGCCTTCTTTAGAGTGTTGCCCTGCAAAACAGAGTTAGCACATCCTAATAAAATGTAAAGTAAATCTAAAATGGAACTTATCTTCAACCTGTAAGGAAAACAGTGCCAGATTCATAAAAGAAATAATGTCAGTTTTATTTCTTAATTTGTTGCTTTAGTTGGTTAAATTTTAATTTTAGACAACCAAGTCAAGTTGTCTACGGCTCCGTCGTCTCAGGGTCATCCGATGTCTCGATTTATTTAGACCGAAAGGTGTTTAAACCAGAACCAGAAGACTCTTGTTAACAACTATAGATTGCATCGTCCAAGAAATCTTCGTAAATTAATACATTCTGTGTTTCAAGTTGCATTCAGTGATCTTTGTTGATTAAAATTTCATTTATGTTTTAATGTCTTTTGTGAAAAGTTTTAGGTTGCTTACGATTTATTAAATGATTTTATTTTGTTATTTATTTTATATTGAATGATTCACTCAAAATCATTACATCTAAGTTCAATTTAAATAGAACATAGAGTAAAATGATTTTAAATTCAATTTAGAAAGTATCTAGGCTCCATTAAAAAAAACTTTTACATTACTCAATTATTAATTTATGAGTTATTAATTATATCAATTAAGATTTATTTATAACTTTATTAAATAGTTTAAATTTTTAAAAATATTTTTTTCATTAATTAATTAATAAATAATTCAATATAGAATTATCTAATTAAATATTACTTTGATAATATGTAAATTAATTATTAATTATTAATGAATTAATTTATAAATATGACTTAAAATAAAAAAAAGTTATAACCATTAACCTCTCTCCCCTTCCCTCTTTGCCCGAAATCCGCACTTGCCGCTCGCCTTCCCGATTTCGCCCAAACCATTGTCTTCATGACCAAACCCTTGTGATACAGTCGCGTTAGAGCTGACTGGGAAAGCATTATCGGGATTACTAGGCACATTGATGGGAAACTCCTATCTTTCTCTTCCTTCCGTTCTGCTCCTACCCTAAACCATGGAAGAAGGTGACTTCACATACTTCTTTTTCAGCGAAGCGCTCGTTCCGGAGATTTCTGGTGGGGCAATCTAGTCGAGAGCTATGAACAGCTCCCCACGAACGCGGGCCACGGGGTTTAACCTGTGGCGCGAATTTTGCCAAATTCACATCCCACCACAGGCATAACGTCTAACAAAATAGGTAAACATCACGTCCCGCCGCCGCGACGCAGAGGGACCGCGGTCCTAAACAGACCCTAAATCTTTTGTTATTTTATTCTATTAAAAACATTACATATATACAACATAATTTTATGTATATACATATCTAATAATTAAATTTGATATTTTCACTTATAACATTTTGCCGACTGAATATTAAAATTGATTTCTAAATTTCAGTGATAATCGTCTATCTATACTAAGAAAAAACTAGGAGCTTCAAAGTAGAACCATTTGATGGTTAAAAGCACCAAATAGTCAAATTAGATTCCTTGGAGCCAAATTGTTTAAAGAAGCTCTTTAATGTTGCTTTGCTCACTTTAGTCCTAAAAATGAATATTTTTATTCTTAATTATATGATTAATTGTTGTTTTAATAGCTTGACAGCACCAGGGGACAACCAAAGACGGATCTAATTAGTGATTGAGATTCCGAAATACATATGACCGCATTATTTTTATATTGCTTTAATTCGATGGAGGAGAATTAAAGTTAGATCTCAGTGCTTATGAATAATGACTCATTCCAAACTCAGAGAGCCACACAGTACCACTCTGTGCCTTCCACTAATGATTGCATATTTAGATTACCAGAATATATAATGAGAATCGTAAAAAATTTTTAATGTAAATAATTATGTATAGTCAAATTTATTTAAAAGATATATTTTTGAATATTTTTTAAGATATAGGGTCTAGGCTAATACAACCTGAAATACAACAATATGGAAAGAATGTATAAGAATGAATAAATGTGTTCTCTAAATTTTTGCTGTTCATTTCCTACAGAGAAAATGGTGAGAGAGATGATTAGAGATAAAAGAATTTTTACCCCGTGAAAGTAGGATCGTGCTTCTATTTTTTTAACCTCAAATGACCTCCATTACAAAGAGGGAGAGACAAGAATAATCAATCATTTATTGTACAGTGTAATGTTTGTCCATCGTATGCCCAAGTAAGATGACGGCAAGAACATATGCCAGTCTTTCAACCTTATCCTTTGGTCGTTTGTCAATCATAAGGAGCACCGGCAGGGTTAATACTGTGAACTGGTCTAAGGAGCCAGTCTTACCTCTTAGGATTTTGAAAGATTAGCAGTTGACACTTTGGCACTCGGTGAAGAGGCTGGATAGTTAAATCAATCTAATAGGTTAGTCCGACAAGTATTATTAATGGTTCTGCTAGGTAGAAAAAATGTGTGAGCCATACCTGGTGATGAGGAGCGAGCCATGTTGTCCTTCATATCTCCACTAATTGAGGCACTGGCCAGGAACGCCCAATAGTTGTATCGTTGGCCCATGACAATCAATTACTAGTATACATACAGTTATCTAATTCTCTTTTTTTTTTTCGACGGACAAATGCAGGGAGGTTATAAATATTTCTTGTTATCTCAAAATTAAAACTGATTAAGCGGGGCGTATTGAATTTTGAATGTGAAAAGTACAAATTCGAAAATTCTGTTAAAATTATGAACCAAACATAAAGAACAGTAGAGAAGATATAAATGTTTGATTTTAGAGACTGATTTAAGTGAACCTGTCTAAGGAGAATACTATTAAACCGTTTAATAGAAATTTTGGCGGGATAGATATTTGTCCATCTCAAAATAGCTTTTACAAGAGCTGGTCTCTCACTCTTTTTAGGGTTGTAAATATATCGAACATGGGCGAGCCTAGGCTCAGCTCCTATTCGGCTCAATAAAAAATACTCTAATCATATTCGGTTTGTTTATATTTCGAAAACAGAAAATTTGTTCATGTTTAGCTCATTTGCTTAGCGAGTGAAACACGAGCTGTTCGCAAATAAAGAACTATTTTAATAACCCTAACTAAATCAAACAGCCATAGGATGTGAATAATAAGGGTGAGATTTAAATATTTTTATTTATATTATAAAAATCATTTAAATATAATTCAATATATTTTATTCTTTTTTTAATAAATAAATTTAATTTATTATAAATTTTTATAGTCTAGTAGACAATTATACTCTTTTAAAATAATACTCAACAATTGTGGGTGTGTGTACCTCTATTATAATTTAGTTATATTGAGCCAAAATGACCACACACATGAATGAATAAATTTTTATTTGTGTTTGACTAGTTTATATATCAAGTTCAAATAAATTGTTGGTGATTCTCATTTGCTTAGTAAACGAATCAAACACGAACTTCTTAGCGAATCAAATACGAATTGTTTATCACCGATCCATTTTGAGAGCCCTAACCCTCTCTCTCTATCCTTTTCTCTCACTACGCTGTAATCCTCATCAACAATGCAAATTTCTAATTCAGTGCTGAAACATCACACAGCTCTGAAAACTCAATTAATTTTTTGGGGCATTTACATAATAACAAATCATTCTTATACATTTTCATATCTAACACCTGAATTTTCATATTTACAATCACACCACTCAATTTTTTAGCATCACATAAAAACTATTCCTATTATTAATTTTTAAAAGTAAAATACAAATTTTTATGCATGCAATGTACTCTGAACGTTAATTACTATATTAATCTGGTGACAAAGCGTAAGTCCTCTAAGCTCATGTGTTTGAATCCCCTGGTCGCGCAGTGTCGCCTTAAGGCAGGTGATACTTTAATTATCTACACCCCGGGTCACTCTGAGACCTAGCCAGAGGTTAAGCCAATAGAGTGAATTGGGACTTCATGCCCCGGCGCATTCTTAGAGAAAGAAAAAAAAAACATACTATAAATTTTAATATTAGAGTACTATAAATGTTAACATCAATGTAATATGAATGATCCGGTATTTAAGTAAATTTTTCTTGATTTTTAAGCAAACACAATACTACATTAAAATAGAAAGTTGAAACTAATTGATAAACTAAAATTAATAAATCTTTTAAAATTTTTTTCCTTACTGAATTAAGACCTTCCCATTCATAACTAACACTGCAAATTAGTAATTGCTGCTCCACAGTCACGGTTTAATGACCAACACGAAGGAGAAATTATTGATCACTATGACCATAGAATTAAATTTTGCTTCCGCAATTAATATTTTCCTCAATCCCTTCTCACCGCAGATTTTTTAGGAAAATTTACTTGCATATCACACAATTCTTATGCATTTACATAACTGAAATCAAAATTTTGATGCTAATTCTTGTAGCACTTTGATGTGATAATATCTAAATGAAAATATGTGCTTATTTAAAAATGGGTAATAATAACATTTTTGAGGTGATATTAAAAATTCAAGTAATGTATGCAAATAAGAAAATTTAGGTGTTAGATATGTAAATACATAAGAATTGTGTGCTGCCTTTGCATCCTTCCTATTTCTGTATGCCAAAAAATTAAGTGAAGATTTTCTGAAAATGTTTTAATCAGATTAATTTTGAAATTATAAAATTTTAGGTGTTAGAACTATAAATGCATAAGAATTGTATACAATAATGCTATTCAAAAACAATTTCAATCTTCACCTTAAACTATCCATCTCAACTATAGAACAGGTGAAAGACACCAATTTTTTATAGAGTTATTAAATATTAACGATTTTTCATACGGCGCGAAGACCTCCCGCCACATCTTGGAAATATCAAATTTACATATCCAGGCCACAATTAATCTCTTTGGTGTTTCCTTGATAAACCATTTACAAATCAATCAAAGAAATCGCCGATAAATGAAGAAGAGATAAACAGAGAGAAGTTCTTCCTCCATCAGCTTAGCAGAGCATGGAAGTGAGGGAGCGGAAGACAGCCTCCTCACAGGGTATAGTGAGGCCCATATCATGGTGGAACCCAAACTCCTCCTCTGCAGCTCGCAGAAGAATCTGGAACTCGGGGTGGGATAAGAGAGAGATAGGAACAATAAATCTTCTCCTATTCTCACCCACATACACAGCAAAATGGCCTTTAGGCACGTCCAGAGGCAAACCTTCCTCTTCTCCCATCCCCTGTTTTCTTCCCAGACTTGAGCATCGCTTCAGTATTTGCTTCAAGGTCGCTGCTTGAGGCAACTTGCTCGTCTTCTTCAGAGCCATTGGGTGTGTTTGGAGCATAGGTGGCTGTCGTGGAGAGGAAGAGGAGGCGGTGGTATTTATGGAGGGGAAGGTAGGGGAAGGGCGGTGGAATGTGGTGGGCAAAAGAATTTGAGGACAGGGATGGGTCCATTAGGTTTAACGACAAGGTGGTTAATGTGTTCATGGTTTGCTGACTTGTTGCCTTTCGGTGGGGACAAAGCTGGGCTCTTAGGCTGGACTTTTTTGTCTTATATTTATTTATATAATTATTTATTTATTTGGTATATTTTGGTACTGAGATACGCCATCCAATACTTATGTATTTACATAAATAATTTCTAAACTCTAATATATCTTTATATATATATATATCTACAAAAAAAATTTATGTCTGCACTGATCTTAAATCCAACTGTTCTGAAGAGAACTGTATGATAGAGACAAATCTACTATAAAGAGATCGCGAGGTCTGCTTGACCAAATGAGCCAATTCAATTAAGTCAAAGCCGATCAAGCAAAAGGATGGTTAAGAAGACAGCTGACTGATCCATGTGTAAAAAAGGTCAGTAGAAATAAGAAAAGAAAACATCTGAGGCTTTAGTTGAAGGGAAACTAACTCAGTGCAATAACCTATCTCATGGTGGAGCCACCCAAATGTGGAATTCCCTTTCTATAAAGTATCTTTGATCATCCAGTGAAGACCCTATTATTGTACAGTAGAGATCAAAGATAGTCAAAAAAGATAGTCAAATATATTACATATGCTGACCAAACCCTACTGACCATGCTCGACCTACCGAGTTGTCCTCGTCCATTGAAAGTCAACTAAGCTTAGCCACGAGAGCCAGAAAGTAGCTGGAAAATATGCTTAATTTTTTAAAAAATCAGAAATACACAAGTTAGACCTTTTTCAAACCCAGACAAAATTGTAATATCATCATTGTAATACCTCATTCATAAGTAAGGGAAACATATTATGAAGAATGCACAATATTGAAAACTAATCATTATTGCTCATCTTTCTCTCTCCCCATCGCTCCACCTCTCTCTCTCTCTCTCTCTCTCTCTCTCTCTCTCTCTCTCTCTCGATTAACGGTCTATTCCATGAGAGTGATTCACCGACAATCTCAAATTCAACATCACGTAAGATAGAATCAATGTGGATAATGCTACCAACAAGAAGAGGAGCATTGCAAGTACTAGCGACTCACAATATGGAGACTAATGACAACATAAAGTTTACTAGAGAATTCATTATTCAGAAGATCCAAGATCTGAAGGATAAAATGCTAGAAATGATCAAAGGTTTACTGAATAGGAAAGCAACTCCAACAAAAAGTTTCAGTACCTAACGACAGAAGAGTTGCCACAACTATGAAATGGGAGGACGAAACCCAGTATCTTGATTGTGTTGGGTCGGTATTGATCGATAGACATTGGTTGGGAATAACAATGCGCACAAAACATAAATGAAGTGTTCACCTGGAAAATCTCTGATGCTGAACCACAAAAATGATTCAAGGTTCAAACTCTCGAATGTTACAAGGGCTTAATGGGCCCAATTGACCACCTTGCTTCCTTCTAGTTGACTTTATGTCTTCTTAAGATCAATTATACACTAAAGTGCTGACTTATCTTCACCAAACTAAGGGAATCGACCATCAGGTGGTTCAACGAAACCGATATGAGTAATCATATCATTCACAAATTTCAAGCAAATTTTTCTGAGCCTGAAAACCATAGAAAAGCTCATAGACCCTCTTACAACTTTATCAAGGATAAAACAAGACACTGGACCCCTTTGTCACTTAATTCTAGAAGGAAATATTTAAGATTCAATATTTAAAACACATTGTCACTCTTGCGGCTATCACACAAGGATTAAACGATGGACTTTTTTGTATGTCCTTAGATTACAGTGATTGAAAATTCTAGATAACTTGTTGGAGCTAGCAACAAACCCATATTAGTAAAAGAGTACAACTCTCTCCACCCAAACCCAAGCTACATTTAAAATCGAGCTAGTCAATTGTTATTCACCAAAGAGAACATCCCATGGAGAAGTTTGGATGCTGAGACACAGCCTTGCCTTTATTCTCAAGCTCGCTTCAAACATTCACAAAGATACTCTAATAATCAAGGGACTAATAGAGCCTAATACTTTGAATGCCGACTGGTTTTATATGATGTGGGACTTCCAACAACTTACGAGATATTCAAGGAGACTTTTTTAAGTGTCATGATGGTCAAGATAGTAGTGGCAATTCAAAAAAGATTTTAATTCAAGAAGGTGATCCAGATAAACACAAAAGTGTATCTCTAAAATTAGAAGAAGTGATGTATGATTCATCTAGATCATAGTCACGATACTGATAAGAACTGACATCTTCAAAGCTTGATGAAAAATTTCAGCAAAGATAGGAATTTGAAGGAGTTTATAGCATACGGAGTGAACACCTTGCGATAGGGATAATCTCTTACTGAAGAAATTGTAAATGAGCCAGTCAATGCACACACAATACACATAACAAATATAGTTCATGTCATCCTTAGAGGAGATGAAGGTGAGTCATCTTACCAAGCTAGTTCGATGAGATCTCAGAGAGCTGAATTATGTGCAGCCGTTTTCATGCCTTGACGTAGCCTACATCCTCCAAGTGAATTTTATCATTGCAGTCCTAACAATGAAGGAACCCTACAACAATGTCATCATTATCATCGATTTTAAATTACCAAATTGGAAGCATACTTATCAATACTAGGAGCTTGGAGAACATTATCTTTAGATTGGTATTTAACAAGCTACATTTGAGTACCACCGGTCTTTTGACCATGCTCAGACCTTTTTATGAGTTCAATGAAGATAAAAATGATAGATATTCTAGTTGTCAATTATCCATGCACATACTCATTTTATCTTTCGTCGCTAATTGCTCAACTTCTTGAGTCGTCACCTCTGCATATCAAATAGTCATAAAGTTTTCAAGTGATAGGGAGGTGATTGTTGTTCGAGGCATATTAGAGCAGTCTTGTAATTACTAACTCATTGTAAGCAAAAGAGTCATCAAGAATCTCTTAATCTTGACATATGATGAGGGGAAGTCCTCGAGACCAGATAGACCACATATAAATTCATTACAAATGACAGTGATGTTGGTAAATTTTCATAATGAGCGATTCATTTGATGTAGGTCATTGAGACAAGCTAGTCAAGACTCATCGATGCCACTAAGTCGTCTACATTTGGTCATCCACTAAGATGCGTGGGGTACTAGTTGTTGAGCCATTTTTAGGGTTTTGTTTGTTGTCTTTGAAACTAATTTAATTTAACACACATATAATTTTTATTTTAAATTATTTTTTAAAATTTTTATAAAATGAGACCAAATAGATCTCATACATTTAATAGTCTAATTAATCGAAAATAATACAACAAGTAATAATCCACTTTAAGAGACATATATACAACATGGCAGTGAGCTCAATTATATAAACTAAATAATTCATGACATCTATTTGGTTTGTGAACCTTTTGTGTGACCAACAGGTTCATCAATCTAATATAAATATTATATGAGGTTTATATTACCTAGGTTCCTAATTTTCTATGGGTAAGCCCCTATTAGTAAATTACATCTTAAATAACCAAAGTTACATAAGAAAATTCTCGATAATGATTAAATGTTACATCTTTAAGAATTTAAAGTTGAGTTTACACGGTTATTTGTAAGTAACTCAAGTGGGAATGGACTAAATAGAAACAATTATTTTTGTGGCCAAGGGAGCGAAAGGTTGGAGATGCTACGAAATTTCAGGCAAACCTCAATGACTTCCCAAACTATCCTACTGTTTGGTTTGACATTTTGGGAGTGATATTATTTAATTTTGTACTCCTGCCCTTTTTGTTTTAAATTATGGCTTACACTTACATAATATTTTTTCATGCAAATAGCGTAAGAAGCTATGAGGATTTAAGTCGTATCTAGCGAACAACCTCAAAAATTCTAAGAGAGTTGGGACTTATACTACTCGTCAAGTTTATGCAAAAACCTAAGAGATAGAGTGAGAATTTATGTCCTACTTAATGAAAAACCTTGAAGTCTTAAGGGATTTGTGCGGCTTATTTTTGGAGTTGTGTGTTTTATTTGGAAAAGGGGTCGCCTCACAGAAATTGTCGGCGAATTTAAATAAATAATTTGAAAAGTAGTATTTGATTTTGAAAAATAATTTTAAATTTGAAAATTTTAAGATATGAAATCAAACTAATCTCACATCCCGAATAGTTTATATAAACGAGCGCCGCACCACAAACCGTGTATCTATCCCGAAGAATAGACACACTGCTTGATAATGGGGCTCGATTAAATAAACTAGAAAGGTTTGTGACATCCGTTTGGTCT
Source organism: Papilionanthe hookeriana x Papilionanthe teres (assembly GCA_022702705.1). Taxonomy (NCBI): domain Eukaryota; kingdom Viridiplantae; phylum Streptophyta; class Magnoliopsida; order Asparagales; family Orchidaceae; genus Papilionanthe; species Papilionanthe hookeriana x Papilionanthe teres. The sequence goes on from CM040428.1 coordinate 1,221,850, forward strand.
GCGAACCAATTTTATAAGCCGACAAATTCCCCTGTTTAATATGAAAACATTAAACAGGGTTTATATTACCTGGGTTCTTAAAATTCCCTATAAGGGCAAGCCCCTATAGTTAATTACATCTTAAGTGACGGGAATCACCTAAGAAAACTCTCGATAATAATCGGTAGTTCTGCTCTCGAGAATTTCAAAGTTTAGGTTTTCGAGGATTGAATTTTAGAATTTCAATAGGGAATGGATCAAGTTCGGAACATTTTGTTTTGGGAATTCAAAGGAAGAAAGGTAGGAGAAATCACAGATTCGAAGCGAACTTCGGTAATTTCCCGACTATCCTATTGTTTGGCTTGGATTTAGGAAAGCCCTAATGTTTATCTAATATCTTGATCCTGCCAATTTTAATTATTTAGGACTTATATTTGTATGATAAAATCATACAAATAGCCTCGAAGATGTGAGGGTTTATGTCGTATCGGACGACTACCTCGGAACCCTAAGACCGGTTAGGGCTTAATTTACATGACATGATCATGCAAATGCCTAACGAAGAGTTGAGGATTTATGTTGCACCAGGCAAACTACCTCGAAGTCCTATAGCTTGGTTATTTAATTCTAAGAAAGTTTTCATTGAAGTAGACTCGGGTTTTCTTGATGACGATGGCCGTGCTGCCCACCATGCTCCGTGCTCCTTGTTGTTGCAGAGGTTTAGTTTTAGAAATCATAAATCAGGAGATGAGAAAAGTTTTCTGGTTTAGAGAAAATCTTAAAATCCAGGTGTTTTTAATATTTTGATTAAACAAATCTTAAAGTTGATTATAACAACACCGGTTAAGATCCCACGGTTCCATCCTTCCGGCATCGTTATTTTTATCGGATTCACTTAGTCCAAATGAATTTGCTAAACTCAACCGAATGAGTTCCACACTTTCATTTAGGCACGTGGGAAATCCCGTTAGCAACACGTAGGTTACATCATCCGAAGTATTCCCGATCATCCAACAAGACGTTTTAATTTAGTTGTAGTTGTAGTTTTGTTGTTACGTTTGTGATTAAATTTTGAGTTGTTTTATATTTTGAAATGTTGTGGCGGTGGATTTTATCTTGTGATGACTTTTAATTTAGTTTTGGTTTCGGTTTAGGGACTACCCTAAAGGTTTTGGTTTTCATGCAACAGTTGTTTATCATGCAAGAAAAGTAAGTGCGATGCAATTAAGTAAATTGCAATAAAATAAAAGCGTACCTGGAGGGTCTTCCCGTCATCCCAAGCTGCACTTAAAACACAATTAGAATATTTAAGCATTTAAAGTAAGCTCCTAGGTAAAGCTAAGGGAATGGTTATGGTTTTCTACCAAGTTCCTAATCCTATAGCTAGTCATCTCCTATGACGTCTACGTTCTTGTATTTTGGTTTGAGGACGATTTTCTTCATCAAAGAACAATTAAGTTCAATTGTTCTTACAAACATCCTATCATATCGGGGAAGTGCTTAAGACGAATCTTAAACATCTTTTCAATATTTCTAGGATTGTTTTAAGTCCAAGAGAATTTAATTATACAAATGAATTAATCGTCCGGGAGTTCAAGTTTGTTGTCTTGCTTAGTGAACTAGGCATTTGAATATCTCATGAATGAAGTAACACTTCATTTAACACTCCTTTCAAGAGTTATGACATCACGAGCTTTTGAGGGCAAATGGATGTTCAAATGATTTATGATTTAATTTTAGTTAATGGATTTAAGTTTAAAATAGTGTTTAAGTTGTTTTAGATTTATTTTGAATTCTTCATGTCTTAGGTGATGTTATATTTAATTTAATTTAATTTAATTTAATTTAATTTAATTTAATTTAATTTAATGTGGTTTAATTTAATTTAATTTAAGTTAATTTAATATAACATGATTTAATTTAATTTAATTTAATTTGATTTAATTTAATTTAATTTAATTTAATTTAATTTAATTTAATTTTTTAATTTAATTTAATTTAGTTTAATTTAATTTAATTTTTAATTTAATTTAATTAAAATTTTTTTTAATTTTAATTTAAATTTGTTTAATTTAATTTAATTTTTAATTTGATTTAATTTAATTTAGTTTAATTTAATGTGGTTTAATTTAATTTAATTTTTTTTAATTTTAATTTAATATTTTATTTTAAAAGGGTTTGCTTTAAATAATTTAACTTTGATTTAATTTAATGATTAAGTTTTTTTAGCATTTTAAATCTTAAACTTGGATTATCATTTTAATTAGGAATTAAATATTATTGAGATGATTAATTTAGGGATTCTTAAATTAAAGAATAAATCTCTTCCTAATAATATCCCTATTTTAATAATTCCAATTTTATTATTCTTCCAAATTTAATTAATTATTTTAATTAAGGTTTATTTTAATTATTTTTAAATTGTTTATTAGGTTTCTACTCTTTAATTATTTAAATTTCAATCATCCAAATCAGATTAAGATCAAATATTTTACCTTTTCATTTTATTAAACCTAAAGTTTTAATTAAGGGTTAAAATTTTAATTACCATTTTGCCCTTCAAGCTTAATAATTTCATAACTCACTAAATTGAGCTCAAATGAATTTGAAATTTTTATGTGACTTCACTCATATGTCAATAAAGACATTAGAGGAGAAAATGTGATTTTTCTGTATTTAATTTATTTATGTAATTATTTTTGGTGGAAAGTAAGGATTTCCAAGGAAAATTTAATAATATGACCAAGGAAAAGTTTCTGTCCTTAAGAAAATTATGGTACATTCCTAATGACCAGAGGACCACTTGAACCAAGTTTGGTGATTTTTTGAATTATATTCTTTTTATTATAGTTATTTTGAGTTTTGGAGTATTAATTAATTTAAAAATAAAATAAAGTTTGAAAAATGAATTTTATATTTTTCAAAAATCTCTCTAATATCAAGGAAATCAGAGAACCAATTTTTATAATTTTTTATTTTTCTTTGATTTATTAGAATTATTTTAATGGAAATGCTAGAAAATACATTTTTTTATTTTTAAAATTACCCTAGGGCTTTAAAATTTAATAACTCATAATAGAGACCTAAGAAAAATATGGGGTTTGTTCCTAAGTGATTGAAATTCAAAATGTGACATTTTGGTGAATTTTATTATTTTTGTGATTTTTATTATTTTTTAATTATTAAAAATATTAAAATAATGCAAAAAATCAACTTTTTTAAAAAATTGAAATTTTAATTTTTTTAAATTCCCCTGATATCAGAGAGGCTCCAAAACCAATTTGGTGAATTTTTGAAAAGCATTTTGCAAGTTATGAATTTTTAAAGTTTAAATTGGCTAAATGGCTTAATCAACCCATTTGATAAGGCTAACCAAACCCAATTGACTTCAAATTTTTATGGTGGGTTCCTCTGATCCTAAAGGTCAGTGGAGAATTAATTTCAAGTTAATTTAATGCATGATTAACTCTAATTAATTAAAGACCTATTTAGGGTATTTAAGCCAATTAAGGTTATTCCAAGTGAATTAATTCAAAACCTATTTTTCCTAGGGTTCTCTAGTCATAAGAAACATCACCAAATTTTCGTAGAATTTATTTCACAACGTGCTAATTATTGGATTTAAAATACTCAAAACAGTAACATGAATTTGAAAAATCAATAACTTCTCATAGGGATGGCTTCTGACTTTGAAAAATTCAGGGAATGTTCCTAAATTCAGAGGCTTCAAAAGCCCTATGGTCTCATGCCATGGTGAATTTCCTATATGCATGGAGAATTAAAACAATGCAGACAGTAAATAAATTATTAAAAATAAAATACTTGATGAAATTAAATGATTTCTTTTCCACATTATTCTCCTCTATTCACTCGAGCAAGAGGTATTTTTATTTTATTTTTCTCGATTTTTCTACACAAAGTTATGCATTTTTGAAGTTTAGGGAATTAAATAAATAGGAAAATAACCTAATTTCCTACTTATCCACGCGGCGCCGTGTCGACCTCGGCGGCTCCGAAGGGGTACGTGTCGAGCCGCGATTGGGCGCCACCATCCGAGTCGGCCGTCCCGGGACCCGCGGTTCATGCACCATTGCGTCGTCCGGCTCGATCCGGACCGTCCGCTCGATACACGCTCGATCCGACGGCTCCCGGTCATCGTCTACGACCGGTGTGCACCCGTGACCGTCAACCTTCTAACCCTAATTTCTCACTCGATTCTCAATGGATTTTTGTGTTCTTATGCTCTATGGATTCGTCTTGAGGAGACGAACACATCCATATGGTAAACATGTATTTAAATTGACTCAAATTAAGAGGAGAATCTCTGGAAGCTCGGGAAGAAGAGTGAGTCCATACCTTTGCTCAGAGAAGTGAAGCTTCGATCTGAGAGTTGTGTCACCTTCGATTGGGTCCAAGTAAGCTCCAGATGAAGTCCCTTGGCTTGGTGAATTGTCTAGCTATGAAAGTGACCACAGCCGATCACAAAGCTTGGAGTCTGGAACGGATGGGTGGCACGGAGAGGGGATTTTCTGGTGGACTTCTTCCCTTGGTCCGGTGAAGGTGTAGGACCAATCAATTTGAGGATTGGCTCAGCTGTGGAGAAGTGTCCCGGTTTTGGGCTTGGATTTCAACTACGAAATTGAACTCGCGAGAGGAAATGGCGGGGGATTTCAATGGGGATCAAGTTCTCTATGTATGGGGAGTAGTACGGAACAATTTTGGCGAGTTTCCTTAAGGTTTTTTTCGGCACCTCCCATGGCCGAGAGGGGGTGGTGTTTAAATAGGAGAGGGTGGAGGGCCTCCCGGGGGGTTTAATGGTTGGGATCGACTCTGCTCGGTGAGGAGAAGAATAGGCCGCAATGGCCATTTGGAGTGAGGCGACTCGACGAGGTGGAATTCCAAAATTTGGCTCCTCCCGAGGTCTCGGCCATGGTGTTTTCCAGCGACCCGGGCGGGCTGGCCGGCGGGCATGGGTCACTCTCGGGTCCGGGTGGGTCGGGGTTGGAGGTTTGTGCGATCGATTAGCCATGGACATGTGTAAAGGTTTTGAATCAAAGTGGAATGGGAAAGGGCTAGTTTTGGGTCTAAATGGGTCAACCCTTGGTTTTGGGTTAGGTTCACCCTCCAAGGCCAATTTGGGCTGAAGGGAAAGTCACTTGGATCAGCTTTATTAGTGGGGTCAAGTCACAATCCAAGTACAATTAAGCTTAGCAAGAGTTAGGGGAGACATGGGAGTGGTTAATCACTCTTAAGAGAATCATTAAAGGGTCCCCTCTTCTTGCCATTTTGGGTATGGTGAAGTGTCCAAGGCTTTCATGGCTCACATGTGGCTCATGCATGACTTCATGGCTCACCTTTGGCTTGGGAAAAGTTAAGTCGATTTCATGGAAATGGGTTTAAGAAAATTTTGGTATTTTGATGGGAATTTGTATGGGGCTTGATTTGGAATTGTTTAATTGATGATTTTGAAACTTAGGGGTGATTTTGATTAAATGGATGATGAGGGGAAGTGTCATGTGGGCTTTGGATGAATTTGAGCTTTTGAATTTGAAGGAAGTGGGCTTTTAGGAAGGTTTAAGGGAAGTGGGCTTTTTGATTTTAGGATGGGCATTTGGGTGAAAATTTTGTGAATGACCATGTCAAATAAATGTTACAATTGGTTTAGGGATGTTTCATGAATGGTTTGGAGTCAATTTGGTGTGATTTGGAATTGAATTGGTTTGAATTTGGGTTCATTTGGCAAGTGGGCCAATGTAGGCCAAATTGGGCTAACTTGGGCCAATGTTGGGCTAGGGTTGAAATTGATGTAAAATTAATGTTGGGAAATGTTTATGGGAGTGTTTCAAAGAGGTTTTGGCTTTGGTTGGGTTTTGATTTTGGGGTTTGGGTCTATTTGGGCTAGGTTTAGGTTTAGGTCAAGATTGGGCCTTTTAGCTTTTGGTTGAATTTGAGTGGGGTTTGGGTCTAAATTTTGGGCAAATCATGTTAGTGTTTTGTTTATGGGGATGTTAAGGAAGGTTTAGAAAAGATTTGGGGTTAATTGGAGTTGAATTGGGTGAGTTTGGGCTAAGTTTGGGTCATGGGTCCAAATTGGGCTTTAAGGTCCAAAGTGAAATTGGATTCAAATGACAATCAAATTGGACTTGGATTTGGTCTAGATTGGTGTTGGGGATGTTGAATTGAAGTTTAGAATTGAATTGGACCAGAATTTGAGTCAATTGGGTAGGTTTGGTTTGATATTGGGTTCATTTTGGGTTAAAATGGGTCAAATTGGGGGTTTTGATAAAAGTGGGGTAAATTGACAAAATTGGCCCATTTCTGTAGTTAGACAAAATGAAATTGGGAATATTTGGGATTTTCTGGAATTTTCTGGGAATTTTCTGAATTTTTGGATTTTTTGGCTAAGTGGCATTTTGGGTATTTGGAGAGTATTGAGAGGTATTTTTGGAATCTTTGGTATTTTTGGGTATGGATGATCTATTTGAGTAATGTGGGAATGTTTGGTATTGATTTTGAGGATTTTTTTGGGTGATTTGGAGATTTTAGAAAATTTGGGTAATTTCAAGGGTTTTGGGTAGGCTAGATGGGTGTAGGGTCCCGGGGGTCAAAAATTGAAGATTTGGAAAATTGAAGCTTGGGTGAATGTAAGTGGAATGAAATCATTTTGGTTGAGCCATGAAGCCATATCAAGCCCTGTGCGCCATGAAGGGACTCATTTGAGGCATCCACTATGTTGTTCCTAACCCTCTTAGCCAAGGGCTTAGGGGTTAAGGACCATCCATGTGAATCACCTTCATGAGTCGGGAGGTCCAGTTGGGTGTGGGTGTGGTTTTAAGAGGTGTGTGAAAGTGTAGTGCATAGGTGTAGTGTGTGTGTAAGCCAACCCTTCACCGGACCGAGCCACCTGGGCGATCCTAAGGCCAAAGAGTCCCATAGGAACTCATCCTTTAAACTTCCACATTTGATTTCAACCCTCTAGGTGATTAGGGGTCTACAATCAAGTTTGTGGAGTTTGCAGGGAGTTAAGAAGTGGTTTGAATTTCTAAGTGGTGGGTCCCAATTTTAATCCTCTAGGATAATCAAAGGAAAAGCCTAAGGCTAGATCCTAAGTACTAAAGAGAAGAAGAGAAGACCTCATCAAAAATGAGGTCAACAGGATTATGTTATATATTTCTAAAGAAAGTGTTTGACGTAATAGATCTGCAATGTTGTTGAGTCTTAATCGTCCTTATGACTTATTCTACTTGCCTTGAACTTCTCGGGGTGATGGTTCCAGGTTTTGGGTTTAGGTTTCATGTTTGAAATTATGATTGTTGTTGAATCTCGATGGTTTGGTGCAGTATCCCTCCTAAGGAAATGGTCTACTATTCTCTACTCTATGGGTCTTTCCAAGAATAATAATTTTTGCATAAATGAAACATGTAGTAATGCGAGGAAGTAAAAGTGCATGAAAAGAAAAGTAGTAGCACCTACCAGCTACCTCCACTGCTATTGAAAGGTTAGTATTAGAAATATGTCATGCAAATTTACATAAACTGAAACATAAGGAATATAAGCATCTAAAACAAGTCAGAAAACCCATGTAGATGATCAGGGTTAGGTGTAAGAATTTTAGTTATGGGGGAGCTCAGACTGAGAGTCTGTGGCCCTAGTAACCCTTAAATGATTCATGTAGGCATTTAACAACAATTTGAGCTGATGAGACCCAATATAAGGCAGAAGACTACCAACAAAGTACTCAGAAGAGGGCAGTTCTCAAACTTGTTGATGTGACTAACAAGTAAACTTTTTGAACGGTGACACCCAAAAATATCCTTAACTTATCAAGCATAGAAGTATATTATAATTTTTACAAAAATATCAATATCCAGGAAAAATATCACATCAGCAAAAATATGTCTTAATTTTGTAAATTATGCCTTTTACAATTTACTAACATTCTAGGTACAAACAACCTACAGCTCCTATTAGGAAGGGCAGTCTTCTATTGAATACTAAAGGAATGTATTACCGATCCTACACCATCATAAAGATCATTAGGTTTTGAGATACAATGTGAGGTTGTTATCCCACTTTAAGAATGAATTGATACCAACAAGACAAGTCACTGGTTGGCAAATTTGTATTGTTTATAGAAAATCAAATTCTGCCACTAGAAAAGATCACTTTCCTCTATCTTTTTTGAACTAAAGAACCTGTTGGATAAGCTAGCATGGCCAATATATTTATACTTTTTGGATAGATACCTGTTATCAACAAACACCTATTGCTCTTGAGGATCAAGAAAAGATGACATTTATTAGTCCTAATGGTACTTTTGGTTTTAGAAGAATGTCCTTTGGTTTATGTAATGCTCTTGCAACATTCAAAGGTGTATGATGTCTATTTTTAGCGACTTAATTGAGAAAAGAGTAGAAGTTTTCATGAATGATTTCTCTGTATTTGGAACTTCATTTGAGTCATGTCTAGATAATCTAGCAAAAGTGTTAAAATTATGGGAAGATACAAATTTTATTCTAAATTGAGAGAAATATTAATTTATGGTCGCCGGAGAAATTGTACTTGGACGTAAAATTTCAGAAGAAGTTATAGAAGTTGATCCAACAAAAATGTATGTTATTTATAAATTACCACCTCCTACTATAGTGAGAGGGGTTAGAAGTTTCTTAGGACATGTTGGTTTCTACAAGCGATATATTAAAGATTTTTTAAAAATAATTAATTTTTTGTTCAGACTTTTAGAAAAAGATGCAAAAATTGATTTTAACCATAACTGCATAAATGCTTTAAAATTATTAAAATAAAAATTAATCACTGCTCCTATAATAGTTTTAGCTGAATGGAGGAGACCATTTGAGCTAATGTGCGATACTAGTAATTATGCAATTGGACCTGTTTTAGGGCAAAGGTATGATAAAATATTTAAAGTTTTATATTATGCCAGTAAAACTCTTAGTGAAGCTCAAATTAAGTATACCACTATCGAATAAGAGTTATTAGCAATTTTATATGATTTTGATAAATTTAAGTCAAATCTCATTGGAACTAAATGTATAGTGCATACAAATCACTCTACTATAAGATATCTGATGCAAAAGAATGACTCAAAACCAAAATTAATTAGATGGATCCTTTTGATGCAAGAATTTGATTTTGAAGTAGTAGATTGGAAGGGATATAATAAATCAAATAGCTGATCATTTATCTAGGATGGAGCAAGAAAAATCATTTAATTTTGAAAATGAAATTAACAAAAATTTTTCTGATGAAAATCTTTACACTATTAATGAATGGTGTGTACCATAGTATGCTGACATAGTTAATTTCATCGCTAGAGCATATGGATTGACATATCAAGAATAGGATAAATTTTTACTAGATGCTAAATTTTACTTTTAGGATGACCCATATTTGTATAAGCAATGTAAAGATCAAGTTAGTCGCAAATGTGTATCTTATGAAGAAATTCAAAAATATTAAAAAATGTTATGATTTTGAATTTGGGGGATACATTAGAATTTAATGAACTGTGTACATGATCTTACAATCAGGATTTTTTTGGCCTACTATATTTAGGGATGTTATTCTTGTGTAGAAACATGTGATCATTGCCATCTAGTAAGAGATATTTCGAAAAGGAATGAAAGGCCCTTAAATTTTTCATTGGAAGTTGAAATTTTTAATGTTTGGGGATTGGATTTTATGGGACCCTTTTTACCCTCTTTCGGAAACTTATATATTTTGATCGTAGTAGACTATGCTTCAAAACGGATTGAAGCAGTTGCTTTACCTCGATGTGATGCTCAGAGTGTTTCAAAATTTTTTAAAAATAAAGTACATCTTTACTAGATATGGAATGCCAAGATAAATCATTACAGATGGGAGATCTCATTTTAGAAATACAAGAATCGAGAGATTAGTTGATAAGTATGATATTAAACATCAGATATCTCCACTACATATCATCCTCAGACTAGTGGTTTGACAGAATTATCTAGCAATAAAATTAAAAAGAAGCTGGAAAAAAGTATAAACCCTAACAAATTAGATTAGTCTGCTAAATTAGATACTGCATTATGGGCTTACAGGACTGCATCCAAAACTCTTATAGGAATGTCTTCATATAGACTTATTTTTGGAAAGACTTATGATTACCAGTGGATCTCGAGCATGAAGCTTATTAGGCCATTAAGGAATCTAATTTTAATTAAAAGATGCTCATGAAAAATGATTATTGTAATTGAATGATCTTGATGAGATTAGAAACGAATCTTATGAAAATCTTAAGATTTATAAAAAAAATGAAAAACTGGCATGATTGGAAAATTATAAAAAAAGAATTTAAATCTGGACAAAAAGTTTTATTGTATAATACAAAATTGAAATTATTTTCTAGAAAACTTAAGTCTACATTGTATGGGACCTTGTATTGTGATTAAAGTCTACCCATATTGAGCAGTGAAAATAGAAGATCCAAAAATAAAAAAATATATATATTTAAAGTTAATGAACATAGGTTAAGACCTTACTTTGACGGACACAGACATTTTGATAATGTAGTTTTGATGTTGAGTCAACGAGAGCAAACATTGGCAATGTCGAGCTGACGACGTTAAACCAAGTGCTATATGGGATGCAATTCATACTTATCTTTGTAATTATTGAAATTTTTCGTTTTTTGTTATCTGAGATTTGTGTAATGGTTGAATTTCTTGTGCTTTAGGGACCTACGTGCTAAAAAAATGCATGAAACGCTATAATTATTGATCAAAAGGAAGGTAAGAGTGTTATTTGGACCTGAGGTGATGTAGTGAGAAATTGTGCACTGGCTCTAAGCCCCTAAAACCGGTGCTTAAGTACCATCTTACAGGAAGCCTGGCGTCTAGGCCCCCAAATTTGGTGCCTAGGCGCTGTAGTTTGAAAATTGCCCAAAAACTTGCTTTTGACGTTTTGGCTAAATTTTTTTAATTTAACTCCTAGAACTCATCATTTGGGGTTAATTGTTATCACTAGTGAGGGAGAGGATCCACTATTTCTCGATCTCATGGCTTCCAATTCCAAGGAAAACAACAAATTTGGGATCTTCAATCGAAACAAGTTCATTAGTGTTGATGCGCAGAGGTTATACGATAAGTCCGTGGTGAAGAGGAAATTGATCAACAAGGAAGATTCTAATGATATATTTTTATGCAATCCTGATATTCATGTGGAAGAGATAATCAAGAAAAGGCGATGAGAAGTGTTTTGTTACACTACTGCTGCCACAGATATCCATGTCGCGAAGGAATTTTATGCAAATATTTATGGGATTAACCAGGGAGTTGTCTTTATTCGAGGCAGTTGGGTACCTTTTACTCCTTCAAGAATTAATGAATTTTTCTTGATAGAGAATGCTAAAATTTGCCACTATGCGAACTTCACTCATACAAGAGACAAATTGAATGAAGTCTTTAGATTCTTGACGGATGAAGTGAAAACATGGGAAACAAGAGATATATATAATGTAAGTTTTTCTTCTTCATTATTAAATTTGGCCTCGAAGCCTTGGCATTTCTTCATTTCTGCCAAATTTATCCCTACTACAATACTAATCAAAGTGATGAAGGAAAGCACTATCCTAAATTATCATATTCAAATAGGAAGACCAATTAAAGTGGGGGCTTTAATTGTTTGATAGATTCTTGGTTTATTATTAAATGGATCTTCTTATAGAATGAGACATTCTTCAACCATATTTTTGCTTTGTAGTTATGCACAAGTTCCTTATGAAAATTGTGAAAAGTTACTTCTTCCTAAGAAACCAATGGACCCAGTTTTAAAGTATGAGTGCGTAGAAAATGAAGAGGAAGATAATAGAATTTTTCTTTAGATCAATCTTCTCAAAATTCAACACACTTTTCACATACTCAATTACTGAATAATTTAGATCCCATTTTAAAGAAAATTAAGAAGTTGAAGAAGGAAATGATTAATATTTTGAATGGGATCAACAACATTTTTATCAATTTGACCATCTGGATTGTCAAATCAAACACTAATTTGATCATATTGGACTTGTCGAAGGGATGTTGACCTCATTTTTTGTGAGGTATAGCTTCTTCTTTACAAGCCTAGAATCTAGCTATAGGGCTTTTCTTTTGACTATCCTAGAGGATTAGTGATGGAACCCTACCCCATTAGAAATTCTAAACACTTCTTTACTCTTCTTAGAATTTCACATGTTTGATACTAACTGGTGCGACTTTCTTTAATTTGCAAAAGTTAATAAACTCAGATTTAGATATATATTGATTTAATTTAATAATGAGTCACGCAATTAACACAAGTATACATATCGCTCAAGTAATGCAGCGCTCTAGTAGAGTCCTGGTTATCGATCCCACAGGGAGGCTTTAATTTTATGGCGTAGCACAAAAATCACTAATAAAATCACAGCACAATTGCAAGTGGTTTAATTGTAAAAGTAAAGACAAACTGATTCAATTACTATTTCTACCAAAGTACGTTTTAGACTCTAACAAGTTAAAATAATAAAAGACTAAATTTATAATAAAGTTTAGTTGTAAGAAGGAGTCTTCCTCCTTTCCAATCATAATATGATGATTATTGTGACATAGATTAGTAATGCAAATGCATTGTTCCAAATAGAAGCATTCCTATTCTTTAACCATATTTCAGCGTATAATGAACATTGGCTAATCTTAAATTTAGTCCCCAAATTTGTGGTTAGGCTAGGAGGATACTGGCTCTCACTCTAGAGATCCCACTTCCCTTCACCTGAAGGCTAAATGTCGGTTCAATTTCTAAACATTAGGACCAAATTGAGGATTTCAGTCTGTCACTTTGAAATCTCCAATTCTACGCCCATCAAAGTATATCTCCCTCTTTATTTGCTCTCAATCCCCATGAATTGCGTCTCTCACTTTCCCTCTTCTCTCACACTTCTTAGAAGAGAAAACACAAAACCCAACTTCCTACACAAATGGAAAGAAACTCTCTCTAAACTCTAAACTCTTCTCTTCCTTTCTTCCCCCCTTTTCAGACCTAGCTCCAAAGTGTTTAAATTCCCAAGAGTTTCCTTAAGCAACCCTTCAAAATCTTGCCAAATACATTGAATCCAATTTGAATTCGGGATAGGGCACTGTCCGACGCTGGTAGGAGCGCCGTTCGGCGCATTATTCTGCAAAAACATCGTAACTCTCTCTAAACTGATGTTGTGCGGCGCTAGTGACAGCGTCGTTCGGCGCTAGTTCAATAAAATACTCTTTTGTCCCTTTTCACTCTAAATTTGCTCCTTTTCACTTCCTTTTGCTCCAAAGGCCTAAAATCATTGTAATTGCATTAAATCATGAAAAATACATTTCTTTAAAGTGCAATATCATCAAAAAAGGGTATGAAATTGACAGTAAAAAGTTATCAAATTTTCAGTGGATCAAGATCCCCCAAACTTAATTATTACTTGTCCTTAAGTAATTTTAGTTAATACATAAAATAATGATGCACTGCAATGAACTTTCTTTCTAAAATACCATAATTTTGATTTAGATAAGTAAAATAGTTAAATTTTTAGAATGATCTTTGAATAATTCAAGTAAATTTTGTAGTGTAAGAATATCTAGAAATCATGTCTAAGAGTTCTAGCCTTCTACTCATTTCAAAAATGACTTTAGATTGTCCTATTAAGGCACTTAAAAGGATTAGATGAAAAGAAGTTTATGAGAACACTATTAGTAATTATGCTAATTCATACATATAAGTTCAGGAAAGTAATTAAGTTCTTCTCTTTATGTAGGTCCATGTGAAACCAATTTTTGATTAGGCATCTCATTAAGCTTCTCCTCACTTCTCTTTTTCTTTTCTTTTCTTTTACTTTTTCTTTTATTTTCTTTTCTTTTTATTGAGGATTACTGTATCTGGATAGCCTTTAATGATTTTGAACTTCACCCTTCTCACCCTAAATTTGATACTTACCACATTCCTTAACCTTATAGGCATTGCTTTAGCTTTTTAATGATTCATCATAGAGTCGTAATCCTTTCCTATCACATAAAATTTTAAGATTCTTAATATTTCAAACATATAGTTTTTCTTCTTTGAATAGTTGACTATAGTCCTATTCTCTTATACCAAATATCTTACCTTACAAAATTACTTTTCATTATCAAATACTTTCATTCAACTTTATAAAATACTTAAATAAAATCAAAATACAGTTATCTGAAATTGAGTTCTATTACAAGAAATCATGTTACTACTTTTGAAAATAATTTTAAATGAGAACAATTAACAGTTAATTCTTTTCCTTCCCTAAATTTAGATTTTCGAATATAATTAACATTGAAGAAAGAAAAGATATAAACATATAAGTCATACCTCAATATTTTGGCCTTGTCATACCTTTGAGTTTAAGTAGGTTTTTCTTCATAAAGTAGAATAGTAGGCCCTAAATAATTAAGAAGCATTTCTATACACAAATATAGGCTAGAAATTTATAAAGAAGAAGTTTAAAAACATTTAATATAAACAGTGCACATAACGTGAACATCCAACTATTACTATTACAGATTAAACTAGCAAACCAAACATATAAAAACTCTACTATCACATCATATACATCACAAATAGACCCGACCCGCAATTACGCAGTAAATTAACTTCCAAAAGATGGCCAAAAACTTGACACGATTTATAAATAGCGGCTAGTGTGCAAAGTCTTAAATGATATAAAAATTAGAAAATATTTTACACACTAGGGGTACTACGCAAGTATACGTATCGTTTCAAGTAATATAGAGCTTTCTTTAAAAACCCCAGTATCGATCCCACGAGGAAGTGAAGTAAGAAGTCTTTAATCAAATTCTAGTCTACTACTAATAGTCCTTAGTTTGGAATGTCGTTTGAAATTATGTTTTATCTAGCAACTACTCCTAAATGCAAGTGTTAAATGTAAAGATAGTAATTATAACTAAATGCGAATAATAATTCTAAAGATAACCCTTTTTGGATGAATTGATTTGGAGAATTTTGAGATACTAAAAACTACTATTCTTATGTAATGAAATAGATAATGTATAGGATTGAGATGCATTAAATATTGTATGTGCCAAATAGGAGCAATCTTATTCTTTACCCTTTGGTCCAGGCATAAAGAACATTGACTAATCCTATGCTTGGTTACTGAATCTGCGGCGAGGCTGGGAGGATACCGGCTGCCACTTCGGAGCCCCCACGTTCCCCTCGCCTGAGGGCTAACATCTAAACTTCAGCACCCAAACGATAGGACCGAATTGAGGATTTCAGCCTGTCACTCTAAAATCTCCAATTCTACGCCTGATAATTATATTTCCCTATTTATTTGCATTCAACTTCCATGAACTTCACCATCCATGGAATTTGAATGTGGTTCCACTTTGTTGAGAATTACATCGCCATTTCGGGTCGATGCAATTACAACGAATTTTAACACTACAATGGGCCCTTATTGCAATGTAAATGAAGTGCAAGTGAAAACCATCACATTTGTAATTAAATTTACTTCTACCATGCATCACAAAATCCTAAACATGATTTCTACTCATTGCAAAAGAAAAGTAAAATGAAAACAATGGCATAATCTTCTTATGCCACTATTTCCAAAGAGGAAGAAAGAGTAAGAGAGATGCGTCACAAAACACGAAGAAAACATAAAGGAAACTTCATTTAACAAAAGCAAATCCACTAAATAAATGTTTACAAAATTATAAGATAATGAAGAACGATACTTAGCTTTTTCCCCTTGAAAGAAAGACAAAGATCTCTCCTATAAAGTCTCCCGGTGATCCATGCAATGCTAGCGAAATCCCTTACAAATTCTCTCAAAATCTCCTCTCCAATCTCTCCAAAATGGTAGAAATCTACATTTCTACTCTTAATCTAAGAATCCTAAACATTCCTCTAAGTTTTTCTCTCATTTCCTCTATTGTTTCTCTCTTCTAATCTACTCTTCATCTCTTTTTTCTAACTTATATTCGCCATTTTTAAAGAGTTTGGACGAATTCCCAAGAGTTTCCTTATGCACCCCTTCGAAAAAGTGTCCAAATACGTCGAATATTGGCCCACAACCGCCAAAAGTCGGTTCGTGGTCATCTGGGCCACTGTCGGCGAGTTCGAGCTCGCTGTCGGCGAGCTTTTCAGCCACTTTTCGGTGGTCTCGGGAAAATCTCGCCGTCGGCGAGATCGAGGCGAAACAGAGCTACAAAATAAGCATAAAAAAAACCTTTCTTTAAAGTGTAATCTCATTCAAAAATATGCAAAAAGTATAAAAGAGTTTAAGCATCGAAAGACTTATCGAAAGGTGTCAGGGCAGAGTTTCATTTCTTGCTCGTTTTTGCTCCAAATTGCACCGTTTTTGTTTCCTTTTGCTCCAATCGCCGTTTCTTGTACCTAAAACTAAAAAACATACAAAATACCTTCCTTTAAAGTGTAATATAATTAAAAAATAAGTAAAATAATATAGCAAAAAATGTATATATTTTAGGCTTGTCAAAATCCCCCAAACTTAACTGTTACTTGTCCTCAAGTAATACTTTTACTACATAAAAATATAACTCATGGCAATGTACTTTTCACCTGTAAGACACTAAAATTTTTCATTTAAAAGAATATATTGGTTAGATTTTTAGAAAAAAATTCAGTAACTCAGGTTAATGCTCTAGGTATAAGAATATTTAGCAATCAAGTCAAAGGGTTCTAGTCTTCTATTTATTTCAAGATAAACCATAATTTGTCACATTAAGAATGCCTTGAAAGATTATGTGAAAAAGGAGTTCATGTAAACTTCATCAGAATGTAGGCCAATACTTTAAATATTAATTCAGAAATGAAATCAAGTTCTCCCTTTAGGGAGACTCAAGTGAAGCCAATTTTTGATTAGGCATCTCCTCAAGCTTCTCCTCATAAATATTTTTCTTTTTTTTTTTTTTTCTTTTCTTTCGGGATCATTTTCAATCCTCTTTTTTTCACTCTCTTTTCTTTTTCTATATTTTTTTAAGGAGGATTACTATATCTGGAGAGCCTGTAATGATTTTGAACTTCACTCTCCTCTTTCTAAAGTTCAAACTTGAAACACATCCTTACTTTATAATTAGGTATTAGCTTTATTATTCATCATAAAGTCATAATCTCTTCTTAACACACAATACTTTAAGTCTCTTAACATTTCAAAAATACGAGTTTTCTTTATTTTAAATAGTTAACTATAATCAAATTCTTTCATACTAAATATCTTACCCTTATAAAATAAACCTCTATTACTAAAAACTTTCATCCAATCCTTCCATAATATTCAACTGAAATAAAAAAATTTAGTTATCTCAAGTGAGGTTCAATTGCTAGAAGTTATGCTAATAATTTTTTGAAAATATAACAATTGAGAACAAATAAGAGTTAATATTTTTCTTCCCCCCAAACTTAAATTTTAAAATATTTTGCAACTAATTCCATAAAATATAGCAGGAAGAAAAAGTAAAGGTTGAATATACTTACTACTACAACATTCTATCAAATTCATATCATGCATAATCAGGATAGAAAGACTGTAGGAGAAAGTAAATCTAGCCTAAAACATGCTTGTAATAAAATTACACTAAAAGGAAGTATTTTCACTTTAAAATTTAATTTTTCTTCCCACCCCCAAACTTAATTTTTAACATATGTAGCATTTAGTACAGAAAATATAAGCAGGAAGAAAATAGTTTAAAAATTCTTTCTACCACAAATGTCTATTAAAATCATTTGCAAGTATTCATTAGAACAGAACAATATGCAGTAGAAAGTAAATCTAAACTAATCATGTCAAAATGAAATTAACTAAACTAAAGTCTAACTAGCATAGCATGTATCAGCAAGGGATTATAAAAATGTTCTTCAAGACCTAAATAAAGTTGTAACACAAACATAAACACACATATGATAAATGAGGTTAATTCATCCTTTAACTCATCACATCTCACTAATTTACTTCCAATTTTTAACGGAATCACTACACTAGTAAATTAGGCACTTTAAAATGATTTTATAGATTATAATCCCAAAGATAAGATTACACCTGATAAATTGGTTTCCGGACACCAATCTTAGGCATCACCTAATCTTTATAATTAAGCACCTCTAACGAGTTATAAAGATAGTGTGAGATCATCCACATAGTATTCATCAAATAGGTTCATGACTCCTATCTAATGAAAATAAAGTTGCAGAAAGGAAGTAACAAATTAAGATGGAATTATCAATGTTTAAAATTCATGATTTCTCTTGTAAAACTTAAGTCTAGGTGAGACCCAAGTCACAGTGGACTCGTCGATCCAACTACTACAAGAGAACATAAAAGTTTAACCATAATAAGAAGTTAAGGAATCAACTCTCTCATGACACACAAAGATCAAATCAAACTACTAACAATCCAAACATCTACCAACAACAATCAAACTTATCAATCACTATAAAGTAAATACAATAGATCACCAACAATCATGACTCTCAAGCATACTAAATCAAAGCACACTGATAACTATGGGTTGCCTCCCATAAAGCGCTTGGTTTAACGTCATTAGCCCGATAGATGATTCCTCCTGGATCAAAATTCCATTTAAGTAATCCTCGATCAATCGCCCAATCTTTTTCAGATCAAGGGATTCCTATAAAATCCTCAAATTTTAATTTTTCATTCAGCACTTCTTTTTCAATTTGATTTATATAATTGTTCCTAATATTTCTTTCTAGATCCAATATTCTTCTACTGATTTTTTCAATCTGCATATTAATATCATCCTTGAAATTTATTAGAAATGGATCTTTATAAAATACTTCAATATCTCCCAAATTTTGGATCAAATTCTCTTTAAATAATTCAGATTCAGGATCAAATTCTTCTATGTCACTCTTATGATTCAAGTTATCTTCCAATTCTTCCCCTTTATAATTATTAAATGATGGAGGATCTATCTTAGTTGAGGAAATAGGTTTTTCTAATTCCTTAGGAATTTCTTCCAATGGTCTTCCAATATCCTTATCCTCTTTTCTCAACTCAAAGTTCTTTTGAAATTTATCCTCAAATTCTCTTCCAAGTCCTAGTTCAATTAATTCAGGTTTTTCTTGTAATTGAGTCGCATCTAAAGATATAAAGACTGGTTGTATAGATGAATTTCCTAAGTAGATAGGCTTTAAATTTGTATGGGGTTCATCCATCTTAAGTTCATGAGATTTTTTAACAAATGGAATTAAAAGTTTACTATTTTTGGTAGCGTCCATCATTTCACACCTCTCTTGAACATACATACAGTCTTCTTTAAATAACCTTTTCATATCATCATGAAAATCTACTTCATTCTCATCTATTAACTTACTCTCAAAACTTTCTTGGAAATGGTCTTTACTTAGATAATCAATTTCATCCATCCAAAAACAATCATCATCTTTTCTCTCAGCTGGATATTTCATAATCTTTAATACATCAAAAGTGACTTCATGGTCATTAATATTCATAGTCGACTCTCCTTTTTGCACATCTATCATAGCTTGTCCAGTAACAAGGAAAGGTCTCCCTAAAATAATTGGAATTTCATTATCTTCCTCCATATCTAATACAATAAAGTCTAAAGGAAAGATAAATTTATCCACTTTAATAAGCACGTCTTCTATAAATCCTTTTGGATAAATGATAGATCGATCAGCTAACATAAGGGTTACAGTAGTGGGAGAAATATCGATTAAACCTAACCTTCTAAATATAGATAGAGGCATCACATTAATGCTCACTCCTATATCACATAAAGCTTTTCCACATAATCTTTTTCCAATTGCACAAGGAATTGTAAAGCTACAAGGATCTTTAAGTTTCCGAGGAAAATTTTTCTGAAGTATAGCACTGCACTCCTCACTTAGTGCAACTGTCTCATAATCCCAAAATTTCCTTTTCTTGTTTAATATATCCTTTATAAACTTTGCATAACTTGGCATATGTTCCAAAGCTTCAGTGAAAGGAATATTTATCGTTAACTTCTTAAGTACTTTCATGAACTTCAAAAATTTTTTATCCAACTCATGCTGTCTAAGTCTTTGAGGAAATGGGGATGGTGGTTTTTCCAAACTGATTTTAGTTGGAGATATTAAATTTTCCAAATCCTTAGAAACATGTTCTTCAGGTCTTTTAGTTTCCTTTGTTTCTCTCACAACATCTTTCTCTTTTCTAACCACATCCTCTATTTCTCTTCCAATTTTTAATTGGACAGCTTCTATTTATTCATTAGTGTTCTCTTTGGGGTTAATCTTATTGTTGCTAGGAAGTGTTCCTTGGTGTCTATTGCTAAGTGAATTAGCAATTTGTCCCAGTTAATTCTCTATGTTTCTAATCGCAGCATTTTGACTTTGCAACTGGTTTCCCATTTGCAATACCACTTCTTCCATAGACATTTTCTTATTCTCAAATTGTTGATCATTGTTAGAGTCCGGTGGATATGAAGGTCTATAGTTTGTGTTCCCCTGATTATTCCAACTTCCATTATGATTTGCATGATTATTTTCCCATTTTTGGTTTCCACCATCAGTAGTATGATTCCAGTTAAATTTAGGATGGTTCTCCCAACACGGGTTGTAAAAGTTAGAGTATGGGTTGTTTATGGTATTTAAAGTCTCATATGATAAGTTAGAATCAATCATAGAACCTAATGAACTTTCCTCACTTACAGGAGTAAATTGAGGTTGGTTCATTCCAAATTGGTCCAACTTCCTTGATATTGCAGCAATCTGAGATGCAAGAATTGAAATCGTATCTGTATCATAAATACTAGCTACATTTTTATTATTTACCCTTGCAGAGGGCCATTGAAATTCATTTGTAGCCATTTTTTCAATTAATGCATATGCTTCATCAAATGATTTTGACATTAATGATCCACCAGCGGCAGCATCAATTATAGACCTAAGGGATCCTACTAACCCATTGTAAAAAGTTTGAATGATTAACCAATCGGGCAGAGCATGGTGTGGACACTTTCAAAGGAGTTCCTTAAATCTTTCCCAGGCTTCGTATATTGATTCCCCTTCATATTGACAAAATGAGATAATATCGTTTCTAAGTTTAGTAGTCCTTGAAGGTGGAAAATACTTAGCTAAGAATTTCTGTGTTAACTCCTCCCAATTTTTAATAGAGCCAGGTGCTAATGAATATAACCACATTTTAGCCTTATCCCTTAGTGAGAAAGGAAAAAGCCTTAGCCTAACAGCATCGTTTGACATACCGTTATAACGAAATGTAGCACAAAGTTCTAGAAAATTTGATAAGTGTAAATAGGGATCTTCTAAAGGAGTTCCCCCAAATTGATTGTTTTGTACCAGTTGGATAATCTCAGGATTTATTTCAAATGAGTCAGCTTCTACGACAGGGTTTTGTATACTAGAGTGAATTTCATCTGTCGTAGGATTTATGTAATCCCTCAATGAATTATGATGATTTTCTAAGTTATTATCTTGAAAGTTTTCCATTTCCATTTCTAGTTTTTCGAGTCCTTTCTGTATTTTTAATTTTTTATTTTTTTCAAACTCGGGATCATAAGGTACAAGTCCCGTAGATCCTTTGTTTCGCATATTTAATACATCAAACAATACATTAATAATTAAACAAATAACGGATGAAATATATTCAACACAACAAAACATTTTAACGAACACCATATTTTTCATTTAAACAATTTTTTCACAACACTTTTTCATATAAAAAAAACACTTTCCACACAAAAATAGTTTTTACGACACTACAGTTTTCCAAGTCTAAGCCTAATTACTTCAACTAAAATTCTCCTAAAGTTCTTATCGAAGCGTCCCCGGCAACGGCGCCAAAAACTTGACCCGACCCGCAATTACGCAGTAAATTAACTTCCAAAAGATGGCCAAAAATTTGACCCGATTTATAAATAGCGGCTAGTGTGCAAAGTCTTAAATGATATAAAAATTAGAAAATATTTTACACACTAGGGGTACTACGCAAGTATACGTATCGTTTCAAGTAATATAGAGTTTTCTTTAAAAACCCAGTATCGATCCCACGAGGAAGTGAAGTAAGAAGTCTTTAATCAAATTCTAGTCTACTACTAATAGTCATTAGTTTGGAATGTCGTTTGAAATTATGTTTTATCTAGCAACTACTCCTAAATGCAAGTGTTAAATGTAAAGATAGTAATTATAACTAAATGCGAATAATAATTCTAAAGATAACCCTTTTTGGATGAATTGATTTGGAGAATTTTGAGATACTAAAAACTACTATTCTTATGTAATAAAATAGATAATGTATAAGATTGAGATGCATTAAATATTGTATGTGCTAAATAGGAGAAATCCTATTCTTTACCCTTTGGTCCAGGCATAAAGAACATTGATTAATCCTATGCTTGGTTACTGAATCTGCGGCTAGGCTGGGAGGATACCGATTGCCACTTCGGAGCTCCCACGTTCCCCTCGTCCGAGGGCTAACATCTACACTTCAAGACCCAAACGATAGGACCGAATTGAGGATTTTAGCCTGTCACTCTAAAATCTCCAATTCTACGCCCGATAATTATATTTCCCTATTTATTTGCATTCAACTTCCGTGAACTTCACCATCCATGGAATTTGAATATGGTTCCACTTTGTTGAGAATTACACCGCCCTTTCGGGTCGATGCAATTACAATGAATTTTAACACTACAACGGGCCCTTATTGCAATGTAAATGAAGTGCAAGTGAAAACCATCACATTTGTAATTAAATTTACTTCTACCATGCATCAAAAAATTCTAAACATGATTTCTACTCATTGCAAAAGAAAAGTAAAATGAAAACAATGGCATAATCTTCTTATGCCACTATTTCCAAAGAGGAAGAAAGAGTAAGAGAGATGCGTCACAAAGCACGAAGAAAACATAAAGGAAACTTCATTTAACAAAAGCAAATCCACTAAATAAATGTTTACAAAATTATAAGATAATGAAGAACAATACTTAGCTTTTTCCCCTTGAAAGAAAGACGAAGATCTCTCCCATAAAGTCTCCCGGTGATCCATGCAATGCTAGCAAAATCCCTTACAAATTCTCTCAAAATCTCCTCTCCAATCTCTCCAAAATAGTAGAAATATACATTTCTACTCTTAATCTAAGAATCCTAAACATTCCTCTAAGTTTTTCTCTCCTTTCCTCTATTGTTTCTCTCCTCTAATCTACTCTTCATCTCTTTTTTCTAATTTATATTCGCCATTTTTAAAGAGTTCGGATGAATTCCCAAGAGTTTCCTTACGCACCCCTTCGAAAAAGTGTCTAAATACGTCGAATATTGGCCCAAAACCGCCAAAAGTCGGTTCGTGGTCGTCTGGGTCGCTGTCGGCGAGTTCGAGCTCGCTGTCGACGAGCTTTTCAGCCACTTTTCGGTGGTCTCGGGAAAATCTCGCCGTCGGCGAGATCGATCTCGCCGTCGGCGAGATGGCTCTGAGCAGCTCCACCGTTTCGCTCCGTTTGGCCCCGTTTTAGCTCCGTTTCGCCCCGTTTCAGTTGCGTTGCGTTCGTAAGAGATAGCCCTACAAAATAAGCATAAAAACAACCTTTCTTTAAAGTGTAATTTCATTCAAAAATATGCAAAAAGTATAAAAGAGATTAAGCATCGAAAGACTTATCGAAAGGTGTCGAGGCGAAATTTCATTTCTTGCTAGTTTTTTCTCCAAATTGCACTGTTTTTGTTTCCTTTTGCTCCAATCGCCATTTCTTGTACCTAAAACCAAAAAACATACAAAATATCTTCCTTTTAAGTGTAATATCATAAAAAAATAAGTAAAATAATATAGCAAAAAACGTATATATTTTAGGCGTGTCACAAATCAACAATAAAGTCTAGTACAAGTACATCCAAACACACATATAACATCACAGATATAAATCATAAAGAGTCTCAGGTACATCACAAATACAAAACACAAATATATAACAAATTTTAATGAAAAATAAAAATAAAAATACACAAATAACCAATCTTCATCTGCAGGAGCTCCACCATCATCAGTTTCTTCAGGCTGGTATGGAGTATACGAAATGTAGCACCCTGAAAAATCTCAGTTGTGAGTCATGATAAGCTATCTCATATTCTCTCCACCACACTTGATAATCATCATTAATCATGTTCCTTACTTCTAGTCCCTCTACTTTGGTGTTCACCCTTTCCAACAGATCCATTACATCATGTAGAGTAGGCTCCCTAGATGTAGATGGTCTATCATGACTAGAAGAAGGCCCATCAGCTTTCTTACTCCATTTTCATTCTACATGGGCTTCATAAGTTTTCAAATTTAGTTTAGGAATGGGCTATAAGGGATGTACTACCTCATCATTATCTTCAATTACTGCTTCTGACTGAATGCAGAGTACATAAATCAGCCTGGGATGTCCTAGTCCTCCTGTAGTATCTCCTTTTGAGCTTGTCAAAATACTATTATAAATAATAACCCCATTATTTATATTTTTCATGTTATGAAAACAGTAATTCAGAACAGCCCTATCAACAGTAACATCACTGTGATGGTCGGTAGGCAACAGTCTTGCAGAAATAAAATAATGTCAGGCTTTCAACACAGAATTCAAAGTAGAAAGGGGGAAGTTAACTTTTAGTCTTTGCTTAATCTTCCATCCCCCTTTTCCATCAGTGAAAATGTTCACAATCATATCTAATGCTTCATTTGTAGTAGGAAAATTTTCGTATTCACAAGAAAAATTTGCTCTTAACTGATAAAATGCATTTATGCTGGCAGGGGTGAATTCAACCATTTGGCCTCTAACCAGAATGTGTTCACTCTCAGAATAATATAAATTAGCATAAGATTCTCTAACAATACCCAACATCACATCAGCAGTGAAATAACACAAAATCTCCCATTGACGATTAGCAATCAGTTATTCAAGAATACCTTTAGAATTTTCGATGACTCACTTATGAATACATTTCTTTTTGCTAAGAAACATACTAAAGCGTGAATAAGCGTTAAAATTCACAAATTTACTTTCATCATATTCAAATTTCCTCTTCCTCTTAGACATTCTTGCAGCCATTTGTCTAAGAATACCAAAATTTTCCAAATTAATTTTAACATTGCAATGTAATGAACTCCAAGGTAAATTTAAAAAGATAAGAACTCAAAATCCATGAAAAATACCCAAAGTTTCTTCAAAAACTTCAAAATTTCAAATCTCCTAATGCATGAGATTTTCACGGTCAAAATCAAAAAATTTTAGGTTAAAGTGTAGTTTTTATCAAGAGAAGATGAAATCCAAACATTTCTAGCCATGAAATCACTTCAAATCCAAATGCTATTGAGCCCTAGGTGTGAAAATAGACCTTGGCTGGAGGTAGAAGATGATGGTTTGGGCAAAAGTGGTGGGTCCCATGGTTAAATCTCAAAATTTTGGAGTTTCGGGCATTTTTCCAGTTTGAACGTTGTCCGGCGCTAGCAGCAGCGCCGTTTGACGCATTATTTTACTAAAATGGCCAAACTCTCTGACTTTTAGCGTTGTCCGGTGCTGGTAACAGCGCTGTTCATCGCCAGTTCAAAAACTGGGCTTCCAACTCTCTTTTGCAATTTCAATCTTTTCAAGCCCGCTCCGAAGTCTAATTTGTTTAATTAAGAATTGAATAACACTCTAAAGCCTTGGCAAATGATTTTCTTTAACACAAACAACACATAACATTACTTTCATATATAAAATCCATGTGTAAGACATATACACAAAACACTAAACATTACACATCATCAAGCCATATAATCTTAAATTCAGCGTCACACACAACCACAACACAATAACGCTGAAAACTAACCAAACAAGCATGTCCAAATATAACATTCAAGCCAAATAAAGCAAAGTAAAGCAAAGTAATTCGATACACAAACACCAAAATATAATAATCAAGTTTTCATTTTTCCTCCTAGCTATCATCAATTTTAAGATCTCCCATTGATTGAGAATGAATAAATAAATTGTAAAATGGACGAAACGGAAATTCTTCAGTAGAATACTCTTCAATCCAACTATTTCTTCTCATCAATCACATCAAACTTCCTTCATGATATCCAAAATGATCAAACTGCTCTTTCATTCTCCAATCCAGATGATCAAAGAAATCATAAAGATTGTTAATTGCATTCATCAGATGTTGTACTTTC
Source organism: Papilionanthe hookeriana x Papilionanthe teres (assembly GCA_022702705.1). Lineage (NCBI taxonomy): Eukaryota > Viridiplantae > Streptophyta > Magnoliopsida > Asparagales > Orchidaceae > Papilionanthe > Papilionanthe hookeriana x Papilionanthe teres. The sequence continues at coordinate 1,248,041 of CM040428.1, forward strand.
TTCTTTAATTTCTTAACTTTCTTCAAGATAATCTGTGAACTTTCAGGGAAATAAGGAGGAATAGGTGCTGACCTTTGAGATGGTTGATCTTCAATGATGCTCATTTCATTCATATCACCAACCGCCTGGTTACTGAACCGCCTCCGCGCACTTTGCGTAAACATAATATGCTAGAATTTGATATAGATGTGTATAAATATATTCAATAATCACAGAGTTAATCTTTCAATGCAGGTATACGTATCGCTCAAGTAATACAGGGCTCTAACGGAGTCCTGGATATCGATCCCACAGGGATAGTTTAGAGGCTACGGACTAGGATTATATAAAACTAATTTAGAATCACATCTTTGTATATCAAATTGCCTAACTGTCACTAATATGCAATCGTAAATAAGATGAAATTTTAATAAACTGGTTCTACTAACAATTAACTAATTCTACTAATAAATTGAAGTTCAAATATATAAGAAATAATCCTTCCCCTTGTTAAGAAATTTAAGTGAATAGATAATTAAAATTAGTATAAAACTGTTTGTGCCAAATAGGGGCATACCTATTATTTACCCTTTGGTCCAGACATAAAGAACATTAACTAATCTTATGCTTGGTTACAGAATCTGTGGCTCGGCTGGGAGGATACCGGCTCTCACTTCGGAGCTGCCACGTTCCCCTCACCTGAGGGCTAACAACTACACTTCTCCACCCAAACGATAAGACCAAATTGAGGATTTTAGTCTGTCACTCTAAAATCTCCAATTCTACACCAGATAAATAATATTTCCCTATTTATTTGCACCCTACTTTCAAAGACTTTGACCTCCCTTAATCTCGAATGTAATATTTACTTCAGTTGTTAAACTCAACATATTTTAACTAATCAATTGGCCAGATTGAAAGTAAGTTAAGATTTAACTAAAAATATTATCACAACTTTTTTAATATTTTCTTGGGACACTAATTCAAATCATCATTTCATAAAATTCTCAAAACAAGGAGAAAGACAGAGAAACTACTCAGATTTCATGGAGAAGATACAAAAAAACTTCGATTTCATATATAAAAGCATTGTTATACAAGCTAAAATAAGTAAATACAACTTATCTCGAATTCCTCCCCAAGCATATTCCTTGAAGTTCCTCTGAATCTCTTCTTTTCTTTATAACAAGTAGAATTCTCCTTTAAAACAACAAGGAGGAAGAAATCTCTCACTTTCCTTCCACTCTCACAATCTCTCAAAAAATTCCTCACAAATATCACTAATTGAACTCACTATCTAAAACTATAATGGCACCACCAACACTAATAAACACAATGAACACACTACTGACTAACTATGGACTCGGTGGACACGGTGGACACACACTTTTGACACCCTGGTAGACACCATTTTCTGCCCCAAATTGTTTCATTTAAAGCAGTTGAAGAGTTTCCCAAGCATCCTTTCAAAAGTCGTCCACATTCGATGTACCTCGTGAGAGAACAGACTTTCTTGCCGTCGGAGGCCTCGAGTTCGCCGTCAGTGGCCTTCTAGAATACTTAGCTTTGGACTCTCTTTCATAAGACCCACTGTCGGCAGCCTCGGTCTCACTGTTGGCGGGCTTCCTTGTAATATATTTTCTGAACTCTCGGGAAAATTCAGTTGTCGGCACCGTCGAGCTCGCCGTCGACGCCCTAGATCAAAATTTCATATTTTTTGTCCTTTTTGCTCCAAATTTGCTTCTTTTTACATTTGTTCACTCCAATGTCCATAAATCATCATATCTGCAATAAAACAACAAAAATACCATTCTTTAAAGTGCAATATCATCAAAATCAATATAAAATAGGCATGAAAATCTTAACATATTTCAGTGGGTCAAAATCCCCCAAACGTAGCTATTACTTGTCCTCAAGTAATTTTTAGTACTACATAAAAGTTATGATTCATTGTGGTAAAGTTTTAATTCAGAAATACTATAATTTTAATATAAACAAATATCATAGTAAGACTTCTTAGAAAGATTTTCAAGTAATTAGATTAACTCTGCAGATATAAGACTATCAAGTTATCAAGTCTAAGAGTTCTAGTCTTCTATTTATTTCAAGAATGACTATATGTTGCAATATTAATTCAATTAAAATATTCAGATGATAGGAAATTCATGAGAACACTACTAGTAAAGAAACTAGTCCATAAATATAAGTTCAGAAATGTATTTAGTTTTCCCTTTAGGTTAATCAAAGTGAAGCCAATTTTTGATAAGATATCTCCTCAATCTTCTCCTCACTTACTTTTTATTTTCTTTTCATTTAGATTATTTTTCAATCCTTTATTCATTTTTCTTTTTTTTCAGGGATTGTTTTTCATTCCTTTCTTTTTCTTTTTCTTTTTCAAGTGAGTATTACTATATCTGGATAGCCTGTTAATAATTTTGAACTTCACTCTTCTCTTCCTACAGTTTAAACTTATATCATTCCTTTTCCTTATATGTAATTCATATTCTTTACGTTATTGAGCCCCAATATTTTCTTTCTCATCTAAATTCTTAAGATTCTTAATATTTCATAATATAGTATTCCTTACTTTAAATATATAACTATAATCTTATGCTCTTAAACCAAATATCTTAACCTACAAAATTAATTTTCATTACCAAAATATTTCTTTGAATCTTCTACAATATTTAAATAAAATCTAAATATAATTAACTGAATTAAAATTTATCACAAAAATCATGTTAATAAATTTTGAAAATATTTTAATTGAGAACATATAACAGTTAATATTTTTCTCCTCCCAAACTTAAAGTTTTCAATAATAGAAATAATACAGGGTGAAAGAAAAATTCTAAATATAACTCATACCTTTGCACTTTAGGCATTTTCTTTTCTCTGAAATTTTTGCAGATTCTTCTAAAAAATTTTAACTTCAACTAACCTGTAATATTAGGAACTTTTCTACACATATAACATATTAGAGAATTTACTGGTGTAATGAAATTTTGAAATAAGTACATAAAACAAAACATTTAACAACAACAATTGACTATACTACACATGACAATACAAAATAACATTTGCATTTCACAGCACAATAACAAACAGTCTACTATTTTAACTTAGAGTCCACAATTATAATTTCAATTATGCATCACAATCCATTAAGAAATAAAATACAAACTACAAACAAAATACACATCTCACAAATAAAATAGTATAACAGAATGAAAATATTACAACAAAACACTCATATATCACATCACACTTATCAAATTTAAAGATCAGGCATCAAAATCCTATACTATGTCTTCATCTCCCTGGTCAGCAGGTGGATTGGGCTGATAGCGAGTATATCGGGGGCATTCTAGAAAAGTAACATCAGGCTCACCTCTATAGTATATAGCATGAGCATCATAATTAGTAATCTCGAAATCAGAATACCGCTGAAGTTATTCACTATCATGATCATGTATCTGATCTAATCCTTCAATCCTTTGATCTATTCTCTCAAGTATTTCAGCTAACTTTTCAAAACTTTTCTGCTGCAGGGTCATCTCATTCATCAAATCATAAAGAGTATGGGAGCTAGAGGCAGGAGGGTCACAAATAGTAGAGGGGATATCTATACTAAAAGAAGGTGCTTTACTCATACTCTCAGATCTCCATTCTTCATGGGATTCATATGTCTTCAAATTGGCTTTAATAACGGGTTTCATAGGATATACCCATTCTTCATCATCTCTAGCTTCCACTCCAGATAATTGGCAAAGTGCATAAATAAGGCCAGGACTTCCTAATCCTCCACTTGATTCACTCTTTGCAGTGACCAAAATATTCTTATAAATTATACTCCCCACATTTATACTTCTATTGTTTTGAATACAGAAATTCGTAATCGCCTCTATCTCTTGATACTTCACTATAGTGATAGGTAGGTAGCGAGTAGAACAAATGAAATAATATCATGCCTTAGCTGTGGCATTCATCATAGAAAGAACAAAGTTAATCAGTTCACGATGCTTAATTTTCCAAGTATCTTTCTCATCATTGAGAAAGTCAATAACATCATCTAATGGACCTTCCATAGCTCCAAATGTTTCATACTCGCTAGAATAAAAATCGTGAAGCTCATAAAAGATTTAATGCGGGCAGCATTAAAATCAATAGAAAATCCTCTTACTTTTACAAGCTCGTCCTCAAGCTAAGTCAGATTGGTATAAAATTCTTTTACAACTTCTACAGTAGCCTTATTTGTAGAGTAACAGAAGTTTTTCCACTTCCTTTCTCTAATAACTCTTTCCACTTCTCCTCCTAGATTATCAAAAAGTCGATCTTGAATACACTTCTTTCCATGGAAGATTGAAGTGTATTTTGATTGGGCTTTAGCATTTATAAACCAAGCCTCGTCAAATTCAAGTCACCTCTTTTGTTGGGAGCCAATTTTGATCTATCAAATTTATAAAAATCTAAACTAAACTCCAAAATAATGATAAAATGGCTTGCAAAGGTGACTTTAAGTAATCTAAATTAAGTTCCATGAATTTCTTCCATGTATTTTCTCCACATTTTCAATTTTTCTGAAATTCCTCAATGTGGAAGAAATTCATGGTGAAAAACAAAATTTTTTACAAAGGAGGGAAGCTCTTGCCGAGGGAAGATGAAATCCGGTGTTAAAATGAGTTGAAATCGCTTCAAATCCAAGATCTTTCCAGCCCTAGGTCAAAATTCTCGGTAAATAAGGGAAGAAGACGATCAATAGTGGCGATTGACTGGTCAAAATTGCAGTTAAAAGGTGATTTTTGGGATCTCACCGTCGACGGGGTCGTTCGCGCTATCGGCGGGCTCTATTGAATTAAATTTCAGTATTCACGGGAAAAACACGCCATCCAAGTCTCGAGCGCGTTGTCGGAGAGATTCTTAAATTTTGATCATTTTTCTTATTTTTGCGATTTCGATCAATTTTAAGCCTCTTTGTCATCCGTTCGATCATTTTAAACATAAAATTTTAAGTGATTAAGTGATGTATTAACACAAATAAACATACATAATACAAAACTTCACAATTATATATTAAATCCAAGTGTTACAATGCACATTACGTAACACACAAGTCAAGTATTTTCTCAACCTAAATTCCTCAATTCAGCATTGCAATCCAAGCCACAAAACTCTAAACGTTGAAAACAAACCTTCCAAACATAATCTCAACTATACTGAGATTAAAAAGAAAACATCGAAAGCAAACAAACAAACATAGTTCAAATCAAGTTCAACATAAAGAAACATACAAAGTAAAGCAATTCCACTACTCTTCTGAATCAGTACTGGTTTCTCCTCTAATATCACCCATCGCTTGAACATGGACGAACAAGTTATAGAATGGTCAGAATGGAAATTCTTTAGTTGAATCTTCTTCAATCCATCCCATTCTTCTCATTAAGTGTATTAAACTTGCTTCAAAATGTCCAGTATAATCAAAATGCTCTTTCATTCTCCAATCAAGGTGTTCAAAGAAATCAGAGATATTGTTAATTGAATTCATTAAATTTTGTACCTGGTTCTCCAGATTCTTGATTCTGTGTAAGATCATCGGTGTCTTATCCGCTATTAGAGGTCGAATTGGAATAGAGTTTCGCAATGTTTGATCCATAATCACACCCATATCATTATCTTCATCATGGATGGGAACATTTTGGTTGGTTCTAAAGGTTTCTAAGGTAGAAGTACCTTTTACCAAATCTCGTATGATACTTGAAATAGACTGCATAACTAGAAAATTGTTGAAGAATGTTCAAGCCCTTGAGATGATCCATGAACGATCAGGCACATAACAGACATCACAATAATTGATACAACATCAATTGGCCATCCCATTTGAATGCAGTAATTCAATATAGCACTCTCTTTGGTGACTTTACAGATCTTCATTGTCGGTAATAACTTTGCAGATATGAAAAAGTGCCAATGTTTTGAAACGGGATTTAAAAGTGTAGCAGAAAAACTGACATACCCGTTTTCTCTAACTTCTCAGTCTTCAGTTTTGTCTATTAAATATTGGTAGATTTCATTCATCAAGTTTCTCGTCGGCACCAAATTGGAATAATGGCAGATAGGAACATTCTTAAGAATGTACAATTTATTAATTCATCCAGAGTTAAAAGTTATCCACCTACCTCGCACATAGACGCTTCCTTGGTTGATTCCATGCAAATTGGCGTAAAACTCCTTCACCACAGGAATGACTACTGCGGCAGTAGTGTAGCAAAATACTTCCCATCTTTGCCGCACGATCATTTCTTCAATTTTTGTTGAAGGATTGTTTAATCCTCAATTAGAAAAACCTTGTTCTTTGACTAGCCTCCTCTTTGACATCACCTTGTTGAAAAGTCGTTGTGTCTCGGCACTAACGAATTTTCTTCAGTTGAACACTCGAAATCTAGGGTGATCCATTGAATTGGAAGCCAATAAGGAAGAATTCAAGGGAGTTTTCATTTGTTTTTCAGAAACGTAGAGTTTAGAAACCGTCCGTAGAAGTTTATAGGGGATAAATTCGCCTAAAACCGTCAAAAACCATCATTTCAAAATCGATAAACTGTCCACTCGTCGATCTCGCTGTCGGCAGCCTAGATGGCACCGTTGGCGAGCTTTGTGCATCTAAATATTAGGGCCCTCAAGAAAACCCACCGTCGGCGGCGTTGAGCGTGACGTCGGCGCCATATGCAAAATTTTGCACAAAAACGTCGTGGTCAAATACGTTCCAAATTTTCTCTATGGATCCAAGTTCTATGATGATCAAAGGGGAAATAGGAGCAGTGGAATTCAATAATATCACAAACAAATGATAAATTCGAACACACACTCAACAAATAAAGATAACTATGGGTTGCCTCCCATAAAGCGCTTGGTTTAACGTCGTCAGCCAGACTTATTCAGGTGTTATTCAGGTTGACTGAGCTTTAAAACCTCTTTAAAGTCTAGTCTTTTACCCTCAAAATATGGTTTTAATCTATGTCCATTTAATTTAAATCTATTCTCAGTCTTCAGATCTTCAATTTTGACAGCTCCGTAAGTATAAACTTGAGTCACAGTAAAGGGTTCTAACTAACAAAACTTCAATTTCCCAGGAAATAACTTCAGTCTTGTATTGTAAAGAAAAACTTCTTGGCCCAGTTCAATGTTCTTCTGGTTAATCTTCCGATCATGTCTTAACTTCAGCTTTTCCTTATAAATTTTTTCGTTATCATAAGATTCATTTCTTAATTCTTCCAATTCATTCAATTGTAACAATCTTTTCTCACCAGCATTTTTCAAATTATAATTGAATTCTTTAATCACCCAATATAGTTTATGCTCCAGTTCTACTGGTAAGTGGCAAGTCTTTCCAAAAATTAGTCTGTAAGGAATCATTCCAATAAGAGTTTTATAAGCAGTCCTGTATGCCCATAATGTAGTATCTAGTCTCGTAGACCAATCTACTCTACAAGGATTTACAGTCTTTTCTAAAATTTGTTTAATCTCACGATTAGAAACTTCAGCTAATCCACTAGTTTGGGATGATAAGTAGTAGAGAATCTATGAACAATATTAAACTTTTATGCCAATCTCTGAATGTATTTATTCCTAAAATGGGATCCTCCGTCAGTTATAATCACTATCGGCATTTCGTATATCGTGAAAATATTTTTTCATTAAGAATCTTGAAACACTTTTAGCATTACAACGAGGTAAAGCTTTTGCTTCAATCGACTTTGATACATAATCAACCGCAATTATTATATATATAAGTTTCCAAATGAAGGAATAAATGGTCCCATGAAATCTAATCCCCAAACATAAAAAATCTCAACTTTTAACATGAAATTCAGAGGCATTTCATTTCTTCTAGATATATTACCTACTCGTTGGCATCTATCACCAGTTTTGATACATCTATAATCATCTCGAAAGAGAGTAGGCCAATAAAATTCAGCTTGTAAAATTTTGTGTGCAGTTTTGTCAATCCCAAAATGTCCTCCAAATTCAGAATCGTGGCATTTTTAAATAATCAGTTTAGTTTCTTCATAAGGCACACATCTCCTAATAATTAGATCGTTACACTTCTTATATAAATATGGTTCATCCCAAAAAAATTCTTTTGCATCATGAATGAATTTTTTCTGTTGCTGCAGTGTTAGCATAGGTGGCAAAATATCACTTACTATATAGTTAACTATATTAGCATACCAAGGTATTTTCCACTCATTAATATTATAAAGTTGTTCATCAGGAAAACTGTCTGTTATTTCATTGTTGGTGTCAGAGGATTCATGATATTCTAATCTCGAGAAATGATCAGTAATTTGATTATCAGTCCCCTTTCTATCAATTACCACAAAATCAAATTCTTGCATAAAAAATATCCATCTAATTAATATTGGTTTAGTATCCTTCTTTTGCATCAGATATTTAATAGCTGAGTGATCAGTATGCACAATACATTTAGTCCCAATTAAATAAGATCTGAATTTGTCAAAAGCATACACAATATCTAGTAACTATTTTTTAGTAACCTTATAGTTAATTTAAATATCATTAAGAGTTCTACTAGCATAGTATATAACTATAAAAATCTTATCATATCTTTTACCAAGAACAGCTCCAATAGCATAATCACTATCATCACACATTAATTCAAATGGTTTTTCCCAATCAGGTGAAAATATTACAGGTGTTGTGATTAGTTTTTCCTTTAATAACTCAAAGGCATTTAAGCAGTCTTCAGTAAATTCAAATTTCTTGTCCTTTTCTAAAAGTTGGCATAAAGGTTTGGTAATTTTTGAAAAATCTTTAATATAATGCCTGTAAAAACTAGCATGTCCAAGAAAACTTCTTACCCATCTCATTGTAGTAGGAGGTGGTAATTTAGCTATAACTTGAATTTTTGCAGGGTCTACTTTCATGCCATTTTCCAAAATTTTATGCCCTAATACAACTCCTCCTGCAACCATAAATTGACATTTCTCCCAATTTAGAACTAAATTAGTTCTTTCGCATAACTCCAAAACCTTTTAAAGATTATTTAAGCATGCGTCAAATGATGTTCCAAATATAGAGAAATCATCCATAAATACTTCTATTCCATTATCAATTAACTTACTAAATGTAGACATCATACATCTCTGGAATGTTGCAGGTGCATTACATAATTCGAAAGACATTCTTCGAAACAATCTTCGAAAAGCAAAAGTTCCATAAGGACTAGTAAATGTTGTTTTCTCTTGATCTTCAGGAGCAATAGGAATTTGATGGTAACCGGTATATCCATCCAGAAAGCAGTAATACTTATGTCCAGCATGTCTATCCAACATTTGGTCTAGAAAAGGAAGAGGAAAGTGATCTTTTTGGGTGAGGGCATTTAATTTTCTATAATCAATACAAATACGCCATCCAGTAACTTGTCTGATAGATATTAATTCATTATCCTCATTTATTTCAACAGTTACTCCTCCTTTCTTAGGACACAATGAATTTGACTTACCCAAGTACTATCTGAAATAGGATATATAATTCCAGCCTTTAACCATTTTAAAATCTATTTTTAACTACTTATTTCATTATAGGGTTTAGTCTCCTTTGTGGATCAATTCTTGGTTTATGTTCATCGTTTAATAAAATTCTATGAATACAAATCAAAGGACTAATTCACTTTATATTAGCCAGATTCCATGCAAAAGATTTTTTGTACTTTTTTAATGTATTCATTACTTTTTGTTTGTAAATTTCATTTAAGTATGAGGATACAATTACTAGTAATGTTGAAAATTCTCCTAAAAATGCATATTTTAAATGATTTGGAAGAGTCTTTAATTCAAGTTCAGGGGGTTTTACAATTGATGGAATTAATATTTCGTTCTTTGGTGATGTTGAATCGAGCTTTTCAAATTATTCCTGAATATAATCAGCTTCTTCGCTATTAATTTCATCATATTTATCGTTTCCGTATCTTTATTTTCTTTAAATTTTTCTTTGAAATATTCTTTTCTCAAATAATCACATATATCCATTCCAAAACATTCATCATCTTTTTCTATTGAAGGATATTTCATTAACTTTGAGATGTTAAAGGTCACTTCTTGATCATTTACTCTCATAATCAACTCTACTTTTTGAACATCTATCACGGCTGTTCTTGTAGCTAAGAATGGTCTTCCTAACATGATAGATATTTCTTTGTCTTTTTCCATATCTAAAATGATAAAATCTACAGGAAAGATAAATTTATCAACCTTAACCAGAACATCTTCTACAACTCCTTTAGGATGTGTAATAGATCGATCAGCTAACTGTAGAGTTATAGAAGTTGGTGCAATCTCTCCTATTCCTAACCTTTTAAAAGTTGATAGAGGCATCAAATTTATGCTAGCTCCCAAATCACATAATGCTCGTCCATAAAATTTTTCACCAATAGCACATGGGATATTAAAACTACCAGGATCTTTAAGTTTTTCAGGAAGCTTTTTTCTGAATTATAGCATTACACTCTTCACTGAGTGCAGCAGTCTCATGATCTAGTAACTTCCTCTTTTTGTTGAGTATATCCTTCATAAATTTAACATAATCAGGCATTTGGTCCAAAGCTTCAACAAAAGGAATATTTATTGACAATTTTTTTAAAATGTCTAAGAATTTAGCAAATCTTTTTCCTTTATCTTGTTGTTTTAGATTTTGAGGAAATGGTGGTGGTGATCTTTCAACAGTAATTTTCATAGGTTTTAGAGGAAAATCAGGATATAAACTTTCATTTTCTCCTTCAGTTTCCACATTTTTCCTTTTCAACGTCTGTTTCTTTTTAGACTCTTGTTTCCAACTCTTTTCCACTTTTTAATTGAATAGCTTTGATCTGTTCTTTTCCTTGATCATTAGGATTTACTTCAACATTGCTAGGTAAAGTTCCAACTGGTCTATTGCTCAGTGCAGTAGCAATATGCCCCAATTGGTTTTTTATGTTTTTAATAGCAGCTCCTTGACTTTGTAATTGATTTCCCATATTCAAAACTAGTTCTTCTATAGATAACATCTTCTCCTTGAATTGTGAATTATTTTAAAAACCTGGTAGATTAGAAAGTCTATAATTGGAATTACCCTAATTATTTACATTTCCTAATAGGTTTACAAGATTGTTCCCCCACTGAGAATTAACAGGATTAGTATTACCTTGGTTATTCCAATTAAAGTTTGGATGATTTTTCCAACCAGGGTTATAATAGTTTGAATAAGGGTTATTTTGTCTATTATTTATCAAATTTATAGTTTCGTATGAAGATTGAGCATCTACTAACACTGGAGGTGTTTGAGAACGATTCATTTCGTATTGATCTATTTTCTTTGAAAGAGCAGCAATTTGAGAAACTATCATAGTTAAAGCATCTGAATCATGAATACTGGCTACTCTCTAAGGATTTACCCTTTTAGCATGCCATTGAAAATTTTTTGTAGCCATTTCTTCGATTAAAGCATAAGCTTCTTCAAAAGTTTTAGCCATTTGTGATCCACTAGCAGTAGCGTCAATAATGGATCTAAGAGATCCTAATAATCCATTATAAAAAGTTTGAATAATTAACCAATCTGGTAAAGCATGATGTGGACATCTCCTAAGAAGTTCTTTAAATCTTTCATAAGATTCCTATATCGATTCTCCCTCATACTGACAGATGTGTGCCTTTAGAAGAAACTTATGAAATTATTCAAAAATGTCATAATTCTGATTATGGGGGACATTTTGGAGTTGATAAAGCTGCTTATAGAATTTTACAATCTGGATTTTGTTGGCCTACAATCTTTAAAGATGTCAATGAATATATTAAAAATTGTGATCGATGTTAGCGTGTAGGCAGTATTTCTAGAAGAAACGAGATGCCCCTCAATTATATGTTGGAAGTTGAAATATTTGATGTTTGGGGATTAGATTTCATGGGACCATTTACACCATCTTTCAGAAAGATTTATATTTTAATAGCAGTAGACTATGTATTTAAATGGATTGAAGATATTTCTTTACCTCAATGTGATACTCAAAGTGTTGCAAAGTTTTTAAGAAGAATATGTTTTGCAGATTTGGAGTCCCAAGAGTAATCATAACAGACTGGGAAAGTCATTTTAGAAATGCGATTATGGAGAAGTTAGTAAAGAGATATCATATTAACTATCACATTGCTACTGCTTATCATCTGTAGATAAGTGGTTTGGATGAATTATCCAATTGTGAAATTAAAAGAATATTGGAAAATATTGTTAATCCAAACAGAAAAGATTGGTCAATCAAATTAGATTATGCTTTGTGGGCTTATAGGGCTGCTTACAGAACTCCTATAGGGATGTCCCCATATAGCCTAATTTTTGGAAAAGCTTGTCATTTTCCTGTTGAACTTAAGCATAAAGCATATTGGGCTATTAAAGAGTTCAATTATAATTTAAAGGATGTTGCTGAGAAGAGATTATTGCAATTAAATGAGCTTGAAGAGATAAGAAATGCATCTTATGAAAATGCTAAGATTTATAAAGAGAAAATGAAGTTATGGCATGATCGGAAGATTCGTACTAAAAATCTTGAGCCTGGACAAAAAGTTTTATTGTATAATGCAAGGTTGAAAATTTTTGTTGGAAAACTTAAGTCCAAATGGACGAGTCCATTTATTGAGATAAAATTTTATTCTTATGGAGCTGTGGATATTCAAGATCCTAAGACTGGAAAAATATTTAAAGTTAATGGTCATAGACATAAACCTTATTTTCTGTCGATCAACTTAAATCTGATGAGAATCTGATGTTGGATCACTTAGAATAAGTTCTGGGTATGTCAGGTTGAAGATATTAGACCAAGCGCTTTGTGGGAGGCAACCCATATTTATCGGTGTGCTTTACTTTATATTTATCAATGTGCTTTGCTTTATGTTTGCTTTATGTGGTTTTTTTTGGTTTATTTTTATGATTATATGGGAGTATTTTGAAGAGAATAGTTATAGTAATGTTTGTTTGACATTAAAGGATGACTAGAAAGAGTCATAATGAAAAATTTGGACATTTGGCAGACATGTGCAAAAATGTGCACTGAAGGCTAAACGCCTCCTGGTTGGCGCTTAAGCACCGCAGTTAAGAAAAACATGATAAATGAATTTCTAGAAGCCAAAATCGTAGGGAAGTGGCTTTATGAGTTATTTTGGAGTTTTAAAAAGTCTAGGGTCGGTTTTAGCACTCCCTATGTCTGTAAAAGGCCCTAATCTAAGAGAAACACTTGCCCCAGTCTCTATTTCCATTTCTAAGTCTTAAGAAGAGTATTTTGAGTGCAAAAATGTCTTCTTGGGAAAGTGAAATTAAGAAGAAGGAAGCGAACAAGAAGAAATTTATCAGTGAAAGTGCGCAATAGTTATACAACGGATTCCTAGCAGTTAGTATTCAAGGTATTACAAAAAGGATTGAGAAGATTGAAGCCAACGTGGAGTCAATTGAAGCAAAGGTAAATGAAACTAACGCTCATTTAGCGCATATGGGATGGAAACATAAAATGCAATTCAGTCATATAAATCATGTGGAAGAAGCAGATAAGGCGATTTTTCTGAAAAACAAATGGTTAGAAGAAGATGTAAGAGTTTTCAACCATCGCCCATTTTATCAGATCTATATTCCATATGGTTCAAATAGAACTAATGGTGGTTCTGGATACCTTCAACCTAATGGAGATTGGAATTAATTTGAGTATAGTCTAGTATTTTGGTTTTATGTGATAAATGTTTAGTGTCTAGTGTTATATGTTTGTGTTTTATTGAACTTAAATGTGTGTTTATTACATCTTAATGATGTAAAATTATCTTTGTTTTGATATATTTGAATTATTGTGTATTGGAAAATTTCATCCAAAATGTTTGGATAGAAATTTTTAGTATGTATTAAGTGTGATTGTTTTTAATGAAAGTTTGTGTTTGTGTGAAATTTGTTTAGAATTGATGGAAATTTAACTGTCTTTAGAGAATTATAAAAGTTTAGAAGGGAGAATTTATTATTTAAAGTGACTTGGGGAGATTAACCAAGGGGTTTAGTGAATTTTTAAATTAATTGTGAAAATAAGGATGATGGCGGCTAAGCGCCAGAACTTAGGCGCTTAAGCGCCGAAGCCTCACGCTTAAGAGCCGGTTCGCGAAAACTAATTTTCTACAGTTAAAAACCCGAAAATTGACATTTTTAACACCTTTCGTCACCCTCAAACTCTCAAAGTCGCAAAATAAGATTTATGGTATCCTTAAGTTGGATTAATTAAGAGCCGATTTCAATGAGATTTGTCATATTTGAATTCCTTGATGTATGAGCACTACTCCTAAGTAAAAAGTTTTTGATTTTCACCATATATTTTGAGTAGATTATTGAAAAAGCTTAAGATCATTATGTTTGATGAAATTTGACGAAAAGAATGAGTAATTGCTTGGATTTAGTGGAAATTACCTTCGGAAGTTAAACTAGCAAGTTTAGTTTGATTTTGGAATTTATAGTTAATTTTTGTGATTTTTTTTAGAGATGGCTCCAAAGTCAAAGCAATCAAAAGATAAAGCGAAATTTGATTCAAACAAATTTGTTTGTGCAAGAGCTGAGGATCGATATGTCGACGCACTGTCGTCATGTAAATTGATTCTGGAACGAGTGTTTAGTAAGCCAAGAGAAGTTATTGAAGAAATTATTACTAGAAGAAATTGGGAAAATTATGTTACTTCTCCGCTGTCGCTGTTGTTTCTGTGGTCTGAGAGTTTTATGCAAACTTTCCTGCAGTAGAAGAAAATATTGTGATGGCTAAAGGTGAACAAGTACATTTTTCAACTAAGGTAATCAATGCCTTTTACCACTTACCTCCTGTGGTGTTTTGTTTTTTTGCTAATTATATTCCTACTGAAGGAGAATTAGATGAGATCATATCATTTCTGACTGATATAAGAGGTTTATGGAAGATAACAAATGAAAGAAGAGTAAATTTTCAGACCTCTAAGTTGAGTGTCATTTCAAAGGCATGGAATTACTTTATTTAATCTAAATTGTCACCTTCAAGTCATACTAGTGAAGTTGCAAAAGAGAGAGCAGTTCTGAATCATTGTATTCAGTTGGGAAAGCCTATTGATGCAGAGGCTATTATTTTTGACTATGTGATGAACTGTGCCAGATCTGTTACTACTTCAGGTATGGGATTTTCATCCTTAATTCATTCAATTTGTTAGTGATCTGGTGTTAAGTGTAAAACATGGGAGGAAGTTCTTCAGCCATTGAGACCTACTACCAGTGCAAACGTTGGTGCTTACACTATACATTCAGAGTTTGGCTGGAGAGGAGGATTTAGAACTTCCACTGCTTATGCTGCTTCTACTTCACGTGCCACTACTTCTAGAGCATCATCATCTAGTGATTCACAAACTAGACTATTGAAGAAGATTTTGAAGAAAGTCAGTCTTACCAGAGAACATGTTAGAGATATGGATGGTAAGATTGAAAATATTGAAAAGTATATTGTTAAGCATTTTGAATATGAGGAGAATTATTAGTAGTACATGGATAAAGTGATTAGAGATGATCATAGTGCTGAAATGGCACCTCATCCATTTTATATACCTTATGTGCCATCCAGAGACTAGGCTGAAGATGATGATGATGAGGATGATGATTAGAGTTGTTGTGTTTAGTTTGTTTTGATTTGTGATTTCTTATGTGTAGTTATGTTTTTATTTTTGATATTTTTATATGTGATGTTATGTTTGATTGCTGTGTGATGTATTTATGATATGAACTCTGATTTTGTATAGAGCATAGTTGGACGATTTCTTTTTAACATTCAGATGATTATGTGATAAAGTAATGTTTTATGTTATAATTTGTGATATGTGTGTAGTATAAATTTTTAGTGTTTAAATTTTTAATAGAGTATAAATTAATTCCAAATTTGATAGAAAATTTAGAACACTATTAAAAAACACTATTTGAAAATTGCATGTTTAAACTTTTCAAAATCTACTACTATTTATTATCTACTATTTTTGTGATTTTAGTTATGTTAAGTTGGTGTGTATTTTCTTTGAAAGCCTCCACTACTATAGAAGTCTTTTGAAATTTTTTGTTTATGAAAAACTGAATTTAGATTCTTTTCTCCTGTTTATCTTTAAAAATGTTATACTTGCATATTTAGGATATTGAAATTCCGGCAAGCATTTTATTTTAGTTTTCTATTTCTCACTCATGTATCATTTCTTATGCTTAAATGTTTTTATCCTGACTAAAAATTAAAGTTTGGGGGAAATTTTAAAAACTAAATTTTTCAAAAACCAAAAATTTTATTTTTTCTCAAGAATGCTTAAAATAAATTTGGTTTTTGATTAAAAATAATTATGTATATGAAGTTATATTAGGTGGAAAAAATTTTGAATATAGAAATGAATAAAAGAATTTAGTTAAAATTTATAGTAATAATGAAAAATTTAAAGTTAAAATGTTCTTAATAAATAAATGTTAAATATAGTTAAACTATCTTTAGTAAGAAATGTTGTATTTTCGGATAAATAGAAGATTTGACTTTTATTTTTCAAAGCTTAAATTTCTTTTACTAAAGAATAATTTTCAACACTATTATTATGATTTTTAAGTGAAAGATAAATATTAAACCTTTTATTTTAAATGAAAGGGTGGAATTAAAAATCATTAAAGGCCTATCCAGATATAGTAATCCTTGCCTTATAAAATAAAAAATAAAAATAAAAAAAAAGAATAAAGAAAAAAAGAAAAGAAAAGAAAAGAAAATAAAAAGGAAAAGAAAAAAGAGAAAAAAGTGAAAATTAATATGTGAAAAGGTAGAAGAAGCTTGAGAATTTAAGGGCCTAATCAAAAATTGGTTCTATACCTAAATTTTAAAATATAAGTTTTGAGAAAATCTAAAACTTAAGGTTATAATATAGTAAGTAAAATTATTCTTAATTAAAAGTTTTAAGTAAAGAAAAATAAAATGTTTGAATCCTATATTTTGAAAAATCTATAAGTGTTTCTGAATTAGATAGAAACATATATTTTCGTTATCCTTTACTTAATTTGCCTGTTAAAAATTTTATAGTTAAGAGTCACTTTAGGACAAGTAACATTTTAAGTTTGGGGGATTTTGATACACCTAAAATATATAGTATTTTTATGCACATTTTTATACCTATTATTGATGATATTGCACTTTAATGGAATGTATTTTGTGTTTTTATTGCATGTCTGATAAAAATAATTAATTATGATGAAAGGAATGAAAGAGGACCAAATTTGGAGCAAAATTATGAAGTTTGAGAAATTTGGCCTCTAGCGCCTAAGCGCCAAAGTGTCGGCGCTTAAGCGCCACAGTTAAAAATTGAATTTAAATGAATTTTGGCGACATTTTAAAGGGGGTGTTTGAAGCAACTTTTGGTGGTGACTTCCTTAACTTCCTTTGGGCTGCAAATTTGAATGAAGGGATGCATCTTTTAGTGGATACATTGAATGTGGACATGATTTGAAGAGACACCAAGACACCTTTTGGAAAATTATAAAAATGAAGCCTCATAATTTGCAAGTGTGTGTTGAAAAGGTTATTATTTAGTATGTGTTATTAGATTGTGTTAAGTTTTAGAGTTCTTCTTTTCCATAGTAGAGAGTAGAGAGTAAGAAAGGAAAAAGGGTTGGTGTGAAGCCTTCTTCTCACTAATTTTCTTTTATCCTTATATCTAGTTTTTATTGAAGTTTAAAGTCTTTATTAGAGTCACCAAATTTGGGTGCCAACGTCTGTAAAGTTGTATTGTGAAAGCAAAATTCCAAAGAAATTTCCAGTGTCTGGTGGAGAGGATTTTCAGATAAGTATTTATCTTTGTTTTTACATTTTATTTTTTAGTAAGATTGTTGTGTTTTTATTATGGTTTATGCTTTCATATCAAGTTTTATTTGTGTTTACTTCATGAAATTCGAGTAGTATAGTTTATCTTTTTCTTTCTTAGATGATGAAGTAATTAAATTATGGAAGTAATGTTGTTGAAAGCATAAGTGTTTAATGCTGGAATAAATTGTGATGATTCAATTCCTTGAACTTAATTTACTTCTTGATTTGGCCAATTAAGATGTTAAAATTTGTTGTGAGATTACTTAAGATTCAATGTGGTATTGTCTGAAACAACAATTGGAAAGAATCACATGCAATTATATAGGTGAGAATTATTGTCCATATGATTGAATGCAAATATATAGGGAGATGTGCTTTATTGGGGAGTAAAATTACAAGACTTTAGAGTGACAGGCTAAAGCCCCCAAATTTGGTTTGTTATTTAAATTTTTTTATGAAATGTTAGCCCCCAAGTAGAAGGAATAGAGGGAACTCTAGAGTGAGAACTGGTATCTTCCATGCCTAACCTATCTACAAAATTTCAAAATTTTAAATTAACCAATTTTCTTTATAGAACCAAGTAAGGGTAAAGAATATAATTGCTCCTATTTGGCATAATACATTTAAAAACTTCCACAACATAAATATTGTGCGGCTTATTTTTAGGTTGTGTGTTTAATTTATAATTATATATAGCTTTAAAGTAGCATTTGGTTTTGAAAATAATTTTTAAGTTTAAAAAATTTTAAGATATGAAATCAAACTGATCTCACATCCCAAATAGTTTATATAAACGAGCACCGCACCACAAGCCGTGTATCCATCCCGAGAATAGACACATTGCTTGATGATGGGGCTTGATTAAATAAACTAGAAGATTTGTGACATCCCTTTGGTATGCGAACCAATTTTATAAGCCGTCAAATTCCCCTGCTTAATATAAAGTAATTAAGCAGGGTTTATATTATTTGGGTTCTTAAAGTTCCCTATAAGGGCAAGTTCCTATAGTTAATTACATCTTAAATGTCCGAAGACACTATAGAAAACTCTCAATAATGATCAGTGGTTTTGCTCTCAAGAATTTCAAAGTTTAAAGTTTTCAAAGGATTGGATTTTGGAATTTCAAAAGGGATTAGCTCAAATTTGGAACAATTAATTTTAAGAGTCCAATGGAAGAGAGGTAAGAGAAGCTGAGGATCCAAGAAGAATCTTGGAAACTTCCCAAACTATCCTATTGTTTGGCTTTAATTTAAGAGTATGTTTAATGTTTCAATCCTGCTAATTTTAATTAATTATTAGGACTTATATTTATATGACATGATCATACAAATAGCATCGAAGATGTGGGGGTTTATGTTGTACCAAACAACTACCTCGGAATCCTAAGACCGTTTAGGACTTAATTTACATAAAATGATTATGCAAGTGCCTGACAAAAAGTTGAGGATTTATGTTGCACTAGGCAAACTACCTCGAAATCCTATGGCTTGGTAATTTTAAACTAAGAAAGGTTTTGCTGAAGTAGACCCGAGTTTTGCTGAAGAAGATGATCGTGCTGCCCACCGTGCTCCAAGCTCCTTGTTGTTGAAGAGGTTTAGTTTTAGAAGGTGAAAGTCAGGGGATGAGAGAAGTGTTTTGGTTTAGAAGTCTTAAAGTCCAAATGTCTTTAATGTTTTATTAGGGGAATCTTAAAGTTGATTATAACAACACCGGTTAAGATCCCACAGTTCCATCATTCTGGCACCATTTTTCTATCGGATTCACTTAGTCCAGATGAATTTGCTAAACTCAACTGAATGAGTTCCACATTTTAATTTAGACCGTGGGAAATCCCGTTAGCAACACGTAGGTTACATCATCCGAGGTATTTCCGATCATCCAACAAGACGTTTTAATTTAGTTATAGTTGTAGTTTTGTGTTCTGTTTGTGATTAAATTTTGAGTTGTTTTATCTTTTGAATGTTGTGGCGGTGAATTTTATATTATGTTGATTTTAATTTAGTTTTGGTTTCAGTTTTGTGGCTATCCTAAAAGTCTCAGTTTTCATGCAACAATCTTGTTTAACATGCAAGAAGAGTAAGGTGCAGCTTAAATAAATTGCAGTAAAGTAAATTGCAATAAAATAAAAGCATACCTGGAGGGTCTTCTCGTCATTCCAAGCTGCACTTAAAACACATGTTAAGGCATTTAAATAATTATAACAAGTACATAGGTAATGCTAAGGGAAGGTTCTGATTGTCTATCAAATTCCTAATCCTATTGCTAGTCATCTCCTATGACGTATAGGTTCTTGTATTTTGTTTAAGGATGATTTTCTTCATCAAAGAACAATTAAATTCAATTTTTCTTCTAAAACATCCCATCATATTGAGGAAGTGTTTAGGACGAGTCCTAAACATCTTTTCAATATTTTTGGGATTATTTTTGAGTCCAAATGAGTTTTATTGAACAGGTGAATTAATCATCCCAAAATTTAGTTTAGTTTGTTTCTTGCTTAGTGAATTAGGATGTTTGATTATCCTATAAGTAAAGTGACATTTCACTTGATGCTCTACATAAGAGTTATAATAATGAAAACCTTTAGGGGGCAAATCAGTTTGCTAAAGAATTTAATGATTTAAAATTGGAATTGGTGATTTAAAGAGATTTAATTTAGTTATGAAATTTTAATAAATTTAAGTTTGGAATAGTATTCAAGATGTTTTATTCTTAAGTGTTGTAAACTATTTGAATTGAAAGAGGAGTTTAAATTATTTATTTTATACTTTAATGATTTAATTTTAATTTAATTGCAATATTCTAGATTAACTTTTAATTTGTTTGATTTTTTTTAATTAAGAATTTATTTTTGTGAAATTGATTTTTAATGTTTCAAATTTGTTTTAAGTTTGTTTTCAAGTGTTTTTTGAAATTAATAATTTTCCTTTTTAATGTTTTAAATTTATTTCAATTTAATTATCAAGTTATTTAATGTTTTAAGTTTTAATTTAATTAAGGGTTCACTTTCCTTTTAATTATTTAATTACTAATTTCAATTATCACTTTCAATTTAATTAAAAGTTTAATATTATAGTGGTTCATTTAGGGATTTTAGTTTAAGTTATTATAGTCTCTCTAAATTATATCCCCATTTTAATAATCTAAATTTTAACTTATTCTTCCAAAATTCAAATTGTTTAATTAATTAAAATTTACTTTAAATATTTTCAAGATGATTAATGGGTTTCTACCCTTTTAATTCTCTAGGTTTCAATCTTTTAATGAAAATTTTAAAATCAAATATTTCACCCTCCCATTTTGATTAGACCTAAATGTTAATTAGGGTTAAAATCCTTTAATTACCTTTATGCCCCTTTAGGCTTATTTATTTCATAACTCATCAAGTTAAGCTCAAATGAACTTAAAATTTTTATGTCACTTCACTCATATGCCAATTAAGACATTAAAGGAGAAAGTGTGTTTTTTCTGAATTTGATTTAATTTATATAATTATTTTTGTGAAAAATAAGGGTTTTCAATGAAAATTTAACAACATGACCAAGGTAAGGTTTCTGTCCTTAGGAAAATTATGGGATGTTCCTAATAACTAGAGGACCACTTGGACCAATTTTAGTAATTTTTTGAATTATATTTTATTTATTATAATTATTTTGATTTTTGGAGTGTTAATTAATTATCAAACAAAATAAATGTTGAAAAATGGATTTTATATTTTTGATAAATCTCTCTGACCTCAAGGAGTTTAGAGAAATAAATTTTATAATTTTTTGATTTTTTTTCATTTATTAGAATTAATTTAGTGAAAAGGTTGAAACATCCAATTTTAATATTAAAAATTGTCTTAAGCATTTAAAATTCAATATCTTTACTTTGAGACTTGGGGAAAATATTTGGTTTGTTCCTAAGTTATTAAGAGGTGAAATATGACATTTTTATGATTTTTAATATTTTTGTGATTTTTATGATTTTTTAATTATTTAAAATATTAAAATAAGGTGAAAAATGAAGATTTTTAGAAAATTCCAATTTTAATTTTCTTAGACTCCTCTAATATTAGAGAAGCCCCAAAACAAATTTGGTGAATTTTTAAAGTGTATATTTGGAGTTATGAATTTTTAAAGTTTAATTTTACTTATGTGACTTAATTAATCCATTTAGTTGGGTTAAACATTTCTAATTGATTCCAAATTTTTAAGTGAGGTCCCTCTAATCCTAAAGATTATTGGAGAATTGTTTTCAAGTTCTTTTGATGTGTGGTTAACCCTAATTAATTAAAGTTCAATTTTGAGTAATTAGGCCAATTAGGGTTATTCTTAATGAATTAACTCAAAAATAATTATCCTAGGGTCGTCTGGTCCTAAAAAACTTCCCTAAATTTTCCTAGAATTTTCTAAGCAATATGCTAATTAATGGAATTAAAATACCAAAAACAGTGATATAAACATGAAAAATACATAACTTGCCATAGAGATAGCCCCTGACCTTAAAAAATTCAGGGAATGTTCCCAAGATCAGAGGCTTCAAAAGCTCTATGGTCTCATGCCATGGTGAATTGTCTATGCAAATGGAGAATTAAAATACTAAAATGAGTAAATAATTAATTAAAAATAAAATACTCATCAAATTGACTCAATTCTTTTTCCACATTATTCTCCTCTGTTCAATGAGCAAGTGGGTATTTTTATTTTATTTTTGTAATTTTTCTACACAAAGATATGAATTTTTCAATTTCTGGGTATTTAAATAAATAAAAAAATCCATATTTTTCTATTTCTCCACGAGGCGCTAACTCATCCTCGCAGCTCCGAAAGCCCACGCGTCGCCTCCCTATTTGACGCCGCCATCTGACTCAGTGTTCCGGGGGCCCGCGGTTCACGTACCGTTCGTCGATCCGGCGCAATCTGGACCATCCACTCGATACACGCGCGATCGGACGGCACCTGGTCATCGTCTACGACTGGTGTGCACCCATGACCGTCCACACTAAAACCCTAAGATCTCTCTCATTTCTTAATAGATTTTCGTGTTCTTATACTCTATGGATTCGTCTTGAAGAGACGAACACATCCATACGGTTTACATGCATTGAAATCAACTAAAATGAAATGGAGAATCACTGAAAGCTCTCGGGGTGGAGGAGTGTCCATACCTTGGTTCAGGAGGTGAGGCCTCAACTGAATGTGCTCGGCGAGTTCGCTGGAGTTGAAGAGCCTGGGGATGAAGCCTCTGGCCCTGTCGAATTGTCTAAGTACAACTTCCACCAAGCCCGATTTCAAAGCTTGGTCAATAGAGAGAATGACTGGCCTAGTAAGGGGGCTTCCACTTGGGAACTCCTTCTCTTGGTCCTGTGCAGGTGTGGGTGAGTTTAATTTGATTTTGGTGGAGGTTCAAGAGATGTCCTGATTTTTTGGTGGATTTTTGACTGAGAATCTGAGCTCTGTCAATGGGGATTAAGGCAAAGGAACACTGGGGATCAATTGCTCTAGGTTAGGAGAAGGTCCTGGAGCAATTTTGGCAGAGTTTTGTTAAGCTTTGGTTCATCACCTTGTTTGGCCAAGAAGGTGGTGGCCTTAAATAGGCATGGCTAGAGGGCTTCTCAGGGGGAGTTAGGGCTTGGGATCAGCTGCTCTATGCAAGGGAAGAACAGCCATGGAGTCCAATTGAGTTGGGACAACTCAGCCAGATGAATTTGAATTTTTGAATCCAAATAAAGCTCTCAGCCAGGCGTGGGTCACCTTCATGGTCAGTGAGGTCAGGGTTTGAATTTGGTGCAAGCAATGGAGATTGGCCATGTGTAAAAAGCTTGATTCAAAATGGAATGGGGAAGGGCTCTTTTGGACTTGGTTTGGTCAACCCATGGAAATGGGTTTGGTGCACCCACCAAGGTCTGATTTGGGTTGAAGGAAATCAGGTAAGTCAGCTAGCTTAGTGGGGAGAAGTCACCATCTAGGCATATTTAAGCTTAAGCATAGTTTGGGGGAAGCATGAAAAGGTTTAATCACTCTTAAGGGAATCATTAAAGTTCCCCCTCCTTTTGCCCAATATGGTATGGTCACATGAACACCACTCACATGGCTTGCATGGGGCTTAAGGATGGCTTCAAGGCTAGCCTATGGCTTGCCCATGGCTTGGCTCAATTTCATGAAAATGGATTTTGGGATTTTTCATGGATTTTGGTGGAAATTTGGATGAAGCTTTATTTAGAATCATTTGATCATTGGTTTAGGACTTAGGGATGATTTTAATTGAATGCATGATGAAGAAGAGTGTCATATGAACTTTGGATTAATTTTTGGGCTTTTGGATTTGGTGGAAGTGGGCTTTTAGAATGGTTTAAGAAAGTGGGCCTTCAGGTTTGAAAACAAATTGGTGGATGGAAATTTTATGAAGGATTGGGCCAAAAAAATGTTGGTTTTAGTTTAGGGATGTGTCATAAGTGATTTGAAACAAGTTTGAGGTGATTTAGAGTTGAATTGGGTTTGATTTGGTACTTTTTGGTAAAGGGGCCAAAGTGGGTCAAATTGGGCTAACTTGGGCTAAGGTTGGGATAAGGTTAGATTTGATGTAAAATTAATGTTGAGAAATGTTTATGGGAGTGTTACAAAGAGTTTTTAACTTTGGTTGGGCTTTGACTTTGGGATTTGGCCCCATTTGGGTTTATGGTGTGTTTAGGCCAAAAATGGGGATTTTGGTTTTGGGTTAGGTTTGGGTGGAGTTTTAGGTTCAAATTTAGGGCAAATCTTGTTAGTGTTTTGTTTGTGTGGATATTAGGATGGTTTAGGAAAAGATTTGGGGTTATTTGGGGTTGAATTGGGTTAGTTTGGGCTAGGTTTAGGTCATGGGCCAAAATTGGGCTTTAAGCTTCAAATTGAAATTGGATGCAAATGTTAATCAAATTAGACTTGGATTTGGTCTAAATTGATATTGGGGATATTTAATTGAAGTTTAGAATTGGATTGGATCAACATTGAGGTCAATTGGGTTGATTTAGTGGGACATTGGGTCCACTTGGGTTAAAAATGGGTCAAATTAGGGGTTTGGTAAAAGTGGGTTAAATTGAAAAAATTGACCTATGGTGTAGTTGAACAAAATGAAATTGGGAATATTTGGGATTTTCTGGAATATTCTGGGAATTTTTTTGAATTTATGGATTTTTTGGTTAAGAAGGGCATTTTGGGTATTTGGAGAGTATTGGGGGGTATTTTTGAAAATTTTGGTATATTTGGCTAAGGATGATCAATTTGAATGGCGGGAAATTTTTAGGATTGGTTTTGAGGAATTTTGGGTAATTTAGGAGATTTTGAAAATTTTGGGTAATTTCAAGGTCATTTGGTAGATTTAGTGGGTGTAGGACCCCGGGGGTCAAAAATTGAAATTTTGGAAAAATGAAGATTGATCAAGTTTGAGTAGAATGGAATCACTTTGGTTGAGCCATGAAGCCATATCAAGCCCATAAGAGCTACGAGAGGACTCATTTGAGGCATTCACTATGTTGTTCCTAACCCTCTTAGCCAAGGGCCTAAGGGTTAAGGTCCATCTATATGAATTACCTACATGAGTCAGGAAGTCAAGCTAGGTATGAATGGTTTTAGGATTTGGAATGTGTGTGAAAGTTTAGTGTGTGCAAGTCAACCCTCACCAGACCAGGACACCCATGGTAGTCCTAAGGCCTAAGAGTCCTATAGGGAACTCATCCTTTAAACCTCTATATTTGATCTTAACTCTCCAAGTGACTTAGGGGTTTACAATCAAACTTATGGGGTTTGTAGGGAGTTAAGAGGTGTTTGAATTTCTAAGTGGTGGGTTTCATTTCTAGTCCTCTAAGATAGTCAAAGGGAAAGCCTAAGGCTAGATCCTAAGTACTAAGGAGAGAGAAGAGAAAAGACCTCATAAAAAATGAGGTCAACAAGTGGACCCCCAATAGGTGTGGTGTGCTAACCAAGTACACCACGCGTATTGGCGTTGACCGAAGAGATCAACAAAACCAACACTGACGTCTACGGGACACACTTAGAACAGAGTAGAATCAAATTTCCGCTGGGGAATATCGAGTATACCTCCGAGACTGGAGATCCCTGAACTCTCGCTGGGGAAAAGAAAAGGAGGTGAATTCCAGATCATAAGATCTGGGGAAATTTGATTTAGATTTCATTTCATTTTATATTCCGAGTTTTTTTTTAATGTGTGAGTTTAGATTTTGATTTGTTATAAGTTTCAATTTCAATTGAGGTTTAATTTAAAATCAATTCAAGGAAATCTGGATTTTAAATGAGAATTGGAACCTAGGTTCCAACCTTGGGATTGCGAAGAGAACTGGAATTTTGGTACCAGCCTCGGAGTGAGAATCAGAGTTTAAGTATCGATTGAAAAGGATGAGAATCAGAATTTAGGTACTGATCTTGAAATAAGATCTGGAATTTGGCATCAGTTTCGGGAAGGAGAGAGTTGAAATTTGGTATCAATCTCGGGAAGAGAGTAGGAATTTGGTACCGACCTCGAAAGGAGAGAACTGGAATTTAGTACCAGTCTCGAAGGTTTAAAGAGAACAGGAATCTGGCTCCAATCTTGAAGATTTAAAGAGAAGCCGGAATGCGGTTCCGATCTCGAAGGTTTAAAGAGAGCTGGAATGCGGTTCCGGTCTCGAAGTTTTAAAGAGAAGCTGGAATGCGGTTCCGGTCTCGAAGGTTTAAAGAGAACTGGAATGCGGTACCGGTCTCGAAGGTTTAAAGAGAACTGGAATGCGGGTTCCGATCTCGAAGGTTTAAAGAGAGCTGGAATCTAGTTCAAGTCTCGAAGGTTTAAAGAGAGCCGGAATGCGGCTCCGGTCTCGAAGGTTTAAAGAGAGCTGGAATGCGGCTCCAGTCTCAAAGGTTTAAAGAGAACTGGAATCTGGTTCCAGTCTTGAAGGTTTAAAGAGAACTGGAATCTAGTTCCAGCCTCGAAGGTTTAAAGAGAACTGGAATCTGGTTCCAGTCTCGAAGGTTTAAAGTGTTGAAATTTTCTGTGGAGATTTGAGTTTAGCGGAAGATTTGGAATGAGACTTGAAAGTGTTTCACGTCCCACGATGATCGATCAAAGTCTGATTATTTGGCGAAGGATATGAATCCATGCCATCAGAACCAAATCGAAAATTTTCATGGTTCTGTGTTAGTAGATTCAGTCAACCTTCTTAAAAGAGGAAGGAAATATGGAGAGTCAAAAAGAGATTTAAGAATAGCCAAAGGCTGGGGATTTCATATTCACGAATTAGTCTTAGTCGCTTGTTGTGATTTGATTTTAACTTGACTTTCAATTTAAGGTTCACATTTATTTAGAGTTGTTGTTTATTTGTAGTTTACTTTGACATTCAAATTTTTTTTTTAAAAAGAAAGTTTTCAATTATTTTTATTTTTCTTCTTTGTTCTTTGTTCGAAGTTCTTTTAATTTAATGGCGTTTCTCAGTCAATTTGCACAAAAAGAGGTGAAGGCAAAACATGACATAGTCACTTTAATTCCAATCTTGTTTAAAATACATCATAAAACTTGATCCAAAACTTGATGATATTTTCTTTGAGAATTTAATATCTCATACAATCCATATAAATCCAAAACGAATTGTGTAAGATTCTTGCAAATTGTTTCTAAAAGTGTCTGTGAAAATCCATGTCTGAATAGTGAGGTACATGGACAATAACATCACCTTCCAAGCCACCCTTGGCAAGAATGCAGTACGGATGTGCATTGTAGGTGTGCTATCTCCCATGTAACTCATGGCTCATAAGGCCGGAGGTTCTCTAACTCTGGATCTGGCTGGAAGTGAATAGGAATCTTTCTGTCATCCATTCTCCTGAAAGTAACAGAGATCCGCTCAACGGGCACTCCTGGAATGGAATGCTTTGCGATGTCCGCTCCGTTCCCTTTTAACACCATGACGGAACCTACCGGTAGTGATATCTCCACTAGCCCTCGGAATTCTCCGGGGCCTGCTATCCAGAGGTCAGATCCGAACATGATATTGCACTGGTTAACAAAAGACACTGTGCAGAAAGGTCTAACGAAATCATGATGGTCTATGTGTGGAGGTATGCAATCGCCCTCCTTGTAGATGTTAATGATGCAGCTGTTGGGTATGCAATCTGTAGGCAATACCCTTCATGTCACCATCCTCTTTACCATTCTTTTAATAATATTCGGCATCGGATCCACCTCACTGCGACGGAGTATCCCTGGTGGATTTCCTTTTCTGTCTACTGTGAAGTTGTAGCAACATCCGCACTGGATCGTAACTCTTCCTTTTCCTGGCATCCATCATCGGGGTTCTGAATAAGTTTTCTCCCTCATACGACCAGCTCGGTCCATTTTCTGAAGTTCAACAATGCAGTCTACAATTTGCTGTTGTTCGTAATCTGACAATACATCTGTATGCAGCTCGAGGCCTTCTAAGATATTGATCCTCTTGCCTCCAATTCTCTCAAAGTATTCAAAAGTTTTCTTTTCAACATTCTTCATTCTTTCCAACTCATATTCCGGGATTATCTGCAATCGGCGAGGTCTAGTAACGTACTGGGGAATGTATGGTTCAACCCCGGCACGCTCTCCTGCATGTCTTGGCTCCTCGGGGATAGTCTCTGTCGGGACATCCTCCGGGGTTGCTTTCACAACAAGACTCTTCAGAACTGGTGCATCTGCTTGGCGTCGAGGCGCTGATTCTATTTCTGCTCTTCTTGGAATTTCCTTTATCTGTTATGCTTTCCTTAGAGTTGATCTCCTCCTTTCTGGTTCCTAACGAACCAATTTCTTTGTAGTATTTATATTGACGGTAGGAACTGTCTCTTCATGTTGATCTGCTGCTAACTTGGTTAACATCTTGCGAATGCGGCGATTCTTGTTCTTCCGCTGGGTGGCAGTGAGAGTAGCTCTCCTTACCCCTTGGACTTCTGCGGGCATTGCGCTGACGAGCCTACCTTCTGCTTTAGCAACCACGAACTTAACTTTCTTGTCCTCTCCCGTTGCATGAGCGGTATTTACTTTTCTCTTCTTGCTGGCTGATGGTTGACTTAAGCCACCCAATTTCATCACTGTATGGCTGTGGAGCTCTTCCCGATCAACCGGTGTCCAATCATTTTCTTCGTACTGTAGCCCGGCTGGTGTGAATTCGGAGTTGATCTCAATCACGGATCCATCATTCATCCTCTTTTTATCGAGTGCTAGACTCACGCCATTCTTAAAGTTTAGAACCAACCGCCCAATCGACATTTCCCTATGAAAAATAAGGAAAAGATCAGTGGATGTACCAAGAACAAGAACAATAGAAAAAATTTGTTTATTAAAGAAGAGCTTTTATTTGTTTAATTCAAATTTAAATAGGAGTAGGAAAAGATGAAGAAAGATCAAGAGTGAGACTTGATTTGAAAGGAAGGATAAAAAATTTATTATCATGATTTCACATGTTTTCTTTTAAAATTTTTTTTAATGATTTTCTTTATCATACACTTTTTATATTTTTGGGTTCGGACCCAGTCATAAGTAATTACTGTGCCTATGCTTCTAGGAATGAGGATTCATCCTTCGAAACATCAGGTTGCGTAATACTTCTTTAGATATCGTCCATTAATTGGAAGCATAAGTCGTTCTCCACGGCAATTTACAAGCTGGTAGGAACCTCCTGAGTAAATTGTCTCGACCACGAATGGCCCTTCCCAAGTCGGTTCAAATTTACCACCTATCTTGCAATGTGCAAGAATAGGTCTTCTTAGAACCAAAACCAAGTCACCGACTTTGAATGTCCTTGGACGGACTAGTTTATCGTGGGCCTGGATCATCTTGGCTTGATACAGTTCCAAATTCTGCTGTGCTGAAAGTCTTTTTCCTTCCAAGCTTTCCAACTCTTCTAGTTGTAGTTTGGCATTTTCTTTTGTAGTGATCTTGTTTGCAACTGTAATTCTAAGTGGCGGAAGCTAAACTTCTAAGGGTAGAACGGCTTCAGACCCGTACACTAAGGCGTAAGGCGTAAACTGGGTGGGAGTTCTGAAAGTCGTCCTGTAGGCCCATAAGGCTTCTAACAACTTCTCGTGCCAATTTCTCTTGTTGTCTTCCAAATTTTTCTTTAGGATCTGGATGAGAGTTTTATTAAAAGCCTCGGCCAAGCCGTTCGCTCTTGGGTAGTAGATTGTTGAATAGCGCCAGTCGATCTCGTGTCTTCTGACAAAATTGTTGATCTTCGTGCTTCTAAACGTGGACCTGTTATCAGAGATAATTCTGCGCGGTACCCCAAAATGGTAGACGACTTGATTCTTGAAGAACTGTAGCACGTGATGTGCTTTCACTTCTCTGAGCGGTACTGCTTCTGCCCACATAGAAAAATAATATGTAGTTGCAAGAATGAAGCGATGTCCCCTTGAAGAAGGCGGTTCTATCGGACCCACAATATCTGTGCCCCAACACTCGAACGGCCACGATGCGATTGTCGGATGTAGCCCATTTGGAGGTTGATGTAGAACCACTCCATGCACTTCGCACTAGTGACAACTCTTGACAATCTTCATGCAATCGGTCATCATTGAGAGCCAGTAGTACCCTAGTCTTTTAATCTTTATTTTCATCTTCGGACCCGACTGATGAGCTCCACAAAGTCCTAAGTGTACTTCTTTGACAATTTCATAAGCCTCGGACCCGCTCAGGCATCTTAGCCACATCTGATCAAAAGACCTTCTGTATAACATGTTGTTTATTAATGCGTAAGACAGAGTTCTTTTCTTGATTTGATGAGCTAACGACAAATTGTCTGGTAGGTTTCCTGTTTGCAAGTAGTCTATTAATGGCTGCCGCAAATCTTTTGTAACTTCTGTTACTGCTGCAACTGATTCTTTTTCTTTTTCTGATTTGTGTATTGTATCCATGTCGAGCTGTGATAGGACATGTCGTCCCTGAACTGACATTTCAACTGATTCATCGTATAAGCAGGAAAATTCTTTTGCAAGGCGGGCTAACGCTTCTGCGAGAGCATTTTCTCTTCTGGGAATCTTGTAGATTGTTACATTCGGAATCTGCTCTAACAATTTCATGGCGTACTGAAAGTACTGCTCGAGTCCTGGCTTTAGAATTTTGAATTGTCCTGCGACCTGTTGAATGATCAACTGGGAATCTCCATAGATGTTGATATCTGTTATTCCCATCTGAATAGTTAATTCCAGTCCGGTTATAAGGGCTTCGTATTCTGCCTCGTTGTTTGTACACGGTTCTGTTAGATGGTAGGAATACCTTAACATCCCTCACTCTGGTGTTATAAAGATTAGTTCGATTCCTGCCTTATCGGGTACTATCGTTTGCGATTCTTTATCTTTCTGTGCTGAAGATGCTCCGTCGAAGTACAGTTCCCAACACTGATCATCTGGGTCTTCTAGGCTCATTATCTGCTCGTCTGGCAAGTCGTCGTTGAGAGGCGATTCTTCCAGTAAAGGGTGTGCTGCAAGGAAGTTTGCCAGGACTTGTCCCTTTACGGCACGAAGAGGAACGAAAGTTATATCGAATTGCAATAGTATCATTGACCACCTGGCAAGTCTGCCGGAAAGTATTGGACAGGTCATCAAATATTGCAACGGATTAAACTTCGAAATAAGGTTGACCTTATGAGAAAGCATGTAGTGCCTGAGCTTCTGTGCGGTGAAGATCAGGGCCAAACAGTGCTTCTCAATAGAATGATACTTTACTTCCGTCGGAATTAGACGACGACATAAGTAGTAGAGAGCATTTTCTTTTCCCTCGTCATTGACCTGGGCTAGCAGGGCTCCGAGAGAGTCGTCTAGAGCTGCGGTATAAAGTATCAATGGTCTAACCAAGATTGGGGCTGCTAAAACAGGAGGTGTCATTAGATACTGTTTAATGTCATCGAAGGCATGTTGACATTTGGAGTCCCAAGTAAACTTAGCATCCTTCTTAACTAAAGCAGACAACGGCTGACACCTTCCTGACAGATTCGAGATAAAGCGTCAAAGATATTTCAACTTCCCTTGAAAGGACCGTAGTTGTTTCAAGGTTTTAGGAGGTGGAATTTCTAAGATAGCTTTAATCTTCTCCAGATCGATTTCAATTGCACGATGTCGAACAACAAATCCTAAGAATTTCCCAGAGGTGACGCCGAAGGCGCATTTCAGGGAATTCATCTTAAGGTTAAATTGTCTTAATCGCCCGAAACAATTCTCAAATCATACAAATGATCTTCCTTTAATTTGCTTTTGATGACCACATCATCCACGTAACACTCGACTTGGTTGTGAATGAGATCATCAAAAATCCTTGTCATTGCTCATTGATAGGTTGCTCCTGCATTTTTTAGTCCAAACGACATCACTGTGTAGCAGTATACCCCGATTGGTATTCTGAAAGTTGTAAGCTTTTCATCTTCTGGTGCCATCTTTATCTGGTTGTATCCTGATGATCCATCCATGAATGAGAAGACTTCATGTGTTGAAGCAATGTCGATCATCAATTCTGGAATGAGTAGCGAGAATTCGTCCTTTGGACATGCTTTGTTCAAATCTCTGAAATCTACGCAGATTCTGATCTGACCGTTCTTCTTTCTGACTTGTACCACATTGGCTAACCAAGTCGGATATTGTTCCTCACGGACAAATTTAGTGTCTATTAGTTTCTTAACTTCAGCTATAACTTGTTGTTCAATCTCCAGACGCATTCTTCTCGGAGCTTGTCTGACTGGAACGGTAGTGGGATCCACTCCTAGTCTATAAACTGCGACTTCTGGAGCTAATCCTGGCATTTCATAATAACTCCAAGCAAAACAGTCCGTGAATTCCATCAATAGCTTGATTATCTCTTCGGAGTCTTCTTTATTAAGTAAGGAGCTAACAAAGGTCAGCCTAAGCTCTTCGCTAGTACCTAAGTTAACTTCCATTAACTCGTCTATTGTAAATTTAATTTCTTCTTCGAATTCTGGCGGAGCATCTCCGATTGGTAGATCTTCGAGATCTTCTGAAGCTTCCAAGCAGTCTTCATTAGACTCGCAAGTGACAACCAAGCAAAATCCCGTATCGTCAACTGATCCTACCGTGCCGAATCCGAGACCATGTTTTGAATTGGAAAGCCGGCTGGCACTATTCCATAATTTTTCAAAATGTTGTGATTGACCTTTTGTCCATTATCGAGATAAAAAACCACGTTGAATTAAATTTTGAACACAGGGAGAGTACCACTCAAAAGGCAGTTCCATTAATTCAGATGAAGCAACATCTTCAAATTGTACATCTTTTTCAGTTTTGGAAGAAGATGCACCACGGTAAATTTTGATTGGTTTAGTACAACCACCATGCACTTCCTTGACTACCATACCCTCGATCTTATTAGAATGGATTGGGGTCAGGGTCATAGTATGTACATAGTGGTTAATCTTCTTGTACATCAATTTATATTCTTCATTCCTTTCATCTTCGAGAGAGATCTTGAACTGGGGTTTCTTTTGAATTATTTGCAGTATTTCTTTCTTGATTTCTTCTTCTTCGGAACTGTTCTCCCAATCAACGTTGATGACTGGTTTCTTCTGTCCGACTGTTCTAATGTCTCTTCCATGACCTCGTCCTCGGCCTTGACCTCAGGTGCGAGTTCTGGAGAAACCTTCACCATCTCGCCGTAAGAGAGTGGTGAGTAACTGTTGGACTAGAATTTCAGGCTCTTCATCGTCTTGCAATTCTTTTGCTTCATTTGGTATGACATTTCTGGAGAAGATTGTTTTATTCGGAGGGGCGTAATAGGCTGCTTCTTCATGAATTCCAATCTCGTGTACGGAGAATGGTTGCAAGTCACCCTTGATACACTGTTCTCCTCCTTCGTAATATTTCATGCACTGGTGCAGAGATGACGGTACCATCCAGTTTTCATGGATCCATGGCCGACCCAGTAGAGCGTTAAACGATGTCTCAGAATCAATTATATGGAATTTTGCTGTTGTCTTTGTTAAGTCACCAGTTTTCATTAGTAGTGTTATCGATCCAAGAGCTTTTTCTCCTTTCTGATTGAACCCTCTCAATAACATCTTGTCCACTTCAAGTTCACGAGCATTAATTTCCAAATATGCTAACGTTCGAAGGCTCATTATGTTGATTGATGCTCCCGGATCAACTAACACCCTGGAGAGCGTAAACTTTCCAATAGTGACTGAAATGTACAACGGTCGGTTGTGATCAGCCGTTCCGAGTAATAGATCATTTTCCGTGAAGGTAACACCTCGCTGTTCTTTTAACGAGTAAACCTCGTCGAAGGAATTACCGGCCATTTGAGCCAAACAAACTTCTGAATCAAGTAAAGCCTTGATCAGAGTTTCTCTCATCTCCTTTGACAGGATCAGGGCGTCGTATATGCTTAGTTTAGCTGGTAGCTACCTAAGACGGGCTAGCATGTTATAGTCCACTTTATAACCATGTTCCTCAGTTTCTTCCCGAATAAGCAATTCCTCTGCTGGGGTTGGCTCCTCCTGAGCAATCACCTGCTTTCCTTTATCTTTTGGACCCATTCTCGAGGGTAGAACTTTTCCACTTCGTAAATTGACTTCAGTTATTTCTTCTGAATCTGGTGTTGAATTTGCCAGTGTCTCCCCTTGAATCGGAATGACTGGCTCTTCTGGTGTTGCTTCAGAATCTGATGACTCTAATTCTATTACAATCGGAGCTCCTCGAAATTCACAAATAGACTCGTCGCTTGTTGAGCTTTCGTAGCCATCCTTGTGAACATCTTCTCCTTCGTTGTGGTCATTGAGGATTAGTATGATTTGAGAATCATTATTTATATCGGAATCGAGACCCAGATTAGCTTGGTTTTTGTTAGTTACGTAATCGTTAGAAATGGTTAAAATGTAGCCAACACCGAAACTCTTATCATTATAAGATCCCGCAGGGACGAGCAAATAATCATACAAAGTCAGAGTTTCGAGGGATTTCTCCCACGAATCGGAAACAAATATCCTAGGATAAGCAGCCCCTAGTCTACTCTTTGGAGCCTCAGTTTTCTTTACTTCCACGATCTTCTCTTCCTTTTGGTGTTGTTCTTCAATCGCAAGTGATAGCACTGGCTCGACAGGTTTCAAACTTTGAGTTGAAGCTTGCACCGAAGCGTTCTAGATATGATCTAAGATTTTCTTTGAAGACTTTGTCCAGACGGTACTCCATCCATCATGGGTCGTGTAAGGATCTATCAGAACAATAGGATCTGCTGAAATAACATTGACGGAACCTCCATTTTAGGTTTCCTTCATGTATTCCTTTGAGATCGTTATGTTCCCTTTCCGGAGATTGTGTTGACCTCATTTTTGATGAGGTATTTTCTCTTCTCTCTCCTTAGTACATAGGATCTAGCCTTAGGCTTTCCCTTTGACTATCTTAGAGGACTAGGCATGGAACCCACCACATAGAAATTTAAACACCTCTTAAACTCCCTGCAAACCCCATAAGTTTGATTGTAAATCCCCAAGTCACTTGGAGGGTTAAAATCAAATGTGGAGGTTTAAAGGATGAGTTCCCTATAGGACTCTTTGGCCTTAGGACTACCCTGGGTGGCCTGGTCTGGTGAGGGTTGACTTGCACACACATTACACTTTCACACACATTCCAATCCTAAAATCATTCATGCCTAGCTTGACTTCACGACTCATGTAGGTAATTCATATGGATGGACCTTAACCCCTAGGCCCTTGGCTAAGAGGGTTAGGAACAAGATAGTGAATGCCTCAAATGAGTCCTCTCATGGCTCGTATGGGCTTGATATGGCTTCATGGCTTAACCAAAGTGATTCCATTCTACTCAAACTTGATCAATCTTCATTTTTTCAAAATTTCAATTTTTGGCCCCCGGGGCCCTACACCCGCTAAACCTACCAAATGTTCTTGAAGCTATCCAAAATTTGCAAAATTGCCTAAATTACCCAAAAATTCCACTAAACCAATCCTAAACATTTCCCCCCACTCAAATTGATCATCCTTAGCCAACTATACCAAAAAATTCCAAAAATACCCCCCAACAACCTCCAAATACCCAAAATGCCCTTCTTAGCAAAAAATCCCATAAATTCTAAAAATTCCCAGAAAATTTCCTAAAAATCCCAAATATTCCAAATTTCATTTTGTCCAACTACACCATAAGCCAATTTTGTCAATTTAACCCACTTTTACTAAAACCCCTAATTTGACCCACTCTTAACCCAAGTGGACCCAATGTCCCACTAAACCAACCCAATTGACCTCAATTTTGGTCCAATTCAATTCTAAACTTCAATTCAATATCCCCAATGTCAATTTAGACCAAATCCAAACCCAATTTGATTTACATTTGGATCCAATTCCAATTTGAAGCTTAAAGCCCAACTTTGGCCCATGACCTGAACCTAGCCCAAACCAACCCAATTCAACTCCAATTAACCCCAAATCTTTTCTTAAACCTTCCTAATATACCCATAAACAAAACACTAACAAGATTTGCCCCAATTTTGAACCTAAACTCCACCCAAGCTTAACCCAAAGTCAAAATCCCCATTTTTGGCCTAAACCCAAACCTAACCCAGATGGGCCCAAATCCCAAAATTAAGGCCCAACCAAAGTTGAAAACTCTTTGTGACACTCCCATGAACATTTCTCAATATTAATTTTACATCAAACCCAACCTTAGCCCAACCTTGGCCCAAGTTAGCCTAATTTGACCCACTTTGGCCCCTTTACCAAAAAGCCCAAATTGAACCAATTTCAACTCCAAATGACACCAAACCTTATCCAAATCACTCATGATACATCACTAAACTAAGCCCAACATTTATTTGGCATGATCTTTTACAAAAATTTCATCCAAAAGTCCATTTTAAAATCTAAAAACCCACTTTCTTAAACCTTTTTAAAAGCTCATTTCCAACAAATTCAAAAGCCCAAATTTCATTCCAAAGCCCACATGAAATTTTCCCTCATCATTCCCTATTTTTAGTTTGGGAAGTTGCCAAGATTCTTCTTGGATCCTCAGCTTCTCCTAGTTCTCTTCCTTTGAATTCTTGAAATGAACTATTCCAAATTTGAGTTATTCCTTATTGAAATCTCCAAAATTCAATTGTTTGAAAACCTTAGACTCTGAAATTCTTGAGAGCAAAACCACTGATCATTATCGAGAGTTTTCTTAAATGATTTCCGTCATTTAAGATGTAATTAACTATAGGGGCTTGCCCTTATAGGGAACTTTA
The DNA here is from genome assembly GCA_022702705.1 of Papilionanthe hookeriana x Papilionanthe teres. Classification (NCBI taxonomy): domain Eukaryota; kingdom Viridiplantae; phylum Streptophyta; class Magnoliopsida; order Asparagales; family Orchidaceae; genus Papilionanthe; species Papilionanthe hookeriana x Papilionanthe teres. Next base: position 1,285,110 of record CM040428.1, read on the forward strand.
AGAACCTGAGTAATATAAACCCCGCTTAATTCCTTTATATTAAGTAGGGGAACTTTTCGGCTTATAAAATTGGTTCACAAACCAAACGGATGTCACAAATCTTCTAGTTTATTTAATCGAGCCCCATCATCAAGCAGTATGTCTATTCTTCGGGATAGATACACGGTTTGTAGTGTGGTTCTCGTTTATATAAACTATTTGGGATGTGAGATTGTTTGATTTCATATCTTAAAATTTTCAAACTTAAAAATTATTTTCAAAATCAAATGTTGCTTTCCAAATTATATATATATATATTTAAATTAAAATATAAAATTCACCGACAACTTCTGTAGGCGACCCACTTTTTTAAAATTAAACTTACAACCTAAAAATATGCCAACGGCTTCTAGCGACTCCACTGGGGACTAGTTCCTCTCTCCATTTTGATTAGATGGTTTTGCTTTCATAAATCGATAGTGTGTCCATATCCCTAGTGCACCAAAACTATCATTCTTTCGTCGGCATACCACGTTCATTTCTATCTTGAATGGGTATAGTCAACTTCTCTCAGATTTAGGAGCCACTATTTAGACACCCCTAAACAGAGAGGTTCTGAAATCCTTTTGCCTCTTTTTTTGAGGTGGGGTGGACCCCCGATAGGTGTTAGCTTAGGAGCGGTCCTTCGGGTTGAGAGGTTTTGCGAGACTTTCTCTTCCTTTCCAATTCTTAATCAGGTCCTTTACCTTTTCTACACCTTTAATCATTTCGTTCTTCACAAACAAGTCTTCTAATAAATAACCCTTTAAACAAACTTTTTTAAATCATAAATACATTAAGATAAACGAAAATGTGTTCGGACTCTTTCTTTCTCGTCCTAAGTTCAGCGACATAAGGAAGCGTAATTTGGGACTAATACTCGGAATCTACCATGCAGAAAATGACTGCGCCAAAGTTAATTTTCTCCTTCACCAGTGGGATGGACTTCGCCGTCTATAAGGATGAAGTGCCTGACAATGGAATCATCCATTTTGGACAAGGATTCCACAATACAGATATCAAGTTCGCTGATGTCACTCTCTTCGTACTAATGGACAAAGGGCCAGAAACTGAAGAGCCCATAATTGAGTTCAACTTAAAGTCGGCTCAAGAATTCCCTCCCCTACAAAGGGTTCCAACTGAAAGAAGTACTGCTATTCATAGGAGGACTGTTGTCTCTACCTCCACCGGTCTAGTCATCACTGCACCTACCCCGGCTTCTGCCAAACTGAAGGGGAAGGAAATCCAAGTCTGTGATGAGCCTGTCCCCGTGGAGGGTACAGATTTTGCTACAATACCATCTGTTTTCGAGATTGGGTCCAGTTCAAATGTTGCACCCCTAACTCGGACTCAAAGAAGAAATAGAAGCAGAAAGATAGCCAGGATTGAGAAAGCCAAAGCTGCTGAAGTTGCTTTTCTAGAGGACATTCCTGAGGAAAGAGAAGAACTGCTTGAGTATATACCTCTGTTAGAAGGGAGTAGATTTCACCCTCTCTCTGTTGCATCGGATGAGGAAGATGTCCGAAGGATTACCGCTACACTACCCCAACCTGCATACTATAGTAACTACAAAAGAAAAAGGGTTAAGACTATGCCATTTGCTTGGCTGCAAGCCGTAATAGAAAAATTGGCAAAGAGAGAAAGATGCCCTGTGTCAGAAATTCTAAAAAGAATGGGACGAGTGCCAGCTAGATCCCGCCTCGGACCGCGAATAGAGCCTGTCACTGCCATAGAGAAACCAAGGATGAAAATAAGAGCTAGTTCACCTGTTGTGGTATCAGGCCATCATATTAGGGAGGACACCACCTACCAGCATATAGCCAACAGACCTTCAGGTCCTAGGCCTTCTGCTGCAAGAAGGATGGTGTGGCGACCTATTATTACTGAGCCGAAACCAACACAACTGCCCGAGAAGAAAAGTCTCATCAAAGAGCCTGAATTAGAAGGAAGTGCCACTGCGATAAAAGAAACTCTCGAAAAAGAAGTTCAACAGTCGTCACAAGACAACTGCGGGACCGTTTGGAAGAGACACCTCGAGGATGCTATAGGAAAGCTAAGGATGGATATCCGTCGGTTGGCGAAGAAAGAGGAGAAAAGTTGGAAGAGGAATTTCATTCATCAGAGTTCATGGATGAGGAGTATGCCGAGGTCAACATGGTTGAAATATGAGCATCGTCAGCTTCGCAAGGTGCTCCGGCAGCTGCGGAAAGCAATTTACCGGAAGTGATGAGAGCACAGCTTCAGGAAAGAGATGACACAATTTCCCAGATGGCAAGGAGGATGGAAGAAATGACTGCTGCTTTAGCCACTCTCCAAAGTTAGGTGCAACCTTTGAAAGAAACACCTCTAGAAATCATCCATATTGCAGATGGAGGAAAAGAGATCACATCCGTCAACGGAGACGAGCCACCAAAGAAGGATTCTGCACAGAGCATGATTCCCGAAAAGACATTAAAAACATGGTAGAACAGCAGGTGTGAGAAGCCCTAGCACAATCTAACAGTGGAGCATCTATTCAGACGGGTAGACCGGAAGAGTTCGATGCAGTCCAATACCCGAAAGGCTTCGTACCACCTCTGTTTAAGACTTTTGATGGGACGGGAAACCCCCGACAACATGTCGCACATTTTCTTGCTAGTTGCTGCAATGCCGGTGGGAGTGACGCCTTACTCTTTTGACAGTTTGTCAGCAGCCTGTCAGGGATTGCCTTCGACTGGTACGCAGAATTGCCAAATGGTTCAGTTAAGACCTTTGCAGAGTTAGAAAATTTCTTCGTTAAGCAGTTTGCCGGGGCTCGACACCACATCACCATCGGTGATCTAGTGGTGGAACACCAGAAACCGAACGAGACTTTAGTGGATTACATACTTCGATGGAGGAACTTAAGCATGAAGTGTGAACCACAGCTTCAGGAACAACATGCAGTCGACATCTTGCTTAAAAGTATCCATGGTCCGATAGCACTTCTCCTTAAAGGATTTACAATCAAGACTTTCAAGAAGTTACTTAGCAAGGCTGGGAGCATGTAAGAGGAAGCAAAGCAGCTAAGTTTCGTAGACAAGACCGATAAACAGAAGCCCGTAAAAAAATTTGAAAAGAAGTCTGGAATCGTCACGTCAGTCGATAAGGGCAAGTAGCCAGTGCAGATATAGCCAAAGGGCCACAGCCTAGCTATCAACCATCGCAACGTACTTACCAACAACCTCAGCAGGGTTATCAACAACCTCGACCAAGCTATCAGTCGCATCAGCATTATGAGCAACCGCCTCGTCTACAACATACCCTGAAAGATTTTCTGAACAAGGAATATCCGTTCAAAACTGAAGCAGTAGCGAAGATGTTCCGCAGTCTAATGAAGTCACCAGATTTTCCGCTACAAGAGCCTAAGAGGCCGGAAGAAGTCAATAAGAAAGATCATCCAAACTATTGCCCTTACCACCGGATGCTCGGGCACAAGATAGAGAACTGCATCACTTTCAAGATTTGGCTTGACGACAATCTCTGGAAAGGGAACATAACAATCCCGAAGGAATACATGAAGGAACCCCAAAAGGGAGGTTCCGTCAATGTTATTTCAACGGATCCCATTATTCCGATAGACCCTTACAGAACCTAGGATGGATGGAGTACCGTATGGACAAAGTCTTCAAAGAAAATTTTGGATCACATCCAAACTGCCTCGGTGCGCGCTTCAACTCAAAGTTTGAAACCTGTCGAGCCGGCACTATCAATTTTGATTGAAGAACTACCCCAGAAGGGAGAGAAGATCGCAGAAGAGAAGAAAACCGAGGCTCCAAAGAGTACACTAGGGGCTACTTATCCTAGGATGGTTGTTTCTGATTCAGGGGAGAAATCTCTCGAACCTCTGACTTTGTATGATTATTTGCTCGCCCCGGCGGGATCTTATAATGATAAGAGTTTTGGCGTTGGCTACGATTTGACTGTTTCTAACGATTACGTAACTAGCGACAACCAACCTAATTCGGATCTCAATTCCGATATAAATAACGATTCTCAAATCATACTAAACCTCAATGACCACGGCGAAGAAGAAGACGTTCACAAAGATGGCTACGAAAGCTCAACAAGCAACGTGTCTATTTGTGAATTTTGAGGAGCTCCGATCGCAATAGAATTAGACTCATCAGATTCTGAAGCAACGCCAGAAGAGCCAGTTGTTCCGATTCAAGAGAATACATTGGCAGATTCAGCACCAAATTCAGAAGAAATAACAGAAGTCAATCTAAGGAGAGGAAAAGTTTTACCTCCGAGAGTGGGTCTAAAGGATAAAGGAAAGCATGTGGTTGCTCAGGAAGAGCCAACCCCAGCAGAGGAATTGCCCATTCGGGAAGAAACCGAGGAACATGGTAATAAAGTAGACTACAACGTGCTAGCCCATCTTAGGAAACTACCAGCCAAACTAAGCATATACGACGCTCTGATCCTGTCAAAGGAGATGAGGGAAGCTCTGATCAAGGCTCTACTTGATCTAGAGATTTGTTCAGCTCAAATTGCCGGTAATTCCTTCTACGAGGTTTGCTCGTTAAAAGAACAACGAGGTGTTACCTTCACGGACAATGATTTACTACTCGGAACGGCTCATCACAATCGACCGTTGTACATCTCAGTCACTGTTGGAAAGTTTACGCTCTCCAGGGTGTTAATTGATTCGGGAGCATTAATCAACATAATGAGCCTTTAAACGTTAGCGTATTTGGAAATTGATGCTCGCGACCTCGAAGCAGACTAAATGTTATTAAGAGGGTTCAATCAGAAAGGAGAAAGAGCACTCAGATCAATAACACTGTTAATGAAGACCAGTGATTTGGCAATGAAGACCGCAAAATTCCACATAATTGATTCTGAGAAATCGTTCAACGCTCTACTGGGTTGGCCATGGATTCATGAAAACTGGATGGTACCGTCATCTCTGCACCAGTGCATAAAGTATTACGATGGAGGAGAACAGTGTATCAAAGGTGACTTGCAACCATTCTCCGTACACGAGATCAGAATTCATGAAGATGCAGTCTATTACACGCCTCCGAAGAAAAAAATCTTTTACAAAAACGCCATACCAAATGAAGCAAAAGAAGTGCAAGACGATAAAGAGCCGGAGATTCTAGTCCAACAGTTACTCACCACTCCCTTACGGCGAGATGGTGAAGGTTTCTCCAGAACTCGCACCCGAGGTCGAGGCCGGGGACGAGGTCGTGGAAGAGATGTTAGAACAGTTGGACAAAAGAAACCAGTCATCGAAGTGGATTGGGAGACCAGTTCCAAAGAAGAAGAAATGAAGAAAGAAGCAGCAACAGTAAATCAAAAGAAACCCCAGTTCGAGATCTCTCTCGAAGATGAAAAGAATGAAAATACAAATCAATGTACGAGAAAATTAACCATTATGTACACACTATGACCCTGACCCTGATCCATTCTAATAAGATCGAGGGTATGGTGGTCAAGGAAGTGCATGGTGGTGGTACTAAAGTAATCAAGATTTACTGTGCTGCTTCTTCTTCCAATAATGAAAGAGATGTACAATTTAAAGATGTTACTTCTTCTGAATTAATGGAACTGCCTTTTGAGTGGTACTCTCCCTGTGTACAAAATTTAATTCAACGTGGTATCTTACCTCGACGATGAACAAAAGGTCAATCACAACATTTTGAAAAATTATGGAATAATGCCAGTCGGCCTTCCAATTCAAAACATGGTCTCGGATTTGGCACAGTAGGATCAGTCGATGATACGGGATTTTTCTTGGTTGTCACTTGCAAGCCTAATGAAGACTGCTTGGAAGCATCAAAAGATCTCGAAGATCTACCAATTGGAAATGCTCCACCAGAATTTGAAGAAGAAATTAAATCTACAATAGACGAGTTAGTGGAAGTTAACTTAGGTACTAGCGAAGAGCCTAGGCCAACCTTTGTTAGCTCCTTACTCAAAAAAGAAGAATCCGAAGAAATAATCAAACTACTAATGGAATTTAAGGACTGTTTTGCTTGGAGTTATGATGAAATGCCAGGATTAGCTCCAGAAGTCGCAGTTCACAAATTAGGAGTGGATCCCACTGCCGTTCCAATTAGACAAGCTTCGAGAAGAATGCGTCTGGAGATTTAACAACAAGTTATAGCTGAAGTTAAAAGCTAATAGATGCTAAATTTTTCCATGAAGAGCAATATCCAACTTGGTTAGCCAATGTGGTACCAGTTAGAAAGAAGAATGTTCAGATCAAAATCTGCGTAGACATCAGAGATTTAAACAAAGCATGTCCAAAAGACAAATTCCCTCTACAAATTCTAGAATTGATGATCGACATTGCTTCAACACATGCAGTCTTCTCATTCATGGATGGATCTTCAGGATACAATCAGATAAAGATGGCACCAAAAGATGAAAAGCTTACAGTCTTCAAAACGCCGATCGGGTTATACTGCTACACAGTGATGCCGTTTGGATTAAAGAACGCAGGAGCAACTTATCAAAGAGCAATGAAAAGAATTTTTTAAGATCTCATTCACAACCAAGTCGAGTGCTACATGGATGATGTGGTCATCAAGAGTAAACTAAAAGAGGATCACTTGTATGATTTGAGAATTTTTTTGGAGCGATTAAGACAATATAACTTTAAGATGAATCCCTTGAAATGCGCCTTCGGCGTCACCTCTAGGAAATTCTTAGGATTTGTTGTTCGACATCGTGGAATTGAAATCGATCCGAAGAAGATTAAAGCTATCTTAGAAATGCCGCCTCCCAAAATCTTGAAACGACTACGATCCTTTCAAGGAAAATTGGCATATCTTCGACGCTTTATCTCGAATTTGTCAGGAAGGTGTCAGCCTTTTTCTGCTTTGGTTATGAAGGATGCCAAGTTTACTTGGAACTCCAAATGTCAACATGCCTTCGATGACATCAAATAATATTTAATGACACCTCCTGTCTTAGTACCCCAGTCTCAGGTAGACCGTTGAAACTTTATATCGCGGCTTTAGACGACTCTCTCGGAGCCCTGTTAGCCCAGGTCAATGATGAGAGCAAAGAAAATGCCCTCTACTACTTAAGCCGTTGTCTAATTCTGACAAAAATAAAGTATCATCCGATTCAGAAGCACTGTTTGGCCCTGATCTTCGCCGCACAGAAGCTCAGGCACTGCATGCTTTCTCACAAGATCAACCTTATTTCGAAGTTTAATCCGTTGTAATATTTGATGACCCGTCCAACACTTTCCGGCAGACTTGCCAGGTAGTCAATGATACTATTGTAATTCGATATAACTTTTGTTTCTCTTCGTGCCGTAAAGGGACAAGTCCTAGCGGACTTCCTCGCAGCACACCCCTTTACCGGCAGAATCGCCTCTCAACGACGACTTGCCAGACGAGCAGATAATGAGCCTAGAAGACCCCGATGATCAGTGTTGGGCACTGTACTTCGATGGAGCATCCTTAGCACAAAAAGATAAAGAATTACAAACGATAGTGCCCAGTAAGACAGGAATTGGACTAATATTTATAACACCAGAGTTGGGGATGTTAAGGTATTCCTACCACTTAACAGAACCGTGTACAAACAACGAGGCAGAATACGAAACCCTTATAACCAGATTTGAATTAACCATTCAGATGGGGATAACGGATATCAACATCTATGGGGATTCTCAGCTGATCATTCAATAAGTCGCCGGACAATACAAAATTCTAAAGCTAAGACTCGAGCAGTACTTTCAGTATGTCATGAAACTGTTGGAGCAGATTCCAAATGTAACAATCTACAAGATTCCCAGAAGAGAAAATGCCCATGCATATGCGTTAGCCCGTCTTGTAGAAGAATTTGCCTGCCTACAGGATGAGTCAGTTGAAGTGTCAGTTCAAGGACGACAGGTCCTATCACAGCTCGACATGGATATAATACACAAATCAGAAGAAGCAGACGAAATAATTGCAGCAGTGACAGAAAATACAGAAGATTGGCGGTAGCCACTAATAGACTACTTGCAAACAGGAAACCTACCGGACGATAAGTTGATAGCCCATCAAATCAAGAAAAGAACTCTGTCTTACGCATTGAAAAACAACACATTATACAGAAGGTCTTTTGATCAGATGTGGCTAAGGTGCCTGAGCAGGTCCGAGGCTTGTGAAATTATTAAAGAAGTACACTCAGGACTTTGTGGCGCTCATCAGTCGGGTCCGAAAATGAAAATGAAGATTAAAAGACTAGGATACTACTGGCCCTCAATGATGACCAATTGCATGAAGGTTGCGAAAAGTTGTCACCAGTGCCAAGTGCATGGAGTGGTTCTACATCAACCTCCAAATGTCCTACATCCGACAATCGCATCGTGGCCATTTGAGTGTTGGGGCACAGATATCGTGGGTCCGATAGAGCTGCTTTCTTCAAGAGGACATCGCTTCATTCTTGCTGCTACAATTACTTTCTAAGTGGGCAGAAGCTACACCACTCAGAGAAGTGAAAGCACATCACGTGCTACAGTTCTTCAAGAATCAAGTCGTCTACCGTTTTGAGGTACCGCGCAAAATTATCTCAGATAACGGGTCCGCATTCAAGAGTACGAAGATCAACAATTTTGTCAGAAGACACGGGATCGACTGGCGCTATTCAACAATCTACTACCCAAGAGCGAACGGCTTGCCCGAGACTTTTAATAAAACTCTCGTCCAAATCCTAAAGAAATCTTTGGATGACAACAAGAGAAATTAGCATGAGAAGTTGTTAGAAGCCTTATGGGCCTACAAGAAATTTTTCAGAATGCCCACCCAGTCTACGCCTTACGCCTTAGTGTACGGGTCCGAGGCCGTTCTACCCTTAGAGGTTCAGCATCCTTCTTATAGAATTGTAGTTGCAAACAAAATCACTACAGAAGAGAATGCCAGACTACGACTAGAAGAGTTAGAAAGCTTGGAAGGGAAACGACTTTCAGCACAGCAGAATTTGGAACTGTATCAAGCCAAGATGATCCAGGCCCATGATAAATTAGTCCGCCCAAGGACATTCAAAGTCGGTGACTTCGTTTTAGTTCTCAGAAGACCTATTCTTGCACATCGCAAGATAGGTGGTAAATTTGAACCAACATGGGAAGGGCCATTTGTGGTCGAGACAGTTTACTCAGGAGGTTCCTACCAGCTTGTAAATTGCCGTGGAGAGCGACCTATGCTTCCAATTAATGGAAGATATCTAAAGAAGTATTACGCAACCTGATGTTTCGAAGGATGAATCCTCATTCCTAGAAGCACGGGCACAGTAATTACTTATGACTGGGTCCGAACCCAAAAATATAAAAAGTGGATGATAAAGAAAATCATTAAAAAAAAGAAAACATGTGAAATCATGATAATAAAATCTTTATCCTTCCTTTTAAATCGAGTCTCACTCTTGATCTCTCTTGATCTTTTCTTACTCCTATTTAAATTTAAAATAAAAAAATAAAAACTCTTCATTAATAGACATATTTTTCTACTGTTCTTGTTCTTAGTACAGCCCCTAATCCTTTCCTTGTTTTTACGCAAGGAAATGTCAAACGGGCGGTTGGTTAAATTAAAAGAACTTCGAGCAAAGAACAAAGGGAAAATGAAAATAAACGAGAACTCTTTTAAGAATCTAAATGTCAAAATTAATTCTAAACTGATACGAACTCTAAATATTTTTGAATTTGAATCACCAAAACGAATGAAATGAATTTAAATCTCAATATGAATCCTTCGATCTGAATCCTTCGGTCTGAATCCTTCAATTAATCTTCAAAACGAAATCTATTTGAAACTCTTCTGAAATTCAAATCTTTTCCTCGACTTGTCACCAGGTTGAGTCTTTTTAACTTGGTACACTTACCAGTTCTTTTTAAATCTTTTCTCTGCGTGTTAGAGGATCGACTAGTTCTATTGACACGGAGCCATGAACTTTCTTCGATTTGGTTCTGATGGCTTGGGATTGGATCCCCTTCATACAGATAGATCTTCGAGATTGGAACCAGTTTCCAATTCTCATTAAAAACTCGAGATTGGAACCAGTTTCCAATTCTCATTAAATCCTCGAGCTTGGAACCTGTTTCCAATTGTCATCAAATCCTCGAGATTGGAACCAGTTTCCATTTCTCATTAAATCCTCGAGATTGGAACCAGTTTCCATTTCTCATTAAATCCTCGAGATTGGAACCAGTTTCTAATTCTCATTAAATCCTCGAGATTGGAACCAGTTTCCAATTCTCATTAAATGCTCGAGATTGGAACCAGTTTCCAATTCTCATTAAATCCTCGAGATTGGAACCCGTTTCCAATTCTCATTAAATCCTCGAGATTGGAACGAGTTTCCAATTCTCATTAAATTCTCGAGATTGGAATGAGTTTCCATTTCTCATTAAATCCTCGAGATTGGAACGAGTTTCCATTGAACCAGTTTCCAATTCTCATTAAATGCTCGAGATTGGAACCAGTTTCCATTTCTCATTAAATTCACGAGATTGGAACCAGTTTCCAATTCTAATTAAATCCTTGAGATTGGAACCAGTTTCCAATTCTTCTTAAATCCTCGAGATTGGAACCAGTTTCCAATTCTCATTAAATCTTCGAGATTGGAACCAGTTTCCATTTCTCATTAAATCTTCGAGATTGGAACCAGTTTCCAATTCTCATTAAATCCTCGAGATTGGAACCAGTTTCCAATTCTCATTAAATCCTCGAGATTTGAACCAGTTTTCAATTCTCATTAAATTCTTGAGATTGGAACCATTTTCCAATTCTCATTAAATCTTGGGGATTGGAACCAGTTTCCATTTCTCATTAAACCTTCGAGACTGGAACCAGATTCCAGTTCTCTTTAGACCTTCGAGGTTGGAACCTGATTCCAGTTCTATTTAATCTTTCGATATCAGTACCTAAATTCTGACTCACATCCTTTTCAATCGATACTTAAACTCCAATTCTCACCCGAGGCTAGTACGTAAATTCCAGTTCTCTTTGCAATCCCGAGGTTGGAACATAGGTTCCAATTCTCATTTCAAATCCAGATTTCCTTAAATTGATTTTTGAATTAAACCTCAAATCGAAATCAAAACTCACACATTAAAACTTAAAACAAAAAATGAAATTAAATCTAAATCAAATTTCCCCAGATCTTATGATATGGAATTCACCGTCTTCTCTTTTCCTCAGCGAGAGTTCAAGAATCTCCAGTGTTGGAGATATACTCGATACTCCCCAGCGGAAATTTGTTTCTACTCCGTTCTAAGTGTGTCACTTGGACGTCTGTGTTGGTTTTGTCGATCTTTTTGATCAACACTAATACGCGCGGTGTGCTTGGTTAGCACACCACACCTATTGGGGGTCCATTTGTTGACCTCATTTTTGATGAGGTCTTTTCTCTTCTCTCTCCTTAGTACTTAGGATCTAGCCTTAGGCTTTCCCTTTGACTATCTTAGAGGACTAGGCATGGAACCCACCACTTAGAAATTTAAACACCTCTTAAACTCCCTGCAAACCCCATAAGTTTTATTGTAAATCCCTAAGTCACTTGGAGGGTTAAAATCAAATGTAGAGGTTTAAAGGATGAGTTCCCTATAAGACTCTTTGGCCTTAGGACTACCCTGGGTGGCCTGCTCTGGTGAGGGTTGACTTGCACACACATTACACTTTCACACACATTCCAATCCTAAAACCATTCATGCCTAGCTTGACTTCCTGACTCATGTAGGTAATTCATATGGATGGACCTTAACCCCTAGGCCCTTGGCTAAGAGGGTTAGGAACAACATAGTGAATGCCTCAAATGAGTCCTCTCATGGCTTTTATGGGCTTGATATGGTTTCATGGCTTAGCCAAAGTGATTCCATTCTACTCAAACTTGATCAATCTTCATTTTTCCAAAATTTCAATTTTTGACCCCCGGGGCCCTACACCCGCTAAACCAACCAAATGTCCTTGAAGCTATCCAAAATTTGCAAAATTGCCTAAATTACTCAAAAATTCCTCAAAACCAATCATAAACATTTCCCCCACTCAAATTGATCATCCTTAGCAAACTATACCAAAAAATTCCAAAATTACCCCCCAATAACCTCCAAATACCCAAAATGCCCTTCTTAGCCAAAAATCTCATAAATTCCAAAAATTTCCTGAAAATTCCTGAAAATCTCAAATATTCCCAATTTCATTTTGTTCAACTACACCATAAGCCAATTTTGTTAATTTAACCCACTTTTACCAAAACCCCCAATTTGACCCATTCTTAACCCAAGTGGACCCAATGTCCCACTAAACCAATCCAATTGACCTCAATTTTGATCCAATTCAATTCTAAAATTCAATTCAATATCCCCAATGTCAATTTAGACCAAATCTAAACCCAATTTGATTGACATTTGGATCAAATTCCAATTTGAAGCTTAAAGCCCAACTTTGGCCCATGACCTAAACCTAGCCCAAACCAACCCAATTCAACTCCAATTAACCCCAAATCTTTTCCTAAACCTTCCTAATATCCCAAAAAACAAAAACTAACAAGATTGGCCCCAAATTTGAACCTAAAATCCACCCAAGCTTAACCCAAAGTCAAAATCCCCATTTTTGGCCTAAACCCAAACCTAACCCAAATGGGCCCAAATCCCAAAATTAAGGCCCAACCGAAGTTGAAAACTTTTTGTGACACTCCCATGAACATTTCTCAACATTAATTTTACATCAAATCCAACCTTAGCCCAACCTTGGCCAAGTTAGCCCAATTTGACCCACTTTGGCCCCTTTACCAAAAAGCCCAAATTGAACCAATTTCAACTCTAAATGACACCAGACCTTATCCAAATCACTCATGATACATCCCTAAACTAAGCCCAACATTTATTTGGCATGATCTTTTACAGAAATTTCATCCAAAAGTCCATTTTAAAATCTAAAAACCCACTTTCTTAAACCTTTTTAAAAGCTCATTTCCAACAAATTCAAAAGCCCAAATTTCATTCCAAAGCCCACATGAAATTTTCCCTCATCATTCCCTATGATTTAAATCACCCCTAAGTTTCAAAATCATCATTAAACTATTCCATATCAAGCTTCATCCAAATTTCCACCAAAATGCCAAAATTCATAAAATCCCCTTTCATGAAATTGACCAAATCTTTTCCCAAGCCAAATGAAGCCATGGAGTCATGCATAAGCCATATGCAAGCCATGGGAGTCACTTTACACCTCACCATGTCATTTATGGCAAATGGAGGGGGCCTCTTTCTTAATCCTTCATTAAGCCTTTTAACCATACTCATGTCACACTCTAAACCAAGCTTAGCCACCACACCATGGAAAGAGACCTCACCACTCTCTCTTGGCTGACCCAAATGATTCCTCCCAGCCTAAAGTCAAGCCTTGGGGAGGTGCACCTAGCCTAAATCATTCCTTGGACCAAAATGAGCCCAAAATACACTCTCCCCCATTCCACTAAATTCAAACCTCTTTACACATGGGAACAACCAATTGATCTCACAAACATCAAGCCCTGACCTCCCTGACCCTGAGGGTGACCCATGCCTGGCCGGCCAGCCACCACAGTCACCGGAAAACACCATGGCTGAGAGGTCTAAGTTGATTCAAAAATTCAATTCCCCCTTGTTGAGTTGTCCCAACCTAAATGGCCAACATGGTCGTTCTTCTCTTGCATAGAGCAGCTGATCCCAAGAATTAAACCCCCCTGGGAGGCCCTCCAGCCATGTCTACTTAAACCTCACACCCTCTCACCCAAAGAAGGTGATGAACCAAACCTAAAAAAAACTCTGCCAAAATTGCTCCAGGACATTCTCCTCACTTAGAGCAATTGATCCCTACTGCTCTCCAGCCCTAAACCCCATTGATTGAGCTCAATTTTGGAGCTCAATTCTCAGCCCAGAACCAGGACATATCTAAAACCTCCACCAAATCCAAATTAAACTCACCCACACCTGTACAGGACCAAGAGAAGGAGTTCCCCAGTAAAAGCCCCCTCTCCAGGCCACCCATTTGCTCCAGCCTCCAAGCTTTAAAATCGGCTGTGGACACTTCCATACCTAGACAATTTCCCAGAGCCAGAGAATTCATCTGGAGCTTCCTTGGGTGTAATCGAAGGTGACACAACTCTCTGATTGAAGCTACACTTCTCAGAGCAAAGGTATGGATCATTCCTTCCTCCCGAGCTTCCAGTGATTCACCATTTTGTTTTACTTAATTTCATAACATGTAAACCATATGGATGTATTCATCTCTTCAAGACAAATCCATAGAGCTTAAGAACATGAAAATCCGTTGAGAAATGAGAGAGTTCTTAGGGTTTTTGTGTGGACGGTCACGGGTGCACACCAGTCGTAGACGATGATCAGGCGCCGTCCGATCGAGCGTGTATCCAGTGAACAGTTCAGATTGCGTCAGAACAGAGAATGTTACATGAACCGCGGGCCCCTGGAGCGCTTAGTCAGATGGCGGCGGCAAATGAGAGCGCGACGCGTGGGCTTTCGGAGCTGCCGAGGTTGACGCGTCGCCGCGTGGATAAGTAGAAAAATATGGAATTTTTTATTTATTTAAATACCCAGAACTTAAAAAATTCATATCTTTGTGTAGAAAAATCATAAAAATAAACTAAAAATATCCTCTTGCCCAGTGAACAGAGGAGAATAATAAGGAAAAGAAATCAATTTATTTTGATGAGTATTTTATTTTTAATTAATTATTTACTTATTTCAGTATTTTGATTCTTCATTTGCATAGACAATTCACCATGGCATGAGACCATAAGGCTTTTGAAGCCTCTGATCTTGGGAACATTCCCTGAATTTTTCAAGGTCAGAGACCATCTCTATGGAAAGTTATGTATTTTTCAAGTTTAGGTCACTGTTTTTGGTATCTTAATTCCAATAATTAGCATGTTGTTCAATAAATTCCAGAAAAATTGGAGGAAGTTTCTCAGGACAGAGGACCCTAGGATAATTATATCTTGGGTTAATTCATTAAGAATAATCCTAATTCGCCTAATTACTCAAAAATGAACTTTAATTAATTAGGGTTAACCACACATTAAAATAACTTGAAAACAATTCTCCACTAATCAGTGGAGAATTAATTAAGCCACATGATCAAAATTAAACTTTAAAAATTCTTAACTTCAAAAATACATTTCAAAAATTCACCAAATTGGTTTTGTGGGCTCTCTGATATCAGAGGAGTCTATAAAAATTAAAATTGGGATTTTCTAAAATTTTTCATTTTTTTAATGGTATTTTAATATTTAAATAATTAAAAAATAATAAAAATCACAAAAATATTAAAAATCATAAAAATGTCACATTTTGACTCCTAATCACTTAGGAACAAACCAAATATTTTTCCCAAGTCTCAAAGTAAAGATATTGAATTTTAAATGCTTAAAACAATTTTTAATATAAAAAAATGTATTTTCCAACCTTTTCACTAAATTAATTCCAATAAATCAAAGAAAAATCAAAAAATTATAAAATTTGTTTCTCTAAACTCCTTAATGTCAGAGAGATTTAAGAAAAATACAAAATCCATTTTTTAACCTTTTTTTATTTGATAATTAATTAATACTCTAAAAATCAAAATAATTATAATAAATAAAATATAATTTAAAAAATCACAAAAATTGGTTCAAGTTGTTGTCTGGTCATTAGGAACATCTCATAATTTTCTTAAGGACAGAAACCTTTCTTTGGTCATGTTGTTGAATTTCCATTGAAAATCCCTACTTTTCACTAAAAATAATTATATAAATAAATTAAATTTAGAAAAATCACATCTTCTTCTCTAATGTCTTAATTGACATATGAGTGAAGTGACATATAAATTTCAAGTTCATTTGAACTCAATTTAGTGAGTTATGAAATTAATAAGCCTAAAAGGGCATAAAGGTAGTTAAAAAATATTTAAACCCCTTTATTAAAATTTTAGGTTTAATTAAAATGGAGGGTAAAATATTTGATTTTATATTTCTTGGATGATTGAAACTTTGGGGAATTAAAAGGGTAGGAACCCATTAATCACTTTTAACAAACTAAAAAATGAAACTTTAATTATTTAAACAAATTTAAATTTTGGAAGATTAATAAAAATTTGAATTATTAAAAATAGGGATATAACTTGAGAGAATATTAATTCTTTAATAAGAAAATCCCTAAATAAATCACCTTAATAATATTTAACTCCTAATTAAGATTAAAATGATAATCCAAACTAAGTAAATTAAAAATTAAAAAAATAACCCTTAAATTAAAGGAAAGCTCAAAATATTAAGTGGTTTAGCAATTAAATTAAATTAAATTAAATTAAATTAAGTAAAAATTAAATTAAAATTAAAATTAAATTAAATTAACATTTTAACAATTAAGTTAAATTAAATCTAAAATATTGAAATTAAATTGATTTAAATTAAGTTAAATTCAATGAAATCAAATTTAAATTATATTAAATTAACATAATTCAATAATAAAAGTAAAACAAGTTCAAAATATTAAAATCACTTAAAGTATAAAGATTTAAACCAAAAATAATTTGAACACTATTCCAATCTTAAAATTATTAATTAAAACCTCATAATTAAACTAAATCACTTTAAACCATTAACTTAAACTTCAATTAAGAATGGTTAAATTCTTTAACAAACCAACTTGCCCCTAAAGGCTTTAACTATTATAACTCTTAAACGGAGTATTAAGTGAGATGTCACTTTACTTATAGGATAATCAAACATCCTAATTCACTGAGCAAGAAGGAAAATCTAAACTGAATTCTGGATGATTAATTCATCTGTGCAACTAAATTTACTTGGACTCAAAATAATCTCAGAAATATTGAAAAGATGTTTAAGACTCGTCCTAAGCACTTTCTCAATATGATGAGATGTTTTAGAAGAACAATTGAATTTAATTGTTCTTTGATGAAGAAAATCTTCCTTAAACAAAACACAAGAACCTAGACGTCATAGGAGTTAACTAGCAATAGGATTAGGATTTTGGTAGACAACCAAAACCTTCCCTTAGCTTTACCTAGGTACTTGTTATAAATATTTAAATGCCTAATATATGTTTTAAGTGCAGCTTGGGTTGACAGGAAGACCCTCCAGGTACGCTTTTATTTTATTGCAATTTACTTTATTGCAATTTACTTACATGCACTGCACTTTACTTTTTCTTGCATGTTAAACAAGACTGTTGCATGAAAGCCAGAACCTTTAGGATAGTCCCTGAACTGAAACAAAAACTATATTAAAAGTCACCACAAGATAAAATTCACCGCCACAACATTCCAAATTATAAAACAACTCAAAATTTAATCACAAACAAAACAACAAAACTACAATTGCAACTATATTAAAACGTCTCGTTGAATGATCGGGAATACCTCGGATGATGTAACCCACGTGTTGCTAACGAGATTTCCCACGGTCTAAATGAAAGTGTGGAACTCATTAAGTTGAGTTTAGCAAATTCATCTGGACTAAGTGAATTCGATGAAAATAACGGTGTCGGGATGACGGAACTGTGGGATCTTAATCGGTTATGTTTAAACAACTTTAAGATTTGTTTTAATTAAAATAAAAATATTTGGACTTTAAGATTTTTAAACCTAAACACTTCTCTCATCTCTTGATTTTCACCTTCTAAAACTAAACCTCTGCAACAATAAAGAGCTCGGAGCATGGTGGGCAGCACGGCCATCGTCATCAGCAAACCCGGAATCCACTTTAGCAAAACCTTTCTTAGAATTAAATAAACAAACCATAGGACTTTGAGGTAGTTTGCCTAGTGCAACATAATTCCTCATTTTTTTGTTAGGCATTTGTATAATCATGTTATGCAAATTAAGCCCTAACCAGTCTTAGGACTCCGAGGTCGTCATTTGGTACGCCCTCATATCTTTAAGGCTATTTGTACGATCATGTAGTACGAATATAAGTCCTAACTAATTAAAATGTGCAGGATTATAACATCAAATAATTTCCCGAATTGAAGCCAAACAATAGGATAGTTTGGGAAGTTGCCAAGATTCTTCTTGGATCCACAGCTTCTCCTACTTCTCTTCCTTTTAATTCTTGAAATGAACTATTCCAAATTTGAGCTATTCCTTATTGAAATCTCCAAAATTCAATTGTTTGAAAACCTTAAACTTTGAAATTCTTGAGAGAAAAACCACTGATCATTATCGAGAGTTTTCTTAAATTATACCCGTCATTTAAGATGTAATTAACTATATGGGGCTTGCCCTTATAGGGAACTTTAAGAACCCGGGTAATATAAACCCTGCTTAATTCCTTTATATTAAGCAGGGGAACTTGACGGCTTAAAAAATTGGTTCGCAGACCAAACGGATGTCACAAATCTTCTAGTTTATTTAATCGAGCCCCATCATCAAGCAGTATGTCTATTCTTCGGGATAGATACACGGTTTGTGGTGTGGAGCTCGTTTAAATAAACTATTTGGGATGTGAGATCGTTTGATTTCATATCTTAAAATTTTCAAACTTAAAAATTATTTTCAAAATCAAATGTTACTTTCCATATTATATATATATATTTAAATTAAAATATAAAATTAGCCGACAACTTCTGTAGGTGACCCACTTTTTTAAAATTAAACTTACAACCTAAAAATATGCCGACAGCTTCTGACGATTCCGCTGGGGACTAGTTCCTCTCTCCATTTTGATTAGATGGTTTTGCTTTCATAAATCGATAGTGAGTCCATATCCCTAGTGGACCAAAACTATCATTCTTTAGTCAGCATACCACGTTCATTTCTATCTTGAACGGGTATAGTCAACTTCTCTCGGATTTAGGAGCCACTGTTTAGACACCCCTAAACAGAGAGGTTCTGAAATCCTTTTGTCTCTTTTTTTGAGGTGGGGTGGACCCCCGATAGGTGTTAGCTTAGGAGCGGTCCTTCGGGTTGAGAGGTTTTGCGAGACTTTCTCTTCCTTTCCAATTCTTAATCAGGTCATTTACCTTTTCTACACCTTTAATCGTTTCGTTCTTAACAAACAAGACTTCTAATAAATAACCCTTTAAACAAACTCTTTTAAATCATAAATACATTAAGATAAACGAAAATTCGTTCGGACTCTTTCTTTCTCGTCCTAAGTTTTGCGATAATAGGAAGCCTAATTCGGGACTAATACTCAGAATCTACCCTACAGAAAATGACTGCGCCAAAGTTAATTTTCTCCTTCACCAATGGGATGGACTTCGCCGTCTATAAGGATGAACTGCCCGACAATGGAATCATCTGTTTTGGACAAGGATTCGATAATACAGATATCAAGTTCGCTGATGTCACTTTTTTTCGCACTAATGGACAAAGTGCCAGAAACTGAAGAGCCCATAATTGAGTTCAACTTGAAGTCGGCTCAAGAATTCCCTGCCCTGCAAAGGGTTCCAGCTGAAAGAAGTAGTGCTATTAGTAGGAGGACTGTTGTTTCTACCCCCACCGGTCTAGTCATCTCTACACCTACCCCGGCTTCTGCCAAACTGAAGGGGAAGGAAATCCAAGTCTGTGATGAGCCTGTCACCGTGGAGGGTACAGATTTTGCTACAATACCATCTGCTTTCGAGATTGGGTCCAGTTCAAAAGTTGCACCCCTAACTCGGACTCAAAGAAGAAATAGAAGCAGAAAGATAGCCAGGATTGAGAAAGCCAAAGCTGCTGAAGTTGCTTTTCTAGAGGAAATTCCTGAAGAATGAGAAGAACTGCTTGAGTATATACCTCTGTTTGAAGGGAGTAGGTTTCACCCTGTCTCTGTTGCATCAGATAAGGAAGATGTCCGAAGGATGCCGCTAAACTACCCCAACCTGCATACTATAGTAACTACAAAAGAAAAAGGGTTAAGACTACGCCATTTGCTCTGCTGCAAGCCGTTATAGAAAAATTGGCAAAGATAGAAAGATGCCCTGTGTCAGAAATTCTAAGAAGAATGGGACGAGTGCCAGCTAGATCCCGCCTCAGACCGCGAATAGAGCCTGTCACTGCCATAAAGAAACCAAGTAAGAAAATAAGAGCTAGTTAACCTGTTGTGGTATCGGGCCATCATATTAGGGAGGACACCACCTACCAGCATATAGCTGACAGAGCTTCCGGTCCTATTATTGAGCCGAGACCAACACAACGGCCCGAGAAGAAAAGTCTCGTCAAAGAGCCTGAATCAGAAGGAAGTGCTACTGCGATAAAAGAAACTCCCGAAAAAGAAGTTCAACAGTCGTCACACGACAAGCGCGAGACCGTGTGGATGAGACCCCTCGAGGATGCTATAGGAAAGCTAAGGACAGATATCCGCCGGTTGGCGAAAGAAAGAGGAGAAAAGTTTGAAGAGGAAGTTGATTCATCAGAGTTCATGGATGAGGAGTATGCCGAGGTCAACATGGTTGAAACACGAGCATCGTCAGCCTCGCAAGGTGCTCCGGCAGCTGTGGAAAGAGATGAACCGGAAGTGATGAGAGCACAGCTTCGGGAAAGAGATGACACAATTTCCCAGATGGCATGGAGGATGGAAGAAATGGCTGCTGCTTTAGCCACTCTCCAAAGTCTGGTGCAACCTCAGAAAGAAACACCCCCAGAAATCATCCATATTGCAGATGGAGGAAAAGAGATCACATCCGTCAACGGAGACGAGCCACCAAAGAAGGATTCTGCATAGAGCATGATTCCCGAAAAGGACATTAAAAACATGGTAGAACAGCAGGTGCGAGAAGCCTTAGCACAATCTAAGAGTGGAGCATCTATTCAGATGGGTAGACCTTAACCGGAAGAGTTCGATGCAGTTCAATACCCGAAAGGCTTCGTACCACCTCTGTTTAAGACTTTTGATGGAACGGGAAACCCCCGGCAGCATGTCGCACATTTTCGTGCTAGTTGCTGTAATGCCGGTGGGAGTGACGCCTTACTCTTTCAACAGTTTGTCAGCAGCCTGTCAGGGATTGCCTTTGACTGGTACGCAGAATTGCCAAATGGTTCAGTTAAGACCTTTACAGAGTTAGAAAACCTTTTCATTAAGCGGTTTGTCGGGGCTCGGCACCACATCATCATCGGTGATCTAGTGGTGGAACACCAGAAACCAAACGAGACTTTAGTGGATTACATACTTCGATGGAGGAACTTAAGCATGAAGTGTGAACCACAGCTTCAGGAACAACATGCAGTCGGCATCTTGCTTAAAAGTATCCATGGCCAGATAGTACTTCTCTTTAAAGGATTTACAATCAAGACTTTCGAGAAGCTACTTAGCAAGGCTGGGAGCTTGCAAGAGGAAGCAAAGCAGCTAAGTTTCGTAGACGAGACCGATAAACAGATGCTGGTAAAAACATTCGAAAAGAAGTCTAGAATCGTCGCAGCAGTCGATAAGAGCAAGCAGCCAGTGCAGATACAGCCAAAGCGGCCACAGCCTAGCTATCAACCACCGCAACGTACTTACCAACAACCTCAGCAGGGTTATCAACAACCTCGACCAAGCTATCAGTCGCATCAGCATTATGAGCAACCGCCTCATCCACAGCATACCGTGAAAGATTTTCTGAACAAGGAATATCCGTTTAAAACTGAAGAAGTAGCGAAGATGTTCCACAGTCTAATGAAGACACCAGATTTTCAGCTACCAGAGCGTAAGAAGCCGGAAGAAGTCAATAAGAAAGATCATCCAAACTATTGCCCTTACCACCGGATGCTCGGGCACAAGTTAGAGGATTGCATCACTTTCAAGATTTGGCTTGACGACAATCTCTAGAAAGGGAACATAACGATCCCGAAGGAATACATGAAGGAACCCCAAAAGGGAGGTTCCGTCAATGTTATTTCAACGGATCCCATTGTTCCGATAGACCCTTACACAACCCAGGATGGATGGAGTACCGTCTGGACAAAGTCTTTAAAGAAAATTTTGGATCACATCCAAACCGCTTCGGTGCGCGCTTCAACTCAAAGTTTGAAACCTATCGAGTTGGTATTATCACTTGTGATTGAAGAACCACCCCAGAAGGGAGAGAAGATCGCAGAAGAGAAGAAAACCGAGGCTCCAAAGAGTAGACTAGGAGCTACTTATCCAAGGATGGTTGTTTCTGATTTAGGGGAGAAATCCCTCGAACCTCTGACTCTGTATGATTATTTTCTCGACCCGGCGGGATCTTATAATGATAAGAGTTTTGGCGTTGGCAACGTTTTGACTATTTCTAACGATTATGTAACTAGAGACAACCAACCTAATCCGGATATCAATTTCGATATAAATAACGATTCTCAAATTATACTAATCCTCAATGACCACGGCGAAGAAGAAGACGTTCACAAATATGGCTACGAAAGCTCAACAAGAAACGAGTCTATTTGTGAATTTCGAGGAGCTCCGATCACGATAGAATTAGAGTCATCAGATTCCGAAGCAACGCCAGTAGAGCCAGTCATTCCGATTCAAGAGAATACACTGGCAGATTCGGCACCAAATGCAGAAGAAATAACAGAAGTCAATCTAAGGAGCGGAAAAGTTTTACCTCCGAGAGTGGGTCCAAAGGATAAAGGAAAGCAGGTGGTTGCTCAGGAAGAGCCAACCCCAGCAGAGGAATTGCCCATTCGGGAAGAAACCGAGGAACATGGTAATAAAGTAGACTACAACGTGCTAGTCCATCTTAGTAAACTACCAGCCAAAATAAGCATATACGACGCTCTGATTTTGTCAAAGGTGATGAGGGAAGCTCTGATCAAGGCTCTACTTGATCCAGAGATTTGTTTAGCTTAAATGGCCGGTAATTCCTTCGACGAGGTTTGCTCGTTAAAAGAACAACGAGGTGTTACCTTCACGGACAATGATTTACTACTCGGAACGGCTGATCACAATCGACCATTGTACATCTCAGTCACTGTTGGAAAGTTTACGCTCTCCAGGGTGTTAGTTGATTCGAGAGCATCAATCAACATAATGAGCCTTCGAACGTTAGCATATTTGGAAATTGATGCTCGCGACCTCGAAGCAGACAAGATGTTATTAAGAGGGTTCAATCAGAAAGGAGAAAGAGCACTCGGATCAATAACACTGTTAATGAAGACCAGTGATTTGGCAAGGACAACCACAAAATTCCACATAATTGATTCTGAGACATCGTTCAACACTCTACTGGGTCGGCCATGGATTCATGAAAACTGGATGGTACCGTCGTCTCTGCACCAGTGCATAAAGTATTACGATGGAGGAGAACAGTGTATCAAAGGTGACTTGCTACGATTCTCCGTACATGAGATCAGAATTCATGAAGATGCAGCCTACTACGCGCCTCCGAAGAAAAGAATCTTTTCCTGAAATGTCGTACCAAATGAAACAAAAGAAGTGCAAGACGATAAAGAGCCAGAGATTCTAGTCCAATAGTTACTCACCACTCCCTTAACGCGAGATGGTGAACGTTTCTCCAGAATTCGCACCCGAGGTCGAGGCCAGGGATGAGGTCGTGGAAGAGACGTTAGAACAGTTGGACAAAAGAAACCAGTCATCAACATGGATTGGGAGACCATTTCTGAAGAAGAAGAAATTAAGAAAGAAGCAGCAACAGTAAATCAAAATAAACCCCAGTTTAAGATCTCTCTCGAAGATGAAAAGAATGAAGAATACAAATTAATGTATGAGAAGATTAACCAATATGTACACACTATGACCCTGACCCCGATCCATTCTAATAAGATCGAGGGTATGGTGGTCAAGGAAGTGCATGGTTGTGGTACTAAACAAATCAAGTTTTATTGTGGTGCTTCTTCTTCCAATAATGAAAGAGATGTACAATTTGAAAATGTTACTTCTTCTGAATTAATGGAACTGCCTTTTGAGAGGTACTCTCCCTGTTCAAAATTTAATTCAACGTGGTGTCTTACCTCGACGATGGACAAAAGGTCAATCACAACATTTTGAAAAATTATGGAATAATGCCAGTCGGCCTCCCAATTCAAAACATGGTCTCGAATTCGGCACAGTAGGATCAGTCGATGATACGGGATTTTGCTTGGTTGTCACTTGCAAGCTTAATGAAGACTGCTTGGAAGCTTTAGAAGATCTCAAAGATCTACCAATAGGAAATGCTCCACCAGAATTCGAAGAAGAAATTAAATCTACAATAGACGAGTTAATGGAAGTTAACTTAGGTACTAGCGAAGAGCCTAGGCCAACCTTTGTTAGCTCCTTACTCAATAAAGAAGACTCCAAAGAGATAATCAAAATACTAATGGAATTCAAGGACTTTTTTGCTTGGAGTTATGATGAAATGCCAAGATTAGCTCCAGAAGTCGATGTTCACAAATTAGGAGTGGATCCCACTGCCGTTCCAGTTAGACAAGCTCCGAGAATAATGCGTCTGGAGATTGAACAACAAGTTATAGCTGAAGTTAAAAAGCTAATAGATGCTAAATTTGTCCGTGAAAAGCAATATCCAACTTGGTTAGCCAATGTGGTACCAGTTAGAAAGAAGAATGGTCAGATCATAATCTGTGTAGAGTTCAGAGATTTAAAAAAAGCATGTCCAAAAGACAAATTCCCTCTACCAATTCCAGAATTGATGATCGACATTGCTTCAACACATGAAGTCTTCTCATTCATGGATGGATCTTCAGGATACAATCAGCTAAAGATGGCACCAGAAGATGAAAAGCTTAAAGCCTTCAGAATGCCGATCGGGGTATAATGCTACACAGTGATGTCGTTTGGATTAAAGAATGCAGGAGCAACTTATCAAAGAGCAATGACAAGAATTTTTGATGATCTCATTCACAACCAAGTTGAGTGCTACATGGATGATGTGGTCATCAAGAGTAAACTAAAAGAGGATCACTTGTATGATTTGAGAATTTTTTTGGAGCGATTAAGACAATATAACTTTAAGATGAATCCCTTGAAATGTGCCTTCGGCGTCACCTCTGGGAAATTCTTAGGATTTGTTGTTCGACATTGTGGAATTGAAATCGATCCGGAGAAGATTAAAGCTATCTTAGAAATGTCGCCTCCCAAAACCTTGAAACAACTACGATCCTTTCAAGGAAAATTGGCATATCTTCGACGCTTTATCTCGAATTTGTCAGGAAGGTGTCAGCCTTTTTCTGCTTTGGTTAAGAAGGATGTCAAGTTTACTTGGGACTCCAAATGTCAACATGCCTTCGATGACATCAAACAATATTTAATGACACCTCTTGTCTTAACAGCCCCAGTCCAGGTAGACCATTGATACTTTATACCGCGGCTTTAGAAGACTCTCTCGAAGCCCTGTTAGCCCAGGTCAATGATGAGGGCAAAGAAAACACCCTCTACTACTTAAGTCGTCGTCTAATTCTGACGAAAATAAAGTATCCTCCGATTGAGAAGCATTGTTTGGCCCTGATCTTCGCTGCACAGAAGCTCGGGCACGACATGCTTTCTCACAAGATCAACCTTATTTCTAAGTTTAATCCGTTGCAATATTTGATGACCAGTCCAACACTTTCCGGCAGACTTGCCAGGTGGTCAATGATGCTATTGCAATTCGATATAGCTTTCGTTCCTCTTCGTGCCGTAAAGGGACAAGTCCTAGCAGACTTCCTCGCAACACACCCCTTTACCGGCAGAATCACCTCTCAACGACGACTTGCCAGACGAGCAGATAATGAGCCTAGAAGACCCCGATGATCAGCGTTGGGAACTGTACTTTGATGGAGCATCCTCAGCACAGAAAGATAAAGAATTGCAAATGATAGTGCCCGGTAAGACAGGAATGGGACTAATATTTATAACACCAGAGTGGGGGATGTTAAGGTATTCCTACCACTTAACAGAACCGTGTACAAACAACGAGGAAGAATACGAAGCACTTATAACCGGATTGGAATTAACCATTGAGATGGGGATAACAAATATCAACATCTATGGGGATTCTCAGCTGATCATTCAACAAGTCGCTGGACAGTACAAAATTCTAAAGCCAAGACTCGAGCAGTACTTTCAGTATGCCATGAAACTATTGGAGTACATTCCAAATGTAACGATCTACAAGATTCCCAGAAGATAAAATGCCCTTGCAGATGCGTTAGCCCGTCTTACAAAAGAATTTGCCTGCCTACAGGATGAGTCAGTTGAAGTGTCAGTTCAAGGATGACAGGTCCTATCACAGCTCGACATGGATACAATGCACAAATCATAAAAAGCAGATGAAATAATTGCATCAGTGACAAAAAATAGAGAAGATTGGCGGCAGCCACTAATAGACTACATGCAAACAGAAAACCTACCAGACAATAAGTTGATAGCCCATCAAATCAAGAAAAGAACTCTGTCTTACGCATTGATAAACAACACATTATACAGAAGGTCTTTTGATCAGATGTGGCTAAGGTTCCTGAGCAGGTCCGAGGCTTGTGAAATTATTAAAGAAGTACACTCAGGACTTTGTGGCGCTCATCAGTCGGTTCCAAAAATGAAAATGAAGATTAAAAGACTAGGATACTACTGGCCCTCAATGATGACCGATTGCATGAAGATTGCCAAAAGTTGTCACCAGTGCCAAGTGCATGGAGTGGTTCTACATCAACCTCCAAATGTCCTACATCCGACAATCAGGTCGTGGCCATTTGAGTGTTGGGGAACAGATATTGTGGGTCCGATAGAGCCACCTTCTTCAATAGAACATCGCTTCATTCTTGCAGCTACAGATTACTTTTCTAAGTGGGCAGAAGCTATACCACTCAGAGAAGTGAAAGCACATCACGTGCTACAATTCTTCAAGAATCAAGTCGTCTACCATTTTGGGGTACCGCACAGAATTATCTCAGATAACGGGTCCGCATTCAAGAGTACGAAGATCAACAATTTTGTCAGAAGACAGGGGATCGACTGGCGCTATTCAACAATCTACTACCCAAGAGCGAACGGCTTGGCCGAGGCTTTTAATAAAACTCTCGTCCAAATCATAAAGAAAACTTTGGACGACAACAAGAGAAATTGGCACGGGAAGTTGTTAGAAGCCTTATGGGCCTACAAGACAACTTTCAGAATGTCCACCCAGTCTATGCCTTACGCCTTAGTGTACGGGTCTGAGGCCGTTCTACCCTTAGAGGTTCAGCTTCCTTCTCTCAAAATTGCAGTTGCAAACAAAATCACTACTGAAGAGAATGCCAAACTACGACTAGAAGAGTTATAATAATTGGAAGGGAAATGACTTTCAGCACAGCAGAATTTGGAACTGTATCAAGCCAAGATGATCCAGGCCCATGATAAATTAGTCCGCCCAAGGACATTCAAAGTCGGTGACTTGGTTTTAGTTCTCAGAAGACCTATTCTTGCACATCGCAAGATAGGTGGTAAATTGGAACCATCATGGGATGGGCCATTTGTGGTCGAGACAATTTACTCA